>JAYKKI010000015.1:28310000-29612500 GCA_039881145.1 Druceiella hillmani
GACTTTCCCGATTCGCGTAACATTGGAGTTTATGTGTATACTCGTTGCGCTGAGCGACACGCAGCTTTTCGCACCAACGGCGCTGCTACCCGTCACTGGTCTCTATCATTTTAGCTGCGCTAACGACAGACGACCGCGACGACAACGATTTTTATGATCCTCAAATTCACGTTGCTTTCAAACAGTGCCATCTATATTTACTAGCATTAACCAACTACGAAGAAAATGGCACACAAAGTTCTAAGTTGTGCTCGTGACAAACGACAACCAACGAAGTTAGGGTTTGGATATTTACTTGCAGCCTATTTATTACAAGCCTATCTATAATTATTATACAAATCACCATGTGACATTGTTACGTAAGTAAAATATGTTTCCGCGAATCTATACCTTTTAAAGCAAGCTCGCGCTCAACGGCGTAGCGATCTAAATCAAGTCATTAAAAATACAATTCCGTTTCACAGCAACAAAGTCTTACTATTATAAAGTAACCAAAAGCGACATTCTCGTCGTGTTGTCGCGAAGCTCGGCGGCGAACGAGACAGGCCGGAGGCTTCGTCACGAGCTGACGAGTTTTTGCGGAGACAATGGAGTCGGATGAAGCGCGACGCGCGAAAATCACTTCGACCATTCCTCTCGACTCGCGCTTCATAGTCGGTCTTCGTTTCCGGTAATGTTAACCACGATTAAATTATTTTGAAATAATTTTTTTTATTATAAATTGAGAATAAGGAATAAATTAGTCAATTGTACTGGTGAATTTTAAGTAATTAAATTCAATAATTGGCTTTACATAGTATATTATGTTTTTTTAACAATATAATAAAGTTTTAAATTAAGATGATTTGCGTCTTCCTAGCTCTATTGATTATTTTAAATTGTTGATTGTAGCTGGGTATAGATGGCTAAAAACGGTTTTTATCAGCTGTTGATAGAAGGATTATGGTAAAAGGTGGAAACACAATGTTAGGGTAATATTTCTTCATATTAACTTTTATACCAACTACACCTAGTTTATAACTAAATCTCAGTTTATTATTTAACTGATTTGATTGAAGTATTGCGTGTATAAGTATAGTAAGCTTAGTTTTTGATAAAAATAGCAAAAACTAAGCTTAATTGTGATTAAACTTATCTAAAAGTTTTAAATCGTAATTGATATTAAAGTGCAATGGTATAATTTATGTCACTTAATTATTTAGTTAAAATTTAATTAATTCTTTTCCAACATTAACTTCCCGAAGTAGGGAATTTTTATTTCACTATATTAGTCTAAGTTTAGCTGACTACATGTACGAATGTACGAACATGACTATATGTACGAATATGTGTTATTTCAAGATAGGCAGAAACGCAAAATTGATTCAAAAATGCTGCATTTATATTCTCGGTAAAAGTAATTTTTTTAATTATTTTTAGTTGCTTCAAATAATATTATAAAAATTAGACATTTAAAATAAAAGTATAAGAGAAGAAATTTTATAATAATGACAAAAATCCAAATGAAATTTTTAATTTATTCACCGTCAAACTGCAATTCAGTTACTGTGGGATACAGGACACATTTACGGCCATAGCTTGAACCAAGAAAGTCGAGAGGACAAGATGGTGTATCAAAGGGCTACAATTTAAATTTTTAGATATAAATGTAGTCACGTTTTATATAATAAGATTCAAAATATTTTTTTATTTATCACGTGAAAGGCCAAAATAATATCAGAAATACCATTCGTATAAAGTACGTTCCTATATTAAATACATAATAAGTCAGTAGCACTAAACAATAGCAAATATTTAACACCTTAAATATTTTCTATCCGACTGTACAAGCGCACAATTATCGATAGCGTTACATCTTAAAGTAAGTTATTTATGTATGTAAGGTGACACAAATAAACGATTATTATACTTATTTACGATATCCATAAGGCCTATAACGATTTGCTGAACTAAGAGACCAGTTTTAATGGTCTGCGCCTTTTAGTGACGTGACACATCGGTATTAAATTATATACAGTGGAATATAAAACGTGGTGCCTATTAAGATTTATTAAGTAGTTTCTCCGTCTTTGTATATTAAGAACAATGCATTTTGTTAACGATATACTTAACGTAGCTTCGTGATTTACTATACTCAATCTGCTTCGTGCCAACACAGAAGGGATGCTGTTAATTCGTTGCGATTTTTTCGCGATTTTTTCTTTTTAATTTATTAAATTATTCTATCTTTGTTAAATTATTTAGATTCATCTATGATGAATCTTGTTTAATTAATTAACTGTTTAGTTAATCTCATTCTCACTTTTCTATTTTTTAGAAAGAAAACGCTAGAAGTCAATTTAATCATTGCGAAAATTCTTTAATAAAGTTAAGCAAATTGTATGGGTGTTTCTTTTATTACGAACAACCAATATATGTGCTATGTAATTATTGAATAAACTGGATCGAAGCGTCAGGAATGTGTCGTTAATAAAATTAAACAAAATGCATCAATAACATTCAAAATGATTCCCAAAAATAAAAAAAAAATTCAAGTTCTTCATTGATTATTGTATCTCGTTGTGTTTCTCGTCCTTTTTCATTGGGCCTTCCAACGTAGTGAAGTACATTTCATTAATTAGTATGGCTTTACTACTTTTATATTTCGCTACATTACTCAATTGTGCTGGTGAATTTTAAGTAATTAAATTCCACAATTGTGTTGGTGAATTTTAAGTAATTAAATTCCACAATTGTGCTGGTGAATTTTAAGTAATTAAATTCCATAACTGTGTCGGTGAATTTTAAATAATTAAATTCCACAATTGTGCTGGTGAATTTTAAGTAATTAAATTCTACAATTGTGCTGGTGAATTTTAAGTAAAACAACAAAAAATTACAACAGTAATTGTTACAGATGTTGTAGCAACAAAACTATCTTATGTACTTTAGGTAAATTAAATAAATATGTTTATTTTAATTAACACCAAAAGTATCTTACAACTGACAAAACCTTGGTATCATTGTATCTTTTTACTTGTTCTTATGTGAAACTTGGTATGTCTGTTGTCTCTTCAGTAGTTATCATAAGACATGATGCCTTACCTTGACTCTCATTTAATTGACAAATAAATATTGTCTCTACACCAGTCAGTAGTTACCATAAGGAATGATTGCTTACCTTGACTCTCATTAGATAAACAAATAAGTGTTGTCTCTACACCAGTCAGTAGTTACCATAAGGAATGATTGCTTACCTTGACTCTCATTAGATAAACAAATAAATATTGTCTCTACACCAGTCAGTAGTTACCATAAGGAATGATTGCTTACCTTGACTCTCATTAGATAAACAAATAAATGTTGTCTCTCCACCAGTCAGTAGTTACCATAAGGAATGGTTGCTTACCTTGACTCTCATTAGATAAACAAATAAATGTTGTCTCTACACCAGTCAGTAGTTACCGAAAGGAATGATTGCTTACCTTGACTCTCATTAGATAAACAAATAAATGTTGTCTCTACACCAGTCAGTAGTTACCATAAGGAATGATTGCTTACCTTGACTCTCATTAGATAAACAAATAAATGTTGTCTCTTCGCCATTCGGTACTTACCATAAAGCTTACCTTAACTTTTATTACATTGATAAGTAAGTATGGTATCTACACCATTCAGTAATTACCAAAGGCATGATGGCTTACCTTGACTCTCATTACATGGAAAAATAAATGTTGTATCTCCTCCATTCAGTAGATACCATAAGGAATGATAGCATACCTTGACTCTCATTAAACTGACAAGTAAATATGTCTACTCCTTTCAGTAGTTACCATAAGACATGATGGCTTGCCTTGACTCTCATTAGATTAACAAAGAAATATTGTCTCTACGCCATTCAGTGCTTACCCAAAGATATGATGGCTTACCTTGATTCTCATTACATTGATAAATAAAAAGAAGACAAAAATTATGTAACATGCCTATACAAATAAGATATTTTCCTTGAAGTTTTCATTATGAGAAATCGAGGAAAGGAAATAGAAGAACTCTAAGTATTTTTTTAAAATTTAGTTATCAATAACCTTGCCTTATAACAATTATAAATAAACTTAATGAGAAAATGTATATTTGCCTTGGTCACTTTGTGTGCGCAAACAAAATGCGTCACAAAAATCCACCCAGAAGCAAATCTTCACAAAACAAATACGCACCTAAGTATAATTATTTTGCTCTCTAACGCGTTTTACATAACAACCGTTTTACTCGGCATCATAATTCCAACTAGAAATTGATGTTTACCCACGTCGACATTAAACAGCGCGCCCCGTGTAAACACACACCGCGCGCCGCTCGGCTACATAGCGCCCGCGCATCTGACAACGGGTAAACAACGCCCGGATACATGGCCGGGCCGTCGAGGGCTCTCCAGCCAGCCTCCTCCTCGTCGACACCTCGCACCGCGCCTTTTAATGCCGATGACACGTTTATTTGAATAAATACCTGGTCAGTGCATTAGTGCATGATGCATTCAATTTACTTTCGAAGCCATATACCGTTTCGTATATGACTCGTCACATGTTCATAAGTTTACAAATCGAAAAATTCTAAAAGAAAAAAATGTAGAACTTTAAAATTTTTAATTTGCTAACATAGAAAAGATCTACAATTAAAAAAATCTGTTAAGCACTAATAGAACTCGCACTACGAGGTCAGTCAGGCACTTACAAACATTTAAATATTTTCAAATTTATTTAATAAAATAGTTAAAAAGTGCAATTTTTTTGCAAATACTCATTTTAAAAAAAAATCCTACTTTTGAACTATTTTCAAAAATTAATTTTTCCAAACGTAATAAGTATATTGCCTGCTATATATTTCTCCGGCGTAAATATATGGTGTATATTTTAAAAAAATGAAGATCTTTTTAAAGGTTTCCTGTAATTTTCTAGTTCGATTTTTTCAAACCTATTTTTCCATAATTTTTACTTCAGTAGTTTCGCAAGGTAGGGGAAGGAAGTAAGGGGAGAATGCTCTATTTTCGCATACTTTTTAGGATATCTTTATAAATATGCAATTTTAAAATAATGAAATGTATTTTTGTATTCTTCGTAATAAGCTCTTTCAAAGGATAATAGCCCACACGATACATAAAATTAAAACAATTTAGCTTTATGTATCCATTTATTTATCTCCTTTTTAATTCTTATATGAATATTCGTTGAAAGTTAACTATGTATTGCTATGCCAAATTTAAAGCTTTTACGTCGTAGTAGTATAAGGGTATTGTTTTCAGTTTGAAATACGAATCTCTAAAAATGTAAAACAACAAGTAAATCGGTACAAAACTCGGGTGGGGGGCGTGTTGCAATTTTAGACGTTTGCAAAAAAATTAACATTTAAATTCTCCCAACTTCTTTCTAAAAATCCCTAAACAATTTTATTTATTCATACATGCAAATAGTCACCAACAAAACTTTCAAAACGTGATCACATTCATTGCGGCAGATAATCATAAAATCTACTGAAGAACATCGGCGGACAAAACTAGACAAAACAATTTTGCCGAGCGCGAGCCTTAGTTATGCACCGCTATCGTAAAGGGCACTACTTAAAAAGCTTCACAGACTTCATTACGCGCTATCGTGTCTCATAACAGGTAGTAACTGACCAAACCCGTCACTATCTCGCTAATATCTAAATACGCAGAGCCCAATGCAATTTTCCCATACAGGCAACACGCGCTCCGGCGACCGACCGACCGTTTCGCTAACCATCAATCATTTCAGACAACTCAGTCGCTACCAAAACCATTTACGGTCCGTTTGAACCGAACATTGAATTAATTTACTGTAACATTGCATAGCTGTACACTCTCACAGAGACACAGGCTTTTTTCTCAAGACACTGCCGGTAATAAGATCGTCACGACTTCGAGAGTAACGTATTTTCTGCCTCAATCTGATGTGTAATTAGTATTAAAGCGTGCTAATGATGCTAATTATGCAGAGAATATCTTACGTACGTACGTCCTCGATTTCTCGTGCGCGGGGTAGGCGAGTACCCGCTGTCGACTCTACGTAGACATTAGTGTCTTATGTCTGCTGACTAAATGATGGAGTAATTACCTGCGCTCTTACATATTATGCACGGTACAATGCGGTGTACCTACTTACGAGGCGATACGCGAGATGGCCTTTGTACGGGCGGGCGTCAAATATTTGCGAACGATTTTGTGAGTCATGTAGAGAGTTGTGCGAAGTTGTTTTTTTGCTTTCGTTACTTGTGTTTATAATCGAGTCCGCGCTGTAATGATATAATTATGGTGCATTATTGAATTGACTTTCTACAAAGTCGAGTAATTACAGTTCATATACTAAGTTATAATTGAAACAAAATTAGTAATGTAGTTTTCTAATGATTATGTTATGCAAGCACCGTTTCTTTGGATAAAAGAAGTATTTAATCATCAGTTAACAGCGTCTACAGTCGTTATTTTTTTTTCAAAACCTCACGGGTTTAAGAAATCTGCTGAATTAGATCTGCAAGTTATTGTGTTCTATTGCTAATGTCAAGTTAAATATCGTTACAGTTTAAATGCCATATTATAAAATAGACATTAGGTAATCTGAGAACAATGTAAATGAACAATCCACCGGCGCAGGCTGATCCATCTGATTGTGAAATATGAAAGTTCAAATCCTATTCAAGTCATAATTATTCATAAGCGATTACCCGTGTTAAAGTATATCTCGCAACTGAAGTATTTACTTCGTTTCCTCGTAGCAAAAGTTGTCTTCGTGACTGCACATATTTGGCATACGACATAACATTTATTTGGATTGTAAATAATTTTATAACTGGATAATCATGTCTTAAATTAGAAAAATCTTTCAAATACAGACAATTAATCAATCAAAATACAGACAATTAATTCCTAATTGCTGGGAAATTTTTTAGTCAGCATTTTATGTAGATGCATCACCATTTGGTTAAATAAAAATATGTTGTTTATATTTTGCTAAACTATGTAGCGTCAATATTTCTTTTTCCTTAACTCTCTATTGAAAACAATGTATCAGTCAGTCCAATATCTATATGAAGTCACTCTCTGAATTAAAGGCCATTGTAACTAATGCATCATAGAGATAGGTTTGCTTGATTTTATTAAGACCTACCAATAATGGCGTATATTTGTGTATATTTATCTATTATGGACTAAGTCACAGTAAACTATTATTCCGGTATTACGTAATAATGGCTTAAATCACAGAAGTCATCCACTGGCGACATCTGTATTAACCCAATCTCAAACACTTGCAAAGGGAATGCGGACGCCTTTGCGAATGCTCATAAAGCACCACCGACATTTTCATTATTTAGCTGCCGTTATTATAAATTCATTATGCAGTTCCGAAGAAATAATGGCGAAGAACTTAAAAGACTACGCCATTAACAACAATAATATATGCACGAGCGAACGCCGAGAACTTAAATAAGACTGTAAAAAATTATAATAATCAACCCATAAGCATGAAATTTTGGTCAATTACACTGAAACACGATTCGGGCAATCAGCGTGCCCGTCGCTATAACGATCGCACTATAAAAATAATTAGTTTTACCGTTAAAAGTATCTTTTGATGTGTCCACACGAAATGCTTTGTTGTCAATACGAGCGGGCGCGAGTGCGACGGCGCGACGAGCGCGAGGGGGACGGAACTAAAGTTCATCCCATCAGCGCGGAGCGCGGATAGGTAAGTTAATGTCGTTGTTACACTATTTTTTACATAACATTCCTTCGCGACAATCAAAAGACCCATTTTATATGAACAATTAAAAAAAAAGTCGCCCTGAATGAGATTACTTCGTTTTGTGATGTGAAATTAGATATTCTGTCTCTTTTTTCCTTCTCTGTCGAATCGAATTTCGTTTTTTATTATTAAATTTGAATATCGAATACGGAGTGTGAAGAGGGCTGTTCAGGTAAACCAAAGAAAGTAGTTTGAGTTTATATTTTTGCAATTAAACTGAGGATTATGAATTTTAAATAAAATAATTTATGTTTCTTAAAAATTTTGAATATATATCTAACAGCATTGGGTTCCTCGATTACAATACTAAAAACTATATGCCTGTTTCTGTATCAATATGAAAATGTTTATCTAAAATAAACAATTGAGTAATCTTATTAAGAAATCTCTTTTCGTTAACTGAAATTTAAAAATTTCAGTTTATGACTTATCGTTTATTGTTGTTTTTTGAAATATACAATGAAATTAAAATAAACAAAGTACAAAATAAACTTTTGTTTTAAGTGAAACTTCTTTTATGTCAACAGATAATACGCTGATGGGTATCACATAGGGATTCACCGGCATATGATGCTATTCTATTGCCATCTGCCGGTCCATTAATATAGCTATTAACAAAATATTAAAAAACATGAGCAACATAGCGCATAACAAAATTTAGGTCTTATCGTTTCGTCTATAAACACTTAAAATTAAAATGATGATCTTAAATTATAACTGCAGTTTCTTAAAAATGCTAAAATAAATTATGTGCAATTAATAAATAGTAATATTTAAGTCACTATGCTTAATTAACATATTGGGTGCTAATGTCGTATATAGTATCACTGGGACAAACTTGCTCGCAGCCCGGGGTCCAACATCAAAAAAGTAAGAGAGAGAAAAAGTTTTCGTAATTATTTGCCAGCGCAGTGCTGACATAATTATGATATATGTGTAATTTATTTTGTTATATTTATTATTTTTTAATTAATTTAATGAAGCAACAAGAATACGGTAAAAGTTTATTATTGCAGTATGATCCACGGAGCACACTATTATTTCTTTATTTGCCGATTGATGTTAATTAGGAATAAAAAAAATTAAGGTCAGAAATTATTGGAAATTCTCAATGAATTTCTGTAAACTGTAGAAATATTTTATATCATATATCAACATTGAAGGTAGAAAATGGCTTCGCAATAAAAGATGCGCTTACTTTCACATAATGTGGTCAAATATTATTAGCCACAAGAGTCCACTCAATATTTAATAAGGGCGCAATGCGTCGGACGAACGAATCAGGCGAGGTCAGTCGGAGCGTTCATAATGCTCCTGATTAGTGCTGCTGCGTGTTGCCCGCTATGACTTCCGGAATTCTCGAATATTTATTGTGGTACGTCATTGCGCAAGTTCTTTTTTATTGTTTTTTTGTATACTCAGATGATACTGATAAGTTAAAAGTTTATAAAATGCAGCGATCGATCTTTCCGTATTGTGTTGCGCGTACGTGGTCGTCGACATTATGTACTCATACCAGATAAGTATTATCGCATAAATTTTACATTCTCTCACACGATACGTATCCCAGGATCTCAGAATAAAAAGGAAACAATATATATCTTGAATTATTTTCGTAACACTTTTGTCCACAATGCCGCAATTGATATTTTTTGTCAGCTGAAGATGGGGTTAAGATTATAGAATTTGTATCTTAAAAAGGAGACATTTTGATTTATAATTAAATTTTTAAAGTCTATGAGCATAGGTTTTAATTTCTATGTTTTATTTTACATACATTGTACACAAAGTTTGTATAAATTACATAAATGAAGGTAAATAATTGCGGCAAATAATAATTTCTCCATTCGTTATTTAAAATACTAGAATAATCCCCAATAAATGTATGTTTCAAAATATTAAATCTTTTACTTAATTTGCATCACTATGCTAACTAAAAATTATTCTTCTGTAGTATATATTTTGTTTATCTTATCTTGGTATATATTTTATTTACATAATATATAATTTATTTTCGGCTGTATAGATATATATGATTTTATTTATAATAAAAAAAATCTATAAATATATAATTGCTAAATAGAACCAGATTGGGAGACCCCACTGACTTCTTTTATACTAGAACGGTGGACTGGCTATACCAAATGAAATGACAGCTAGTTTTTGTGCGTATTTGAAGCGCTGCTACTAACGTCTTTGGAACTACATTTAACATTTAATTAGAGATGCACAAGATTATCTTTTGTATCGACATATCATGTAGCAATTAATTATATCGATACAAGAAAATATCACATTGCTTTGCATTTAGACTTTCGATATTTTCTATTATTCTGTTAATATTAAAAGTATGCACGTAATAAGAAAAAATAACTACATACAATTTTTATTTGCATTAAAAGAAAGACGTTACAACTGCCTCTTATGCTATTCTAAAGCAAAATAAAAACATTATAAAATATAGAATCATCGCTGCAAGATAAATTGGTGATTTATACACGTATTTTATCTAAACAATATGTTGGATATATTGCAAGATTTATCATTCAAACGAACCGAAAAAAAATTAAGTATTACGATTGCTTTGTTGCATCTGTAACATAAAATTTCATTTTGAATCTTAGGAATGATACATCACTCGTTATGCAAAAAGAGAGTGGTGGTTTAACTATACTTTCTGCAGTTTATTGTAGAGTTATGATTCCAACAAACTTATACAAATAATAAAGTTAAACCTACAATGGATTTAAATTTTCCCATGCTAGTAACTGCGAAAGTACTTAAGGATATTTATATAAAAAAGAGAACAATATTTCCTGATTTATAAGATCAATTTAAATTATCTTTGGGATACTCGTCGTTGGTATCAGATAATTTTAATAACCACATTCATATCGATAAAACAAATTAACTCAAAATATATGGACATTCGTCTAATCCCAACGATAAAAACTATTAACTATATGTCACAGTTGTAGTGTAGTGAATTTTTTGATACGTAAAGTTTGGACTCGCCAATAATTGTAATCAATTAATTCTTGTTCAATGTTAGTTGTGTTTTTAAATATATCCTATATTTTATTCCTACCCATAGAAAATTTACAATTACCGCCAGATATTAAATTATTGGCGTGTTATTAGTTTAATCGTATAAATAAATCGATGAAAACTTGATGGACTATGTACCGCTTAAATTTATCGAAGTCTTTTTTGATTATTTTGTTACACTGTCCCATCTCTAACATTATTTACGTGGATGCTCACTACTATAGACGTTCATTATAAGCGCCAAAATGGCGAGTGAAATTACTTCACTACTACTTTGTCTAAACCCCGTCCGGCGCACTAGTACAATAAGAGATAGTGACAGACCCGGCAAAACGCATAAACAAAAATTAGTGGAAACCAGTATTGAATATCAAAATTATAATGAAGATAATAAGTCCAGACATGAAAAAGACCTAAATCTGTAGTAATAAGACAAAATAATAGTGTCATATTTAATAAAACAATACAATTTAATTTTTAATATAAATATGAGTAACAGAAGAGTAACAATTAAAAAAACACTGTTACTACAACTGTACTGTTACTGCAACAGTGTTTAATTATAACACTGATAAACCACTACAATCATAATTCTTAAATAGTTTTGAGGCATGCTATATTATTGCCTAAGTCCATTCAATGGCATTTTAAAATATGAATATTGGCCGAAGCCAATTACTGACTTCAATAACGAAGTAAAAAAATAAAACCACAAAACAAGGAAAAAAATAATCTAAAACATCACCACTTTAACTTGTCACCCGAAGTGTTAACTTCCCCATAAATACACCTTAATGACGACGCTATAAACTTAACCCATAACCGGCCAGTGCAGCGTACATAATAAATTTATCAAATATAAATATTGTTATAAAAGGCACGAAACCCAGTCTCATTGATAAATGCATCCGGGCAGCATAAATATGGTAATGCACCGCGCAGGGGGGGACACGGGGGGGTGCGCGGGGTCGGATAGCTCTTTAATTGTTACACAGATGCACGAATGCTGTGAGGCGAGATCGTCCTCTAATTGGAATATCGTTTTGGTCATGTCGCACTGCTTGCCTGGAGGGGGATTTGTGTTTATGACAAGAAGGTTGTGGCGCAGCTTGTACTCGTACGACAACCGGAGTTTGTGATCGGTGGTGAATATTTTAGAATCTCGAAAGATCGTATAAGAAGATTTACTTCTTTTAAATTCACATAACATGTAAGTTAAACATATTTATTTGATCGACAAATGGATGCGTATTTTTATTTTTTTTTTCAATTGTTTTGAAAGGTGTCACTCTCTACGCTCCTGGAATACCAATATTTTACTTCATCGCCTATCCATCCATTGATTCATCAAATTGAACATCACGCATTATAATTTATCAAATATTTCGATGCGATATTGAAACGAATAAAATTATAAATTTTAAACGTCAATTTTGATCAAAAGTTATTCTAAATCCGTAGAAAACGGCGCCAACATTTAACTTAATTATAATTGTGACAGCCATTTCCAAACACTGCATTCTCTCCCGTCACATCTACATATTTAACAAAATTGAATGTTATATTGTTTTTGTCCAAAAATAATTTTTCATTCTTTTTCAACCCAAAATTAAATAACACCTTTTTAAATTCGAAATACACTGAGAAATTTCGCTTTGAAAAAACAAAAAAAAATTACTCATACTAACTTTAGTATAATCTGTACGGTTAATCATTAATTATGTACAGAACTTAAATAAAATAGAAATAAAACTATGGGCCTGACAAATTTAAACAATACCCCTTTATATGCCCCTCATACAATTACATAATTATATTTATTCCTTACTCAATTAATTAGGAATAAACTAGGAATTCATAATAATTAGGAATTCAACTAAATGGCAATGATATTATTGACTTCAAGTTTTTATCAACCTTTGTTAATGAAACCTGCGGTAATAAATAAAATATAAACTAAATAATATTGTATTCCTAAAATTCTTTATCAAAAGTTTAAAAAATACCCTCATGGTGAAACTTTGATGCTGGTCTGCCTGATCGGGTGTGATAGCTGTTTTTTTCCCAAAAGTGCATACGCTATCCACTTGAAAACTTAAACATTTCTATAAATTCCTTGCCCAAAAAAAGTTCATCAAAATATTTTTTTCAAATTCATGTCATAAAAATATTTTTTTCTCATTCTACGAGATGAAAAATGAGAAAAGCGACATAATTTTATTTCCTTTGAAGTACAGGATCATATGAACGATAATTTTCAGCAAATTCCAAAGACTTTTTATGTTAATTCTAGCTTACTAGTTTTTTATGTGTTATAAGTAATGAACCTGAAGGCATGTACGTTAGAGATCAGAAACGAAGTGTTCTTATTTCCAAAGACACAGAAACAAATAAATTAAAATATTTCCCAAAACGGAAAATCATTCAAATATAATAGGACAAATAAAACGAAAGAAAAGCTAGAAACTAGAAAGAGAAAGAAAAGAAGCTAGAAATCAGAAACTAGAAATGTCGAGCCCATAGCTCGACGTTTGTAGTTTCTGAGAAAAAATAAACTGTACAAAAATCTTGACAAATATTTCAGTTACCGTAAAGAACTATGGATTAGTTTCTATTATTATTGGTGAGCGGGCAAATCAAATTATTTAATTATCTGCGATAAGGAACCTAAAGTGTACAAAGATATAATTTATCACAAACAAGTAATAACAAATTTTGTAAATGGCTCGGTGTTCTCATTTACCCAATATATTCACAAATGTATTCACATAAACAGACCGAATCATTAAAACAATCAAATATAATTAATGTACTTAGTAAAGTAAATGTAAATAACCAAAAAAATTGGATTCAAGCACGCGGTCATTGTTCTTTAGGCATATAAAATATTTTCCCCGTATCATTCTTCGTTATATACCAGACCAGAATATTAAAATATTAGTTTCACATTCGTAATAGCAATACTATATTTATAGCATAATTTGAACACCGAATGAAATATTAAAACGACTACAAAAAAGACAGGCTTTGGAATATTTCAAAAAATCCTGCAGGTTGCGATAGATGACAGTGATGTGTAAATATGTAAATGTATTTTAAGCTGTACAAAACCAATGACAAGAATCCGCCATTATTCAAACAAAACGTCTCCTTTAAACTTGCAAATGTATAAATTATACCCACACCATATTTTTTATTTTAATTTAAATTGAAATAAATTACGCGTGCATCAAACTAAGATATCAGCAATTTATTAATCATTTATAACCTGCTAAATAATAGAAGCCGTTAGGCACCTATTATTGAACCTAAACACTGCCAAAACAGGACTCGGATGCTGGCACCTACAATAAAAGAAACCATTTAGATTTTCGTAAATATGGATTAAACGTGACATAAAAATTGTATTCCTATGATACAATCGAATCTAAAGTCGCACCGTGATGTCACCTGGCGTAAAGTCCGACGCTCTTAGCACCGAATTATAAAATGAAGCTATTACCGAACCTCGTGTGATCAAATTAATCACGAGCGGTGGAAAAATTAAACTAATGTTAACATAAAATGTAAATATAACAATAAAGAATATTAAACGCGTACATTATGGAATAGTGGTTTTAAAGAATATAATAATTCATTAACCGGTCCGCGTGGGTGATCGGTTCGCTCTAGGCAGGAAATCATAATAGCTTAGGTGAGGATATTGAGGAATGATAATGTGCGTATTGAAAAGGTGATTCGATTTCGCGAATATTCAAATATCCTATGGTACGCACTAACGCGACGTAAATAAATTACTTCAATGAAGTTTAATTTGGCACCTTTACTGTGTTGATTGGTTAAATGCGTAAGTAAACTGATTATTCCCAACCTCGCGCAAAAGCCATTCAAAATATCGCGAATCTTCTAATTTAAACAGATCGATGACGCCAACGTGCAAGTCAGCGTATGCTTTAAGTCTCGAATTATTTATTATGAAACAGAACTTTAGAACAAGCATGACACAAAAGGCATCGTCAGTTTAAAAAATTAACCTAACCTTTGTCCTTCGTCCCTCTTCTAAAATGTAGTTTTTCCGAATTTATGTACAAACTTACGATTATTTCTTTTAAAAAATGGTAATAATTTGCCACAACTTTTAGTAAGTCTATTCCAATCTTCCCAAACGCTAAGCTCTTAACATATATATTTTTTGACTGATTGAAAACTATAGCTTCTGAAGCAATAAGTTCATCTGATGCTGATAATTCCTCTCCACCATGCGCGGTCAATTTGCACCATACAAGTGCACATACCATATGTAAGCATTTAACATAATTATTTTTGCGGATACCCGGAACCGCTCGTGCATATATACGTTGACACGTATAACTGGAAACCCTGGTCGGGTGATTGCCATCGGCGGTAATTAACACCGAGGGCAGTAATATAAGGTTTCTCCGCGACACAGGCGCTCGTCCTCGGTAATTACTTCGCAGCCGTGGCGGACGCTCTCCAGTAATGCACTTTCAATAGCTATATATCTTCTCAATTATTATTGGAATTCCAGTGCTCGAATATAAGTAAGAAGGAATTTGGTGTAAATATCTAGCGGGTAAAAGTCGAAACATTTAATTCATTCAACTATTTTTAAAATACGATGGTAATTTAATGATTTAAACGTGCGAATTAGACCAGATATTTTCCATTTTACAGAATAACAAATAAGGTCGTTAAAAATAAATCAATTGGGTATTTTACTAAATTAATTTTATTTCATTAATTTCAAGGTACAAGATCAAGAGTGAATTTTTTTTTAATAATCTGAAAAATTGACCGAGTTATAAAAGTTTAAATTTAACCTTTAGAGAAGGACGGCAATACTATGTTGTGAAGTCATTTTTAATATTGCACATTATATTTTACGAGAGGAAAAGAGACAGGGATATATCCAACTCTATCCGTATCTTCAAGTTTTGAAGCCTACAACTGGCTTATTTTTCAATCAATTTTTGAATTTTTTTTAGGACTGGTTTTTAATTAACTTATATTTCACAATATTGTACAAAAAATATCAAAATTTAGAATGAGTCAACTACCGTATTCTCTACGAACATACAAATTTGTTTATTTATGTAAACTCCGCGCCGTGACAGCCTACGTAGAGTAAATGACGACTATGAGATACCAGACTCCTGATATAATTAATCGCTTCATCTACTGTTTTAAATTAAATCAATACACTTTTCCTACAATGATCAGTACAAATATACTGGTTTATTAATAGCTATATTAAAAATGACGTTAAGATTTATACGCAGAAGGGGCCAATTAATCATTATTTACAAACGTGCAATATGACGAAGAACTCAAATACCGCCACAAACTCCAACATTCCTCCTCGCATCGCCGAACCGACCAACCCATAACTGGGACAAACCCAGCCAAACGGCACAGAAACGCTCGAAATGTGTAAACTCATCGAGACGCGCGCCCGTGCCAAAGCCACACTTGGATCGTCCCAAATCTCGCCTTATCTCGCGCCACCTTATCCCATCGCCTTCTTTTTATATTATTTCCTCGATCGGTCTATTGTCTTGGATCGGCGAGATCTCATTAAAAAACCTCAGACTCGTGCGGCCGAGTGTTTTGAATAGTCGAAACTGTTGGGCTCGACGCGCTCCTCTGTTTTTGTATGTCGCGGGGCGACAGAGCGACACCGTACAATGAGCTACGGCGCGGCTTTGTGGTTCTCTGGACTTGCACTAATGCCGCGTTTTGCTCGATTTTTGATTCGGCTACATGTTTTGATTCGATCCGATGATTCGTAGTATATTGTAGTCGAATGACTCATATTAAAACGGCGATTCGCTCGATGCGATCATTTTATTTAACTGTTTTCGATCTAATATTTTTATTTAGTATGTCACGTTTAATTTAATGTATTGTTTTTAAATGTATTAGTTTAATTACCTCAAGATTATAAGTAAGGCCGCAAAGATCAATTATTACTACAAAATACAAAATACATTTATCTTAATATGAACCACTATGATATTACACACGTATTACGAGTATGTGTCATACTATGTACGTCATCAACAATAGAAAGTTATATCATTTTCTGTACTCATATCTCATAAATAAAATACGATGCTCCGTAAGCACGGCCTACTCCGCATTGCAAAATTTGCATTGGCCACAAAAGCAATCGGCACTGCACTCCATAAAGTGCCGCACTCGGCTAATCCCGGCAAGGCACAGCCCATCGTGGCATGTGCCGGCGGCGGCTCAGTACTCACCAACAGGCAAGCGGCTCGTCGCGGGCGCGGCCCCCGCATTCCGGTCCATTGTCGCGTCCGCGCCCCCCGCCCCGCTCACCGCGCCCCACATTGTGTGTCTCTGCTCACATTTTGTTTCAAATTCCGACGCAGCCTCCCGCTCGGCCGCTCGTCCCTTTGTGCTTATTGAATTATCTGGGATCGAGCAGCGGAGTTTTGATTTGGGCAATTCAGTTTATCGGTGTTATGGAAGAAGATAATGTTACAAGTACTTATTCCTGTGGATGCCAGTGCGAAGAATTTGAATAGAATACCTAAAACATAAGATCACATCCCGAAGATTTTAAAAAAAAGAAACATTTTCTAAAAAAATGGAAGTTGCCTTAAATCACGACACCGAAAGGATAAGCAAAATATTTTTTTGTTTTATTTTAATAATTATTACATCTTAAATGTAATGATTACTAAAATAAAACAAAAATGTTAACCTAGATTTATTAAATATTTATATATTGAATAAATCTAGGTTAAAATTTTTGCATAGACGAAAGCAATAGTTAAGCGACGTACTCTACAACGTTTCTTGTACAACCTGAATGCGACATCAATATAAGAATGAAACCAGCCAAGTGCGTGTTGCGACATGCAAACCAATGGTTGGAAAATTGGAAGGGAAACACATCGCATGTCACTTTAATACTTAATTTTTCACAAACGTAATTCAAAAATGAAAAATGTTAACTAAAAGCTAAGTCTCATTTTAAAGGATCTACCCAAGAATGACTCGTACAAGGGAAAATTCTGAAAAAAAATGGCGTTCCCATTTTAAATAGTCGTCGAGATATATTAAGGGAAATAAAAATTCATATTAAGCATCGACTTAAAAAATGTCTTGTCTAAAACTGTAGAAACACTCATTGTTGGTGTGACGGACGGACAGACATTATAAGGGTTCCTTATATCACTACGGAAGCCTAAAAATCTTAAGAAATGGATATAGAACACAATATTTATTTAAAAAGATGTTTAAATAAACATTGCAAAAATAATTGTGACTGGTACACGAAATACTTGTGACTGGGCCATAAAGGTACTTACTTGCACTCCCACTTAAAACAAACAAAAAAAAATTGCAATTATATTTAGTAATTAATTAATTATAATTAAAAAAGGAAATGTAAGTCGATTGAAGAAATGCGTTTGATATAATTTCTTTTTAAACATTATCATTTCAACGGTACGTGTGGCACGTAATAATTTATCACGTAATAATTTTAAACGTATGGCACGTAATAATTTATCAATAGCAATAAAACAACGTAAATTATAGTTTACTACTGTTGAGATACGTGATTATCAAACAATAAACTAACATTATTAATTGTAATTTTTATCACCGGTTAGTGATAATTCTGATATCAATAAGCTAGAAAATTGCTGAAGAAAAATTATATAAGGACTTTAAACTTTCATACGTTAAAACGTTATCCATATGTACATTTATTTGCTTTGTTTGCATATGTTTTCATTTACTTTATCTAATTTATAGTCATTGAATTGACAAACCAATGAAATCTAAAAATAAACGTACGTTCACGAGGTATTATTCAAACGACAATGGCTCTGTAAACTCCAGCCTGCAACTCCAGCAAAGTGAAACTGGCTACTTCGTCATAAATTACCCATTAACGGGTGTTTTCGTCGAAAGGCTGTTCGGGGCACCGTTCGTGATTAGATTGGAATTGGTAGGCTTTGTTGGCGAGCGCGTCAACTTATAATCGATTATTTATAAAGCGAGTCATCGACCAGACGACCCCGGGTTCAATTCAGAGTCACGCGTTACACAATGTCGTAGTGACCGCGGAATCTGTGCGGTGATAATGACCTGCGACAGAATGCAGGGAAGCGCTTCGTGTTGCCCAAGTAGAAACGGTTATGCTTTAGATCATTTTAATTTAAATTAAGCGTAGGGCTTAATTTAATACTAGAAGATTGAAAAATAGAGATAGTAGTTGATAATTTAATTTGTATTAATAATATGATTTTTACTCATCAGTAGTCATTGTACGTACAGTACTTTCAACCTCCGCAACAAAATTAGAGACTTAAAGCTAAATTTCATTTTAAAATACTAATACTTATAAAAAGTTAAAAGTCTTAACGTTTCTTCGTAAGTAAGTAAATTAGATACGAGTTTAATACATCTACGTCATTAGAATAATACAGATGCACGTTTGTCATTAACGTTCGTTAATGACAAACGTGCTGAAACAAAATTTAATTACCACCTTAGTGCAATTGAGATTGCCTTCGTGGGTTCCGTACTTGTATTAATTAAAACAACATATATTTTAACACAATGGACATATATAATTTTATTTAAAGGCGTTATGTACATTATTTTTATATTTTGTTAAGTATAAAGTATGTTTGTATTACACGTAACTAACGAACCATTTTAATTTGAACAAAACTCAGTATTAGATGGATTCCAACATAGATGAGGCCGAAGGAGACTTGATGCATATTGCAAAACCGCTTAAACAACTATGACTAAACAATTTTGCTGTCTAAATGCAGCATTCGAACAACAGGCGTATTGAACTGGAAGCAATAGTGCTACATATATATTTATTCATTGTCAACTGGAATTTCATGTGCCCGGAAGATCGACCTGCAGATCTGCGCTCTTTTACCTTCCCAAAGCTCGTACTAATGCCGATATCCGCGCACTACTGGGCAGGTTTTATGATGTTTGCGATAATCTGTTCCATTTTGTGGGCGTATTGATTAGTTCCTCATCCCAATACAAGCTATTCGGATACTTGAGGGTCAATCTATAAAAAGAGAATCAATTAATCTTAGTTTTTCAATTATTGTATTAATCCTTTTCTGTTTTTTTTAAATTTTCATATTCCTATTATTTTCTATGTCATATTTATATTTATAATAATATCTTGATGTAAGAACATTAGAATATAGTTAAGTTGGCTTAGTATGAAATTTAACAATTGTTCATTTATCCTGACTCTTCCTGTTTTACCCGGCATGAAATAAATAAATAAATAAACTCTACTCGAAAATCGTGCATCATATTTAACGCAGCTTTTCATAAAAAAAACAACCCCCAAACAATGAATAATATTTACGGAAGCGATGTAATATAACGCCGCCAATGGCGGCCGCGTCTCGCGGGCCACGTCGCGTGCCCGCCGCGTCAGCAGTTTTTGCCGCGCGCTTAGCCGCTTGGTTGAGCGCGCACAAAGACCGCACGCGCCGCCGCCGTCACCTACTCCTCTACCTTCTCACCTACTCAGCTGCCGTGTTTACCGTGCCGCGATCTAATTAGCCTTAGCTTTCTTGCAGCTACCTCCACGGCTGGAACTAGCTCGGCGTGTCGTGGAGATGAAAAACACGTATAAATAAAAAAAAACTTCTTAAATATAAACGATTGCATACAAAGATTAACTACGTATTACGTGAAAAAAGGATGAAAACAAAACCTAAACATTTATTTAGTTACAATAAAAAAAAATATCGTCTAACTTATAGTTCGAAGGTTAAAGTTTTGAGAGAGCAAATATATGTTTATGTGGCCCAAATTGACTGGATCATTAACTACTCAAAATTACGACTTTCGAAGTAATGAATTGGGTAAAAAGATAATAGCAGTGTGAAATCATACACAACATGGAAATGAGCAAGGTCAATGCACGTACAATTAGGGGTTGTAGACGGACTTCCTACGTTACGGCAAATTATAAAACAATACACGCACTCTCGCCCTAACATAAATAATATTTGTAAAAAAACAACGTCGCCATTTCTAAAAAGGTTGGATTATCAAGGTAAATTTTAATTAATTTAATGAAATGTAAACCTAATAAAAATGAATTAATAGGAATGTTTTATATACAACCATACGAACATAGTATGAAGAAAATCATTGATAAATATATACGTAATTATCTTATGAAATAAGATAAGCATTGAGAATATAGCTCCATTCCGCAACACCGAAGAATATATCAAATTCCTGCGCGATTCCATGCATCTATCTTTCAAGAGGCATATAACTCTACTAATTGTAAGCAACTGACAATAATCGAAAAAATAACATTTGGTGACAACATATTTCTGTTTCAAACTGTATATTTACATTACCTAACCAACACTAATGTAAGAGGAGCTTCTTCTTAATTCTTAGTGAAATGACGTTAGAACAAATAAAAATTTTGCTCACAATTACCAATTTCTCCAGTATTCAGAAAAAGAATCTATGCAAACTGTTCTAAATTCTGTGGACATTTAATATTCAATCACCTATAGAGAACCGTAATTGTGCGGAATTAGACATCCGGTCAAAAACCGAAAGATTTTTTGACGCTGATCGAAACTATACAATACGGCTCACACTGCAATTACCATACTCCGCGTTCACCAAAATCAATCACCGATTAAATCTCGCCAATAACAAGTCGGCGCGCCATCCCCTAAATCGAACAGACGTTGGTGTCAATTGTCAATGTCTTATCACGTCGTCACCCCACTTGGTCGCCTCAACTCCTCTCTTCCCGGCCACTTGCTCGCAATTAAGAGCCCATTGTTAGGCGGTCTCGCTCTCGACCGCGGCTCGCCGTAATCCATCTGTGCGAGTGATGAGACAACATTGTCGTTTCAAAAGCTCACCCATACACGAGAAGACTTACAATCCCTATGTTTCGCCATTTTATAACTCTGTAAATACACGTCAGATTTAGGAGTAATGATTAACAATTTTTTTAAGTATTCCATTCAACTTATGGCAAATGGACCTGTTTTTTTCATGTATTACAAGAACAATTCCTTTTTACATTTTAAATTCATATCAATATTTAGCATGCATGTAGCTTCTGTTGCTATTTAAAGAAGAAAATGGCATATCTTTGATATCCAAGAAATAGATAGAGTAAATTATTTAATATACTATATTCTTTATTTATATTTTCCCCCTTAATTTAAATGTTTATGTATAATACCACTGCGGTAGCGTCGAAATTACAATATAAAATGCATATTTATTGTCAACACAACAACGATATATTTGAAAAATTTCACCAAGACATTACGTAAAAAAAGGAACCCGTGTATAGAAAGTGTCTTTATTGCCCCTCCGAACTAACGCAGTATCTCAAGCCAGGATGCTGTACGGAGCTTTGTGGTTAGATGTGCGAATATGTGCGTATGTCTATCGGAACACTTGTTGATCACTTTTAGTACGTTTAAGAAAATAACGTATTCCCTGGCAATAGACATTTTTTTTATTAGTATTAGCATAAGGTATTTGAAAATATAAAAGACATTACAAGAATATATAATAAACGTTAATTGGTTAACATTCTAAATAAGCTAACAAATTTTGCTTAGTATTTTAGTCTTGAATAATATCTGAAACTACCAAAAAACGGGACAATTCATCTGTACTCTTTTTTAGAATATTTATGTATTATTGGTAATTTTAATCATTTATAGGGATGTATATTAAATTGCATAATTAAATAATGTAATATAACCATTATTACACTAAGTACGTACGGCCTGACAGTACCAATATACTCATCACGGGATAAAACATAAATGAGGTGTACATTAAATTCCTCTCCCACGCAATTATCTCATGTACGAACGAGCAAAAAACCAAAACGGTTTAAATTAATAGTTATCAGTTAATCATGAACAGAAATTATAATCCGGAATGTGTGCTGAATTAAGATGAAATTATATATAATTAATCAGCGGTTCGCGGGAGCGCAGCGCGTGCACGAGTACGACCAACTGCAGAGAGGATCATCCGCTATGCACATATTTTCAAATAAATTTGCAAGGAATCCGATCGTTACGCTATAAATTATTTCATCAAAGCTCACGTCGAGCGGAGAGCAGGGCTCGCACGGCGTCACAATGCTGATCTTGACATGGAATCGCATTAGCGGGGACCGGTTTAGGAATCATACGCGCGATTGTTATTAGTAAAAATTCTCTTCATTGATTTATAATTAAAACGGACTGACGGTGGTCAACGATCGGCTAATCAGCTACGATCTCGATCGATCGTTGTCTCTTCACGGGCTGCATTACGGACGGTATTAATTCTGGCGTGGTCCGAGAGCGAGGCTGATGTTGGCCGCGCCGTAGTAATGAAACACAAGTTTAAACTAATTAGAGTTCATACTCGTACTTGTACTTATCTGAAAAGAGTCGTACGTCTTTTTACAAAAAACTGTCATATTTTTTTTCATGTATAATTGATATTTTTTTACACTTTCTTTTACTATAATAATGCAGTTATGAAAACGAATCGAATTGCTTGAGCAGTTAAGAGATGCAGAAATAAGAAATCCCAGATAATTCGACGTCAGACGGTAAGATTGAAAAATATATACTGAAGACCCCTAATCTTAAAGTGTTCAGCTCTGTTTAAATTAGAGACTAGGTGACCTATTTTAGTCTCGGATATATTTATTTATTTATGTACTTTAATGTATCTAACTGATACATACGGCGGATTTATTGTTACGAGAGCAATCTCTTACAATCGATCACAACACCAGTCCAGCCCCGCTCGACGAGCGGCCGGGAATCGAACCCAGGTCCCCGAGGTGCGCCACGCAGTCAAAGGTCGTATGCCTCTGATCGACCCAACACACCACGGTGACGACAGATATAAGGCATTGCAACCAAATTTTCTCAAGCCACTTTTATATGAATACCGAAATAGAACAAATAAAATAGTATCTAGAAATTTAGTGTTTCGTGAATAGTGTTCCCTATGAATTGTGGCAGAGCCAATGTTTCTGATCCTATTTTAGATGCCAGCATACCATCTAAAGGAGCATCCGTTACAACTACTTATAGATTAAATTAGGTGATAGTCACTCTTCGTCATTCGTCGTAATGTAATTTTCAGAACAAAAGTCCCATGTTGATACCTTTTTATTCATAAAGGAAACTAATACAAAATTTTCCCCATATATTCCCTATGAAAAACATAGGTAATATCGTTTCACTTATTATTGTTATAAGGTTGGCTTTATAATGAATGACAGGACCTAAGAAGCTCGATCGGCTTGACCGTTTCACCCATTTGCTATAGTTATACCGAAATATTACCGAGCATCACTCCAGGCTACGTTCCTCCCGACTGATTGAATCCGCCACATGCGACTAACGTACTTATTTAACTCGTCTTGCTCTTGTAAGGTTCCCGAGTGAAAGAGGCAAAAATAAATTAGATTAAACTTTTAATTTGGCTTCGGGGAGTAATTAGCGATATATCGATATGAATTTAACACGAAATTGCGTTATCGAGATGGGCATTGAAGCGCTGCGCGTGGGTGCTTCAACCGAGACGGCGTTTATTGGTTCACTTTCTTATTTAAATTATTATATTCGACTTCAAATTCTTTTACGAACTTTTTTGTGGAATTCAGCGCGGCGAAGCACTTTATTTTAAAACTTTGATTCGCAAACAACGCAAGCGATATTTATAAGTACTTGATAAAATTTTAAAGTAAGCGAAAAATGTATTAATCAAATGAAATCGATAACTAATTTTAATTATTAATTAATGCGTGACCAATGTATTATGTACACATCAAATTATTCCGTCTTTTTCATATACCTGCGATACGCTCAACATGACTGTATTCACATATTACGAGCACCGAAACTTTGAGAGCAGATGTGATGATTAATTTTTTTTTACTCCACAGCTCTAGAACTGGCAAATGTTTATGTTGATATACGAAATGTGATGAAATAGTTACTCAACAACGTTATAGATATCTTCCGGATTTTACATTAAGGAGAGACGGAAGTCAGTGTATCGATATGTTATAGTATAAATAACAAGTCTGAGTATTATTTAGAAAACGCTTAAGATAAGAAACATTTTCGTTACACATATCAAGCCAGTTGTAAGTACCAACTGGAAGAACGCTTGAAAACTACGTACACTAAACACTAATAACCTGCAGAGAGCTAAGTACTGAATCGTTCAACGAACGCGCAAGTAAAACGAACACGGATTCAGAACTAAATGCGAGACAGGAAGTGCAGCTCAGTGTAATGATCCGTGCTCTTCTGTAATTACACAATATCATTGATATGCTAATGCGTCTGATAGCATTGTTAAGTGATTTTACATACATTGTTACCAATTGTAATGAATGAATAGTTATTCGAATCCTCTGGATGGGTGTATTCTAACTCTTATCTGCCATCGTTACACGAAAACAATATGAATTATGCGTATCGCATTGTTTCTGTGGTTTCTCCAAAAGACGCTGCGTATATTCCATTTCTTTGACACCGAGGTTAATAGGAACAAGATGGTAAAATATGCGCAAACGTGATGTGTAACAGCTCTTTAACCTTTGCTTTAGCATTATTTGAAGAGTCAATGCTTTCGTATTGTTTATACTATGTAAAATTACCGTTTATATTGTATGCGTTTTAAGTCTATAACGTTTTAATTTTATATTGTATACGTTTTAAAATAAGCTAACGACTAATTTTTGTCATTTATTTGTAAAACTCGATTAATTATACATAGGTAAACTCTCAGGTAATGGCGGTTCAGAACGAGTCGTATTAAGAGCAAAGAAACAAACAAAAGCCTTTACCATTATGTCCAGCATATCTCGAATAAATTATGCCACCCCGATACCTACTTCTTATAAAAATCTTTTCCAAAAGTGTTAAGTCCGTTAAAAATAATGATGATAAATGTCGGGGTCCAGAGTACCCTGCCCCGTACAAACAGCCCGCGGCAGGGGGGTGGCCGCCCGCTAGTTAGAACCCTCGACCGACACGCTTTTTCTATTACAAAAGTACACACATTCGTCCGTTATCTCACCTTCCTTTTCTCGCGCGCGGAACCCCCGCTTAACCCTCTCGAGTCGAAGCCTAGCCGAATTAAATTTATTTCTAGCGTTTCTGTTTGTCATTCTGTTTATTATGGAGCGCGTAACTATCGTAAAGATAATATGTGGCATCATTTTAAAGATTATGGCTCATAAATTATACATTTGTTTGAATGGTGATCTGCGCTTTCGTATATTTTTCGTCATAATGTTCGGTCTTGCCTACGGATGCGTATTACTGTCTTAAGCCCACGTGAATCGATGGAGACTTTTATATAAATGTTAAGTAAGATCAGAATGTTATAAATTATTAAATAATTTGAAATTTATTTATACCAGTTATGCTTAGCATTGAATTTTACATATGCAAAAGAATTACGTGTTGACTAAAACATTTTTGTTTTAGAAATCTTTATATCAATAAAACATCTATTAATTATGCTATATCACGAATTTAACATTATACCATCGAATCAAGTAACTATTCTTAACTAACTGTGGACTTGTAATAACGAAAGTGACTGTGGGAAATTTCTAACACATATCCTTTTTGGTCTAGATATGGAAATAATGAACACAAATATATGAATACAAAGTGAATGTGAATTGTGATATAATGTTCTTCCATATCTTTCTCAGCCTGTCCATAGCATACTTAGTAATCGTCATAAGCCTTTTGAGTTCATCAGTATATTCACCAGTATTAGAAATTAATACCCCCAAATAAACGTATGATTAAACCACCTCGCAATTCGCTGGTTTTGTGACTTCAGACGAGTTATCGTTAGAACGGTCAACAATCATCATCTTTGTCTTATTGCAATTAATTTTCAATCCGAATTTAAGTCTGACCACTTTAATGAATAAAAATGGGCTTCTGCATAATGAGAAATACATTACTTTTCATGCGATAACCCACCGTTATCAGAAATGAATACCCCCAGATAAGACGTGCGATTGACTAATTTGAATAATAACTAATATATGCAAGTTGTATCTATTAAGAAGAAGATAAAGTATCTTGTAAAAACGTAAAACAAAACTCTTGGCAATTAGCTTATATTTTGCCACAAAACTACTCTAGAAACGTTCTTTGAATGGTTCGATGTCTCAATTGAAACTTTTCCTCTGTTCATCATTCTTCACTTCAAAGTTCAAGAGAGAAAAAAATAAGTTAGGAATACAAAAATTGCAATATTTCAAAAAAAACCTTGCTGCTCTTTAGTTTTATCTACACTTTTGCTCAAAATTTTCTTGTAAACCGAACAAATCCCTTGCTTTGATTTTACATGGCTCGTTTTGAAGAAAAACGTTTTAGATATAAAAATCTTTCACCACTTTCGTCTTCTTCTTAGTCGTTTCACTCTTGACAGGGTAGTCGTGGTCATAGGGTCAAATGTGTTGCAGATGAATGATCAGCCACAGGTTGCCATTCCTCTCTTATCAGGTGGTCTCCGGATACACTCCTCTAGGAACGAACGTCCACGGCTGTCTTGATCTATCTATGTCATCGGTGCTCTGGTATTTCTACTTTGCCCTGTACTACTAGGTATTCAATACTATCATTGCTACGCCGCGACACGTTTGTACAATATTGGACAAGCGCCGTCCGTTACCAAGCTTTTTGAGCATAGATCCATTAATGCGGAACTCAATCCCCAACACTCGAAGTATTCTTCTGCAACACTTTCTTTCTAGGGTGTCTCTTTTTTCTCTTTCGTTAATGTAATGTCCACGTTTCTACGAGAAAAATAGTGAAAACGAATACTCGGACAAATCAACTTTTCGTTGGTTTTGTGATTTTACTGTTCTTCTATAACTTCCTCAACTTATCCATAGCAGACCTAGTATTCGTCACACGCAGTATTTTTTGTAATTTTGTCAATGCATTCGCAATTATTAGAAATTAATGCACCCAAGTAGATGTATGATTGAACTATTTCGCATTCCACTAGTTGTATGACTTCAGGAGAGTTATCAAATACAAATTATCATCTTCGCCTTATTGCAATTAATTTTTCATCCAAATTCAAGACCAACCATTTTACTAACTACAAATGAGGGTAGATGGAAAACATTTTCTGTTATAACTCAGAAACATAACTGTTGTGAACTTCTCCTCATTGAAAAATACATTACTTTTCATGCCATGACTTAAGAAAACCGTGTTAAATGCATATTCTTATTGCTATCTTTATTTTATTTTGTAATCTATTAATAATATATTATACCCATTACTATGGCACAAAACTCAAGTCAAAACTAAATCCCTAAACATTTTTTAAACTCTTTGGCTTTTATCTAACAATCGCGTCAATAACCACACTTTTTATTTTTGATTATTATTTCAAAAAACTTCAAGCTATGCAAGCTCGCCTATTCTATAAATGTTGATTAATTTGAAGAAGAATTAACATTATGTCGTCATTTCTAGCCATAAATTTACCTTACTCCCGCACCTCGCATATCATTTATGACTAAAAAAATACTCAATATTGATACAACCGCCCGAGACGACGACGAGAATGAACAAGCGAATCGTGATCCAGACCGATATTTGCCTTCCATTATTCGTCCAGCCTACCCTACCTGGCTTTCAATAAAAAAATGGGCTCCAGGTAGCTGCTTTGTTTATCAACGGCGCGCGAGTTGGCGACTCGTCAGCTATGGACTCCTTCGACGGTGGCCTTTATAATTTGTTGATTTAGGATAGTTATTTTGAAATTGTAAATCGACTGATATTATATTTGAATTTATTTTGAAAAATCCCATATATAACATAAATTACTTCATACATAGCGTAAAGTACATCATATACAGTGTAAATTAAGCCATTACGATTTTAAGCAAAAATTATGTATAAATAAATTGTAATTCGTCAGTTCTATAACCTGCCAACATACTTACAGGAGAAGTAATACTATAGTAAGGAACAGTATACATGCTTACAGGAGAAGTCATACTATAGTAAGGAACAATATACATACTTACAGGAGAAGTAATACTATAATAAGGAACAGTATAAATACTTACAGGAGAAGTAATACTATAGTAAGGAACAGTATACATACTTACAGGAGGAGTAATACTATAGTAAGGAACAATATACATACTTACAGGAGAAGTAATACTATAGTAAAGAACAGTATACATACTTACAGGAGAAGTAATACTATAGTAAGGAATAGTATACATACTTACAGGAGAAGTAATAGTATAGTAAGGAACAGTATACATACTTACAGAAGAAGTAACACTATAGTAAGGAACAGTATACATACTTACAGGAGAAGTAATACTATAGTAAGGAACAATATGCATACTTACAGGAGAAGTAATACTATAGTAAGGAACAGTATACATACTTACAGGAGAAGTAATACTATAGTAAGGAATAGTATACATACTTACAGGAGAAGTAATAGTATAGTAAGGAACAGTATACATACTTACAGGAGTCACAAACTCCAATTGCACTCAGGTGAGAAGAAACCACTTTCTATATCATAAAAGTTTCTAATTGCCTTAAAACATTTTATATATGACTGAGTTAAGATATGAAGGTTTTAATGCGGATACATTAAAACCTTCATATCTGAATTTACTGAATGATAGATGCTGTTCAACTATTATTAGTCGTCCGAGTTAAGATTTTGGTTTTTGTTTGAGTATCTCTCGATCGCGATACGACTAATAATTAACATCACAACTCAAACAATACAATTTATAAAAAGATCATTAAAAAGTAAATATTTTATTCAGTCGCTATTGAATGAGGACAACGTCGAAGGTTTTGAATAAAAACCACTTTTTTGCGATAATGCCAAAACTAGAATAGTCACAGTTATTAGAACTGATTACGTGAAACGTAGGACTTTATTAATCGAAACTCTTTTTATTTATCTCATAGTTTATCTTTTCATGTTGATAAAAATTCGATTTGATCTCCTGCTTTGCACGAAACTACCGTATGTCATTTATTATTGTAAGTACACATATAATTAATAAGATACTGTCCTCAGTTCTTTAACTTTTATTAAACCACTTTGAAACAGAAGTTATACCACTCGGTTAATAGATAATAATAATTCACGATATCGTATAAACCCCGTGATCATATAATTCACCACATTCACTGAGAGATGCTGTAACGAGTCAGCCATGATGGATTTATGTTTTGACTTGTCCAAAACATATTTGTGGCAACTGATTTCGCGAACATCTTTGAATATCCGTCCGTCAAATCTCACACCTGCTTTGTCCCGTTTTTTGTGCTCCCAGGAATAAAGTCTGCTTGTGAGGGTTTCGGACACCTTGCCCGTCTATACTTCTGGCCGGTGTTCCCGTAATTTTCTTCCCAATAACTTGACTAATAATTATGTAATTATTCCATTTTGAAAAATGATATCTACAATTGTAGCCTTAATAAATTACATGTGCTAATAATTTAGGTCTTGTATTTATTATACTAAAACAAGCAAAATATAATTTTTGGAAAATATTAATTTTTGCAATATATTCAAATATAATGACAGGGAAACTTTGTAAATATTGTCTCTTAAAAGATTAGCGTTTACAATTTGCATAAAGACAGTTAAGTTAGTGCTGTGATAATTTATTAAATAATAGTTTTAATTCAATTTCTTATTTTCAGCATTGCGTTCATTCGAAATATAATTCAACATATATTCAAATTTACAGCGTACATGTTTACCGACAAAAGAGACCTGTTATGATTTATTTTCTCTAGACGTATTTGTGTTTGTGTATTTTGCAACAAGAAAAATATTCACCAGAAATATAGGAACGAGGACAAAATATTCGAACATTTAAAATTAATTCTCACTTTTAATTAAGGATTACGTCCTTACAATAACTCTTTTTTAACTTTAACAAGTAATTCACTTAACAGACAATTCTCATTTTAATTTATAGTTATATGTCTTAATAACTGAAATGTAACGTAAATGACTCATAGTTACTTTGCATCTCCTTCTAAGTTAACTGTTGACTATAAACACTTGTGGGCGTTCCTCAAAACTGGTTAAACCGTTCATGACTCATTTACGGTGGAACATAATTATAACTGACGTACAGCTTCCATTAGTTGCTCGCGAATGGTCTACGACAAAATATTACATTCAATTGGACGTGATGGCTCACTATTATGCTGGGCTACTGGCTTTGACGTTCAATGGAGTACTTTCCTGTGAACTTTTACTTTACAACTGAGATCTTGGGGTACTTTTAATTCAGGTTCAGTAGGACTTTAATTATTACGTACAATTTTGACCCAGAAGTATATTCTCTCTAAGTATACTCCCACTATTGCATTAAATCATTTTTAGACACAGAACGTCTACTTATTATATAGTGTAAAATCAAAATAGAACTAATAGGCTCATTTAAATTGATTTGATTTTATAATCTATTCGTGATACGTTAATATCTAACTTAACCAACACTACACAGTCACTAAAAATTTGCTTACAAAAATGCTTTTATGCTACGCCCTCGACAAATTAATAATACCCAAGTGCAAAACGTAAGCATCCAAAATGAATGAAAATGGGAAAAGTAACCACAAAATCGATGAGTGATGCAAGGGATCGGGAAATATTAATATATTTATTGGTGGTTGTCCTACATGACAAATTTTAATGTCTTGACTATGATGGATTCGTAAGTAGAGAGATGAATTAGTACTGCACGTTATCTTGATTAATATTTATGTTGAACGAAAGACGATTTTAACGTAGCTTGGAAGATGTATACAAATTTGCTCATATCAGCACAAAACATAATTACACAAATATTACGATTTTAAATTTATAATGTTCTATCATCACATTAAAATTACATTCCATTTTCACTGCATTGAAAACACTTTATAAAGCTTTTTATCTCCCTCGCCAGACTTTTAGCTTCATCATCGCGCACTACTCGTATGTATATGTATTAGCGAGCGAGCTAGCTAGCTTCATTTCTTCGAAATATTGTATGAATAATATAAAACACAATTTTTGTCTAAGGCAGACGTATCCTGTGAACATTTTCAACGCGGAGATTTATCAAATTGAATTCTGAAGGCGCTATGCGACTTGAATAATAAGTGTTTATCAAGATTTCTCCTGTTTTTTATTTAATATACACGCGAGTCTCTACGCGCGTACACTTGGCTACGCGCACGGCGGCCGGTCTACGTACACGTATAAGCTCAGCTTCTCGCACGTCCCGAGTCGCTCGGCGGCGGATATTCGCTTCCACGGGGCGGGGGTTAGAAAAAGTGACACGTAGCGCAGACGCGCGCACGTGGAGTGCGCGCGGAGGCCGCGTCTCAAATTGAATATTAGATTGAAATTATGCGCTCCGCCGAGCCAGCCTCCCGTCTCAATCATTCGCCGAGCTTTTGTTGCGATCGGAGTGATACAGGAGCCTCGCCCGCACACGCGCGCGCCATTGTAATAAGAATTTTAAATTAGCATTCTTTTTGTACTTTTTCTGCCCCCGACGACTCGCAACCCCCTCGTTCCTATCCGGAGTACATTCCGTAGTCTTTCCGCTTAATAATATAGAGAAATTGAGTTGTTATACGCCCCCACGGGCGGCGCGCGCTAGCTGCCGCCCCTCGCGAGGAAGTACCCGCTAGGTATTGTAATTGAATTCGAAGATTTTTTCTCTCCTTCAGCTTTTCTTTTATAACGTAGTAAATATTACTTATATAAGTGCGTACATGGCTACCTAGTTACGTACACGTTAGGTAATAACGTACGGTTCTTAGGTAGTAGGTACATAATGTGGACGGGTGAATAGGTAAGTGGGCACTAGATGTTGCCATTATTACTGCGCGGGATCATTTTTACGGTGTTTATTTATGCATTCGTGAAAGTTATTGTGCTGTATGTACTTAGGTGTCGTCGAGACGTCTGCTACTTCCTGTAGATAATGATAACATTTGAATTTAATACGATGCGGTTATTATGAATCTAAGGCGTTCTTTCTGTTTATCGATAAATATATAATTTTATACCGGATCTCATTTTGCATTCATTAACTACATGATTAGGTGCTAACAAATGAAACAATCGTCGCTAAATATGCAAGTTATTAGTCATTGACTTAGAAGGTATCTTTGCTCATTCATATTTACATTTAAGCGTTTGTCATTAGCGATTTGCTTATTCTTTCAATGTACCAAAACCACCTAATCATTATCGCTGAATATTAAAAAACAATAAAAATCAAACAAAAAAGCGAGACAATAGCCAAGCAAACGGCTAAATAGCTACCGCAGTACCTAGAAGCAGGTAATTACATTTAGTTACATTACGTCGAGTTTTACGTTTTAATGTGGTGAATCGTAATCATCGGAGCGCTCTCGTTCCCATCTCGAATTACCGTCGAATTAGTCGCGGCGACGACGCATCGACGACGGTCGCCGACAAGTTAACACTTAACATCATTTCCTAAGTAATTATTATAACATTATGTTTCATCAGCGACAAATAATTACGTCGGCGAGAGATGGCCGAGGCGACGCTTTGAGAAAAAAGTCACGGCGTCGAAAATATAACAATCATTCAAATGAACGCTAATGACACGGCACGGGAAGGCTCCAGTGGTAAATAAAAAGAGACAAGGTGGAACTGAATTAAAAATAATTTGGGGTCTTCTCTACAAATTACATAGTCCGTAAGTTGCGCGGCGACGACTTTCGGCGGAGGGCCGTCAGCGTCTCGCGTCTCAGCGGCTCGCACCAGTGATATCGTACGTTTCTGGGAACATTTTCTTTTCAGGCGCTTTAAAGTGAAAAAATTATATTTACTGAAAAGGGGAACATGAGACTGACACAAAAAATGTTTAGATGTACTCATATGTATATTGTAATTTAATCAAGGAATGTTAAGAAAATATGTATAAAGATAAGCTATAATTCACTGTATGTACAGTGAATATGCGGTGAATCATTTAATAAAACAATCCGCAATCATTCAAAAATGCAATTACCTATGTGTTATTTTCGCCATAACATTTTATACCAACTATAAACGATATAACTGTATTCTATTTAATTACAGTTATACCATGTAATATTCTGTTACGTAATTAATAGTAATATAAAATTATGTTACATTATCGACATAATAAGTGAAAATGTTCTAAGCTCTTATTACTATAATTACACCACGATGTCAAAGTACATTTTAATAAATACAGTTATACATATTTTTCTAGAAATCGGTACAATTCATTGTCATTAAACAACTCACAGGCTAACAAGCTAATGATAAACGTTTCACGAATAGATGCTTAAAGCTGGTGCCCACGATAACGAAATACTAAGTTTTATGATTAGAAACACGCATAAACACTTTACTTAAATATACCCATGGCAATAGCGTATCGTCTGTACAAAGTTACGTGCATTGCATTGCAGATATTGAGAAATATAAATTAATAGTACTGATAAATAGTAATATAATGAAGAAAACTATAATATTGCCTGTTTAAATATAATTAATTATTTGAATTAATAACGGAATTAATTTACTATGGAAAATGCCATGTGCTGAAAAGTCTCAAATAGGTTTATTTCTATAAATATTAAAGGAACAAAGGCATTGAGATTCAAAATATCGACATTAAACCGCATCATATCATATTCACTTACCCATAGTCTACACGCAGTTTGAGCGAAAATACAATGTTAAAACCTAAAGCAATCACGATAATGATGGTCGGGTACAGAGACCGCATTAAGCGCCCTTTGTTTTGTTTCCGACGAGCCGATGAGCAATTAGCCGATCGGGGCTGCCCGTCCGCACCATAATAGAGGAAGCGGAGTGGAATAAAAAACGGGAACAGACGCAGGCGCCAAATAATGCCGGGACTAGACTTGTAATTGTCGTAATTACGTGGGTACGGGGGATCCATGCGGGCCGTGTTGCAACACGACGCGATCGGCCCGAGATGCAGTGGAGTGCCTGCTGAGATTGTGCACGAGTTAACACAACGAATACGTCGAGCTATCCGCGTGAAGTAACTTAATTGCATCCCAGGCGGGATAAGTGGTTTGAAATTGAGAACGGTTTCTTGACATAGTCTAGCAAGAGAGTGGAAACAGTTAAAGAGTGAGAAGAAATAAAGTAATATATTAGAACCGTACAATGTGAGATACCAAAAACACATTAATGGAGTTGGAAAGAAAAGTATCGCATTTACAAATGTTTCTTTTAAAAGATTTTTCTCTTAAAAATCAAACAGAATTTTTCAAGCTAGATCATTTTGGTTTAATCTATACCTAATTCTCAAAGTTCATGACTCTTTTAGATTTTTCGGAGCAATAACTTTGGGGAATAGTAAATTTTTTTTTGGTAATAACTTTGGAAAATAGTAAATTTTAAGCATTTTTCCCAATTTTAAACATATACATAAAAATACATCATATGTAGTGTTGAATTCGTGCTTGAATAACTTTCCATTCAACACTTTATAAGACACCTGAATTTTTTTATTTCCCAAATAACCTCAAAAACCTCCTCTAAAATAATCTTAGAATCAAAATTAGAACTTTATGCTTCACGTTTATAATTAAGTCACAATACTGTATCTTTGTGCTAAATTTCAAAATATAATACTTTAAAAGAAAAATCGCCTGTGATAGACAGACGGACGGACAAAAACTGAAATAATTCCATAAGTGTTCTATTTTGGAAATTTTACGACGGAATACTAAAAATCGTTGAAAACAGGCGACGGATAACACTAATCTCTTCCAGTGCACAAGTTACTTTAGTACGCAATTAAACAAATCATTTAATAAAAGACGTCACTTAATATTCAACTGCAATATAAAACTCCCATACAATTCAACTCTTTCTCTAAATCGTAAATTAACGAACAAAAAGAATTCTCAACACAAATTAAGTACTAAAAAAAACTTGTGTATCTGTGTACTTACATATATACGTGCTTAAGCACTCGCTGCCAACAATTACACGCCAGAACCGTTGAACGCCGTATAAAAAAAGCACGGCGAAACAAAAACAGAAGCCAAAAGCGAAGTGGTTAGTTTATTTCATTAGTTATTCTTTATTTTTGGTGTCATTAATTGCATTAGGTACAGGAGCTATTACGACCAGAGCGGCGTTGTCATTAAAATTGGAGAAATCATCTCTCCGCTGACTTGCGTAACGAGAGGCTAAATATACGGTAGCAGCGACGCGGAGGCATCGACGCGCTATACTAGCTTTAAACGTCGCTAGGCGCCTGCGGTACAAGGTGTCAGAAAAAGATGACAAATACAAGCTTTTGATCGAAGATTATTAATTTATTTCTTCCCAGTTTATGCAGCCATTCCACGTAGAGGTAACTATGATAATAAAGTAAATTTTCTTATCACTTCAGAAATTCGCCTTCTTAAAGTTAAGAGAGTTCAAAAAAATAGTAATTCGGAGAGCGTGGGAACAATTTCAGACACTAAAAATAATTATCTAATTAAACTTTTCCTTGTATTAGCTATACATTTACGTATATATATATACATCGCTGCCCTAAATGACTAACAGGTTATTAAAGTTTATTACAACCTAAAATCATTCAGATGCTGTATATTATAAGTAGACCATAATTAGAAAACATCAATTGCTCTTATTTTGCTGTAACTGCCTTTTAAAATTCTAAAGAGTGTCTGTTCTCACATTTACAAACTAAACGGTTGTAATTAATTAAATTTGACCATTCAAATGACCATTAAAAGTATGACCATTAAAAGTATTAAATGGTATAAAAAAGAAATTTCTTTAAAAATTCCATTATTTAATTTTAAGAACACATCTTTCAGCTTAACAGTAAAGGCTCCTGAAATGGTTTTTAAAGCAACATACGTCTGCATAATCACTATTCGATTCAATACTTTGTAAACGATGGAGCAAATTTGTATTCAGCTTCCTTCGTCCAACGAAATTTGAATTTGGGAATATGGATACGACATAGTAACAACAAGCCCTGATGAAATTCAAAAATAAATAAATTAGTCCTCAATTAAACAATAATTAACTAAGAATTCGCATGAAATCATCTTTTCTTACAAAAATATACAAATATGCTTTCACAAGCACACCCGATACGGGATGTGGATAGTTTTTTTTATTAGTTCCATAGACAAGTCCGAATTCTGATCAACGGCGACGGCCCGTCAATTTAACGGACAATTATGTCGGCTCCGTATGTTACGCTACGCCTACTTCTTATAGGTGCTCTTGTGTGTGTGTTTTTTTTATTTATAATATTATTATTTTATTTTGCCCCGCTAATTGTTGTAACGTGTTTTTTACCGATCCTGCCTTCCCGCCGGCCCGATTCAGATCACCAAGTGCAGTCCACTAATTACACATATACAAACCCTTGGGTACGTCGATTAAGACCGATTCTCTTTAAATTGTTCAAAAATAGTAATTGTGGTGTTGAAAAAAAATGTTAAACTATGGACTTCTTTGTGGCCGACGCCGAATTAAACAGCGCTCAAAGTAATTATGGCAGGCAGCATTGCGTGCAGAAAATTTGTTAGAAACCTTTATTATAAAAGGATAATAAAATGGAAATACGAGTGTGCATTGGTATTCTGCATCGAGTTTAAGTTATTGTGTTCAAATTAGAGCGTTTCGTGTGATAGATCAGTGCCAGCTTAATTTGGTATGGATAAATTTTAAGTAGCGCCCCAGGGAATGACGAATTATGCATAAACTAACATTTTTCAAAATTTGAGTCTGGTAACAATTGCCTTATTTCAAAATAAAAATACTCTGACTGGGAAGCCACTTCTTGAAATTTAACAATGAAAGTAATAATAAATATCAAAATACTTTATAAAACTTAAATATATCGAATTATTTCAGTACGAGCTCTGTAATAGTTATTTTTCTCAAATATCCAATGAGATTATTTATTTCCAAAATGATTTTCTTATAAGATAATCCAGCATGTATAATTAGTTCTTATGAGATCACACTAGATTAATCACTCAAGAGTTATTTCGGGACCTTCTTTCACATTGCAAATAAAAATCAGACTGGCTGGTACATGATGACATCATATGAATTTCGGAGGATATATTTATTTTATAATGTGTGAAGAATTTGCAATTACCTTCCTTAAAGTGTGGAAAAAAGTTAAACGTGTTTTTTACAAACGTAATCATTCTGTCTTATTACTAAATATGAAAGTTATAAGAAATATTTCTTCTAACACGTTGACATCCATTACGAAAATATTTTTCGAAATGTCATCATTAAATTACCACCTCACAACTTGTTTTCACTCTAAAATAGTATTTTCATTATTATTTACATTTTAATTTTGATTAATTAAACCGAACAAAATCTTGTAATGTCTTATTTCCGTCATATATTAAATCGCACACAGACGAAGTCGCGATCAAAACTAATTTCTTATAAAACTTCCAATTTTATTTTCCGTCGATATCTAACAACCTTTAAATTTGGCATTGATATTAGTCACAAAATCTACAAACAAATATTATATAACACGAAAGCACATCACCAAGCAAGATGACAATAAAGAGACGATGAAATTTGTTAATGGCACATTTTTGCCCGAATTATAAATAAATAAAACGAGTTTGGGACGTTCGGTGTTTTACAAGAGCGACCCAGTTACAGGCGAGTGGTGAGTGAGTCGCAGGCGTGCAACCGTGCGTATTGTTTGCGGTCAAACGTACGCAGCGTGTGGACTGTTGTAAGTAAAAAGAAATGAAGACTTATAATGTTAATAAAATTATTCTCTAATTTGTAAAATCGTGAAAAATTCACTTTAAGTTTGCAATTTTTCATATTTAATAGAAATTTAATTGTAAGTTATTATTTTAATCAATAAATATTATCCATAACCTATGAAACTTAAAATTATATTAATTCTGGATCGTTTGATCGTCGTAACACCAAGTCGTAATTTTTATTTATCACAGTATGATTAAACATACGATAAATATGTTTACCCAAGAATATATGTAATACTAAATTGACTATATTAAAGATATTTAATTTCATTAATTTATACATAGTGAACTCCCAGTCCCACTGCAACTCAGTTTAGGGACATTACAATACATTTATGGAAAATTACAATAGGCGCCCTTAATTACGATTTTATAATCAACATTTTCTGAAGTTTTGATTTCATAATAATTCCCCAGATGGCGTTCACACTGGGTTAATACTTCTTAACAAATTAGTTCTTGTGTGTAAATTTCTACTTCTAATCTATCAGCATATAACTAAATGATTGTTATAATTATATGTAAACATTAACATAAAATTGTAATTATATCTATAGGGAAAATTATGGTGTGATCTGACATCACCAACAACATCACCAAAACAAGAAAAATAATAATTACTGAATTGAAATTTATTCTATTAATTTCGTTCAATTTATTATTCATTACAATTACTCTCAGGGAAAGCTTGACGTAAATGCCTACATAAATGGAAATAGAATTAAATAGAGAAAATGATCATATTTTCTTTAAACATAAGAATTGACTTGGAAAATTATTTTCTAAAATATCAAACAAAATATATGTATATTTTTTAATTTTATGTGTATATTTTTTATTTTTCTGTGTCATAGTTCTAGAATAGAAAGTTTTTAGTGAATTTAAGAATCATTATAATAGTAAAGAAATGGGACACAAATGTTTGTACGCAAGTATATTCAGTTTTTTTTCAATAGATTCGCGTGATAATAATTTTCGTTAAAAGGGATTTGATTTTTGACGAAATTCTGAAAGCCATGTTTTTTTTTCAGAACAATACTTGTCTGAACTAATTACTTCTCATGACGGAAACCAATTTTAACCAGATAAAATCAAATGCTTGGCATATTCGATATTCGATATAGACATTTTAATATACTCAACGCGAATTACATTTACGTTGTAATTTTGCATCCGTAAATCTGAAAGTCTAGACAAAGATCTCGGCAGAGGTCTTTTGAAAGTTTGAATAGGGAAGCATCAAAATCTGATAGACTATGTATTATATGCACACGAACCTTGTTAATATCTTATTCTCTATAATTATTTTATCTAATCACCCCCAATTTATCGTAGTCTTTTACATTTTCTCACATCCTTTATAGTTTTATCAAGCAATATAGTATTTAGAAATGCGATATTACAAAGGACCTATGTTAATACCACTAAATGATATTTTATTCCTAGCTGTATCCGCGACTTTATACGTGAAATACGTGGGGAATGACTCAATAATCTCTTACGTATATCAAAATCTAAAATAAAATATAAACAACGTTTGTGTAATTACTACGCGTTGAATAGCTAGACACTATTGTTTTTGTATTAAGATAATTTAAATTAATTTCTGAAATCATTAAATTTGCATATTTTCTAATTGAACAATCCGATTTCGATGAAATAAAAACTATATATTACTCAAGTTTACTTCTATGATTTTATAGAAACTCCATCTGAATTTAATTAGTAGCCTTCAGGTGATACGTACACAAATAAGCAAACAAAAAGCTTTACATACTCAAATTTTTGAGTCCTGTTTTGAAATAAAGTGAAGCAATACTTTAATACTCAACTATTGGTGGATATTCTTGCTAGGGGAATCCAATTCGTATTAGACCTATATATATTTGTACACTCTAGTTATTTTTATTGTTATTTAAAAGTGAATATGAGGTGATAAGAGCTAATTTTTTTTGTCTTCAAATAACGCCCACATATAGTCCTTACAACGTTCAAACTCAATCGTCTTAAGACGCCAACAAGACACTTGTAGTTAGATGCCGCTTCATTGTATGCCTAATATTATTATCTTTATTTAACGTCACGGAGAGCTAACTATCTACTCCATCGATCACGGAGAGCTTCGTATCTAAATAATCGACAGGTATGGCTCAGTTGTTTAACGTATGTTGCTGCTTGGGATCTCGCTGGATGACTTTCTTTTGTTTATACGCACCTAGCACAGTTGCTTTAAATTCAGAGGTGGCCTGCCCCACCGCTGTTATGATTGAGGTATTGATTGTATCTTTTGCATATATTTCAATATATCGTAGCCTAGCTTATAGATATTAGTGAGTACTAAATTTATAAACATACATTGAGTATGTTAAAAGGAGTTTAATTCCTCTTCCTCCGTCGATAATTTCATCTCATTATAACGCCAAGTTTGTTAAAAGTTCAGCATAGGTAATAATATAATCTTTAATTAATCTGCCATTAAAATTATGAAAATTTCAAAAATACCGGTATTATATAAATTACATTAAGAAAAATTTAAAAGCAGCTCATCACATTTGCTAGAAGAAGTGACACTCTGTTTCCCACTAATTTCATTTTAAATATGGTCGCTTTAGCTCTTTGTAAGGCAAGACCTACTTTTGACCATGCACTTTATAAAATGTCAGTTTTGGAATTAGTTTAATTTTATACAGGATCATATATTCACATCATACATTATCCATTGTTTTATATACTTCAAACGCGAACCAATTAGCAAACGTTCTCCTCCCTTTGATTGATTTGAGGTTATTGGCTGGCTGATGTTCTACTGCAATATCTCCATAATTGAAAAGTTGTTAGCCCTTTCTCTAATAACTTTAGTATTAGTGTGATATACTTGTGATGTAAATTATTACTCGTTATGGTTTGCAAATAAATTTATGGGAACATGAAAGTATATAAATAAACATATCTTGAACTAAGCTTTACTTATAGAGTTTCTTTTTGTTGAGAAAACTATGGAATCTAATCTAACCTAAAATCCATTTTTGCATTTCGTATTTGAACTGTTATCTTACTTGTGTCTTCGTCTTTAAAGATAAAGTTTTTAGGGTTCAACATTACAAATTTCTAATAATTGCTATCAGTAGTAGATAATGAACTTAAATATATTTAATAATTTGTTTATGCATAATATAAAACGTGTTAAGTATGAGCAGAACTCCCACTATGAGAGTTCCGTACCTCACTTAGTTAAATATAAACATTTAAATGTATATATTATTTATATTAAACTATTTACAAAATATTCACCCTAAATATTGTCTAATATATGTTTTGTAGGAATAAAATCGTCCTGAACATATCAAAAAGTATGAAATTTAGAACCATCGTTATGGTTTTCCAGTAACTTCAGGTAAACTTCTCGTTGCGCTGTTTTTTTCGTAACTTTAATTTTAGTAGTTCCAGAGATATAAGAAAGGGGTTGTTATTTTTGTCTAAATGAAATAAAATGTTTAGAATCCTTATGATTCTCCTTCAAATTTTATTCCGTACGATGTACGAAATTTAACAAAAACGAACGCTTTATTTGCCTCCAAAATTTCCATATTGATATCTCTTATTGTTAACATATATGTGGATTCATATGTTTTATCGCATACATAAAGGTTTTTCCATTATACTGTTTTCGAGAAATACGATTATGACAGACAGACAAATGAAGAACAATGGAGAATTCGTTTTTTATGTAAAGTATGAAACCCTAAAAACGTTTAAACTTACAAAACCGTACCATTTTAAGCAATAATCATATCCATTAATTAAAAATATGTATACATTTATACTCCAGAAGCAATTTAAATAAAACCGAAATGACCGCTTACGAAACCTGTACCGAATTCATACAGAGAACATCAGCGTACCCGATCTCTGTCCTACGTTAATTTGTTTACAGCGTACGTTTTATTACCTTCACATCTCCGCAGCTTCCCACTTGCCGACGTGTCCAAACATTGTGCGTCTATAATTAATATAATTAGTACGTCATAAAAACCGTCAAATTATGAACATTGCGACTATAAACCACCCACAGCTTCTAACTAACTAACTAACTGTAACGTATAATTATGATTGTAAAACAAAAATATCTGGTTTCAAACTTGATAGCGAATATCGTTCGGAAATATCGAGAGTTGAAGAAATGCACTTAGTTTTGGATATATTTACGTGTATTTATTTAAAAATTCCTTCACAATTAAATGACACTACGTGATGTAGTATTATTTCTACTTTCTTTAAGTTCTTTACCACGACCTAGGTTTCGTTGTATCTTCATCAAAAAATCTTTGCTGATAGCCCACCTAAAGATGTTATAATACAACGAAACCTAAGTCGTGATAAAGAAATTAAAGAAAATAGAAATATACTACATCACGTAGTTTCATTTAATTGTGAATAATGAATTTATACAAATTTAACGCCAAATATATTCAATAATTCCTTGTTACTATCACTATAAATGTCTAAGTACGGCATCATTCTAATTTGTTTTGAATAATTCGCTTGAAATTTGACAAACACACTTTTAGGTAATGTGGACATAGAACAAAATTTACAATAAAAAAGTTAGTTTCACTTAAAAGAAAAATAAATACATAAGTATGTATTCTTCTAAAGCATTACGTGGAATACCATGTACCTACATATCGTTCGTCTATCTTTATTCCACTCAAGACATTGTGATTCGGAACGTTGCTATGTTACTTACGCAGATTTTTATTTTTATTTCATTAAATACGTTTTAATGATTTCAATTTATAAAACTACTTATGACAACTTTTTATTCGCAGGAAAATTCATATTGTTCTATATTTTCTGAGTTGACCCCCTAACATTTTATTATTCTAAATAATTTGTTAAATGCAAGCATACTTTGAAATTTCTATCATATTTTAGAATATATTTTGGAAATCCAATTGGTAACAGAAGCCACGGCTATCAGGTAGTCTATATTGAAAAACATTTTGACTTTTGTTTTCGTTCTTTGCTTCCAGTTTCTCATTTTGGTTCGTGCATATATGATATGGAATTAATCGTTAGAAATCATGGAATTAATGTATAATTCTATATATTTATTTACAATCTTCAAAAATTGTCATATAAAAATTATACGTGAACAAACTACCCGGTCCGGCTCGGCTTCGCACGGGTAGGTGCTGAAATGAAAATTCTCAGATATATGATTTTTTTCCGACTCAGTCCGTATTTATTGCCATAGATCGGCCAATTTACACAAAACCTATATCAATTATACACCTTTGGGGCAGAATTAAATATCTATGCCCGGATCATTTATCTGTTGTAATGAACTAATGAGTGTATCCATCGAACTGTTTTGTAGAGCTTGTAGGTTAGATCAAAACATGACTAATGTAGAGTTTTTTGTGACTCTTTTTATTCATAAAACAACGTAATGATTATTAGATGACTACAAATTTTAGTGAAGCTTATTATAAAACGAAATATAAAATAATTTTTCCAAGAGAATTAACAATCAGAAGACGTACCTTTATAGACAAACCTCTTCTGGTTTCTTCCGTAATCAAAAGACGTATCTTAATAGACAAATAATCCAAAGCTAGTCGCCAAAAAAGACAGAAAAAACTGTCATACAAAACAAATAACTATTTTCGCTGCCTATACCTGTAAAGCTTTCAGATGTCCTTACTCGACAATTATTATCAAAGTTCAAATAAATTACAAAAAAGCATTATAAACACGTAAACCTTCCTCGTGAATCACTCTATCTATTAGTGAAAAACGCATGAAACTCCGTGTAGTCGTTTTTGAAATTATCGCGTTCAGACAGAGAGATAGACACATAAAAATTTTGTTTTACACTATGTAGTGATGGCTAGTTAAATATTTGTATTATTGCAAAAGAATTGTTTATTCGCTTCCTGAATTATTACAGTATGTATTTAATAATGTTCACTTTTATGTAATTATTGTTATATTATGTCTTACTTTAATATATAAATTAATAATTATCCTGTGATCACCTTACATTTGCTATAAGCACACACATCAAAACATGAAAATAATTCGACTTAAAATAATTCGATAATCACCACGCATGTTCCCTTCTCGTCGTGCCCAAAATACTCTATAATTGATAGATGAAGATAGATTTAACTCCTAAAACTTTGAGAAGGCATTCAGAGTAGCTTTCTTAAATTTCAGATGATGTCAAACAACACCGCAGGAACATCTTATAGTAAAAGTTCATTAGACGAAAGTGTAGGTTTGTCACAAAACTTTTACCGTAATTAAATAACTTATTACGATAAAAATATAAGATAACAAACCAAAAAAAAACGATTCTATAAGAAAATATTAAAATTATCGCATATCAAATTGTAAGAAACTTTAGGTAGACACGGGAACAGAAACCGAATGGGTGGACCCCTGACTATCTTATCCGTAGTTAAACAATTTAGAATTATTGTTTAGTACTTTTTGGTAATTATTTCAATAAAGTATAGACATCTAACATTAATGATAAAAATTATTATTACTGTATTTTATAGAGGCATATAAATAATAACTTTACATATAATAAATTGTTATTCTCCGAAGGATAAAATTAAAAATAAAGTATTACGTATGTGTCTAATAAAATTATACTTTTAGTTATTGATATAATAACCTACAATGTTTACTAATTTAGTGAATATGCATTAAAATCTACAACGTTCTTTAATCAGAAGTGAAATACAAGAATTATTCATTAATAAAAACTGTTAATAAAACATGTAGCTATATTTGCTATTCAAGTATCACGCTTAATATCTCTTGCATAGATGTTCATTGAACAAAGCGTCTATATGCCTGTTTTATAACTAGTCTAATCGTATTTTAATTATATAAAACATTACTTAAGAATGATATTTACATACAAACTTGCGTTCCTTGAAAACTTTTTACACGTAAATTCCTTTGAGTTATGTCATCATATTTAATGAATGTTAATGAACAATTATCCTTAAAAAAATATCGATTTCGGGAAAATCGTTCCTTTGATATGAGTTCTAGTTCTTCTTTGTCGTTACACTCTTTGCAGAATGGTCGTGGTCATCACATCGACATTAGTGACCTGTATCACAATGCGATGCCACTCTTTGGAAACTCTCGCTCTTCTTGTACATTCGTGCAGTGATCCGTTGAAGGTCTTCTTTATTTGATCTGTTCACCTCATTGGTTTAGCTGCCGCGTGGTCTAATGCCTTCGACTTTGTCCTGCACTATTAGATCCTCTATGGATTCGCATCCGCGCCATGTTATATATCCATAGAAAGTGGGAATACGAGTTTGTACTGTGCTTGATAGCCTTTGTTTGATGGCCAGCTCTCAAAGAATGGATTCATTGGTTCGAAATTCCGTCCGAGCATAAATAAATGAGTTACTGCGATTAAAAACATGTTTTCTTCAAAGATTTTCTTACCAAACGAATCCTTAATGTTCAATTTGTGCCCGATTCGCAAAATTGATAACCAATTCTAACGCAATCACCCTGAACAAAACGTGGATCTTACAACTAGCTCTTATTTACCTAAGTTGCTTTGTTATTTTGCTCGATTTTGGCCGAATCTCGGAATTCGCTTGTGCCAGTCCCGCAAAATAAGGCCGGTAGGTACCTACAGCGGCCGCAACAAAACCGTAACTAGACTCACGAGCTACCGCAGTCGGCGTAGCATCACGACCTCCGCCGGCTGGATCGTCGCACCCACGCGTCGCCGTGTCCCAATTAATGTTATACAAAATCAATGTTGCGGCCTTTTTACTACGATACAAATGACCCCTATCGTCGAGGCGCGTCTGCACGCGTCCGTGCGCCCGTGTGTGGGTGAGGGCGCTTGCGTGCGTGTCTGAGGGTTTGCTTCGCTGGCTCCTAAACTGTCGCATCTTTTATAATTACTTTTGTTATTGTTATCTTCTATGCTAATAATATTATCGTGAGGTACCGGAGTCTGTACGTTGAATGTGATCAATTCTTCAGACGACGTGCAAACGTGAACTTTAAATAGATTTTAGAAATTTTTGTCTAAACCAAACGTCACTTAAAATATAATGTAGGTTTTTTGTATTAGATTATTTATTGTGTGAAGAAAAATAATTAATTTTATATTATTTATTTAAATTATTGCGTAATATTTACTTTGCAAAAGGCATTACATTCATCGAATAAATATAAGCCGAGTGATTATAAGTGATGTAGTTTTATGAAAATAACAAAATAATGAATTGTAGTAAGATAAACGCAATTTTCATATAATAAATTTAAGTTGAATTGAAGGCGTCTTGCCAAGAAGTCGTAAAATTTCAGTCCTGGATCCTGGATCGACAAACAATAAATTCAGTCCTCTATTGACAAACAATGTTAATAGAAGAAGTGTAGAAAGGTTCACAGTGGTACTGTAACTTTCGATGTTCAACTACGCAGCTTCTGTATCCCTTTTAAGTTCTTCCTTTAGTATTTATAATCGAGCAGTAGTCATTTTAATACATAATTACTCTCTTTTTTTAAACTGAATTGCTACTGCGATATAGTCTAAAACAATAATAAAAAAAAGAACTTCAATTACAACATTGGAAAGCTGAATATTAGTAGTTGGGTTTTTTTACCTGGTCATATCTGAATTAAAGCAAATCTAAATTAGAAAAATAAATTGAAAAAACAAGGAGAAAATTCAGTCCTAAATACATATTCTAATATTGGCATATTGATCTTATGTATATTCATTCGAATCAACAATCGAGTATTATATATATATATATATATAATATATATATATATATATATATATATATATATATATATATATATATATCATCCGACGATTGAATCATTCAACTGTAATATATTTTGGTTGGGGAAATATTTCATATAACCAATTCAGAATTCCACACTACTGTATATAATTCCGATTTGTTAAATCTTCATATTATGGACCGAACACTCTGTTTTGTGTCCCAACAGTATTATCACATCAACACATAATTACACACGGACTTTAATTAATCTATATATTAATAATCACACATAAATAAATTCATAATGTCTTATTTGAGAACCATTGATTCCGTCCACTGTCCACCCGGCATAATATAGGCAATGTCAGTTGTAATTTGTGGGAAACGCAATCAATCGAGAATGGAACATAGTTTCGTGAGGGTACCTCGGCCACGTACGTAGAATAGTAGTGGATGTAATTATTGAGAACGCAGATCGATCGTCCTGTCACTGTTCGTAATTCAATTAAGGGAAAGGCGATATCGAGTTGTTAACATGCGCTTATTAAACTTTGCGGTCATACGCGCCGTCGGAGATATTGAAATGACTTGCGTAACATGTACCTTACAACTAATGTGGCATTATGTTTATAGAATAAATATAATACAAGTTGTTGTAAATAAGGTAGTTTTCATGAAAACAATAAATCAGTGAATTATAATAACAATAGCTAAATTTACATATAAATCAATTGAGATTGCATTGAAACCCCCTTGTCAAAGGGAAATACCAAAAACTCAGAAATTTAAGCTTATGTCAAAAAATTATATTTTCAGCATTGTTAATAAAGGAAAAATCAGAACTATGACAGTAGCAATAGTACTGCAACTTTTGATTTACAAGCACACCGTCTCTGCATCCATTTTTAATTTTTTTTCATGTTTCAATTTTTTAAAACAAATGTAATAAAATCTATCAAATTAGGAACAAATGGCGTTAATTTTTTACGAATATTTATCCTTTTTATGAGAACAAAGCAAATTATATCCAATAGATAATGTTAATATTTTAGGGCTCAGCTTATTTTTTTTCTTTATGAGACCAAACATACAAACTTGTAATTGACACTTCGTAGTAATACCGTATTGAAGAGTTAAAGATTAGAAACTTGAAAGTAATTTAGAAATCGGACGACAGTCTATGTATTAATATTTATGGGGTTACAATATTTATCATTATTCTCCAAGCATTTCTACTCTGAAAACACTCACACTCACAGCTCTACTCTGAAAACATCATTAATATCACCACACGCATCATTTCTGCGCATGGACATTTGCAGCAGCTTCCTCGTCTCGCGTGAACACTACACCAACCAACCGACCGTATGAGGGTTGAAAATGCATTGCACTTTGGAAGTAGCTTCCATATAATGCACCTGGCAGAAGTAGTTCTAGATCAAAAGAGCTAAATTGTCACAACGTAAAATTCAAATTACTTTTTGAGTAGAAATTCGTCAAAGAAAGATATAGAGTGCTTTGCATCCTAAAGTACATTTCGCTTGGTTTATCTGCTTTGATTAAAAAATATATGAAACAAAATTATTGTCTTAACGAATTTAGCTACATACGTATATATTTCACTAAAGGATTTATTTATGAGAAATAATTTGTTTATTTTAGAAACATGAATTATCTTGGTTATAAAAACTTATCTATCATAAATTCGCCAAACACATGGACATCCTAACTCTTAAATCAATGAGTAAATTATTTAATTTTACTTCATTAGATTCCAAAACTTACGTTTAATTTACAGTTTTAAAATATTTAACGAAATTAAAACAAACGACGTTAAAAAACAATATAATCGCTAGGAGGATAATAACATAAGTACGCGTAATAATAACTAGTACCTAATAATTCTATAGAAGTACCATTACCTAGTCGATAAATATATAAATTGGTATGTGGCCTTGAGTTAACGTTGTTGCTAAAAGATTTATTAAATTTTAAAATACACCTCAGAATTTAATTGTTTTAAAATAACGTATGGAACATGCTAAATGAATACTGGTAGATTTTTAATACAAATAGCTAAATAAAAATAATACATATTTTTCAAAAGTCCATATTACTATAATTTTCAGATTTATTATAGTTATATCCTTTTATAAAATTTTAATCATATTTTGTCATTTCAGTGAGTACGTGTCTCATCCTAGATCGGAAAAAAGTATAATATTCTAACCCGATTCTAAATAATTCTATCCAGTCGGAGACTAACGTGGAACCCAATTGCGTGGAAATTCAATTATTCAAACGCAGCTACCATATTCTATAGCAACAAATACTTGTATGTATAGAATAAACTTATTATGTGTTACATGTGTATGTGTGCCGTATACGCGAGAACCTATTAACAAAATTACGACCATTCTCAAAAGTGATTTACGCTCGTGTCAACTAATTAAACGTACACTAGCGTCCGGCATCGCTACACACACAACTTAAACATATTTCATACACACGAATGCGATGCGAATCTTATTGTGGCACACGCACACTTTGACAGAAGGAGGAATACTGCTACGATACACACACACGAGTGTAGCCATGTGTGTTATTTTGTATTTGTGTGTGATACATGTAATTCGCGCTGGATATGCACGGGGCCAATTATTTCCGCCGTAGTTTTCTCACGCTTAATGCTCATGCATTTATGTACATATGCGGATATCAGTGTATGTACGGCTGGCTGTGTATATACTATACATTGGCACGTACGTGTATAGATACTTTTATCGATTATTCAATGTTTGCTCAGTTTTAATGATACCTTTAATTGTACTTGGCCGTACTGTGGTTAGTCTCGACATTATGGATCCCACGACTGTGTGGTGGTCGTAACTACAGTATTTATCAAATTTAAATCTATTTGAAGAAGATTCGTATTGAGTGTGGCGTGCTACATGAACTCAAATTAAAAGGTGTCCTAGAATTCATGTTATATTCCGATATATCGGATTCATATATCACTTTTGAAATGGGCTGATCCGACTTCGTCAGGTCGAATATACGGAAAGGCGCTATGAAAAAAGTACGATTGATTAAATAGTTGATACAAGTATGTTATACTTATTGTTATAGATTAAACGACATATGATAGTACATAGTTTAATCTATAACATTAATTATAACGATATATCCTACTATATAGTGATATTACTGTAAATCACTAACTATATGATCTGGTACAATCTGATTGGGGCTTCTTTGAAAATTAATTAGTTAGTTAAAAAGCAAGAATGTTTCAGATTAATACAATGTAAAGTATTACATGATTTTGGCTCTCATTTTATAAATATAATATCTAAAATTCAATTATATATTTGTGTTATAAGTCCGTGTAACTTACAGTGAAATGTGATATAGATATTTTATTATTGAAAACTACGTTTATGTATTATATTTTTCTCAGCTGTAACAACGCTACATGTAAGCTTATATTTTCTTAGCTATATGAAAAAAAAGCATGAGTTTAGAGCCAAATAAAATTGGAATAGTTATTATACCAACTAAAATTGTGCAATCATCGCGTTTGTAAATTCGTATTGTCTTAATAAAATATAACATATCATTAAAACATAACTATCGGAAACACGATTAAATAAAGAAAATTAAAAATATGAAATACAAACAATATAGACAAATATGAATACACAATTTTAGCTTGCGATTCAGATTGATTTCACGCAAGCCCAAAATTCAGTCCAACCCAATGTACGTGCACATTTATATACGAGATGAACGTACCTTAATAAAATCATAATAAAACTCGCATGCATAATTTTTTTATCAACATCGACGCGATGTATAGATAGCCCGAAACAAAGGTTGCGTAACATCGAAAGTTAAAATGTAACACTCAGTTAATGTGTTTGATCGAGTTTGTTTGATATAATCGCACTTTTCAATCGCTGATAATTTCGTTATTAGTGAAACGTTAAGGCTACGCTAACGTGGGAACGAAGATGCATTTTGAAACGATATAATGTTGATTTAATTTTATAATTGATCGGTAGCCGAGTCGAAGATCTGATTAGTTTCGAACGATCGTTGTGATGTAATTTAACGTCAGTTCAAGATCGATTCAAATTTAAGAACATAAGTATCAGTCACATTTGAAAATCTAGTTTTGAAGTCAGTCAAAGTCATTTGTTAAAGCGCAACCTTCGAGGAAATTCCTTCAATGTGACTGTCGGTCACAGAATCAAAGTTTCCACAATTTTAATTCATATATGCATAACATTTAGTAAATGCAATCTCAAAGTTATATATTTCAATTAATAGGAGGTAAAATATTATTATTTTTTTACTATACTTACCAATTTACGTTAGTGGAGGAGAATATTCTTTGCGCCCGAATCGAGGTGTTTCACCCCTATCATTAGAAACACCTCGATAGGGCTTATCGAGGTGTTTCAAAATTAAATTGAGATTTTATTAATTTTTTTCCGTTTTTAGACCCTTTTGTCAAATATTAGGCTTAAAATATTTTTGGAGTGTGAAACCTCTAATTGATGAACCATTTTCTTGGAAAATCTAAAAAAAATTATGTAGCATTTAATTAGAACTTTTAGTTGAAATAATTTCGGTTAGCTTGTATCAACAATTTGCAGACAAATTAATTGCGTATCTCTTCATTTTTGTTTTGTTATTCTGGTAGTTAAGGTTATTAAAAAAAGACATCTTATCTTCTAGCCGTTGTTCTGGAATACATATCCTCTCCAAATGTGTTGGACGTTTCTTAGATATGACTGGAGATAATTCAGGCTTATAACTAATATATTAGATAGACTAAATCATCACTATTGCGATTCTGTACTCTTTTGTACGTATCATAGTCTATTTTTTAAACTATCTTTATACAAAGTAATACATGATTCGTAACTCACCATGACACAGATTTCTTCAGAGAACCTCAATTTGTGTTTATAATCTATATTTATTAAATACTTTCTCTTTTTTTAATTCGGATAATACTTTTTTTTACTATCATCGGTATTTGGTTTCACTTTATTAAAATCAAAATCAAATTTACAACAGTAAATGCTATATTTAATGTTGTACTTCATATTGGACTAGTATTAACTTATAGGTACGTTTTTCAAAATGGAGGTGGGCAATGCTTCGTACAGTGGAAGGATTGTGCTTATGACCTGTGCCATCCGGTATGAAAAATGCGAAATATCATTTTTCAGTGGAGATAATATTTAAACAAGAGTATTCTTCACTGCCTTATCTGCAGTTCTTGTAATTGCCAGTTATTTAATTAAATTAATTTTTTTTAAACAATTCTATATTCGGTCATAGATACGTAAGATGCATAAACCGCTTGCCCGCAACACTTCGTAATATATCGATAAATTACTTAATCATGCAGAGATGCTTAATTATCGAATTAAGCGCTAAACTCCGTTAGCAAATTAAAGTTATTAAATTAATACGCAATAAAGTATAATTTGAAGGCTTCACAGATAAGCACAGGTTTATAACCAGCGTACTTCGATTTTGTAACCGTCTTAAAAAACCTTTAAAATGTTGTTTTATACAAATTTAGACTACAAAACTCAATTTAAACATTAACTTCAGCAACTGGATATAATTTGTTCATAAACAAAGTATACCTATGGGTCAAACTAAGTTCACATGTGCATATATCACAGTTGCCAAGAGAGAGGAATTTAAAAGTTCCGCATTAATTAAGAAGAAAGTGTCCGAACCAGAACCAAATGTCGGTGTATCGGCAAGGACCGTTCGACAACGACTAGTAGATACAAAGTTATTCAAAAGATTTACTCAAAAAATTCCATTACTGAAAAGTGACAGACACAGAGCACCATGATTAGCGTTTGCTAGGAAATATAAACGTTGAACCTATTCTCAGTGGAAACATGTGTTGTTGTTTGACGAGTCTTTGATAAATTTAATTTTATCAGAAGTCAGTCAATACATACTGCGTCCATTAAAAATAGAAATGAACCCAAAATACACAAAGAAGTAAGTAAAACATCGAGGCAGCAATAAAACAATTGAACTGTTTTTCAGGATTTGGCACAAGACATGTAAAAAAATTTAGGTCATTGTTGATAAAAAACAATACAAAGATATATTTCAGGGAACAATACATTTTTCTACAGCAATGTTGTCCTAAGTTTTTTAAACTATTACTGTCCTATATTCTTTATATCGGGTTGTTTTTCTTGGTTATTTTCTTCTGGGAACACTCGCAGTTGTATCATGCGTTTTGAAAGACTTAACTGCGTTTTAAACTTTATTTCTAAAATAATTCAGATCACGTGCTATTTTGCGGAGTAGACATCCACATTGATAAAAAATAATTATTAATTCTCGCTTTGTTGCATCATGAATCTTATTTCGACCCCTATTTATTTTAATAAGGACAATAAAAATATGCACCTCAGCAATGTGATATTCTAGAATAGGGTTAAAATAAATTAACGTGAGAAGAAAAAGTATTTACTTTTTAAAATTTTTAAATCCTGACGTAAAATTTTAATGCCCTAATTAGATGCCCGAGAATAATTATTTATTATATAGATAATTTATTTTTATTACCTATAACCTACTAGCTAGGGTATTTAATGCTGAACAGATCATATTACATAACCAACGTTGACATCTATTTAATTTTGCTCAGATTCTCTGTCCTTAATTAATATTGACCACGACTGTGACACGAGTTTGTATATTTATATAAATATATCTATATATATATATATATATATATATATATATATATATATATATATATGTATATATATATATACATATATATATATATATATATACATATATATATATATATATATATATATATATGCGTATGTGTGGGTGTTTGTTGATACATATATTTACTTTAACATAAACACGTCGTAAAATAATATCAAAACCGTAGGTAGTTGCAAGCTGGAGTGAAGAACAAAGATCGACTCCACAAAGTAACTTCCTAAAAATCTGCACCAACTACGCCACAAACAAACTTTTATTATCATACTACTTCGCTTGCTTGCCTCCTTAAAGAAAAAAAGCGACTCTTTTATCTATTTATCCTGCATCGCCATACGTAATAGCAAATCTTAATGTTTTTTTAGAATGTAAAATGCTTAAGTGATTAAAGATTCATTCTATTTTTCTCTCTTATTATTCTCTCGTTGCCAGTTGTGATATAAGTCCCCTGACGTATCGTATTTTTAGCCACATTTAAAGTATCCTGCCGGGACAACAACTGTCTCGTATTTCTGAAAATTATAGCAACTATACACATATAAACACACAGCGATCTAGCATTGTGCGCGTATCAATAAGTGAAAGAGACGCCAAGTAAAGTCGCGGTTTTTATATTTCCCCACTTGAGCCTCCACGAAACAAACACAATGTTCATTAAACTATTAACAATCATTATATTAAATATTAACAATTAAACATTGACAATTATTATGTTTTAAAAATCTGACAACAGTAGTTTCTAGCAATTCTGACTTCAATCACTATAACGGCATCGACTTAGGACAATGTCCATGCAATAAACCGTATATTCAAAACACCCTTACATGAACGGACTTAAGATCGATCTTTGATAGACTTTAAAACAGAATTAAATTAAATTTTAAAAATGAAGAAAACTTTTTTCCATAATTAGTAGTATTTGAACAGAAAACTCGATTTGACGGTAATTAAAACACATAAATTAAAACCCTTTCAATGTATAACCTAGCGTAACGCTCATACGAGTATTGAACAAATTATAATTTGCATTTAAGCGTTGTTGTTTTCAGAGCTTCAAAGTTGGGAAGATGAAACACGTTTCTTTGAATATTCATTTATGAATGTAATTGTATTTATATATTTTGTACAAAGAAATGAAATAGTATTACGTCTATCGCTTTAGAGCTGTAGATAAAGAGAATCAGATGTGTTCATTTGAAAACTTGAACAAGAGCTATAAAGATTATGTAATATTTATAGATTACAAACATACTCGTAGAAATACAGCGGTAATAAGGGTGGGCTTTTAATAACTATGAATATCGAGATGGAGAGGTCCATTATTTCAGAATTTTAGTTTCGGAAAAGCATTAGAAAAAAAAACAAGCAGATAAGGTCTGTTCGTGTGTAACCAGCTGATTAAACGGATCAGCCTGCAATTATTGTAGGTGAATCACGAGCGAAATGCCACAGCGGCACGACCGCACACGTGGATCGAGTTGTTTAATCGCGATTTTAGATCTTGATCCTGGTCCGGGGCAAAAACTGATACACTATAGCACCTACCAATTGCCGCTACAGCGTACCACATATTCGTATTTATTAAATTTAAGTGGACAAATCACAAAATAATTTCTATTATGAGCTTTCAAAATATTGTCGCGAATACTCCGTTCGTTGTCGTGACGAATAGACAAATTATTAAATTTTGAAAGTGTTTTGAATTGAAAGTTTAATTCAACTGAAACATGCATAAATAAACACAAATTGCAAAGGAAGCTATATGTGGATGATAGATTGTGCTTATATGTAGTATATTTTTTCTCAGGAAAAAAAATAGGAGAACCTTTTACTTACAAGAAATGATTTATCTATGCAATGCAGTCTACGTTATTACATGTAAATAAAATTATATCTTTTTACTTTACTTTTTAACTGTTTGCGATAAAAGAATATATAAAAAGAAAATAATTTAACAGACACCATTTAGTTTTTTCTAAAAACCCTATATATAATTCTTCCCACAACTCTTGATACAAGTTACTAGTAAGTTGAAAAAGCTATAATATATCAAGTAATATAAACTTACTCTAACAATGATTATTAAAATTTATAATACCTCATCTTTCAATAGCCGTTAATTATAACCGTAGACTCGGGATTTTTTACTATGTCAGATCATAACGATAAATATTCTTTGAATTCAAATAGTAAAAATGTATCGTAAAGTCTCGATTTAATAATAACCTTCACAGACGCCAACATTTCAGGTAACGCACAGTGTGACATATAATAAATAATTATCTGCTTAATCCACCCGCAAATACAGCCGGCGTTTATCAATACGTCGTGTATCCGGGAACTGAACGATAATGAAAGGTAAACATGCAGATGTATCGGATATCAATATCGTCAGCAGATGGCGGTCGCGTGTACCTACTTGAAAGTCAACTTTAAGTTTATGATATTTAAAAAATATGTATTTTTTGTATTAATTGTCAATATGAGCACCTAGTTCAATTTGTTGTTCAGTGAATGTTAAATTTATGTAACAATTGTTTAATTTAATTATCGTGCAGTGAATTTTCTTTATACTTTGACATCAAGATTCTGTAAAGAGCATTAACATCTGGATTTCGAAATCTACTTTGTAACGTATTCTACGTTCCTTCTAATAACAAAATTTTAGTAAATATTTGTTATTAGTTAAAAATAACTCATAATGCTTATAAGGTTTTACATTATTTAAAATCTTAGTTTCTATAAGACAATCACTGATTTAATCTAACCGTTTCCAGATTTAATCATTTAAGTAAGGCATTTTCATTCTGAGATCCTTCGTCATTTTTTTATGGTTCCACGGTGAAAAAGAGCCTTCTAGTTTTGTAGTATATCTCTGTCTATAATTCCATGCGTCCGTTCATTTGTTACAGTTTCGACAGTATTGAAATCATTTGCGTGAAATTTTGCCAATAGATACATCACGTTCGGATCTAAGTTAATACACAAAACAAAAATTTTAAAAATTTTTAAAAAACATGTAAAATCTGAGAGAAATTTTTTTCACACAATCGAGTGGTATATATTGGATAGGTCTTGAAAAATAAAATTGAGGCGACTTTTCAGCCTCGCTTTCGAAATATTAAACCTTAAAGTGACATTCAATTTATTCACTACGCTCTATTTTTTTCAGCTATGGATTTCAAAAAGAAAAATATTTCTTTTTAGAATGAAAATCAATTAGAAATTTTCTACAAAAGGTATTATCTGTTCCGAATCAAAATCTCTTAAACACCAAGCAAAAAAGTTTTACAATAAGACAAATGATAAACCATTTCTCTCAGGGTGCTGTCAATTGACAATATAAGAATTTAAATATTTGGTGCTCATAACTCGATTTTAGGTCCACCGATTCCTGAAAACAGGTGACACCGAATCGTCGAAAAAAATTCAAAACTATCGAAACAATTAATTTTTTTATTTTATTATAACCATTTATTTAACAATGCATAGTCAATTAACTTCGGTCTACATTAAAAACTCGGATACATACAGTGCCACAAAATAATTCAAATGGACAATTGCACGCCAACACTCAACACGATATTTAATAAAGAGAAAGCCCAAAGCTTCGCATCTCGACGCAGCCTTCTCACGTAGCGTGAACTTTTATCGCCAATCTACATTCGCGCAGCGCCCCCCCCCCCCTCCGTCTCACTTCACCTTATTTATCTCCAACTAGACATCCGGTAGGTACGTCACTAACACACCTAACTAATGAACGGCACATGAGTACCGAGCGGCGCGCAGTTCGAATGAATGCCTCTCTATGTCTGCGGCATTCATTAGCCGGCCGCTGTTTGCACAAACTGGGCTCGGCTCCTTCCTCAATCGAATCCATTTTTCACACGAGAACTAATCGAAACCACTCTTTATGCGGCGGGCCGGTTATCTGTTTAGTTCTACCTAATCAGACGCGGGTACTTATGTATATTGTGGGTAAGTATTGTCAATGCTGTGGCGCAATTATGTTTGCACAGGTCGGTCGAGTAACCTTGCAGGCATATAATGTAAGTTAGAATATATATGTCTGGATAATCAGTTTCGTGCATGTCAGGAGATTAGCCTAGACGGGTAAATGTAAGAAACCTAACAGAAAATGCGTCGGATTTATATGCACTGTGATAAAAAAGGCACGCAATATAGGCCGAGCAATATTCGTTTATTTTTATATTTGGCCACCTTTATTTTTGGAAGCGAATTCAATCTTCAATCCATCTTCCGTCTAAGTACCTGTATAGACACATCGGCATTACTTCAAAGGAAACAGCGCACAGAATTTTCACATTAATTTTTTTAAGATGTGTTATGATTCCAATAAGTAATATGTATGAATGATCCGCATACACAATTATCCGCAACTACGAATGGACTGAGCAAACATACAGCGGTTTTTAATTTTAATAATTATCGTAATTCTACAAGAGAAAATCTTGCACAATATCATCTTCTATGTCAAAAGACTTTGTGTATAATCGGGCTTTCAAAAGACTCTTAACTAGCTGCGGTGTTACAAAATCTTGTTTTCTAAATTTTGACGTATCAAACAATTAAATCTATACTCTACTACATGTTCAAAGTTGCCCTTGGACATTTATTAAATGAATAGAATCAGTGAGTAAGTGGCATCGTTGGCCAAAAAATATTATCAATCACGAGGCGATTTAGGGCCAACGATAGCCGGATATCAGTACTCGAAGCTTTGATAAGAAGCCTCAATGAATCGCTCTCATGAAGTCTTGACCTTGAATTTACTAAAAAAATTTAAACATTAAATATTGATAAGTATCACAAGCAGGGACACGCATTCAAATTTGTTACAAGGTGAAAAATACATTTTTTACATGTACATATGAAAGTGTGCTAAATATATGGTATATTTGAATTTACGCCGAAGATTTTGCGACACCTGTTAAAATAATTAAAGATATAGTTGAAGAATAGATATTAATTTGGTTAAGACGAAATTAGTTTACTTTCTTTTTTCGTTGCGCGTATCTAAACCTGAAGAACCTGACAAGCGTCAGGTATAAAAACTCACGTTAAATATTGAAATAAATTTATGATTTTGTGTAATCCTCCCAAAACTCAGTACATTTGCTGCAACTGTTGTAGAGTACTTTCACACATTTTCTGCAACTGTTGTAGAGTAATCTACATTCGTCTTCATTAATTCATCACCATCAAATTTTTTATTCCACACATTTTTCTTAAAATTGTTGAAGAAAGAAATAGAAACCGACTCCTATCCCTGGACTATAATACAGGTGATCATTATCTTGGAAGCTCGTCGTTAATTTTAATTTTAGTTTTGTCTCAAAATTTGTCTTTCAAATGCAAGTCTCTACTGATGTTGCCTCTTCTTTTCTCCCATTAACTTGAAGGACTTTACTCTAAAGACTTGCGTAAGATCTTATGATTTCTATCATCCAGACAAGTTAGCCCTACAAAACTAATTTAATCTCCTGAAAGCACAAATTTCCGGCCAGTTCTTGTGTTTTACTTCCTGAATTCTTATCTACTATTATATATATATAACACCATTATACATATTGCTCTTCTAACACACGAAAGTATCTCCAATGGTCAAAAACGTTCTATAAATAATTGTTTTGACGTAGTGTGTTGGGATACTTTCAAAGAAGTCTTTATGATGATAATATTTTTTTTTAATATCAGTAAATAACGCCTTTTCTAATAATGAAATCTGGATCAGACGCAACTTGACTGAAAGGTATATTTAAACATAAGTTTTCAAAATTTCGCTTTTCAATTTTGTGACTAAATGGATGAAGGAGACATTAAACATTTTTCTTGTTTTCTCAAAACAATAGTCTTCGTTGTCTTATAATACGTCACTACTAATTCATAACTGTTTTATAAACATGGAACGCATTCATTATAGGTAGGTATGTGATAATATCCTAATGTTTCTCGATTTTTCGGCAGCTAGCTTGTGACTTATATTACCTTAAAACCATTTTTCTTTCCAAATATATACAAAATTTATTGAAAAGGACCTAAGTTCTGTATCACACGTACAATAAAATGTTGTTTAAATAGATGTTTGTTTTGTGTATGATTGTACGAACTAATCTTAAAAATTATTAAACTGATTCCAATAGTCCTTTCACTGTTTTAAATATCATACATTTTAATTATATATAAGCTGCATTTTATTGGAAAGGATATACAAGATTTTCTTTTAAAAAATATATGTTAAAAGTAATAACAACTTAAGTAAATGTGAGAAAATGAGCCGGTGCATTTTACAGTTAAACTTTTAAACCATTAAGCAACATAAAAATTATTTACGAAAATACTGTGGACAACATGAGGATTTACAAAGAAATTGAATTGTGTATATTACTAATTAATTTTCTGTTATGATTCGTTTTTTGTTACAAAATCAAACCTTAGAAATATTTTTGAGTTAACCATTTTTTGAGTTAAACATTTTATGTGAAAAGAATGGGCTGCAAGTACATATCTATGCTCGTCTAAAGCACAGAATAAGTGAATAATCCATTGAGGACACACAAATTCAATTTGCTTTAATCGCAATTTTAATTATTGTATTAAAATAACGATTAGAACAAATGCATCCATGATCCCTATTTTGCACCGGCGAAGCCGGTACAAGTAGCTACTGTGCTATAAAACTGTGTATCATTATTAATTATATAAGTCATTGTCCAAAAATATATGAAATTAGAAATAAATTATTAACGATGTTAATATAAACTAAAAGTTTATTTTGGAAAATGTATGTCTGTCTTTTATATTAGCAAGTTAATTGGGAATTTTAATACGTAGGCTGGTTTTTAACTTAGAGGCCGATCGTATAAATTTGACTAATGTATACATTAGTTAAATTTATACAATTCTCGTTAAATTTATAATAAATAAAAATCTAGTTAAATTTATAATATTCTAGAACTTTTTTGTATATGATGTTATAAGAGGACTACTTTACTTATTTTTACACAGAAACGGTCAGTCACACAGAAACGGTCAGTCAGTTGACAGAAACTTTCGGCGCCATATTGCTTACAGTATCCTGATATACATAGCGCATGTAATGTCTTTATTTTATAAATCTGAAAAATTATTTAAGTTAAGAGGGTCAAATCGTGCCGAATAATTTTTTATGTGGAATCTTTATATTATTATAGCTACGTTTCGAGAGATCGTAAAAGGTATGAAAATCTACGGAGGGGTTCCTGAAGTTTGGTTGATAAATTCGACCTCCAATTAAAATATAATTTCTTATAAGAGTCCTTTTATTTAAAATTCGGCTATACAATTCTACACTTGACTAGAGAGCCACCAGGAATACCAATAGCGACTAAAACGTTAACAATTATCGTATAAAAAACGATTTTAATAAAATTAATCAGTTTTTTACCAGGGTACGAGCGGGACGATCACCTAATGCAAATGATCCATTCATGAATCCATTATAATATACCAAGGTAGGACTGAGGAAAATGAATTACACACGAAAAAAAAACCGGATATTATTTTGCTAAAAAATAATAGTGAAAAAGTAATTAATTTTTCTACATATTATTTTTATGTCTACAATTCGCTTCGTATTGATTTATTTTGGCATAATATCTACGTAGACACTCTGCTTTATACACTGTTCTGAAATTTATACATATATTTCAAACTGTAACTCCCGGGACGATAACCGTATCACAATAAATATAAGACGATTTTTAATTAAATGGTTCCCATAGGTGAATCTAGACCAAACTATTGGGGCCACTCAAACTGGTGCGTAAACAATTAGCAAATAATGGGCTAATAAATATTTAACAAACGATTAATTTAGACAATTAATTTCATGGATCATTGTGGAACGGAAACTCCGTTCAAGCAGCTCGCTCTTGACATTTTCGACTCAATTAAGCTAATTAAGCCGCAGTAATTGACGATTGGACGCGGGCGCAGCGGCCAGATCCGTCGGAGTTTTGGGTCGGTGAATGAGGGTGGAGATATTGATTTTAAATCTCGACAATGATTCTAATAAGAAATGATACAGTCGACATGTTACTTACGAATTTTTAGACTATCTTACCAAAATTCTTTTCCCTATTAGTCTCCATACTCAGCCCATCTAAAACATACTCTGCCCATCTAACACGTATGTTGGTGATTGTATATCTATAATAGGTGTGTACTAGAAAAAGTAGATGAAATAATGACCTGTTCATATGTCTTAGATTATGAAACTATAGCCACATAACATATTAAGCAAGCTTCTAATGTAACTATTTTAAAATTTACAAGGGGTGAATTTAAAAATATAAATAAAACAAAGCTAAGTTATTGTCAAACCAAAACAAAGAATTTATAGGATATCCTTATGGCGTAAGTATACGTCTACTTACTATATATATATATATATATATATATATATATATATATATATATATATATATATATATATATATATATATATATATATTACAAACCTCTTGACTTTATGGAATAGTATTTCCTTCTCAAAATTTGTGTTTATTGTATGTGCTTAGTAATATCTCGGCCCATGCAAATTATAAAATTCCTAATTACGTTATCCTAAAACCTAAAACCATATCATTGAAAAGGCATTTTAGCCACTCCAGCTTTCCAATTTTTTACGTAACATTAACCAAAGTCAAAGCCTAACAAATTGCTATAAACAAGTAGAGAGACAACAAACAAATTTTACTCCATGTTTTCGGCCAACGTACGTCGAAACAATAGTAGCCGGTACCGGGCTACCACGGTCACGAACACAGTGCAATTAATGAACCAATTTGTTAAATAAAAATGAAACCACAACAAACAAGAGCTCGGCGCGGTCGCGTATTCATATTGTTTATTAGTGTGGGAACTTCACCCACACTCGGTGCTTTTAGATACTAGAAAAGAATCGACTAGGGCATGAATGGTGGGTGGAACTAGCCACATCCGGCAACGAGCTACACGGGGCTACCTCGACCGATATTGGTAGGACTACAGTATCGTGATCATTTAACGCATTATGAACGAAGGTAACGAAGCGTCGCGCAGTGTTCCGATTTTAATATTATGAAAGTTTATTGGTTCTCACAAGTAACAAGAGGTTCGTCGTTTGTTTCAGGACAGCATGTGATGCCGGCCGCCTCCGCCCGGTGCGATGCCCACGCCGCTGCAGCCCGCGGGCCCCGCTAGCGGCGCCGCGCGGCACACGAGCGCGCCGACCGACCGTAAGCGGCGCCGCAAGCGCGACGACCCGCAGAGCTCGGCTTCGCTACCGTGCGACGACGACGACGAAACGGGCGACGACGACGGCGACATGAGTCCCGAGGAGGAACCGCGTGCCGCGCCCGCCGCGCCAGCCGCACTCGCACCCCCGGACGCACCGCATGCGCCCCGCAGCCCACCCGCAGCACCCGCCGCCGTCGACCTCACAGCACCACGTCGATCCGAAATGCTCGATTCTGACGTTGAAAAGTTCGATGGCAAGATCGTCTACAACCCGGATGGCTCAGCGTACATCATAGAAGAATCGGAACTCTCCGACGAGGAGGCCAGTCTCGGAGATCTGCCGCGCATCATCGGCGATGGATGCATTGTAGATGGCCGCGGAACTGGCGGTAGCGCTGGACGTCAGCTCGAATTTCCGCAAATCGCGAGCGCCTTCTATGTGTCGCGCAACCCTTCGCTGTACGGTGCTCTATACGGGCGTTTGGCGGCTGAGAGGACGCGTGCACACCCCGAAGCACCCGTCATGCACAGCTATCGTGTCTTTAGTTTCCGCGGCGGCAAAGACGCGCCGCGGCCACTCTCACCACCCGAAGACTGTCCCAGCGTTCCAGTGAAACCCATTCTCATGTGTTTTATCTGTAAACTCAGTTTCGGCTACGCCAAATCTTTCGTTGCGCATGCACAGTCCGATCACAGCTTAGTACTACTCGAAAGCGAGAAAGACGCTCTCGGCAGGAAGAACGCCTCCGCCATTGTACAGTGTGTGGGCAAGGAGAAGGAGCCGCTCGTGTCGTTCCTGGAACCCGTCGGACCTGCCGAGTCTCCGCGACCGCTAACCGCCGGTACACCTGCAGATCTTGCTGACGCACCTACCCGTCCGGAAGAACGGCACCGCGACTCGGCTGACGATCGTTCCGAGGTGGAGGTCGAGAGCGGCATCCCAAACGGCTCCTGTGACGACGCTCGCCGGCCGAGTCCACCTGCATGGCGGCCACCGCGTGCTCCAAGTGAACCGGGACCACCGACCTCACATTCACTCATATCGGTTGCTCCGCCCCATGCGATCAACGCATCTGTGCAGCCGCGCGCGAGCCCGGGCGCTTCACCTCCCTTCCAGCCGGGTCCACCAGCCTTTCTCTCAGGAACGACGATAGGTGTCTGCCCAGACCACTTAGGTGGACGACCGTCCGGCGCCGATTGCGCCAAATGCGAGCTCATTCTAAGTTCAGGACGACTCGGCGGCCCGCTCGCAGGCATGCATAGTCGCAACTCGTGCAAGACACTCAAGTGCCCCAAATGTAATTGGCACTACAAATACCAGGAGACCCTCGAAATTCATATGAAAGAGAAACACCCCGAGGCGGAGACGAGCTGCATATATTGCATCGCTGGTCAGCCGCATCCACGACTTGCGCGTGGCGAGACTTACACGTGCGGCTACAAACCGTACCGCTGCGAGGTGTGCAACTACTCAACGACAACCAAGGGTAACCTCAGCATCCACATGCAGTCGGATAAGCATCTCAATAACATGCAAGAGCTACAGAACGGAGGTGGTGGTGGTTCCGAGGGCCCATTGCCGCCGCCGCCGCAGCACACGCCACCGGGCGCGCACAAACCGCCGCTGCCTCACCACTCACCTGTCGGAGGTCACAAGCCAAAGCCAACCTTCCGCTGCGAGGTGTGCAACTACGAGACCAACGTAGCGCGTAACTTACGTATTCATATGACTTCCGAAAAGCATACCCATAATATGCTAGTTCTCCAGCAAAACGTAAAGCACATGCAGACACTGAGTGCACTCCATCACCAGCAACAGAGCCACCAGCAGCTCGAAAGCTTGCTGCACTTTCATCCGCCTGCAGACAAGCCATTGCCGAACGCGGAGGCAGCACTCGCCGATATGGCATACAATCAAGCGCTCATGATTCAATTGATGACAGGTGGACCGGCTCCAGGGCACGCACCGCCCGACCTCGGCCCACACGTCGACGTCGGTCTGAGCCCCGAAAGCATGGAACCGCCACCGGAGCCACCGGAACCGGAGCCCGAGCGCGTCTTTCACTGTTGCGTCTGCAACTGCTTTTCTACTGACTCACTCGAGGAGCTCGGCCACCACCTCGCCCAAGACCGCACGAAAATTCGCGAACAGGAGATTCTCGCGCTCGTAGCTGGCCACTACGTCTGCAAACTCTGCACGTACAAGACTAACCTTAAGGCGAACTTCCAGTTGCACTGCAAGACAGATAAGCACCTGCAGCGATTGCAGCACGTAAACCACGTAAAGGAAGGCGGGCCGCGTAACGAGTGGAAACTCAAGTACTGCGGTGCCGGCGCGGGAGGAGCGGGTGCGGCAGGCGGCGGCGTGCAAGTGCGTTGCTGCGCATGCGACTACTATAGTAACTCGGCGCACAAGCTGCAGTTGCACGCGGCGGGCGCGCGACACGAAGCCGCCGCGCTGTTGCTGGCGCACGTACGGGAACTGGCCTCGCGTCTTCCACCGGCGCGCGCACGCCTCTATCGCTGCGCACTCTGCGGCTTCTCCGCGCCCGCCCGCCTTTCCCTGCTACAACACGTGCGCTCCCTCAAGCATCTCCAAATGGAACAGATCCACCAGCTCCAGCGACGCTCCGAGGGTAAGGATCCGGCACCCGACATTGCGGATGTCTTCCAAGTCCTGCCGCAACCTGCCGATCTGCCTTACGAACGGGAAACTGAAACCGGTGAGCGATTCTTTCCGTACCTACTCTTCTGTATATACACGTATCGGTAGCGCGGCCCTCTCGCGGCCCGTACAGTCGATCTAGTTAATGATTAGAAAGGCTCCATATCAATTTCCATTATCCGAGAGGCTGTGCGCTAATTACGGCAGCGCGTGATGGATGGGCGCACCGCACGGTAGCGCGCCGCCGCCGCCTGTCGCGCGCCCGCGATCGCTGATAACTTACATCGAGATAGAGATAACCACAAAATGCTTATTTTAGGAAACTACCTTGTTAAATAGCTCGCGGTCGCCCGTCGAACATTTTATTTTAATTACCATTTTGTTTCATAAGCTTATCCGTACTTTTTTATTCTGTTTTAGCTTATCTTAATTATCACCACCAATTTAATATTTGTGGTGATAATTATCACTGTAGTTGGATATTTATTGAAGTTTGTATAATAGATAGCTAACTTGGCGGTGACCTTGAATATCGTACCTACCCCGTGAAAACTTATTTATTTAAAGCGCAGAGAATTCGGTTATCGCTTCCTTCGTAAGTGAACTATAGAATTAATGAATTTGAATGACGAAATTAATCCATGGCAGAAGAACTAAGTAGTATAATAATCCGTTTTAATCATAATTCAGTATATAACAAACAAGCAACTCTAAGCAAAACATACCCTCCTTACAATATCATCCCTCCTACTTTGCTAAATATGTGAGTAATGAATTGGATAATTTTATCAGCAACAACATAAATACACAACAACAACAATATTCGAATCTCAGATAACACCTGAGCGCGTAACCAAATGACCAACCATACAATTTCTTAGCGAATTACAAATAAAGCATAAACCTATAAATCTTAATTCAACGATCGCGATTGTTCAATCGGCCGCGCGCGCACACACGCGCGCGCTACCGCGCCACACGGTCCACATTTCGAAATGTCCGCTATCGTTTTCCAATTTATACCGATTCGTTCCTTAATCAACGAATCCACTTCATCTCCAAACGTTATTATTATATTATACAACCGAAGAAATTACGCGTATCAGACGAGAAACAAGCTCGACAATAAGAAAAAGTGTGCCGCTACCGACACATTCCGACGCAAGCAGAGACACAAAAAACTAACTACTTATGAAAAACTTAGTACTAATAATAATGAGATAATTACACATCAAAAATTTAATTTAAACTCATACAAGAAAGAAAGAAAGAAGATTAGAACTGGTTTCGTAGAGCACACCTCGGACTGCGATTGGCGGGCCGTGGCCCCGCCCCCCGGCGCCGGAGCGAGACGGCGCTAGTCGCGAACTGCGAATGTGGCGTTCGGACAATGACACTGTTTACTCGTTCGTTGTGACGCGCACATTCATCATTAATCTCTGCATCTTATGCGCGCCTGGTACTTCTCTGATGAATCTCATATCGCCTTTCGCGCGTCGCTCAATCGCCTTCGTCGTTTCTCCTCTTACCTTTAGCGACTTTTCGATCAACTTCGCATATTGAAATACGTTTTAGAATCTATTTTTCAGAAAGGGATTTTACTAATTAATAATTTAATTTAATATGCCTTTCGATTAATGAATCATTTCATTTATTTGAAAATTACTTTTAGTTAATTATTTTATGGGATATATGTGCATTGTGGCATATTTATGGAAACGATGATTAAAAAGAAAAATTTATGCATTTTTTTTCATTTTACCTGTAAATTATTCACCTGCTACCAAAAAAATTAAAATCGATATGTGGATGAAATGTTTCTTTAAAGTTTTAGAAAGTTTTTATAGGCTCTAATTTACTTTTATTGACCTCAGTCTAGTTTTTTCCAATTCTATGTACCTTCATGGTTATATAGATTAGGTAAATAATTAAAATTGTAGTATCTAATACAACATTTACAATTTTGCTAATGATTTTATTCGACTTCAATTAGACAGAATTGTTTTTTCACAAAATTCGTGTTAAATTTATGCAAAATTTATGTCCTTGAATATGTATTCATTTCATAACAGAAGGAAGGATTCTCTTCTGTTAAGAAATGACACAAAATGAACTATATGTGCTCTATTAATCACACGGTAATAATAAATCTTGCACGCAGGGTCGTTCTGTTTCATTAAATGTAATTAAAACGTTAGATGTAATCAAATAAATTGAATATAGGTATAGTGATAGTACTCACGTTTTTAACCAAATGTTATTTAAGGATAATTTTTAAATCCGTATCATCGAGTTTATCAATTACAAATAGTTGTTTAAATATAGAAAATTCATAATTGTATATATGCGTATATATATATATATATATATATATATATATATATATATATATATATATATATATATATATATATATATGACTATATATATAAATAATTAACATGTGAAATGATGAGGTTGAAATTTGACATTCACGACAATGTTCGTTTTTTGAAAATATTGTTAATCACAATATTTTTTTCTTACATAAATTGTCCCACAGATAGCGTTAGAATAGCGTCATATGTCGAACGTTATGATATTACTCCTAAATGTTCCATCCGTCAACTTATGCGAAAGAAATTTTATTTTAAATATGTTTACTTTCTATAACTCGTTTAACTATATAGATTCGAAAAGCACAATTCTTCGTAAACAATTTTCTATCATTTACATGATGAAGAGCCGTCCGAACTTTACTTGTTGGGTATTTCACATTAGTTGGTTTAAGAGTTAACTTCTGTATATATAATTATTTTTCTATTATGAATGTAAAGTGTATGTAAATACCATATATTCTTATATATTTTTTAGTTTAATGTAATATTGAGTTAGCTAATAAGTTTGTAACCTCGACTTGTTTTTTTTTACAAAAAAGTAAGTATTTTCAAATGGAAAAATCGCAAATAAATCAAACTACATTTGCACCATCTCTATTTGTGACTTGTCGCCTTGTACTATATACGTTCCACGACAATATACTTAGGCGGCAACAATATACTTTAAGCGTAAAAATCTGCCATGTTACAAGTTTGGCAGTCTTTGTTACTGATATGAGAGAAAATGTCGATTGTTTTATTGTGTAAATAATTGCTTAGAGTTTGAACTAGTGATGATCAGATGGCGCAAAATCGATTGAATAATGTAGATATGCTTGTACTAGCAGAACCCAGCCCAATATAATTTTTGACAGACTACTTATTTTATTAGCTATTCGGTCTAATTGCTGGTAATAAATTTATGCATTGATGCAATGAATAACGCCCTCGATATTACACCAATAGGTTAACATTATCTATATGGTATTTAGTTTAGATCTGGATACTAAAACGATATATATATATATATATATATATATATATATATATATATATATATATATATATATATATATATATTAAAAGCTATATAACCTTCTTCGGATAAGTTTCCGTTTGCTATTCAAAGTAAATTTTTAATATCAATAATTACTGACGAACATTACTAATAAAAAATTATATATAGTAAATGTACATTCAAATCTATTTTCTTTGATGTGAAGGTTCGGCGCTAACTCATTTCAGATTATTTATATCTTATAATAAAATATTTTATAAGTTTTGACAACATTTCTAAAAAAGTTCCAAACACATAGATCGAAACTTATCAACCAACATATATGTGCACTAAACACGTTCTGTCACTTCCTTTTACATGCATATACTGGCACTTAACACACTATTAGTGTTTTTTTACAGGCCTGACCTTTTTAATACAAAATTTATAATTGTCTCTTTCACCATTATTATACACACACCAAAAAACTGTCAGACATAAATATCTGCAGGTTTCATTATTTTCTTAATAAAGCTTCCTTGCGCACAAAGGTCTTTATAAATTGGTGTTTATTGGAAATGAGCACTTAATAAGAAATATATATACCGAGCTACGTTATCAATCTCTTCAATATACTAAGAATAATAGTGGTAAAAGTCCTTGTGTGATAAAATGTTACCTACATACATCCATAAATAAGCATTTACCAATTACGCATAATTAAGAGTACAATAATACTATATGTGATGGGATTAAGTAGAAACTCAAAATACAAAACATTTTTTTGCTGTTTAGCACACTATTTGCATACAGATACTAGAGAAAAATATATGGATATATTTATTCGAAAAAATACAATTAAAAAACTTTTTTCTTTCTTTCTTTAACTAAGCTTATAGGTAACTTAGTTTATGTGATCCCTCACCAATGATCTCTAACAATGCATTCTAATATACGTTTTAGACTTTGCTCCAAAATTTGTCCCTGTATTACTTAAAAAGTATTACATAGTGAATCGTTTTAGGCTGTATTTCAGCCACAATTTTTCTTCTCTTTTTGATTTGAAACTTCCTTTCCATCTAAGTAATTGCCTTTCCTCCACACGGGAGAATATTCAAATACCACCTAACGGTCAATTTGCATAAGCATTTCTATAATGTTGTCTATAATACTGATTGTAATAAATGTTGAAATTTGAACTACAAGTCACAGAAGGCGTTAATTATTTTTATACTTAATAATAGGAATTATATTTTTGAATTAACATCCATCCATAAATAGTTTACAATAAACAAATTTGAATTCGGACGCTTGAATTGCCACACGAATATTTTTCATAACTTGTATTTACTTTAATTAAGAAGTAATTTCAATAACGTAATACAAACATAAATGTTTTTCATCACAGTTCAAACTCTCTCATAAAAAGCCTGATTTAATGAAAAGTAGTTAAACTTGTTAGAAGATATCTTGGCGAAATCTCAATAGTCAAAAAAAGTTAAAGCCTAATAAAACGACATTTTAACTTTGTGTCGCTGTAAATTAATCGCAATAAGCGACAAAACGAGGAGACGCGAATCTCGGTGCCAACTCGTCGGAAGCACACAGTGGCAAGGTGACGCCACAAAGCTGGCCCCGTCACGACAGCCGCCGCATAATTACGCCGCTGACCGTACCGATACCGGTCACTGTTTAATCTTTTGTTCCTTCTCCCCTCTCATTACGTCTAACGGACTTTCTGCTCATTAAAAGGACTAAAACTAGTTCCATCCCTTGGACGGGTCGACTAGGGTCGGCTGTGAAAAGAAACCCGTTTTGTTTTGCAACTTCGCTTTTCATTCATTTGATATGTGTTATTTAAGATTTTAAAACTCCGCTACTGATGAGTGGGTATCTCGTCTCGAGGTCAAACGTTAGTGTACAGATAGTATTGGTCATAAATTAGTTTAATCATCAAAACTATTAGGCAATGATTGATTATTGTACAAGCCGTTAAAATAACATATAGTCAATTTTAGCATTAGTATTTAAATAAACTACTTTGTAGTAGTTCCCAAATTAGTGATAGTATATTATTTCATATTATTCAGATCAAACTGTATCATTTTGTCAAAAGATGTACTATGAATCGATATTTTAGCATAAACTCAGGAACTTCACTGCATCTTCAATATTATGACCAAAAATTATATCCACCTCATCCCTAATAACTTATAATACTATTTATTAGTCCATCATTAATCGAATATTTAATATCGAATTACTACCTTTTTAGCTCAAAGTTTTACTTTAAAGGGACACAGGACATAGAGATTGACTAGCCTTTGTTCTTACAGTTTTTCTCACATCTTTCTACGATACTAATTGCCAGAATACTCAAATTTATGATTACCTTTAATTTTTTTCCTGATATAAGAATTATGTACTTGGGCACTCATAAAATATATGAGTCGAGCCAAGTCTTAACATGTGCATATTGGCGGCTATGAAGAATTCTACGCCCAAACAATGATTTAATTACATAGTTAGAATACCCAGTACAAAACTCACATATGTATGCAAGCACTCGATGCAAAAAAATATTAACTTATACTTATGTCAAATCCGATGACTCTTTAACCTCAATACCGCCGAGGGCTTGAAATGAAGCGACCCTCATTCCGTATTACCGCCGTCTTACTGGCGTTCACACGGTGCCGCGCATCCCTGGTCAGACAATAATTATTGCGCGCTCGCTGGCTCACCCAGCGCTCTGTTGTCCTTTGTACGGTGTCCTGATTGTTCACTCGTCCCGTAGATATCTCGTTCGTGTAAAAAATTACAATAAACTAGTTATGTCGTGCGCATGTGTGCGGCGAAGCTCGGGCGCATTGTCTCGTCGGGTAGCAGCCGCTCGCAAACAAAACTACCTTCGATAATGGAAACAATTTCTTATATTTATTCGGGGGATCAAGAAATTTATTTTCAAAGGATGAAGGTGAAATAATAATTGCTCGTTTCATATGTGAGTCTTTTCATTGGACGCCGATTAGATGTTACTCAATGATGTATGTCTGCTTATGTGATCGTTCTAATGCTGCTTCGAATATCATTGTTGACTGCTGATCAACAATAATGTCTGACATAGCATTAGAAGGAGTTGTTATTGGTATAAACAAAATCTGATATAAAATAAAAATATGTTTCCATTAGTTTAAAATAAAAATGTGTTATATTTTGATAGTACTGTTCTTAAAACATCTATTTTCTTGCAGATAAATATATCGTTTGAATTATATTCCTTTAAACACAAATGTATATTTGTAATTTTTCTACTTGCATTAATCAATTCTGTATTAATATTCATTTTTACTTACCAACAGAACACAAGGAACCCATCGATCAGAAACCAGAACTGACTCAGGAGCAGAAAATGCTGCAATATTTAGAACAACACCAGCACATGGAACGCGAACGCGAGAGGGAGCGCGAACAGCGCGAGCAGACGGAGGAAAGTGAACCGGTCCCTACGCACGCTTGTCCTTACTGCACGTACAGCGCGCTCAGCGAGGCACGTCTGCACGCGCATGTCACCGCCCAGCATACTTCCGTGCATATTACCTGCCCACTCTGTCAAGACAGCTTTAAGGATAGACCCTCGCTTGAGCGGCATGTCATGCAAATCCACTCAGTGAATTCTGAAGGTCTTCAGCGGCTGCTCATGCTTGTGGACCAGAGTCACTGGCTGAATAGTAGTGCACCACAGCAAACGAGTCCCGTACGCCAAGAGGATGAACCCGCTTCGCCTCAGAGCGAGGGTAGCGCCGAGGGAGAACAGGAACGTTGCGCCACCTGTCACAAGAACTTCCGCAACATCGATGAGTTATGCGTCCATCAAAATGAGACGGGCCACCTTGAGATCAAGCAAACGCCTCAGGGCCCCGGCTATCTTTGCTGGAAGAAAGGCTGCAACCAGTATTTTAACAATGCGCAGGCGCTCCAGATGCACTTCAAGGAAATTCACGCCAAAAACTCGATTGCCAACATGTCAGTATCTGAAAAGCACGTTTACAAATACCGCTGCAACCAATGCAGCCTCGCATTCAAAACTATGGAGAAGCTACAACTCCATTCACAGTATCATATGATACGCGACGCCACCAAATGCGTGCTCTGCGGACGTAGCTTCCGTTCAGCATTAGCGCTGCATAAACACGTTGAAACGGCACACTCAGAGCTCACCGAGGACGAGGTAGCTGCTTTCAAGCAGAGCCTCATGAACAACCCACTTTTATTGGCTGGCCTCCAAGGTCAGGTGCTTGACAGCTCAACCAACGATCTACTCAAAAAAGAATCAATGAAAATGTCAGAAGACGAACTGTTGGAATTTGACGATGGAAAAGACAACAATACAAGTAATGAAGACGGAAACCAAAATGACGCCGAAAATTCTGATGATTCAATCGTGTATAAGGATCAGCAGTTCTTGGAAGACTATCTCAACTCCCAAGCAATTGCTGAAGACTCTTATAACGACCCCAACAGAAAATACAAGTGCCACCGTTGCAAAGTCGCCTTTACACGCCAGTCGTATCTTACTGCACACAATAAGACGCTGCTTCACCGTAAGGGCGAGAAGCTCACTTATCCGATGGAGAAATACCTCGATCCGAATCGCCCCTTCAAGTGCGACGTATGCAAAGAGTCGTTCACTCAAAAGAATATCCTACTTGTGCACTATAACAGCGTGAGCCACCTTCACAAATTGAAACGCGCTATGCAGGAGCATCAAAACAACAACAATGCGCCGCCCGTATCACCGGGTTTAAATCAGTCGCTAAATAGCTCGAATCTTGCTCTCACGCCAAAGAGCACGTCCAGCGAAGAGGATGATAAGAAACGATACAAGTGCAATATATGTAAGGTGGCGTACACACAGGGCAGCACGCTCGATATCCACATGCGCTCGGTTCTCCATCAAACGCGCGCTAGTAAGTTGCAAGATCTCGCGATTACCGGACAAATCGACCTATCAAAGCCGCTAATAGAGCAACCCGATGCGAGTAAGTCGCAGGACCCAGCGAAGATCCTGCAAGACATTCTGTCGCCGAAGAATACGTCGCCGTCATCGTCGTCGAGCGGCGGCGGGGGGCCGCATGGCTCGTCCCCCGTCGTGCGCGCGGGCTCACCGCCGGCCGCACCCCCCACCCCGCCGCCAGGTAGCCAGGGTGTCTCGTGCGACAAATGCCACGCGTTATTCTCCAATAGGGAGCAGCTGAGTGCGCACCGAGCGCTCTATTGTGTGTTTAGCGCGGGCGATGCCGCATTCGCGAACGCGACCGACGCGCTAGTGCCACCCGGACGATCGCCCACTCACGACGAAATGGTGGCCAAGGGTGTTTTGCCGAAAAAGAACAACTCGCAAATATACAAGCACCTGCTCGAGAGCTTCGGCTTTGACCTCGTTATGCAGTACAACGAGAACCACCAGAGGCGTCAGCTGAAGTTACAGCGTGAACGAGAAGAGAAAGAGGAGGCAGCAGCGGCGCGGGCGCCATCGCCGCCTGCGCCGCCGCCGCCCGCTCCACCCGCGCCCGAAGAGGAGGCGCCCGAGGGCGGCCCTCCCGAAGTTGCAAAGTCTACTTGCCAGCATTGCAATAAGGAGTTTTCGAGTGTGTGGGTGTTAAAAACGCATTGCGAGGAGGTTCATAAGGACAAGGTGCCTCTCGAGTTTCTCGAACAGTTCGCGGAGCAATTCAAAAGCGAATACGAAAAGAAGATAGTAGTGCCGCCAGATGAAGGCGGTGGAAGTCCACGCGCGAGCCCGCCTACGGCTCCGCCGCCGCCGACGCCGCCCGCCCCACCCGCGCCACGAACGCCCGAGCGCGAGCCCGAAGAAGCGAAGGAACCGGCCCCGGGGGCACAGCTGCTCGCGCAACAAGTGCAAGAAATGCAGGCGGCGCTGGGGGTGATGCAGCTCCAGCAGCAACTTGGTCAGATGCATCCACTCGTCGCGCAGATGCTCTCTCTTGGCTTACCGCTCGGCTTGAACATGGGCGCGCTCGCCGCTATGAACCTGCAGCCGCCGCTTGTGCCACTCATGATGCCACCGCCACCTTTTGAAATGCCCTTCGGTCACGAAGCGCCTCCTAGCCAGGCTGCCATCATTAAACAACAACAAATGATGCAACAACAACAAGTCGTAAGTTTTCTTCCTATAAAATGCTTATTACATAGAAATGATTGGTTTAATATACTTAACCATTAAATCAATTTAATATTTAATTGAAAGTAAAGACACTAAGCTCATACAAGTTTTTATTGAATTTTGACTATGCCTACGTACAAAACATATTTTAATTAAATATAACAGATAAATAGTATGAATTTCAATATATAATATATGCGTATAAACATATACATCGTATATACCGAGGCATTTCTCTAATTTCAAGTTTAAACTTAAAAATGCCTGAATGCGCTCATCCGTTACACAGATTATATTATCTATATTTGTCAATCGAACCGTTGTTATCTGCCTTGCCCTTCGTATTCCATATCATTCCCTCTTAGCACAAACCTAAGTAAACATTACACACCGTCTCCATATAACTAATTCTGGGTTGTATTTAGTAAAAACTGCAATACGTTTTCCTGTTGAAAGGACCCTATGTCATTATTCAAATAAATTTCAACTCTTTTTATCGCAAAGTATATTTTATTGCAATGTAATTTCTTAAATAGCAATTGTGCAATTCACTAAGCAGTGATTTAGATTACATTTTGTGGAATTTTTGTAGTTTTATTCCAACTGTAATTCTTTATTAGTAATGACGTTAATAATATAATAACGCTTAATGTTATAGGAGTTACTATGTGGCGAAGTTTTATGCTTGTCTTGTTTTAATGTTCAGTTCAATCAATCTTCACAAAAAAGCGCTAATAGTGATATTTTATCCATTTTTAAAATATTTTCTTTTATTTATCTTCCATAGTTAATCGAGTCGAGTAGCATCGAGTTTCTTGTGAGAATTTAAAATAAACAGAGAACAGACTGCCAACATGTCTAAATGTAACATTATTTTTCTTAACTGCATGAAAGCTAAATTCACTTAGAGAAGTAGATAATGCAAATCTACATAATTTAAAAATTTTAATTGTTTTTAAAATGATAAGTTGCTATTACTCAATGAAACAAAATTAAGAAATAAAACAGTTTGTATTAAAAATATCTAATACAAATACAAACATTAAAAAGCTCCCAATCTCGTAACGATAGTGAGACCAAATTGTAATCTTATTTCGAAAACAATTTTTTTCGAAATGTGAAGTGAGCTTATAAATATTAAATCGTTTTTTATTATATGATTATAATTTGGACCGTTGTTTTCACTTGATAAATTATACAAAAATTGACGTAACAATACCTATATATGTGCATTTACGTAATAATACACATGTGTGTGTGTGTATGTATGTAGGTATGTATATATATATATATATATATATATATATATATATATATATATATATATATATATAAATATATATAAATATATATATATATATATATAAATATATATATATATATATGTATATATATATATATATATATATATATAATTAAAATTCTTAAATGTACATCAAACGAAACAATATAAACGTTTTTAATAGATACCAACTTACAGAGTCGGTTGCAACTGCGTTGATACGAGAATGTACAGTTTTACTCTGTCCGTTTTGAGATGCATGCGCGCACATCTATTGTTGCATTTGAAAGAGGGTGAGCGCTTTGTTCATTAAACTTGAGATTCTTTGAACTCAGTCTTATTTCACATACCTGGCCAACAATTCGTTAGCGCGATCTAAATCTTTTTGTTAAGTTTAATCTTTTCTTGTGATAAAACATCACTGACAGGCTTTTACCATTGTCTTGTTACAGGCTAATGCTGCAGCTAACCAAAAGAGAGCCCGAACTAGGATTACTGATGAGCAGTTGAAGATATTGCGTGCTCACTTTGATATAAACAATTCACCGAGCGATGACGCCATTACCAAAATGGCAAAGCAGTCTGGTCTGGCGACCAAGGTTATTAAACATTGGTTCCGCAACACCTTGTTCAAGGAGCGCCAGAGGAATAAAGATTCACCATATAATTTCAATAATCCACCATCGACAACCCTGAATCTTGAAGAGTACGAGAAGACAGGGGAAGCGAAAGTTACTCCTCTCAATTCGTCTGCAAGTTCAGATGAAGGAAAACCGCCGCCGGAAAAGAAAAGCAAAATGTCGCCAATACCGAGCGTTCCAACTACCCCGACCCCATTTCAACAGCAAGAAGTAAAGAGTGAACCAATTGATGATATTAACAGTATCGAAGATAACAAATACAATTCCTATGACAACAAACACCAGGAAGACAAAATTTTTAACTTTCCCATGGGCATCCCACCGCAAAGTCCAGCGCCGAGTCTAACCGGTTCCGATCATCATCCTCAAAATATGTCTAGGCCGACAACACCGAATCATCTTTCGTTGAATTCATTGATTCAGTCGCAGATTGATTCTATTCCTGCAACCACGATTCCTCAGCAGATAGCCGGAATCAATCATCCATCGATGTTGCCACCAAAAATGTCTAATCCTAATTTCGCGTCCCCAAACAATGTGCCCCCGAATGTCTTACCGCTGACCCCGAATCGCAGTTTAAGCCCTGGCCGAGGTTTAACTGAATTTGGACTTTCCGGGGGCAATTCTAATGGGTCAAACAGCTCCGGCGGATCTTCCGGCAAGCGAGCGAACCGAACAAGGTTCACTGATTATCAAATAAAGGTCCTACAGGAATTTTTTGAAAATAATGCATACCCAAAGGATGACGACTTGGAATATTTATCTAAACTATTAGGATTGAGCCCAAGAGTCATTGTCGTGTGGTTTCAAAATGCAAGACAAAAGGCAAGGAAAGTTTATGAAAATCAACCCGCGGTCGAACAACCACTACCAGGTATACCCGATGAAACCGGTGCCAATCGATTTCAAAGGACACCAGGTTTAAATTATCAATGTAAAAAGTGTCAGTTAGTGTTTCAGCGCTACTATGAGTTAATCAGACATCAAAAGACACACTGTTTCAAAGAGGAGGACGCAAAGCGGTCCGCGCAGGCACAAGCCGCAGCTGCTCAAGTGGCTGCTACCCTTAGCAGCGAAGATTCTAACTCCAGCACAACTGTAGAACCACAGCACATGACGCAGCCGATGCCGCATAGAGACAACCAACCACCTCAAACACACAGTGTTCCGGTGAGCCCCATCAATCTAAATGTACCACAACCACCGGTTACACCCACCCCTTCCATCTCCAATTACCCCATATCTCCTGTGACTACGCCGACTCCAAGTGATAGAAGCTCCGAAAGAGACCGAGACCAAAAAGAAGGTACATTTCAGTGCGACAAATGCAATTTAGTATTCCCTCGTTTTGAACTATGGAGGGAGCATCAGCTCGTGCATATCATGAACCCGAATTTATTTCCGTCTTACCCACCGGATTCTCCTTTTGGAATCTTACAACAGCACGCTCAACTGCAGCAGCTGAACGCCTCGTTGGGTAACGGCGATCCTAATGCCAATCAGCATCCCCTTATGTCGATGTTAAACAACCAAGTAAACAAAAGAAAATTTGAGGATTTTGACGTAGAAGTGGACTCTGGTGAACAACCCAAAGACAAAAGATTGAGAACGACTATTTTGCCGGAACAACTTGACTACTTATACCAAAAGTATCAAGTTGAATCAAATCCATCTAGAAAGATGCTAGAAAATATCGCAAGAGAGGTTGGGTTGAAAAAACGCGTCGTCCAGGTTTGGTTTCAAAATACGAGAGCCAGAGAGAGGAAGGGTCAATTTAGGGCACACGCTCAAGTAATAAACAAGCGCTGCCCATTTTGTCCCGCGCTCTTCAAAGTGAAGAGTGCTCTCGAGAGCCATTTGACAACCAAGCATGCAGACCAGTGTTCACGGGGAGAAATCAATATAGACGCGTTACCGGACGAGGAGCTCAGCATGGAGTCTACTCCGAGTTTCGGTTCACAACAAGGTGACAAGCAGCAAAATTTTTCGCAAGGGGGGGCACATATGTTGCCCCCTATTTTCAACCCCTTTCACTCGGATATGGAGAAATTTATTAAGCAATACAACGAGGAGTCTATGAAGAGATACATATCCGAACTGCAGGCGCACGCAGTTGCCCAACAGAATGGCGAAAGCAAAGAAGGCCGACCGGAGGGCGAAACGCCGCTCGACCTAAGTAAGCCGGTCGACTTGTCGCGACCCGTAAAGGTATCCACCGAGGATGAGCGGAGTGTGTGCGAACAGGGCCCGCAAACTGACATCAGCGAGCGCTCTCTCTGCGACGAACGCTCTGACACCATGTCTGAAACAACCGAGTTCTTCGACGACGAGAGCGATCCCACCTCGCCGGCCAGCTCTACGCAAAGTAACCAGCGACACGGATACGGCAACTCGAGCAAACGGTACAGAACGCAAATGTCTTCACTACAAATCAAAATAATGAAGTCGCTTTTTGGTGATTACAAGACGCCAACAATGGCGGAATGTGAGATGCTGGGCCGTGAAATTGGTCTGCCAAAAAGGGTCGTACAAGTGTGGTTTCAGAACGCGCGCGCCAAGGAGAAAAAGGCCAAACTGTCAGCAGGCGACACGAGCGAGAGCACGGTGGTGCCTGAAGAATGCCGCCACTGCAACTTCAAGTATAGCCACAAGTACAGCGTGCAAGACCACATCTTCACGAAAGGGCACATTGCGAGCGTACGCGCGCAATTGGAGGCGAGCGGCGAGGCGCCGGCGCTACTACAGCTGGCTGCACGTCTCGAGCCGAGCGGTGAACCGGCGCAGCCCGCCGCGCCGCCCGCCCAGCCTGCGCCACCATTCCTGCGCCCGCCCGCGCTCACTCACGGTGAGTGCCCCACGTGAATAGCACGCTCTCCTATCTCGTCCCAACTGTGATCCTTGTTATATTTACTATATTAGATATTTTAAAACGCAAAACCTCGCTATCTCTGTTAATAGTTCGAGTATTAGTTAGTAGGAAGGTGTATCGTATATGCCGTGATATCGCGCTTTCATTTCGTCGTATAATGTATACGTTCGTAAATAGCGCGTGTAAATTGTTCAATCCTTCTAATAATGCAAAATATATTATGAAGTTTAACTTTATTTATTTCATCGATTTGGCATTGAACGGTGCCGGTCCATCGTTACGGCCGATATCTAATATTCGAAAAATGTAAATATATTTGTTAGTTTACGCACCTAAATAAATTAAATGATTGCCAAATGACTCGTTCGTGTGTGAAACATAAAGGAATCGACGTCGCTTCGTCCAAAAAGAGACAGGGTAATGGCGATCCGTACTCTTCTTTAGCTTCCAGTCGAAGAAATTAAATATATTCCATTGACGAGTTACGTGCAAAGGCGGATAAGCGGACGAACTGAGAATATCAGCAGATAACGAGGATAATTTAAGATTATTTATATTAGTTACAAAGTTTTTTAACGTTGCCGTAACGGCGCACTCGCCGCGACCCGCCGCCGCTTGCAACATCTTGCGCGACATGAATAAGCAATTATTTAAATCTCTCGGATTCAAAATATTCCCGGAATCATCGCTTCTTCAGGCAAAACATTAACGATTCAAAAACGTCCGAACGCCACGAAGGCGGGACGACCACTTATTTTTTTCGATACATAAATAAACAATAAAAATCCCTTTACTTTTAACGATCTAAAATCAGCCTTTTTGTGAAGTCGACGCGCGTCGCCGATACGGGCGCGCACCCGCCCGAACAGATCTGGCACCGGGCCATTGGTAATTAAACTATTCGAAAGAAAAATAAATTAACTTAAGAACCAATTAGATTTGTTAAACAAACAAGCCAAATTAATTATAAGTAGTACATTTTGGAATAATCTTGACTAAGTTAATCACGATATTTAAACTGAAGAAAATTAATTCTTTTAACCATAGTAAGTACTTTAGGAACCTCGTAATTTAGTTATTTAATTAAAACATCGGAACTGCCCTTCGTTAGTGTTGACTACATACGTATATCCTGTTATAAATAAAGTTTTTGTTGTAAATAATATTGTACAATTGGTATTCAAGTATACTATTAGATTTTAGTGAACTGTGTCGTATATAATTTATAGTAGAGTTTATTATATGGATAAATATTATGAATGAATAATAATTTTAACTAGTGTATTAAATGTCGATATGTTTCCTTTAAGTCTTCTGAATTTTTGTGATAAATAGTGTACTCGTACGAAGCTGCTTAGTCGACGTATAGTCGAAGGCGGTCGCTGCGTAATATTCAAATTGGCCGAAGGTTATGAATGAAAATCAGTTCGAGGCGGACCGCACCCCTCAATATAAAATAAATATGTTGTCTTAATTGAGCCTTCAATAATATCCTTTTAGGTCGACGAGAATGCACACACGACTAGCTATAAACATTCATTATCATATACGAACGAACCCAGTACTGTATCTACCGCTGAAATGTATTCTTTTATTTAATTTGAATGGTGGGGTTATGTGATATGCAAATATTTGAAGTTTGAAATTTTATTTTTTTTGACTTTGTCGATTTGTCGGTCGAATTTCGGCAAGAGAGTAATTGAAAGACGCGTGGAGTGACGCAAGAGCCACGCGCCGCGGGTGTCTCGCTCCTTAAAAAACGGTTGTTTTTTTTCTATTTACATAATAGGGTGGAGGTAAACCTACCTTGATCCTGATTTCGACCCTGATTCACTGCTCAGCGGTTAGAATATTTGAATAAATAAATAGTTGTTAAACAAGGGGACATTGATATACAATCGCAAAAGTCGAAATTACGTTATAAAAAATAAACCAGGAATTTATTTAAAAACAGATATTTAATTGTAATCTTGAAAAGTTTATTTTTTGGCATACAAGTCCAGTGGATTTTTAACTTTCTTCAATATTTGCAAATTACACAATCTATAACCGTTTCTGTTTATTTTGTTCAGTTGTTATTGTTTAAATTTAATTTTTAGTAATTATTTTTTTCTGTTCTACATCAAATTATTAAAAAATGCATATTTTAAGTTTGTACAAAGTGTCATATTGTGTTTTGTATGAAATTCATACATTTCATGCTTTTTTGTTTAATTTATGTAAAATTTATACCCACATGCTTAGCATTTATGTAAATTGAAAGCGGTATCGGCAGCCGATATTTATACTAGTTTAAGTAATCATTTACAAGCATGTATTTACTTTCCAAAAGTCTTCACTTTAATCAAAGCAAATGCATATGCCTATATTCACTTTCGCAACGATACAAAGATATTCATCTTTGGATTTAATACGAAATATGAATATTAAATATTTATTAACTTAACGTAATACAATGTCTGTCGGTTGCCGAAATCGTTTAATATCGATAAATATTTACCGTAGTACCTAAAACAAATGAGAAGATAAGTCAATCTGGATGATAAAAAATAAACAAAATTTCCCAGTGCTTTGCTACATAGAACATATTTTTAAGAAAAATTTTACAAAAGAAAATGAAACTTTTATTTCCTCTATTGTAAATTGTACACCAAACAGAATCTTTGGAATCCTCTCCTTATAATTAAGACATGAAAAATGACTTACAGTAGAAAATTATAATATTGAATAGACCTACTGCATTAATATTACTTTATTGCTCTATATATTATTGCCTATTATAATATTATAATTATTATATATTTGCTAAATGTCGTTGAAATAAATGCAATATTTATATTACAAAATATATCTTTTTGTTTCTTTTTAATTTGTTTTTAAGTTCCTTTTTATTTCCTTTCGCTTTTTTTCAGTTTTATTTTTATTACTAAAGAAGTGTTGATACAGTTTATTGGCTTTTCGTAAAGATTATTTATACACGCCGACTTTTTCCGAAGGTACACACAGATTTATAATGATGTATTTGACTACTAAGTTTAGATATTTCTATAGATTAACTATTGAAATATATACTAAGTATGTATCTTCATATCTTCTACTAAGTCGTATAAGTAATGATACTCCGATGTACTCTGCTCTACTAATTTATAGTGTTACACAGAAGATTAACGGATATTACGTATGTGAATATCTGTATATAGTTCTATGGTGATATACTGATTTATTTTTTTTCTTAAACTCTTGATTAATGGTTACCCCGGTCTATCATTTTTAAATGAAAAATATTAATTCTCACTTCTTGTCTACACTCTATCATTTGTTGATGGTAAATAAAAAAACGTTTATTACCAAAACTAGGGTGACACTGGGGTGAAACTTCAAAATCATCATTGAACAGGAATAAGGGAAACATCATATGAATACAATAGCATGTTTTTTTGTTAAGCCTTCTTCTAGATTTGAGGTTTTGTTTCTTGGTAAGTAACAGTAGTCATCCTAATGAAATCTGCTATCTATCAAACACGTAAAATATTACAAGTGGGATTTTTACTATGAGTCAAGTAACTAGAAAATTTATATATTTATGTTGATTGTGAGAATTTTATAAATAGATGATAAAAGAATGGTGGGGAATAATAAAAGAAGAACCTGTGTAGTTTAGAACCAACAGACATACCGTTGCGTATTTTAGATTAAGATAACTGAAAAAAACAATACTTGAAAAAAAAACAATCAATAATATTTTTAAACAATCAATATTTTTTTCCCTTGTTATAGTTTAGAGTTGTAGCAAAAAAAAACCTTTAACACAGTTACATTATGTATGAAATCAAAATATGTATGATTTTATCATTATACGCAGTAATGATGCTGAAAAAGATATTTCGTAAATATCAATGAAATAAATTCAAGGCAATAGCCACCATATTGTATGCAAGCAAATGAAATCAGTAAAAGCTACAAAAATATGGGTAATTATCTGTAATAAGTATAAATATATATAGATATCCAATAAAACATACTTAAGTTTGAAATAAAAAAAAAAAATACGGTCCTACTCGGTGAAGTTATTACAACACTACATGCAGTGTTTTTAATATCAAGTGCATTACCATTATAGGACAGCTAAATATTCAGACTATTTCTATATAACACATATTTAACTAACATTACTCGAATAAGAAGTATAAGGCAAGTTGTCTGCAGACCGGTCAAATTAATAAAGATATTAAAAAAGTGGTTTTTAGCCATATCGATCCTTTGAAATTATGAGGCAAAAAAGTATAACAAACAAAATATACGCGCAACAAGCGTACATTAAGATAAACAGCAAAACCTTCAAAACAGATGAGGGTGTAAGAACAATCACAAATCAGTAAATAGTCAGTTATAAATCAATGCAGTCAGTGAATTATTTCGAGTAAATTTTTCTAACGAGAAAAATATGCGAATTCGAAACAGGAAATATTATGTCGTGTAGACGATAAAATATAGTAAAGAAATAAGATATAGTTGTTATATATTATTTATCGAATATTATTATATATTGAGTATTATTTTCTATACCCCAATAAAATACTTAACCATTTAAATGTGCACGAGCCAATGTGCAACAGCACCTAACGCTTTTATGTACCTGCGCCCGAAACAAAAGCTGCCCCCACCTGCCAATTAATCCACGTGCAAGAGAAATTCGCACGTTTGCACTCAGACCGCAATAAGCAAATGTTGAAAACGCAAAATAATAGATTGCATCAAGGAGTATTGCCACACACGCTGCACAAAAGTGCTCCACATTCGTATTGCCTTTTTGCGTTTTATGACCGTCCGGTGTTCAAAGTAATTATTTTCGTAAACCGCGTCTTCCAACAGTTTAGTTAAATAGGAAACCAGGTAAATGTCCTTTGTTCTTATCAGAATGGGCGTTGGGTACGCTTCACACTGCCACAATGGCCATAGACAATAATACCTAGAAGATCCGTGACAAAGGCCTTTTACAGCATCCAAAGTGCAGAGATTCAATGGTTCTTTTGTTTTAAGTTTTAGGGTCTATTTCAAATTAGGAAAGCACAGGTGACTTGTTAATTTTTTGTTGGGTTTGTATGAATTTTGACAAAATTTATTGCGTCTACGAGGAGTTTAGCTAGTTATTTCAAAATTTTTTTCACGTTCTTCCAGGTTAGTAATCGAGTACTTTCTATTATTATTCCATTGTCGATAACAAAGAGAGTTCGTAAATAGTAATAACATAACTTTTTAGGTCAGAATAAATTTACGATGTATGTTGATGATAATACATAAATGAATATGGAATCATCAAAAAATGAATCAGTAGAGAAACCTACAGATCTGACGAGAAAAAATTAAACAATTGAAAAATATGCAAATACAGTCATGAAATAAAATATAATCAATAGACTTGTTTTATGTAATTAGTCACATCACCTTTTTAAGATTTCTCTGATGTAAGATAATTGTTATAATTCTGAATAAATCAAATATCGTCGGTCGGAAAATATTTAAATTAAATTTCAAAATATCGAATTTCAAATAAAAGTAAATAACTTCTCATGCAACAGTAAAGCAATGTTTCTAATAGTAAAAATAAATGCTTTTGATTTATATACAGATATACGGAGCATTATTATTCGTTATCTTCGACTTCACAAGTGAGCGTCCTTGGTGATGTCATTTTTATAAACACGTAACTAAGTAGTGCAATGGTTGTATCACTTCAGATCATTGTACATATTTTAAAGAAACGGTTGAATGCGGTAATACTGCTAATACATTTATACAATTTTACATACATTACGTATTAAATCAAAGGCCTAGTAATTATTTTACAAACATACTCACCGAGAGAAAGGCGGTGTGATTTATTACCGTTGACCATACTGGAGCAGACATATTGACCAAAGCTAGTATTTTGCGTGTAGGTACTTTAGGAGAAACCTATATTAAATATATGTTGTCATAAAAACGAAATTTCGTTTCATAATTTAGTCATTTTAATCAAGTGACTTGAAAGTTATATTAAGTTTCAAAATATAAATATTCGAAAAAAATCGAGTATAAATCTCAGAACTTCGCTATTGTCCATACAAATAAACATTCCATTTAATAATTACATATTTACATTATATACTTTTTATTTTTATTCTTGTATAAATTCTCTAATTCCATTTCATTACTTCCGTTTGTAGTTAGAATATCGAAATTATGCTTCTGATTAGGGATTTTATTCCGTGATAAGAATCCCTAATCACAAGCATAATTTAGAATATCGAAATTATGCTTCTGATTAGGGATTCTATGTTCCTTTCCTCGTGGTAATATTTGGTTTTTTGTTTCGTTACGTAATTTCCATTCATTGGCTTGAAGTCATGTGAAAAGTATATACTTGTTTTCAAAACCACATAACTTAAATTTCGGACTTATTAATTTTAGTTATAGACGCTGTTTTTAAGTTTATCTTATTCAACTATTATATTCTTATGAAACATAGCGCATTTAACGGCGAATGTTTCTGCTAAGTTTTACCGCCTGCACAAAACCAAAAATTGCACTCAAAGAAAGTTGTTTTCATTATACATTTACATTGTGATTCTGATTATCGTTCAAAATTATTCCGTTGTGTTGTAGACAATTATAAGACATTCATCCCACTCTATTTACGTTTCAAACAAAAATGGAATAAAGCGCGTCTACACGCACCCCTGGATGAAACTGGGCAAAAAATAAGCGCGGCTAAAGAAAATATTCAATAGAAAAGGGCCAGCACGATAATAATTAGAAGGATCACTGACAACCGTAATGCATTCGTTGTATTTGAAATCGAATATTACCTATTGGCTTTTTCCCCGCTCATTCAATATTGGGTATATCGATTGGTTTATGAATTAGGCTTCTTAAATTACTTATCTACTCAGTCCAATGGGTAAAGAAAGAAGGTTCGCCGGCTATTGATAGACAGATGAAACAACCTATATACCTACATAGGTACGGCCATACACGGCCTTCACATGAAGGGTAAATGGGATTTTCACGCATCACGAAATGCGAAAGGCCTAATCATGTATTAAGTTCTATTGTTCAAGTTTTTGAAACTATAATTGGTTATTATGAAATGAAAGGGTCGCCGGCTGCCTTTATCTAAACGTCAAATGTAAAGAGTAAATAAAGATATTCGCTAACTCAATTCGTAACTTCAAAGTGATCATTATCTAGTGGGCTGTATTCTGTAGTAGGTACCTAATGTCTAATTGCTATAAATGAAAATAAAAATGGACTTCAGATGAATATTTCTAAACAGGTAAATAATAATAATAGAGGATTCTATTGGGTACAAAATTTAATTGCTGTGAGAACAGTCGACAAGTCTAAATTAGTTAAGTGAATTTTAATATTTGTTCATAATATTTTGAATTATTTATGACAAAAACGGAAATATTGATAATACGGAAAATAATACGGAAATATATACGGATAATACGGAAATTTTGATAATAGTTTAAACCAAACATAAAATCTGTTTAGCTTTTAGGCACATAATATAACATCTATGCTTTGATTCATTACAAACAACCCACTGGAAAAGGAGATATGATAATTTGAAATTTCAATACAAAGGGAAAAATTGAAAAAAAGTATATTTTTCAATGATTATAGATAGATTTACGTGCATTTTGGCCCTCAGTCTTACAGTTAACTTAATAATATTATCCATAGGTCCACGTAAACATAACTGGGAAATGTATCATCAATAAGCATCATTATACTTTTCCTACTACCTTTGCATACCTACACTTTAAATCTCTCACGTTATATTCTGTTCCATTTATTAATTTATAATGTATAAATTTTATAGACGTAGTATATTTTTGTATCTAACATTTATCTTTTGATGTAAATTGGTTGTACCACTTCTACGATATGCAGCTCATTTCTAAATCTAAAAAAATATAAAATTCACAATTTTAATGAAAACCAAATTCGCGATTTGACTAGCCAGAAGTGAATTTAAACTGACGCCCTATCGAAAATATCTGCAATAATGACGGACACATGTACCGTTGACGAAATCACTTGTGAAATGAATTTGTGCAGTAATGCCGTATATAAAATGTATAAAAATTCGACGGCATACTGCTTAGCCGAATTGCTTCCAGATTTAAATAAATAACATGTACTCCATAATTTGAGCTCACGAAAACACTCAGTTCTGTTGACGAATTTCTCTAAAATTTTGCTTTGTTTTTGTTCTTCCATTTTATGATTTTGGATGTCCACTTATAGTTCCCACCGCAAGAAATAAAAAATTTTACATATAAAAAAAATAAAACGATGTATTTTAAATTTAGAATTTCGTACTTCAAAAAGAAATCCGAAACGTGGCCGCAAACAGGTCATAGGCATATTTCTCGGAAACTACTTGACATGGAAACTTGACATTTGGTGTAGTAATAAAGTGTTAATACACTTTTGCAAACGTACGCTCAAAAAAATTTATCCAGGAATTTTGGGGGGTGGAGGACCAAATTAGGCAATCGAAAAAAAATTATAATTTCCGTATAGTTATAGTGTGAAAGGATCTACTTGTAAGGCTATCAAAAATATTTTTGTCATAATTCTTCAAAGACTTAATCAAAATATGCAAAGAATATGTAACCGCCTGCTTATTTTATATAAAGATGATAGGAAAATATAAAGATGCTTTATGATGACATAGTTTTTGAGACATTTACAATAATATGTACACATATATATGTGTATATATATATATATATATATATATATATATATATATATATGTATATATGTGTGTGTGTGTGTGTGTGTTTGTGTGTAGTATATTTAGATAACTTCATTTACATTACATTGATTCTATTTTATGACTCTCATATGGAATTCAGAATTGACTCCAAACAAAGTCGAGATAACGAAAAACTATGGCATAGGTACTCCCAGATATCCTCTTTTTGGAATGTTATCAAATGAAATGAAAAATATTATCAATTGAAAATAATGTGATAGTTTACACTACAAGAATTAAGTATTTTGACATGACAGTTCTTAAAAAAATAAAACGAAACACCTTATAATTTTTGAGAAAAAAATAAACTCTTCAATATCTTGAAAATATTTTACATACTGTTTACTATTGTGAAAAAGATCTGCAAAACCCTCGCTTCGCAAGTCCGACTGGCCCTGCCAGTTTTTTTAATTATTTCACAGACTTCTTTTTCTCTAAATCATTCAAATTTTTACATAATCCTATTAACCTAACTAGTTATCTAGAATTATATACATTATTTAATTTGTTATGAAACGTATAACCAAAGACACATAATCACTGCAACAAAATTAAAAAAAAACATTTTGGACCATGAAAATGATCACGAAATATCTGAAAAAGTTTTTGTCCGACCTTATCTGCTTTGATCGACCACAAATCAATTTATATTTTCCTTTATATTTTTTTTCACAGACTAATAAACTTAGTCACTGGTGTCTTAGTAGAAGGAAATATACAAATGATTATGGTATAAAAATCAAATAATCACGTAGCAGATAATAATTTAAATATATTAAAAAAAAACAAAAAAAAGTATGTACATATATATATATATATATATATTTATATATATATATATATATATATATATATATATATATACATACATACGCACACACACATATATATATATATATATATATATATATACACTGTGGAATGAGGTGGAAAAGAGATAATAATAGAAGATTAGTTTCTGTCCCACTCTCGTGACATTTTCTTGTGACGGAAAATAATTATCTATTATTATCTCTTTTTGATTCCAAAACGATTTATTTTAGTATTTCATGAAAAACATATCCAAAAACATTGTTTGAAATATCAAACAGTTGGACGTAGAAACATAAAAGTTGACATAAAGATAAAGTATATTAACCCGCATATAGCTCCGTAGTTAACCCTAAAACACATTTATATGGAATTTTTATAAAGGAAAAATAATGTACTAGATGTTTTTTTTTATTTTCATGTGTCGTTTGGGATATCAATTAAGAGAACAAGTTAATATTAATATTTGTAAATAGTTTAATAGAAATGCTACATACCCTTGAATGATTATAAATGTCTCTGTACTCTCACTTAACAAGTTTTATTTTTTTTATTCATGATGTAAAAGTACTAGCCCTAAGTACTAACGCTTCCCTCTAACGATGCCACATCAGCGACTAATGGTACCATCAATACATGAATATCCTTCATGTAGAATAAAATCTTTTAAATTCTGAATCTCATAGTACCACCATAATTTCTTTTTCAAGTTTTTAGCTATCGCTATAGTTTCTGGATCAAGTATATTTCTAATTGTGAAAACCATTTTTTTCCATAATTTTGACTTTATCAATTTCGGAGATGAAAGGAGGACACCGTACTAATACTATCAGCAATGTTTTTAGAGCCAATTGACATAAAATCTGAAAAGAATAATTTTAAAATTCTTATACGACTAATGAAACTTCATATATATATATATATATATATATATATATATATATATATATATATATATATATATATATATATATATATACACATATATATATATATACATAAATATATATATATATATATATATAGATATATGTATATACATATATAATTATTTTCACGATTGGCTATTTAAATAAACGTGGGTTAGTATATTTTATCATTATGCCTATTTTCAAGTTTCTACTCTATCATTATAGCTGTTTTAAGCGAAAAACAGCTAGGACAGAAGGAGAAACGGACATGTGAGTGATCTTATGAGAGTTTCGTTTTTTCTTTTGAGGTACAATACATTTAAGAATATGGGCAGGGGAACTCTTAGTACATCGTTATAATATTTTTTTAATATTATTATTCTATTTCCAAAAATTTCAGTTTAATTCTCATTGTTCCGTCACATATTGTTTGACATTATTAAATTGAAGACAGATGGGCGAAAACTGCATTCACACATGAAACGGATGTGATTGTTCAAAAAGAATGAATAATTTTTCAGATGATTGAATTAAATTCCCATAATAAATGTTAAAACAATGAATTGTGTCATTGCAGATACAATCGCAATGACACATACACCTTAATGTTCATATTGAATTAACCTATACCGTTGTTGAAGGATTCTGGCTAATTTTAAATAAACACAATGTAATAACACCTTCAGCATTAATATACTCGCCGATTGCCGCACTGAACACATAGCAGAACTGATTAGACACGCTTAATATTTCCTCTGTCACATTCGTGTGTCTACAAATATAGGCCATTTTTTGACACAAACTATCTCAGTTGTACAGTTTCGATATCGACATTGACGGATTTCACAATGCACGCTCATAACAATAATTACTATAGTAAGATTACGTGTCGGGCGGTATAATAGCGACGGCGGCCGGTGCGGGCCGCGATACGGGCAGCCACGGGCGTCGCTAATAGCCGCGACACTTTCAAAAACATGGCAGAATGAAGGCAACATCGTATAATGAATAACGTTACGAGATTGAATTGATTTTTTTCACGACAATATGCAATTAAAGGCGTTTACGTGATCCGGAATCACGCGGTCGGGCCATGTACGCTATAAAAATGGAATAATTTTATGTTTTTTTACCTAAAAATATTGACAAAAAATCACAGTGCCCTTGTAGTTTCCTTGCTCGCTTGCCGAGTTTGTACCACGCTGTAAACGCGGTAGAGGTTGTCAGAGTTCTATTATGTGGTCAATGATAGTCGGGCGATCGCCGCAAAATTTACCGTTGGTGAAGCATCAATGTTCATCTATGTGGCGTGTTGTTTACAGATGCCGATCCATTGATTACCATTGAAGTAATGCGACTGCAGTGACAGCGTATTTACTTCAAAATCACTCGAGGTCATTTACATATTTTGTATAAACACCATAATATATGTGTGTGTACTTTATCAACATTTATATATTGCACATAATTTGCGACTGCGCAACTACATTTCACAGTAACGCAGCGTCGGACTGAGCCGGAAGGGCTCGGGTGGCTCTCCACGAGCCTGGGTAGTTGGAATACTATCCGATAATAATGAAATATACATATTATTAATTTTCAATGATATATATTATTAGATAAATATAGTTTTTAAAAAACCGATTAATTCATTTAGAACATATAAAAGTCTTCAAAAAAGTGCCTTATCAAAATAACTTACAAATATCTTGATGGAGCAATATTTTTGAATAGACATTATTATACAAAAAAAGCATCGAATGCCCCAATTCAGTTTATCACCCGTTAAATATTGTTTTTCAAAAACATAAAAAAGTGCCAGTATTATTTTCGAGCTCAAAGAGCTCGAAAATTAATAAAAAAGTAATATCCTTGAGCTCGAAGAGCTCAATAATTACGACCAGAAATATTTTTAAGCGCTTTGAGCTCGAAAATAGCGTGAAGTTTCAAAGATGACCTCAGCGTCAACCATTTTTAAATTTTTTCTGTTTCATTTTAAGTATGTATAAACCATTTTACATATAAGTCATCAGCCAGAGGGTAGATAGGGTCGGGATTATAGGGCGTCAGCTTGGGCTCGGCTGGCAAATGCCACGTCTACTATATGGTCAGTCCGACACTGCAGTAACTAAAGGATTAGCTATGAAAGATTAAAAAGTATTTTCTTATCATAAAATCAGGTTCAAGTAATGTTTATAATTAACTTTAAATTGCATCTTTGTAATTTTTTTTTCCTTAGAAATTCTCTGAAGTTAGATTTTTAATAATAACCAATATTTAATCGACCTCAAAAATATTTATTTCGTTAATCTTTTGTATTTTTTAGAAACGCATCTGTTCATTCTGTCTTATGCAATCAAGATACGTTTTATATAAATTAGCATAAAAGTGAGGTACAATTTTTAATCGACATTAAATTCAGTTCCAAAGTTTCGTGTACGTATTGTTCTAATATTTACTTATCTCTACTAAAAACGGAACAGATCTTAATAAACGGTACCAGTTATCCTAACAAATTATTTCTTTTAACAATTTAAACAAACAATTATTTCTTGTAGTACAATATTAAACTATTTTTAATATTAAGATCAAGTCAAATCCTATATTTGAAAGTTATATATTATAACAATCATCATCAATAGAACAACAGCCCTCTGCAGACCAAGGCTGACTCGCTGATCCTCCTCCACCTGACCCTGTCTCACGCGATGGCCCTTCACCAGTTGACTCCCATATTATAATCATATTAACTTAAAATAACCTTTAACGCTATTTCCAAAAGGTCTCTCGTTTTCTTTAGAGGCAAACGATTCTTCGCACACTTGTGTCTATTTTGACCTGGCACTACGTATTTTCTGGAGAGGTCATTATGGAGGGGTCGTTCCAAAGTAGGATGCAACGAAAATAGAAGGACATATTTTCGTTTGAGCGTTTATATGTCCCAAACCAATTAGTACAACTCTTTATTTTCCTAATTATTGTATATAGCGGTATCAAAGTATTTAGTTAAATTTCTTGCGATTTTATATGGAAACAAGTGTTTTTTGAAACAACAGTGTCGTAAAAAACTAGCACCATCTATGCTATATTATTCACACTACGTTCTTTCGCAAAATTAAAAAAAAGATTTGTAGTAAATTAACGCCATCTATTAATAATTTGATAAACTTTATTACCTTTATTTCGGTACAGTCGCTGTTGATTACTCTTACTGGTAGTTAACACTAACGTTACCTTAAAATTTTCATTTATTCAGATGTTTATAACATAAATTTAATTTTTAACATTCTAAAATTCGTGAAATTAATATATTATTGGGTATAATGGATACAGGCCATGAAAGTTCCTATATTTAAGCAAATAGCATCGATCCTAAGTCGTAATATCAATCTGATAAGAATTCATCTACGACGTAAATTAGTTTCGTTAAATGGAAAATATACGAGTACATGTAAATAAATAAATATACGTCTAAATATTGTCCGTAAATTATTTCTTAATTTACGGACAATATTTAGACGTATATTTAGACGTATAACCCAGAATTTTCATCTCTTGACTAAGGTGTCTAATCAATTGATAATCCCAATCATCTGATAATACATCAAAATTCCATTTATTTTTGTAGCCTATATTTTTCTATGGGCAAAATCTTTACAGTTAATAATATTAGGCGGAGAAGATATAAATTTTTGTTCTTTTTAAGATCGAAATAGTTTATAAGACCGCTTTACTGGAAAATGACTAGATGAAAATTTTACCTCACTTTCTTTATTCGCTATCTGTCAATGAAATGAGTCATCATTGTTTCGTGACACTCGATAATATGAGTTTTAAGCTTTTTCACAATGAGGGTTAATGTGGACTGATGATGAAAAAGCTCATGACTTAATAATATATTTAAACTAACTCATCACTCATATATTTAAACTACAAATTTACTGTTTAAATATATGAGTGACGAGTATTGAATATTGAAAATGAAAACATATTAAAATTTTATCTATCTTCCATGTGCACATAGTAAAATGAAAGGTTTGCCTTTACAATGCTTTAGGGTCAAAATTTATCCCATGCTTTACTCGACTTAATCATTCGGGGATCAATTTCGAGATGAAAGGTGAAAGCATATTTCCGCGTTACCCACCGTACCGTTCTTTGATTTATTTCTCGACATTCTCACTTCTCAATAAAAGCATTGTTTCTTACGTAACCTGAGCGCAATGCTACGAGCTTATCGTTACTTTTGTAATCGAAACATTAGCAGGGTTAACAGGGGCCATTAAATGAAAAATCGTCTGCACCGAGGCCGCAACGTTGCTCTGTCGGATGTCGAACTCTTTACTGAAGTATGCAAGCATATCAACTAAAACTTGAAGGACCGAAGAAACTGTCGGCGTATCTAAGGAGTTGTCTTTTAGTGAGAAGAGTGAAAAAAATTTACTGCTTTCGTGCATCTTAAAATACAAGTGTTACTTATGCTACTGCTTCATTGCGTTAACATGCCTTTTTTTAAATATTCCCACTTCTAATACCACGATACTAAAAATCCTAGTTTAATGAGTACATTTGCTGGACGTAAATTTTTTAATCATTTACAAACTGTTACAGAGATTCATCCTTAAACCCAGACTGATATTTTGCAATGGTTACATTCTTTTTGATTTACATAACTTCTGGACAAAAGTTAGAAAAGCAAAGTTTTTATAATAATTGAATGTTTTATATACACTATATTATTTCCTATTATAAGCAAACTTTATTAATTGCAACATTTATAGTTTACATGAATCGTACGACAATTGTTATATAATTATCAATACGCTCTAATGCAAGTTTGTTCGAAAATCTCTAAACGCAGTTAGTTATCAGTTGGCCAGTAAGAACATGAATAATTTTGTATTTAAAAATTGAATAGAAAACAGTGTAAATGTAAGGAAGAAAATTACATTAGGACCAAATGTATATAATTAATAGTGTAACAAAGAAAAATGAATACAAACGCTAGTTCAACGATTTAGTAAATTACATCTAGAACCATGTTTTAAAAGAGGAAATTTCCCCTAGATGCATATTAGGATTTTTCAAAGAGTTTTTGAGAAAAACACTTTTAATCGAAAGATGGATATCTATACGAGCGATCTTATGAGGTTTCCGCTTTCTCCTTTTGAAATATGAAACCCTAAAATTTATTTATTTTATAAATGAGTTATTCTATTTTTTCACTTAGGCCATAACGGTAGAATCGCTCAGGAAATAAAAATCCACCAATATCAAGTAAAATATTGCTTAATAATTAAATGTCTGGCATTCAAATAACTTCAGGAGTAAACTCCTGTTAATTGCTCCCGTCATTTTTACAAGGGCAATATTAATTTAGGAATTTAATTTCTCATTCGCTAAACTTTGAATATCCTAAAGTCAGTTTCTGACCCTTCTTCAATGAGTAATTCCTCAAAATTCAAATCGAAATTGGCGTTATAAACTCACTCGCAACCGACACACGGATATTGCAGTTTGTTGAGTTAGCTTGAGCCATCGCTGATGGAGCGCCGACTCGGACGGACGTCAGTCGTGCAATGTTCATGATTTGCAGCGGGTCAGAGCGGTTCAGTCGCACCTCCGCGGGCGCTTCACGCCTACCATTCCCGAGGCCTATCAACGCTCCCACTGCTTAAATAGACTGTGCATACGTGTCTGGTGCATGCTCCGGCCTAGCCCGCTCTATAGATACCGGTCTTCAGAGCCGCGGGCCAGCGAGTTAGATTAAAGACTAGATTTACGGCACTATATGCGAGTTCGTGCGGCTGTTTAGAAGAAAATTGTTTATTTATCAGGAAATTATAAAATATTTTTGCGATTACTCTTTGGCTATAAGATTTTCTTAAGGATATGTGAGTTTTCAACTTTATTTCCTATATTTCCTTATAAGGATAAAATATTTTCCACACAACCGTGATATAGTCGTAGTTATTCGCATTTAGAAGAAAATTGCGTTCAAAACATTTTTTTTCGGAATTAAACAAGTTTTATATGAAGTATTAAAGTTGTAGCAATATAATCATAAATATCATAATAAAATAAGCTATTACTGTCTTAAGCTTTTAATAGGTTCTGAATAGTATTCGTATATACATACACGTACAACAGCCAAGACGCAATTACACGAGTGAAATTAGCAAAATTGTATTACTACAATAATTTCTAAGGCATACGGGGGTGTCTAGATAACTAACTTAGAAATTGTATATTCCTATGTGAGTCGAGAAATTTATAATAACACTATTTTTTATAGTATGTAAATAATGGATAAATAGTGAAATAAACTATTCGTATGCATATTTAATTAAAAGAACTAGAAGTGTAAGTACTCCAGTCCCAATTTCGGCAACTAACACCAGACGTGAAGTACCCAGTCTATGTTTTACTCTATGTACGAACTAAGAAGACCTTTGTCGTAAAGTCAACATGTATTTAAAAGAATTACACTTTTACGTCAATTTCAAATTTTGATAAAAATGTATAATTGTAGAGCTTTTAGCATATTATAAACATTTTAAGGTTCAAAATTCTTAAAGAGTCATTTAATATACAAGACGTATCTCGAAGCCTTGCTCCTTAGATATATCGATGACACAAACGTAGTAGTTTTAGACTCTCGCTTACTAGATAATTACGTAGGTATAAAAATAGAAATTTTAACACAATTTTACATTTATTTAAGATTAAATGAATTCAAATTAGACTAAATTCAACAAACATAAAAACTAAACTTAGTCATGATATGACTGGAAATCTAAATTTATATTTATATTTTCTGCAAGCAAATTAAGAAACGAAGTTTTCCAAATATAAATAGCCTTAAATTAAATTGTACGCCTATTTGGGTTTGCATTAAAGTTAGAATTAAGGGAAGTTGTTAGACTCAAAAGCAAAATATCTCATCCATTAAAAAATATGTCACTATTGGTAACGCTAATTAAACATTTTTCAGCGTTTTCAATAAATGAATTTCCTCATTTATCAAAATAGTAAGAAATTACTCAAATTCGAACTTCGTTAGCCCAATAGCCGGGCATTACTCCACTCCAAATCGCATTCACCACCATAAACGTTTAAGTAAATAAGCGATTAATGGACATATAGAGATTGCGATAATTGCTACTATTTATTTCAATGAAAAGTATTTTAATAAATATTAAACTATTATATAACTGTTATACAATAGTGCTACAAGCTCGAATATCAGTTACCAATTGGACTAAAGTTAAGACATCGTTGAGGACAAAAAAATATTTTCTGTGCTGAAACCTAGACCCTTTAAAATCTTACACTTTTACAAGATGGTCGGCGAAATTATTAACCAATAATTTTGTAATGGCAGAATTGATTAAGCCTTATGTTTTATTAAAACATAAACAAATATTATTTTCTTCTCACGAACAGTCTACTATTATTACTTTATTTTGTATATTTACTTAAGTACATACATGCATATGACAGAGAGGTACCTACTAATGATGGATTAATTAACGGATTTAAAAACACCCTTACAGTCCACGTATTCTGGAAAGTATGAGTTCATAAGAGGCATTACATTTCCATTAAAGTCTACGTTAAACAAACGCAGCTACGTCACGCGTTGCACACTGGAAGCAATTTGTTAATTTTTATTTACGTTGCGGCGCGTGATTATGACGTCTGCGGCGGACGCGGGCCACGGGACACCAGCTCGGATCTACGAACGAATTAAAACCTCGAAAATTATTTTTGAGGCCGTTGTAAATTGTACACCATTTTAGTTGTGTTAGGCTGCTGTGCGATGTGCGACTTTTTTAATGAGATACCAAATGTTTAATTAATTTTTGTAACGCTTACTGAAAACGTGTGAATTTGTCCTTATAAATGCCTTTATGGAGTCTAGCGTCAAATATTTATATAATATATATCTGAAAATTAAATTATAATGAGTACAAATTATTTCCAAAACTCTCTTCCAAATCAATTTATTACCTATACGGGGATACCCAGCGCGCTGCAATAATCAAGATTATTAAATTATTAAATGTTTACTAGCGGAAATACCGAAATATTAAAATTTTGTATTGAATGAAACAAGTTCGGATCTTATCATATTCCATTCTTTTGATTTAAATAGATCTATTATTAATAGTATTATTGTTTCTCTCCTTATTCAATTTTACTTTTTTACTGACCTCACTAGAATCCCATGCTGTTATGTATTTGCAACCACCGCAATCTATGATATGCAAATAAATGTGTAATAATATATTCTTTCTAATCCGGTAGTTGACTCATTCTAAATTTTTATATTTTTCGTATAATATTGTGAAATATAAATTAATTAAAAACCAGTCTTGAAAAAAATTCAAAAATTTATTGAAAAATAAGCCAATTGTAGGCTTCTAAATTTGAAGATACGGATAGAGTTGGGTATATCCCTGTCTCTTTTCCTGTTGTAGAACATAATGTGCTATATTAAAAATGACCACACAACACAGTATTGCCATCCTTGCCTAATTGTTAAATTTCAACTTTTATAACTCGGTAAATTTTTAAGATTATTAAAATTGTTTTTCACTCTTCATCAGCTTGTACCTTGAAATTATAATTAATGAAATAAAACAAAATTAGTCCAATACCCAATTGTGCCAAAACTATCTTTTCTAATTGTGCCAAAACTTAAAATTATGCCAAAAACGTATACTCCGTTAGCCATTGCCAGTAACTTCATCCACGTGAGATTAGAAGTAAAATCACTGATATAGGTAGATAACGTTTCTGGTGTTTCAGGGGCCACGATGCTATGTGAGCTCACCTCAAATGATAAACTAACGTATAACTAACTGAATATATTGTAAGGTTTTCTGCCTCAAATCATTCCCGACTAATTTCAATGTCATACATGTGTAAAGTTATTAATTATCATCGCAAAGTAGACTCTGAGGGCAAACTTTAAAGCTTCGACTCAAAAAGGGTATCGACGATATTAAAGTTACACATAAGTGTGGGCTGGCTCTCCTCGAACTTAACCAGACCAGCTTACGTAAAACTGATATGTGAAGAACTTAAACGGTGCTCAAATCTATAGAAACGTATAATCTCACTCTTTTTTCTGTATTTTAGAGACAGGGTGTATAGGTAGAATGATTATATATGTAAATAAACATACGTATCGCTTTTTAATCCCTAATGGGAGGAATTTTAATTTTTTTTTCAAAAAACCCTCTTTTAAGGAATGTATCCTTCAATTTTCATGTTTCTAGGGCCAGTGGTTGAGGCTGGCCGTCACGTCAACGCCAACGTCGCCGTCGACGTCAGTCAGGTTTGATTTTTATTTATACATATATAGATTTATTTTCATGTAACACTCACTGCTCCTTGAAAATAAGTCTATCAAACGGGACATGTTTATCGGAGATATTATTTATAGCAACCTGACCTCCTAACGCTCGTTTAAATTACTTTTATATTTTATTAGATACTCCTGAAATTTACCTCTGTGAGCATAGATTTCTACCCAATTTACCATTGTAATCAATTAGGAAATCGCATAATACCTTCACGCTTTCGTATAACACGTAAAAATCGTCTATACGCTAACTACATCATTCTTTTTTATTATTTTGTGTTTATTATAAACCACAAAAATACGTTAATTTAATTATTATCCAAACCTGAACATCAATAAAAATGCTAACTGGCTTATTACAATGCATTTTGATTATTATCATAATTAATCCAGTAGTTTTAAAGAGTTTAGTGAAGGAAATAACTAATAAGGATTTTAAAGAAACACAGTTTTTTATGTATAGAACCTACTTTTAATAAATATAATGACGAAGCGATTTGGTTACATGGCAGATGACTCATTCGTGGCTACCCTTTTCATCTAAATACTTTTAATAAATTTGTAAATGTATTTGACAACCTTTGCAGTTTTGTGCGCAATTACCAATAAAAGCACAATTAATTAAATAATGCCGATTATTGAAAAAAGGTTTTAAATTATTTTAAAAACAGAAACGAAGACAGTGAAGAGTTACATACAGTTGTGTGTTTATGTGGATGGTACGAATTTTCGTACCATTACAGGTGGTAACAATAATATAAGTTGAATAAATTGCATTTTTTCAAAAGGACGAACTTTTTCACGGCAACTTAACATCGAGCTAGCAACCTAAAAGTGGCAAGACTCCGCAGTGAGCCTAGCCTTAAGCCGGCCATCCATAAACAAAGCGGGCACGGTGACGATCACGTAACACAATAATGGCGAAACAATGAGAATCGTATGGAATATAATAAGGTAAGACGGCTGTAATGGTCGTTTCCAATCGATGCGCTCAGCGGCCCGCGGTAATCGCCGCGCGCATCTCGCGGCCGGCTATCTCTCATTACCATCGGCGTAATAAATATTTTTCCGTCCGGACTACATAGATGTTTACCGAGGCATTGTTTGTAGTCGCTCGCTTTTGTTACGTTTCAATCTCGATGGCGGATGAGCGCTGACGTCTATGGGCTGTGTTAGTTAAATAAATGCTTCAGTTTCACAAAATACTCGAGTTAATTTTAGTGGATTTGATACTAATCGATTTATATCTCCCACCAATCAGACACATATCAATACATCTACGAGTAGTTGCTCACATTGCACAAGTAGTATGTTTCACATAATTTATATCACATATATTCCATGTCACAACACGATACAATTTAAGTCTTATTTTATTTCACTAGCGACTACTTTAGGTTTTATAAATACATTATTTTACCTGCTCGTGTAGGGAAATTTTATAGTACCGAGGATACCAAGTTTAGATGAAAAACTTCTCCAAAATACTCAAAAATAACACAATATGAATGTGAATCATAGTTTGTTGTATATTTCAGTACGTAATAATGATTCTTTCGTATTTTTGGAAAACATTTTGTGGAAACGACCAATAAGCAGCAGGTGACATTAAATAACGGTTTCAACCTTATTAAGTAATGTATAAAAATTCCGATATACCGATTTATAAATACTATTTTATTGAATAAAATTAGGTCAAGTGTAAGATAGAATTTCTACCGTAGATTGCGTAACCATACCAACGTCCAGGCGATAATATCGTTATAGGTTTATAACATTACTAAGTAACTATCATCAATACAAATGTGTTTCTAATAAACGTATCATAATCTAAACACAATGCAATTACTACATTACTCCCTAATGTCGTTATACTATAGACCGATGTACAGTATATAATTTTATAATTCTACGCAGCCTACGTTACCTACATTGTTCTCTTTATTAGTCTATTTTTTTTTCAAAATATGAACCTCGGTAGGTTCAAAGATAAAAATTACTTAAAATTATAATATTTCAGGCATTAAGTCCAAACAGATAATAATATTTTTGATATCAGTAGTTTATACATTTTCATTAAAATAATTACCTCAGATTCTGAAACCAATTTTGTTTTATTTTTAATTTTTTTTTATTGATGCTTCCGTCTTATATATCTGATGTTACGTTTTTAAAGCTACTTGTAAATCTACGTGACTAATGAATTAAATTTTCTTACTATGACTGAAAAGAACACTGATAAACAGAGGAACAAGTGCGACGATGAGCGTATTATTGATCTAAAAAAGGTTTACTTTTCAAATGATGGGACACTAAAATGGCAAGATTTAGATCTTCTAAAAGTGAGCTGCACGCTAGACAAGAAGGTAATTCCAGAACAAAAAACAGTCGCAACCGTTTAGGCCACGTCCACCGTACGAAGAGCCACCGAGCGAAACTCCGCCACATCCACCGAGCGAAGCAGGTTACACTATATCGCGACGACAAAAACGAACACATCGCATCCACCCGCCTGTCCCTAATCATTAAAACGCCATTTTCTCTACTTTATCACATCGGGGGTCAAACACCCGTCTGCTGCTCGCGCGGCGCGACCGTCTCTAAGTCAATTGTAAAACCTCAAATGATTACAGAGACAATTATTCTCATTGCAAAGAATCAGCGCCGATCGTAATTACGGACCAGACCACACGCCCGCCGTGCCAACTATTGTCTGTACCTACCTATCGACCTGTATCAACCCGTCTGTACTGCGCGGAGAGCGACCGCCTGGCTGCTAACTGACTGACTGAATACCGTTTTTTAATAATAATTGTTTTGGTAGGTTGGTGCCGAAGTCTCAGGTAATTGTTAGTCTGTGAACTCTGGAGAAAATTATTTATTAAGCGAATGTACTTTTATTTTCGGACGATTTGATTGGCGTTGAGTGCTGTATCTATATTTATATAGTGGTCATCTTTGCAGCCAGAATTTACACTATATAAATCTGAATATTAATCTCAAACATCAAATTCTATTTGAATAGCAAAATAAACCATATAGTCCAACCCGCAAGTAAACAAAAGATACGTAGGTATGTAGAAAACAACTCACATAGATCTCATTAACATTTAATAAAGGTATATTACATTGTTATTATGCAAAATATCGTAATACTGCATAAATGTAATATAAACTCGAGTACATATAACAATACAACTTTCGTAACAATTACGCTTATAGCCATACAACTTTCTTAATCTTTATTTCCGATTATGAAAATTATACAATGTCCACTCGAACGTTTGAAATTAAAATTGGTCTTATCTACATATATATTCATACTTTCTGTGTGCTGGGTGCAACGTAGACAATATAAGCAGCAATCATGGATTACTTCGTTATACTGACATATTTTTTTATTTCACAAAAAAATTCATACAATTTTCCATTTTCACGAATCCTTACATTGGTTAAATTTTAACTTTAAGCCTTTTGGATCGTCCTCGGTTTATTTTTCCACTCACTTAGTCCTGAACACTTTTTGTCAGTTTGACCGTATCTATAAATTCAATATGCTCAAACTAACTGGATACTTATTACTTATTAATTTTATTAGCTATTTGTTTTTATATTACCATATCACTTATATTTTCATTAAAACTTGTCCCCAATTTCTCATCGACATGTTCGTGATACTTTACACCATCACTTATTCTGCCATAATAAGTCTTTTAGGTCATTTATCCCTTTTAATTTCCACAATGTTTTTGTGCTTTATTGTGAGATAATTGTATTTAAAATTTAGTGTTAAGACAAAAGGCGTTCAAGTCATTTTCTTCTTCAGGCGTTCTAGTACACAGAGAGACACTACGTGCGACTGGGCATTTGACGGAACTTTGTAATTTATTATAAGTTTCAAGACATTTGTCATTGTCGTCTTATTTTCCACGAATTTTCTATTAGAGGAACAAACAAGTTATTGAAAGTACAAATTTTAACATAGCCTGGCTACTTTGGAAGTCAGATTGGCCAGTGGTGTGGATTAGCATCGACAGCTGCAACATTATACCAACTTTAACATAAATAATTGATTTCTATCCGACTTTATATTCATTGCATACAAATGACTTGACGAAAAGGTACATGGCATTAGTCGCTGGCATAATAACTACAAGAAGACCGCGCCATTTCATCGGCCGAGGGTCACGTAGGCACTTGTGCCAGTCATGTGTACGTCATGTTACTCGTCAACGACTTTTGGACTCGCGGATCTTATTTAGCAGCGACTTATGCTATTTCCAATTTAAATTTTACTTTGAGCGATATTCTAAATAAGTTTATGAGAGGTTTTCACTCTAAATGTATGCATTTCCAATCAAAAAGAAAAACAACGAAACAGCTTTATAATTTATAAATTTCTCGCACTTATATAGAATTTAGCTATGTTTTTTTATAGCAATAAATAATCAATAGCAATGTTTAAATGTCTTGTAACGCGTAATTTTGGAAATTCTTTCGAAATAAAAGTTATTTAATAGCTGATTTCTTAATTACGATAGCAATATTTTCGAAACAAATATTCTTTATATTCTCGTGTAACTAATGTTTATGAATTTAACTAGCAACATTTTTTAATGTTTACTTCCATAATGTTTATAGTTATTTTGAAATATTCCATACTGTGCGGGAAATAATGGCAAAATTTATTTCTGAGGTCATTCCATATTTCGAATATAATTAGGTCAAAGTAATCACCTTGTTTATATTTATTATCTTACCCTCTATTTTTGCGATTTTGATCCCCCAAGAATAGCAAAATTTTAAATACATTTCATTTAAATGTCTTAAAATACATTCAACATGATTGATAAAAGAATATTATATTTCAATATCCGTTTAAAAGAAGCCTTTCGAAAACACAAAACTCGTATCACAATTCATTACATTATCCTATTTAAAATAATCTATCGGCAAAATTATTACCCATTAAAACCCAATTCATTCCCCAAAACCACCCCCAAAATTGGACCGGACGTGGCAGCATCCTCATAAATATCAATTCACAAACTGCAGCCACCACAAATCACAACAAATCGGAGACAAACGTTTAAGTCCCGCGAAGCGACGCGACAGCGCTTAGCGTCCGGTCGCCCGCATAACAGCCGCATTTGATCCTTCTAATTGGACACTATTACGCTCCCATCGCCACTTAATGCGCCACCGAGACGCAGCTCTTCAATTACGACGACTTTCCAATCAAAGCGTTTCCGTTTCAATCAGAGTTTAATTACATCCAACACCCACAGCCGAGCTGACAGACCCAGCTACCGATACATTTTCACTATTAATTGTTTTGTTTAGCATTCTCGCATCGAAGTCGTTTAATGTATTTTCTTCTCTACACTTTTAAACAATAGTATACTGAGAAATGGTTTATGGTGATGTGGCTTCCAGATCACCGGTACGTGATCGCAGATAGTTAGCGGAGGTGCTTAAGTTAAAATCTTCATTCCGATGACATCCGAGTCTTCCAAGAAAATGTTAAATCTAACGAGATTAGAAGGGAATACGCGTTTTAACAGCTGCCTCTAATTGAATTCCTAGTTAGATTCAAGTCGGGTGAACTGCTGTAAAATACACCCTTCGTTTTGCGGCGATAATTTATTAAAATTATAAATAATTTAAATTAGAGGTCAATACCAACATAAAATATAACCAACATTCGATACATTTTCACCAAATCATTAAACTTATTTCACATTAATCAACATTAATAAAATCTTTGAGTAATTATTAGATAATAATTCTATTTCGTTGGGCAATTATTGTTGAAAAATATTCTGACGCATATGTGATATTAAAAAGGTTGAGGTAAAAGATTATTCTTATACTGTTATTAGTATCATAGAGGAAAGAACATTTTCAGCACATCTTATATGCTAGAAACCTTTTTCTATGTGACATATAGCACCCTCTTTAATTTACGATACCACCCAAAGTCATAAAACCATAGGGAAATAGGCGTTCGAGAGAAAAAAGCAATGTGCTTTCCCAGTCCCCCCGTTCACCGTAAGATTTTAAGTAATTTAATATTTATTTAATTGAAATAGTAAATCTTTCTCACAAATTATTTTTCGCTCAAGTAGGTATGGATAGGTATCCATAGCTACTTGAGCTATGGATACCTATCAGGTTGATAGATAGTACCTATTCTATCAACCTGATTTTATCGGAACAATAAGGAGAAAGTGAAGCTGATAATAGCAGTGCAGCACTACTTGCAAGCGTTGTATAAACGAGCTCATACTGCTCTTAATTATATATTGAGGTGAGAAATTCACACGGATCGGCTGACTAAGGATTTGGTTACATAATGCGGGCGGTATGTCTGACCCCGTGAAAGTCCTCCAAATCGATTTCTTTATTTTCCTTAACCCACAATAGAATAGGAAATTTGATTTTTACTTCACTCTAAAGTGGAACGAATATTTTACATGTTAAAGTTTTTGTCTGTTATTTCAAAGTTATAAAAACTGTGATTGTATTTTGCGAATAATTGAAGCGGATATTGTGTGGTTTTATAAGTGTTCGGCCCGCTAGTGCGAACTCCATATTAAGGATGTTCGATAAACTGAACGTATTCGAAGTATCGATCTTTTTTATGCGATACATCGAAAGTAATTGACTGCAATATTTGAATCCATATCGAGATGAGTAATTTAACAAGTAAAATAATTTGGCAACATTTCTCTGAAAATAATTTTGTGGGAAATTTTCAAAATATATTAAGCGTAAATCGATCGGAGTAGCATGTAAATAATTGACAAGCACTAAGAGTTCTTTGCGGTTTGGTGCAATAAACAAATCTTAAAAGATATAATGAAATAAAATATTAGTTTTATAACTTTGCGTAGGAAGATTCAAACGTACGGATACTAGACTTCTACCATGTTTTTTTTTGTAATGATTTTTTTCAAAATATTTCTTCCAATAATAGTACAATTCCGCATGAATCATTATTACATAATAAAAATAAATAATGTATAAATTATACCTTGTATGTAGAAGATGGTTTTGATTATAAATTTAATATAGTTATTTTCCAATATTCTCTTTTCAAATCAGTATCACTAACTAGATAGCGTCATGTCATCCTTATTTTTGTGGTGTGTAGCATTGTGAAAACTCCTACCGTATAAGACTTAGAGCCACTTAAATTTTGAGTCTTTTCCGTAATTAAAGAAACTGAGTTCTGAATTCGAGGTAAAAGAAAACGTTAAACGGTTTCCTGGTTCAAAAGAGTATATCTACTAATCCAGAAATAATAAGAAAGTCCCGTATTACCGCACTATAGGATTTTCTACTTATCCGTTCGTTTCTTTTTCGATGTTGAGTAACACCATGCCCTTCTTATCCGTACATATCTTATCTGAACTTCGATAACAAACATGGTGTTACCCAATCTCGGATTCATTATGCTAGCTTTTTATCGGAGAAATAATGCATTATAGAATTAAGCATACATAACATCTTAATAGCTGGTGAAAATTGTTTCAGAAGCGTTTGGTAATATAAGTATAATAAGAAGATATAATTTATGATTGGTTATTCTTGGAAAACAACCAATTAGATGTGTACTTTAAAACTCAAGATTAAGCTATATTCAACTGTGCACACCCGACAAACATTGATCAACCCGAGAAAAAGGCGGGAAATTAAAGTCGAAAAACACTGTACTCTACTCAGTTCATCTAAACTAAAGAAGATATAACAACATAATATGTATTGACATAGGATGATTTATACTTTTAAATAGTTTTATAACGTTTTAAAACATGTAGGTATGTACAGATAACTATATTTTTCAGCTTCCAATAAAAAATCTTATTATTTATTCAGAAATTTCCAGCCAATAATTCAAATGTTTCAAATAACCAATTGATTTCTAAAATTATGTTAATTTACATTTATGGTACCCGTAGGTAATAAATAAACCAAAACTTTAATATATGATTGTACAAGAAGAGTGAATCTCCAAGTACATACACTAAACCGATTACAATGTTTTTTTACCGATCGGTTTATTAGGCAGTAAAATTTTCGTAAGGTAGGTTTCGTTACGAAAAATATATATTAAACCAAACGTTAGTGCAAACATTAGTTGCAGCGCCGGCAACTAATTTCACGCGGAACGGAACATAGGGACTTCCCTATGTACAATTTTGTAATGTCGATATATAAGTTTATTATTTAATTTTTCTCTTGGTTTCAGAAAGCCTTAATTATTGCAGCATCGATAGCCTACTTCAATATATACTTCAATTTTACATAAGAATCAAATTTATGTTGGACAAATATGCTATGGCGTATTGTTTAGCTTATAAAGTAATAACGATGTGGCTAAAGAGGCTCGTTTCTTAAAAAAATAAGTTTCAGTTTTTTTTTGTAAAATACTTGAGAATCGACAAATTACTCCGTATGTAGCTCGAAAATAAAAAAATAGATTAAAATCAATGATAATTAATTCTAGTTAATGCATATAAAGGCATAAGCAAAACCTTTTCAAAAATTATTTTTAATTAAATTTAAGATTCGAATTCAGGTTTGAGTCTTTATTTAACATGACGTCATAACTTGATGTACGTTGGGTCGTTTACTGTTAACGCTGTTGAAGTGGATTCTTCAGTGAGTCCAGAGTTCAACGCTTGAGTGAGCGTTTTGCCTTTCCCAGTATTCTAGTGCAACCTTTTGCTTTTCTGCTTACAATAATTTCTTTGACTATTGTACTGAGACGGTTATGCCTATCTGCATTCCAATGGTTTTGTTTTGCAAAAATAGTGAAGAATTCAAGAGATAGTGTTGTATTCTGTGTCGACGGAATAATCATTTAATGTAGGATTTAAACATTTTTATATATACATATATATATATATATATATATATATATATATATATATATATATATATATATATATACATATATATATATATATAGGATTTAACAATTTTTCAGGCAGTTCTAAATCAATTTAACAAACTTTTACCAAATTGGGTATTTGACTAATTTTTTTTTATTTCATTAATCATAATTTCAAGGTACAAGGTCATGAGGAGTGAATTTTTTGTTTAATAATCTTAAAAATTTACCGAGTTATAATAGTTTAAATTTAACCATTAGAGAAGGACGGCAACACTGTGTTGTGAGGTCATTTTTAATATTGCACATTATATTCTACGAGAGGAAAAGAGACAGGGATATACCCAACTCTATCCGTATCTTAGAAGCCTACAACTGGCTTATTTTTCAATCAATTTTTGAATTTTTTTCAAGACTGGTTTTTAATTAACTTGTATTTCACAATATTGTACGAAAAATATCAAATTTAGAATGAGTCAACTATAGTATTATTACATATAATTAACCGAGTTTGTGGCAAGTGTTATTTTAGTGGTTCTTATGGAAATATTAGGAAAGCGCTCATGATGTGAAAGTATAAGTAGAACGTAAATTACGTCCCAATTGTGTTCTTTGCTTTTACAGAGCATTCATTAGTGTCTATAATTTAAGTAGTATTATATGGTCAATTCTTTTTTTCGACGTCATTTTACTAAGAACAACTCTTAATTATTTTTAACGAAAGTGTAATTCATAATGACAGTTAAGATCCAAAAGCTCCTAACTAAAATGATGTTTTCGTTCTTTGACGTCAGCAGTACCTACAAGATCTTAAACCGAATACTGTTTTCATTTGCGTGCAATAACAATAATTAGTATTAAAATGAAAAGGGTTAAATTTGTTGTGTCGAGTTTCCAACAATTTTCTTGCTTCTAATTTAATTTGATATTTCTTTCTCCAACTATTAACATATTTTGTATCAAGAATTATAATCCCGAATAATAATTTAAGAAATTGCTTCTGAAATAGTTTTCTAGTCATGATTTTTTTTTATTGCGAGTTCTGTTTTTTACGGTATTCTTTAATTCGGAAGCCATAAAATTATTTTAAGGAATTGCCACCCTAAACCTTGTCATAGTTTTTCGAAGCCCTCGAGCCGCGTATGACATCGAGCACACTAAGTACATCTGTCCGCGGGCTAATCGGAGCCCCCCGGCGGATCGGAGCGTGCAGCACAATGGCCGGCCGCTAACAATGATTGACGACGTTCGGACCCGAGACAATGCGCGGGGTCCACGATGAGCCGGCACTAATGCGGCGACACTATGCGCGAAGCAGGGGTGGTGAATATTGTGGTCGAAACTCCAAGTCCAATAAAGAGTAGTACTTATCTTTTTCTTTTAGTCAACGAAAAACACAGTCGGTTTTATATTGAATCTGTAAAAATGCAATATCTTCGTTCGCCTAAGATTTTTCTTCATGAAGATGCGTATTTCTTTAAATTTGTGTTCATTTTAAGATCATTATAATTTATTATTTCAAGAGAAAAAAAATACTTGCAAACTTGTCATAAAAACTAGTTTAAGAATAAGACGAGATAAAATTAGGAAAAGATGGAGAATTGTTTATTGAATTTAGAGTTAGTCTTATTTAGTCGAAATATAAACAAAATGGAATCAAAATTGGTTATACATCGATTTGAACAAACAGGTTTTTTTTGCTGCATTTGATCATGTAATTTTAATTCTTCGTGCCCATATTTTTAATTTACAATTTTCATTGGTCGAAATTTTCCTTGGCATAAAATTTGCATTGCATATATTATATGTATTATAATTATAAGTTAAGATATTTAATTAGAAATGACTTTTTAAGTTATAAGAAGTTACTTCCTCAACATTTTTCTAACAATATGAACATTGTTTTTACCTTGTAGGGTACGTTTAATAAATTGGAGCGCTATCAATACCCGTACTTGATCTGTATTATTATTTTATGTTATCCGATACTTAATAATACTTATTATAAGGTACCCAAAAATATTACCTAGAATTAATAGTATTTTATTATGTTACAATTCTACTGGAAAGCGGAATATTAATCCGATTTGCAAAAATAATCTCCATGAATTTCTTCGTAAACACATGTGTTTATAATTTTCCTATAATTAACTTACGATAATGATTGGAATCAAAAAACAAATAACAAAATTGTCTATAATTAATATCATGTATACATGTTTTCTAGCTGAAAATTCAACAATAAATTTCCAGTGAACTTTTACAGCTATCATATTTAAACGTTTCGTGTGTGTATATATATATATATATATATATATATATATATATATATATATATATATATATATTTAAACGTATCGTTTGCGAACAGTAATTAGAGTTTAATAACTTTGAGAGTTTAATAAATACATTTCAAAGGTAACAAGCGCCTTACCTCTTAAATAGAAAACTCGTGAAATTACTCGTGAATTTCGTTTCTGCCCACAAAATGCAAGTGCGTTTTTAAACGTCAGTTGAAAACCACTGTTCGTGCTAAGTATTTGATGCAGAATGTACCGATGACTTTGTATCTGCGGCGAGGGGATATATACGTAGATAGAGGGGTGTAATCATTATGCGAATAGAACAATTGACATTTGTTGGATGTTACTCAGATATTTATATTGCTGGTAATGTATTTAATAACGTAATGGTGTAAGATTTTGTTTTTAAATATATGCGAAATATAGTGAAATGTAAACGCATTAAGATATTACGATATTCAGTTTTAGGCGTAAAATTTCAATTTTTTACGCCTAAAACTGAAATTGAAAAGAGATGTCTTTCGCATAATTTACCAATGAAATGCTTAGTCAGATACTTAGAGTCTTGGGCAAATATATAGGATCAAATATGTGACCGAATTCCTCCGTATGAATTACCTCACAGGAAATGAAGGGTTGATAGTGACCAACTGGACAAGTGTGAATAAACATTGAAAGTACTTTTCTGATCCTTATAAATAATATAATATACTCAAAACGTTTATTTAATTACTGAGAATGTCTTGAAGATGATATCGTTGTAAACGATAAATAGTTTTAGAAATATCCAATGTTAACGAGTAGTCTGAAAAAATTCTACAAAAATGTTATTTTTTGGAATGAACATTCATGTACTTGAGGGTTCCATGCCTCAAAAATAAAAATAAAAAACCTTACAAGCACGAGTGGCACTCGCATTACGAGGGTTCCGTACATATTTAGACATTCATAAATACTTAATCGTACATGATATTCCTATTAAACTATTTAGAATATTTTATTTTTTATAACAAAACTATATTGCCTACTACACCTTTCACAGGCGCATATTAAAAAGATATTTTTTTTTATATGACATAACCACAAATTAATTATTTCCGTATTTTTCCTTTACTTTTGCACTAAGACCTTACTCTTTGCCAATTTTCATGGTTCTAGGTCAACGGAAAGTACCCTGTAAATTTGATTTATTTGCAAGTGTCAAAGTTTGGGGCATAAATGGCTGTATCTTCAGCTTTCTTCTTGATTGCGGTCACTTAGAAGCTTGATTTTCCAAATGACTTCTCTGGAAGAGACAATGACTGCTCTGGAAGAATTGGCTGTTAAGAAAACTCTAAAGGGACCGTATTTGATATTAGTTTCAACTGGATACCTCCACGTGTTCCTGCGAATAAGGGTCTCGACAGACCGACAGACGAACAATGAAGTGATCCTATAACGATTCCCTATTTTCCTTTTCGGATACCGAACCCTAAAAGCGAAAGTTTTATAAAATCACTCACATATTCGTCTGACTATCTTTTACTCATCTGTCAGAGCCGTTTTTTTCAGAATCCGTTTAATGTATATACTTAAAATTGGGCGAAGTGAAAAAGCATGTTAGTCCACACATATATAAGTTAACACTTAAAAATATTCATATCGAAATTATGGAGCGAGCAAATTAAATACTCGATTTTTTATGACAGTATTTTTGAGATTCCAATGACATTGTTGTAAATGTAGCCAAAAATATGTCCTCCCCCCCTCTATTTCCAAAACTAGAATTAAAATTACAAAAAAAAGACAATGTAGTTTTTTCTAAAGTGAAATAAGTTTCATAGTTTTCACGGCATTTTTTCGTCCGTATGCTAGGCAATGTGTTTTTCATGGTGAAAAATTGTATTAATATTTGCAAATAGTTTAATTGTATATAGTTTATTGTGTATGTAAAACTCGTAGTGTTAGCTCTACTCGTAATTAACAGGTTTTCTTAATACTGAAGACTATATATGTAACTTCTGTTATGCAAATAAAATCATTTAAGTATTCAAATTAAATATACCATACGAGTTTCCCTACAATTTTTTTTAATTTTATCAAACCGATATTACATGAAAAATTATTTCAATGAATTCTGGACTATACTTTTTGGGAAGCACAGATACTTTTACTAATTTTCTTTAATACTATTGTTCCCGCTCTTTGTAATGCTATATAAATAATACTAAATTGGCAACTTCTTAGAAATTAATTACTTTGGTTTTTATTAGAATTTTACAAATATACGTTCACCATCCCCACAACTATCGTTTTTTTCCAAATTACAGGAAGGACCACTCCTTCACACGTTTAAATTCATCTAGTAGTTGCAGACAAGAATTTCCAAATCTAAAACATACTATCGTAAAATACAATATATAGAATGTACCAGAGGGAAACGCATTTTACGTAATCACTTTGAATATTGCTGGACAATGTTACGGAAATTTCTTGCCAGAAATTTGAACTGTTAATATTTAATACTGAGTATATGTTTCAGTCACCAGTAAAATTATATAATTATCTTATCTAATAATAGTAGTATTTTCAAATATATTGTCCCAAGAAAATTATTTTAAGTCATTTCGAAACTATTCCTGAAAATCCCGTAAATCGTAATACAGTTCACAATTCTAATTACTTAAAAGGATAAACTTGTAGCACTCTTAAAGACAAATAAACTCAGTTTTATAAATTAAGACATTGAAATACGAATTTCGAAGTATTGCAAACATCTTAGTACTGCATAAAGCGTTTTTATTTTAACGAAAATATGCCACAAAATAAAAATAAAATATTATTTTATACATAACCATCCTCGGCGTTAATGAAGAAATGAAATTGTTTAATAATTACATTATTATTTACATGATATGCTGCATATTCTAGTTCAAATAAAAACTTAAAATAATATTCGATAAATAAATTTAAAAAAATACAAAAATATAACGCTGACTTCAGTTACCTTTACCTTGTTCTAAAACCTGTAAATTATCTGGCCGCTGTTTTAGTCAACTCGTTGTAACAATTTTTTTTGTCCGTTTAAATCTTATCATTTAGATAAATTCCTTTGTTTTTTATCATTCAGGATCGTCTCAATATAGAGTCGATACTTTTTCCTGCAAAACATACCATAAAATCTTAGTTCCATAATCTCTACGAACATACCTACGTATCTCCAATACTCGTGCAGAGAGAAAAGTGGCTCCACCGTATCCGTAGATAGCTAGCCTCCGGTCACGGCGAGCTCGGTCATTACCGCCACACTAACTGTCCGTTACTTACCTCACTGTAATGTCACATCTTAATGCGGCACCGCGGGCCGGTCACGAATTTTCAAGTTGCCAGCATTGACTTTAATTAATTCACGTCAAGCTGCGCCGCTCTCGGCTAATCGCCCTAATGATGCTCTGTTTCTAATAATGTCTAATAATGTTATAATTGAGCGAGTCCTCTTTGGCTATCATTTAAGGCAACAATAAATGCGATTGCGATTTCACGTTCAGCAGTGAGTAAATCATATGATATCACTGTAGTCTGGGTTGCGTAATCGGAAGTTGATTCACATTTATAGTTGTAAAGTTTTATAGACTCCAAGTAATGCTTTGCAACTTATATATCCTGGAAAAATTAAAAATAATAATAAACACCAAAAAATACAATAAATATCTACTCAAATAAGGAGAACTTTATATAGTTTTGAAACGGTCCCACCAGCTTTCTGAATTACAAGAGGTAGCTTGGGAAGATCACTTATCATTAAAAATCTATCATGTATAACCTAACCTAACCTTAAGATTAAAAAAACTAGTATGTTATTTTGTATTATCAAACTATACAAATTTGTCACAGATGGTTAAGTCTCATTTAAACTTGTCCACTTGTAATGTTCATTTTTTACAAACTGTCCAATCGATAACATACAAAAAGACCAAACAACCGGTTTACTCCATTGTACCCATAATGATATTATTCTAAAGTACTTTTGGTACTTTATTTGTAAGCATTGCGTATAATTGTAAAAAAAACTCTTACCTTGATATTTAATAGTTACATTGTACGCAGATTGACAGAACAGCGATCTTGGCAGAAAAGACATTTTTAAGAACGATTGGCGTTGATACTTGTAGGTTGGATGTGGATATGTCTAAGTATGTATGTTCTGAAATATATTAATTATCATTAACTTCTCTGATGCTTTATTTGTCGCGTTTGAGGCATGTGACTCAAACTATTGTTTGATAAATCTAGTCTATTCGATCACTTAAAATGATTTAAACGGGTTGTAAAATTATTCATTACACTATTTCGAGTTAACTCGAAATAGTGTATTTGAGATAACTTCGATTCGATATAAGAAATTCATAGATTGTATTTTAAGAACGATGGGCGGCAAGACATTTTTAAGAACGATTGGCGTTGATACTTGTAGGTCGGATATGGATATGTCTAAGTATGTATGTTCTGAAATATATTAAATTATCATTAACTTCTCTCATGCTTTATTTATCGCGTTTGAGCCATGTGACTCAAACTATTGTTTGATAAATCTAGTCTATTCGATCACTTAAAATGATGTAAATGTAATTTAAAATTATTTATTACACTATTTCGAGTTAAGTTATATGAGATAACTTCGATTCGATATAAGAAATTCATAGCTTGTATTTTAAGAACGATGGGCGGCAAAACATTTTTAAGAACGATTGGCTTAAATACTTGTAGATCGGATTTGAATGTGTCTAAGTATATACGTTCTGAAATATATTAAATTATCATTAACTTCACTCATGCTTTATTTATCGCGTTTGAGCCATGTGACTCAAACTATTGTTAGATAAATCTAGTCTATTCGATCACTTAAAATGATGTAAATGTGTTGTAAAATTATTTATTACACTATTTCGAGTTAACTTATTTGAGATAACTTCGATTTGATATAAGAAATTCGTAGCTTGTATTTTAATTAATAGGTTTCGAAATTAATTGTTGTTTTTTTTTTAAACAGACGATTAATACATTATAATTAACTTATAACGTACATTTAACAAGGATACTGTAACGTCTCCGTTTATTTAATTTGTTTTTGACTCACTGTAATTTTGTTCAGTTTTGTATAAGGTTATAAGTTCCATAAAATAATTTTGGACTTTCATCGTGACATATTATGTTTATCATATATTTGCTTAGAAGAACGATATGAAGGGAAACACATTGGTGACATACGACACCCAGTCATCTTATCATGGTCACATTTTTATGGATCACTGTTCCTCAAAGTTAAAACTTTTTAAAAAGAAACCAAATGAAGTTACCTTGCTCTCCAAATTGCAACATCAACGACACAAATTTGCCCACCCAGTTCCCACAATACAAAACCATCAGCAAAGTAAATAGTTTATTATCGAACAAAGAGGCCATTATAGACCTTAATTTTTTAAACGACATCACAATAGTTAAAAAAAACTTCGGCAACGTCGCAACTTGATAGACACTTAACTAACAAAAACAAGCATTTAAATAGCTGAAGCACTGCTGCCCTCGATTAGTTCCGTAATCGTAGGTACTACGCACTGGCTCATAATAATTCATCAATCGATTATCGCCATAGCCGAAAGAAGTTAGCCAACGTCGTGCAAAGGAAATATATTTACACTCCAGTTAAAATTTTCTTAAATTCAATGTGACAGTAATTATAATATAATTAACCATATCGATTGTTAGCTACTGTTCACACCATAAAACCAGGCTGGCCGCGTACTCTTATATTACCTTTTAATCTACCCACTAATAGAGTAACTATTTCCTAACCGAGGCATGCCGATGCATAAAAACATCGTCTACGTGCGTTACAATGAGCGGACGTAGCTTCGAGAGCAATGGAAAACATTCTCGACTACATTAATAAATAAACATCCTTATGCAAGAAAAATTATTCCGTTTTCCACGGCCACGTGCCTCGGTTAAATAAATAATGTTAAACAAAAAAATCTTTATTTTTCGACATTTAAATAAATTTAGAAAAAAAAGGAAGGGGTTACGTCAGAGTCGGTCACATACATTTAAATCTATAAATATTGTACGTGTCGACTGCGACATAAATGTTTACATTTTTTGGTTAAATCTCTTATTGATTTGCAATTTCAATATGCGACCTTCGGGGGACACGTTTGATCCAATTTTTGAGCACGTCGCTGCGCATTATTTGTGTTTGGCAAAAAAACATCATTAATTTTCATATGTTTTTATGTAACTCTAACTCGCGACTCTTTTAGTGCGGTTGGGCGTATTGTGCTGCCTATGGTTTGGGGTTCGATGATGCTGAGTTTCTTGCCTGCTTTGGACTTCCGAAAGTAAAATTTGGTAATTATATAAAGTGCGTAGTGACATTGTAAAATATTCAAATACACACACACACATACATATACACATATGGATATATATATATATATATATATATATATACATATATATATATATATATATATATATATATATATATATATGCATATATATATATATATATATATTCAGTCAATTTTATGTATTAATAACATTAATAATATTTTTCGCTTTTTTCACGCGGTTCAAAAGATTCCATATTTATACTACTCAGTATGCTTTAAATATAAATACTGTATTTTTTCATTTTAAGTGATCGCCGCTTGGAATGAACTTCATTTATTTATTTATCTATTTTAATGTATCTAATTGATATAAAGTGGTGGACTTATTGCTGCGATAGCACTCTCTCTCAGCCAACCATAATACCAACAAGCACGAACAGCCGGGAATCAAATCAGGGTTACCGCCGTACGCCACACCGTCAGAAGGCATATACCTTGTGATCAACGTAATACACCACGGTGACGACTAACTGCCCTTAATGTTTTTGTGTTCAACGATTACATTCACTTGTATTTATTTTAACAAAACTTAAAACAAAAATGTACAATGTTGAAATCGCTAGGTACGCATAATGGTAGTACGAAATTAAATGCGTCCATAATTATAAATATCATATTAATATTAATATATTTATTTGAAATATAACCAATTGAAACTTCGCCATTAAAGTTTCAGAAACACTCTCTGACAATTGTAGAGATAATCCTATGTAGGAAGTCGAAAGATACAGTTTTGTAATATTGGATAACTATATTATTTTTAGACAACTTTTTAAGACAACATCGCTAAATTCGCAAGTATGCTGCTGTTAACTGTTAGCTGATTTGAGCGTCCCTAGCTAGTAAGGCTGCGGAATTAATTACTTCCGATACTGTTTATAGGTTTACGTCTTCTTGATAATTTACGAATTCATGAAAGAGTGAATTAAAATTCGTGAAATAGTTGAAACATTGAAGATATCAAGATATCTATAAATAGTAGATTGTAAATACGAAGACGTAATCACGATTTACGAAATCTACTTCACAATCTACGAAAAGACGAATTGACTGAAGAGTACTGAAATAAGGCCTATGAAAAATACGTGAAATATTAAATTAACTTGTTAAATTAAATCTAACAATAGACGCAAGCTATTGTATTTTATCCACAGAAACAAATGCGGATAATAATATTAAAGCCCACATGCAGACACGTCTAAGCAGGCAATATTAGCAATTACTGAGAACAGCCGAAGGCCAAAGCCGAATTAATTATCTATAATTTGATTGTTATGACAACTGTGCCTTTCGCACAATAAAGGAAGTCTGGAAGGATATAAAGCTACACGGGGCGCGCATACGAACGCAAGTCGCCTACCAGAATCGACGTCGAATTCAAACGAAGAGCGAAGAATTAAGAGATCGAAAAGGTTGGCTGCTCGCCGGCTACTTGTTATGGCGCTGGCGTGCCAGTATCGCAGCGATGACACAAATATTTTCGTCTTATCCGTGAGTCATTGCTCGCCGAATTAATAATGCAAAAGTTGCACGTAGCTTATTTACGAAACACATGCAGGCTGTACATTGAATAAATTGAGCTATTTAGGCACTTACACGTTGTAATGACATCAATAGTCAACAGTTATCGGAATGTTTTATTGTGCGAACTGATGTTTTATCTACTTCAAAATGAGTCGCGTATCTGTTTAGATTTTATTACAATGTAACTAAAAGAGTGTCGTCGCTTGTTTAGTGAACTGATAAAAGCTTATTATTGTTTTTATTATTTTTTCAAATGTTTAGTTAGGTTTATTTCCAAATACCAACCGAAGTTTGGATACTCTCCGCGAGAAAGATATCAGAGAACGTTACATGTTCAAAATCATTGCAATTCGAATAGATGTTGACGCTACAAGATTAAAAAAATCGCAGAACAGAAGAAGAATGAAAAAAGAAAGAACGCTTTACAGCAAATAAAATTCCATTAATATTTTCAACGATTTATGGCTATTTTATATACACGGTGTCCAGGTATAGATGTCGGACAAAGAAAGACGCTATTTGTTGGCTATAAGGGAATAAATTGTGGTTGAAACAAAACTTAAAACACGACCTTTTTCTAATCGAGTGCAAAAAAAATATTAAATATAACTCTTTTTAACACACCCAATACTTGCCCAGAGTGCAGTTTTTATCCGCAGTGGCGATGTATTCGCAGTTGTTCGCGGATTATTCCCCCGAGCGGCGCTGAACAACGTGCGCAAGTATCGTGAATACGAATATTTTCGTAATCGAATGTATATACATAGACTGCTAAAAAGTAAACACTTAACATGTTGTAGAACATAAAGAAAGGTTTTAAATACACAAGTCGTTAAAACGAAAAAGTAGATATAAATGAACGTGTTAACTTGTTACTCTTAATTAATAACGTCACCCAATGTGACAATGACATAAAAATAAAATAAGTGTAGAAAACGCAAAGAAACAAAACTAAGGTACAACAGACAGTTACTAATAAGCTGATTTTGGTGAAATTTACGATTTTGATGATATGTACAAGACTTTTAGAAAATTTTATAACCCTGATTACAATATCCAGTATATTTAGGATTAATTAGTACCTATTATTAAAATAATCCATTTTTTGTAAATATAAATAAATTTTCGTAAGTAATTCAGTATGACACAAATGAATTCGTAAATATAGTGATAACATTTTAACTTCATACTGAAATATGAGTTACAATTAACTTTTCGACTACTTTTCTAACAAAAACAAACCAAAAGCCTTTCGACTCTTCAAACGTGAATGACAGCATTGTTATGGTAACTAGCAGGCGCCGCTTCTAAAATAAAAGTAAAGATAATGGGATTGCCAAAAGAAATGACAAAATCAAGAGGCTTATCGAGGATTAGTTTTACTATAAATAACACAAGACCCATCAATCAACTTATTGCCGACACTCGAAAGCAAAAACGATAACTATTGCGCGCAACGAAATGGAAACGTAAGAAATATCTCAATCACTGTACGCCGCAGCCACCCACACACAGGGCCGATTGTTGTTAGTCGGTTTTGTAAATTGAGATACTCTTTCTATAAACTCTACGTTTTCTTAGATTTAGGGGGAAAAATGTACATACAATGATTTTTGTTACAATTCTTGACCCTTGAATGGATCTTGACCCTTGAATTCCAATAACAAACATTAAAATGAACATTTTAGGATAAATTTAATATTACTTTATCAAATTTAGATTATGCACCTAATTTAAAAAAAAAACGTAATATTCTTCCGATTTTTAAAACGAATTCTTCTAAATAAATAAATTCTTCTTCTAAAGTTTAATTAAATTTCAATAAAATTTAACAAAAGCAAATATCGAATCACATTCAAATCTGTTACTTTGTTGTTTAATATAGATCTACTATTTAAAAAATCAGTGAGAAAGTTTGTAATGACGATAAAATAAAGCATAATTTTTACTTTAGGCTAATAAATATCAATTCTGATTTGTTTACTTTAATCGAATTGATGTCTTAATTAATGTTTAAACGCGTGCAAATTCGTAAACCAAGATATATTGTCAAGTTAACAACATTATGTTTTCGCATTCTATGGCAAATTTAATATTTCGAATTAAAACCACACACACACACACACACACACATATATATATATATATATACACATATATATACGTAAATATATATATATATATATATATATATATATATATATGTATATATATATATATATATATATAGCCTACATAAAAACCTGTCAATTTAATTATACGGATTCTCTCACTTTATGTCATTAAGCATAACGTCTCTTTAAAAGAAGTGAAACAGATAATGAAGATGTATAAAGTTAAAGCAGATTCTGTGGCATTTCATCTCGTGGTTCGTGGTTCTTTACATAATGAATATTTTTATAATTATTAATATAAATATATTTAGAAGCGCCAGTCATTATAATTACTTGCCTAAACAATGCTTATACAATTTAATAAACCTGGATTTACTACTGAATCAAAGGTCCGGCGTTTTAGTCGATGTACAATTTACATGTTGTATATTTCACTAAATTTTAAAACGCACGTATATATTTTTTTCAAATCTTTCTATATTATAAAATGATTGTATTTATAAATTAGATAAGAAACTACAAAGTTATCTTGGAATATTCGTCTCTATTGCGTTATATCTCGTCAAGAACGAGATTCAAACTTTTGTTATTTATAAAAAAATAATTGATATATGTATTACGTTTATACAAAAGAATTGATTCGATAACCAATGTAAATACGTCTGATAAATTCATATCATTCTATTGTGTTGACAATGTGATGACTTTATTAAGGTTAGTAATCATGTTTTTCCATACTATTAACAAAGAGATAATTGAAGTAAAAGTTTCGAGGCCATATTTTTTCAAATTTATATTTTCTTAAAACTTGGTTTCTAAATGAATGTGCACTAAAGTGATCGGAATATTTAGATTAAAAATCGAAACGGTACTTTATACGAGGCCAATAAAATGTGTCATACTGTCATTGTAACAATATTTAATTTAATTTCTAATATTTACTCGAAGTCAAAGGTAAGTATATAGTTTTTACGCCTATGAACTTAGATTAGAAAACATATAATATTACATATAATACAATAACTCCCTTATGATTTAAAAAATAATATAATAACTCCCTTCAAAAATATAATACAATAACTCCCTTATGATTTAATAAACTCTAAGGTAATGAACAGCAAAATTCCATTAGATTTCATTACTTTTCACAACAATTAGCTAATTATATATTTTTTTCTTTTTTTTAAATATCTAAAGGGTCCACAATAATTCAATGAACGAATTCGACCCCTGTATACTTGTAAATTACGTAAATTCAACACTTTATATAAACTATGCTCCATCCGTCAGTTAAAATTATTTTAATTATCGTTATCCACATAATGCCGCACCAAAGTAAACATTTTCATGACAATATTAACTTTCATCACAAACTAACAGGTTAATTGCATTTTCCTTTTGAAATAATCTTGACAGTCTACGATAATTCAATGAACCGATATATTTATATATTTAGTTATTGATAGTCTTTTACGTACCCAGTTCTTAAACACGTAAAAAAATTAACGTTCCTCATTCACAGTTCATTTTGATCGATGAATAGACGTAGGTTTTCCCAGTTGGAACAATATCAACATGCAAAACTTGGAAAAGAATTTGGCGACAATGACAGCTTGAGATTTGGGAGGTTTAATTACTAATAGATATAGCCTCTGTAAAATTTCATTGTGTAATTTATACATGAAGCTAACATAACATAAACTTCATCAGTCAATTAAAATTACCTTAATTAAAATTTAAGTTTACATTGTTATCGATTCATTATAAATATCGCTATGTACTCTACTTATACGGTAGCAGAGTCTAACGTAACCATTTCGATGTGACTTTCTTAAATATGAACAGAATTCATATTGTAGATAATATTAATACTTTGTTATGGGACATTGTAAAAACGTATACACATTTCCGCACAATACATTCTCAATAAAAACTGTATCGGCGTTCTATTACTCATTTACTTTATCGCTAAATAAGTTGTAAAGACTTTAAAATAACTTCCGTCAAAAATTAATTTATGGTTACATTGTTTTTTAATAAAAATTCAATTAAGTTTTATACTACTTCTACCTAACCAAAAATATTCACATTTATTTAACATGCTTCTTATTTAAACTAAGCTCCTATACTTAGTTATCTGTAAAACGTCTGACACGAATTGATTCAATCTTCTAATAAATTGTTTATATTTGAAATATAAATTAAAATATTAAAGTGATAGTGCTGATTTTTAGAAAATAAATAAAAAATTATTGTCGCTTATAATCTAGTATAGAAAATATCACTTATTAAGCCGATTAAAAAAAATGTATTATCTTTTGCATCGACTGATTTATTGCTACGGGAGCAATATCTTACAGCCCACCAGAATACTACTATTGTAATAGACTGAAATAGGCTATGCAATGTAATGAAATAAAATTAAATTCAAAAAAGTGTATGTGAGTATTTACATACCATACATATTCATGTAAACAAATACATATACATCCACACATACTATCATTATAATCATACATAAACACACACACACACATACCTGTTTCTATTACGGACACCCTCATGTACATAAACATTTAAATGACATGGGATAGAGAAATGGGGAGGATACGGAAGGAAGAAAAGAAGCTAGATATTATAAGAAATTACAAGATACATAACTTTTTAGGACGATTCTTGAAGATGTATAGGAGAGGGAACGTTTCGTATGTCGGTTTAACTTATTCTATTAGAAAGGTAAGATGATGGAATTAGGATGGTAATGACCCTGTGAGAAGTAAAATAATATGAAGATTACGTCAGTTCCGAATCCCCAGCCATTTGAAATAAGCTCGAAATGACATGGGATAGATGAAATGGACAAAAAATTTTATCACCTTTTCTAAAGCAGAAGATATAACGGATGCTAAACTATGAATACGACATGACTTATTTAAATGATCTTCAAACAGATCCACACATCTCCGTAGTAATGCAGAAGAAGTAGAAGCGTTTGGCAGAGATTCCTGTTTTAGTTTTAAGTTTTAATTGGTAGAAAATTTTGAAATCGCTTTAGAGAGTGTATGTTGCTGAAAACACGAGTATGGCGACTAACGTTGTTTAATTGGTGTTGCCAATTGAGAATTTGATCGAATAACGAACGTAGCGCTTTGACAGCTGGAGAAAAGGAACTGCCATATCGTTTAATGATAGCTGCGACGATCTCAACATTTAAAGCTTGAAAATGAGTCTTCGGTGCCAATGACAGCCTGAGGTTCGGCAGATTTAATTAGAAATTCCATTTTTTAATCTACTAGCTGATCAGACAGATATAGCCTCGGTACAATTTTGTTACTTCTGTGAGTTATATAAATTACCTGAAACCAACACCAGATATATAAAATAAATTTCATCGATCAATTAAAATGATCTTAATTATTTTTCAAGTCTATGTTATATTATTATCTATATTATATTTTAATAGTCGCGTTAATCTAATACATATAGATGTCCTTGTTTACTACACATCTAATCTAACATTACCATTTAGATGTGACATTATAACAGAATTCATATCATACAGAATATTCATATCATATAGAATACAGAATATTAACAGAATTCATATCGTAGATAATTTAAATACTTCTTTATGTGGCATTGTTAAAACGTTTACACAATTGTGCATAATGATTTTTCAATAAAAAACGTATCGACTTTCTATTACTCATCTAACTTCACATTAAATTTTATAGTTGTAAGAAATTTAACATAACTCCTTTATTGCCATGTGTATTAATTGTAGTTTAATTCATTGTTATACTACAATTAGGGAAGTAATATATTCACATTTATTTAACATGACTCTTGTTCAAACGAAGCTCCTTTATTTAGTTATCTGCAAAACGTCTAAAACGAATTGAATTAATCATCTAATAAATTACTAAGTTTATTGACCTGATTTTTAAAAAATAAATGAAAAATAATTTTCTATTTTTCGAAAAAATAAAAAAGCTATATTTGTTACTTAATTAAAGTTTGGAAATGTCTTTTGTTATACCGATTTCAAAAAGATATATTATCTTTATCTAACATTGACGAGAATCGAACAATACTTTCAATATTTATTATTATTTACTACTTTCTTTTTCTAATCCGTTTTAAAGCGGTTTTTTTATTAAATCCTAAAATACGTCTACACTGAAACTGACTGAAATTCTTCAAGAAGTAGTTGACATAGCACATATGTCATATAAAATAATCGCAGTAAAATATTGTTGAGGTTAAATCTCATCAGTCATAATTTTTTAAGATTATATATATTTAAGATTATATTACGCTATAAGATTATAAATCTTGTTACGTTTTGCAATACGATAGAAAAATATGACATAACACGGGAGCTAATTTAGATAACCAGACACAGTTAACAGAGGTATATAGACGTATACAGTATATTTAAATAATTCATATTTCACTACCACTAACCTACCTCACACCGAGTACTTCACGTAAACAAAATCATTCTTGCATCTTGCCGTTTTGGATATAATAATGACGTCGGATGCGGAATACGCTCGAGCGCAGGCTACGCTAACCGGCATAATAAATGATTTCACGGCGTTCAAAGTCGGGCAGTTGTCAGGAATATCTGCTGACGGACGCGGACGAGCCTCGTCAGGCGGACGGACGAGACGGTGCGTATGGAAATGCGCGCTCAAAACAATACGGATGATTTTTGCTTTACCTTTTCTGCGTGCTACTGTCGCGTCTTATCTGGGAGACTCGGGTGCACTGTGTAAATTGCGTTTATTGAATGTTTAATGCATGTCAGAGTTGTAGCTATGGGTGCCTGCAGTTTCGTACGGGCGTGGAGGTATTCGCTTGCGTTTAAATGTGGTATGCAAATACTGCTGGGGCTCGGAATGATTATCAACGTTCGCCTCCGAATGCCTTATACAATAAAATTGCGTTTAAATTTTGTACGTTTTGTTTGGCCGCCTTCAATGGTCGATATATTATATAAATTTGTTCTTACAAATGGAAATAATGCAAATATTTAAGTCTATCTTTTTACACATAACTTGGCTTGCGTAAACTACTTTGTTTATCCAGTCGCTAGCGACACTGGTCAATGATGAAGGTAAAGAAATAAATATCAATCTTTTTACAACCTCATTTTTGAATATTGAATATATTTGGCGTTAATTTTGTAGAAATTCATTATTCACAATTAAATGAAACTACGTGATGTAGTATTATTTCTACTTTCTTTAATTTCTTTACCACGACCTAGGTTTCGTTGTATTACAACATCTTCAGACGGGCTATTGGCAAAGATTCTTTGCTAATATCCCACCTGAAGATGTTGTAATACAACGAAACCTAGGTCGTGGTAAAGCAATTAAAGAAAGTAGAAATAATACTACATCACGTAGTTTCATTTAATTGTGAACCTCATTTTTATTTCCTCTTTAAATATACATTTCTTTTACTGGCCACACCAACAAAAAACAACAACAAAAATCAATTAATATTGACTTTGTTGTTTCTTGTGATATAAGCACAAATAAAATAAACTATATCTCAATTTTTACGACTTCATACGAGACAGTACATCATTTTACTCTTATAAAGTTAAGCTGCGCAATATTATTATTGTTAACTTTTATGTACAGTACATATGGCGGACTTATTGCTACATGAACAATCTCTTCCAGTCAACCATAACAATTTGTATTGAAATTTAGTTGGTAGACTGTAAGAGATTTTACAATGAAAATTCTTCATAGCACATTAGACAAAAAAAAATACAAAAGTAAATTAAAAAAGAAAACAAAATATTGACATGATTTGGGATGGGAAAGGCAGGAAAGGGCAAGGACACACAGGAAAAGGTTTCAGGAGATGCAGGACTTTTTCACTCGATCTTTGAAATTATTTAGACGTGATTTTCCTGATGTCAGGATCCAGGTGATTCCAAATTTTTGCTGTTTGGAAAGTGAAGGATTTTTCGTAAGTGGTAGAGGTCTGTTTAGGAATAAGTAGGGTGTGTGAACTGTCAGATCGCAGCCCAAGGCCGTGAGCTGACAAATCTTTAAATTTGCCCCTAAGATAATTTGGGCTATGAGGATTTTTTAATATGTTAAAAAGAAATTGAATATTGAAAGCTCTATTAGAATTAGTTTAATACTCTTTACGCGGTACAAAATATGGTACAAAAATAGTCCATTTCTTCTCCATCACTTCAGAACTCATGGTTTTCAAAAATATATTTAATGTGTCTGTAACGTTTTATTATGTTTAAATATAATAGATGTTTCATGTAATATTGAAGAAATAAGATCATAAAGAATGTGACTATGAATACTAATAGGTATTATTTTAGTTCTGAACTGTTTTATTCTTCTCGTTGTACTCCATTCATGCACATTCTCACATTTTGAAGATCTTTGTAGAATCTAACTCGAATTATTTAAAATCAATCGCAGAAAATCTTTCAAAGATCTTCGCTAAAGTCGAAATGACATTTAACTAATATTACTTAATAACGAAACATATCTTTAACGATTAATTATGAACATAACAAAAAGTTAACATAACAAATCATATTTAACGAGTCCATTCAGAGATAGAAAATTCAATGCTCAATAATCGTGTTTATGTAATTTTACCATAAAACTTCATAAAAAATATTGTTTTCGATATTCTTTCATCATTTCATGTCAACGAAGTACTAGTAATTTTTTTTCTTATCCAACTGATTTCCATTTGAATATGTTATTGTTTGATTCAACAAATATTTAACATGTTATTTTCTTCTATTTTAGGTAAGAATCTCCCTCCTACTATATGAACTGGCTATAGTCAATATAGGAGTTGCGAACACCTGTAAGTATAAACGTATACGTTTTACTTTTTAAAAACTTTGATATTTCTATATGTTATAGGATGGATCATAAATTATATATTACCCTCAAGTATAATAAAAAGTACCCGTTATACAATATTAAGCAAAAGTATGCTAAACCTAATACATACCCCCATTTTTTAACTAAGCTTACGTCCGTTAAGAATTACGTGACGCCAGAAAACTGTTAGCAAGATAGATAAATAACTATACGTACCTAGGTACACGCAATCGCTTCCGGTGTTAAATATGCTTACGAAATCTTTACGATAATGTCTTCCGGCTAATATTTTAAATTCCTAAAAACTTCTTAGAAATCATTTACTCATCTTGTTCACAGTCTAAAAACACAGAAATTTTGGCTACAAATTATAAATCCTCACTCCGCCATTTTCAAGTTAATGTGGTGGTGCTTCACGGCGCAAGTCACGGCGCACATGTCAATGTATTGTAGAAACGAGCGCAACAAACAAAGGTCAAGCGAGCGGCGCGACGCATCCAAAGTATGAAGTCCTAAGCTCATTGGTATGCAGCCGCGTGCAAACTTAAATCAAACACAGCAATAATATGTCCCCACATTATTAAAATTTAGTCGACCACGTGTTTGGTTTATTTATATTGGCGTATCGATTGCATGAGACCGTTTGGCATTTCGGCGGGCGTAACGCGACGGCGGTCTATTTCGGTTTTGGATATGGAGGTTATTTAGCATTATCTGCGGCCAATTTTTTATGGAGATTGCAACAAATGTCAAACGAGATGGCATTCTTTGTGGGCAAAGTTGGCTGATGGATCGAGTTATGCTAAATGTGGATTTTAAATTTTCATATTTTAAGACTTTGTAATGAGAAACGCTCAATTTATTTAACTGAAACTATTAACTTTGGTAATATCAACTTGTTTATAACTTTCTTTCTTGAAATGTAAATATATAGAAAATATATGATAATAAATAATTTCTTAAGACAATATTATTATAATATATTTTAATAAAGATTGATCCAAAGTCTAACAAAGAAATTTGCACTCTCTTATGTGTATGTGAAAATTTATAATACGTAATATTGCATATAACATATTGATAGATCTAATATTGAAAAGTAAAGGCGTACCATGAAATTAAAAAAAATATCAAATTGGTTCTACGTTTTTAATACAGCCTCCAGTAACCGATACTTTTTTTATGCCCATGTAATCCACACTGAAACATTTGATTGGATAAATCGATTTGTGAAGTAAAATGCAATTTCCATTTGCTCTTTTTTAAACCGTCTTTAATTAACAAGACAAGACCTGAAAACTATATAAATAGCTATGTTAAAAATTTCATCATCGTATTTTTCTCCATAGTCATGTTCCATAGTCATAGAAACAGGTAATACTTGTTTCCAATTGTTCGTTCATCTATTACAGACTTAAAATTGCTATAGTTTTAAACCTATATGCATAACATTTTTCGAACAGGTGGTTCAGATTTCAATTAACATATAAAGAAAGTATTTAAATTTGTATATTTTGCACACGCAGCCGAGTGTCATTACACAGTTCTTGCAAAATGAAATTGGGATTCCATTTATCATTATATGTTTGGAAAATTTTAAGCTTTATAGTAATATACAATGTATATGTATGTGTATATATATTTATATATACATATATATATATATATATATATATATATATATATATATATATATATATTCCTCATTAATTTTTCAACCATGGATTTAAACCCGAAAAAATTATAAATATTTGATTCACTTTCCGATAGACCCAATAGGTCTGTGCATCGTGCGGACAACTATTTCAATGGTGGTGAAATGCAATTTTCCGGAGAACTAATTAAAAAAGCTACCGCTCCGTGCTAAGCATATTCCTACGTTGACCGACTTGAGATCCGCAGCGCAATTTACGGCCAACTCCTGCGGCCGCATAAATAAACAAGATTTCAGCGGACGAGCGCGGGACGCCATCAGATCGCATCAAGTATTCCGCGCCGAGCCGAGGGGCGGCGGGGCGCTTCCGCGATAAATTATTCCGTGGAATCGCATTTTTTCCGAAGGTCCGCCTCGGATCCGCGCCGGCTCAGGTGCCGCGTGCACGTGATGCCGCGGGAGGGAATAATTTTCTAATTTAGTCAAACGTCTCACGTCTGGAGACCTCCCGCCCCCGCGCCTATTTACATGCGACGTCCTTTGCTAATGTCGCAGGCGAAGGGCGGCGGCGGGGATGGGGCACGATGAAAGTTTTATTTGGCCAAGGATGGACTGTTTAATATTTATCGCGGGGCGGGAATTGTTGCCCTATTTTATATTTCCAAACCGTTTACCCACTGGGCTTCGTTTTGCTTGGAAGTTGTCCTCGCCTACTCTGTCATCGGCGAATATTAAAATTCGGCACACGACATCACATCTATTCAACAAATGTTGGCTGCACCCTGATGGTGTAACCGCTCGGTCAGTGACTGTAGTATTCGAGTGCAGGTGTTTTTAATATTATTTGCGGATACGCCACGTGAAGCTCCATCTGCTTTTATTAATCAAATAGTATCCAAATGCTCCAACCGTTAATTAATCCACTATCAGTATTTAAACGGAAATGAACGTAGCATTCAGTATGTCATGCTCTTCTGATGGTAGTAGTAAAAATAATAATAAAATATACTGAATAATAAATGCTAACAGCGTTTATTAAAACGAATCCCATATTTACTTTTAATACTGTAAATCGATTATTGAATATATTTGGCGTTAATTTTGTAGAAATTCATTATTCACAATTAAATGAAACTACGTGATGTAGTATTATCTCTACTTTCTTTAATTTCTTTACCACGACCTAGGTTTCGTTGTATTACATCTTTACTAATACCTGAAGATGTTGTAATACAACGAAACCCAGGTCGTGGTAAAGAAATTAAAGAAAGTAGAAATAATACTACATCACGTAGTTTCATTTAATTGTGACTGTAAATCGACTTAAAGTTTAATATAAATTATACAAATTCTTAATTTTGGTACATCTAAACAAAAGATGCAGCTGTCAAATAATTCAGAAAAATTGTCTTTTTCATAATACTCATGTACATACGTATTTTTTATCGTTAAAACAATTTTACGACCTTCTTATATTTCCATTTCCGCCATTAAGAAGGCTTTCTTTGAAAAAATATGCCCTAAAATATGATGTAGATTTCTGAATTCTTAAAAAGTCTATCCGTGAATTTGGAACGAAAAGATAAATCTCGTTACCTACTGAAAGTAATTCCAATAACACGAACAAAGTTATGTAGATATGAAATAATTAAATAATGCTAAACCAATTTATTTATTTCCTTTTAAATATTTATTTAACGCAAATATTAAATTTTCTACAGGGTAAAATTTGGATGAGGTATAAAATGGAAATATGCTCTAAAAGTGGTCCTCAAAAATGAAAATCCACCACAAATTTACAAATATATCATTAGTATAAAATGTGACAGATTGTAGTTGTCAACTACAATTTGTCACATTTTATACGTGTAGTTGTCTACTATCACTATTATTTTACTAAAATATCTATCAAAATACCTTCATACATTATGAAAAATTGTTTCAGTAACGGGCTAATGCCAGAAATAATATTTTATTTACTATATTTACTTTTGATTTAGTTCTAATTATCTAAAAGGCAAGAATAAAATAACAACAATGATACAGCAATATTTAGTTGTTCTTGTTATACTCACACAGCATCAGCAAATGGGACAAGGCCAAATAAAATTCTGTCGTTAGATTCTAAATAAAAATTATCTGTCTATGTAATTAATTTTAGAGTACGACTATAAAAAGGTAAATACGTTTCATAGTGACTATCAGTAATAACGATATTTCAAAATTTCTGGTCATCACATCAATATTTTATGTAATTAAAATAGCAAATTTTATAGTTTTTCTATTCATATAATTTCCAAAGATATCCCCATGTTTTCCACCCACAGAAAAGCATATATGCTTCGTCGACGCTATTTCTTTTTTTGATTAAGCAATAAAAAATAATTTACAAATTCGATTTTTATTTACTTTACATAAAATACGTATATATCAATTTATCTTCTAATGGAATTTCTTTTCTGAATACCACCCTACATTTCTTATTGCACCCACACCACTGCTATGAAGAAACCTTTGTTGCAAAACTTCCAATGCTTCATAATTTTGGAAGTTTTACAATAAACAATTCTTCAAAGAACTTGACATTACCAACTAGTCATAAAACATGCTTTTACGAAAAGTAATTTGGAAAATTCTACATTTAATTATATGTAATGTCTGCCCTATCGCACCTTCCTTTTCCTTATTTTTGCAATCTAGCCGAAAACTACTCCAATTCGTATGTCGTGTACATAAAATCTCAATTAAATAAATATATCATTGGGTATCCGAGAACTTTCGATAATCGCACAACAAGCGAGTAAATAAAACACACGCTCACACAATTCCCTCACCGGACTCGCGCTGCCGTCCCCGCAGATCGGCGCGTTTATCTCGGCCGCAATCAGGGATGCTGCGAACGTAAAATTATTATATTATTCGATACATAAATGATGAGCCCGACAAGTAGATGGGATTGCGTGGAGATGAAGAGCGACGGGGAGACGGGTGGGGGGCGGCCGTTAATGAATGGTAGTATTGTCCGTGATTGCTTTCTGGAAAATTATATCATGTTGTTGATTAGCTTTATTTATGACTGTTACATGGATACCATTTGCATCAATAAAGCTTATATAGAACAAGAACAACTAAATATTGATTGTACACACATGCCTTATTCGTCTTAACTTTCCTATTTACAGCAAAACAATCTGTTCAGTACAATAGTTATTATATATGAATAAAATAATTAACAGTCTTCGTAACAAATGGATCGATTGTCTATGCAACAAAGGAAGTGAGAATTATCTTGTGGTAGCGCAGGTAAGGCGACATGTAAACAAAGGAACGGTTTCAAAAAAGTAATCATTAATCAAAAACTACCGGTTTTTAAGTCATTTAAAAGTACAAATAAAACATGGCGGTAATATATTAATTAAAATTGATTCGTCAGTACATTGTCTTAAAAAAAAAACAAAATTACTCGTCCTTTGTCATGTACTAAAATTAAGGTCAAAATTCAAAGTAAACTGTCAAGATGGGTAATACAATTAAGAAATACAAATAATAAAATAATAAAGACAAATACAAGTAATAAAGCCAACGAATTTAAATAATTCGCATACTGCTTTGAAATATTACAAAGATCAGGGCGGAATGAAAATTGCTATTTTTCTGCATTTCATCGGAGAACAAATCTTAGACGTGCACAAAACATTCACAGAGGAAGTGGAGAACTTTTATAAACCAGTAATTAGGACAATTGATAATTATCTCACACTAAAGGAAAATCTGTTGATTGAGAGATACAATTTGTTTTCTCATAGACACCCGAAAAAATTTTCCGATTGCTTATATGGTTAGTTACATGAGTTATTACTTTTCCAACTCTTTCTGTGTGAAAATGCCCCATTTACATTCACCTCTTCTCCAAACTACTCATAGAAGCAACGGAAATAAAACACATCTTTTTCTGGATGCAACTCTTTTGCTCCCTTCTAGTTTTACTAAATCTTATATATCTTTACAGTTTAGACTGTTATTATATGTTTTTGACTTCTTAGTTATTCTGTAACTGATCTGTCAGTTTCAACTAACTGATGCAATGAAAATAAACCTTTTCTTCTCTCCTCTTTTTCTTTCCATGCATTTTTCTTCGTTATTATGTTTTTCCGAATGTTTTAATTATTGTTTCAACAACGAAAAAAAATTTCATAAGTATTCTCCAATAATCTCAGTTTTAAAAACAATTTCTTTATGTATCGGTATTATTTAAGTATGCTTAGTTACTGCTTCTTTATATTAAGTATATGTACAATACATATTGACTGTTACCGCACTTTTTTGAAATTTTTTGTTCATCCACTTTTGTTTGATCAATTATAGCATTAGTTTTTCCTCATCATTTTCTATTTTTCAATTCTACGAAATAAATATTCAAGAATATATTATCCTGAAGTTAGAGAACAAATTTAAGAAGAAAAATAAAAAATTCTTTGCAACTGAACTGATACTTATCAACCGCGTGTCAATTACATGAGATAAATATTTATATTATGCACCTTTTCACTATTTTACAAACCGTATTTCAGGCATTCATTTTCGGAAGATGAACCAAAAGCGAGGCTTACTTCTTACTTCTTGTAAACAAATTTATTTTTTTGATCGATTAACGTGTTTGTTTTTTTTTCAATCATAATAAAACTTCTTGAATGAATCAAACTAAGTTTTTATTAAACATTCGCTTACGTTCATTTTTGATATTGAATATATTTGGCGTCAATTTTATAGAAATTCATTATTCACAATTAAATGAAAGTACGTGATGTAGTATTATTTCTACTTTCTTTAAGATCTTTACCGCGACCTAGGTTTGGTTGTATTACAACATCTTCAGGTGGGCTATTAGCAAAGATTCATTTTTGATATTAAATTATATTTATGAAGACGGAGCTGTGAAGTTACGAGAAAAAAATGAATGAGTTCAAAAGTATTTTAAACTTCATATATGATATTACTAAAACGATACATTTACAACTCAATCAAAATTCAAAATATTTATATGGGGTATTATTTAAAATTACCAATTTAAATGGAATTAAATAAAAACCATCGTATTATAACTTTAATTGATTATTATACCATACATGTTCAATTCGACTGTCAAAAAAATCTACAATGTATTTCCACTAAAACAAGTGATAAAAGCGCTTTTTACCGATTATAAAATTCGATAATATTTTACTTGATGTATATTTCGCATACACCCTAATTTGTTATACACTTTGTATAATTCGTATTACTGTTACCTATGTAGTCTTTTGACTTGAACTTGTTCAGTACATTTCATCTGCAAGTTCAGTTTATTTGCAACACTGTGATTTGTGTCCATCTTATTGTAACTTTGATTGATTATTATACCATACATGTTCTATTCAAATATCAAAAAATTCTACAAATATTTCCACTAAAACGAGTGATAAAAGCGCTTTTTACCGATTATAAAATTCGATAATATTTTACTTGGTGTATATTTCGCATACACCCTAATTTGTTATACATTTTGTATAATTCGTATTACTGTTACTTATGTAGTCTTTTGACTTGAACTTGTTCAGTACATTTCATCTGCAAGTTCAGTTTATTTGCAACACTGTGGTTTGTGTCCATCTTATTGTAACTTTGATTGATTATTATATCATACATGTTCTATTCAAATATCAAAAAATTCTACAAATATTTCCACTAAAACGAGTGATAAAAGCGCTTTTTACCGATTATAAAATTCGATAATATTTTACTTGGTGTATATTTCGCATACACCCTAATTTGTTATACACTTTGTATAATTCGTATTACTGTTACCTATGTAGTCTTTTGACTTGAATTTGTTCAGTACATTTCATCTGCAAGTTCAGTTTATTTGCAACACTGTGATTTGTGTCCATCTTATTGTAACTTTGATTGATTATTATACCATACATGTTCTATTCAAATATCAAAAAATTCTACAAATATTTCCACTAAAACGAGTGATAAAAGCGCTTTTTACCGATTATAAAATTCGATAATATTTTACTTGGTGTATATTTCGCATACACCCTAATTTGTTATACACTTTGTATAATTCGTATTACTGTTACTTATGTAGTCTTTTGACTTGAACTTGTTCAGTACATTTCATCTGCAAGTTGATTAGTGTTTATTTGCAACACTGTGATTTGTGTCCATCTTATTGTAACTTTGATTGATTATTATACCATACATGTTCTATTCAAATATCAAAAAATTCTACAAATATTTCCACTAAAACGAGTGATAAAAGTGCTTCTTATCGAATATAAAATCGAATACAAATAAGAAAATATTTTGCTTAATGTATAATTAAAATGCACCTTAATTTCTTATACACTTTGTCTAATTGATATTACTGTTACTTATAAAGTCTTCTGACTTGGACTTGTTCAGTACGTTTCATCTGCAAGTTGATTAGTGATTGTTTTGTGAGTGATTGTTTGCAAGTTATAAATAAATAAGCGTTATTGATCGTTAGAATGATAAAGCATTTTGTTCACTCGTCATACGACCGGATTACAAAATCAACTAAACTTTGATAACGACAATGCATTATCAGTTCTCTTGTTGTATTATTGTTTCGGTTGAAGGTTATTTAAATTGTCAAAATTTTAGTTTCTTGTTTATATAGATCTTATTTTCCACGACACGTCCTCCTCTGGATATGGTTTTCTAAGCTGTAACTTTACGAAACGCGTAAAGGGCTCTATATATTTTTTAGTACTATAACATATACAAACGGGTCACAAAATACAGATAGAATCGAGATCATCCCGATAAGTATATTTTAAATCCAACTTAATCGTGGAAGCTTATTTTTTTATAAATATAGTTGTTTATATGAATTAAAAGTAATCAATAATGTGAAACAAGGCAACTTTTGAAGGCAAAATTAGAGGAGCAAGGTACATATTTGCTGAAAACGATCCTCATCAGATTCATCCTAAAAACTACGTTATCGATTAGTCGGTGACAACAATACAGACATTGGTGAATAATTTTTCACAAATTTTGTGAACAAAATTTTCTTCGACATATTTCAGGGAGAATAGCGTGTAAAGTCGCTGCTGAAATAATAATGACAAATAAATATATTATCTGACGAAATAATAACAGGGATTAAACACATTGTTTATACATTTTCATTTCATAATGAATTTGTGAAGTAATCTCGTGATTGTTTTAAAAATGAAGTTTATATATAAGTTTAATTATCAATATTTTCCGATCATCTTCTGTCTAGGCAGGATAAGCAGCTATGCTAGTACGCCATACACCTTCACCCTGAAAAATTTGTTTCCGCTTCTTATATTTTCATACACACTGAACAATCTTTAGATTATTATTATTATTTATCTTCCATTACTAACGTTTGGATAACAAATTCTAAATTTACTTCATCTGCATAATTCGACGTCATTAGCATTTTCCTATATTTTATTCACATCAATTTCTCAACGACGCAGCGATAGAAATAGATTAAAAGTACTTGAAATGAACACTTTCAATCTATTTTTATTTTCTTTTACATTACTTAAGATTCACTTTAGTGCGTAAGTTTCATTACTAAGCAACCATCACGTAAAGCTTGCTGTCCTTGATATATTTTTATTCGTTTCAGCTTTTATATATATATATATATATATATATACACGTACTTCAGTTTCTTCACCCTTTATGAGCATTTGTCTATACATGAAAAGCTGCAAAAGCTTTCACAGCAGAAATAGTTACGTTTCTAGAAATTATCTCTTAACGAATACAGTTGCACAATACACAATGCAGATACAGCCTCATCCACAGCCCAGGTCGGTGCCTATGTCACAGTCACACTGCAGGGCTCGCGCCCGTCACCCCCGCCGTTCAAGCGCACGCCCATCCCGCGAGCGGGCACGCGCGCTCCGCCATGAATGTTTAATGCGGGGCGTGATGTCGCGAACCGTCCGCCGCTCATATACAAATTACATTTGCATATAAATAGTTGAATAACGCATTGTAAACGGATGTGCCATTACGTCTAGGTGGATACGTGAACTAATATTGTAATGCGGCTTAATATTCGAGAATTGCTTTAGTTTGTCAGCGCCCTTATCACTTTTGTAAACCGAGAGTGGAAATTGTTATAGCACTGTCTGCTATAACATTTGCCACTTTCGGTAGCGGAAAATAAATTGAAAATATTCAATTTATTTAATAAATCCATGTTAAGTCGTAGGAAATCGGTGAAAATGAACGTGCTGAAACTAAACTTCTCATTTTTATTCGACGGGATGAATAGAACCCTGAATAGCAGGTCCCTGATGAACAAATCCTTCATGATTCGACAGTATCACTTTTTGTCACTTCATTCGTCGTTGTTTACCATTCCAAAGTTGGGAAACATAAATCGTGCCGAATCAACTAGACGTCTGTTTGACTATTAGTCAATCACAATCTGTGTGTAACAGTCTTTTTTCTCAAAGTCCATTTTACATACATAAATTTCCAGTTATTAATAAACCATGTATAGATGGAAAGCACAAAAACCTTAATTCGATATCTTAGAGTGATGATAAGCCAAATGAGTGGCTAAGCATTATTTTCATTTTAAACCCACCATGTGGAAACATCGAATTGAAGCTCATAATCATATAAGGAATTCAAAAATATATCATGTCTTTTTATAGTAAACATGTGTTTAAAAATAATTTTCAGAAAATAAAGATTTTTTTGAAAAAATAACAATCAAAGTTCACATTAGAAAAAAAAATTGTATATCTCGAATGAAACAACAGAAATGTTATATTATGTAATGTTGCGCTATTTGTTACGGAAAGTCGATTCACACTTTATCAGTTCTCTATAATAAATAAATTAAAAATAAGCCATGCCTACTTTCGGAAACATATACCTCGTGGATGGTTTATAATAGGCAGACTGTCACTTAATTGAAATTTTTCCTGACATTTTATCGGTGCTCAAATTTCTGCTTTTTGTGAAGCAGCGGTCCAATTCGCGTAAGCTGATTTTGCCGCTCAGGCCAAAATATCTTATTGAAAAGTTGAATAACCCATGATATTCTAAATAATCAAGGGCAATAGAAAAAAATCTAATCGGAATCTATCAAAAGGAAATAAAGCCACATATAAGTAAACATACTGAGAACTTTTTTCACAGTTCACATTTTATAACATGAAAGAGAGCCACATGGAAGGGTAGTTCAAGCAAATCAATACCCCTTCAATATTTGATATATTAAATAAACACATTACTTTTTTTTTAAAAGATAAGCTAGCCACGTTTACGCATGCCATATGAAATTTTCCATGAATATTCAATTATAGAATAACATACATTATAGGAAAAGGTTTTGAATTAGAAAATGATCGTATAAAAAAAAGAGATAGTTATATTTATCAAAGTTCTATTTTTATAGTATAGGTAAGCGAGTGCAACATAGATGTTAATGGGATAGGATTGCTATAAAGCAAATTTGATTAGCCAGCTCTCTGTAGATAATGCCAGAAAATCATAATCAAACGACAGAATTTAGTTTGGCGTTGTCGCAGTTGCTAGTACAGTGTAAGTATAACAAGAACAACTAAATATTGCTATCTCATTATTGTTGTTCCATTGTTGCCTTCTAGATAACTAGAACTAAATCAAAAAAGTAAATGTAGTAAATAAAATGCTAGTCCTGTCATTAGCTCTTTTTTTGGAACAGTTTTGCATGACACATGACGTTACTTTGATCCATATTTTCATAAAATAGCAGCGATAACAGACAAGTACAATCTGTCACATTCTATACCAATGACGTATTTACGTGTAACGTCATTCAATATATATATATATATATATATATATATATACATATATATATATATATATATATATATATATATATATATATATATATATATATATATCATAACCTTTGGTTACGTTTAAAAATGTCCCTATTTCCTAGACACGCTACTGCCTTTGCTTAGTTATTCTAAACAGTTTAGTTTTTACTATGTCGTCCAAAACGTTTTTTAATATATAATTCTTATGTCATAATTCTAATATTTTTTTTGGTACTTTCTAACTTATAAATCAGCTACAACCCTAATTTTTTGGACACACAAAGGTCCATAAATAACCAATTCTTTTTTATGAAAACGAACTAGTTTTATTTATTTCATGAGTCTTTTTATACGTATATTTATAAAATACGTATATTAATTATAAGCCCAATTCATTATCCGAATATAAGTTAAATAATCCCACGTGTTCGTACATCCATCATCACGCAGATAACGCCAGCCCTTATCACTGAAACAAGACGAAATATTGTCAAGTACAATCTCTCGTTTGCGTTGAAATTAAATTTTCCGATTATTTCATCAAAATAATTTTTGATTAACAACACAAATACGACTGACAGGCAGGAGAGTCTATCGACGATAAGGTTGACAGGCGGTGGACAACTAGAGATATCTCCATCAATCGAGACGTGAAAATCTTAATCACAAGATCGATATTACCCATTCGAGTCGGTATCTGAATGTGAGCGAAGTGAGTCACGGCATGATAGGTAGGATAAATGAGATTAATTCGATAACACTCTTATGATAAGTCACTAGTTATTAATGCAATCATCACCTGCAATAAGTAGAATTTTTTAAACTTTTTTCGTTTCTTTGTTTACAGCTATATTAAGAGGTGCAACTTACTACTGATCCGAAACACGTAGAGCTTTTATTAATACCTTGCACATATTCTATGAGAAAAATAAAATTTGTCTTGAAATTAAATAAATTACGACGAAAAAGTATCTATTTAAAGTCTTTTTTGTAAATAATAATCAATGGTGAATAATAATCAACACCATTGCCAGAAAAAATAGCAATTATTTGATCGGAATAATCAACACCATTGCCAGAAAAAATAACAATTTATTTTGAATTTGCATCACATAAATGAGCAAAAGATATTAATTGGCGCCCCTATATATACACTAAAAGGCAATGCATTTAATATATAGGCCGTTCATAAATCGGGCTTCTGTGTTTGTAATTAAACTAATGCAAAATATTTATCTTTCAAATTGAAAAAATACGAAATACTTGTGTCGTAAAAAATTAGTATTGTTCTAGTTGGTAACAGTATAACAAAATTTGCAATTCGAAATATACTATCATTAATACATGATGTTCAATGAAGTAGAGAAGAAAGCACCCAAATCACTAAAATTGATGAATTAATAAATACTTATCAATAAACAATAAAGAATTGAGTATCAAATTATTAAAATTAAATTAAGGGAAAAAAAAGTAACTATTTGCTTAATTTTGGAAGAGAATCTACAATGTATCCATAATTTAGTGATTATATACCTATCATTTATATTCTTTCCGCTAAAAACGTCGTATTCCACTAACTACTCTGACTTTTTCGTAAAAATCCTTCATATGTCAAAATGGGGCATTACAACTACGTCTACCCTTTAATTTTTAGGTCTTAAGGTAAAGTTTAGGTTTTGGGATGGCACTGTGTTACAATAAAACATGTGAAAACGTTAATAATAAAATCTAGGCGGCGACCAACGCCCCGACGCCCCCGAGTGACTGGTTGCCCTACACATTATTTACATAGCTGGAGATCAATTTCAAAACCACGCCGAGGCGCGGGTCCGATACATATCTGCGTTAGTGTAATTTTTCTCGACCACCTTAGTATTCAAGACACAATATCCCGCCCACACGCGGCCAGGGCGGCCGCCTGCCCGCCCCACACCCTAATGTTTCCTCATCTAGCTAGGTAATATATAAAAAAGAAGAGAAAGGAAGGAAGCGGGGAAAATGAAAAAATGTCAATGATTGAACGTCATACCTCCCGGGAATAAATTTTACTGCCTTATTTCGTCTACCCCGCGGGGTACCGTAGATACGCTCGCTACCTTTATTATAAACTATTATCGTGTGAGGTACCTACTTTGTAACGGTGGTGCTCACACGCTCGCATGTGATGGTTATATCTTTTCTTTATTAACTTAGATGAATAGGTTTGCTTATACTTTCATATAGTGATTGGCAAAGATAATATTTATGAAACCCTTATAACTATCTCTATTAAACTTAACTAAGCTTATTCACTACGTGATCAATATTTATTTATATGTTTCGGGTAAACTCACAGTTAATGACCAATCAACTATACACAACGAATTCCACCTAATGAGACATTAAATAAGAACAAAGAGGAAAAGGAAACAAATAAAAATCCTGATAAGTATTTCATTAGATTATAAAATTTATAAATATCGCTTTAGATATTTTAAGTTTCCAACAATAATTTAATGTTTACGCACGTTTTTTTAGAATATTACTTGTTTGGAAACTGTCAACTCTTTATTTTTCTCGCTAACGGCTCTACATAAAAATGTTAAGAAGCAAGTAATTTCACCCTAATGAGATTTAAGATCCTTTACAGACCGACAATGTTAAGACTTATGAATTTACAAATATCTTAAATTATTGATATTGTACGAGAAAATGGTATAAACATGCTTTATTATTTATTTTTTATGCTTTATTATTTATGCTTTTGTATTTATTATTAACATACTTATCCTTAAATCTTATTATTAAAGTTATTTTGTGTTACATTAGCAAGTCCACGTCGATTTCTTTGAACATTTTATTAATTTTTCCCTTGTTAATAAAAAGTAATTTTGCAAATATTTACCTCTCATTCAACTTAATTATACGATAATAAAAAAATACACTTATCTCATTTTAAAATTGATAAATTGATCATTTGGAAGCCCAGAAAAGGAATTGTAAAAGAACGACAATAATATCTAAAGTTTCACCCTTATTTCACTACATGCACGGCGTCTTTAAATATTCACCCCTGCTCTTAGGCGGGAATGGCTTTTTCATCCCCAGAGCGTGGGTCCGCTCTCCAGTTCGCCCCGTGGCATCGTCCTTGCCGAGCTATCGTGTGGGTGAAGGATTTTTAGTTTTATTTCCTCCCTAAAAATACATACCTTAAACATAAGGCGAAATTATGATCTGCGCATATCCCGTTTAAAAAAAATTTTACAATAAGCGATTCAAAATGATCAAACTTATTTCACAACTTTTTATTTAAAACTATTATAATCTAACTTTTCTCCTTTTTATCATATCTCAATCTAGATTCAGCTTTACTTAGTTTCCAGAGTTTATATCTTGGGTTTTTACCTATCGGGACATTATCTTCATGAGAATTAAAATCGATTTGTTTCCCTGACACTTTATCATAATGATGACGGTTTATTTTTAAAAGCACAAATATATAAATATTTTGTACTCATATCTAACCAATAACATGAAAATAATTCTATATTGAAATGATTTTTAATAAAATCATGTAATTAAAAAAAATAAGCGGTACCAGAGGAATTTAAAAACAATTTTGTAATTGCAAAGAACAATCAAAGCATTAAATTAAACCGGACACATCTTGACAATCTACGTAATAATTTTTTTTCTGACTTGTGTTAGGTCGATGCTATAATTTTCATGCTTTTGAACACAGAAGAGGGTGTGAACGATGTCAGTTACAAAAGCTTTTGGTAGCTTTTTTCATACTTCTTATTCCCGAACAAAACACTTCTTTTTATGAATATCTACTCACTGAAAATCCGCTAAAATATGGGAGGTTCTCATATTCCAAACATAAATTCCAAGGTCCTGTGATCTATTTCTTCCACGAACGTTTTCCTCGTTTCCCGTCTTTGAAAAAGTAGTATAGAAAAAGCAGTTTAGTAAAGAAAAAGATATAAATCTCTTTCCTTTAGTGTCATCAATATATAAACTTTTATTAGTTCATTACCGTCAATATTTCGTATGTTTTTCGCATAATTTATAAATATTTCTTTGATTAATTTAAACACATTCGTATAACAATAATCTCACTTAATGTACTTTTACAATATAATGAATACATTAATTAGACAACTAAGTAAAACAAAGCTCAGAATCAGCCTATTGTCAGCTCTAATTTGATATTTACATACATATTTACATTTGTATTTACATACATAGAAAACCATTTTTCAATCCTAATTTAAAATCTTTTTTTTTAATAATTTTCCTTAATTATCATATCTCAGTAATTCCAAATTACATACTCACAATAAATTAAAAAAGTTGTGCATCTGACAATATTGAAATAGACAGGCGCTTAGAGGGACAAACAATTTAAAAATAAATGTTTTCTTCTTTTTAATTTTCAAGTCTGAGATCATTCAAACCATATTAATTTCCCACGAAAAAAATTAAACATTATTTGTAATGAATTTAATTTTTTTAAAGGTTATCTGAAAATACACTATATATAATGTTGTTGAATCATAGGTACACTTATCTATCAAGTACGAGCATACGTATATCGTATATGTATCTCATTGTGTAAATTGTTATTTGCCCACAACCCTAAAACTCTCGCATCAAGGCTAGGTATTGGCGAAGCAAGCAAAGATTACAGTAATATCTTCTATAATAGGTACCCTTCTTTATCGAAACCACTTTTATCACTAATACGGTTACAGTTCTCCCTCCCCGAGCACGCCCGATCACCTTTAATTCTATACATTTTTCCTCTGAGTGAAATCAACGCTATCAGATGGCCTTGCTATTTGTTCGCCTTTATTCTGTCCATTTATTCTGATTTAATATAATGCTGTATAAATCTTTATCGATACGATGTTTTGTTTTTGTCCCCATAGGTTCAGATGTTTAGATATTAATGGCGTATCTTAATACGTATTGTGCTCGTTTATTATCGTTGTTTGCGTTTGCATGAATAAGTCAATATTTCCAAATAAGCAAAGAGTCAAAATATTTTAGAATTCTTTTCGTTTCTCTGTTCGTCTAAGTTTAAATGATACTTTAAGTAATTATTATAGAACACACTAATATTGTAACGTTTGTATAAGCACAATTATTCGGATGAGTAACGAGAAATCTCATCGTCTGCGTACCCCCTGTCCTAACCATCCCGCATATACGAAATCGTATTGACAATTAGAAGATATATTTGTATGAAACCCTTTTAATTAGGTTTAAAATTTTCGCTTTCGCACGTTTACAAATGTAACGACGATTATGTTAAAATGTACAAGATAAATTTTAATAAAACTACGCATTTCATTAAAGACCTTCTAGTCGTAATACGATCCATAATATTATCAAGATGTGGATATAAATTATAAGATAGTTGGAATCACTTTAAATCATAATTCAGGTATATAAGAAATTAATTAAAAGATTATGACGCCATGAAAACTAATTAAAAAATTACGAAATCGTAAAAAGTATTGTATACTTTCTAAAAGTATTGTATATATACATTAATACTTACATTTCGTGCTATTCTATACTATAAAATAGAGAATTTAAATTTTTGCGAATAGATACCCATAGAAATTCTTTAAACCTAATGTTTCTTCGAAATACTTCGCTGGTTTAAAATATTTTCCATCAATACTTTAACTTATATAAATTCAATATTTATATTCAAAATACGACATTTTAAAAATTCAACTTAATATGTCTTAATTCAACTTAATATCTTTTCTCATTAATACTAGAATATATACTCTTACCTTTACTTCTTAATTATATGTTGAAATCTTTACTTCTTTACGCTTTTTATTTATTATTCTTACATACGTATAAGAAAAAAACCTAAAGAACGTAGCAAATATAATGCTAAAGTGTATTGACTGTGTTCTTTTTCTACAGTATCGAAAGCGATATGCACTAATTATAAAAAAACAAATTCCTTTAAAATCAATAAAACTTATTGGATAATTTTAATAGTTTACGTATTTTTAGGGTTCCATACCTTAAAAGGAAAAACGAACTCTTATAAGACCTCATTCACCTGTCTGTCCGTATATATGTCGCAGCCATCTTTTTCTGAAACCACTAAACGTCAAACTTGAAATCTGGCATGGTAATAAAACATATCAGCTTGCACATATCGTAAGCGTCTAAAAAAATACTCATTTCAAAGTTTTATGGAGGGCAAATCAACTACACCAAAAACAATTGTTGGGAATTATACCTTCTGTAAAAATACGTATCCACTCATTTCCGAAACTTTTCCAACTGATATCATAAAAAGGATATGAGTTTTTAATCCTCTCAAAGATTGTAGGAAAACTGTTGTGATGATTCGGAATGTCATATTTTTTTAAATATTCCCCTATTCTTACGTTTACGAAAAGTATAGCTGGCAATACATTTACATTTTTCTATTTTCAAAGTCGTTTTTCTCAGAAACCATGTGAGTAGAGACTTGAAATTTGGCTTACGAATACTTCTTACTAATCTACACATTCTTAAGAACTTTTTAAAAATATTCGTATAACAACTAAAGAGGAGATCTTAAAAGCTGTTTTTTCTCATTTTACATATCGTATGGAATATCACTTGAAAAGGCTTGTTATGAGGAATACAATAATATTTTTTTCGCAATTATAAATAGCACATTCACTTTCATGTTTCCGAAATTACTACTCCAAAAATCATGATAAAACGGGATTGGTAAAATCTGACCATGTGGTCAGATTAGGGAAACTAGCGATTATCCTAGATCTTATCATTTTTTAAATATGCACCATGTCTTTACGCCTGTGAAAGATATAATATATAATACGTTGCAATATATTTACATTGCGAAAAATTTATATTTATATATAGTTTAACATAAATTCTATATACACTCAAATGTTTATAAATGTCGAAATGTGTAAGGAACCCACATATCACAAGAATTACTCGTGCTTGACAGGTTTTATTTTCTAAAATACCTTAGTCAAACGATGGAAGCGCGACTCTTATAATGACATCATGTTTCTTTGTCCTAATGACATAACATTCAAATTTTTAATTAAAATCGAATGCGGTGACATTTTAAGAGTGAACATAATTGAATTACGTAAATACACACAAATAAAGTAAAGAAAAAATTAATTTCCCCGCCACATCGATTGGAGTGTTATTAGCGGAGTCTTTTAACGTCCAGTCGAAAATGTAGCTTTCCTAACTTTTTAAGATCTGAAGAAACTCAAAACTATTTATTGATTATTTTAATGCAAAGTAGTTTTTGTCAAGGTAAATTAATAAATTAAACAGGTATAGACAATCAAGTTACTTGCTTCACCCTGCCTAATAAAAATAGAAGTCATCGAATAAGTTCTTAAATTAAAATTTAAATGCTATTAAATGCCTTCATTACCGCAATCATTATGCCTTCATTACCGACACTTCGCACCCGAAAAAAAATTGACAGATTTAATTTGATACTAGTCTTCATTGTAAACTAATAATGTACTTGATTTTTAATTATCTGCAATCTTAAATTTTCTATATAAATTTAAGAGACTCATTACTAAAGATGTCAAATTAATTTAATAACGTCTTAAAGCTTAATTAATATATGGCAGAAGAGTCAATAGTAACATGCAATCAAATGTATCATTCATTTACGAATCACTATGTCTCTTTGGACAGATTCATAAAAATTCTGAGTGGACTTATGGAATACGGCAATTTATATTTTAATAAATATTCTTATAATTTTCTTCTGTAATTTATAGAATGAAAGATGAATGAATCTCCAAAACTTTTCTTTTATTGAAAATATGTGTTAATTAAGTATTTTTATTAATACCCTTGAGGCGAAGTATGTAATTTAAAAAAAAATATGGAAATCGACGAAAGCCAATTTTACGAAACATTTCAGCCGTCGACGGTTTTACGAAAAAAAAAACAAATCCAACATAAGACGAATACAAACACAAACTCGCCGTTTACCTTCTAGTCTCAGTTTACTAAATGAGGCCATAATATTTGTTATAAGATAACGCATGTCCATCTTCGAGATAGCTCTCAAATAGCTGAACGGCATGTTAAAGTAAATAGATTAAAATATTTGGCCCAGTTCGAGAACTCATCTCCGAATTGACTGTTTGATTTGGAATAAGTTATCGCGGACCAATGGAGCAACTTTATTAATAGATAAGCTGTAGGTATTGTCGATTGCACAGTCGTATGCGTTGCCGAGCATTTTAAAAATAATTGCTTAAAAACCAGCTGTAGTTCAAAACTAAAAGCAAAAAACACGTTTTTAAAAACAATTTTCCATTAGTAAGCCGAAAATATAATCAAATCGGATATCACCAGATATTATCCGAATAGCAATTGGTACATTTCAGTCAAGTTTCGTCTGTATAGCTATAAAGTATTTATAAAGTCATAAGATGACAAATACAATACATATTATATTTCTACCACTAACTCGCAATAAGTGAACCAGCTCGATATGGAGGCCTCAATTCGAATCGTGAATAAAAAATGATTACGAATTCAATATTATTAAACATTTGATAATTGTATTCCTAAGTAAGAACATAGCTGTAATATTCAAAATGGTTTTAAGAATTTTGTGCATTGGTCCACGATATGTCTGAACAAAACTAAACCTATCTTAAATCAGGTAATTAGAATTTAACAGATAGATAAGTAAGTGATAGAACTTAACGAATACGTAGCTTCTTCCATTTTTTTTAGTAAACGAATAAGTGATGGAAACAAAAAATTGAAGAAAATCTTGAAACAAACGAATATGTATCTTTCACCTGTTTTTGAGTAAATAGGGAAGCAATTTAATCAGGAAACAGTAAAACATATAAATAACTCAGAACGCCCGTAGTGAATATAATTATTATATTATTATTTGTGATAATATGATAATAATAGGTTGTATTATTATCGTATTATACAAATAATAATTTTCAAAGAATGTGGGATTTATGACAAAAATATAAAGATAACAAATAACGGTGAGAACATTTATTTGTGACTATTTTATTTTTCATAACACATTTCTGTTTCTAATCAATTATTTGTTTATGGATAACAATTTAGCGTTAGATTTGACTTAGTTTTATATACCTGGGACATATCTTTTGATCAGGTGACATTTATTTTTCGTTTCACAAGAACTTTTGGCGTTCCATATTTTACAGATTCCAGAAGCGTCTAGATTAAATTCTGAATGCTGCCCTACTGCAGAGCTTAAATTTTTTCTGCTCTTTCGGTACCAGGAACGCGAATGTGTGCCTTTGGCTACAGTTTATTTTTACGTATTAATTTAATATTTATTACTTTCTTTTACGACTGAATGTTTCGGAATATTTGTTGTATTTTTAATGTACAACTGTTTTGGTTCGAAATTTAATTTCGTTAAAATTTTAATAAACAAATTAATTAATAATTTAACATATATTCTCCAAAGATCACGTGTATACATTATTTCTTATATTAAATTATATATCAATTTGATTAATTTTATTACGAACTGGCCCTTTTCGGATACATATGCTATTGTTTTTTTTATATTACGAAACCCGATCCCAAATTGTATTTAAAATTTCTTCAACCATAAAAACAAAAATGATTGATATTCGAAAATTAACTACTTATTCTATTTTTAGTAAAATTAAATGATAAAAAAGAAAATGTATGTAAGAAAGTAGTTAATAGGTACATGAGAAAATACACTCGAGTCCTTATACATAATAATATTTCAATAAGATGACTATGAAAATGCAATAGCTTCATATATATTTGGCCAATATTCTATATAAAATATAAGTTCCGAGTGATCAAACCTACGAATTTATCAGGCTTGTTAAGAACTTATTTTTTAAGTCAGTCAAAAAGTGGTCATCACTCGTTTAAAGCAAATTTACAAATAGAAAATTTATAATCCATATTTTATTCAAAATCAAATTAAAACTTTAGTCTAATCAATTTTAACAGACTATAAACGAGGAAGACTCACGCATCCGGTAAAGGCCATACCATTTCCGTTGCCAACCACTCAAAACTCAATATTTTTTTCATCGAATTCAAATTTCAAATAATAACAAATTACAACTCCTATCTCGAGAAATAATTCGAGCGAGATAAAACACGCCCCAGTGCGTGTTCAAACACGTAATATCTCCACAAAAACATGAAGCAACATTATTTGCTCTCGCTTGTGGAATGCCAACACCTCGCGACGGAGATTATAGATTATATTATTGACATCAATTTTAAGCAGAATATAACGTGATAAGATTATACAATGAGTCCGATAATCACATCTGGCTGATGAAAGTTAACCATCGTTCTCGAGCGTGATAATAAACAAATGAATCAATATACCTAATTTTGAATCATGCGATATCCAGAAGACCTGCTATAACGTAAATTATATTTTATAGTCTATTTATTTCTGCAAATAATCTGTCATTATTTATACATTTACATAATTTTCTATTTAATTTTGTAATATATAAAATTTTCGATGCTTATCATAGGTTAACTTAACATACTTACACTTCATAATACTCTCTGGAGACTGTGTCAAGCACGGTCAAATGAATAGAGTACACATAATGAAGCCAACATGTATTATATCTGCATAAGAACTTGTATAACAGATTCATTTTTTTTCTAGACATACTAGATATCTACAAGAGTCTGCAAAAAAGGAATGACGTTGTCCTTATCAAAATATATTTTCAGATTGCTAATAGACAATATTCTGTCAATTACTCAACATTCTTGAGAAGGCTATTGTTCTTTATAAGCCTTCATTTACCGCCTTCGTAAAATAACTTAGGGGGGCTAAATAAGTACTAAATTTTTTTATTTAATTCTTGATACATATATACAATGCGGGGGATCGCTTGAAAGGGTTAGTTACAAGAGTCTCAAAGGTATTTTTTCATTATTGTAGATATTATTACATAATCAGAAATATAATTAAAAACGAGCAAAAAATATATTCCCCCATTTCCGAGACCATTGAACATAAAATTATGAAAAAATAGGGTTTTTAGAAGCTCACGCAAACTTATAGGAAAACCATATTCATAACTATAAATACCATAATTATGAAAAATTAATATTGTAAATAGTTTAATACAAAACACTACGTGCCCTAAAACGTTATGTACGTAACCTTCGTAGTGCGAGTTCTACTCGTACTTTACAGATTTTTGGCTTTCTCACGGGATGGATTTGTTGACCTGCTTGGTCGTTCAACATCAAAACGCAATTTGTTTAAGGGTAATAAATTGAGTCAATTTATAATAAAAAAAATAAAAAATGTACAGGTATTTAATCGAAATGTTTCCCTAACTAAATAATAATAATTAAACTCTAAAATTAATATACCCCCCCCCCATACTAATACAATCATTGAATAATCTGCTGAGTGGAATGTAATATATATAATAGAGAAAATTACATAGAAAATTATTGTTAATTCAAATGGTTTAATGTAAGAAACATTAAAACTTCTAATAAAGGGGGATAAAGTATAGATATTGAAAGAGATATTGTAAAGAAAGAAATTTGGCAGTATATTGTAATATTTTATATTTACCTACACACTGCTAACTTCATTTAATTAATCTAGATCCACTTAAGCACTCACTAACCCAAGTTACCATCCATTAAGCATATTACAAACTACACACATTTTCATAGGCAGCCTTAAAGTACCCACAATCTTAAAGGCTTTCTGAATTTTGCCTCGATTATTTTAAAAAATCGAATGAATCCGATAAATAATTAACTTTATAAAAATACGCCCACGTAAATCTATGAATGTCGATATTTTGAAAAACGTGTTAGATTTAATACATCGGATCTATTTGTTAAAAAAATATGAGCAATAAAATATTTGTCATCAAAACTTAACTTTTAACTTTATATATCAAACGGGGTATTTTAATACAATATTATGTAAGCATAAGTAATCTATTTTAAAGACCGTTTATTTTATACCATTTTATGAGTTTAAACGAGAATGCATAATTCTTACAGGGCAGGACATGTTTCGATCAGCAATAAACTAAATAAAAATCAGAATTTTTTTAAATATCTCATACTTACGTAACAGATCTTGACAGTTTGTTTTCATCACTTCTCGTAAATATTTTTTAAAGTTTCGCTATTTATATACAACCGATCCTGCCTACTACACGAGACAACCTAAAATCATATACTAATTAACACTCACACTTTCCCATCCCCGACACAGCAACTTATGTAATACAGCCAACTTATGTAATTAACGCCAGCGAATGAGCGCCTCTCATTAAGCGGAAAATCCTCGTCCGCCCACTGATTGCGCATGATCCCGCGCCCCAGCCTCCCCGAGACACGCCCATTTGTATAAATACCCGCTCATCGACGCTTCCCGCGCTCTGTCTCTCTTCCTCTCCATTGTGAGTTTTCTTCTTGCACCCGCGCGTTTCTCATTAGAGTTTTCCGTTCGTTACGTTCGCCTCGGTGTGCGTCGTTAAATACGACGTTTCGTTTCCCGACTTGGCTCTGTCTTTATATACTTAGAAAATGTACGATCGTATTTGTGTGTACTTGCTAGATTGTGTTAATGAAAGCTGAATCTTGATGAGCTGTAAAGTAGCTTCCGCTTGCTCTTAGTGTATTTAGTAAAAAATGACTGTATCATGTTTTGACTAAAACAAAAACAAATTATTTGTCAGTATGTGAGTCCGTTTAAAAATAATGTCTGTGATGAAAAACTATAATACAACATTAAAAATTCGGTTATGGCCGGACGGCTGAATCACGAAGTAATTGAAATCTATACACTGTCAATTTGGCATCGAATAATCCGTTTGACGCGCTTGGCGCGAGGTATGACGAAGGCACAAAGTAAAATTTACTTGTAACAAGGCGGTTGAGTAATCGCTTGTCATATCGGGCTCGAGTTACAATGTGAAACCATATTATTCTGTTAAACATATAATTTAAGCAATTCCTGGTTGAATTTAAAATTAAATTACGTGATGAAAGTACAGAACTTTATCACGACGTCACATTTTCGCAACACCTCATCGTCGTGACAAGAAACAGAAATTTGTTCACTTCAGAATCCGCCGCAATGCTTAGGGTCTAAATTATTAACAAATGAACAAATCATTTCTCACAATATTATAACTTCGGTACAATCTAGACACTCCTACGTATATCCGTAGAGATTTAACCCTGGAAATGCAGCAAGTACGCTCTGATGCGCCCCGACTACACCAATCTAAACTTTCATACTTCTTTACACAGCGGAATGGAATAAAGTTGGCGTGGTGGAGTCGGCGTTCCAAGTATAACCGTCGCCTTGCAGTCTGCGTTCCCGCATCCATTCGTCTTTATATTTAATATTAAAATACTGAGTACAACATGTTACATAAGCAGACAAGTTGTACATAGATGCAGAGTATAGTAATAGGCGCGAGCACTACAGAGGTGAATCTGTTATTTGGAAATGCGCTACATTCCGACACGTTATGTGGTTAAATAAATGAACATTTAAGAATTGTTGTTTATTATATAGTTGATTAGCTTTATATAAAGACTAAAGATCAAACCGATTACCGACGCTATTTTCTCAATGTATAACTGCATTACCTTATGCTTTATTTTTCTTTTTATTTTAAAGTAAAAGGACTTATTAAAATATTTACGTCAAGATAGATTTAGAAACGATTAATCATGACAAATACACAAGTGTCACAATTGTTATTAATACATATATATATATATATATATATGTATATATATATATATATATATATATATATATATATAAGTAATTTTCTTAATAAAGCACTTAGCAGCACATTATTTTAAGTGAATTTAAATTAGGTAAAGATATTTAAAACCTACAAAATTCATCTAATATTTCCATATACCTTATGTTTCCTAATATAATTTGCAGGCTAAAATCAGATTTATAGAAATTTAAATTTGGTGGTAATAATTTCTAATTCGATAGTCAATAATCGTTCTTTGTATATTTGTTTATGATATTGTTTTTTGAGCAGACGTTACAAAGACGTAATACTTAAATACATGTGGTGTTACTAATATTGTTATTTTATTCTAAAACATTTTAAGTTTATATGAAAAAATTAATGTTATAACAAAATCTTAGTTTTACAATTAGTTCCACATGGATTAAAGTAAGTAGAAGCTTATAGACAAAGACATTTTTAGGTTAAAAATTCATTACAAAATAAAACAAAAGGTGATAACTTTACCTCTCCACTTAAGAAATACTCACGCGCATTTTCACAGGTGTCTCAGTTTTTTTTAAGTATAATACACAGTAAGCATAGTATTTTTTAAGTATAGTTCACAGTTTCCAGTTCATTTGGTTATTATTACAAATTAAAATGAGTCACTTTTATATAAAATAAGCACAACTGTAAATATATTGAATGAAATGAGGTAAACTTAAGAACCGTTTTGGCAACAATTTCATTTTAACTTACTCGTTCACGATTGAGAAAATGGAAATAAACATACTCGAAATATTAAACTTGAATACATGTAAACATACAATGTTCGGAAATTCAGTTACACTTGTTATGAAATTACCTAAAAAAATTTACGAAAACACTAAGTGGTTCGTCAAAAAAATTTTCAAGAATTATCTAAAAAGACGAACTTTCTAAGTTCTTAATACCTCTATTGCTTATGCACGTGTTTTTACTTTTATCTTATCTTGTCATTTTTACAGTCGTAAATATTGCATTATATGTATAAAACGTAACTCATCAGTAATTGTGAATTTCTTTCAGTTAACTACATGGTTGCGACCTGCGACCATTGCGTAAACGTATGTAAACTTACTAAGAAAACATTTATGATTACGGATATATTAGTTAATAAATATTCAAAGTTAATTAAAGGCAACAAATTTATAAATATAATAAATACAACAAATTTATAAATATAGTAAATATACTAAATATTAAATAATAATATATTATAAAATTGCTTTCATAATATATTCACTAAAAAATATAAAAACGTAGGTTCTGTCCATACACAAAACCATCATATCATATTTATATTATATTTACCTGCCACTATGAGGATGCTGCCGTCTCTTAAAAGGAAGATATTGAAAAATTACGAAATCATTATTCAAACGCCACTAAACCCCCAATTGCCCATTACCCATCCTAAAGACCAACCGTAGAAAACTCATCGACATAAGAAAAACTACTCTCATCCCCGTGCCGGAGCCTACCTACCTATTTCCCCCGAGCACGTAATAAGTTTTCCATAAGTGTGCACAATTTGAATACCTCGCCTGGGCGGCGGCCGCCCGCCTTATTGTGTTTGGCCGCCTAACAAGATGAATTCGCTCTCCCCCCGTTTGCTCTAACGTTGTGAATCTTCGTGGAGAGAGGTGGGAGATAGGAGGTCCACTCGAAAGGCGAACAAATATCCTCATTTATGTATTGTCGAGAAAGCACCGCCGATACCTGTGCTGCCAGAATGTGTGCACTGGATTTAGAATGCATTTGGTGAAGGGATTCGTCAATATGACAGGATTTTCGTAAGATTAATCAACTTGACTTAATAAAGATATAATTATATACCCAAAGATTAGTTTCAATTATCCAATTTTAACTGACTTTTAGAAATATTTAATTATCACATTGAATAATCAATTTATTAGTTCTAACAGCGTCATCAACTCGCGCCAACTCATCGAGACCATTCGACAATCACCATGCAATCATCTTTATGTCGTGTTAAACTATTTGTATGCTGCTCATAGGTCGTCTTCAATTTTGTGAAACTTTTCAGATATTTATAGCTATTTTTGATTATAAATTAAACAAACCTTAACACAATCTTGTTCGTCGTTTGGTGAAAAACCCTTTAGACATAGTTAGTAAGTATTTACTTCCTTTTATTCTTATAAAAAACATAAATTAGACGACAGCACTACATTTTCGTACAACATTTAAATCTATAAAGAAATTTTCAAAAATTTTCCAAGTATAATTAATTTTATTTTCCCTTTATCTTTATTCGTTTTCCTTCCTATGCTTTTGTGTTATCGTTCACAAAGTTTGAGAAAAGAGAGCACTACACGACACATTTTCATCACACAAATGCCTACTATAATGGAAAACATTTTTGGCCCACAACTATTACAGGCATATGTACAACTAGTTTGTAATTTTTACATCATCCTCTCTCTATTGCTAATATGTAAGCATTAAAAAAATTAAAAATTTCATAATGTATTAATTCAATGTTATTTTTTCTAAATATTTGTTTTTAAAGTATCAAGAATCGTTGAACAAACTTCAAGGAAATTAAAGAGAGATAGATATGACAAGACTTTATTAAAATAACTTTATACGTTATTCAGATACTTATAAACATTTACTAAGCGGAAAATCTATTCAAGGTTCTTTTATACACTATATAACTTTTATGAACCTCTCAAATCCGCAGCGCTGGTACCTATATATGTACATCGAAGCTAATAAAACGTACCTAGGCACGTTATATTTCATTATGTATCGGTACATAGATATATATCTGTTTAGGCACTAAGCTCGATGGCGAGGAGGGAGCTTATTTAAAGTTTTAATAAGCTTTTTTAACGTCCACGCGAAAAACATTAAATAATATCATAAAATACTTTTATGATATAGCCGCTTCTCATTTTGTATAAATACATCTCTCGAAATTGGCCATAGAATAGGAATTTTCCTTACGGGGGGGTCGAAGGGGGAGGCTGTTATAAGTTCCTTTTCGCGAATATAGCGGGGAGTTTCTTATTATAGTAGGGGTGGAAGTGGGAAAGAAAATAGCAGCAAAAATGAGAAAAAGAAAAGAAGTTTAATTTTGTAATAAAGGCAACCGCTAAGGGAGTACGATTCTATTAAAGTTTATATATTTATACGCAGAGCGGATTTGGCTTTTTAGCATCGAACATATACGTAGACGGGAACGTAGGAAGAGAGCGCTTAAATGCTTAACACTTATGAAGCAAATACGATATACAAGTAGAGTAACAAAAAAACAAGTAAATATGAATGACATGTTCATTTCAAAAACAAAATTGGGTTTTTCTTATAATATGCATTTCTAACAGGGAAAAAGTTTCATGTATTTATTAAAAAAGTACTGTTCAACAAAATATAAAGTATTTTTCAATAATCTTGGGGTTACCGTTGAAGAAGCTACTTCCATTTTATTAGACTCAAGGTAAATTATTTCGTTCATAACTCTTTTTCTAAGAACCAAATCGACAATGGATTAAAATTTTAAAATGTCTAATGCCTATTCCGATTGTTCCTAAGATAATCGGGATAGGCATTCGATATTTTAAAATTTTAATATATTATTAATTTAGTTTATCTAATATCGTAACAAGATTTTGTTAATCTCATACGTGAACGATGTAATAAAGAAAAATGAATCAAAAAAGTAACATTATCTTTAGGAAAAATAAATTGGAATGTATATATTTTAACCACACATTACGAAATCATATTTTTGTGATAATTCTTAATTTGTCCCATATTTTGGCTTCATACAAAAAGAAAAAAAATATTAAATGAATTCTATGCTGTGGAATCAAAAACAAATATAGCGACACACATACTCCGGAACCTTTCCACATTTTCAGTACCTAAGTTGAGTTGAGTATGTACTAAATTAAAATAATTCTGTTTTATTCAACACTCGTAGATATGGGAGAAAATTCAATTGAAATTTAATAAATTATGAAATGGACGAATTCAGACCTTCAAAATATTTAACACGTAATATTGATCACATAAAAATATACAAAATCAACTGTAATCCAGCACTTCTACACACAACAGGGAATTGACACGGCGCGCGCGGCGCCGCCGAATTTATTCCCAATTCCGCATATCGGAGAGGAATTGAATGCATTATTATATTATATTTGATGTTCGTTTTTGTTCTTCTTATCGATCCGTTCGCATGTCGTCCGTTGAGACTTTGAGAATTTTTTGTTTCTTTTTTATACACTTTTTCTCGTTCTATTTGCGTCGTTTTGTCGTATAGGACTGCGATGCAGATTGCGGGCACAATGCGTCGGTCGTCGGCGGCGTGCGGCATTAATCAGTGTGGGCAGAACCATAATTCAGCTGAGTGGAGATCGGCCCCGCACCGACCGCTGACCAATAGCCAGACGGGGTCCTTTTCATAATATTTTACATATAATGTGGGCTCCCTTCGATCGATGTCACGTCGTATTCGTTCTCGATATTCCCTTCGGCCTTTTGTTTTGGACGCGGCGGTGCAGTGCGGCCTTCGGTAAGGTTTCGCTTTAGCCGATAGGGAAGTTGAATGACTGCCTTAAATCTATAGTTTGGACATATCAATTTTGTTTTATATTGTCGTCATTGTTTTGTTAGATACTACTTATTGCTTTAATTACTAAACTAAGTAAATTTATTTAATGCATGGATTGTAAATATTTTAATATCCTTTTGATATAGTATAAGATAAGGCAACCACCTTGTACGTTACCGAGTTCTTATTAAAGTTTTTTCATAGTAATTTTAAATAAAATTGTTTATGGGCTAATATAAACATTGGAAGACGCAAACAAACTTTTCAATAGAAAATATCATATCAAACATTTCCTTCTACTCTATTTGTAAACTTTCCTTATATATTTTTCTCTATGAAGAATCGACCATTTTATGTCGTTAGCAATACTACTTTCAAAGAATAAAGCTGATTCAAACGTTAAATCCACTTTAGGAATTTTTACAACAAACTACAGTAATGTTTACTGGAAAAAACGGATGGTGTTAAAAATGCAAAGCTTTTTGAATTTTTATTATTCTAGACAATTATTTATTTATTTAAATACAAACAATTACAAAAATATTGCGTTTACATAAGGTTATTGTTTCAGTTAGGGTAAAATAACTAATCTTTTATTACACTAAAATACGTAACGACAACAATTTGTAGACATTGTTTCACGTATAGTTAACTAATAAGACTTTTATGCAACTGTGATTAGGTAATTGGGTGATTTGGTGGGAAAATTCTATGGTATTCTGCTCTCAAAATACTGTAAAAGAGTAGTCAGCTCCAACATAGTTAGATTCTAGATTCTGATATTGCAAATGGATAATAACTACGCGAGCGCCAAAAAGTTATTACCTACGAAGATTCAGGATCTCCTCAGGATCTCCTTCCGGGATCTCCCTTCAGTATCTCCTCAAAAACACATGGTACAAAATATTTCCATTAAACAATTAAAAATGAGTGTAATAGGTGAAATGTCTCTTCAAGCCATCATACCTAGGATAAAATCGGTATAAATTAACTAAATGGAAAGTAACTATTGCAACTTTTATACAAATACCGAAGGAACACCTTTTATATAAATTGATTTGACTGACTTTGTGTCGTGTTTACTCCAAATGTGATTAGATTGTGAATAACTACAATTTGTAATAACACTAAAATAACAAATTTATTTCCGAACTTTACATAAAGAAGTTTAATAACTTCAAAGTAATAAAAGCTTTTATTCGAATTTTATTTCCGGTTATTCGTTTTTAACAAATTCATCGGGAAATAAATGTAGACCAATACTAACATTCCAAACAGCTGACAACATCTTTTCTAAATAGCAGGTGAGTCTCGAGAGATGACAATGCACCATCGGGGAAGAGTGCAGGAGGCGAACTAACGCATTATTCATTCCGGCAAGCAAACCGCAAATGCAATGGGCAGAGATTGACTTTCGTTACCGGAGACGCACTCAACGCATCGCGCACTGGTATCGATGACCATCGAGGCTTCGAAATATAATCTATTTGTTTACTGTATTTTATGCACAAAACTCATTTACGTGTACTATTAAATCTTGTACGTGATCTCGGCGTGGGCGGGTGTCTCGAATTTTAAGATCCGCTCCATAGAAACCTGTCAAGAATAATACATAATACCGTATTGATAAAATACTTACACGACTTTTATGTTAGTAAGTGCACCACAAATCTGTTCAGTGCACCACTCTCTGGCCCACAAGATTACTTTACGATGTCTTCATACATTCGTTTTCCGTGCAAAGTACCTTGCTCGCTACTTTTCTCCTTCTCATCAATTTATAATGTTTTAACTGTGACGGGAGCATGCCTTTTTTGCCACTGATATTGATAGCTCATATTTGTAAAAGTTTTGTGTTGATTTTAATTGATGCCACTTTTAGGCTTCTGTAGCCAAATGGCAGACAGAAACTTTATAGTTTCGTCCTGCCCGCCTGGCCGTATGTCACATTCATTTTATTTGGAGACTGTTGATTGAAAATGTCTTGTATGCACCGCTATACAATAAAATAGGAACCGCTATACAATGGCTTTACAAAAAAAATTATTATGGGGGTAGTATTCCATACATGTAATTGAGGTATGAAGTGTGACACTTACTAATAAAGCTCACACGATAAGCATTTATAAAAATATCTTTCCTTCTACCTATATCTACTAGTGTGACCTTCGTACAACCGAAAGTTCATGTAACACGTTTGTACGTTTTTATTCTGACACTCTGCCATATCAACTTAAACTTTAATTGAAACACATAAATCAGGGAAAATTATTTACTAAATCATAAAGAAGTTCCAAAACTATCAATTTTACTCACCGAACATAAAACTAGCTAAATAAGATCCAATGACAATGAGGATCGAACCCGCGCACACAGTGCCGCCACGCACCCAACGCGCCGCTGTCAACCAACCGATATAAATTTCACTCGGACAGCTTTATTACACACCCGCTTTGATTAACAATTTACTTTAAAAATTTCTATTTTTATCTCATCCACGACTGGACGCGGGGATTTTATTTACATTTATACTACTTGAAGGATAGAGGTGTAACTAGTGAATTATATTAAACACACACGTGGACACGCGTACTGCCTCCAGTGGACAACAAAACGTAATATATTAAACCGTATATCAGACGGGACACAATAGTTCTTTGGTATTCCGTACTTAAAGTGCGCATGGTAAATTATGATCGTTAAATATTCTTTCAATAGTTAAAAACTATTTCAAGAGTTATAGATTTAGTATGTTGGGGGAGAATTTTATCTCGGAATTACTTTCTAATATACTTGAAAATATTTGACAGATTTGGAAAAGTCTTTTTCTGGAGTTTTATCTACACAAATAAAATACATTTAATCAGCAGCGTACCAAAAACGAGATCAAAATTCATGCATTTTTTTCTGCCATGAACTCTCGAAGTAATATTATTTGTCTGAATTAGGTTAGGCCAGCATCAAATAGCAATATGAATTTTGGTTTAGTTGTATATGTATATTTATATGTACGTATTTATATATACATACATATATATATATATATATATATATATATATATATATATATATATATATACATACACTACATTACTTTCTGTAGAACGTAAAATCTTTCTACAGTTCGAATAAAAGTTTAAGTCTACTTCATGGACATGATCGTAGATTTAAAACGGCTATGATTATACTTTTCGTTCCAGCTTCTAAAAAAAATAGGAAATTTAAAATTTTTAAAGTAATTACTCCAATTAATTCATCTGATTCATAAAATAACAGAAAGTATAAAACATTTGTGTAAACCACTTTTCCACCGGTTTGAGATAAACATCAATGATGAAAACTGACCACTATTTATGAAAAATAAGCCATTCAATGGAAAACATACAATGATGATAATTACGTAATTGCAATAGGTAAGACGCTTATTGGAAAATATACGTAATCTGATAGAAAAATGAAATTAAAAATAGTATAACTTTTGTGACCAAAAAGTTTATAATAATTTTGTTCTGAAAATGACATGAATTAACTTACGATGTACATAAAATCATGATTATATCTATTAAACTTTCATAAGCAAAATAATAAACATATTTTTCTAAATTACACAAATAGCTATATATTAACTACTCGCATTACAATTTAAAAATGATAGACCTAAAATTGAATTTAATGTAATAAGAAAATGGCATCATCATCGTCAGTAGCTCAACAGCCGAAGGTGGGCCAAGGCTTTCCTTTGAAGTGACTTGCAGACTTCCATGCAGTCCTCTATTTGACTACCGATGTCCAGTTACGGACCTTCAGCACCCCAAAATTTTTCTCTACCGCATCTTCCCGTCGCATTTTAGGTCTTTCTCTTCTTTTCTATCCTTGCTGTTTAGTCAAAAAGAAACTTTTGAAAGAGTTTCAATCCTCCTTTACAATGACATGAGCAGCCAAATTTAGTCTAATAAATTTTAATAAAAATTTATATATTTTTGAATTGTATCTCCTTCCCCAAACACATTTTCCTTTATGCCCCCGAGAATTGATCTTAAAACTTTTCGTTCAAAAATACCCAAATTGGCCTCAAATTATTTCGTTAACGTCCATGTTTCAAAGCCATAAATCAAAATTGGTCTAATGAGGGTTTGTATTTCAGAAATTTTGCTTTCCTGGAAATAAATTATGAGTTGAGACGATTTTTCAGTCTATAGAATGCTCCATTAGCAGCAACAATCCTGTTTTTAATTTCTGACAATATTTCATTTTGACAATTTCAAATCCCAAGTATTTAAAACCCAGTACTGAATCAAAAGTATAGAAAAACAATAATAAGAAAATAGCATTTTTCAAACGTTCTACTGAACTAAACTATATTTAAGGAAGTTATATATCATTATAGATTTACATTTAAATAAATACTTTATTTTTATTTTTCTGCGACAGGGCAAGTATGGAATTAAATTCTTCGGAACAGGTTTTCAAATAAAAATAGTTATGCTCATTCATCATAAAATAGTTCAACATTAAAGCAATATATATATAAATATATATATATATATATATATATATATATATATATATATATATATATATGAATATATATATATATATATATATGTATATATATATATATATATATATATATATATATATATATATGTATATATATATATATTACCGTAGATTATATACGACATAAAACTTCATAACGATTGATCTTGAATCTCTGTGTGCCAGTCCACAAGACAATTCTAAAATTGACTAAATCAATTGAATAAAAATTAGAAAGATAAAAAAGTAACCGACGAAAAATGAAGAAAAGTTGTCAAAAATTGTTTTTCCGTTAATTCGGCGTCCAGATTTCATATATTTGTATCCACATAAATAAATATTAAAAAACTAATGCAATCATTTAAAACGAATATAACAAAAAAAACTACTTACGTAAACATTAACATAAGTCTTAATATAACAAGTTAACACAATCTTTAAAATTGTCAAATAAATATATGTCGTGTTCTCCTTCAGCGCGTTGAAAAAAAAACCTGTCAAGTACGGGTAGAACTCGTATTACGAGAGTTCCGTAAGACCTTCCGGAAGACAGAAACACTTAAGAGTGCCATTGTATTTCCTTTCCGAAAGACACTTAGAAACACTTAAGAGTTCCATAGTATTTCTATTAAATCATTTACAAATATTAATTTTTCACAACGTTAATATATTGCATACTATGTTTTTCACAGGCGTAAAAACACGATGCGTATATATAGAAGTAGAATCAACGTTATAGTTTTCTTAAGTTTTTGAGTAGGTTTATAAAAACTCTGTTTTTCCATGATTTTAGGTTCGACAGTCTCGGAAATAGGGAGAGAGGGTACTTATTTTTTGTATGTTTTTCAGTATGTTTCTGAAGATTGAATACTCAAAATTATAAAAAAAGAAACGTTTTTGAGACCCTTATAACAATTAGGTCTTTTCAAAGGATACCACAAATTTTCCCCCAAATTTTCCAAATGAATATTTGAATATTAACTATTGAACTATGTCCGGGACACTTTATTAGTAATTAGTACCAAATTACAGGTTCCTTCGTCAAACTATTTCTGAGAAAAACGCGGCTGAAAACTATTTCGGAGAAAAAAAGGCTGACAGACGGACACGCGAGTGATTTTGTAAGGGTTCCGTTTTTTCCGTTTACGTGCATAATCCGAAAACCACAGATGTTTTTAAATAACAAGACAAGCGTGAACACAGTCTACTAGGCCAAAGACATAATTCTCGCCATCATTAATCGTCCAGTACAAGTGTGGAGTGTGGCCCACGCGGACCGTAAAACATTTCGATACAAATAAATACACGAGTTACAATCCATCGAGATGGAAAGATAAGGAGGGGGTGCCGCGGGGAGGACTCGGATTCCTGTCCGAAACGTCTCGAAAAAAGACGAGCCGACGACGAAGAAACGGGACGCGGGAAAAAACGAAACAGCCGAACGACAATTAAAACACGCTCGACTCACGAAAAACATTCGAAATATTTTTTTCGGCGAGCGCCTTTAATAATAATAATGTTAAATTTTAAAACGCTGTCTCGTGGTTTGATTTAATTATTTTAATTTATTAATGAGGCCCGCGTATTTATGGGTCCGGCCCTCGGGACGGCCCCTTTGATTTTAATTTGTTCGTTGGCGATTTTTTGGGACTCGCCCGAGTCTAAGACGCCCTGCGATTCATTTGAATACCGTCGCCGTCGCGTCCAGGATTCGCCTTGACATAGTTTGGGCCTTCGCAAATTTTAATTTAATACCCTACGACGCGATACCGAGAAATATGTTTTCGATTTTGAAAGATTAATTAGTCGATGGATCTTTTGTCGCTCCTTGGGAGATGTAAATGTAGTTTTAGAAGACAATATGTCGGCAAAAAATAGAGGTTCGCTTGAAACTTGACCGCGACCTTAGTGACGAGAAGAACTCGCTTGAACTGGTAAGCAACTTGATATGTTTTTCGAGTTTTCCGTTTTGCATAATCTTTTTTCGTGTTCGATATTTGAGGTAGAGCTACATTAAGACACCGCATAAAAAAGAGTTTCTTTTAAAAAATAAATGGAACTTGAAATTTTATTAACTGACTGTTAAGTTATATTGTAAATTTTCTTAATTATGTGTTAAGAGATCGAATTGTGTAATTAACAAAGATCTCATATTCACTGTCTGTATTTACCGAGTTTTAGGTAGTCACTACCATATTATTTTACAAGCAATTTGTGATATTAATATCTGTCTTATACATATATGAACTATTGCTTAGTTTTTTCATAAATTTCACATATTAAAATTGAAACACAGCACCTTTATGTTAATATTACCTCGTCCAGCTTTAATGTTCGGATTTATTACTAGGCTAGGCTATTCGTCATACATAGTTAATATTTGGATCAAACACATCCAAGTTTCACGTTACACCTAAAATGAAGGTCACAAATAACACGTGGAGGTAAAACACATTGGATATTAGAATTTTAAAAAATTGTTCAACTATGTGATAAATTTTACTTCGCAGGTTTCAATTTCGAATGGATAAAAAGACGCTTAAAATATATGCAAATGTGAACTTTCTTTGAAAGGATCCATTGTAATCCACAGATATCCAAACTCTTCAAAGAAATAAAATTCTCTTGATATAATTCTTAGACGACATTGACAGAGGTAACAATAATTAACAGATGGTAGTTTTCTCAAATTATACTTATTCAATGTAGCTGATAATACATATATTAATTTATAGGTATGACAAGAATGATTACTATTGTAGATTAAAAGCTTATAAATAATACTTGCATATTTGATTGTTTACGATATATCCGACATTTTAACCTGATTTCAATTCACTATTTCTAGCTTAAACTTTCGCTAATATATTTTAAAATGATTCTTTTTGGGTTATTAATTTCTTTACTGTTTTTCCTACTATCCTATTTGGCGTACTCCTGATGACTCTAACACTTACTCTTATCAATCTATTGTCATGTTCATTCTGTAACCTAACTAAATTAGCCCATTCGACCTTTCTTATGCCAGAAAAATAAATGAAAATAACTATATTTCCAGTAAAACACATCCGAGATACTAAGAACAATATCGGTACATGAACACGCTTAATTATAATTTCAAAATCACATCGCAACTCGTGCGGCTTAACGCGAAGAGATGCCAACAATAAATTGCGCTGTCATCTTTCGTGAAGTTATTCCTCTTTTTCTTATTAAATCTCATTCATTTCATAATGGCCAAGCGGCCGTCGCGACTGACACGTTCGGAGCCGCGACCCAACTCAAATCCGTGTCTCTATCGCAATAAACAACATTAACAAAACTATATAATTTAATTAATTATCGATTGTGATACACGCACGCTGACTACCGGACGCCGGCCGACCTAATTGAGATAAATAATTAGGACATAAATTAAATAAAATTCCCATAGTTATTTGCTTTGATGCTCACCGGCTTTGGTTATTAATATTTTGTTATACTTAATAGCGGTAGACACTAATGTATCGCGGTGGTCGGGTCGTGTTACATACACCAGTGAGGATATAAAGATCAGGACAGACTCTAAATTTATATTTATCTATATCATTATTATGATCCACAGCAGGCTTTGTATTGTCTCGTATTTGAATGAATTGAAATAAAAGCTAGCAGCACGCGTACTAAGAAGGTTCAATAAACACTTAGCTACGTATAAAATTTTAAAAGTTTAAGAGCTCATGTACGCACTAAACTACTTAGGAATATTGACACTTTTTTTCATTATAGAAGTATATTGTCTAGTACTTATAACTTTAATAGGGTTAAAATATCGTGAATTACTCAAAAATCACAAAATTACAATAATCGCTGCAGTTTTTTTTAAACTTTAATTAACTTCTGAAAATCTACTATTTTCATAATTTTAGGAAAATCAAAAGGTAGGGTGGATTTATTTTTCGCATTTCATTCACCAGTTTGTTAGATATGTGCTGATTAAATCGGTATAAACATTTTTGAGATCTTTTAAACTATACCCGACAAGATATATGGAATTTAAAAAAATCGAAAATTTAATTTGTCCCTCATAAACTTCCGATAAAATTTCCTGAGCATTAACTATTCAGATATATACCTACAGGTTAATATGCTTTATCGCTTTGCCAAATTTCAATTTTGTACGTTGAACGGCTTCTAAGAACGAACCGGCTAGAACAAAATGACAGACAAACGAATACGTGAATGATCGTACAGGGCCTCTGTTATTTTAAATTAAAAATTACTTAAAATATTTGCATAAAAGATCACGTTTGGTTTGAGATTTTTTTCCTTAATACTTTTATTTCTGACGCAGTCGATTTTTATCATGTTTAAAACATATAAATATAACATAGCAAACGTTTGTTGTTAACCTAGAGTGTAAATATGTCAATTTATATCTCATTGTTAACTATATCTCATGTTTATATACAAGTTAACGTAATGCGTTCACGTTACGTTTATAAGGAATAAATGACAGCATAACAGGCAAAAAGCTCCATTTTCACGCAGCTCTCGTTTTCATTATAATCGAGAAGCGATTTACGTCACAAGGAGCATTTTTTGATTTTCATATCAATAAGTTTCAAATTCTTCTTTTTTCATACAAAAAATGTGGCTTCAAAAATCTTGTAATTAATAATTTTGGTTTCATATAACATTTAAAGATTTTAATCTTAATAAAGCTAGAACTTTCCTTCCTTCAGCAATTCGCATTAATCTTAAACCGTAACTCCTTCTAAATTACTATAGTTGCGTCCAAAAAAAGATTCTCATATTGGCACGCGATTTTTCGAATTGTATAGTCATTTCAGACCAACTACTGTCAACTGACGTTGAGATAATGTTAATACATTGTTATGTCCTAACCGTCATGGAACACAGAACTTATTATTAAAGATTGTTCAGCCTCGAAAAACGAACTTTTATAATGGATAGTACAAAAAATACAATAAAGAAGCAATATTTCATTCGAATGTTCGGAGAGCTTTGTGTGTTCGAGTCTTAATACCAATCTAAATGTAAATACATACTTTTAATTAACATTTTAATGACCGTTATAAAAAACTACCAAAAATAGGGCCAAATATATCATATATCAATTATACAGAACGTAATTATAGGCAAATTCAATCGCTCCTACTTCTTCCTTGTTAATACCTTACACATTCAAAATAATTTTCTGCTAGAATATTTGGATGTTATTAATAAGTTAACTTTTGAACAAAAATACTTCGAACTTTAAAGTAAACATTGCGGCGATTATGCCAATTTTGAATTATGACCTTCAAAACAGAAGGCAAACAGATTGTACTTTTATGATATATACAACGTAAACTTATATAGGTACATATATGTAAAATCTGTTTAATTCTATGCAATATTACATGGTCAAATTTTATTCGTGGTAATAAAATACTTCATTGTTATTACCAGAATCCTGAATATGGCCATACTACTGATGAGATACGCTTAAAATAAGTGTCGTGAGAAGACCCAATACCCACAAATTCTCCTTGATAGCGTTGGTTCCAATATTTCACATAGACACCCATTTGAAGCCTATGAACTCTTCATAGATCCAAAAAGAAATTAAAACCCAAATTCAAAAAAATATCATAATAAAATCGCTCTAACTCAAACAAAATTTAATATAATATTATTTTTCATAAATGTTTACACACTAAGAAGCCGCGCGTCGCCGCGGCTGACGTGTGCACGCGAAATGAGCGCCGCGACTATGAAATTCATGAAATATTACACGGCGTAAGTGTCAGAGAGCATAGACAGGCAAATGTTACGTTTTAATATCGAACCCGTAAAGCTGTTCCGACGGAAGCTTACGAAAGCTGTCGGGCTCGTCCTTAAGCTTTTTAATATTTTTCACTTTCTTTCCTGACGTCGTTCTTTTCTCGTTTCGCCGCGTATCGTCGCAAGCTCACGTGTCGTTTGAATATATTACTATAGTTTATGTGCAGACGTTACCTCTTAGGGGATGAATTTAAATGTGTAACGTAGGTGCGATGAACTCAAAACTATCATATTAGCTTTATGCGATGAAGACTACCGGCCTTAAGGGTAACTACAAGACGCTGTATTTGGAAGTAAGGGAAGGAGGGGGGAAAAAGTGAGGGAGATTGTTACGAAAATATCTAAACAGTAATGAAAATTTCTAACTTTTTAAATTATTATAAAAACTCTAGGTATTTAAATTTAACCTTGTATCATTCCGAGCGCGTCCCATAATAACAACTGTGCTGTCATTCACTGATTATCTGTCATTCAGGTTAAGCAAACTAAACTAGAGTAAAAGTAGCTAGTTTTCCATTAAAAAAACAATATATTTGAAAGTCCATTTAACTCATAACATTAGTTATTGTTTCCTGTGTGAGTTTATTTTATTAGTTTGTCATTGTGAAGTTTATTTTCATCACGAGAATACGGTCTGTTGCTCCGTAGACTGTCGTTCAAGTGAGATTTTCCAATTTATATTTTAGTAAAAAAATAATATAAGTGAGAATAATAGGCTGAAGTCAATTCTGAAACTACGAGTTCCTAATAAATGTATTGTAGGTAATTTTCACGAGCGATAAGTTTTACGGTTAGCGGCAGTTGTGTTTTGAATAAAATGTTGTACTGGCCTTGGCAAAAAGTCGATTTGAAATTATATACATATGTATTTGAATATATATATATATATATATATATATATATATATATATATATATATGTATATATATATATATATGTATATATATATATATATATATATATATATATGTATATATATATATATATATATATATATTCAAACACATCAAATCACTCCTTAATTATATATTAATGTAATAAAATTGTTTTTGCGCTTTTTTAACTGTAATCAAACCATGAAAATCTTACATTAACTTGACCGCTATTTTATCTTTATGTATCATTCACTGTTCTGACCACTGAAACGTTATTTTTGGCATGAAGAAACACAGCATTGCTCTCTAATGAAGAAGAGACATGGCTGAGAAAATCGTCATCAATTTTGGAACGAGAGAACGATAACTTGCTTTTGATTCGATATTTTTCCCTAAAATAAAAAAAATATTGATGATGGACAATGATGTCATCGGTACATAAACAAAGAACTAAACACAAAGCTATGTAGAATATTAATAAGTCTAAATAATGACACAAAATCCACAAAGTCTTCATTCGATCGAATATATAGTTTCCCATGGGTAGAGAAGCCTCTAGCTAAATATGCCACAATTTTTACTTTTGTTTCTTGAATCACATCATCATCAAAGAGTGATAAGACAACTGCTTCATAAGTCAAATACCATAAATGCTGTCTAAACTACTATAAAACAGCTTTCAAAATTGTGTCATCTACTTTTAAGTAAACCTTCAATGACTTCAAAGAACAAAAATTTTGTAATGTGTTTTTACAGCCAAAATCTATTGAAGCTAAAGTTTGACGTCATTGTTACAATAAATAAATAGACATCTGTCAGTGCTGTCTTGTCTTTAGTATTTATTATCTGTTGAGAAGTAAGTAACAATATTTTCAGACTGTGAATTGCTCTGGCCATCCAGCGGACTTGGTGCAAGGTACCCGGTTACTTAATTCTAAATTGTCAATCTGTATCTCCACCTAAAAATGTGATAGATAGCTTTATCAGCTCTTGGTTCATTATGCTGGCAATTACGCTACGTAGTTCAGCGCGATAAAATTCAAGCAGCTTTTCAATTTTGGAAACGGTTAGACACAATTCGACTGTTTTTCTATAGCTTTCTACTGTAAAGGGATCAACATTTTTCCAATTATTTCTCATTTTTTGAAGAGCGAAATATGAAAACTTGTCACTTATTTGATTTTCACTTCGATTACGCCTTTTAACGCCAACTCGTACACATGCTGGCGGCGACTAAAAATAAGCGTTCCTCTATCAAGTCTTTGCTCCAGGAGCAAGCAAGTGCCATTAATTTGACATATTTTCAAAGTTGTAATATTACAAGAAAGAATTTTCACTTTGTCTATAAGTTCCCAGCGTAAGATCACCTTCATTTTGTGTTGGAAATAAATTTTTATGGCTTCTGCGTGTTTCTTTCTTTTTTTCGATTCGGATTCTTTCCTCTTTTTCGATCAATTTTTTATCTATTCCACCCAAGTAACCTGGTTAACTTGACTCGTTTTGGCCCTGCAAGAAAAGCTTGTCTTCTTCTATTTTCATTAATTGAAATGCATGGGCATGCGGAAGATCAAATAAATTATCTAGATCACGTACAAATTCCTGTGTTTCTTTTGCATTTTTTTGTAAATCCCTCCAAACTTGATAAAAGTTAACAAGTTTCTTCACACAATTCGCCAACGATTTGGCCGATATTCGTGCACTCACTGCATACACTCGCGGATAATAAAATTAGCGATTTCATTGACAATTAAATTCACTTCACGAATATCACAAAATAATACTTGTAAATTTGAAGGAAGTTTTGCACGCGTTATTTGATGTTTTGCAACGCCTATTTTAAATTTTACTCTATTTACAACTGCGTAATGCCACTGACTTATTTACTGATCAAGAAAAAGGCGTCTAAACCAATATAACAATTAGAAATTACAAGTAAACTCAGACGTAGGCAAGCGCTTGATCAAGTAAACAAATTCTGGCATATTTAGATGGAAAAGTGTATGTGTGTGTGTGTGTATATAAATAACTGTATATATTTATAAGCGCACTCCCTTAGGAGCTCTCTACCCAAAAAGCACCACCCACCATTGCAACATATGGCACCTTAGCAGCAAATTAGAACTATAAACACTTTTCAATAATTCCAAGTTTTGCTTTCTTAAATCATTCGACGTTAGAATTATCTCCATAAATGTTAGAAATATTGAAGTAGTTAAATTCACAGCTTATTTTTAATTTCACAACTAATGAATACCGGGATCAACGGTTTTGAGATCTTTTCCTTCCGTCCTTAAATCAGTCTATATCCAAAATTTTAAATTTCTAGTCCTACTCAAGATGATCTAGTGAGGTTTTATTAAAATATGCAGCAAGTTATGCAGTATTTACATCAAAATTAATTAAATAAATGAGTATATAAATGCCGCTATTTTTTATGACATTATTTATTTTTAATTAAAAACAATCCGATAATGTTAATTTAAAAGAAAATAACGTCGTCGTGTCTATTTTTCAAATACGTTTATTAATTTTTTTATGGGCGTACGTACTAATTTTCAGTATAACATCCTAAAGTCGTATAAATAAATAAATTACAACAAAACAATTTGTATTTTTCCGTGAACATCCACATATCACTTCGTATTTTTATTTCATATATTTTATGTGTATTTATATATATATATATATATATATATATATATATATATATATATATATGTATATATATATATATATATATATATATATATATATGTGTGTGATTGTATGTGTGTGTGTGTATGTAGGCACTCTAGTAGAACCAAACTAAACAGTCTGCTTCCAAAAGAGCACAGATCGTACTACTAATCCAAGTGCAATATAACAATGGGAAAAATCATTCAAGTATTATTTCTACTATTTTTTAGAGTTGGTGTAAAATTTAGTTCTCAAAATGTCATACTTCCACAGCAGAAGCCAACTTTAAACACTATCGCCTCTTTAAACGCAACTGACAGACGGGATGAAGTCGCTACTCTTTAACATATTAATTTTCTGATTTACGTTAATCTTCAACACTGGTACATGATCTAGCGATAATAAACATCTATTATCTATTTATCTTACTTTAAGCATCTTTGTCCCGCCTTCGCATGCTCATTTCAAAATATTTTTGTTGACATGTATGAATGGCATGTCAACTTAAGCGTGGCTCATTATACTTTCCCACACAGGTGACGACGCTGCCTCAGGAGGCATGCATAAATCATCGACAGCCTTCCAAGGTTGAATGTCGTTAACCGAGAGACTGCTCGTATTAGATTAAGTTCGACTCGTTCGTCCCATTACGGAGTCACATCCATGCAGCACAATGCAGTGTCGTGAGGCGGCGACGCGGGTGCAAGTCATCGCTCGTACATTTATCAAATATTGATGCCGACACAACCGGGCTAACCATTATGGGACAGGGTGTTCGATAGTGCAGGCCATGCGTATTTTAAAATATAGAATTCGTTTGTTTTTTTAAACAAAGTACGCACAGTTCGAGTTTTGGGAAGAATCAAACGTAGGCTACTTTCTACCTTTCGCCTGTGATAACCGACTGACATACTTATCTAACTTGCTAGCTTACGACTGTTATTTTAAATGCTACTTACGATCGTTATTTTAAATAATTGTAATTACAGATTTACTGAAAGTTCTAAATCTATGTAATTTTACGCTTGTCAGTCTTACATTAAAACTAACAAGCGTATAATAACGATCATTTATACCCTTCAAGCATAAAAACTTTATTTTGCGTATTTAAACAATTCAGTTAATGCTTATTATTATTCCAAATATCATTTTAGATAGATTATTCTATTAAAATAATTAAATCTTTTTCTTTTCTTTTAAGCCAGATATTAAGTTAACAAATGAAATAAATACGAAACATGATCACGGAGAAATTTAACGAATGAAATGGAAATTAAACTTGTGTTAAAGCAAGGTTTTTATACAAAAAGGTGAACAATACATAATGACAATTATCCTATCTTATCAGTAATTTAAAAGGGCGAAGTACATCTGAAAAAAATATATATATCCATATATATTTTTTTAATGAAAAAAATGGAGCTTGCAATGCAGCAAGCAGTGTAACTAGCAGTTAAACTGTGAACTAGAACAAGCAACTAGATCACAGTTTAATGCGATAAATTAATAACAGCCTATTAAGTAACTAGGTTCTTTGCTTGTCTCTTTTTTCGCCCTATACCTTCGGGAGAAAATCAAGCAGTACTGGCAAGGTGTCATAACCTAAGAGTCATATTTATTTTTCGGGTATAACACCTCATACCCAAAGACCGTTTATGTTCTCGCCAAATACCAACTCCACAAAATAATTAACAAACGCTTCTTGTTAATTAAGACTTAAACATAAATGCGTTACTTATTAGAAAAATGAAAATATTTAAAAAAACCAAAACCTTAAGAAAAACATCAATTTAATATCTTCGACCACCCTGAGCTTCGACCCTCACCTCATAACACCCCCAATATTCCTTAATATTTTACGTGCCTTTTGAGATTTCACTCAAAATGAATGAATGCTAAGAAACGTGGTTTATACGCGGCCATGGGTGGGACCGCTAATGGCTTTCGTGTTAATGCGTTGACCGGGCAACGGGAGGAAATGAACCAAGCCTGGGCCGGTAATTAGATATCGTTACTTAGCTATATATCGTCTTACATTAAATCCGATAAACTGTGATAAATCCGTTTGTGATTTTCTCGGAAATCTAACGATCTGTTACATATATCCACACGCACAAGGTGCTAGGCAAACGTGCGAACTTCTTTAATCATTCTTTGAAATTGATTGTAATGTAGTTACATATCTAAAGATGAATACTAAGAATCAAGACAAATTTTGTTTGGTATCTACGAACAAAAACTAAGAGTACGTAAGCTCCTACATCTTCAAATGTACAATTTATTTATATCCGACAGAAATAATGCTTGATTAACATCTATTTCTAATTGCACAGTCATTAAATTCAAAACATGCGGAATGATATGCATCTAACATTGATAACAGTACTAAATCGTATTACATTTACTAATCAAATAAGACTTAAAACATATTTAACATTGTTATATGTGTCGCAATAGTAGCAAGGTGGTCGACCGCGTTAAGCCCTGCGAAAGCGAAGCCTGCGTGAGATGATGGGCTATTATTATTTGCGTCAACGCGATGAGAAAGGGTGTAAAATTAGAGATAAGTAAAGGCCCTCAAATGTACACTTAGAGTAGAGACCATCAGGAGAAATTTACGAGACAGAAAATGATATTACCACTTCTTTTCGAATGCACTAATCGCACAATAATATCGAACTATTTTAATATAGGAACTTCGCCGCTTATATACAATAGATGAAATACAATAGATTCGATCGATAGATCGATAACCATTATACTTAATAAATAGTTCAATGAAATAAGGTTTGAATTGCTGTATGAAAGCCCAGGAGCAATTTAAAAAAAAAATTAGTTCTAATTAATATACTTGTGAAGTAAACGAGTAACCAGACAAAAAATGAATATGTATTCGCTGTTAACATTACTTTTAATATAAAGTTTATTCAAAATATGCGTTAACATTCAAACGTTTTCATATTCTATTCATTATTTTACACGTTCAATGTGATCAGTTGTAGTAGCACCTGCAACCTAATTTGTAAGAATGCTATTTTAGTATGTTATTGTCCATTAAACAATTTCGACTAATCTGTAATTTTTTCTAGCTCACTCAAAACTTGTATTATAAACATCTATACCCAAATGTTTATTTTATAATATGTCGACGAGATTACGATTAACATAACAATAAGAATTGTATAAAAGTTTAATAAAATACTCATAGTAAACGTACTGCTAGAATTATTAAAAAAATTAAATTAAACTGAAATATTGTAATTTAATAACTCAATTTTTGATAGGAACGATTACAATAATATATTACCATATAGTTTCTAGCCCATTCTAATGGACTGAAATCACATTATGATCCCCTATTCAAATCATAATGCTTTTCTCCGACTAATTTTTATTATCATTCAAAAATAATGCCAGACTGTTGTAAAGTCATAACGAATCATGAGAACGTGTTTAATTATTTTTTTTCATAACTTATTCGTTTATATATATATATATATATATATATATATATATATATATATATATATATATATATATGTATGTATGTATATATATATATATATATATATATATATATATATATATATATATGTGTATATGTATATATATATATATATATATATATATATATATATCAAAGTAACATCAATTTTAATGGACGATGAGATATATGAAATATATATTAATCATTTCCCATTGTATTTAAAAGTACGACTAAACATATCATCTCTGCTTTTATTCGGTACTAGACGATGAAAATGAATACTGTCATTTTACAACTTAACCAATTGCTCTATCGACCCTTTCATCGGGAACTTTGCTTTCTTCTTGTCAATATTCATCCTTTAATGTAAAAAGTTTTGTTTTTTATATATATCTTGTAATACTTAATTCGTAAAGCTAAGATCTTCCGCAGGATCTATTAAATTTCATCTCAACAGACAGAAGTCATACGATAAAAGAAACTGCTACTTGTCATGTAAAAGACTTAAAATACATTATAATAAAAACAATTATCTTACGTAACAAAAACCTCCAACAATGCATCAGTTGACAACTTAGATAAGCGCTAATATAGCAACGTTTATGTTATAAACGTTTTGACGACCAACTGCCAGGTCATCAAAACCCATTTAAATTCTCACTAGTTTTGTATGTCGAACGAGATGCGAACACAAAAGGAGTCCTGTCACATGGTGATTACTATGCGATATATTTTTAGCATAGTTTTAAAAGCGAGACGTCCACCAGAAAAGTAAAACAACATTTAAATTCTCCAAATACAAGTAAAACTATATCAAAACGGTATAGTCAAAAGACCATAATCGAGTGGAGTGCAGTTCCATGGATCAGTTCAGAGATCATCCAATTCAATACTCGGCAACTTAAAAGCCAAATGGTTTTATTTCAATTTCAACTATAAAAACACGTCTCGCAGATTCAAGAGCGGGAGTGGCCGGAGCTGGATCGGGCGTACAATATTCTCGCTTGCTCGTAAAATCGTACATTAAGGAAACATTATTAGTGCAGCCGTTAAACTTCGGCAGTTAAGGTTTCGGAAGCGAACGCAAATGCTGATTTTTATGCCTCCTTAAAGTATAAATTTGGCATTGCATATTAAGTGTTTTTCAATTTGAGTGTTTCGAAATAAATCACTAAGCGCTTTATTTATCTTGTTTGCGCGAGTGGACGAAGGTTTATGGCGAGCGCGCGCACTCGGTCGAGTGCGGGATGCACCGGGAGGTGCAGGCGCAGCGAGCCGGACTGTTACTTCATAGCCACGTATTTATAACGCTATTCCATTTAGCTTTTGATGGATTGTTCGAGGTTTTATTGCTCAGGAGATTTGAAAATATAAATAGGGGTATGGACGTAGACTACTTTTGGCAAATTCTATAATGCCAAAATAAAGATGGGAACGCGGTCTCATGAAATAAAATGTAAGATGAAAATATTATTAAAATGTTTATTAGTTATCCCAAATGGCATTTATTTAAAAAAGTAAATTTTAAAGTTAAAACTGAACTTGAACTTGATATTGATGGCCTGACTTTGTAATTTCCTTACAGAGCTTTTTTGTGTGCAAGCCATTATTTTGCAACACGTGCAGAAATAACTTAATCTCCCTGAAATAGTCTGAATTCAGATAAAAAAAGACTAACAAATTTCATACCATATTGGGGCCAGAAAACACCTTAAAACTTTCATTTAGATTGTCAATAAGATAAATGAAAAATCTTCCATATTTTTGTCAAAAGTCAGATTATTTTTAATAATAGCCTATTAATGTTATTTCCACGAAACTCTTTGAACCTGCAAGACGGAAAAAAAATTATTCTGTATACACAGACGAGACATACTAATCCAAAAAAGTCGCAAGACCGAGAGGGTCGTCGAAAAAGGTCTTGTAAAACTTTAAAAAAAAAGGAAAAAGGCTCATTTTAACAACAACAGAACGAATGCCAACGTCAGCTAAAAGTTTATTTCTAAATATTTTAGGCAATGGCTGTGACCATAATTAAAAAAGCAATCGGTCTTCTTTGTTTTTTGTAATTGTTTCTAAGAAATTATTTATATATTTCATTGGGTTTTTATTGTTATTTTAATTTCCCATTTCATCACACCATTCTTAATATATTAAAAATATAAACTGCACATGTTTTTTTTGTTTTGTATTATGGTTACAAATTATTTTATTTTTTGCTCTTTATATGATAGTCAATCATTAAATTTCGTTAGGCTAAGAAAGGCTATTGAAATAAATGTTATTCATTTTGTAAACTATGTCACAACAGAGGATTTCTCATCCATATATTTCAAAAAAAACTTTCGTGTTGAACTTGGCAAGAATATTTCTTATTTATTACGGAACAACGTTTCCCAAAATTAAACTTATGTCAAAAATTTTAGTACTATTATTAAACTTGCAATCTTATTTATCTAATTAACTGTACTCAGCTATAGTTAAAAAAATTATAACAATGTGACTATTATGGAATTATAACGATGAAGTATGATGAGTACCAAAATATCGCTCATCCTTTGGGTTACAATTCGAGCATAGTAACACATTACAGTATTACGAATGAGCGAAAGTAATAGTACGCTGATCGCGAAGAATGACGCCACTGCCATTTTTCATCATTACTCTTTTGGTCATCATCTTGAATATCAGTATTAGAGCATTTGACTGCATTTTACAGTAAAATTGGCATAACATGAAGTTTCATTTATTTTTATGGTTCCATACCTCAAAAGAAAAAAAAAGGAACCAATACAAATTTATTCACGTGTCTATCTATTCATCTACTACAACCGTTTATCCCAGAATTGTATAATTGATAACTCTAAATTATTACAAGAAAAAAAATGTACACGATGTTGATAATGAATTTTGAAATCGTTAGTAAATTTCACCTCAATATTTCACAGCCATAAACTTGGGCGTACTGAGTAGGGCGTCACCGCCGAGTGATGCGGTTCTCGCAGCCACAGCATCCCTCCTCTCGTTATCGGCTAATTGTGTTTGAACTGTTCATTATCTCGCGACGCGACGCTATCTTCACGGCTGTCGACTCGCGGCAGATCCGACGTTTTATTGCATTACTTATTGTATTTTGTGGCAGATATTTAATTTATGATGTAGCTGTAAACAATGTAAAATTGAATAAGATATTAAAAAACTTTGAATCTATAACTGATATAAATTTATCGATGCGTTATATAAAATTAACTTAAACAGCGATTCTATCGACATATAAAAAGAAACTTAAAAAAATAAAGAAATGCATTGGATTTCTCTAAAAATAGAAAAGTGTTTGATACAATTGTCAAAAAGAATAATACGACCACATAAAGGGAGTAGAAAAATAACTGTGTATTAGAAAATACTTAAACAACAGTCAAGACAAACACTAACTCTGTGACCCGTAAAATCTCTGAGGTAACGTGCCGTAAAGACGCAGATGAAAACATGATATTGATTCAAATAGCACAAATATTATTTTTCGGTATTATTAACTATACTGCGGGGCAGATTTCGTGCGACTATCATAGTGGTTGTCTAAACATTGTGCACACAGCCAAATCGTAAAGTGGCACAAATTTCTTCACGCTCCTTAGCTCATTTCTAAGATTGTATTGTAGCGAAGCTTATGTTGAAATGAAATATATCACATTTTGTTCTTACAAAATGATTTTGAAAGAACGCGAGACTTTTTGTGATCAAATGATTAATTCTAATTTGGCACGCTCGAAAATGATCAAGCGAACAATAATGATAAAGTTTTTTTATTAGGTAATTATAACAACATTGCGTTTATTTTTCAATTCTGAATTAAATATTAACAACAATATTTTTGAATAACAAAGTGGAACGGAAGCATACTCTTTTACGCTTCTTTGAAGGTAAGTGGTGTTATTTTATGAATTTGAAATATGATATTCATCTAGAAATTAAAGTCAGTTCTGAATTAATTCAGCCCAGAAATGAGAACAGTAGCATAACATAACCTTTTTATTTGCTATTAGAAATCGTCATTTGGAAATTAAATTAAAACCTACATAATAAGTTGATTGCAATGTATATACATACATGTGCATCTATCTATGCAAGTATATTATAAAGTTATTAATGTGAATCCTCCGATTAGCATTACTAAAACCATTTAACAAAAGCTTTTAAAAATGGAAAAATTAGCGTTTAAAAAGTAAATAGGAATACAAGCTTTTGAAAATGGAAAATTAAAAAGTAAATAGGAATACAAGCTTTTAAAATGGAAAAATTAAAAAGTAAATAGGAGTACAAGCTTTTAAAAATGGAAAAATTGTAAAGTAAATAGTCATACGAGCTTTTTAAAAGCTAAATTGAACCTTACTGTTATTTTGAAAGATCGGTTCAATGACATTCTCCACAGTGGAAATGCATATTATATTCTGCCATTTTTGCACATGCAAAGCACGTGTAAAGGCACATAAATTTTTTGTAGTGTTTTGCTACAAATTAATTAAAATGAAATCTGAAAGATCTATCTGCAATTTTTTGTGCACATAAGTCATAAACTAAGGCTGTGTTATATATATATATATATATATATATATATATGTATATATATATATATATATATATATATATTTGTGTGTGTGTGTCTGTATGTATTTATATATGAATGGATATATGTACCTATGTACCTAAAAAATCTAAAAGTAAAATGATATAATAAAACCATGTTTCCTGACACGACCTTCAAATCGTTTTGCCGCCTATATATCATATTGTGAAAATTCTCCTATACATAGTATAAAATTCTTCAAAATGCTGAATTATGATGAATTTGCATTTTGCATATAGATGTCAAAATAAAACAAAAAATTTGGAAACACAGCACCGAAACAATATAGTTTCTCTCATACTAATGCACGCTATTTCTTTTTTATATTTTGTATCTCGATCTACCATTCTGAACTTTAATTTCTCATGAACTTAAGCTGCGCATCCCCCCCTTTCATGACGTAACCTTTTCAAGTTACTGGACTAACTAGACTTTCCCGTAGGAAATACACGTTCTCTCAACCGAGAGCCGTATCCGACTCCGCGGTGGCGGCGGCGCCCGCGCACTGCGCCGCATCCGCAATAATTTGAGCGGCGCGTTGTTGTGGTGAGGTGCAAAAGTGGTTGACCTGACATCACGCCCGTGACCCGCGGTCTTGTAGCTCTCTCAACTGACGCGTCACCGTCTCGCTCCCACCTCCCCACCTCAAAATCGTGCGCCGCCAGCCGGTATGGTCCATCTTCGTCAGTGAGCGTCCGTCTGAGAGGCTCGTTATGCAGCCTTCTTTGGTGCGATATTGCGGTTACATGTAGTTTCATCCGAATGTTTGTATATAGTGATGGCTGTAGTACGGCGTATCATAATACTACAGGTAATAAGGCTCCTGTCAACTTTATAATATTTTTTGGTTCTCAAAAAATAGAAAATATTTTCTTCCATGGCATAGATCGCGACAGAAAAAACATTGCAAATTGAGCTCAGCTGTATATTATAGCTGTGCCGATGTAATATGCACATACTTGATTGCATATATGCATTGATGCCTACCTACAACATAAACTTAAAATCACAAAATTTAAAATAACAAAACGTCGAACATTATAACTAATTGCATTAAGATGAATTTGCAAGCGTCTCATTTATAAGAAGGACGTAAATGCGTTAGTATCGCAATCAGACCAAATTTTTAGTTCAAAAATATAATATTTTTTTTACTTCGAACTAAACTTCATCTCCTACTACCATTCAACTGAAAACTCTAAGAAGCTGCGCATCCATTATCTAGTTTACGGGTTAAGAGATAATTTCAGAAGCCACCGACGGGAATACCCGACAGGGAAAATGATTGACTCAAATATTTAAATTAGCAAAGGTGAGAAAAATTTAACCACAACGTTGTACATTGTTAATACGCCAAAATTAATTTTGATTTTATAATCTAATTCAGTGAGTTTAATGTTAGATATATTATTTAATTATATTGATATTCTTTTCCTCTCTGATCTCTGGTCAGCTCCGTCCAGATATAATAAAATAGTTTCCCCAGCACTTAACACTTTCACGTATGCTTATATACAAAGTGTTATAAAGAAAAGAGCTACCAATAAAATATAAACGTTTATCTTTAAAATATATTTATTTGTTACGCTGCTCTGACTATACATTACTCAAGCAACCATAAATAGAAAAACTTAAATGAGGGTGTACCCTTAAAATTTTAATACATGTATTAAAATTTTAAGGGTACACGAGATTGATTCTGTCGCTAAAAAATTCTAGGTTTTTTTCCTTTCATAGTTTTCATATATTGTAAACGTTAAAACAAATGTTATTATAGCCAATTTCCATGGTAATTAAATTTCACTGACCGCTGTCAATCATTTTATTCTCGTTACCTGTATTTATAAGACTAGCAGTAAACTTCACTAACATTTACAAACAAAAAGCTCATTTCCAGCATGGCCTGGTGTTACTCAAATCAATATTACATGTTTAATATTAGTTATATATAACACCCATACTAATATGATATACATCTTAACTTCCCCGTAACTAATTCCTATTGCTATTCGCTTTTTGCTTCAAATCGGAAAAAGTTTACGAATTAATTTATGCGTAAATGTTAAATTCATTATATTTGCAAATTATTTGAAACCACATCAAAATATATTGTATAATATTTGTTAACCGCATAAAACTTATTAAGAAATACAATAGAAAAATAAATTAATAAAATAGTTTTGTGCATAATCATAAACCGAATTTTAATCCGATTACCAAAGCAATAAATACGCAAATTTTATCAGTAAGATGGTTTCAAATCTGAGAGAACTGTCTATGTTTTGTATTTCCCTTTCATTTTACAATTTTATATTACTACTCACTAGATATTAACAACTCTAATCCTTAGAAGCTATGTACCATGTTTATTCACTAAACCGATTTCTATTGCTGTTATCAAAGAATGGAAATTTAGAACTTAAATTCATCATTTTCTAACTATCATCTAATGATATTGCAAAACATATTTATACAGTAGAAGCTGATAGTTTGAAAGCTATTACTTTTTCTCGTTTTCTCTCACCGCCAACGCCAAACCTTTTGCTGTCATAATGGTTTTCAACAGAAATATGCAAGATAAATAATATCAAAATGTAGATTATAGAAATTGCTTCAATATAATCAAAAGGCGTAAATGAATAGAAGAATTACGGCTACATTGGGAATTTCGGAGAAACTCGGCAATTCGTAACTACTTTGAATGGATCGCTAAGATTATATGCTAATGAAGAAATTTTAATTTTTTTAATAGACATATGTTTCAAACTCTACAATTTTAAATAATTTATAACATAAAATTCAGTTCATACAAACATCACAGAGAGCACTCTAACTAAGAAAACCTGTTAATAGTAGAACTTGCTCTACTAAGATTCCACGTAGACTTAGGTACGCGTAAATTTTCAAACATTTAAGGTTGCCATAATATTTCTATTCAATTATTTACATATATTATTTATTACTTTTTACTGTAAAATTAATTTAAATCAAATAAAACAATGCCCTGATAGGCTTTTCATAGATGCAAAACAAATTAAGAGATTTATCGAAAAAAGACGTTGTTGGGTCTAAAATGGACTAATTATAAAGATTTTTACATAGAATTTTATCTCTCGCATTTTATAAGATAGTATTTAAGGACAGTTGACTAGAATTAAAGAATCATTGTCACTATAATAATACACAAGCTCAAATAACAACTGAAAAACTTGAAAATTTTAACGCACTCTACAACGTTAGAATGTGTATACATTAGAATTTGTTCCGTCATAATTTTTGCGTGTTGCTGGACAATTACATACATACATTTGACCCGACACCGATTCCAAAAATTTCTGTCAATAGCGATATTTTGCAAATTAATTACTTTCAGTATCAACATTTTACCGCAAAAGTTCCAAGTACTCACGTTTTCTTTAGTTTATATTTTGCAGTGTACTTGTTATACGGTGGTTACTTAAGATCGTTTTAATAATTTATAATAATTTTGAGTGCATATGATATACTATTTTATTAAGAATATCACGAACTTACATTGGTATTTAATGAATATTTTTACATATCTGTATACCTACCTATCTATTGCTTCATGCCTTTGTGTGTGTGTATTTATATGTATATATATATATATATATATATATATATATATATATATATATATATATATATATATATATATATACCTGTGCACATTTACTAACCTGCCTACTAATATCCAATTTGCTTTATGCCATTGTAAATGTACATAATTATCTACCTAGGAAAAATTATCTTAGTTGCTTCATACCTTTGAATGCACCTACATGTTGTAACCTACCTATTCCTTTTGTTACATACTTGCTTACGCCAAGACAAGTTAAAAGAATTCACAGTCTATGATTTTGCTTAAGAACGCATTAACGTCCTTATTATTCGTGTCAAAATTTTAAAGGGCATTGTTTTATTTGATTTAAATAAATTAAAATATAAAAAACACAAATAAATTATTCAACATTATGAAAGAGCGCTGAAAGCCGGCTATTTGTAAAGGTCAGTAAAATTGTTTTATTATTATTTTTAATTTTGACTCTCATATTTATTTAATCTTATTATTATATTATCATTAGACCTACATTATCCAAAGTTGATCACGGTACCTGTACTGTTCATTGTTAAAGAGTTCTGTTGTTACTTTCAATTTCCAAGGCCAAATTCTGTTTTATCAAATTTTCATTGGACCCCTTTCAAATGAAAAAAAAATCATGCAAATACCTTAATAGAGGCTGGATATGTAAGGCACCATACACAAAAAATACAGTCAAATTGGAACCTCTTCTTTTGTTTGAAGTCGATTAAAAAAACAGCGCAGCAGTGGTGAACAGAAAATTAATTCCTTGTGAAGTTACGTGATAATGTACAAATGTATTATTCCTTAAGATTTTCATAATGAAAATTACGGGAAAAACGTCATATCAACACTGCCATTGTCAGATGATTTTGTTAATGATATTTAATCTCGAAAAAGGATTTTCTAACAGTTTTTGAAGTTTTATTTTACTGAAAGGGTTTATAGAATAATAGCATTAAAGAGATTTTATGACAAAACATGAGAATGTTTTTTCAAACTTCGTACTTTTGAGTAGACTATTTCGAAAATGTTTGTTTTTCTTTCAAATTCGTCAAAAATAATTTAAATTCAGAGTGATGAGAGGAATTAGCTTCATGAAAATACTCGTGAGGAAAATACTGCCTGTATATACAGCACTGTCGCACAATTTTACTCGTACTTATTTTTCCTTTTACTTTCGCAACCACTCTTAATAACTAATTATAAAACACAAGGTATGCCCGTCTGTCTATGTTTACTTGATGTCTCTAGATGACTTAAGCCAACGTTCGTTAAATAGTATTAGTGTAACGAATAAAACTATTCTTATACATCAATTCTATTGCAACCGAAGAACCCCATCGAGCGGATTTTTATAATTGCTGTCGTTCCTATCGGTTGCTCAATTATTTTACTTCACTTCAGACTAAAGTCATTTACGCTAAATAATTTGGGAATGTAGTCGAGCCACTTAGAAATCTAGTATATATAGAAAAAATTACAGATCACTAGAAGGTTAATAACCAAGCCCCAAGAAAAAGGAAAAATAATATGTAGTTTGAACACGAGACAGAATCAAATTTATACTCGCTAGAAATAGTTCTAGTTTATTAAAGCGATATTCAATATAATATTAAGATTAACAGTGGTACACTATAGAATTTGTTTAATGTGGAGTGTTTTCAATCAAAAGTTTTAAAATTAATTTAAAATAACTTTTGTTATCGGTACACCCTTTTTTCCCCCTAAACGTATTTAAAAATAATTGTGTCACAACCAGATATATGTACAAAGATTTATAAGTTTTGTTCGTGTATTAAAAATACCAATTAAGAAACTTATAGCATTTCCGAAAATTATATACAGTCCATCCCTTATTGTTTTATTGTATACAGGTTTCTTTATTTTCATCTGGTACTTTGTAGGGAAACTCATTTGTGTTTTCTATTTTAATGCTCGAGTGCCCGAAATTTAAAATACCTAAGCCAGCTTTTTAAATTCTTCCAATAACGATTAATTGTTATTTTCGTGCCCCTTTATAAAAAGAGACTTGTGTAAAAAATCTATGTTAGTAATTGAAATTAGTTATTGTGGATATTTGTTGATTTGACTACAAATTATAATAAAACCAGAAATTATAATTGAAAATAGAATTATAATTGAATTTGCCTGTAATCAGGCCTTAAGACTTCTCCCAACATCTATTTTAGGTATTTATATCTTTTGTGTAGTCCGCTTTTAATTTGTTTCTGTCTTGAGTCAATTTCAAATGGCATGTCTATTATTATTTTATGCTGGCGACATGTATTCTATTTTTAATTGACTGAAATGTCAAAAAATAACGAGTACATTTAGTATTAATATTTTACAATCGCTTGGCACTTTCTTTTCTTTGTCAACTAACACATTCCCTTTCAAGGAAATCAGTCGATATATCTAATTTTTCATAAATGTTTAAAAATAGAAAATAAAATCAACAAGTTGGTAAACACAAGTCAGTTTAAAAGTCTAATATCATGTGTTTAATAATACAGGACGGAGTTTTGAAAGTCGAGTGTTGGGCTCAGGTGAAACGATTTTAAAAAATGACGCTCTTAAATGGAGAAAATGAAAACAGTAAGTCTCTTCAAAATTGTGTTGAAATCGTTATTTAGAAAAATGGGGAATCATTTGTATTTTTTCATGAAAAGTCAGACCGTTTTTATTTTTAAATGCTATTTCTGTGAAACTTTTTGAACCAGCGCGATGAAAAAAAGTGTAGATTGTGTCTCGGTGTTTCATCCATATACAGAAGTAACACACTACATGCAACTCGCAAAAAAACAAGTAAAACCAGAAAAAAGCGACAAAAAATCATTTTGACAACAACAGAACGAATGTATTGACATTCGTACTGTCAATTAACAGTTTTCGTTTAATTAATTTAGTCAAAGGTTGCACATTAAGAGAAGAAATCGATATTGGTTAATTGTTGTAATTGTTTCAAAGAAGTAGTACTTCATCAGATTTTTTTGGATTAACAATTATTGATATATTAAACATGTAATTCATATGCATTTATGTATTAACATTTTCTTATTTCTTATTAACTAACAATTTTATTCTCTTTTCTTTCGTAATACGGTTAAAATTTTTATTTTATTTTCTCTTTTCTAATAGTCAATTGCTGATTTATTTGCTTTTTTATATTCTGAAAAATGTCAGATTTTCTAGAAATTGTATTTAATTCCTGTAACGCCTAACCAGTCTCTTCTGGAGACCAAAACAATTATAATAGGTTATACTTATCTTCCACTTGGAGAAACAAAATATTTTTGAAAAAGAAATACAGTATCTTGGAATAAAATTATTTAACTTACTAAATGAAATCTCTTCATCATGTGAAGAAATTATATAAAACTTTGGTTGTGTGACTTGAATATCATTCAGTCAGTAAGTTCTTATTAACGACACAATTAGATACGTTGATATGAGATACAAAAAAGTGAAGACGCTATTTGTAACAATGTTTAATTACGTTAATACATTTTTTTTTAAATTAGAATCAATATTTTATTGCTTAAAATTAGAATAACAAAAAGTTTAACTAGAAAATAATAAATAACATTTAATGCTGAATGTCACAAACTAAAAAGAAAGCAAGATTGTTTTTCATTTAAATATACCGATCAACGTTTCTTTGCCCGTAATATAGTAGTAAAGAAGGCCACAAATCACTTAAATATATACTTAATCAATAAATATCTTTGTTCGAAAATATTTGGGAACACAGCCTTTAAACCTTCACTACATTAAAAAAGTTATCAAATGGTATATATTTAAATAAAATATCAACTTGGCAACACACTTCGTTTGATGAGTTGTTTGCACACAGCTTTACACTTAAAGCTGTGTACAAACAACTTCTGGCTTTTCCTCTTCCAAAAGCAGTTCGACATGCCACCGTAATAATATTAAACGGAAAACAATTAGCTTTCGTCACCATTTTAATTGCTATTTCGTAATTACTGACGACGCCGGCAGCGGGAGCGCACGTTTATGAACTGGACTTCAATTATCTAGATAATTGCGGAGCGAACCCGTTGAAATATTTCATTGTTTTTTTGTTACCCGCACGGCGGGCGTACGCGCCTTTTATATGCATAGCTACTTACTACTGTTACGCGCGAGGAAATTCCCGCACGTAACGATATCGAAACATCTGGCGCAGTCGCACCGAATGCGGCTTATCCGAATATTTGGCTACAAAACTGTCAACCAGAAAGTACGTTAAAATATGCATATTCGAATTATTTTGACCCACACTCGGTACGTAGACTCACAACATTCGTGGAATCTTTTAACAAAATTGATGTGACTGTGAATTCAATTTCCTTTCATATCCCCCCTCCATTAATTATTATCCTTTCTTTTCCTACCCCCTAAGCCCTGGTTCAAAGCCCCTCTTAAGATAACAAATTAGATTATTTTAGGTGTTTTTTTTGTTTTTTCCCATAAAAAATACTCATCATATTTCGTTATCACCTTTCGTTCTCTGTATACCTATAAACCTAATAATTCCTAAATTCGCTGTATTGTTGTTTGACTAAAAGACATCATTTTTACAGAAAAATAAGTACGCGAGGTGATTATTCATTAAAGAAGTAAATAAATGAATGTACAAGTAATTAATTACGACGATAAAGACTATTATTTTCTGGGTCGATGTGAGGTTCATGTACTCAAATAGATAAGGAGTCTATCCCATTTGCAAAATAATTCTATCATTTTTACTCCAAACGCGATGTAAAGAAACTGTAAAGATTTAATTTTGTATTATCGTTCAAAGTCAGGGTAAAACGGTAACTAACTCGAATAAATCTTAAAAGAGTAGCATGCTAGATAACTAACCAGTTATTCTCATTGAAACTGGTTGAGCGTTATAGATATCTGTAATTATGTTTAATTGTGTATAAAAATTGTATTGTTGTAATTGTGTTTAAAAAATAAAATGCATTAGAGTAAACATTTAAGAAACGTCATTTCCTTTTTTCTTTTATTTTTGGTTTTTTAAAGAAAGTATGTAAGTCATAAACAAAGAATAAATAACCGTCATTAATTATGATAAACACAGTATTAAAAAATATTTTCTTGAAATCATTTACCTTTTCTACTTTACCAATTTACAATATAAATACTGTCATATTTGCAGTCGTTAGTCTCGTCAAAAACTCGCAAATATTTATCCGCTCCGATACGCCTGTGCGACCGCGTCCTAACCGAGGTTGAACGGCTGTACCGTTGCCACAATTAGCCGGCACCGCGGACCTCGCGCCACGACGCTCACGATCCACGAGCACCGCATTTATTGATAGATTTCCTCTCGGCTCGCCGTACGAACTAATCTATGCATAAACGTCATCACTTAGCCGACGTCGCGACCTTATTCATCGCTGAAAATCGACGTCGGTAACTTTTTAAAGAAAGTGACATATTATTAATAGATCAGTTGACTTGAGAGATATATTAGAAAGTTAAAAACAAGTTTATCTTGAAAATGTAACTATTTCATTGTTATCACATCAATACCGAGATTTAAAAAACAATACGACCTGATTGAACTGAGAACTACATCGTGATACGATTGCGGTTTTGGGTTTTTTCGCTTATTAAAAACCTGTTAACTATAGTGTAGTCATAAATAAATATAAAAGTTGTACCCTTAACCGTATATAGCATTTCCTTTAAACGATATAAAATATTACTTTCACCGTGTGGACATATTGCCTAGCTTATCTTTCACAGGCGTATAAACATCGTGAATTTCTTTCAACACCTAACATGATCGTTTTAGTTTTCCTAAAAATGACACACTAATTCCGGAACGCAATTATTTTCATAATTTTAGATTCAGTGATTGTGGGGATTGAGTGGGGGGGGGGTTGATTTATTTTTCACCTATTTTAGAACATATATCTACATGAATTATGTAAAAAAAAATTTTTTTGAGATTTTCGTAACTATCTTCTGCCAGTGATATCCCACACGATGCATATAATTTTAAAAAATCGAGTACATTATTTTACCCCCTCCCTACTATTTTATAATTGCAATATAAATATTTTTGAGTATTAACTGTTTTTGAGAAAACCGCTGTGGCAGACAAATGGAAAAACGGGCAGATACGTAAATGATCTTAACGGGTTATGTTTTTTTTTCTCTTTATAGGTACGGAATCCTGAAAACATATTATTGGTGTATAATGTGGAATTCAAAGAGATTTTGTAAAAAACTCAAAAAAAGTGAGAAAAACAAATTTAATTATATCACGTAGGAATATAAATGTAAAGTAAATTGAGTTTGAAACATAACCCCACAAGTTATGATAGTAATAAATGCTCAGTAAGTTCAAATACTGAATTTAATAGAACAGGTCCTGTGCGGTAATATTCTAAGCTACTCGTAACTCTAATGGCGACTTTAACTGATTTAAAAAATAAGATAAGTTCCGCTCGTACGATTGTTTCTCATTTATTGCTTTGCGTACTTATTCGCAAAGGCTCGAGAATAACCTGTTCAATATGATATTTTTTTATAAATCATTTATGATTTCATCACTAATAAAATAATATATATTTAATGGCAATGTCGTACCTAATATTTAGCAATATTAGACACGAAATTTAAATCAAATGTACCATGGAATTCACCTTTCAAATGTGGCTCCTTAAAATTCTTAAAATTGCATCTAGAAAACATTTTTTTTTTAAAGAAGCATCAAAATGTGGTGATAAAATTGAGCAACCGGTGTCATTGCTGGGCACATACACATTAAGAAACCGCTCTCGCTGCATACGACCAACCAAACAATCGGTACTAGAATCCAAGCATACCGCCACAACTCTTCGAAGCCTCTCCATTGTGCTCCGACACAAGGCACCGCAGCGAATAACCCTCGCCTCGTATGACTCGTTACTAATTACAAGTGCGGCCGCCGGTCAAGGAACGTCCCTACAAAAGTCTAACGCTAATTTTGTCGCGCTTTGCGCAACTACAGGCGATACCTACCGCCCGCCTTTGTATGCAGCGCCGCCGACCCGAACCGCCTTTTTGTTTAGCGAATCGTCGATAATTACGAGAGGGTTGAAAGCTGAGCCGTTCTGCGAAAGAAAACATGTGAACACTTTTATGATGGAACGTAAATAGTCGGCTACTATATGAAGGCAGGTGTCACAATAAAGTATAGAGTTTTGTTTTAAAATTGATTACTTATTTTCGGCAAAAAATAAATCAACATCGTTAGGTGTTTACCAAAATACACATCGGAATGATAAAACGTATGTAAAAATGTGGAAAGTTATTTCTATTTTAAAATCTATCTTTATATCTACATATTCAAGCTCTACCTTCCTCTGAAGGGAGGTAAGAAATAATCATGTTACCGATGGAGTAGCCAGGCAAAAATATTCCTTAACTGATTTTAGAACTACATAAGTTTATTAAATATTTGCTTACGATCTTGTTACCAAAGAAGTGAGATCCTGAAATAACCACAGTCAATCTTTTCATGCGTAAAGCTATAAATTCTTGAAACTGTGTTTTATATAACAGGAGATGACTTTAAATCTTAGCATAAGAAATGATAAGGCCAAGAGAAGTGATCGTTAATTTCTATTGTTCTATTAGTTGGTAACAGACAGACCGACGTACAAACGGATGATAACAAACTTATTTTAAAAACGATTCTATTGTCCAAATTTCTTATTATAGATTAGAAAATTTAGTTTCTCCTAATTGTAACTATCCTAACTATAATATTATAAATGCGAAAGTGTGTTTCTTTGCTTCAATTTTCGATTACTCGACCGGGCTCTGTGAAATTTTAACGTGGGAATAGTATCAACAAATATTGTTTTCTAGCTATTAAAGCTGCTAGGCATAAGAACGTGAATCTAAGTATGTATGAATCTATATTTATGTAATAGCCGCGATTAATTAACAATAAAAATGCAATCTGAACATTTAATTTAATGTGGTATTTTGAGTTTATATTGGTCGTAGGAAGCAATACGCCTGATCTTGCTTAACAGAAGTTAGCTTGAAAACTTAGAATGCTATTGATAGATCAATTAAGATTTACTATCATGGCTGCTTAAAAATTATGTGACATAGGTCAATAAAAATTATTTAGTATTCGCCTTAATGACAGAAGTTTTCACGCGGAAATTGTATTATTTTAAGAAAATATCAGTTGTTGAAGCGTTTATCAGCTTTTCTCAGCATATTTTTGAAAATGTATACATTTGAATATATTTGAAACGCATATATCGAACAAATATCTCGAGACCCGGGAAATTCAGGACAATTTAAGTTTCTGTTATTCGACTACCGATTTATAGACCAATGATTAAATGTGAAACTCGTCAGTACCTGTCAACTGACGTCACAATGTGACCAAATTATGCAATAATGGCACGAGCGCGTTAAGTGCTCACGACTTTCACACGTTATTTTGTTTCAGAATGTTACAAAGTTCCTTAGTAAGCATTAAGTATGTAGCGATCATTCTCCGGCAATACACCACAAACATAAACTGCGCTTTTTGATACTATCTCAAAAAGAGTGGAAGATATTTTCATAGCATTTATGCTTAAACCTACATAATTCACATACCAAGTAAAAAATGTGATCAAGTGGTAGATGCACCCGCATATCAGGTTTTCCGGATCTAATCTTCTAAATGAAAAGAAAATGTTTGTTTTATTGGCAAAATTTTGAAAGATATACATATCATCCTCATTTTTATCATCTCCACTTTTCGCAAAAATGTATTCTTTACTAACATTCAAGACATGAGGCTTAAAAAGACAATAGTAATAAAAAAATTGTTACAGTTTTCCTGTAATCATTCTATATGCCTCTATTTACTTTCTAATTTTTCTTTAAGACACGTTTCCGCGGAATTAGTAAGTCCTTTAATTTGATATTCATGACGCTTTTAATTTTATATCTAAAAAAAAAGGCTTTTCCATAATTTATTAAAATAACTGTAAATAAACAAAATCCGTCTATGTACTATATTTTTACGACTACGACCAATGGTCTATGAATGAAGATTCGGTAACAGACCAGCCGACGTACAAACAAATGATGAAAAACAAAGCTTAAACAGTGGAATCGCCACTGTCCAAATTTCTTATTATAGCTTATAAAATTTAGTTTCTCCTAATCGTAACTATCCTACCGATAATATTGAAAATGTGAAAGTTTGTTTGTTCGCTTATTCGTTTGTGACACTTTCAATTCTCAAGTACTCAACCGGACTCTGTGAAATTTTTCATACATGTAGCCTCTGTGTCATAAAGATGGACGTAGAGGATTATTATCAAAGAATATTGTTTTTTTAGTTATTAAAATATCACCCCGCTAGGAATAAGAACATATACCTAAGTAGGTATGTGCCAATATTTACGTAGTGGCCGCTTTTAATTAACCAGAAAATAAAATCTGCAATAAGAATTTAATGTTCTGTTCACCATAATGTTAATGTTAATTTTATATTATAAACTGAATACTTGGTATAGTTTTTATTTCTAAAATTTATTACGTAAGATTGGAATTTTAAATTTATTGAAGCACAAATTAGGCATTTCTTATATCAAAATTCTCCATAAAAGCATCTACTAAACGTAGATTCGATAATTATCCGCAGTAAAACTTAAATAACGATTTCTACACGTATCTCGAAAAAAAGTAGTCATGTTTCACGCCCGCAAGCTCAAACATAGTATACCTTTCATATCCATTGATACTTTTTTATACAAAATGTCTACGCCCAAATAGCTATAACCCATACTCCGAACAAGTTTCCATTATAACTGTGTTAGAACAACACAGAGTATAAAATCAATTGAAATTCAGTTTTCAATTTGGGCGAATATTTGATATGTTAATAATTTTAAGAAATTCATTTAAATCAAACATAAAAAATGCTTGCTTTAAATTAATTTCCACAACAATTAAAATTACAAGATCAGTATTAAGAAATTGGTTAAGTTAGATTAAATATACTAGATCTGGTAACATATAATCATACTAACTGCTTTGAAACGAAAATAGGACTGACTATACATAATGATATTTAATATTAAAAATATAACATTTCGGCAATATATTAAATATGTATAAATCCACCCTTTAACATTGTATCTAAAAGTTCTCTGATCATAGTCTTGTTACTAAAATAGTTGTAGTAAATTTGATAATGCCATGTTTTCTAATTAACCATTACAATCATAAGTTACAAAACCACATGAGCAAGTCTCAGTAGCGTAGAAAATAATTATCTGCATATTTCTATAATTTGTGAATGTAAATAATAATTTATAATTTAAATTCCCATTAGATGTCGGTTGAAATGGTACGCTGTTAAATCCGTCTCCACGAAACAGAATATCATCAAGGCATACATTACACATATTTCTGTTCACTTACTGTTGAATGATGACACTAGTTATTTATTAGTTGCAAACTATCAAGTACATAAAGTCAAAACTCGCATAATCGTATGCATAATAATATGTATATATAATACACAGAGACATTTATTAAACAAAGTAATTTTCATTTCAGCCATCAATATTTTACTAATCTCAAAATTTTCTTAAGCAAAACTTTAATCGATAAGCGAATCTCGTTTTGCCAGAAATTACCGAATGTTCGTACAAAAGTAACATGCATACCTAAAAAGCAGAGTAGAGCAATTAATTACTTCTAGAAACAATTTCTTTTCATAAGATACGTATTAAAAGAACTTCAAGCTCAAGAGTCAAATTTAAGTCCACAAGTATGGAATGGAAAATTGGAAACATTCTCTATGTCGTATTACTTCACTACCAATTATTTCTGAAAGTAATTTAATAAATAATAGTTAAATTGAAACCATGTTTAGATCGCTTACAAAATATTTTATATTAATACTCCCTAAATCTTTAACCACCTTGGTTCAACCTAAATCAACAAGTAACAAGGATTAGATTATCGTACAGTTACGCGTATGGGCATTAAAATTTGAAAGAGCGATGCACAAATTATTATAAGCTTTGTTTATTAGAGCGAACTGTCTCCCCTTACTTATTTAGTTAAATGAAATGAAAAAAAAATCGTCTACCTGTGAGCCGCCGCTGCAAATGCAACGAGCTGCGAGCATTTTGCAACTTTTGTTCGGCGCTCTTCTTAAATAAACTATTGTTCAGCCGACACCGCGCTTCAAAACGCAGTGGCTGCTCGTCGCGTAATACTTTATGCTGATTTTAACATTTATAGATAAACGTATGCAAATGTAGTCAGCAATGCAAATGGATTTATTTATTCATAAAATATATTCATGCGTTACTTTCAGATAGCTTTGTTGTGTTAATTATTTTATCCGTATTAATTTAATCTCCTTTCTTGTTTCAATCTTTTTTTACTTAAAAAAACAATTCCACCTTGGACATCTTTTAGATCATTGGTTAATATTTAAAGTGGGTACAACAATACTTCATTTATTGAAAACCTAGTGCGTGAAGGTTAAAAAATCGCTAAATACGTCATATTAAATGTTTGTGTTCCATTTGGTTATGTTATACTTTTAGAATTCTAATGATCATAAGTTATTATCTTTTGGCAGTTGTGTTGATAACAATATTTATTTATTTAATAACACATAGTAAACGTACCTAAGCCTAAACCTGCAAGTGACGCAAAAGAAATGATACAGCTGCGTAACATTGCCTTTTTCTGCAAAACACAAGCCTTATACATCGCAAAAGATCATCGCCGTGGTGTGTTAGGTTGCTCACAAAGGATACGGCGTGCGGAAGCGCGGCGCACCGCGGAGAGCCGGGTTCGATTCCCGGCCGCTCATCGAGCGCGGCTGGACTGGTATTCTGGTTGACTCTAAGAGACTGCTCTCGTAAATAAATCCGCCATATGTATCAATAAGATATATTAAAGTAGATAAATAAATAAATAAAAGGTCAATTTTCAGAATTTCATTTTAGGCTTAGCATTTGTAATTGTGTGCATAATGCCTTAAATTTTCTATGAAAGGTCCTCTAATCAGATTTTTGCTGGAAAAAAAACATGGTGCTTTAAAAATAATATAAAACATTAATAATAATAAAAGTTCATTATTTCGTTACGTGGCGACATTTAAAATGTTAAACTTTGAAAATGAAAAAAAGTCGATAAAATACTTTGGTATTTTTGAATAACATCAATTATGAATAAGTCACGCAACACGAAGATCCCGTATACATTTAGAAATGTAAAAGTGTACATAGATTTCTATTAAACTATTTACAAATATTAATATTTATTCTTCAACATAATAATATAATATCTAGTATATCTTTTGCAAGCATATAATCAGCTCAATTTTCTCAACAACTATAAAATTTGGAATCATCACTCTAATTTTCCGTTAAAAATGTAAACTTTTAGTGTTGCTACTTTTTTCATAATTTTAAGGTTAGTAGTATCAGAGGTGGAGAGGGGGAAACGGGATATTTTTACTGTGAACGTTTTTGGATACTTGCAAGTCGCTCTTTCAATTTATAGCCCAAACGATGTATATAGGTGACCTTATCCTTAAAATATAATTTGACCCCTTTAATATTTCCATATAAATATTTTTGAGTTTGATCTATCGATAGAACATATTTCAGAGTTAAAATTCTAAATAAATATACGAAATTTCAAGTTTCAACGTCTAATGTGACATTTCTCACGTCTGATACATATAATACAATGTGTAAAAGTGCAAACTGTAAACTCGCTAGTCAAGTTTACTGAACTTATAGCTAGTTTAAAAAAGTGCGGTCGGGTTTCCGATACAGATAATTAACAAGCAGCCTGTCGTCCTCGCTGTACACTTTTTACACAATTATCTCGACACGTGCGGATAGCAAAATCGTTTTCATTTGTTATAATTGCTGACAGTAATTAACACCAACGAACTAAATAATGCGACGTATTAATGAGCGGACGCCACTGGCTCGCGAGGCCGCCAACAAAGGGAACGTTAAGCTTAAATAATTATTATTTTTCATCTGCATCTTTTTTGTCACAGTTATCAATCAACAGAAGGAGAGCTTTTTTGTATCGACGGGCGAACACCTGGTTCGAACATCCATTTGCGCGTCGCGTAATACAAAAGGTCTCGTAATGACAGGACGGAAATCTCTCATCGATTCTGACGAATTCCTAGATCGGGTCGCGCTGCGCACAAAGGGCTCGCCGTTTTGTAATGGAATATTTAATTATTGCTGCGGACGCTTTAGCCGGTCGCTAGTCGTCACTTTGCGAACAGGGTTTGTTTGTTGATGACCTGTTCGGTGTATCGTTTTCTGAGGTAAATGAAGAATTATTAGAGACATAATATTAATGAAAAATAAGCTTAATAATAACCTGAGCATTTTAATATGAAGAAATATAAAATTAAAACGAATTAGACAGTAAATAAAATGAGAATTTCATTTCACAGGTATGAAATTTTTATGTATTACATATCAACATTCATATATTATAATAACAAGAGACAAAGAAATTATTTGCAACGATAAATAACAGTTCTATTATCCTCCAAGAATAAACTTTCCAAGAGTGAACTTTAACTAGCGAAAATATTATTTAAAAAAAATATTTGTAATTACAGTGGGAAGATTTATTTTCGATTTTCAAACAAAAGTTAAACATAATCATTTCTATATCACTACAAGCTAGTTATTTATCTACTTATAATGAGATATTTTATTATAAACGTTACTTGTACGGGGAAATTCGGAAGAGTTTGTCTGCTAATTATATTAGAAGTATATGTTCCACAGCATTCTGTATCTCATAAAATGCTATTCTTTTTATATGGAATTTACCAACTATAATTCATACACAACTACATGCCACAAACACTTACGAAATCTTCCATGACATAGTACCAATTAATTTTGTGAAGCGAACAAATTTACACTTTCCACCTTAATTGTTAATGGTAATAACTTTTGTAGGCATTAGAAAATTAACTTTATTTGCATTAGATATGTACGCATTAAATCAGCTAACATAAAAGTCATAGTTACAAAACCATACAAACGAACACGTATATAAACTAGGTTGTGTTTGCCTTCACGGTACTCTGTTTGTCGTCGGACCACAATGACGATGAAAATAGTTCATTAAGATTTGCGATATTTCGAGCGTCAACAAGAAAGGGCTGAAGGATCGCCGTGGGTGGTCCGGCTTTCGATTCCTAGCTGCTGCATAAACTAGACATATATATACATACATAGGTACGCTTCGTTTATATGCGCTGAGAGTAAATAATAAATTACGTTAGTTTCAAGATGGCGTACTGAATATGGTATGGCGTGCTATTTATTTGAAGAGCTTAGAGACATATAAAGTCAAAAAAATTAAATTTGTTTATATTTTTAGTTTAGTATTACGTGGCGATATTGGTTTCAATTAATAACTTTTTAAGTTTCAAAATATTATTATAAATGACAATTTTATCTCTTAGCTTAGTAGTGCTACCTTAATTTTTAATTAGTATATATATATATATATATATATATATATATATATGTGTGTGTGTGTGTGTGTGTGTATTAATACATTATAAGCTTGAAAGATTGTAAAGTACTCACTTTTATTTTTACGATTACATTGTCATGGTAATAATGAAAATAACATTACATTATGGATTATTTTATAGAAATTGTTCATTTATTTAACCGTAAAAGAGACCACAGGCATAATAACTAATTAAAAAATTATTATATTATGCCAATAAATTTCAAGTTTCTTTGTCGAAGGTTTCTAAAAAAAATACTCTGACACACAAACACTTTTTGATGTTCGGAACCAGAGAAACCTAAGTTATTTTTATAAATATTTACAAAAAAATTATCTAAAATTTGTACGCTGGGGGGAAATAGAAAGGATAAGATATTAGGTAAACAGGCTATGAACAGTATGATAATAGAGTGAGTGGAATTAGGAAAGGTATGATATTTTAAGACTATGAAAGTGTTTCTGTACTGTGATACTATGTTCCAATTTACTTCTAACTTAGTATCATGAACGGAGGCGAAATATTCATAAAATAACGAATAATGTTAAACTGTTCACAATCTGCTTATATGAAAAAGTTTTTTCATATTGGCAGATTATGAATACTTTAGAAATGTAAACACACAAAATGTTGAATGTAAACAGCACATAAAAGACTAAAATAGCTTTTACTGGCATGACTTACGCGTACATACATGTACGCGTATGAAGTCAGAATACAAAGCTAGTGTCTTATATGATAGAATATCATTAGATAAATTATGATAATAATTTTTGTTTACACCGTTTTACCAAAACTCGTAATAAACCTACATATACAATATATAAAAAAATGAAGACGAACCTTAAACGGGATCCCTTAGTAGATTTTTATAGGTAAGTGCTAACATTTTATAAGGACGTCAGTCAGCTGATAACAAAAAAGGGTCATCCTGACCGCCGCAACACAAACACGGGGAGTGGGTGGTCACCCTAAACAAACATATCGCGGACCGTCCCAAACTATCCCGCGAAACATACATGCACCGCACACGGTCAATATTGGATAAGATATAAGTCCGTGTATGATTAGTTACGAATTAGTTGATATATTTTTCATTTCGTAAGTTTTGCCGAGTACGAAGATAAGTTTCGTGTTCAATGAGATAACTTTCGATGCAGTGCATTAGAAAAAAAAGACGTTGAGTTCATCATTATATAAATTTCAATTTATCTTATTTTTCTAGAGGTACCGCGTTGTCTTTCTTCAGCTGTTCGTTTAAAAACTAGAAAGGTTATCACTTTATGATGTTATGATTCATAATAAAGTGGGAATAATGCTATTATTTTATGATGTTAATTTTGAAAGTTCTTAAAATGGGCCATTTACATAACAGTAGTAAAAGTAAAATTACTTCAAATGTATTTTACTTAAATTTTGTCATTTGTTTTTACAAATTGACAATAGTTTAAAAATTGTTTTTATCACATCAGGGTGAATTTAACACGAGACAATTTACTTTCGACTGTGTTTTATGATATTTATTATGGTCTCAATCAAAAACATAATTACGATCGATTTCGATTGGTATTTTATCATGAAGTCCCACCTTACGCAACTATTTACAACTAGTTTAACGAATTCAAGCGTGGACTGGTCAAGCTTAGTGAATATGCATAAGGGACGTCCTTCAACAGCGACAACTGAAGTTTCGCACAAGTTATATAAACTTTACATAAACGTTTAGGTGTCAAGAAGCTTTGCGCTAGGTGGATACCCCATGATTTAACCAATGCTCTAAAATACCATCATGAACCAATCAGGTGACGCAAAATGTTAGTAAAATTCAACGGAGTTCACACAAATTCTGTATTTGACACCATTATGGGTAACGAAAACTGAATATACCATTACGAACCCGAAACTAAGAGGCAATCTGCGCAATGGACGTTTCCTTTTGAAGAGTTGCCTACGTAGTTGAAAAAAGGAAGAAATACTGGAAAAAGATGGCCCTCTCATTCTTCGGAAGGACGGTGTAAAATATAAAAATAACTCGACCTCAATTCGTAAGACGTCTGTTTATTACCAAGAATAAAAGATAAACTACGAGCTACTTTATAAAATAACAAATACACTTCCCGGATACAGAAGAAGCGGTGACTGCCTTCAAAAAGGGCTTAGAAGAGACGTCCAAGGAACAGTGGCCCACTGCTTCTTTCAGTAATTCCATCGAAAGAAAAGATGCAAGATGCATAGCGTATCACGGAAATTATTGTGGAGAGAGCTCTGTATCTTAGTGTTTTAGAAACAGTAGTAGTTTTTGATCGGAAAGTGAAGATTTAAACACATATATATGTATATATATATATATATATACATATATATATATATATATATATATATATATATATATATATATATATATATATGAAAAGTATTGAATTTTAATGGAAATATAAAAGTACAAAAGCGGAAAGATTTTAAAATAGTGACAAATCTGTTTACGTCTATTAATGTTGTTTTGTGAACATCTAACTAATATTTTTCTGTCTTAGCCACTTTAATTTTAAGATTTATAAAATCATTGTAACAAAAATTAGTATGAAACATTCTAACGAACGGAGGGAATTTTCTTTATACATCTCAGACAAGTTTATTCTTTTTACTTATCTTCCGCTGCTAATTTTTGAGAATTTCAACTTATTCATTTGTGACAAAATATGCGTATATTTTCTCGCTCCGTAATTTATGAAAACAATTATAACTTATTTTGGAATAAAAAGAAAGCAACCTTGTGCTCTGGTAAAATTATATTATCTAAGCTTTCTGATGTGATAAGTCTAATGTTTATTCTGAAATCTATTCTGCTATAATTGTTATCACTGTGTAATATTTTACGTTAAAATTATAAATCGGTCTAACATTATCATGTCTGTATTTCATAACTTCAATTTACTTTTAGTCTAAACAGTCCTTAAAATATTGTTATCATATTAGGTTTAATTTACATAGGTTTTTCAAAATCTATGTAAATTAAAGCCTTTTTTATAGCTACTGTCAAAAATGTTTCTCACTGTTGCCTTTCATAATCCCGGAAATCATAGTCCTTTTAAAATCTATACTGAATAAAGCACAACAAATTTACGTATTCTTTAATATTACCAATCCGACTTTTTCATCATTTTAAAAATCATATTAGTTTTTGCTCCACTCTCCAGACACGTATTGTTATTTTGAATCTGGCTCGCGAGAAAAGAACCTTAGTAGGCGCCTGTAAATAAAATTAAAATGGTACAAACCTCGTTTCAAAAAATCACTGAGATGTAACGAATGCAAATCGAATCGTTACCACTGAAACAGCTAATAAAACTCACAAAACACCACCTTCCCAATACAGTGTCTATACTCCGCTTAACTATATATGACAAACTATGTATACGTTCTGTTATTTCTTCCGAGCAATTCAAAAAATAACTCATCTCAATGCTCACGAGCTAATCAACGCTCGACAATGGCTCGCTCTATGTCTCCGCTCTCGCTGATCGCCTAACGAGATGAAACTCATAGAACGCGACAGTGGCCTGGCACAAAAACGTGTAGAATGTACTCAAAAGCGTCACAAAAAGGCGTAGAATGCGGTCGGCGCGGCCGCACCAGTACGGCCGTGGTCACGACGCGCGACTCACCTATGCCGAATCGGCCGGCCCGTTTTTCGGCTCCTTTTTTACTGCATATTTCTAACTAATTTTAAATTATTTCTCATTTTCATAAACACTTTTTATCTTGGACACCTTGTAAAAGTGGGCAGGTCATGATTAAACAAAAGACCAGTGGAATTCAAGCTACCAAGAATGGCCGGCAGCGGTACTCAAAGTTTAGAAAGTATATACCTTTAAAACATGGCTGTCTTGCATTTAGTCAATTTCATATTATAGTAAAACAATATTAAGAAAATATCGTTTCAATTTGCCATTTTATCATTTAACTACTAGCACATTGTACTGCGACAACTCGTACCAACCTGTGAAAATAAAGTAATTAGTCTCCATCTTTTTCATGTGATTAATATTTATATACTAAGCATATGTCGTAGATAAGTTTGCCAAAACCTTATTATAAACTTTCGAAATATTTTCAACCAGTTCTTGGCACTTTATTATATCCCATCTAGTGAGTCTTGAAATTAGTTTACTGATACTCGAATATGTAAAAAAATAATTTTAAAAAATTTTAAGCTCTGAAAACCGTACTATAAGAATGTACTGTTTTATTTTCCAGGAAAATATTATTTTCCGAATACTATCAAAGTGAGCAAAAAAGTTTATAATATTATACATTTGGAAATTAAAATGTTTAACCTGTGTAAATTATACGGAACGGTACCGGAAAGGTTAGCTACCTTCCATACTTATTTCATTGAACTTACTTTAACTTAACTATGATGATGATGTCCCATATTCTCCCATGGTTGAACAAGAGATGGTACAAATTTCCATAAATTTTGTAAAATTTAAGTGATACAGACCACTATCATTATATTCAAATAATGGCCAAAAATTTAATTTAAGTTATTCAAAGCATGAAATTTGGCGATAAGATTTGTGCAAATACTTTTGAATAACATACGTTGAACACGTCAATTGCCTTTATATTTATTCCCATTATTGTTGCATTCAAACTATATTTTTAGTTCGAATGCAATAATGTGGATAAATATAAATATATTTATATAACATAATTGTTGACCCATTTAATGGCTGTTATTGTTTGTTAATATCTGTTAATGTTTAATGCATTTAATATCAGCATAACGAGTCTTTTCGCGATAAACACTGCTTTATCGATCCTAAAACATATAAAAATATTACATAACATTGTTTCCTATTTCTGTTACATTTTCATAACATACACAGACTTATGAAATTACACTACTTAATTTTTTAAATGATGAATCTGATCAATTAATTTTTTAAAAATCCCAGGGTATTTGCAGTATAAATCGTATTTTCACTCTATTCAATTACCAAACAAACGTGTTATTAACACATTAAATTGACTCACAGTTTGAGATGCGCCGGGACCGTCTCAAAAACCGATCCCGTCATAATTTGTTACGCTTCTGGTTTTGAAAAAACATACATAACACGAAATAAAAACAAGAATCAAGGTGTTCGCCTTGAATGGGCGAATCGCTCCTCGGATAGCCAGCGCCCGACGTTCGCATCGGACCCACACATACAGCCCCAGGTCTTAGTCCCAAACGGCAAGCCACACATGAGCAGATTGAGACACCGGATCAAATCAGTCAATCCTTTGAATCATACCTCATTTCAAATCCTCTTTTCTCAAATTTATCATTAGATTTAAGATATTTTTATGACTATGGAATTATGTTATGAATTAGGAGACAAAGTATTATAAATTCTCTGCTTCAATAATCAACATTTTTCTCCCTAAATTCGGTATGAAATTCCGAATTAGACTTTCATATTTTTTTTAGGTCGATTAACACTTTCAATAATGAAATCAATTTCACAATATATATATATATATATATATATATATATATATATATATATATATATATATATATATATATATATATATATATATATATATATATATATATATATATATTACTTACCTATCTAATATAAATAACTAAATTGAAAAAGCATTCGATGTTCGCCTCTTCATAAAATGGTGTAAAAACTCGAAAGCAAAGCTTGCTTTTCTAAACTTGTAGACATATTGAGTAGCCTGGCGTTAAATTTAATTGTTATGGTGTAGCGATTCATTAGTTATTGGAACAATAATAAAACTGTTTGCGTCTTACTTCATATCAGAATTTAAGAGAGAATTAAAGAAAATGTATAATGGGGAAAACTAATCGAGGAAGTACATTTTATCCAATAGTACATTTTATCCAAAAGTTCCCAAATTTTGGTATTTATGAGATTACTTATTATATCACAAGCCAAAAGGTTATTTAACAGTTAACATTGTTTCATAGTGTAATAATTTGCAAATCGCCCATAGGTTTGGGGTCTATCGAATCGCGTCCGGTGAAAAGTTAGATCATGTACTTACATTTAGGTAGACATGAGACGTCTATGCTTATACACATACAAACGCGCGTTTGTGCCTACGACATATCCCCAAATTATTAAATTTCTTCAATGAGGATTGACGAATGTTCCTTGCATGAGATGAATATTCGACGTAGATACAATGGTCGAGCGTTTTCTCTTTGTTAATTTTAACGACTCCTTGTATGTCTTTCGGCAAGTCGAATGGGGGATTTTGTAGTTTGGTTATTGGAAGCGTTCGGTGATTTTGTTTCTAGTGATCTGTGCAGGCTTTATTCTTTCCTATATGTGGTATTGACATTTTTTTTGTCTGTTATTTAAGGGCACAAAGAAATTTGTATAGATACAACGTGCGGAATATAAAATTATTGATGGAATAAAGATAAAAATATAATTTCATTTCATTTCAACAATCAAACCTTATCTGACAAGAAGATAACTAAGATTTGAAACAAAATATACTAAAAAGAGGTGGATAAATTGTCAACGTAATTCTCGTTTTATTTTTTTCATCAATTCTTGATCATCTGTTGAATAATTTTTTTTTCTGTTTTTAAATATTTTATACTAATCTTTTGCATGATTATATCAAAGAAATTTTAGCCATATATATAAGGAAGCGAGAGGTCAAATGAAATATAAAACATTACGAATGAAGAATAAAAGTGTTATCTTCTGAGTAGAATATATATAAGTTTACCACAATCGATTTTACCACTTGACTGCACTGTCGATTGGTGAAACTAAGTATGGTAAGATATGCAAGTTGTTCATAAAGTGCATCGTTCGGGTGTCGTGCGCGTCACCGCCGGCGGGCGTCGCCGTGTCGCTCGCGCTGCTCACGCCATCTGCAGTTTATGTCACGATCAGCTACTTGCATGTCACGATGTTGGTTGTGTGAAGAAATTTCAAAAACTTGCTCTTTAATATTTGTGTTTACACGTAGATAGTACCAGTATTATGCCGGAGTTTTCGATCGATTATAATCACATTTTATTGAATGCGGGTGGTATTTGTATATTAAAACAAGCAAAGCATATTAAAAACAAAATACTAAACTAATGAAATGTTATAAACACCATCGTGTTACATTGAAGTTAAATATACTCCTAAATAATTCGTTTAGAAGCTACGTAGATGACTCCATATATGAGATGACTCCATATATCGGGAAAAACTTTGTAAGATTTTCCCATCAAAATTTTTTCTGATTTCTGTTTTCTTGATTTTCATAGTATTTGATAAAATTTACTAAGAAATGACGAAATAACGTGCAGCCTACAACGGGACATTATTAAAATAAAATCATTTCTTCTCCTATCTTATGTACCACACTCGCTTCCTTCGCCTACATACTTTCTTATATTATTTCGGTTTATCTTAATATATCACATACCATAAATCCTTTGGGTGTCATAAAAAATTTTAAAAAAATTAAACGATTTTAAATTTTGCATGTTCACAAGCTCTGTGGTTATCCATTATAGAGCTTAGACAAGGCAAAATTTAGTGGATTATATTCCAGCAGAAACATTTTATTTGTTTATTTTCTATTCCTTGACAAACAGTCAATAATTTTCTCCTACGTTTATTTTTCTATTTGATGGTAATGTTGGTATATTGTGCTTCTCTCTTCATTACGATCTAATTTTTTATGCATGTTAACAGTTATAAATTCATTTGAAATTCTATCAATTCATATTATGTAATTTTTTTAAAAATCTTTCAGTGTCACAAAGCGCGTCAATTTAAAATTCAATATTTAATAAAGAGACTTACATTAAAAAACTTTCATTTTCAAAGACCTTTCCAATGATATCCAACTCAATGGAAAGCGCCAAAAAAAATGGTCCCTACTTCCCATCTACGGCGAAACAATAACAAAAATATAGCATCTGTTTGTACATTTTGTTTCATTCCAATCCTTTAAACAAAAGTTGGCAAATATAATTTGGCCATATTTGTATTCATTTTCCTTCTCATTATCCACAGCACGACTTGCTTACCGGGCGGGTTGCATTGAAGTGAACTATGCACAATTACAACGTTCTGCGATAGATAATATAATTTTATGCCTCTTCTCTCCTTAATATAAAAGACTATAAATTAACCGAGCAAAAATATTATTAGTACCGTTTGGGGAATATTTGATGTCAATACTTTTTTATGTTATTTTGACATAATTGTGTGAATAATTTGCTCGCGCCCAAAGAGGTGTCTATAAGAAATAAAAATGTGGCTTCATATCGTCTGAATATAAATTCAAAAAAATGTTCACTCCATTGATATATTCTGCGAAATCGTACCAAGCGACCTATCTCTGCCCGTGGCGTCCCTTTCACCGTTTCTTTTTTTGTACATTTTTTTCTTCCCTGCTGGCTGTTGTATAAGGGTATTTTTTTCAATCGACGCTCTGAGACGCAAACATTAGTCGAACGGTAAACAAAAGACGGACCTCAAAATTTCACCTTAATCATTGTGATGAGACCCTATTGTGATCATTCAGTTCGGGGCCTCATTGTGGACGATTTTTGAGAAAAAAAGCGTTGTATTTCAAACAAACGTATTATGCCTTCTACGATAGCTAACATTTTCGGGGCAGTGAGAAAGGTGATAATTTAAATTCACTTCCGTAAGTCTGTGTTCAGAATCGAATTGGATTTTTATAAGCGTCCTTAAACATATTTTTGTAGCATTATCAATCATAGGTCGACGTCGCCTTCAATGTGTTGCCTAACTTCATTAGTACATTCAACATAATTTTTAAAATGCACTAATTAAAACTAAGGTCTTATGCTTAAATATTTTCATTGAAGAAAACTTAAACTTATGTTTATAATCACTTAGAAAAAATGAAATGTAATTTATAAGCGTTCTCTTTGAATAACGACATAGCATAAAAAATTGTCAATTTGTGAGGTAACCTAATCAAAAATATGGAAAAAATATGAAGGTACCTACAGCCAATTAGGTAAATATTTCAATGACCAATTCCGACTTCGAGCCAAAGAGTAAAAAAAGCTATGTCAAGCTGTACAATCGAGCTCACTGTTCAATACCGTCGATTTAATTTGATCGCGGCAGACAACCAAATCAATTAAAATCGATAAAAATCAAGAAAAGAAATAAAAAATCAATTTACGAAACAAACAACTGAGCAGCACGAGAGCCGGACCGACATATTAATTCCCGCAATACGCCGAGGCGTTACTCGCTTGCACGTTTCCTATTGTTAACATTTTTATTTGAAAACCATTAAAAACATTATTTTATTTTTTATTATTCCTTTTACATCACTCGCAGCTTTACAGTCTCGCTTCATCGTGCCACCGTGAACGCCTATAGTCGTTTCTCTCTAAATGCGTTCGCGTAAGAGAGAGGAACATATTTCCGAGTTTCGGCTTGGATATAAATGTCATTATGGCGTTATACATTATCGGTATTGTTCGATATATTGATTTATTATGAATATTCATTTTGTAAGTAAATTTGTTTTTTATCCCATCTCGGCCGGTTGCCGGCGCAATAAATCTCGTTTATGGCATTTCGCGCTTAACTCTTTATTGGATTTAGGAACGAATCTATTACGGCGCCTGGTAATTGTTCACGTGCCGGTTGTTGCCAGTATGTCGTGACGATTTTGTAATAAATGATCGGAACGCTCCCGATGTTCATTACTGAATGTCGACCGTTCATTTTGAATGTCGGTTGAGCGTGTCGTTTAAATTTTTGATTTCACTGCCCGTTCCGCCTTGGACTAGACGCAATTAATTTCCAATGAGGCACGTACCTATTGGTTTCTCTTGCCACTTAGTATATTTTTCATTCCGTAATTGAGATTAATTCCGTATCAGAAAACCGTAAAATTTATTATTTAAAAAAGATTTATTTGTTGGGAATCCGTGAAATGTATTAATTGAAAAAAAGAAATTACTGCTACAGATCCGTAAAAATTACTGATTATAAAAAATGTTTGTTTATGTCATCCGTAGATGTTACTATTTTAAAAATCTTTTTGATAATTTTTAATATTGAAGTTAATTTCTTCAAAAATAATTGTAAACTTATGTGTAATATTCAATCGATTTGTCTTTTTAATAGTTCTAAAAAGCAATACAGAAGAACGTCGTTATTAAGTATTCGTTTATCTTAAACAATATAGCTTAAAACTTTCCCTATGGAGGAAATAATATTTTAGAAAGACCCATGGACCATAGCAGCCAGACTGTGGAAGATGCACAATTATTATAGTTGTAAGTACTACTTAAATAGTAGAAGCAGCATTCTTGTGCTAAGACAGAATTTCATCTAAACAACAAATTCTGGATTTAAAACAATTAAAAATGACTAAGGGTAGTGGCTTAAGCATTAATTTAATATCTATTTGTTTGTTTAGTCTTTTAAAGTTAAAATCAGTTTAAAAATAACTTATTGCACTGATCTCAAAAACACTCCAATAGTGAACAATATCATGAGTGAACATTGGAGTGAAACAACGAAAAATAAAAGTCTAATGCAAAATATTTTCAAAATTATGTTTGTATACATTTTTGGCGGAAGCGTAGTGAAATTGAGTCCAGTTTCAAAATGTATAAACCGTTCAAATTATCTTTAAAGAAACATGAAGTTTCAATGTGGCTTCAGAACAAGACGGATAAGAGCAAAGAAGACGCGTAAGAAACTTCAACTATACACTTGATAAAATCGCTGGGACAGTATTAAATTATTACTGAAAATGTAGTGATTAAAGTTCTTTAAGAATGTTTAGAATACAAAAAACGCAATTAATTTACATTTCATTTTATTATATTAGATTGGATTTGAAACCTCTCGCTGCGGAAAAAAAATGGAAAATGGAAAATCCGTGATAGTTTTTTAAACTACAATAACATAAATAATTTTAATTCAATAATGATACAATTAGCAGAATATCTCTCTTAAAAACGTGATCTCGAGGAAGGTATTACAGCTGTCTCTCTTGGGAAACTCTCGCTCTCGATATAGCGTGTGATAACTTAAAAGGCTGATTGAATTTTCACTCAAATTTCGTCATTATCTTGGCTTTAAAACAGTAAATACATTATTCTCTTTCAACAAAGGGCTACTAAACCAGATCGAGGCAAGAATAAATTGGCAATAGAAATATAAAATAAGTTACATAAGCTTTAAAGCAATTTTTGCGGAAAGTTTCACAAAATGGGACCTAAGTGTTTTTTTTCAGCACAAAATATATTTAAAAAGCAGATATTCATTAAAATTGTATATTACCAGATGGAAATATTTTGCATTAGAAAATTATAGCTCTAAAAAATAATTGGAAAATATATCACCACTTCAATAGATTGATTCGTTACTATTAAAAAGTTAAGTTTTAATTACGAATTATAACTAGTTAAGAAATATATGTAAACAGACTTTGAAATAAAATGGCGGCAAGCGTAAATGAAAATACCAAGATTCTTATTAAGAGGGATAGAATTAAACGCCAATATGAGTAACTATAAACAAACAAGCGATAAAAAAATTCGTGAATTATTTGAACCCTTAAGCTTTAGCTGAAATTTTAAGTTATTGTTTGCTTCTAAACATCGATGAAAGATTTCGCGATAGAGCAAAATAAGACATGAGAGCGACACATAGTGAAGGTCGGGAGGAAGACGAGCTTTGGTTCGTGACACGAGTTGGCACCGCGCGGCGCCTCCGCCGCCGCTCACCCTTAATAGCTGAGCGGGCCTCCGATACTCGACAACTTTCCCATTTACATAAATACAATATAACGCGCTCTCGTCTTGCGCCACCTTAGAGCTCGATACTTGGCGCGAAGCCGCACTGCGTTGACGGTTTGCTAAGCGAAGTAAAATAAGTCTAACGTCGAACAAGATATGTGATGATTCACAAGAAAATTAACCTTATCTTCGCCTGGTTCGAAAATGAATTTTACAGGTTCTGTGGAGAAAATCTTGCTGAACATGCAAATTTTCTCTTTTCAAAATGTGTCTTTGTTATTTCTTAAAATTTATGAATTATTTAGGAAGCTAGTTCAGGAAACCTCGGTTTTGGGGAGAACGCTTTTCTATAATTGGAGATAGTTTTTTAAAACTTTTTAGTATTTACTTTTAAGGTATTTGATTATTGTACTTTTAAGGTATTTAATTATTTGTGTTTAATTATTTCTTAAGTAATGTATGCGTATTGAAATTAATGAAAAGTTTAATTAATTAATCCAAATGTCGACTTCTTTATATGTCTATTTTTTAGTAAAACCAACGTAAACTCGATTAAAACTTGAAAAATCGATAATAACGCCTTGTAAATTAGCAGTCGTGGTTAATAAAAAAAACAGAATCGTTTTAATTTGTCTTAGAAGCTAAGATCCTTTATGAGTGGTCACATATATATAATATACTCAATATGTTTAATATATGACTGGAACAATGTCACAATTTCCATAAGCAGTATTTCTTTAACTGTTCTCGCCGAAGTAAGTTAATTGTTATTGGTTAAAACATGAAAATAACAACTAAGAAACTAGCAAACAATATTACGCATTTTTGAAAAGGGTGATATCCTCTTTTCGTTGGACTAAATGTCTATAATGTATTAATTAACTGATATGGATTAATTTTGTTAGTACCTCACACTTAAATAGTTCTTTTTCATTCCGCATATAAGAAAATAATTCTAAGTACATGACATCGTCTTCATTTACACAGACTTCTTGGGGTTATTTTTTGCGATCTTAAATTAATTCCAAATCACAAAAAAATACGCGCGATAACCTAGTGAAGAAAGTAACATAAAATACTCATTTTTGTACAAGAAATATTGTAAATTTGAACAATTTATAAATAAGAGATCAAATGCTTAGCATTCCACCCCCGGCGATCGGTGCGACCGTAAGCCCACTTCCTTTGTTATAAGTTTAACTAGCTAGCGAGTAAGCAAAGTACCCGAATTGATCGGTATCGCCCCGGCAGTATCCGCTCGAGCCACCATTCTTTTATTTACTTTTAGTTTTCAAATAAGAAAGGAGGCATTAAGGTATTGTTTGTCAATATATCACTTATCCAATTGGAATAGATGTGTTCGAAGCGTCGATCTGCTCTTTGTTTTATTCAAGTCGAGACAAACGTATGTAGCTAAGTACGTGTACGGGACGTAGACATGGAGGTATTTGTAGCTATTTGAATGGAGCCAGTAGGTGGTATATTGAAAACTTACACCTCGGGAACTTTTTTATTTGCCTTAAACGGATAAAGAGATCTGTCGTTATTTATTGTTATTAGTCCTGAGACGTCTTTAAGTTCGATGCGAATTTAAAGACCTTTTTTATTTTATCCAATAAAAACTCGAATACGTGTTGGTAAAAGCATAAATTGTTTTCGTTTTATATATTAATATTATTTTATATATTTAATTTTTTTATTTTCATATTTCGTCCCTTATGCACCGTATAAAGATTTTCACCAATTAGAGAATGAAAACAAATGTTATTTGTGTTCCCGGATTCAATAAAAATACATTATTATATTGAGTGTAATAGCCTGTCGTGAGACTATAATACCCAAAGTCATTTATTAAAAAAAATTAATCTAATTAATTTATGCATTCGCTTTACCCTCAACTTCTACCATAAACTTGTAGGATTTTTATGAACACGGTAAAGCAATTATTTTAAATCCAACTTATATTAAACTAATGTTTTGTCGTCACGATTCATCACGTGAGAGTATTTTTTCGAACATTAGAAAATGATATTAAATCACCAGCATCAATTTTGAATAATCAAACTGCAACCATGCGTAGACAAAAAACATTTTACCCAACCCTTCACTCAAACAAACTATCCAATCAACAATATCCTCGTTTAAAGTACGGTGAATATAATGTAACCCAATAATTGCGTAACGTACACAAGAAAAAAAATATAACAACAAATCCGCGAACATTTAAAAACCATAAACAAAACTAAAAAATTCCCCACCATTACACGTTTGTTTCTATTCATTACAGAGCAAACAAAAAAATATGTCATTAAAACTGTAGCTCAAAAAAGTTTCTGTGTTTACATACAGCAAGTGGCGCGACTAACGCGGCTTGTGGCCAATCCCACTCGGTTTAATCTAAATTACAGCTATAATTAAGCACGCAAAGCTCCTTGAAAAAAAGCTCGCTGAAAAACAAGTTTAGTATTCACCCCTTAGCTTTTTTTTCTTAAGCACTCTCCTGTGTGAGTGGGGCGATTTGCATGGGAGTGGTGGCGGCTGTTTTTTTTTAAACACCGCCACAGTTGCGAGGTGCAATCTAGCCACTAATTGCTTCCCGCTCGGTGGCGATACGTGAGGGTGACTACCCAGTACTTAGGTCATTAATTTATACAACGTTTTTACGCCGTCTTGTAATGATGCAGTTTATATCACTTTTTTCTAACGCCGAGTGATTAATACTTGTAATTTTTATTTCCATGATTTATGTGGGCGGAAAATGATTTATGTTTTTCCTCTATGATGCTCCTTTCCCTATTCGCGTTTTGATTGATTGATCCAAGTGTGTTCGAGGGAATGAATGAATAAATAATGATAAGTTTCATGTTAATATTATATTTTGTTATTTTCTTCGCTACTTTTATTTACTTAAAGCGTTTATGATCGTAGATAAGAACCTTCTATTGAAGGAGTACAAATGTTATCTTGACCTTAACTTGACAATTTATTCAGGACTTTTATATTTTATGATATACATAATTTTGTCTATTAACGAAGATTAAAATTTATGTAGTTAACGTGATGTCAATTTACAGTAATCAACTATATTTTCGATAACATGTTAGCAGCTCCTAAGTCTAACCTGTGAGAGTTTATCATCGTGATATCAAATTTGACACGTACCATACATTTTTTCGTTATTTTCATAATTTTAACTAAACATTCTGGTAAACCCAATCTAAACATTCTGGCAAACACTGCCAGTTTCAGGATGTGTTTTGGTAAATTACTTATGTAAATTTAATTTTGTTTGCCTAAACCTTACTCAGTGACATAATTTTTTATATTATTTAAATATGATGAGAAATTTTTAAGCCAATTTCAATCAATAAATAATTTTCTTAGTATATAATTTCCGAATACTCTTAATTAAAAATACCTTTATATACATTTATATAATATGCATGCTTAACTTTTGGTTTCCTACATAATAAATACACATTAATGCCATAAAGCTCAATATCCCTTGTGCTTCTTTTTTGTAATATGAAAAAACTATTTGTTGAATATATTTGGCGTTAATTTTGTAGAAATTCATTATTCACAATTAAATGAAACTACGGGATGTAGTATTATTTCTACTTTAAGTTCTTTACCACGACCTAGTTTCGTTGTATTGCAGCATCTTCAGGTGGGCTGTTAGCAAAGATTCTTTACTAACCGTAGGTCGCGGTAAAGAACTTAAAGAAAGTAGAAATAATACTACAACACGTAGTTTCATTTAATTGTGAAAAAAATATTCAATTAACACGAGAGAATTATACTTTTATACTTTCTGTAATATTTTAATTTACTTAAAAGAGTATTTGTTGCAATGTTGAAAGTATAATTGTGTATCTGATTTTAAAGTGTAATAATAAACCCGGATTATGTTTGTTCCGCTAAAATATCATTACGTATTTCATTATAAATCTCATAATACACTTAGGAGAGCGCTCGTTCGAACAAAACTTGATCAGTAGATGATTTAGAGAGCGCGACACACGCCGCAGCTGCCGGCTTTAACAAACAATATTGTTTTCATCATTAGACATTAATTTATACGGCTCCCGGTCGGCCGATTACGCACGCGGCCCTGACAATGCTTTATTAAAAAATGTATTCGCTCTTTTTTGTGTTCTGTTTTTCCACGGGGCGTATTTATAGCTGTGGCCTACAAAATAGATTGAATTTAGAGAGTAAAGCAGTGTAAATTGTATGGGGTTTGATACTATACATTTTCAAACAAAATATTATAATTTCTCTTGTATTAAAGACTTTCTGTATTCCGCAAACCAAATATATAAGACAAAATCTCAATCAACTATTATGTTTACCGATGGTGTGCTAGTAATATTGATTATAGATTAAATTATGTGTATAATAGAAAGAGCAAAGTAAAGGTTCAAAACAGCTAATAAGAGAAAAAACAAAGTGAAAGTCCTGACAACTGCGTTATTTCATTGAAAAAAATATTTTAAAAAATCGAACATGATTATTTTTTTAAATTATCTGAAACATACCAAACACCCCATTACAACCGTTCTAAAATACCTATTGAAACATTTTAATTATCGTAATATTCTTCTATGAAATAATGGCCTGTATTAATTATATTCTTGATAGTTATTTATTTTTAAACTAACGAACTTTCTTTCAAATACCAAAAAAATCGCACCATTCTCTAACATAGAACGTTGTCGGAACAATCAACTTTTTAGCCTTTCTACAAGTTGAACCCTTTTCCATACCTTAATTATTCTTTCGTAAATTACATTTTATTATTTTAATAACCATGGAAGTTTATAGCACTACAAAGTTTAACAAACTTCAACACAAGTTTTTTTCTATCAAATAGAGCTGTTTCCGGTTGTCCGTGCTGTATCCTTCAAACGTAAATCTTCTAATGAGGTATAGCGCGTGTGAACATTGAAATTCGGTATACAGTATGCAAAATATAAACAATGAAATAAGGAAAGAAAATGTAGCCATTTACTAATTTTCGCTCGATAATTTTGGTAATTCGTGGACGTCCAAAAATATGAATATAGCAAACTCATAGCAGACAACAAACACGAGCTAAAGCGTTGTCTCGTTCAAGATTATATGTATATATACATATACACAAATGTAAACTATAACCAAAATACCTACTAGACACAAACTTCGCACCACTGCTTTATACAAAAACGAAATGTTGCTGACGAAAAACTTGAACGCGGACGTCATTACCAGAGCAGAGCTCCGAGCGTGCTATAAATATGAGAATCAGAATTCGTGATGAATCCGCCTAGCGGAATAATTTTCTTTGTTCCGCGAACAGATATTGTTTTTGTCCTCCCCTTCGCTAGAGGTGTGCGTCGTTACATTATATGGTTTTTTTTCTATCGCGCTCCATCGACACCCCTCCCAGCTAGGCCAGGCCATAAAACAACACCCCGCGGAACGAAAAAAATCCCAGATAACATTAACGATGTAATATGTAATTGTTATGGGTGAGCACGGCTGGCGGGCGCGCTAACTAACGCATTCGTTTCGTTAATGTGACTACGGGTATTACCCGATTGCATTTGGCGGGTAAACATAGCCGAAAATCGATAAAAATGTTGATACATAGCTAAGAATATAAACGGATATTTTATATATTAAATCCATCAAATCCTCGTCTACACAGTAGTGGATATACTCAAGATGATTTTCAAACCAGCTGCTGTGACTACCAAAGCTTATTACACTTTATTTTAGTATAAAATATGTATTGAAAATTCTATAACAAATTAGTATTGTTACAAAAATTAATGAAAAATAAAATGGCTGCTGCTCAGAGACATAGAAAGACTGAGATATGAACTTGACAAAAGATTATAAAGTCTAACTGGCTTTGTATATGAAATTAACGCGGAACTAGATACCAAATCCATTACAGATATAATGTCTACTGTATAAACATTTTTGTTTAGAATGAATTGTTCTTAAATACATTTACATTTGAAGGTCGTAAATCAGAACGAATATCAGAATAAGGTTATTTTAGAAAATATGAATCATTAGGTTTACTAATAAGTTTCCATTCCAAACTTGTTCTTTGGGGATACCCTAGTTCAGTTTTTGGAACTTTTGTTAATTTATGCAAATTTGTATCTATTACGTCCTGACTGCAAAAGAACTCTTCAGTCAAGTCAGTCGAGGATTTTCTTCAACGATGTGACGTAATCGTTGTGCATCTAAGTTAACATGCTTCAAGGGTTCGGTGTAACTGTCATTAAGAGGTTCGAGGCCACTTCTCTTTATTAATACTTTGTAATAAAAATTCTGAGACTTTCTAGAAAAGACTTGAACTCGGGACAAAAATTTATTAACCGACCCAATAAATGTTTTGTAGGAAAAAATAAATATGCAAGTGCTTAGCACAGAGGAAAAAATCTAAATCTACAACTTCCCGTGATCACCCGAAGTAAAAGAAAAGACAGACTTTACAAAGAGATAAACTTTCACCGAACTCCTAGAGTACAATTCAAATTGTTATAATATTAACTGAATGAACGTAGTGACCGAAAGCCTGACTGACTTCGGACGCTGATGACTACGAGGCCGACTACTGTATCTCACAGCCAGCCGAATACTTAAAAAATAATTACGAACACATTTTTTTAACTCACTGCACAACGCTAACTACTATTTTAATCTGATATTGTAATTAATGTTGAGCCGTCCGTCGCTTCTGATGCAAGTTACGAGTATCTTTTTATTTCCTTCCATCGGTAGAGAACAAAAGAGTGGTCTTAATAGAAAATAATTGAACAAAAAATTAAAACACACCGCAGCTACCTGAATTGTAATTTGACGCTCTCTCTGATGATTGGGAACTAATCTCAACTTTAATTATTATCTTAACACAAGCGCTCGGCATACCTGAGGCTTGCTTTACAAACTTACTGCTCCGTAACTAATATTATAATATCTATCTATCTATATACCTATACATTATACCGACGCGTATACGTAAACTTTTTATGGAAGGCTTATTTTAGAAGCGACAAAAAGTTGATCAATATACGGCCGGTATCAATATCATCGGACGCTATTAATTATTGTGAGCCAGCGGAGTTCTTACAAATTGTGATTGCTTTAATCAATTCTAATTACGTGATTCCAAGTCGTATCAAGTCTTTTGTGCAACAAATCGCTGTTTAATTGTGTCAGCAAGCTCGGGTCGTCTACGTCAATTGCCGGAGTTCGCTGCTGACAGAAAAGTTCAACGTTTTCAACAGGATCTTGGATCAATGACACAATTTAGACGTCCGCGTCGGGGCGAATGCACTTAGTGCATCTGATTTAGATTTGCTTTGTAACAAACGATATTAGGAAATTCAACACAAAGGAAGAACTTATTTCAGGTTTTTTAAAGAAAAACTTACATTACGAAACATGGAATTTACATACATACAAATTTGAAATTTCAAGTCATTATTAAACTCTATGAAGGAATTCTCGATGGAGGACTCCTCAATCTAGTTTTCAACCTTAAAATTTCATAATTGTCTTATCCTGTGCTTATCGGCTTAACGATTTAATTTACTGGCTTATTTCTAATTGCAAAATTAACTCACCTTTAAGTGAAAACTATATCTTATATGTAGTAGTGAAAAAGAGCTATACATGGCACATTCACGCAAATGCCCCTGTAAAGCAATTTAAATAACGAAAAAAATCGTGAAACCCGGTCAACCTTCAAAATACGAATTCCTGAAATATGGAGAGAAATAGCTATTTATTGAAATATATTTAAATTACGTTTATTCCACCTTCTAAGCCTTTGCAATCTTATAGTAGAAGACGTGGGTACATAACGTTTACTTCAATCCTATAATCGCAAACAGTTTATTTGCTTAGAGACCATAACTCATGACGTTGGACTAATGTGAATTTTTTATGTAAATTTTTTTAAATAATGGAAAACCATACCACGATAATATAAAATAACGATAATATAAAGATAAAAACTGAAAAATTTATTGAAAGAAAACTTGAATTTATTGGTTTGAAAAAATTTGATTTAATTGGCTTTTCTACATTTTTTATTTTTAATAAACTTAGCTAAAGTCGAAGAAGATTTTCTTAATTAAAATCAGAAAATTGTTATTAAGTAAAATATTTCACTTAATAAAAATTGCTTAATATTTGCTTAATAAATTTTGTTTATAATATATCCGCTTTTACGTACATTTCTCCATAATTTAATCAGTAAATAGACACAAAACACAACTGCCCAATGTACTTTGTATCCTTCGAACGCGATATCATATTGTTTATCATTCAAAATCTCTGCAGTTATCAATCATTACAAGTAGCCCTCCAGTACTTTGGATCATTCCTTTTCAAATTCCAGCAAAATCAAACATTCCTCTCCAACATATCATTAAACTTTATTAAAACGCCCATATCGGCGAACAAATCCGCAAAGATTATCGGGATAGCCTCCATTGCAATATTTTACCAAAAATATGATATTAACAAGCCAGCCCCATTGCCATTGACATTTCGTACACTTATAGAAATGTTCCACTATATCCCTATACAGTTGAGTATGCGTATGAGATTATAACTCCACGCAGCATCTCATAGCACTCTGCGATTGTCACATTTCGCGTTGCGTTTATCACGATAAGTGCGTCCCCCGCTCGCGGAGACAATGACCGTGGGGCGCCGCTGAGCAATGCCACTTTTTATTACTCTCACTGCGGACTGGGGTCGCCACATTTTCCACTTTACTCGGGATTTTCCTATTATTTTTTAAAAATCTATTCTAAACATCTTTAACATCATAATTTTATTATTAAGCGCATTTATAAGCTTAAGTCTTTTTATTCTATTTTTATAACCGGATTTTCCTACCTGAAACCTGTTTGATTCTATTTTAATAATTTTCATGTTGAATTATGTATAATCTGACCCAAACTCAAAAACTTAGTTTTTTATAAGAAATGCTTGCAGCAATACGATATACTAATCCTCTGCACCAAGCGCCATTTTTGTTGTTCATAGAACTTCGCTTCCATTTAAGAAAGATTAAATGGAAATGCTCGTTATTAATTTTAATACTATTTTAACAGTCTTATTTTAAACTTTAATCGCGTTACTCAAATTGATAATTGACATGTATTAATCGAATTGAAGAGAAAAACAATTCAAAACATTGGCATTCCGAAATAGATCAAGTGCTTTTCTGTATATAATATTTGCGATGAAATAAAAATATTAAATGCAGAAAAGAATCTCCTCAGATCAGAATTCACAAAAGATCCACAATAAGCCTGTTATTCCGTTATTGTTTAACCTAATTATTAACTATATCACGGAACGTCTGCAAAAACCTACACTTTGGAATTACTGTACGCTGATGATATAATTCTCATTTCTGAAACTCAAAAACAAGTGTAGGAGTGGGGTCTTAGGGTTAACAGACACAAGAATGAATATATACAGTGTGACATGTCTGGAAATAGCGCCAACGACAACCCATCAGTAATGATCTGAACAGCTTAAACTTCTCAATCCAATCGTATCTCCGAAAGACAGCGCTGAAAAAGACATCAAGCGTAGAATAATAATTGCCTGGCTCATGTGGATATCCCTATCCGGGGTATTACGTGACGCTAGAATGCCTATCGACCTCAAAGGTCGAATTTACAAGCAATCAGTATAACCAGCACTCGCGTATGGATCTATTATTAAATACTTACTATTTTACTACTCAGAATTATTATTAAATACTTTACTAATTTACATATTCGTAAAGTATTTAATAATAATTATATATTATATTATACTATAATTCAACCGAGAACGTTTTATTCGCTAACATATTTTTAGCTCTTTTTTTCTGAATTTTTACTAATATTTTGATTTTTAAAAAATAAAATTGGTAAAATTTTATTAACTTTTTTGTTAACTTCGAAAATAAATTTACCTTCATTATAAATATTTTTTAATAAACTGGCTGATAACTATATTTTTTCTTGTGTCAAATAACATGTCCCAATTTGCCTATAAAAATATTTGGTGACCCTACTACGGACCCACACATTAAAACTCTGCCTAGTTATGTTACATATATATTTTTTTAAGTATTAATGTTTTTTTTGCTCACACACAATAAAGAAGGGGTTCAATGCGGCAAAGTACGCAGGGGTAGGTCGAGAGGGGTTAATGTCGTCGCCAGTATAAAAAATGCAAGCTTCCTTGTAGTTTGCGAATTATTCGTTTAGAGGACGCTGGACGTAATAAATGTCAGGGTGCGAGTGCACGAGAAGGCGTGCATAAAAAAGTAGGTTTACGAATAATGATAGCGGGTTTGTTGCATTCTACTATTTACTGAACTTTTGAAGCGTTACAGATACTCACATAATTTTCTCTTTTAGTTAGTATTAAGTACTCAAAGGTTTATGGCTGTTTAGTTTCTATAGACATGCATTATTGTTAATTTTAAAACGATAAAATAAGAAAAGATCTTTTTGTTCTCCTAGATATGAACTCAAACCACATTTATTACCGGAACAAAATTCCTCGAAAGTGGAAGTTTTTCAAAGTGACATACCGTATCAACAAATAGAAGGTAAATCGTTTTGCTGCCTACATCAATACAATGGTTAATATTTAAAAAAAAAACTATCAAGCGTGAGTAGAACTCGACTACGAGGGTTCCGTACACTTTCAACCAGTAATATAAATATTTAAGAATACATAATATGCCCATTAAACTATTTACAGGTATAAGTTCACAACGTAAACATATTGCCTAATATATATTTCAAAGGCGTTAAAACATGGTGTACATTTAAAAAATTATATGATCTAGTATAATTGCTATAATTTTCTTATAATTTTTGCGTAGATTTCTAAAATCCTATTTTTCTAGGGTTTGCTTAGTTTCGGAAGTAAGGGGGCGGGTGACATATTTTTTTTATCTCTAAAACCCTTGTTATCAGCCCTTTCAAACGATACGTCACAGTATATTTGAAATTAAAAAAGGAATGTTCGGATACTTAATTTGCCCTCTAAAAATTCTCACAAACATTTTTGAGTGTTAGCTATCCAGATATATGCGGGTTAATATGTTCTATTACTATGTCAAGTTTCTACGTCAAGCGGTATCTGCAAAAAAACGGCTGTAGAAATTGATAGACACGTAAATGATCATATAAAGATGATCTTATTTCCTTTCATACTTTAAGAGCACTTAAAGTCTGGAACTCTACAAAAGATATGGTTCGTTTCAGACAACTTTTCAATTCAAGAAATTATCCCACGGACTATGCCGATTAAATTTTAAATCTACACACATTTTTTTTCAACTACAATGAAATTAATTGATATTATGCTATTATACAATATCGAGGAATTATTTATTACAATCCGTTTACAGCGAACTAGTTGCACACACGCAACTAATTTTTATAATCGATTTGTAGAGTAACTATCGGAACAGGCCGTGCCGGATGCAGTACTCCCCCGGGTGTCCTCGTCCTCGCGGAACGCGTTAGGGCGATGTATTTTTTATGATAATTAGGAACGTTTCATTATCGACGGTCGATGCGAGTATTTTGTGGGAGACACCCGTGAATATTTTCTACAGCGCTTGAAGTTTATCTTTTTGAAAGCTTGAAGCTTGAGATGTTGAATAATGAGTACTTTTTTGTTTATGTACAAGACATCCGTGATGAACTGGGTTTAAATTATTTTCAAAAATCCATTTTTTTAATACTAGGCATGGTTTTGAATGAGATAAACTAAATTATGGCAAAAAATATTTCGATTGTAATTTTTATCGAGTATTTCGATTGTAATAGTTTTGAATGTCGCTATTAAAACTACTCTTATAGGACTCATTAGATCAGAAACCATAGCATTAGTAAAATATATTGTATTCCATACCATAGTACATATAGTTAATCCAATGACGTATGGAAATTAGATCCAACAATACTCCTTCTCCTTAACATGTATTTTTTAATAATAACGTCATATTTTCTTTATATTAAATTCCATTTTCTTTGGCTTGGCAAACTGTAATGTGAAAAACAAAATTATACAAAATGAAAAATTAGTTATAATTTTAAATGAAATAATTCACATAATGGAAAATACAATTTTACGTAAATTATTTTAATTATCAATATATTTGCATTCAATTATTATTAATAAAACTACCATTTTTTTCTTTAAAGATTGCCATTCATTAATGAACAGGGTGACATAAGTTACCAGAAATTAAAGGATTAAATTCCAAACAATCTTAAATGAAAAAGAAAAACTGTGAAAGGAGTAGAAATCACACTACAAGGTACAAATAAAAGTATAACCATGTTATTTTCCGTAGTATCTCCATTAAACTATTTAAAAATATTGATGTCATTTTCCAGCATATAAATATATCATCAAGTATACTTTTACAAGGCTAAAAATATGGAGAATTTCTCAAAAATTATAAGACATAGAAACATTCTTTCAGTTTTAAGTAAATTTCTGAATGCTACGTTACTTTCATGATTTTAGGTTTATTAATTCCGTAAGAGGGGGTGGTGCATTTTTTAAATATTTTTAAGCATATCTCTATAGAGATATGTTACTTAAAGTTATTGTAAATATTTTTAAGATCAACTTTTTTAATCGATATGCCTTACAAAACATACCCATAGTAAAAGAAATCGAACACTTATTTATTCGCTCTAAAGGTTTAGTATCAACTTTTTTTGAGGGCCAAACATAAATATTGAAATATATGCTAGCTAATATACTTTACCGATATGCCTAATTTAAAGTTTTTACATCGAATAGCGTCTCAGTAAAACAGTTCTGTCAATCAGATAGATGTGGACAGATACGTGATAAGGGATATCTTATAAGGATTTTCATTTCTTTTTAGGTATGAAACTCTTACAAATAAAACCAAATTGAAGAATTAGAAAACGTTCCAATACTTTTGTGAAAAAATAATGCCCGCCTCTCATTTTATTTTGCTCCATTTTGCAGATATTATCCATTTAGTGAACAGAGTCATCAAAAAATCCAAATTTTATAAAATTAGATTATGAATCAGCGTAATCCTATAAGCTTGAGACGATTTAATGAATGTTGTAAAGACACTGAAAGAAGCTTTATATCAACACCATCAGTATTAAAAATAAAACATGCAAAACATTTAATTCCATTTTTTGAAGTTATTTAAAATAACTAATATGTAGATTAGTTTCCAACTTTTAATTCGACATACGCTGTAACAACTCTAATACATTTAGGCAATTTCTGACCACATAACTATTTAAATATTTCTCTATAACAATTCCATTAAAGCATAATGGCATCACACAAAAGATGATGCGGCGGGTGTACTTTTTAAAATTTTATTTTGTTCTGTAGAGTGAAAAATGAAGAAGAAACCGACGGAACCAAATATTACAAAATTATTAGTTTAAGGATTTGGCCCTAAAACTTAGACACGAAACGGTCGCAAAACAACAAAATACATGCGCGATACCGTGTAATAGACACACGTATCTAATACTGCCACATCTGAGGTCTAATATATGAAAATATGAAATTCGTATGTAGATAAAAGTCTTCAGGATAAAAATTTTCCGATGAAATTTCATTTATTTGTTTCATCCCATTTATCGGCGCGGCTTAAACGATTTCCCCGCGTTCCGTTTCTTACGAAAACATAACTTCTCATTTTCTTTTTTATCCCCTACTTACAAACAACGCAATAAGGGCCCCCGCGCACTGGCGCCCGCGTAAGCCCGGCATAATCATATGTTGTTTCATTTACGCCGAACATATAAACTATTTTATCAAGGCACCCCGCTAGAAGGCAAATGGGCTTTTCTTATAATTTTCCATATTTTATTACCGCTTTCTAATAGGGCTGCGTCTTCTTTATGTCGTATTATCGTATAAATTATGTACGTCGGAAGGAATTATTTTTGCAGATGATCATAAGATAGCGGATAAAGGGAGGTATTTAGCCAATCGATATTACTCTGTGTGCATTGTGCCGGCGAGCTCCGATTGGCGATGTATAAGTACGTTGTGTCCATAAGGAATACGTGAAACGTTAAAGTTTCACGACAAGAACGAACGAAGGATATCGTAATATGCATAATTTAAATATCAGGATATGTTTGGTGTAGATAAATATAACATAACATCCATTTTATTATATTTATATTGAATATTTTTAAGCTTCGTTTATATTATTTATTAAATTACTGTCCATTTTTAATTTTGCCTTTTGTATGTGCTCTTCAAAGATGAAACGCATTAAAATATAAAACTCGAATTATTTTAGGACATTAAAAATTACTTTGGTGTCATCTGAACTTATTACTCATGAACGCAACATAAAAAAAATGCGAACATCTTGCCATAAAAATGGGCTTGTTTGGAAATGATTTCATTTACGAGTAAAATGTCAATCATTTATGCGCGGCTATAATAAATTACAAAATATACTGCGAATAAGCCTTAAAATAACTAAAAAATTATATGTTTGCATATTTCTGTCAATAATAATTGCAAATGATGAGTACAATAATTTTTGGCGTGGTTCAGTTATGGCATTTCGAGAATAAATGAATCGAAATAAGATTTGAATGCCAATATGTTTGAAAGATTAACAGCTTTATTTCATTCAATTACTCGAATTTCACATTTTTAACTGCTTTTTATAACATTTTTTATCTATTGTAGAAGATTCCCATTTAAAATACAGGAACATGGTATTATGTCCCATATAGTATAATCTTTAAAAGATTAATTTAATCTTAGCATGGAATGTTATTCATTCAGCCATATTAATTTATATATTTCTCATTACAATTAAAATCATGCGAAAGTTTAGAAAACAAGCTCAAACTTTTTACGCGTTCTCCCTAAATTTGTTTTCGTTGCGTTGATTTTTATCCTCCTTGTAGCTCTTTGCAGTACTTAATGTGGATTAGAGTTACTTCGATTTGAGTTAATAATTTGAATTGAAATCGAATTCATTATAACAGATCGCTCTCATAATGACTGCTCGCACTCACCCCGACTCTGATAAATCATTAACCGAAAGGAAGTCCGCGCTCTACCACACATTTTGAAATAATCACGGCGGACCCAATTATCGAGGAGTCGGCACGATTTGGTCCGTCGAAAATTGCAATTATATGCAAAACGGCGACGGAGCCCGCGGCCGCGTTTGATTTACGCATACGGCAAGGTGTATAATAATTCAGAGGGTGAAAAGAATGAGGGAAGAAAAAAGTTGCCCGAGCGAGGGCGGGCGGGGGCAGATCGCACCCTTATTTTTTCCTCGGGTAATCTTTTTCCCTCCCCGCCAGCGTTCTTAATTTATATAGAAATTTTCGTTTTCATCCGAGGCGATATAGGAGTGCGCGTGTGTGTGTGCGTAGATTGAATTTATTACTTATTTTAAGCTCTCCTCCGGCAGGAGGCAGTGGCCGTATTGATTTTCCCTGGATGTTGCGTCGCAGTTCGACTTCCGCACCTTGCGAGATATTATTTAAATGGTACTGTACCGTTATTATGCTGAGTACATCGGCTAGATGCGCGCCATGATTAGATAACGTGATTCCGTAATAAATATTTAAAGCACTTGTCAGATATGACCTTAACTGAATTTTCGCAGTTTGAAATGTTTTGTAGTCGATTTAAATATGTTAAACTTATATTGCATCAGTACGTATATTCTTATGTCTACATATTTCACAAATTCAATTTGAACGAAATTTAGATAATCCGTATATTTTTCACTTCGCAGCCCACAATATATCACAAATCGCATAATTTACAATAAAATATAGGTACATATTAAAATACATTAGTATATTAAGTTAATGTTAAGGTGGTAAATTGTTATATTATATCGATTATATATCTATAAATATTTCAGTATCATTTGATAGCAATCGTTTTTGTCAACCCTTATTGTGTTTTATATTTAGAGCAACTGATCAAGATGTAATACTTTCGATGCAAAAGTATAATCGACAAGGTTTTTTGTTCGTCTAATTATAAATATCGCTGAATATTGAATATCACCGAAATTTATAATAATTGTTCTGGAAATTGTTTAATATACAGAATAGTATATGGGCTTCTGATATAGTATGCGAAATGAGTAAGCATGTTTACAATAATAAGGAAAAACTCACTTTTTTACGTAAGTAAAAGAAAAGGGGAGTAACAGAAAAGGAAATGAAAAAAACTCATTGGTAAAAAGAATACATAAGACGTGTTTAGATCAATTAAAACAATTTTTTACAAAAGACTGTGAAGCGTTTTACGCGTGGAATATTGGATTTAAAAAACTGGATGTTAAATCTAGTTTACATCAGTCATTACTGGATATTAAATCTAATCATCGCCATTTTACAAAGTATTACATATAGTTTACTAAGATGCTATGAATATTTTATAAAAATTGCCCCGTAAATTTGGTATAATTTTATTAACTGTTTAACACTTCTAAATACGTATTAGTCTTATAGCGTGTGACATAATTTCAACCAAATTAATTATGTTTCAAAAAATTTTGATATCAATATTTTCACTTGTTTCAGGTAAGCATCACAGATGCGTGAATTTGGTAATGTATGCCCACTTTGCTTATTCTTGAGTAAATATTTATATTAAAATCACACCTCTTCATAGAAGAGACTTCGTGTATTTTGTTATCTTTTCTGCAAATAACTTTTCTTTCCCTAATCAGGGGGCATTTTTCGAAGACCCAATAAATTTACACTAAGCTCGTGTTTCTCAGTTAAGGGGGACCAACTAAATAATGTCATACCACAAGTCTTTCGAATAGTATTCTCAGGAATTCTCACGGTTTTTTATTTTAAGAAAGGTAACATTTATTTTTTCACTTGTATCTTACTTTTATTGTCACACTTCAGTGACTAAGTGTCATTTTTGGGGAAATCTAAATCGGTAAATCAAATGTCATGTAAGAAAACGATGAATAGGACAAATTGTTTAAAGACAAATCTGCAATATCTTCCATATTCTTATTCGTATATTAACAAATATATTTGTTACAACGTATTTGCAATATAACGAATATGTTTGCAATATTAACGATATATTTGTTACGTACGCACAAATATACTTCAAACTAAAAAACTTCAGCTCAACGAACAGCGATTTTTAAATGTGTATTGGTGTATTTATAGGAAATTAAATATAAATAAAATTAAAATATGCAACAATACCCTACATATGCGTTCTTAAGTAAGAGAAATAGAGTTTTAAAGAGGAAAAATAACCCTAAGCTAATTTTTCACAGGAAAAGCGATTATATCTTATTGTACATGTTAAGTATGTGGAGTTTTCGTAAATGAAAATTTTAAGTTTTTCTTGTGTAAAATTGTAAATTGGAAAACTAAGAAAAAAACGATTGAAGATATTTATAAGAAACTACCAAATATTAAGGTGAGGGTGAGAGAGACGCCATACTTTTTGTAAAAGGAGCAATAAATAAAAAAAACAATATAATTAAATCGTATATTTTTATATTTTAAAGTTACATGCATAATATACATTATTATTATAATGTTTTTGCCTTATGAATAAAATTTAAAAAAAAATTAAAATAAAAAGTTATATATAACGCATGTGAAACTAGTGCGGGTATGGTATATTTCCTTATACGGCCTTTCTCCCACTTTTACCCTAAATTTGATCCAATCCGCCCTATTCCTTAGGAACTAGACCGACAGAGACACACACATTTTTTTTATTTCATGTCTCTTACCCTTAGATAATGTATGTAATCGATTTCCATCAATAGTTTAGTATGAATTTTTGAACAATTACTTATGTTTCTCTCACACCGTTTAAAATTAAAATTAAGAAATCTAGTAGAATTAAATAAACAAATAAAAAATAATTAGTTCGTTGACATAATATCGATATCCAAAGTTTTCAAAATTGTGCACTAAAAATGAGTATGGGAACACAAAACAAACTATATAATACATATAGTCATTAGAGCACTAAAAGTACTCGCGTCATCATGGCAAGTAAGGAAAAATTTCTCAGTTAACGATTTTCATTTCCTCAACTAACCTAGTAACTTTTCTTTTCTTTGAAACCTAATAGTAAAATATGATTAAAATTTCTAATAAGACTTCTCTATTGTAACAATTTCTAATTTCTAGGTAACGTTGTAAGCTCTTTCTTTCTGTCAGTAAATAGACGCACGCTATTCGCTTTAATAACATAGACCTCACTAATTCGTGTTACAAATGCTACTATAATTGATCTCAGTAACATTGAAGTTAACCAAAAAACTCTGGATTTGAAATTTTACATGACAGTTCACGATCCCATATTATAGGCATAAGCTAACGAATACTGAAAAGTGCATCTTAAATTAACTGAAATTCAGATTTTAAAATCCAAATAAAACACTTTTAAAATTGGAATTTATACAACAGGAACATTAGACGAATTATCCAAAGTTTCAAACGATCAAACCATTGTTTAAAAAGGATAATGCCATTTTCTCAAAAATACAACTAATTATAACCTACGTGCAGATGGAACCATGTACGTACATTAAAATATCCACAATAATAAATACTTAAATTATTATACAATTTTCTCAACCTACTCCTTGAACCAGTTTTGTAATTATCTAGAGTAAAAATATCAAGCTTATCAATCGTAGTACAATTGCGTAATTGAACATTAAATATTTATCGAAAAATACATTTGCCAAATGAAGCTTAATGCCAATTACGCCTCCAAATTTATTTCGAACCCAGCTCGATAACTAGGCGCGCCCTCGCACTCGCTAGCGGACCAAAGTACCATCTATTTGCTTAAAAAATAAACATATTTACCCAAACACAAGCGCTCGGGCCGTCAAAGCCAAAGGCGTGGAGCCCCCGACCACCCTGTTTGCCAACATTATTTTTTTCATCTCGACCATTCAACCCCCGAATACTCCATTATTTTATCTAATCAAAAAGTTTTAAAAGGAAAAATTATATTCGCCTTTATTGTAAGTCCCTCCTCGCGCAGAGGCTTCATAGAGAGGGGCGTGCAGAACCCTCCCGCCTCCTCCGCATGCTACCTTTATGACTGCGCAGTCTGAAATAATAATAAGACCAGCATTAAGCGGAATGTAACCAAGAAATTATATTTTTGTGTCGCAATTTTGCACGAGTTTTGGAAATTCAATTTTGCGTGCCTCATACGGTCCTCGGGTACTGAGTGCGGAAGGCTTATAATGTCAATTGGTTTGTGGTCTATCGGCTTTTAGGAGTTAACATTTAAGGTTCTCAAAGTGAAATCGAAATATTTCCTCTATTCGTTTAGTCAAGTTAAAATCATTTATACAAAGTAATTTATTTTTATATCAACTATATGCCACCAGACGAGTATATAATTATAGTTATTTATACATTTTACAAAGTAAATTTATATCAATTCTTTAATTTTCTATATCTTATCTTATTTATAAATATTCAACTGTCATGGAAATGACTAATTATGAATACAAAAATACTGTCAACTACCAGAATATAATAAGCGGAAATTACTCATGTCATATTAAACGTGCTGGAATACCACAAACTGTACTGTTCTTCGCAAATGCAAGCATTTATTAAGAAATTATTATATTTCTAGAAGTTGTTATACTTCAAAAATATTTTATATATTTTAGGATTTTATATCTTCGAACAGAGCCGTACTGACTCCCCGCCTGGATTATAATTTAAAGGTAGCTCTTCCATCGTGCAATATTGCATTCATATCTAGACAAAATATTTTCATTTCTTCTTCTCGTAATTCCCTTTTCGGCTGCCTTTACTCTCGGCATCAATATACTACGACAAGTTGCTGTCTGTGCTCTTCCAAATATTCTTCACATTAATCTACTTATATTCTTCGCCACTACTAGTTCCAATTAGGTATATATGCCATTAATATACCACTTTTTTCAAAAATTTTACCTTAAATGTCAAAAAAAAATCATTGACCTTATTGTACTAATTGGTTTCATCATCTGGAATGACCAGCGATAGTTATACTGAAAATACCAGAAGTGATACAAAAAAATCGAAATTTAAATAATGTTTATGTTAGTTTTTCTCTTATTCACGCATGAGCAAATAGAACGTAACGCAAAACAGACTATTATCATTCCCGCTCCCCGATAACTTCACCTCCCCTCTAAGCTGCAGTCGTGATACCCATATAAATTATTATCGATGACGTCTCTAGTAAGCCACCGTGCGCTTGCGAGACTATCGTACCCCTATGGTAGTCATTTTCTTTTCGATTATTATTACGATATTGAAGAATTTGAGTTTTTCGATTATTCTTATTTATATTCCTAACAAAGTTCCGTTGCTAAGCAAGATTTTACTGAGCATTTAGCGTTAGTAAAAATTATCATACGTAAAATATAACCGGAAGTCTTAAGTATAAAAATAAAAATTGCCAATTAATGAAAAATAAAATTTTAAATATACGAATCATATCATGTTATCTACAATATTTTTTATAATTGAAAACAGGTCGAAGGCAAAATACAATTAAAAAAATCAAATAACAATTGTTATCATAGTTTTTCCATAATTTTAATATATCTGTTCATGTTTAGACACTAAATAGATACATTCCAATAAGTATGTGATTTGCTTAACTTATGAACTGTTAAAATATATGTACAAAAAATTATCGGCTGTTACTCCGATCCAAATTTTCTTTTGTTTTTAATTTTTTCGTAATTCTAGTTAACTATCGATTACGTGTTAGCAGAATCCATCTTCGTACGAAACTTTATATACTGGCCAGTGTTACAAAAGTTAAACACTTCAAGACTGACAGACAAATAAAAGAAAGGCTAATCGTATAGATAATCCTTTCTTTGTCACCATTTCATTATACTAGCTCTGAAGGGTATGAAATAATAGTTGTTAATTTCATAGAGGCTGGATACGTTAACGTTAACAACGATTAACATTAACAATCTATCATTTATCTGACATTAATATTACGCCATTTCCCTGTCAACTAGAAAATTTCCAATAACTTTTTCCAGCGTCTTACGAATTTATTGTTTTTGTTTTAAATAAACTCTATTTATTTCGACTTATTTACATCTCCGCATACGACTCTATTATATGTTGGGTATATCTGGAGGTCAATCAGTACATACATTTGTATCCATGTATATGGGGGTGAATGCAAGCTGCAGAAGCACACAGACGGGGCACATGGCGAGGATTCATTAATCAATAAGACCGAAGCAAACAGGCTCAAGTCCAATCATCTGAAAAGTAAATGACAGAATCTCTCTTTACTCGATTAAACTGCTCCCTCTGTTATTTGATTTTCTTTATGATTTTAAATTGAAAAAAAACCGCGGGCGCGTATTGATTGATTTCAATACGTTTCAGTGGCACGCGGCGCGTTTTATGACATTGGAAGCGGGGGTGCCAGCGTGCAGGGAAGGGTGGTTAGAAAATTGGGTTGTCTATATTTTGTTGTTGAACTTTTAAGTATTTGAAAATGATCCCAGTTCACCTTTTCTATGTAAGATGTATTTTATTTTAAAAATTATCGATTAGGATAAAGTTTAGTAGCACGTCATTATAAACTCCATGCTACTGAATATTTACACTTATCGATCTCATTATAAACTAAAGTTGCAGTAAATTTTAACATTATATGTCATTTCGTTGACGAGTTTCAAGTACTTATATACAACTCTTAAATTTCTTTCTTTGTATAGGCGGAAAACTTTCACTCGAATGATAAATAAACCAGTAAGCACAAATCAAACTCGTACCCCGACGGCCTTTCCCGTATATCATATCTTTGATAGACAATACCTTCAAAAAATTATGAAAATAAAAATGTCTTCCTTATAGCAATATTATTTATCATCGATCATTTCAAAAATTACAACAAAAAATTTTGGTAAAATTGCAACAAAAGTATCATAAGAAGAAACTGCAACAGGTACACATTTTTTTAAATTGAAAAATTGTATAATTATATATTTTTACCGATTCACATTTTATTATAATACCTAAAAATAATTTTGAGTCAAAAAACAAACAAACAGATACGATACCTCCTACCTATAGTGTGTTCCTATTCTTTGGAGACATAATGAATGTACTCTGAAATTCATATACATGTATAAAAATTTATATCTATTTTTACATTGTTACAAAAAAAATAATTAAAATATAAGTAAGAAACGTAAGAGTTCAATTTACATTAGGTCGATAGTCATACCGAATTATAAGAACAGACAAGAAGTCAATGTGAGAGCAACCGATTGCAATATGTGGTAAAAGCAACTTCTTGATCTTTCGAAAAAACGAAGCTACAGCAAGGTAGTACAAAAAAGAACAATGAATGACGTACTTCTCAGCCTCATATATTTTCCTACTGCCTCTATTGCAAAATTTGATACAGGCAGGTAAACAAAAAATGTCTCTTTGCAATGCAAAATATTTATCGATTTCTTTTTACACAAATTGCATTTTTTGACATTTTTTTTCATAATACTAATTTTTCTCATGACTCTGAATATAAATCTTGAAGGAAATGCCTTCGAAGTACGAAACTGAAAAAAATAGCGAATTCAATTTTTATAGTGACACCTCTTCCATACATTTATTATTCATTCCCACGAAAATAAACCTTAAAAATTATTCCTGCATAATTTTCCTTATAGTGTGATGAGTTATAGTGTTGTGAATAAAAAAAGTTAAAAATTAGTTTAGTTTATTTTTTTACAAAATATCTAACTATTTCTTTTTCAGAATAATGGGGCGAGTAATCTCTAAAAGTATGTCGTAAGAAACAATAGGGTAAACTGCACCGTGCAGTTTTAGGGTTTGTCTTCAAAAATGGACAAAAACATATTCCTATATTTCTAACTATCTCTTTACCCCCTGTCTATTTCGGATATGCCATTTTTTGTTAACCTTTTATTTTAACTCCGTATTTTTTCTTTTGTTCTTTTTTATACAAATTATAAAATCAATCCTATTTGTTTATTACTTTTTATCAATCATTATATTACATATTTTTTGCGTTTTTATTTTGCTGTAAGACATTAACACAGAGCAATAATTTCACCATACAATCTTATGAGTAACTTTCTTAATTAGTAGTAATTTTACAAAAAATAAAACTTATTTGATCTACACATAAAGTAAAGTTGAAAAATATAATAAAAATATTTTTCATGAAGTGATTTTACTAAACCATAAATAAACGATAAACAAGATAATTGGTGTTTCTGAATTGATTGTCTGACTGTATGTCTATTTAAAATTGTCACATAATAAAAAGAGAACAAAGTGAAAACAAGAAAATAAATATTTTATCTCAATGAGACAGTGCCACATTAAGACGAAAAGGAACAAATATCAAGCTACGGACTATATGATTTATTTTACTGTCACTGTTAATGTCTGTTTAACGTAGATATAGCTAAGGTTAGCTTCAACAGTATTTTTTGCCAGCTGATCCCATGATAACGAAGCGGTGGGTAAATTTTGAGTTGGTGCGAGGAAGGAGTTTAAATATGGGGTCGTTGCGCTTTGAGTCTTCTTAGTAGATAAACACCTTTGTATCAAAAAAAGGCATGTATTTAAGATCAATTGTGCCCACTGACAAGTTAGTGGTCATCACTGATTATAAAGACGAAACAAGTAGGTTATTTTTCCCTAGTGTTTCTTAACGAGTCGAGAAAACCTGATTCCTAACGAGACGTGGCGCCTTCCACACCAGTTTGTATAGATTTGCCCTACGAGACAGCCCGGTCTGTACCTGCGGTTACGGGACTCAGGTTTTCGAAGATAATTATTTAGTTGCGATGAACACGACGATGCGCGTGGAATTTTGTTGCAGAGCATTCGTCAAAAATAGAACACACGAGGTTCTTTAGGATGTGATTTAGTCACCGTGTTTTAATTGAGAATGAACGGAGCTTAGAGTCATTTAGAGCGTTCGTTAAAAGTGTTCTTGAAGAAGTGGAGATATAAATAAATCATTGCAAAGGGACAGAACTTAACCCTGTTGGATGGAAGCGGTGGGTTGTAGTAACGGGTCGCTATTAGGGGACATTTAAAGGTCCCCATTTTTGTATAAGGGTGGATGTAACGGGTCACTGGAGGGGCCTTGAGACAAGCTGGGTGATCAAGGCGGGAAAACTATTTACTACGTTTGTAGTAATAACTTAAAAGCAGTAGATTGTTTAAAAAATTAAATCTTTTTCAATACTAAACACTCATTACCACCGTGTACCGCCCCCGTGTGAACGTGAACGTCGACATTGCGCTTGATTTCAATGTCAAAGGCCATGAAAGCTGGGGATCCGTACGGGGGTAGATTTTTTCAATTGGAATTTACCCAAAGTCCCGCGGAAAACTTCCTATATACCAACGAGAACAAGTAATAGTAATTGTATCATAAGCAGCCATTATATATATATATATATATATATATATATATATATATATATATACATACATATATATATATATATATACATATATATATATATATATATATATATATATATATATATATATATACTTATACTAGGACTCCAGTAGCGAACTCAGCAGGAAAAGTAAAAATTTAATTTGGATACAGTTTTACGGTATGTTCTAGTACATCGTAATTACATGTCATATATAAAATGCGCCACCCCGACTGTCTTCCGATTTTTCCTCATTCCAATGTTTAAATTAAAAAAAAGTAAAAAACTTAACTTTCGACCTACCTCATTCGTTTCTACCATCTGTGTTCACAACAGAGCGTATAGTAACTACGTACCACTTACTGCCCTCTTTTTCGAATAGGAAATACAATATATATTCTTTATTCTGTCACAGTTTTCCTATTGCAAAAGTATTTTCATATCGCAAGAAATCAATGTACCCACAAACGACTAAACATATGTTACAATTCCGATATAAATAAAACTTATAAAATGCCATAAATATGAGTAAATACCAAAAAAGAAATACACGTGAAAGTTGAATGATATTAATTATATTAAACGATAACTATAATCACTTAACAAACTACAGTCGGCATTCAAAAAAGGGCATTTAACTCAAACCGACAGGGCAACCCACAAATCAACCCTTTCACACTCGCCGCTTCTGTAAACAAAACGTTTAACGTGCTAAAAACGATCAACAAACATTAATTACAAGCAATCGCATAGACACATCCACAAATCAACCCGTTTCCACCCTTTAATTACACTAATAAAACGCTAACCCTTGCCCGGGCGATGATATTTTAATTTCCGCAGGCGCTCGTCAGTCGGAGGCGTTGATAAACAATAGTGGCGGGCGCTTCGGAAGGCTGCCGCGGCGTAATGATAGCGCGCCCGCACTTCGCCTCCCACCTCAAGCGCAAGTGAAAAATTCCCGTCCCGCCCACGCGCCCGTAAGGTTTTGTGGGGATTTTAAATTCGTGTGTCTTTGTGGAGTCAACGGTGGGCCGCATCGGTAGTCACCTCATTTTAATATATTATTCAGTGAGTTTTTATCTTCGCGCGATACTTTGTTGATGTAACGTAATAGTTTTCGGATATTAATTAAAAATATGCGATTTCAGGTTAGGTTTCCTGACTACTTCCGTAAAGAGATTTTATCAGTTCTTATTCAAATATAATAAGCAGGACAAGGCTTAGTCTTTCACCCTATACAGTTTCTTTCGTTAAAAACATTTCATAAAAAACCTGTCAAGTACGAGTAAAACTCGCATTCTTAATGTCCCTTACATAGCAGTTATAAACATTTAAGGGTAAATATTATTCTTATTAAACAACTTACAAATATTAATTTTTCACAACGTAAATACATTGCCTGCCATATCTTTCACAGACATAATAAATATATATTTCAAAATAGCAGGTTATTTTTGCATTTGATTTAAGTCACTCGTATGGAGTTTCTGGCTGTGGTAATTTTGTATTTAATTTCGTTAAATATAATACTATTTGGAATAATTTTAGATATTCAAAAATAGCGATTTAACTAATAAGAATATTTCGTGAAAGGATTGAAAAAATACTCACGATGTATTCCCAACATTTTTGAAAAACCTAATTTAGTCAACGGCACCTGCACAATAGGATATGGAAAAAAATTGGACCCACTTTCCATGTAGGGGAGGTACCCTAAAATTCCTTTTCAAATATTTTGTTTCATAACTTTATAGGCGTCCAGTTTTACAAAACTAATATTTTGCGAGTAAAATGGCTGTGACTTACAGACGAATAGACTGATAGACTGACGGACATGTAGAAACTATAAGTTTCGAGTTTGGCTACGGAACCCTAAAAGCGGGACTGGCTATGATAATGGACAAATTAAAATATTTTTTTTGTTTCACAGGTGTCATATACATATGTTGTAAATATAATAAAATAGACGTAAGTCATACAACAATATCACAGTAAAGTATAATTGGGCGATGTGAACTTACATGAATATTTCAAAAGTGTGACTTTCATTTGCTTCCGATGTAAGCTCGCCTTTCTAATCGAAATTCAGTTATACAAATTCAAAAAGTAGCTGATGCAACAAGCTTACTTTTTAATCGCGCCTATGAATTGGAGTTCGTTTATTAAAATCCGTTACTACCCGATAACCTACAATTAGCTGCCGCGAAGAGAAGTCGTTAAAGCGGAACGAGCGTGTCAGCCGCCGGCCGCCCACCGCCGCATTATTCATGCGGGCGCCTTCCATCGGCACAGTTTAAGGTGTCTCCCTTTTCATTTTACGTCAAAACTTAAAGAAAAGCATCGCTTTACACATGTTGTCTCTGGGAACTAAATTATACATTGTAAAAAGGTTTTAATGAGCAGGTTGGACAGTCTCGTGTTTTACGTTTCTTTGTAAATATTTTAAAATCCCCTTAAGGCAGGTTTCTAAATACTCGTTTTCTATTTTCTGTGAATTACGAAGCTGTAATCAAAAATATATGTCACTGAATATTAAATTTTATTTGAATTTACTATGAACTGTATTTCCCTATGAACATTACAACACGTCGTACGTATGGACTATTAGGATAATTCAGATTTATAACAAGCTATTGGTGTATGTGAAGTAATTTTCAGCCACTGAAATTTTTAGCAAAATAAATAAAAAACGTTCCTCTAATTAAATCACAACAAATTTACAAGATGAATTTCTACCTTTACAATCACATCAGATCATAAAAATACTTTATTAGATAATATACTTGAATCCCCATCATGTTATAACTTTTCTAGAATTTTTGTCGCTTAATTCACAGTGTTTGATGTGTTTAAGTATTATTTATAAATTAATAAAATGGAATATACTCGTATGTATACACAATCATTGGTATATAGTGAGATATCGGTAGAATAAACGGAAGAAATAATTGAAAATTAGAATACCTTCGCCTGACATTTCATATTTAACTAACACGCATTCCATATCATGTCAAATTCAATTCTTAACATAAAATGGTAATTTTACACTGGTAAAATGAAAAATAAACCTTAATATGCTAACGTCCCAATCATGACAGACGCATTTCATTAAACAAATTATTATGATCTGCACCCTCGTGTCTAAATCCCTTAAAACAATTATCACCACATACAATATAATTAAGAGGCACATTATTTTGCAGTCTGTTTAGACAAGCCTGTAATGCGGACGCGGAGAGAGCGAGGGAAACGGTGAAAGGGTTGGCGGACAAACACGGGGGCGGTTTTCCGGCTTACATTTAATTACCCCTCTTTGGTTTACGTGAGAGCAGCGGCAAATTTTTCCACAATGAATAGTCAAACTTTAATTTGCAAATTTTTTTTTAGTTTATTTCAATCCCTCGTATCCGTGTTGTAATTCTAAAAAACTATTCTATAAAATAATTTGTATCAAATGATTCTAATAACTTCCTTTATTATTATTATTTAAAATTATATTTGCAGATTACGTTTGATTTAATTTTTTATCGTAGTAAATAAGATATTATTATTCCGAAATTAATTATTTTTCCATTCGAAAATTAAATATCAACCCAAATATAAAAATATTATTATTCTAGAAATCATAAACACTAACGTGGCCTGATTGAGAGGTGTCATTCTGGACTTGCAAACATTTCAAGCCGTAATCATTGATCAATTATGTCAGAAATGTACAGTTTGAATGTATATTTATAAAATATTTTATTTCACTCTTTTCCATACTGCTTTAATTTTACATCTCGTATGCTTAAAAATTAATGATAGGGGCACAAAATTATATATTTTGTATTAATTAATATATTCTCTTCATATTTCCTTCATTTTGTCACTCGATTCCTAAAAATTTAAATCTCCGCAAAACAACTTACATTTATTTTTTATCAATTATAAAAAACAAAAATTATAGGTTTATTTTATTTGTACCAATGATTTTTTGATAATAAATAAATTTCTAAAAGTATATTCGCAGTGGAAGTACTTTTACAACTTAAAATTCATCAGCATTTGAACACTGATTACGATTTTTTTTAAATAATCGCTTATACAAGTAAAATTATCATCATAAAAATGTTAAAAATCAAGATATGAAATTATCCACATTTTTTACTCATTTTATCTGCTTTGTTAATATAAAAGATTGCCAGCCATTGATCGATTCTTTCCGTAGAAATTAAACGAAACAACGTAATCGATATCATTCTATTGAAGTAAATTGGAGAAACTAGTTCTCAAACTACAATTAAAGTAGAATCTGCGTTACTAATTGGCGTGCTGAGAAGAAAATTGTCGAGCAAAACACGAGTCGTCACTTCGTACTGCTTAAGTACCTGAGCGAGTAAATAGCATGCTTTGGGGTCACTTAAAATATTTTAAATCGTAAAGCGGAAATTACAGATTTAATAACAGCTATTTTTTTTGATAAAATACAAAAAAGCAAATCAGATTACAAAATCTAACCATCATCCCCCAAATCTCATAACACTGCGCAATCGCTCCGACCATCAGTCAGCCGTTCCAACCCTTTCGTTTGCTTTCATACTAATAACTGTGAATTTGTGTTGTGGGAATTCCTTAAAACTCTAATAAACCGCTCCCCTCTTCACTCTGAGGGTCAGGGATAGGAGTGCGGAAGGGTTAAACCACGTTACAAGCGCTGGTTGTTCACTTTCGGCACGAAACAGGACGCCTTTTGATGAAGAGTAAAAGTAATTTATGGAGAATGAGCAATCCGTGGAACAATTAATATGATTAGCGGAGACGTCGTCAAGGTTACGCGAGAGATTACGTGGCTCGTAATTAACGTTATTTAGAGTTAATTTAATATGAAGGGCGATGACTTGGCCGGGTAAAGTTACTGTGAACAGTTTTAATTGGATAAATGTATGTTAACAAATATACTAATATAGCTGGAAGCGTAGCTTTAATTTAAATAAATTAATGTATTCTGATTTCATATGAAATATAGTGTAAAAATATATTTAAAATAGGTTCCAAAGTACTGTCGGTTCAGTAACTTTAAATTATGCTACGGATAAACACGCCAGTGTGCTACTTTCCCAATAGAACTACCGTTTCTGACCAAACCCAAAAACATAGCCTCATAAAAAATTAGATCTGAAAAGAATTAATCCATTATTCTAACCAAATATTTAAGATTCCCCTTGCGAGGAAAACAAATTACGTTTCTGGAGCTTGTAATGCGAATACGGATACCTCAAACTGCGCTGGGAAGGTTTGAATGACTCAACAAACTCCCGCTGAATATTAATTACTCGTCTGGGCGGCTAATTGTTGCGGCACCGCTTAGGGACGCGCTGTCTGCCCTAGCAAGTCGTCCGGTGGGCGGACACAGCCCATAGAGCCCGCCCCCGATTAGGCTCATTCCGGCAGCAACAAGTGGAATTTCATTTCACACCGATTAATACCGGGTAATTGCTTCATTTAAAGTAATTTGAATTTTCGGACGATTTTATGAACGCGGAGATATTTTAAAGTGCCTCGGTTCCTTTTAATATCACGAGGGAAGGCTAAAAGGCTAAGGATGTATAAATGGGCCTCCTTGCACAAAATTGTGAACATATTTAAAACATAATTTTTTTCTTAGTTCTACAAAGATAAAAGTCTAATCAATGACAGAAAGTTAATTTTAAAAATACCTATATAAACATTTGACATTACGCCCTCCAGATTATGACATGTATCCAGTGACCTTTCGAACATAACTTAGCATATCCTTTTCAGTGTATCAAATAATTAGATTAAGAGTAAATATTTGCGAATAAGGTGGATAATTTTAAAAGGTTTACATTGCTATAATCGTTATTAGGCCTTTTTATTACTATAGAGCAACGCGATTCTTTAATAATATTTTTTGTGTATATTACAATAACCATACAATAATTAACAACAAATATCACATCTTAGTGAGTATTTCATAATAATCATATTACATATGCAGAGCTATCTTTATTACGAGAGGTAACACTGAAGGTTTGTATAATAACAGAAATAGAATCAATGATCTCGTGGCATCCATCGTTTCATTCGATGGGACAACTAACGCCCGTATGCACCACACACGGGCAGGACTCTCAGTCGGATTTTAGAAATTAGACCATGCAATAGGGTGTGGTCGATAAAGTAGACCCTTGTTCCAATTCGACTAACAATTAATGAGAAACAGAAATATGTTTTAACTGTCAGTGAGTTCGGCTGACAGTCTTAACCGTGTGTGGTGCACATGGGCGTAAGAGAGGCAGTTAACTCATTCTTCCTTGGAAATCCCTTTCATGGCATTTTCGATGGCTATCATCGCTTTTTCGCATCCTGGAATTGTATTACTCGCAGTTTACCTTTTACTCTTGTGAATAAATATAAACCACATGGTGCAAGATCGGGGCTGTATGGTGAATGACTCATATTTTTGCACCCGACATAGTCTAATATTCGGCCGTTCATCTGGCTGAAATTGCAGATACATTGTCATGATAAAGATAGCTCTCGAACTTCCGAAACAATCGTTGCATATAGTTCAAAGAACGAGACGACCATCTCTTTTTCAGTACTCCCTCCTTTCTTCACCTTTGTAAGTAACTTCAGAAAGAAACACCTTTGTGCAAAGTTTTACTTAGTTTCGGCTTTAAAACATATATACGCTTTTGCCACTCATGATGATGATCAAATACAGCACTTGAGTGACCTTCGACAAATTTTCTGTTTTCTAATAAGCGTGACGATGTTTTTGAGCTTCTGTCAAATCATGGGTTATCCACGTAGCACCACGCTTCTTGACGCCAAAATGTTCATATAGAAATTCTGTATTTGATTCATACCAATGCTCAACTTCCCAAACCTGCTGATAGGCTACTCCCTTACCAATCTTAAAAATGAGCCGTACAGCATTGAGGTTTTTTGCTTCAGTTGTCGCTGTTGAGGGACGTCCCTCATGCAGATCATCACTGAAATTGGTACAATCAGACTTGAACTCATTAAACTAATTGTAAACAACAATACGAGATGTATCTTCATCATAAAATTTATAAAATTCCAATCAAAGTCGAGCGTAAGTTTTAAGAACTTTCAGAACTATATTCATGTAATAATAAGAGCTCATCTTGGCGACCTTAAAAATAAATATGATAAATAAGTAAAACCGTCTGTTGTGCGTTGTAATGGAAAAAGAGTTTTTAAGCTTCTTTATGGAACACTCGCGTTGAAAATGTATCCCTACACTACAGTAACAGAGTGATCTGTGTTAATTTCAATCTCGAAGGTACTAATATTTAGTCTATAGAAAACTGGAAAGAAGTCATTACTGTTATACAACTGTGATAGTAGAAAACATGCTCCCACAAACACCCGATTTTTAATAAATGTCCCGGAAATTTACCGACATTTATAGGGAAAACCAACTGCGAGAATTCAGATTTAACACTTATGTTCAACTCAAGAACACTTTCATGCATATTAGCTGCCTTCGTGTATACCTATCACTAAATATTTGGGTAAAATACTCTCTTCCGTGCCATTTTAACAAAGTTTGTAGATATCTCTCTAAATTATCTAGAACAGCATACTGGCTTTGATATATTCAACACACGAATTAAACGAACAAAATAGTCGTGATTTCCTAAGCCGTCCACCGGTCCACCGCGCTCTGCCGACAGAAGTGCCGCATGACACACATCATCAAGTAAGACTAATATTGTCATTTAAGAGTCTAAGTGCGAGGCTCATTTGTGTCAATTACCCCGTTCCGCGTCCGCCACGAATTAACACGTAATCGCGCTAATATTTAATGACGTTAATAAAGAACGCCTTCGTGTGTAGACGCGGCGCGTAGTTCTACTAATTACACTGAATTCACGTTTCCGTCGCTTTATGAGGAAGTCCGACTTGGCTGATGCAATTTCAAGAATTATATCACTCGCCCAAGTGGGTCTCGTTCTTAATTATTGTTAGACGCGTGTCAAATGTAGATTCAAAGAATGTTTTGTCACCAAAGTCTACGATGATTTAAATTAAAAATATCACAGTATTTATTTTAACATAAAATATCGAAATTACAATGAAGCCTAACTTAACCTACAACAGTTCGTGGATTATTCCACGAAACTACCCTTAAGTAATCATTAAGCCTAGTTTCTCTTCTTTTCGTAGCATTCGAATTTTAAAAATTCTCATCCTCTTACAAGGAGCAAATTGCAAAAAAAAACAAATCTCATTTTACAGTCTAGCTACAATGAATGAATAAAAATAATTGTTTCCATCAAAGAAAAGTGTCATTTTCATTAACAATTTAATTGTGAAAGTGTCACTTTATGAAAGGCGGATATCAAACTCAAAAGTCGGAAAAAAACGGGAACAAGTAAGCGGCAATTACAAACTTAACGACCGCAAGGATCACCACTTCCGTTTCCGAGCCGGAAACTCCAATCACGGACTAACGCCAGATCCGAGAAGGAGAAATCTAATTACATCATTTCTCTTACCGTTGTTTAATTGAGATTTTTTCCCCTCAAAAGGAATAAATTTCCCGCTTCCATCTTATTCTCTCTGATCTGTTTGCTTTTCTTCGCGCCTTAATTGTTTCCCGGCGGCGTCGATTACACTTTTCACAATTTTAATTTTGTTCAAGCTTTTAATTTTGCCGGGCGGCCCTGTCGCTTTTATGTTTTTTCTTCGTTTCCTTTTTATATCCGGCGTCGATAATGCAACCGCCTTTCACAGTCTCCGAGTTTTTCTTTCCCTCCTCTTTAATGAGATTTTCTTTCATTATGTTTAATCTTCCGGTTAATTCAAATGTTAATCTTTTTCACTTTCAATGGCGAGATTTTTATTTGGCGGTAAAGATTAACGGATTTGCGTAATGGAAATGAGAATTATGCTTTGTTTCGTTTTTCATTCTTTAGATATTGCGTCGTTTTCGCTTAAAACGAGAGTTGCTCCTTTGTTGAGTTTCGTGTTGCTAATAACGTAAAACATAACATTATACGGATAAATATGATTGTTGACGGCTGTAGCATCCATTTTTGTACAAAAACCGAAGCAGTATTGCAACTTTCACTACAACTACAATAATTTAACATAGATATAAAATCGTGTTTCTTAATTATGATTAATGAAATAAGAGTTTCAAATGGTATTAACATGTTTAGAAATAGACTAATATATGTCGATGCTCACTTAAGTTGTGACAATTATCACTTATTTGATGAACAGACAACTCCCAAATTATTGTAATTAGAAGAACACTGTCTTAAAAATAGCTTTCATAACTTTAAAAACCCTTGTCCAAATTCTAATTAAAATTGGTTTGGGGTCGAATTTTGTCAAAATCTATAAAGTCACTTTGAACATCAAAAATTTTAAATTTGGGAAAAAATAAAAAAGAATTGCGAAATTCGGAGTGAAAAACTTTTATTTTATAAACAAAGACTTTTAATTCATAAATTTAAAGAAAAGAAATAAATTTAAAGAAAGAATTTTAATTTCATACTCATGTTGAGTATGAAATTAAAATTGATCACACTCGGCTCAAATCAAAACAAAGTTTTAAGCATTGTGTTAGCTAATAAGTTTTTAATGCCAACTTGCTATTAAAAAATATTTTAAAATCACAAGGAAAACAAATTGCATACGCAATGCTGCCTTCTTTAAAAATATGATAATTCAAATAAGTTCGATTTAAAAAGCTTTACTTTGAAGGTTCTCCATGCTATCTATTTTTGATTCCATACATGATGGCTTAGATTTTTGGACAAGTAAAATCAGATGGAGCAACAAAGAGCGCACAAGGTGCAAGCACCAGCAGAACACAACACAACTCCTATATTTTTTGTCAAGCATCTGATAGTAAATCTTTGCTTCTCCAAAGATGTCAGCTTCCTTCCGATAGCAACTTCCAATTAATAACGCCCTCGATATTCCACCAACAGCTCATCATTAAATTTCTGGTATTCAGCAATACCTTTATTCAATATCTATTGTTGTTTGCGTGTGTGTAACGTATGTAACCCCGCTTCTAATAACCGGTTATTAACCGCATTTGCCAATCAAAGTTACGTTTAAATATTATTAATTCTTACCCAGGCGATACTCATAAAGTAGAAGAACTTGTACTCGATGCCTATTTAAGACATTTTTTTTTGTTATATACACGGAGCATTGACCTGCGCCGCTTTAAAGCGTTACGTAGCCCAAAAATGAAACGCATCTAAAGATTTGGCTCCGTCATTAATGGAACGTACTTCGAACTACTTATACCTTATAATGAAATAGGCTGAAACTTTCGCCAATCTTTAAAGGAAAGTCCGAAAGTCGTAGCTAAAATTTGATATTCAACCCAATATTTCTACTGCATGCGAAACGATTTAAACAAAAAGCTGAACAAATATATAATTGATAAATTCTCTCATTTAAAAAAAATCGACTATTCTGAAAAATAGATTGCGAAACAAATATTTTAGAAATACTCAACATTTAACTCTTTTAATAAGGATATCACTTTTCTAATTTGAGATCTAAAATTTTAACTGTTATAACGAAAATTTATTATCTGACCAAATGAGCCAATATCAAAATAAATTTGCTGACCACTGCCCTGTACATCGAGATAGAATGAAATGGTCTTTTGTCTCGCCCCTGATTACTAATCAGCTCACCAACGACATTTCTGATTGATGATTACTCGTCACCATTATTTCTTCCAAGCCACTATCACCGTCAATAGGGCAAAATTGAAAGTGATTGAATCGCACGAGCCGCGAACGGAGCGCCGCCGTAATGAATATAAACGATATCCTGTGCCGCGAACCCGTCCATTAACACCGGAAGGAAGTCGGGCCCATTCAGCCGATGATGAGTATTAAAATATACTAAGTTTGTTTTCGTGGCCGACAGTGGAAGGCGTGGAGGGCGACGACAGTTTTTATAGACCGATTAGTGGGCAGCGGATGGTGGGCAAATATTTACCTTTATTTCAAATTTACGTTTTCGTGTAACTCTGCATTTTCTTATTTTACGTTTTATTTAACCAGGTGTAATTATGAGTTCTGACTTATCTTTTACTAAAGGTTTTCGAGATACGCGGGTACACAAATCTCAATATGACTAAGGAAATTCGGCTAAAGGTTAATATGTATTTAAAAATATATTTTTCTAGTCCTCAAGAAAATATGTTTTATATTTATTTTCTACTCTTAAAAATTGAACACCAATTTAATTTACTACGGAAAAAATTACTTACATTTAATTTTATATTAATTTAGAAAACATATATTTAATGTAGAAATATTATAATTGACCTAGTAATTAGTCAAGTTTGGTACTGAAGTCTTCGTGTCTAAAAACAACATGTTACATTTTGGAAATAAGAAATATTTGATTGCATACATTTAAAATAAATATTAAGTCACAATTGTGGCAGTAATAAAACAAATAATTTTTAGGTACGTAAAATTACATACAAAAAACTAACTACTATATGTACTATTTATATGTATATGTACTATTTTAACCCTTTCAGTTAAATTGAACAGGATATTATATAACAATAATAAATAATCCAGAACCAAAAAAACCAAAATGCTCATTATTTTCAGGAATTCTAAAACCCTACTTCTAGATATGAGTAATATAAATTGGTATCGAAAAGAAGAACCGTTTAGATGATATTATAGTATATCAGCTAAAGGGTTGTCAACTGTAGTTTTAACGGTATTCAGGATTGTGCAAAATATTGAATCCCGAAGATGTAATGCTGTGATTTAAAAAAATGAGTTCACTAGATATATAATTGTAGCATATTAAGTGAAAGCGTACGAATTTGATTACCAAAAAAGTTTACTTTTTGAGTTTCCTGATTCTTTGCCAACCAACTATCATATCTCGACCAGAACGCATCAAACACCGCATTCGAAATATTTAAATGACAAAAAACTCCACCCGTACATGCATTGCATTAACTAAAATGGTATAAAGTATGGCTATCCAACTGAGCAACGTTCCCCCGCACATAACTGCTACGCAATTTCCTTTAAGTGTTTCGGAACTGCGTCCCGTAGACACACTTTGTATTCGCCCGCCGTCTCCCCTCGAGCCGTTAAGCGACGCGTTAAAAGTTCTTTTTTTCGCAAACAACGGATTTGTCACAATTAGAGTGGACAATGGCGCCCTTCCCGGCCGTGGGCTTGATTAAAAACTAAATCACGTGACGTGTTTACAGGGCGGCCCGCCCACGCCCAAACGGCACGTAGGGCATAGTGCCAGCTGTGACCGGAATGAAATCGAGCGTTGACTTAAATATTGTTTCTTTTTCATCTTTAAAACTCTTCTGTTATTTTTTAACGTTTATTATGTAAATCAATTTAGAATGGTGTGTAATTATGCAACAGATATTCGCATTCGTATAAATCATGTTATGTTAGCCCCATAATAACTTTAAAATTAATTAACATGTAAAAAAGATTATAATATATTTTAAATACTTTAATATTAACACATCATTATTTTTTTTTGGTCCTAATTAAGATTTACATAATTAAATTGTTTGAAACAAAAAATAACGATGCCGCTTCTTGTCAACAATTGGACCTATTTTTACATTGTGATTGTTAGTTCCGAAGTATCGTAAGGGAGATAGTAATTGTAAGGGAGATAGCACATAATGAAAAAATACCCATAAAATTTCAATTTTAGTTTTGAACATAACATCTGTGATTTTGTCCCAATAAATGTCCCAAAATTCACTTTAAGCGGTATGTGAGAAAATGACTGTGACAGACAGAAAACGAAGTGCTTCCACGCGTGTTCCGATTTGCCAATTGTGTTTTGATACACTAAAAAGGTTACAGATGGATAGATGCAAAAGCCAAAGCTACACGCACACAAATTAAAAAAAATTAATTTAAGACAAAATATTGTTATATAATAGAAAAAATTGTTCCCAAAAATATTCCACCTAGTCCGACGTAAATTAAAAGAACCAATGTCCTCGGTTAATTACAAAAAAAACGAGTTTTTAAATAAATTAAGTTTTAGTAACAGATGAAGAGGAGTCATTGACTACAATGAATTGCCGTTGAAAGTTTTAGCTGAATGTTAGAGCCGAGCTGCAGTTGTAGATGGCTCCTAGATGTAGGCGAGTGCGGATGAGGTTCATTATTTTTACCCAAAATTACCAAGACTTTACATAGATACATATGTCTTGAATCCTCTTTTCCTAAAATATTATCACACCAAAAGTATTTTGAACAATATTCACAGATTGGAACCATACAGCATCTAATGTCCCATGTTTTATATTTAAAATACCTTCCCGCTCTTAATTCTTCTGTACTCTGCATCTATCAATATATAGCTCGAATCGAACTAACCACAATTATCCTTGCTTTTGTCTTTAAATAATGAACACAATTTCATGAAACAAATATTAGACTAATCTGCATAAAATTGTCAACAGAAAATGTAAATTTCATGAGTATACTTTTCAGTCTCATTTCTAATGTAGGATGTAAATCGGAAACGATTAAAAATAAAAGAAAAAAAAGGAAATTTGCATATTTTTTATATTTAAGTATACGGAATGATACACATATGGCGCCCAATTCAGGTTTCTGTCAGGTTACGCAAAGTAAATTAGTTTTTAAATGTGGCTCTCGAGCTACAGCTCACACTAGACTCACTCTACACTACAACTCACAGGTTCGGTATCACCAAGTGCTATAATTATCGGTGAACAAGTGTTTACCCTCTATAATTACGTGACACTAGCGGGTCTTCCCTTCTGCGTGTTTGCGCACGGCGGAAATAGAAATAGCTTTCGCCACATTGCTTAGAATCTTCAATGCAGTTAACACGTGACCTTGTTCAAATTAGTTTCAAATCGACAAATCATCAAACTACTGGATACAAACTATTGTAAACCGGTAAAAAAATATGAGAAAAAAATGAAAACCTAAAATACGTAAGGAATGCGGCAAAATGTAAAACTATAATACGGATTGACATCTGTTAAATGAACTAAACATTTTATTAGGGAAAATTCGTTGTTTAATCAAAAATTACATTTATAATATTACATAATACAAATAACATTCATAACACAAGAATGAAAATCAAAATAATCAAAGATTTGAAACGGTCAAGCGAATTAATAACGTCGCGATCGCATTGCTTATTACTTACAAAGGATTTTTGACAAATTCATCTTTTTCTAAATTGATTTCAATACTGATAAAGACGATACATAACGTTATATTTTAAACATGTTCCTTACTGCCAAATTTACGGATGAAATTCTTATAAAAAAAATAAATCACTTCAATTTAGAAAACCTATTTCTTGCAGACTCTGAAATTAGTTAAGTTTGATTGGCGATTGTTGTGAAAGTCATGTAATCATACGATATAAGTAGATAGTTTACTACATGTTTTTATATAAGCCATGATTCATTATATATATATATATACATATATGCCATGATTCATTATATATATATATATATATATATATATATATATATATATAATTGTGCAAAATTTGTTCTTGGTAGAGTGCTTACTTAACCGGTCACTGGCATTTTTAGGTCGATATAGCGTAACTTATATGTAGACACTGGCAGGGAAAAGGTTAATGAATGACTTGACTTTATGTAACCGAATTATTAACTCTGAATAACTTACGGTATTTCAAAATTAGTACATCACAAGTTCTGTGAACAGCAGAAAAAAAGTAAAGATGACGTTTAATACTTTCTTTTACGCTTAAATTTAATTCCAAAAGCCAATCAGTGTCTAACATCCGCAATATGAGATAAAGGTGATTATACTTATTTCAAACCAAGAAAGCAAATCAATTAGATTATGAAACATCAGATTTTCGGCCTCTGTACTTAACGTACAACAATGTATGCAGATCTAACTAGTCTCCATCTTTGTTCTTTAAAATCACGTACGCCACCCTGGATTTGCTTCGACTGGTATCTGATTCTTTAAAAAGCTGTCTACGTTCATTTCCGAAACATTAAACTATGATACAGGGCGGGCGGGCGGCAAACGGTCTGGATGCCTCCCAACACCAGCCAGTGGAGCGTGGAAATTTTAATAGCCACAACACAAAGCTAAGCCGAAAATAAATCGTTTTTCACTCCAATACTGAAATCCACCGGGTGAGAGAATTGTAGAGAGCATTGTTCAGACACGTTGGTTAGCTATTTTATTTCTTCTGGCCATAACCTACTATTATTTTGTGACTGTGTTTAAGAAGTTCGTGTCGGGAAATGTTGTAGTTTATAGATTTTCGACTGCGAAATGTTTTGCTTTATCAATAAATTGGTAATGGATATTAGAATGAAAACAAACATTTTACGCATGAAATTTAAAGAATACATAGATGAACAGACTTTTGCCACGTCATTATGAAAATATAATCTATAATTCTGTGATATCTCCATAATTGGGTACCTAATTTGTCATTCGAGCTATAAAGTAACACAGTCGACCCCTCTCTCTCTCTCTAATAGTTAACAATCACTATTGTTATCCTTTGCCAAGAATGTCTTTATTTTCCAAGACAAATGTCCATATTTTTACTTAATTTCACACTGTTTTATATTTTTAATATTAATAACTATCTAACTGAAAACGATAGGTTATAACAAGAAAGTTATACTAGTACTAGTTCTGCGTAATTTCAACAATGTTGGTACGATTTATGTGATCAAACTTGTCTTGGCATCACATAAAGCTTTACTAATTTTCAGATTACCCCAAAAATAAACTAACTTAAAAACAGAACTTATCGTAAAACTCTCAATCCTTATGCATAGTATGTCTTACAAAAACATTGATTTTGAAATTTAAAACCTAATACTAAATGTTGTTCGCGGCTTATGTATGTATCGCAATTTTAAAATGCTTATAACCGGTGCATTATAACGCAACTTCAAACATTATAATTATATTATCGATCGTGCATCATCTTCTACGTGTAGTATTATTATTCCCCCATCGAATACCGCGCCCCCCCCCAAACTCAACCCTCTTCCCCCCACCACTCGGCGCCTTTTTAAGACGCTAGAAAAATATCTGCGTTTTAAGCTATATTTCTTCCATCCCTCATTTTTGCAGTTCGTAGCAATCTGAAATCCAACACGATTCCGATGCCCTCCGCCCCCTCCCTACAGCTTCCGCCGGGCGTATCCCCAGACGACCCCCGGAGGGACCCCACTCCCGGCAGTGAGAACCTCCCTCGCTCCCATCGACTTTTCCATTTTTATTTTTCAAATGTAAAGAGAGAGATCTCACTCGGCGTCGCGGCTGTTTTCTTTGCGCGAATCGTATTTAAATATTGCCCGACGCCCGCGGACTGCACTCGCCGTGCAGTAGCTGGCTCACTTCAAATCGGATTGATATTTGTTCACCAACATATTCTTTTTCCTATCGGATAAATTTTATACTAAATTAACACGTTTATGGTGGTATTGTCACCTTAATAATACAATACAGTGTTAATCTCCATAATCAACAGTCTTATCATACAACTCGGTTATCCAATTAATGCATTGAAATCAAATTATTTATCATCATCAGTTTTAACTAAGTAGGGGTTTCTTAATGAACATAAAGACACCATGGTTTCACCGATATTAATAAAACTATGGATTACGTAATATTCAATAAGATACCCAGAAGTCGGTTCTACAGCCCTCTGATTATATTAAAAATTATAAAATGGCATCCAATTACATCGATCTCTACATAATTCTTCTTTTCACAGAATTCTCCCTGTCATAGATCTATTGATCATGAAAATATAAGAATTGCACATTAAAAACCTCTCAAAAGTACCATAAAATATTGAGAATATAAAACTTTTGTGATGACATAATCACCCATTAAGAAAAGAAAATTATTAAAATGTTATCATCATTAGCGTTATTCTCTTCCCATGAATGTGAACATATTTTAAAAGAAAGGTAGAAAAGACTTGTACAGAAAAATCTAATAACTAGTTTTTCCAATCACCACATCCGAAAACTTGCATCACAATTAAAATACTAAACCTATTCACTGCAGCTTAGATCGTGTACATGTGTAATACATACACCCGCAAGTTACGCGTATCATGACAATGCGATGCATAAAAACACTTTTACGATGAAAACTTTTAAGCTATTAACAAAGATATTTTAACAGACCTCGTACTCGGACATTAAGTCTAAATAATTTGACTGACAATTCCCAGAGCAACTCAAAAGATTCTTATTAGATATTGAAGACTAAATAGACTGTAACATAAAAAATTTTACTAGTACGAAAACGTTAAATAAAAGGCAATGAAGAAAGCTTCACTTATAATATCACAGGCTAATATATTTGTCACTTTGCTTACAAGATAATAAAGCTAATTACAGTCGTCACAAAATGTTAATATAAAACTAATTTTTTTCAGACTTAAACTCACAATAAGTTTTTAGTCAAAATTATAATAATTTAACAATAGTATCTCATATTAAAAATGTCTTTATACTACTTATTTAACAATAGTATCTCATATTAAAAATGTATTTATAAATATAATTCGTGCTTATCATATGAATCTATCGAAAGAATGTTTTCATTTCCGAGTTCATAGTTCAATAGAATCAATTTATCTAACGAATGTTTGACAAAAGGATTATTATGCGGACTAATTTAAACTTGATTATAAATTGAAAAGAAGGTCAGGTTTTGTTACTCTTCTTATTTTTTCTCTCAATGCTACTGTTACTGTATTATCTATGTTTATTTATAAATTACCACCAACAAATGAGCAGTTGATTAATAGTATTTTCTTTATATTATGTCGTATATTTTTATGATTTTTGTACTATTCTTTACGTCAGTAAATGGATTTTCTTAAATCTCTAAAAATTTATTGTAGTTAAAACAAATAATTACGAACAAAATTAGTCATTGATCAAGACTAACGATGATTGAAATTTTCAATCATTAGTTATTAGTCATGATTAAATGGTTAAGTCTCTAGTTTTTAATCTTTAGTATGATAACCCAATAACCAACACAGCCGTGAAGTCACCACAAGGTAATCTAATGGTACCTAGTCCGATTCTTCAGCACGCTTAACACAGATAGATGCAACTTTAGAACTGTTCCAACATTCTACATAAAACATTATTGACATATTTCTTGGATAAAATTATCGAGAATACGATTTTTTTATTTATTTATTGAAAGGCTCATAAAACAACTTACAGTCACGTAAGTGTATAACAAAAAGAAGAATATAAAACTAGACTAAAACTCTAACTATGTGTGCACAAAATGGTTAGTGTTTATGTGTACATTTTCAAGGGTTACTTGTGTTATTAAATATATTACAAAATGTATTGATCAATTATTAAAGTTTAACTTATAAATATATTATTTTCTACATACTGAACAAAACATTAATTCTATTGTAGTTATTATTAATTAATGAATAATATATTTTGTATTTCCTTTTTAAATGTTAATAATTTTGGTTCTAAAATGTCCAAGGACGGACGTTGAGAAACAATATCGTTATGCAATCGGCACATTCGAATTATGGTGTTATAAAAAGAAATATTATTGTTATAAACTTGAAGTACGTATAAACTCTGTAATGGTATACAGATCTGACTCGAGTGTTGAAGTTGAGTAGAGAGAGCAGATAGGGACAATCAACATGCAAATTTATGATTTGATATAAGTATAATAATACCAGGGCTTTTTCTCCATGCAGCTAATAATGACAAATTAAATCTCTGTGGTTGGATTTCATAGGATCTATACTCTCGTCCAAGATGAAGTCTGTGGCAAAGAACCTCTTTTGTAATGCTTCAATTCTATCACTAAGCGATTAGTAATATCCACATCGAGGATACTTCTGATAAGTGAACAATATAAAAATGTGATGGTTTTTAAATTCTTTAGTGGGACGAGAGATGAATCCTAGAAGTTGGGTACATTTATGAACAATGTGGTCGTGAAAACGGAATGAAACAGTGAAAACGGAATGTCAGTTTTTTCTTAAAGAAAACTCGGAGATTTCTAACAACAGACTTACATTGCAGGGTCGAGCCGCCCAACAAGTACTTAAATAAAAATTATTTTTTTAAAGTAGTGAAAGAGATAATAAAACACTTGTCGACATTCAGAAACATCCTATTAGAAGCACACCACTCGGGTATTGAAAATAGATTTTGTTGTAAATTTAAATTTTGACAGTATTTAACGTAAGTCCAAAATGCGAGCCTTGTGGAACCCCAGAAGTGATTGTTACAGGTGCAGAAAGTTGATATTTGATCCTCACAAGTTGACTTCTGTTATTTAGGTAAGATCTAATCCACCTCAGTAAACTCCCATAAATGCTATAACCTTCAAGTTTTACATATAGTATCGAATAATTGACCTTATAAAACGCTCTCAAAAAGTCTGTATAAATAGAGTCTACCAGCCTTCTTTTGGCAAAGACAGTTTTTAAATATTAATAAATTACTTATTGTTGATCTTTTTGAAACAAAACCATGTTGACTTATGGACAGAAATATTTGAAAATGGGAATAAAAAGTGTTGTACAAAACGGAATCAAATAATTTCGAAAACAGGTAGGATGCTGATAGGTCTGTAGTTTTTACATTGGGTTTCGTCACCTGATTTATGGATTAGAATAATGTAAGCAGTTTCCCCTGGTTAGAAAATATTTCTGATTTATTAGATTGATTACATATAATACATAGTGGAAAACTCAAACAGTTTTTCAAAACTCAAATTTTTTATAAAAATAGGCTCATCGGTCTCAGAGTTTTTATTTTAATAGATTCCCTACTAACATGAATATCATTCAAGGAGTTGGAATGAAAGGAAAGATTTGAGGAATAGTTGCTAAAATTAGCTTGTTTTTCAAAAACAGAGCTGAAGTAATTTGAAAACATATCACAAACGTCGTAACCATCTGAAGATTCCTTTTTATTTGCTGACATATTTCTAGAAATATATATATATATGTATATATATATATATATATATATATATATATATATATATTATAGCATTTATCAATGGGATTCTTGGACCTGGCTCGTAGTAAGTCTACTGAAGCATAATCGAGAGGTCTTATCGTATTAAGGCAGGACTAAACCAAAAAGGATAGCTATTTGATCTTGTACTTTTCATGGGGATATTTTTTTATTATTGCAATAATTTATCATAAAATAATTGAATAGCAATATTAATATAAGGATTATTCAAAAATTGTTCCCAATCAACAGACAAATAATCAGAGATCGCTGAGAATAACATCGAAATTACATTTATTAAAATTGGGTCTCTTGTGATTGATAAGGTTAAAGAAATTAGGTTAGTATATTTATAAGCAGGGAACGATGTTCACGTACACTGCTTAAAGGAGCAGTACCATATATGGTACTAAACTAAAAAGTGTATATATTTATACAAGTAAGTGTAGATTAAGTAAGATATAGAAATCTATTATTTTTATTAGGTATAATGTTGAACTGTGTAAGGTTGCATAAAGACATTGTTTCCAATAAGAATTCAGAAGTAAAATCATGTGCTGAGAAAGGTAACATACAAGTAGATTGAAGACGCATGCGCCGGCAATGAATTTCACAAGTTGCTACTAACGGAAAAAAAGTTGCTAGAAAACCTGACTATTCTTATTTTTACAACGTTCTTACTGTTACCATCTAATGTGTTTATGGTATACAGATCTACCGTATAAGTGCGTCCAGTTTTAAGTAGCTAATAAGAGTTTTAAACTAAACTTTAAAATTCCGTTAAACAGGGAGGATGAGAAAACATACAAATACAAATTGAAATAACAAATCAATAACAATTTAATAAAATAAAAGAGTCAATACTTCAGAGCATACAATATATAAGGACATAAAAGGGACAAAACTTGGAAGGGCCATTCGTTATTTAAAATAATTCAATTGTATCAGACTTTGAACATTGTGAGCTATACTTGATTCAAGTTAATTGTGGAATCTGGATGTATGAACATTAAACGATTCACCGTGTTCTTACCAAGTATCAAAATTTGTTCTTATTTTTGAAAGCTATTCAAGGCAAAGCGCTGACAAGTATTAATATCTGGTACAAAAAACGTATTGAAAATTTCAAATATTAGGTAAGAAACTAACAAATCCACCACGTTTTCCAATATTTCGACTGAATTCGGCGAACAAAAAACAAACAAAATATGTTTTCTCGAAGAGAGCTTACGGCGCTCAGGCTTTATGTATTCCATTTAGAGTGAAAAGCGAGCGAAGCAACACGCAGTATATGCACGTTGATGGGTGAAAATATATTCTGTAACGTAGACAGGCACGGATTCCAAAGATTCAAAGAAAGAAAATTATTTCATGATTTCGAGAAGAAGTGGAAATATTCCGTCTGGCTACAGCAAAAGCTGTTTAGCTCTGATAAAATAAGCTGGCTGATGTTTTAGTTATCAGCCTAAAAAATAATAAAAAAATAATCATCAGGGCAGAGATGAAAATGTTAAATCATATAATGATTATAGTGAGTTTCCAGAACAAAAAACAACCTCTTTTTAGAATTCACGAGAATATTCAGGTCAAATCAAATAACTGTACAACGGTTCATTAGTAATGTGGATCCTCGTTATCACTGTACTGTTTCTTTCATGTAATTTAAAATATGTCATTTCATATCTTTCTTCAGTCAAAACTCTTACAAATGAAACGATATATAAGAATGGGGCAGTAAAAGATCAGTATTGCAAATAAGCCTCATCACAGTTTCATTGTTTAAAAAAATACACATTTATTATTTTTACAACACAACCCTCGAAACGACAGTCGAATCCACGCACGAATACATTTTATTTATTTATGTAGTTAATTTTAAGTAACGTAAATCATTTGTCGACTTTTTACACTGACGGGCCAAAGTTTTAAATCTACAATGCTTTAACTTGCCTATTTATGTATTCACAATCAAGCTAATACAATTTATATGATTTTTAGAACGAAATATTTTAATTCTAACACACAATATTTTTCATATAAGCAAAAAAAAATAAAATCACTATAAATCTATTTAACTTTCGACAATTGTATTAAATAAGTAACAATTTAAAATACAAATTGTATGTTTTAAATTTTATTCAATAAATCTGGTGTTTGGTTTTGGGCTCTATTTATACAATTTACATTGCTCATTTTTCATTAAAAATAAACGTCTGAACATTTTAATGCCTTGTTAGTACGTTATTGTACATCCGAATATTTTATTACGTTGGACTTATACAGGAGTAAAACCGATGAAAAACCATATCAGACATACCTATTTTTTATAACATTTCATTTTCACTTCATACTCACACTTCCCATAACATTTCATTTTTACTCTACCGACAAACAAACATTATTATTGGTGATATTAGTGGTATTTCTATGATAAGCCTCGTACGGAACAGAAATATCTTACACACTCATGTATGATAATATACTCGTACAATGTAACAATGAAGTCAAATATTTAATTGGGAGTTTAATACGCATACATAAAAATATTCTTCCTTGTAAAAATAATAATATCGACATATGAAGTTTGAAAACTGTCGATTTAAATCGCATTGCAATATTTACGATTTGTAATGTCTCTTCGCTTTCACAAAGTATGAAAAATATTAAAACTTCGCTGATCTATTTGTACGTTGTCTGCGAAAGGGTAAATAATACGGTTACTTATGTATACTGGGTTAAGTTTAGATTAAGCTAAGTTTGATTTAAGTATACGGAATAACATAACATATTAGTTATGAAACAAATAGTAGTAATTGGATTTTACAACAACGTGCGAGTTTCATCAATATGTTTCTATTAAAACTACGAACTCTTTTTGAAATAAAACTCAGCAGCACCATATCATTTAAGGTTCTGCTAGAACTAGTAAAACATTTTTTTAACAAATTTAAAGTATATATAATTTTAAAATTATAACATGGGCAAATAAAAGAACATATGTTACTGCAGTAATAAGTTTACTATTTTCAGACCAACAAGAAAAAACAACAAATTAAACTATCATAAAAACTGTTACACATATGAATGTTAATTGATAAATTTTTAACACATTACGCAATTAACATTTTCCGGAAATGCTATAACAAAGGTACTACGCCTGCTTGGTCAGTAGTATATCGCAAAATATGTTAACTTGATTATGAACAACGAAGATTATAAACAAAACGAGTCGAATACAATACCTGGTCAGTTACACGCAAACCAATACAATTTGCGAGATAATACAAGCATAAAATGTGAAGATTTCAAGAAAAATCATCGCTAGGAGCGCTCATTGAAAATACGATACCGTCATGGGGAAACTTCAAACGTTGTTTTCGCTACGCACATCTCCGGCACATATTAAACTCTGCTCGCGTCTCGCCTTTTAATCGATTTTCCTGGGAGGAGCCGCGCTCCATAAGGGGTGAGGGTAAAAGCAATTTTTTATGCGTTTTTTGGCCGGTCCCGTGGGGTGGAAGGCGATATCGGGTCGCTCGTATCGCCACTGCCGCGCAGCTTCTTGGGAATATTTTAATTATGCGGCATTAGCGCGCTTCATGACGCCACTCGAGCGGAGGGCGGCCTCTTCGTGCGAAATGAAATGCAAATTGCGAATTCTTACTTGAGTGCGTAATTAAATATTTCTGTTGGATCGCCACGCAACCGGAGGCGAAGTTGAACAAATACAGTCGGATTTTCTTTCTGTGCATAATTTAGCGGGTTTAAGGTTTACAGCTGTAATTTAAATGATTATCGACTCGAAATTTACGTTCACTTTGCGGTCACGCTTAATGTTTAGATGTGGTGGCATCAAATCCTTAATCATTCATTTTATTATACCAAATATTTATTCGTAAGCAATGCATTCAGCGCCCCAGTACAATAAACGCGTATTTGTAAGTTTACAGTTCAACGTTCGTTATGTTTTTTCCTTATATAGCCAGCATAAACATTCGTAGGATGCGGGTTCATATCTAACACAGATCTGAAAAAGTTTTTTACGTTATAAAAGTTTCGAATTTCTGCACAAACTTAAAATTATTCATTTAAAACTACCTGCCTATTTTACACAATGTCTCCCATTCTTTGCAATCTACGTAAAAACAAAAGATGCCTCAACTCCAAAAAGGGCCTCAACACCAAAGATTACAGTTCACTATCAATACCGTAACCAGATTTGTACGATACAACAAATAATACGCTTATTATTGTCCAGTTGGTGCTAATAATCACACAGTTAAAATCCGAGCACTTACGTGTGAAGATTTATTATGAACCAATCGGTTCTTATGATCAGGGTCAAATTAGTAACATTTTAAGTTGTATTTACGGTTTATTTTAATATAATGTCCACGATAAAGGTCACAAGCATCGTTATAAGCCGGAAAATCTTTAAAAATCATAGATTGTTGTAAATTAATGACATTTCCGATGTTAATAAGCACATATTATATTTCGAATCAAATATATCACAAATGACGAACAAATAATATGGACAGTGAAATATGTAGGTATGTGATTATCCTCTGAAAATCACTTTAATTTTCTTTGACGTTTCTCTACTCATTTATTTACTATATACACTATGATATAGAACGAACCATAATCTAGTTCCACCACTATCGCAAACTAAATCGTAATGGCTTTGAGCACTAAATTTTATGCAAGAATTTAACTAATTTATATTTTAAACAATCGGCCAGACGGACTATAAAGGCATTTTAAGGTAAATATTTGCTAATAGCCCACCTGAAGATGTTGTAATACAACGAAACCTAGGTCATGGTAAAGAACATAAAGAAAGTAAAAATAATACTACATCAAGTAGTTTCATTTAATTGTGAATAAAGAATTTCTACAAAATTAACGCCAAATATATTCAAAACAAGAATTTAACGTTATTATTTTGCGTAGTATTGACTTATTTTAATTACTCTTCTGTCATCTTTGTATTTTCTTTTACAAATATTTTTTAAAGCATATAATTAAATTTTTGTCATACAAACGTCAACCTTCAATATGTGTATATGTATGTTTACAACTCACTTTCAAACAATTCACTTTTACAAGACAATTTCACTTCTGAAACGTCGCTAAGAGAAATTAAACAAAAACAACAACTGATTAGTCGATTTCTAAAACAGCAAGGCAATAATAATATAATTGTCCAAACAGCCAATTAAAGACAGGTCTGTTTACATGGGCCAGGAATACTTCGTGCGTAAATATGGATCGTTGGAGCGGTGATGAATCCGTCGGCGTCTGTCGGACGTCATCCAAGCCGACGGCTCTGTGATGGATCTTAATCACGTGAGCAATCACGTCCGTCATCCATTACTGGCCGGTATCCATGCCAGTGAAGGATCCGACGTCTGAGTATGAGGGCGTAATTGGAGTATGCCTTTATAGTCCTTCTGGCTGATTGTTTAAAATATAAGAACATAATTATTGTAACAGAAATAAGTATTAATATGAATAAAACAAGTATTAATATGATAAAACAGAAAAATTATGATCCACTGATACTTGAAGGTGAAAAGAGGATATCTATGCAAATAAGCAGTCAATGGGATAGTATAAATCATCTTATTTGAATCCAAAACATCGTATAATAAAGCTATGTTGTTAGGTCCAATATAACCGATGTGTTTTCAATATAATAAAGAAATGGATACAATTTACCCATCAAGGGCGGAAAAACTATATTAATAGTAGTCAAAATGAAACATGTCAGATTCGTAGAAAACGGTAAAGAATGTTTACATCCCATTCTTAAAAAAAATAATTGAATATCTTTTACTTTTCATTAAAATATTGTAAATAAATTATTTAAACTTTAGTAACTAATGTCAATTACATTAGTTAGAAAAATTCAGGATATATCATAAAAAAGAGAAGCAGTCAATAACCATCTTAACATATGTATGAATAGGATAAAATGGTAAGATACGAATCTATCATTATGCATAATTTGTATATTTAATACGTCCCGAATACATATTTCTATAAGCAAACAAACACGAAACCCTTTTAATCATCAACGTAAGACGTCAAAACAAAAAGTAAAATGTTCTAGATGAAGAGCGATCGTAATATTCCAAGGTTGCACACACGACAATAACGTAACGTTTACATCCCCATAAATAACCCACAAGAAAACCCTCAGTGTCTGGCTTGATAACTGAAAAGCTAGTTGGCCGTGAGCTTAGAAGAACACTTTTATTATATGCAATGTTGAATGAAAGAATTTATTCAAGAAAACTTAGGTAATATCATTGTGATTTAGATTACCCAGATAAATTAGAGTAAACTTAAGTGGAAAAATACGCGCCTTCGATAATTCGTGAAATTTACTTTCATTAGGATTTTCATATCAGCAGAATGCCGAAGGTAAACACCTCACTGTTCTGAACATAGTTTAAACTTATACATAAAATTTGCAAATCTAAATTTGAATTAGTTAATTTCATGTAAATAGGTCATATCATCGAAACATTCTACATAGGTATTTGACTTGAGGCTTCTAATTATACGATAAAAAAAACAGAAAAGACGAATGAATGAAATTTTCAATGCGATCAATTAAAGATTTTCCGTCTTACGTGATTGCTATGATCACCAACGAGATTTTTACACATATCGAACATATATCAGTAAAATATAACAAGTGCATTTACAATGGTCGTATTTTTCGTGATCGCCGAGAAAACTATATTCACGTGCTCGACATGCGCGAGTATGTTATTGGAGATAATTTTCGTGAAATAAAAGCCCTAAACAATATAAAAACTGTTAAGTCAGACTTTAAAAAAAAATTAGGAGAAACGAAAACAATAAACTTGTTATTTACCTCTATATATCGAGTGACAGGCCGTTCATACAGTTTCCGCATGAAGGTCACGGTTATACGCGAGCCTCTTCGAAGGCATATTGGCTAACACGTAAGCCAGGATTGCGGTGCGCTGTGAAAAAGGCTTAAATTAGATGTAAATGAGTGGTAAGCCTGCACGGGCGCGTTATAATAATGCATAACAAGGTTGAATGCATCGGATTATGAAACCGTCCAAGTGCGCGCGCGGCGACTGGCTGCTTGACCGCTGGCGCTAATTACTTCGCACAGTACAGAGGTTACACTGTCTGTGCAAGTTAGACTGCAATAATATAATCTTAAACGCCACATTCTTACATTTAATTTCAATCATTAAGTATCGCTTCAGCATTTCGCTGTCCGTACCAGCCCCTTCACGTGCATTAATCGAAAAAGAAATTTAAAGTGGTTGATAAAAAATTGAGTCTGTCACCTAGCAATAGAGTTACCACCAAATATTTTTATTTATATCAAACACGACAATCGCAGCTTGTAAATTACTATAACAACAATGGCTTTGTCTTTTCTCTATTTAAATTATATTATGAAACGTGTTAATGAATATTTCTTTGTTATAAATAACCACTTAGATATTTAATTTACACAACGCTAAAATCTACACCAGGGCCGTCATATTTATTCGTAGTAAAGTAACTAAAAATAACTACGAATTGATATTTGAAGAAGACCTCGGAAAATACAAATTTCAAAAAGCAAAATTTATTTCGAGTGAAATTTCAAACGAAACAAATAAAAAAGACTTCCTTGACACACAAGATGATTCTGCCGCCACCTTATTTTACTTAAAAGTATAAACATATTATACAATAGTTTTAAATTATGACACAAGAACTTAGCTGTGGTTCTCGCCTCCGCTCATTAGATTTTCCATCAAGGCATCGAAGTATACGAGACAATATGTTTAATGTATACCTCGCGTCGTCTTTTGACGTGTTGCAATATCAAATGTTTATTATTGAATAAAATATTGAATCTCATCATAAAGAAATTATGGTTTATCTGGTTTAAAAGTAATATGTATCTTAATTTAAATCATGAATTACAAGAAAATCTACCCAGTCATATGTCATGATTAACTATCAAACCTTGGACGTTACTGAGGCGAGGGGACATTATCAGGTGTTACACATTCGGCGCGAGCAAAACCGCGGTAAATTACTTCATGTTACTTCATCAAAGGAACTATATCTATGCATGCCACTTGAGCAGCGATTCGTTACAGAAATACAAGTGTTTTTATTTATTTATTTGTTTGCTATATTAAACAACAAACAAACAAATAAATTAAAACGCTCACTTAAACCTATAATATCACTTAAAATACATATTAGCTATACGTTAATAGCCATATTCAAATCGGTGATATTAACTTAATATAACATTAGGGTCGACAAAATAAACACATCTGCAATATGCGTTAAGACCTTGTAAGCAATATCCCAATACGTCGACTGTTGACTTATTAACAGCCGATACAAACAAAGTATGATACAATTAAAGTATTATCAACTAAAGGAAATCCAAATTGTTATTTTATAACTGAATTTGCATTACCTTGTTAAACCGTATGTTTACAAATTTCAAACTATTATTATATCAATACGCTGCAATGGACACATTTAATAAAAGAAAACTTAAAATGACACCGATATGTTTGTTCACTTTAACAAAACTTTCAATATAATTCTTTTCGAACTATATTTTCTAAAAAAACATTAATTGAAACTATCCTTATAAATAGTTATACCTATAAAGTGTCCTCTTAATTCCATTTCGAGCGTTGCAGCTCATCAATAGAGATGCGAGTAAATGGAAAAGCCGACCGATAACAAATGTAGCCTGCACTCGTTACAGCGCGCCGCTCGCTGTTGTTGGCGATGCGCGTTCACACGATATTATTCAAACGCGTCCGGCGAGCAGCGCGCTGCCTATTACCCGCCCGCCCTCGTTAAGCACGCGCCACGCATGCAGATGTGGCGAGGCATTGTGAGCGCACAGGCGCTCCATCATTCGGGACGATGGCGACCTTATAAATAGTTGCATAGTCGTGTAAAAGAATCGATCAATTCTATGTATCATAATGCAATTGCGGCATGTCCAGTCAATGTTATTAAATCAGGCAAAAGTCAATGGCAAAGATCTTAATTTTCAGTTATTAAATCAGGCAAGTGTCAATGGTAAAGATCTTATTTTCCCCATTTTCACGGGAACTTTTGAAAAAATCTTTCTTACTTGATATCTTTCACTTAAATGCAGGTTGCAAAATTATAGGGTGTAAACACAAAGGTTAAGGCTACGCGATTATGTAAGAAAACACTATATTTCTTTCTCTTAAAAAATCTAAAACATGTATTATATGAAATATATTATTTAAAAGACTATTCGCTAATTTTGAAGTGTCCAATGTTTAGCTTCCATCTTATACAATATTTTCAATTAAAATTCAAAAGCTGTTTTCAATCATTAACAAGATTATTTATTCAATTATTACTAAAAGTAATAATCCCATGTAAGATTCTGTATCTCAACAGGAAAATGGAATACTTACAAAGCCACTGAATCACCCGTCTATCCATGAATCACAGCTGTTTTTCTTAAAAACTTCTTGGTGTAGAATGTTAAAATTATGATAAAATAATAAAGTATCCACTAAATACCGTCAAAGTTCCAAATTGGTATTCGTATTCTCATTACTTGTGTGTTTTAAACATTTCAACTTATATCAAGAGCACATAACTTGAAAGCTGTGCAAATGGAATTTCTATGATACAATCTTTTATAATTTAGATGCAATCTTTCAAATTAACAACTGCATTGCGTTTGTTATTAAAAATTAAATCATATTATTATTTCGAGTTAGGCATAGAGGAATAATTTCTTTAAGTTTTACTTTACAGAATACTAAACGGCTTCAAAATCTACAATTCATTTTGTTACCACCAAACAACGTACTCCCATTGTTGTCTGGTTACTGTTAATATAAGAAAGTAAAGTCGATATGTGGGTGTCGTATTTTGTTGATGTATGTATTCATACAGCTACGTATATGAACTATTAATAATTACAATCACAGTTCGATTCACTTTACTGAACGTAATTAATTTTAATAGTTCAAACGAAGAATAGTATATTTTCTTTGACACGGTTTAAATAATAAATACGACATTGTTTGCAGGTGCGACGAGCGGTCAGCAACCTCAGGGACTGATCGTGGAGACGGGCGGCGGCAGTGCCAGCGTGTTGAGCCTACCGGGTGCGACGCTCGAACAGATCGCGCACATCGCCGCCGACCCGGGCGTGTCGACGTTGCGCCTACCGCCCGCCACGCCGACGCCGCGCGATGCGCGCGAAGTCGACCTCGACCTCTGCTTCGTGTGCAAGCGTTGCAAGCTGGCGTTCGCGGCGGAACGCGGACTGCGCGTTCACCAGGAGCGCGCGTGCGCGGCCCGCGGCCACGTGCGCGTCGTGCAGCTCGCGTTCGAGTGCCGCACCTGCTCCGCCGCTGATAAATTCCGCACGGCGGCCGACTTCCGAAGGCACGCAGAGAGCGAGACGCACCGGCGTACGACTACCGCTCCCGCGCCCCTCACGCACCAGATGGAGGACGTGGTCAACCAGATAACGCTGCTGGCGGCGCGCGCCGCGCAGGAGGCCGCGCCGCCGCGCTTCCCGCCGCCCGCCGAGCTGCCCGTCGCCAGCGCCGGTCACTAGACGCACCGCGTCCGGCGCCGCGCCGCGCACTGGGAGGCGTCGCGGCGACCCTCTAGCCCGCCCGCCGCCCGCCGCCGCCCGCCCCACATCTGTCTGTTCCGAACGCGATCATATCATACGTTAGAAAACTTTTTATTAGATACCCTATTCGATAAGAGTACGATGAGATTCCTAGCGTTAGACTATGTATACATACATATATATATAAATTATTTGTACTTGCGACGTTTGTAAGAGTAAGTGTTTTACATTCGGCGAGCGCGGCCGACCGGCGGCGGGCGGCGGCTCGCTAGAGCACACACCATCAACTCCCAGAAAATAAGTTCCTATCTTTATGGCATATAATATTATTATTAACGATAATTATTATTTATAACTATGTAATACGTATATAATCATCTTAATTATAATTTAATAGGTAATGTCTCGTAAGAAGTTCCTGGCGCGTCCGCATCCGCCGAAGCGGGCGGGCCCGCGCCGCCTCGCTCCGCTCGCTTTCGCTAACTTTCGATTGGGCTTTCGGTCGATGTCTTCACTCAATACAATTGTAAATCGCCGGCGACAGTCGCCGGAAAATGAGAAAAATTGGTTCCTAATAAATACTAATAGTTATATTGTCATAATATTATTACGATATTTAATTGGTAAAGTAATAGAAGTTATAATAACTGATACTAATCCCCGCAGATACTAGGTAATGAAGTATTGAGGAGACGCGCGGCGGCCGGCGCGCCGCCCGCGGTAGGTTTAACGTAACGACTCTTTAAATATATCGTAGTGAAACTATTCCAAAACGAACGAACTCGACACTAGGGCAGGGCGCTCGCGCGCTGCCTACCTCGCATAAAAGTGAGTTTATTTTGGAACTAAGTGTGATTCTTGGATTTTTATTGATATTATTATTATTATAGAGTTAACTAAGTAAATTGTTTGATGGATATAGCGAGCCGGTGCGCGCGACGCCCGACGCGCCGCGCGCACTCCCCGCCCCCCATCTCTCTTATTGTTCTACATGTGTGTATGTGCAATTTGTTAATTTCCTTTTTATTACGATGATGAAATATGAAACGAAATCTTTTATTTTTGGATTTTAAAATAAATATATATATTAATATATATCCAAATATATATATACATATATATATTATTTATGTGGAGTAACCTAATATAATATTATTGATATCTAAATAAAAAAATGCTACGACAACATTTTCATTGGGTTTGTTCTTTTATTACGTACGTTTTATTGAGATATTCATTATTGAATTTAAATGATTATATCCAGCGCTGCGCGGCGAAGGGTCTTCATAACACTGTTCATTGCACGATCGTGTGTTTGTTCCTAATAAATTCATAGTAACACACGAAGCAATGTGAAATGATTGCGATCGACAACACTGACGGTTAAGAAAAATAACTGAATTTTTATATATATATTGTATGAAAACCCTTGGCTGTGGAGTGCGGTTTTGTTACTTATTAGTATACAAAGCGCAGGTGCTGGTTTTGATACTGTCATTTGTATAAACGGTTCGTGCTTGCCAAGTATGGATGTAATCTGAAAGCACATACGATACGAGAAAATAAAGTCTGGCATATCTTCAGCGAACTCCTCATATGTTCAGCGAGCTATAAGCAAAAATCCAAATTAGTAGATACAACCCTTTTCCTTCTCCAAAATGTTCCTACGTAATTTTATTGTTTTGAATTAGTTTTAATTTCGTAATAACTTATAAGAACATCGCTTCCTTACGCACGTAACTTTAAATTACAATTCTTGATAATTTCATTAAATTTATTAGTTACTATGTAAAAAGACGTATTGGGATTTATGCCGCATGGCTTCATAGAAAATGTTATTCAAATAAAGTTTTACTAACAGACGGATACTGAGTGAAGAATGAGTCATTTTTTTCTACCAATAAAGTAGCAAAATGTAAGAAACGTGAAAGAATTAGAATCGTGGATGAGATAAAACGGTTAAAAACTTATTTTCATTAAAATTGTACGTAACAATTTATGAAACACCGCATCCTGAATATCCCATAAGTTCCTATATATAATTAACGGCCTGAAAAATATATTATCTTTAATGGAGACAAATTAAATGCATGAATGAATATTTTGCCGGAAGAAATACATGTTTAGCCTGAATCGCTGACATGGATATTATATAAAAAATCCAAATACCTGACATAAGTAATGATGACCCGTGACCATTTATTTCAAACACAAACAATATCATAAACCACGCCTGATCGCGCAGAAGCTTGGCACTACAGCACAAAAAAACTAAAAGCATACTTTCTTTACCAATTTGTTGATGAATTTAAAATAATTTTATTGTTAACGACGTGCTATAGTAATGTTTTTATAGCAAAACGGTTTCGTTACACATATTATTCCTAAGTGTACAACATCCTCCACTATTTAATTAATTTTTATTATGATTATTGTATTAATTATTATTATTATATAATTACGTAAAATTATTTCGGTAGACTATGAGATAGCGGTGTTGTGTAATGGACGGCACAGGGACAATCCTATGTCCCTGCGTTCAATGATGGTTCCTATGTATATTTCAATATTATCTCATTTAGGGTTTCACTGTACTTTCAGTATACAAAATAATACCTGATAAGAAATAAGCTGATAACGATTGTCGACGATAACCTTCAAGTTCCGGGCGCTGCGGATTTTTAGCTATTTGTTTACTTTGTATTATTTAAGTTTTTTTATCATATTTTATGGCTATAATTAAGTATATACCAAAATGCTGTTACTACTTAAAAATCTAAATTCACTGCGAATACATTTAATTTAGTGTTATATGTATTCATTTTTAAAGTGTTAAAATAATTTTCTTTCTATACAAAATTAAATGTCTATTCTAATTAAATATAAAACTATTAAATATGCAGATACTTGTAGTATTAAATAAATAAGAAATGGTATTGTTTTCTATGGCTTCTTAATAGATATCTTAAATTTTGAGATCTAAATATTTTGTATATTTATATTGTTAATTTACTTTCAACATTTAATTTATTTTCGAATATTATTGTAATTCTAGGTTTAATGCTAAATAATATATTGTTTAATATCTATTATTGAATTATATTAAATTATATTTATGTAAAATTTTATTTTCGTCGCTATAACTCAATTTTATTTATGTTTTTATTGTAATTGTTTCAATGTTAATTCTTAATCTGTAGCGCCATAGTCGGGAGTTTACTCCTAACAACAAAATCAGTAACTTATAATGGTTAATCAGGTTAATACATTGTCAAGTGTAAATGGTAAAAATAAACTCAAAGATAGTTTATCAGAAAAAATTAATAAAAATGTCTTTTATTCTTCAAAACCTTTCTCGTAAAATTAGCTTTATTATAAATTTAATATAAAGTTATATTTTTAATATAAAGCCAACATTTTTTCCAATTTTGACACTTTCTAAAGCCAACGCATAGTCGCCAATGATGGATCGCAATTTGATATATTCTCGATTTATTTGACACCCAAACACCTATTTTAATTTTAGTCTAACTCTATTTTTTACCATCAACAAGTGGCTGTCAATCTTTCGCTTATTATTTATATCTTCAATTTTAATTATTTCGTTCCCTGCATCATCCGCCCATCTCTGCAGACCTATATGTAGGTATTAAATTTGTATGTCCTATTAAAGAATAATTCTAGTAAAGAGTCTTTAAAAAAAGTGAAAGCATATATTAGCATTTTCCACTATCCTACTTGACCGAATCCGTCATAGTATAACACAAAGATGAACACTGAGTCTATTCATTCTACTTTACAAAATAGTTTCACGAAATTGTTACTGTTTTTATCAGTATTGAAAAAATCCTATAAATTATACTTGATTAGTAATTCAGTTTAATTAATTGTTCCACTATTTAATGCATACTTATAGTTCCGATAAGCAATATTTATGAATACATGAACATACTGCGTTTGATTTAAAGAAATATACTGTAATTCTAAAAACTCTAACCTATCGGAGATATTAAAGTAAGTATAATGACTCGCATACACTTCACGTCTACACAACTGTCAATCGTTTGCTCCAGTCCTGACAACTACGCCGCCAATGCAATGTGTTTTTTACATAGGGACTATCCTACATGAAGGTACCAGATAGATATGAGCCAATTTTGCATAGAATTTAAATGTATCAAAAACCTGCTCTTATTGAGCCATACTATTTGCAATTATGCCTATATAACACATATATTTGAAGTCCACAAGAATATAATAATATTTGGCCATACTTTAGTACGTTTATTACTAAACAGATGCATATAAAATAATCAAAACGTTAATGTACATTGAATAAAGGTAAGTAAGTACATGTCTAAATTTATCAAGTCTGTGATTAGTCTATAATCATCAAAGAATATTATAAACATTTCTGTGGACCCAAGAAATTATATTATACAATTTATCAAGCAGACATACAAACACTCCATTCGATTTTGAAAAGTAGTTATACAATTTTAGGTTTAAAAATCAAAGTAAACTTTTCAAATGGACGAGAAATAACTCAAAGTGAAAAATCGTTAAGAAAAATATGTGATAAATAAATATTATAAATTTACATGATAATTGAATATTAATATATCTGTTCAATTCTCGACGATTCACAAACACATGCGTGAATATTATAAAATATAAAGCATTTTATTAATACCTAACAGTACATCTGACATCATTTTATAATTTTGTATAATAATTTATAATTTAAAAATTTCGTTATTCTATTACATACCTCATGCTATCTTCTATCAAGTTGGAATAAGATAGGCATAAGCAGTTGGGATAGACCTTCGCCATACTGGATTTTCATACCGATCAAGTACTCCACTATCACTAAGACTCATATTAAATATTAAAATACGCATTTCACATTATTTTTTTTATTTTTTATTTGTAATAATGGTCTGAAACAATTTGAGAGTGAAATAAAAAACACCATCCATAAAGTAGCCCTGAACGAACGTCACCAATTGAACTAATCCAATTTTAGTTCTTCTATCACTGGCCTTACTGAGCTATGAAATAAATGACGTAGCAATAGTTACTAAAGAATATTTTGAAAAAAAAATATTTTTACGAAGATCCAGTAATTACGAACTTTAAGAAATAAAGCCACACTTGAATTGTAATTCAACAATACAAAATAATAACCAATATTAAAACGTAAACATTTATTGTCAATTGGAAAATGCAGAATTTACAAAAATCAACAATATATTTTCTTAATATTGACATGTATGCGTTTCTCCTCTGGAACTTCTTAAATATTAACATTAGATTTCGGGAGAGTTTTTTTTTAAAATATGACATCATAATTTGAGAAATAATATTTTCCGCGCAGATATGAATAACTCGCAGTTGAAAAACGAAAAAATATTATTTAGATTTGAAGAAATTTTTTTTATTTTAATTTTCAAAGTTCCATAATAATCAGGTGAAATTAGTGCATCATGAAAGACGTGCTGCGCTTAGTAATTACTTTCGCATGAAGTTACATTTATTTCTTATCCATAGATTCAAAGCTTTGCAAGGCTTTGCAATTTTCTTAAAAAATTTGTACAATACCGTTAAAAAATGTCATAATTTCATTTTCATTAATAATATTTTATATATTCCAAATACAACTCGATAACTTAAATAACTTCAATAACAAATAAAGTTTTTTCATTAACAGATATTTCATTTCATCCGTGTATTGGTCCTTTTTAACTTTAGGACAATTCAATGTACCGATTTATTTACGCAGATTGAATATTTGTTGGGCTACGTATTTCCAAAACAGAATAAAACAAGACAACGGTTTCCCGTCTTCTCGGTGATACATCTTCTTCTCAATGATACACTAATTACATCGATTGAATATATGGGCCATTATCTTTACGAAGATGAGCATAGGATTTTATAATCAATGAACTTTATAAAAACCTTCGTTCACAATTTTCGTTTTCGTTTCATGTTTCTTATTATTTATTCAGTACTAACATAACCTTAAAATATCCGTCATATTAAACTAGATTAAGTTTAATATTCTATAATGGCTGAGCTAGTAGGTACTATTATCTAATCTTGGGAACACTCTAGGTGTACCGATAGCATCGATTATTATGTTGGAAGAAGCAAAGTATAAGATGGTTAAGAAGAAGCCAAGTGGAAATTTTAATAACGATAAAACTTTAAAGAGTACGCCAAAGAGTATTAAAATACAAAAAGAAAAAATGAGGAAGAAAAGCAATTTTGATAAGGAATTTTATGGTAAATATTAAAAATATCTCAACTGGATACAAAGCTATCTGTAAATAAGGTGTTTTTGTATACAGTTTAAATACCAGTAAATCGATCTTTTGCATCTTCAAATCGATCTAATTAACTAACAGTAATTTATTTTAATGATTTTTGATTAAAAGAAATTACTGTTAACATCGATTTAATTAATTGAGCATCGCCAAGTCTTTCTCAATCAAATAAAATCTTTTACAACCGTTGATGAATTTGCACTGTAAGGCGACGTTATTAGTACGAAAGAACATTATGTTTTAAACAAGAATGTTAAATTCTTAATTTTGTCCATTGTGCCTTCTCTTGCCCACGCGACTACGTATACGCAATCGCACATCGAGCATTGTGCGAGTTTTGAAACCCTTTTTGCTTTTACATATTACATCAAACGTGTGTCATGGTTAATAATAAACTTGTTCAACTCAAAATACTTTGGGTCTCAATCTCCGTAAATCTAACGATCTATTAAAAAATTATAATTAAAAAAATAATGTGAATGATTTTAATTAAAATCATAATTTGGCGTTGAATATTTTATTTAAAAAAAATGTTGAAACATAAAAATTTACGAATTCGCAAATTTAAGTTGTTTGGGTTAAGTCACTTTATTATCGGAACTGAGAGTTGTATTGTATTTTTTATTTGGAAAATATTTAATAAAATCACTTTTAATTACTATCCGTATTTAATTTACATACACAATATATGTATATAACCTTTTAAGGAAAAAATGCCGACTCTTTCATGAAATTACTCATTTGTCATAACGTAAAAGTATCCACGTTAATTGTCATTCAAGACGCCTTTGTAAGTATGGCTTATATTCTTAAATTTAAAAAAATAAACAGCCAGAATGGGAGAAAATTTCTTTTCTAAATCGATTAATTTATAGCTGACTGACATTCTTAAAATATACAAACATTCTTAAAATGTATTTCAAATTTGCGCAAAACAAATTGATAAAAAATATTTGTGCCCTCCTTATTCCGAAACAACCAAACTGTGTGCTTGAGACAAGAATGTAGAAGTGAAAAATTAGACAACCGATATAACCGTTCTGTGTATGTTAGAAAATTTCAATACGAAAATAAAAAAAACAAAAACAAAATACTTGTATTATATTAAAATAAAATAAAATATTATTCAAAAATAGAACGTAATTCTTGAAAGGATTCACACCATGTTAGGCAGTGAACTCACTAGCACCATACTGAAGAAAGCCGAGTTTACCCGATTCAGCATCACCGATCCGAACCTGACGGCTTAGTTTCGTTCACTGCACAGAAATAGTGCGCAGATACACCTAAAGCAGTTTTCGCTTCAAAAAGAAAATTAATATTAGTAATATAGAAAATGTTTTGTGTAAAATATTTTGACTTTAGGATATCTGAAACTTTAGCGTATTTAGAAACGAAAACAGTTATTCGATTAATTTATGATATACGAGTATATAATACTAAAATATCTTTGAATAGGGTGTAACTTTAATGCAACTTTAAGTATTTTAGCAATAAAAATTGCTATTGTAAAGAGACTTTATTATGAATATGAAATTTATTAGGTGAAAAGTGCATCACCCTAGAATATTTATTTGGCACATTATGAAGTTATGGCATTTAAAATTATAACTGACAGATTGAGGCGCGAACATAAACGAATTGTTGAGAAAGAAACAGAATTCTAAAAAGTATGAAATTACATTAGACAACTTGAGTATGTTTTCATGCTAATCCCATAATTACGCAAACCACTGTACACCGACAAGATCGACGCACTCGGCACGAATTGAATAAAACGGATTCGCAAGCATAATTGACTCCGAATATCATATCGCCACTGACGCGCTCCTGTACCATCTATGTGTAGCATACACTCTATAGCACGTTAGCCAGCGTATAGCTAAAATAGAGCTATTAACGTATGTATGAGGATGGGTACAATCGATTTCAAAATTATGCGGAAAAGTCCTGTGTTTGAAAATCAACTCTGTGCAGACCATAATTAACAATTTATAGATTACACAAAAAATGTAACAAGAATAATGCAAATGCAATCAATTCATTAAAGAATCATAAGTCAATTCATTAAAGACACATCAATGATGTTTCCAAAAAATGTTTCCTGAGTAGTTGTTTGTCTATATTCTAAACCGCCTCCTGCTGAGATGAAACATGCAGAGCCGACACATATTCATAACGCATTTATACACAAGAAGGCTATGAAGGCCTTGGTTCCAAGGATACTAGAATATCACTGTCCATAGTCTTACCCTAGTACCCGTGCTAGCAACCCCTTCGTAACTTTCGTGGCTAATCTTACGAGGACTACGCTCGTGATCGCCCTCGATGATACCAATGCTATTCTTTGAGATATTTCAAGGTATATTAAAATTATTTAAAAAAAAAATAATGACATTGAAATTTTGTTCGGGCTAGAACTTTAGTCATGTGCTCTGTTAAAATGAAATGACTGAATCTTTGCTAACAAAAAACAGTTCCACTTTTACATTCCTTGCACATTTTAAATCTATTAAATACATTTTTAATAATTTAATTTTATCAAGCCTTGCATAGAGTAAATGTAACATAACCACAATACGATAATAAAAGATACCCCCATTTTTAGTTGTAACACGTGAAAATAAACCCAGTTGATTTTATTATAATCCTCGATCGATGAGCGACTTAACAAAAACTGAGAAAATAATAAGACATGCTAGTTTTGCCTACGGCTGTACACGTCGCTGGGAGCGGTACGCGATGGCATGTGTTCGTTAGTACGGGCGTACAGTCGCGCGCCACCGCCGCGTATGTATATCGGCCCGACCCACGCCCGCGCCCGTAATAGTTATATAACCAATTTAAAAATGCCAATGCGCAAAACGACGCATATGCTTTTTATTGCCTTACTATAATTGAATATTAGAGATGAGCGTTATGGGTTTAAATGTCTCGTGTTAAGTCGAGTTTGCATGGTTTAAAAAAATCGCATGCAGTATGAAATGAACGATTTTTTGTCAATACATTCAGAGTTAAGATGCTGCTAAATATATTTTTAAACAACGTCAGTCTCCGATATTTTTGTCATTAGGTACCCTGCTGACCAGTAGAGGCCTTCCATAGCAATCTCTAACATCAAAGAATTAAGAGTAGCTGAGTAGACCGCGTCCATGGTTGGAAATCCACATAAATTACTAAAGAGCGATGGGAGTACTCCAATCCTTTACAAATGGGATGCCATATAGTCGCATTCAGCGCCAGGACATAAGTGAGCAACAGCAACAGGGCGGGACATATTGGTTTGATGGTCTTGGAGGTGAACGAATACCATTTTTTCCGAAAGCAGCTTGGCAGTACTCAGCTTCTTTCCAGCTTCGTACATCAAAATCAACATGATTTACAATGAATATTTGAGAGATTTTCGCAATGATTTATAGCAAAGCTGTTCGCAACTTTATGAGACAGTCAGTATGCTACTAAATATAATATCCGTATACTAATATTTATGAGGCAGTCTATATGCTACTAAATATAATATCCGTATGCTAATAACTATGAGGCAGTCTATATACTACTAAATATAATATCCGTATACTAATATTTATGAGGCAGTCTATATGCTACTAAATATAATATCAGTATGCTAATCATTATGAGGCAGTCTATATGCTACTAAATATGATATCCGTATATTAATATTTATGAGGCAGTCTATATGCTAACAAATATAATATCCGTATGCTAATCAATATGAGACAGTCTATATGCTACTAAATATAATATCCGTATGCTAATCATTATGAGGCAGTCTATATGCTAATAAATATAATATCCGTATACTAAATATATTTTTCAAACCATACAATATATATTACCAACTGCCATTGCATTCTTATTTAAAATAGGCCAAGTATTACTATATGCTACTAAATATAATATCCGTATGCTAATCATTATGAGGCAGTCTATATGCTAATAAATATAATAACCGTATACAAAATATATTTTTCAAACCATACAATATATATTACCAACTGCCATTGCATTCTTATTTAAAATAGGCCAAGTAATACGATTTCTAAAATTAATTTAGTTTGAAAAGATAAGTAATACTGGGACATTATTGTTACTTTCTTAAAAAAATGGAAAATCTTATCAATAAAATTCGATGTCCTAAACTGAAAACATTAATCTTTTACTATACGTAATATTTTTAACTACAAGTGAGACAATATTTTTAACACAAACCAGCAATGACATTCTGATTTTAATCATATTGAGGATTACGTATTCAGCCAACACAGCATAAAAAAATAAACACAGTTTATTCCATTCTTAATTATCTTTTGGTAAATACTGGTAAATACTAAATACTTCTAAATATTCCACTAAGAATCATTAGCTCATCCAACTAACTCATATTGAGATGCATCGCCAAAAATCTAACCCCACAAAAAAACACTCGACCTAAATTAACGGCACCGTTCTCAGATGGGGACTTCGTGAATCGAACGCGAATGGGATTTCAGTGAGTTATTGATTATATTGGAATAAGTCGCGTGTCGCGGGAGCCACCCACCCCCCGACGGGTGACGAGAGGGTGCGGGAGCGTGGGTGTGCAGGGAGTGCGAGGAGGGTTCGGGGGTGGCATTACGCCTTCGCCGCGCTCAACCCTTGATCCGCCCGCGAATAAATCCTCCGCATACTTGTCGCTTCAAACGTTTAAATTACGAACGCGCATCTGCATGTGTGGGTGCGTGTGTGCGCGGACAGCATCGCACCGCCGGCGGCCTAATGTTATAATTATATAATAGCCGATTTTTATGTTTTTTATTTAAATGTTATTAATATGTTTCTTTTCTATGTAGATAATTGTAGTCACGCTGTATGTAATTGATATTAAGTAAGAGGAAGAAGCGAAATACTGTACTCGCAATAATATTAGCTTACGTAACCCACTTCATTTACTATCATATTATGTGACGTTGCATATTCTAATACCATAATGAACCCCTCACTCTTTTACATGGGTAATTGTTCCTTTCACTCTCTCTATCTCTTTTCTTTTTTAACCACAATAAACAAATACATCGTCAACCACCACTGGGCAAACAAAAGTATGGTCGTCATTCTTTACGTATGGTCAACTTTTGGTTCTATCATATGTTTTCTTTTATTCTGTATCTACCCTAGTTATTGTGAAATATGCATCCACGACTACGGCACCTGATCAAGAATCAATTTTTAATGTAAATTAAATTGTAGCAACACACTGATAGGCACGCGATATAAACATATGCAATGTATTTGCCTATCTCAGGAACTAAGCGTCGTCCCACCGCGACGGCCGATAGCGCTCCTCGCGTCACATGCTGTCATATCGCCCATCCAGCCTTCCATTCTATGATAACCTTTTTTTCATTCCCCCCCGCTCTCCGCCACTTCTTTCGTTACGTACGCGATTGTTTTTATATAGTTAGTGTAGGCAAACACAATTGGCTTCTCGCATGCGTGTGTATTGTGTCACGTATTCTTCGATGTACGCACGTTTGTGTACATTTTGACACGGAAGTATAAGCTTTGCCTTAACATTGTAAAATATAATATACCCACAGTATCAACCATGTTATCTGCATAATTAAGTAACCGAATCGTTACTTGACTTCAAATAATACTCATCACCTCCAAAGCTGCCCATCCAGGTTTAACCCGGGTAAACATTATTTAAAATTGAACTCTGTTTTAATTGTTTTTTAATGATACTCTTAAACGGTTTATTTATTTATAGTATCCTAATAGGTATAATTATATATTCTATACTTTGTCATATAGAGGTTTACGTATCAAATTTATAACATAAAAACGCTTACAATAATTTATAAACAAGGTACAAACGAAATGGAAATGTTACGTCAATTATTATGCTCTCTACAATATCTCCAAATGTAAATGAAATTTTAAAGGTTTTAATAAAAAATTCGTCTCGCACACTTCAATTCTCGCAGAACTTCATTTATGCAACACACAAACTAAACAAAATATAATGTAAGGCCATCAGGACAATATAAGAGACGCGATGGCGAACTTTTAAATGAATATACTATTTTTTCCTAAAAACATAAAAGATAAAACAAAATGTTTCTATTTACAATGTCAGTTCCATTATAAACTGGAAAACATTCCCACAATATATCTAAAATACTTTATCAAAAAAACGGTGCAAGTTATAGACATTCGTCTTGTATACAATAATTAGTTATGTGATATTGGCCCCAAAATAATGAAAATCTGGATTGGCTCAAACGACAAAAGGAAAATAGGAAACCACTGGAGAGATGGGCAAATGACATTATAAAAATAGATATAGACAAAATAAAAATAGATGGATAAGACTCGGTAAAAAAGACTTGAGACCGAATGACATCGAACACGATGGAGGAGGGTTTGACTCGCATATCCCTTTAATTGAAAAGAACACTTTAAATTTAATAACTCAATAATATTTTTAAAAAGTTACAATATAAAAAATATTACTCATTCTTATATAACAATATTTATAGAAATTAAGTGTAACGTAGGTCAATTTAAATTTATTTTAATTCAAATTACATTTATAGTGAATTATTAGCATTATGTAAATATATGATTTTAATCGTGTATGCAATGAATTAATTTTGTTTTAATTAAAAAAGTTAGCTACCCTATATAAATACCTAACAACCAGAATTAAATTGAAAATCAGTTTGTAGCAAATTATTTATCTTAACCATAAAATACTGATTAATTAAATTCGGAAAAAATAGTTTAAATTTTCATAAAATTCGTTAATAATATTATAAACTTTATTTCAGTTTGAAGATCGGTAATTTACTCAAAAAATAATTAAAAATTGATCACATGAGTATTAATAAACCTGTCAGCCATTTCACTCACGTCCCCATGTCATCATCAGCTTAATAGAAAGGGACCAAATAATAAATCTTTTATGATTTTCTAAAAAGATAAATCAAGACAAGGTATTTATTACGATCATATTTCACTTTATGAAGATAGTCATGACCTTTGCAAGCAAAGGAACCAACTGTGTCATTAATAACGTGCCAAAGCAAATAAAGTCTCACTTGTCCTTTAATACTAGTACATTTGGAAAATCATATCTTTCTCGTAACGTTTCAAACGATAGTTTTTTTTTATCGTGCTAATTTAAGTTTTCTTTTGTCATTAAATAAATTTGTGAAGACACCTTGGAAAAATTAATTATATCGATCTCACGACTGATTATGAAACTGATAGATTATTGTTATATTTACGTATACAATTAATATATTAATCATGATTATCAATCGCAATAGAGTTAATTTATATAACTCGTATCATTTATCTGAATGTAATTGAAATCCTGCTTATATACTCATCTATAATAAAACAATTCAGTTTTTCTAATGTTGTTACGATATTACGAAAATATCGATTACGATTTTATTTGTAAAAGTAATTTTAACTTAAAAAATGGAAACTCCTTAACTATAAAAAAATGCTTGATATAATTGCTTTGGCTTCAATCATTATAATTATTCATTTCAACGTCGAATCATGTAATTTCAAAACACCGAATGTTTTTCTGCTCTGTGTGCGATATCACCTATATTAAATATTATCTCGAAAACTCAATTACAATCAACAGATCTGATTGCTTAGAGACCTCCAAACGGAGACAGAGACACTGAGCTGGTTACAAATAGAAAGCAGCGGTAAACACGACGTAGAACGAAGATGTCGGGCTCGAGGGCGACGCCGACCTCCCGGCGTCCGCTTGCACAATACCTAATCAGCCCCGGCCGCGGCCGAGAGTAAAGGGTAGGAACCACCTCGGGAATATGCACTAACAAGATATTATTTCCATTCCTAATTTATTAGACGAGTCCGATATTCGTCGGGCATCGATCGCAACGGCCCCTTCTATTTTATGTCTGACTTATTGCGATAAATAATTGATTAATGCCTTGTGTGCAATTCGAGAGTGCGCTTGGGTGCAAGGGTTAAGTTCTGCCGGTGACATTTTCGTAAGCATATATCACGTATACATAAAACGTGAAACATTAATGGAATACTGATTTTGTTTTTAGGGTTCCCTACCTCAAAAGAAAAAAGAACCCTTATAATATCATGTACATATAATTATGATCGACTATCTATCCACAATTTTTTTTAATACCATTTAACGTCAAAATTTGTCATGGTAATAAACCACACTAATCACCATATATCTCAAGAGTTAACACTCAAAAACATACATCTTTCAACGTACGATTTTTTTTATTTTAATGTCATGTGTTGTGCTCTTTATTTTAATGTCTTATGGACTCCAAAACTATTTTTTAGTACTTTATGTGAGGTAGTTCCACAAACATTTTTTAAAGTGTGTGCAAAATCAATTAAAATAAGTTTGAACGGATCCTATACTGAAATATAGACTCATATCAAACCAGAAACAATGTTTTTAGGAAATCTATTAAAATTATTTTAAGGTATTGTAAACAATATTATCTAACTGAATTTACTATCTAATTAAATTAGTAAAAACACAGAAAATTCATGAAAAGTGATGTAGTGGCGATTATCTTTTACCATATAATATTGAAAGATTATATGGTAAAAGATTATTTTAAGGTGAAAGATTATTTGGTAAAACATTTATGCATTCGGTATATCTTCGGCCTCAGAAAATATCATCACATTTCTGAATACAGGTCACTTCTCAAATGGCTGAAGATCCGCGATCGACGCCAACTTCACATACTTACACTTCTTTTTAACATATTAAAAAATCCTCATAGCCCAAATTATCTTAGTGGCAAATTTAAAGATTTGTCTACGCACGGCCTTGGCCTGCGATCTGAAAGTTCACACACCCTACTTATTCCTAAACATACCTATACCACTTACGAAAAATCCTTCACTGTCCGAGCAGCAAAAATTTGGAATCACCTGGATCCTGACATCAGGAAAATCATGTCTATAAATATTTTCAAAGATCGAGTGAAAAAGTCCTGCATCTCCTGAAACCTTTTCTTTGTGTCCTCGCCCTTTCCTGTCTTTCCCATCCCAAATCATGTCAATATTTTGTTTTCTTTTTTAATTTACTTTTGTATTTTTTTTGTCTAATGTGCTATTAAGAATTTTCATTGTAAAATCTCTTACAGTCTACCAACTAAATTTCAATACAAATTGTTATGGTAGACTGGAAGAGATTGCTCATGTAGCAATAAATCCGCCCTATGTACTATTCATAAAAGTTAATAATAAATAAATAAAAGATAAACATTTCCGTTTCATGTAACTTTTCTTAATTATTCAAAATCTTTTGACTTAATAGCCCTTTATATAATTTTAAAAATATCTTGTTTAAAAATATTTCTAAAAACTGTACGCTTTGATCTTGATGTGACTTCATAGGTAAATTTAGTCCTCATGATACATTTTTGTAATATTGTCAAATATGTTTTCATTTATCGCGATATGGCGGAAATTGTTGGTGCTTATCGTATCATAAATATGTTTCTATACATTATGTGTTGGCAGAATTTTAGTAAAACATCAAATATTTACATGACGATGAAAATCCTAATATGTTTTTGTTTACATAATGACGAAAAGCTTAATGTCTTTATGGAGTTTGAAAATGTTTATGATAGTTACAAACAATTAAAACCGGAAATATTTTTTTTTTGTTTTGCTACATATCACAAAAGTAAAGTTTCTTTTTTAGTCACCGCGAAATAACCGTTTGATTGGATATCGCAAAATGTTCAAGTTTTCGTCATACCTACATCATAATACGTCTAATACAGGTGCAATATAGTTTATGGATTTTTTTCGTTCTTATGTATGATGTACATAAAAGATATTACCGTATTAGTAAAAGCTAATAAACACAATATCACTAGAGTATGTTTTGTTAAATGTAAAGTGATGGATGAAAAAGTATGCAAAACCTGGCTGTCAAAATTGACAGCGCTCTTAGAATACGAGTAGCGATAATGAACAAAATTATAATTAAAAAAGCGGAAGTATCTTTTGCAAAGGTACAGGAGTGTAACTAAGGTGAATCTTGAATAAAGCGAAAGTAATATGAAAACAAATTGAACCAATCAACGTGACGGTGCTTTTGACGTTACTGACGCAAGTCACGGGGTATTCGCTTCAAATATTCACTGCAATCATGGGATATTCACTTAGTTCAAAGATTCCTAATGCCGAAATTTTCACGTAGAATTTTTCGTACTTGACTAATACCAATGCCTAAAATTTCATGAATCTGTACTTTACTTACACGTTACTTTCTCGCCAGCCTTTATCAAGATCCGCATATTATTGATGTTTTTTCTTCGGCCTTCGCTGCCAAGGAACGTTCCTCACGCAGATCAGAGCTGAGATTGGTCCAACCACGCTTAAACTCATTAAATCAGCTGTAAATATTAGTACCGGATGGCGCTCCGTCATAAAATGCCAATTGAAGTCGATCGTAAATTGTTGATTGAGATGAGGTCACAATGAATGAAAGACATGAAAGATCATAGAACGAAAATTTTCTTGTGTCAAATTCATATTGGCGTTAAAATTACTGCCAATTTGTAAAGACAAATGTCAAAACAACCAAAATGCTTCAATATATTAACAAAGAGTTTTATATTCGATATTTGAATTTATTTTTTTATTTCCATTATTGCAAATGGCTACTTTTAAAAACTTTCAGTGCTGACCTCAAAGCGAATTAAACATAAAAACAATTAAAGAGACCAAGTAATACTACGAATAGAGCAAAACCGGGAAACATTGAGATTTAGTTAAAATAATAATTAAATAATCATTTCTTTCCAACATGAGTTCAGGTTCCATTTGAGTCAAACTTTTGATTTTGCAATTTTCTAAGGATTTTGAAATTTAGTTTAAAATTTATTGTTACAAATTTCAGCTACTTTAAATAAAATTATATGAACAATATTAAAGGACGATTTTCATATTAAAAATTATTTTTAAATACTGGTTTCGAAAGTTACACAATATTTTATTATAATGTATATTAAGTAGAAATACACTCAATTAAAAATAATTTAGGGCCAACCCTTCATGGGTTTAAATCGTAATGAAGTACGGACTCCTGTACATTATGAGTTAATTTTGGTCCAAAACTATTGACTTTATAACATAACATCGATTGGATTGGGTACACACATCAATAATATAGGCAAACGTACAGAACAAAGAGTATAGATACGACAACTTTGAGTTACTGGTAGAATATCAAGGACGTTATTTATTGAGAGTTTCTTCCTAGAGTACAAAGATTTCCTATAATTGGCTAGATCGATTAGCTATCATATTAAATACTCGACAGAACCAAGTTAATTTTCCCCACGATAATGCTCAACAACGTAACTCAGAATATACCCCTCGATATGGATTGGATTCTGCTACTACACCCATCTTATTTAGTATTATATATTTATTTATTAAAAGCCCCATGTCCAAATTATAAGTTTCCCCGATACATGTGCATAAACTAAAAGTACAAAAAAATTACATTATACATAATAACATAAATGATAATTAATAAAACAGAAAAATAAACATTAAACATTTAACAAAAAACAAACTAATTATCAAATGTGAACAAGCAGGCAACTCTAAATTCGCATTCTTAAAGCAGTCAATGGAACAAAAAAAATAAATCAAGATTTGGAACCTCTCGCAATACTTAGTTAATAAATTTAAGTGCGTAAAAACTAGTGAATGCTGCAAAATACTCGTACGAGCTATAGGCAGATGAAATAAATTGTGACTCTGTCCTCATACGTAACAATTAAGAGCATAAAACGTCTACAACCGCAGAATCGCGTGGTCATCAATATAATCGTGTAACAATTTAAAAAAATGCATGATCAAAAGCAATACCCGTCGGAGTTAAAGTGTGTTACATCCGACCACGCCCATTACAATTAACATTAGTATATAAGTTGATTCCGACCACCCCCATTACAATTAACATTAGTATATAAGTTGATTCATGTGAATACCGGATGACTGCATTCATTTTAAGGATACTTCGGACTAAAGAATTAAACAAGTTCACGATACACGCACCATCATGGAAACATGGAAATATAGCATAACAAATGGTTATCCATAATTACACCGAGATCCCGTACAGATGATACCCCTTGAGTGCCGTTCCATTTAACTCGCAATTCGGCATAAAGGGTACACGTTGGCATGAATACGTCGTCATGGTGCATTTGACTACATTAAATTGTAGCTTGGTGCTGACACCCTATAGAAATACTGAATCGTTATCACTTTAAAAGATATCACAATTAGATTTCTTTTCTACCCACGAAAATTATTTCTAATCATCGGCAAACAGAAGGCAACGAGAAGCGCTTACAACTGAGGGCAAACCATTATGAGAAACAAAAGTGGGGCCACAGTACTACCTAAGCTGACTCCAGATTAGGTAATATACGGCCTTAATTTGAAATTTACAAACTGAAAATATTGCTTTCGAGCCCGAAAGTAACTGGCGAAAAATGTTACTATTTATTTATTTTACATTTAACAGCCTCCAATCATATCACTAGAGTAATATCATGGTCTATTCGTTCAAATCCATAAAATGAATAAGATTAGAGGCGGTAGACTGATTAGGACAAAAACCATGTTGTACTGAGCACATATACGGCGATATAAAACGGTTTCATATGCTTTAGTAAATGTGAATAACATTGCTAAAGGTATAATTGTTTACATCAGATTTAGAACCGGATTTGAGAATTGGTATTACCCAAATCTTCCAAAATAAAATTGTGAACTTAAAGATAAATTTATTATAAATATAATAAGTTAAATGAAGATGTCAGAGCAGGTTTTGCTTAAGTACAGGGTAGGCTGTCAGAACCGGAAGCCCGTTTTGGCTGGAGCTGCTTCAGTGCGAGCTCCACTTTTGAATAGTCAACACGATATGCAAGCGAGATGCACAGTCTGTACTAGCGACTTGTCATTTCTGCAGTGTCGAGTGACGGTCCATAGTTCAAAAACACTGGTTTTAAATATTCCACGATACTGCGCATCGCGTATAATAGTTACAGGAGGATGTCTGTCTGATAGTTTGCATCTCACATACTTCCAAATCATTTTCGAGTCAAAGTTATATTTCAAACATACTCGTTAAGCAGGGCTCTCATGTCACGTTTGACACGTCCGCATGCGCCAAAAAGTAAACATTTCATGATGATATTATATATATATATATATATATATATATATATATATATATATATATATATGTATATATATATATACATATAAATATAAAACAAAAGTCTGAAACTCATTGTTATAAAACTAACGGATTCACTATATGCAGACTCTACGTATATAAATTTACGTGTCATGACAGTAATATAAAGCTAAATTTAAAATTCATCATTAAACAATAAACAAATTTGAATATGTTTTCAAGCTATTGTGTCACATCCGTTTTTTTTATTACGAAGTATGTAAAATAAGAAAAATAAATCGGAGTGCGAACTATAAATCAGATTATAAACATTTTTAAACTACATTAGAAATATTAATACTTTTCAACTACCTAACTTCTTTTAAAAGTTTGCGAATGTCAAGAGGATATGAATTTAAAACAATGTCAGCATTTTTCTAAATTGTCATATTTATCGCTTATCCATATAGAAAAAGTTGTTTAAAAATTATTTTTGAAGAAAAAATAAAGCTACGAAAAATGTCTCCAAGAAACAAATATATTAATTTGAAACAACTTTAGTCCATACATCAAATATCGTGACTAATAGTAGTTTATACTTTGACTAATAGTAGTTAATACTAATAGTAGTTCATACTTTGAAAATATTTAAATATCTAATAAAAAACAACATCATTAAATAGACTGCACACTAGAATTCCAAACCGGCTTACATTTCTTTTGTTAAAACAACCGCCCAAGGAATGCTATAAAATGATTACCGTAGAAATGTATTATACCGCCTGTCACAGCAAATCATAACTCGACAGTAAATCAGTAAAGCAACCGCCCATTCCTCACCCGCCAAAACTGCAGTCAATCGATTCGCAAAACTTAAAATAACGATGCTTCGCAAAAAGGATTTCCCTTTTTTTCTTTGGAAGCCGTATACATTTCCTCTCCCCCTAATCCCTCAAACACCCGGGACTCGCTACCCCTCCAGAACTCCCACCTCCCCGTCCCCACCAAAAGCTCTTTTCTTATTTCCCGATGCAAATCATGACATTTCTCTATACATTATCGATCGGCCAAATTGGTATCGGGCGCAGTCGGCGACCGGTCGTCGCGCTGATCATTCGTCGGTCCTCTGACGACTGGACATATTGCATCTCGAAGAAGTGCACGTTTAAACCGCTTATATAACCTTTCGAGTTGTTAAGGGTAATTGAACTATAGTTACATGCAAAATATTGCATACTTTCATTTTATATATCCTTTTTTCAATAATCTTTGATTGGAACCAAATAACATTTTCTTCAGTTATAATAAGTTAATATACGTACAAACAAATTCTATGTTATGGTTTTTTCTTCCCTATAATGACTATCTAGATTTGAAAGTGTTACAAATTTAATACCGATTTCAAAAGTTAGTTCCAACCTAAACGAATTCAAATTTAATTTCTAATTTTAAATCACAAATTGTTTAATTGGGTTCAAATTGAGCATATCTTAACAGATAGTGAGTTTAATAAATTACCGTCCCAAGCTTCTCATCATGAATCATAACTGTTACTTATGAATGAATAAATAAGTTAGACCTCGTTAGCATAATTGGTTCACCACACGTCCGTTGATCTACACTAGAAAAAGCAATGTGCTGCATTTTCGCCAACTACTACTAATGTTAACGTATCATGAAATTATTATGATTCCTGACAACGTATATAGAGGATACATTGTATAATTAATCTTGACTTTAATCCTGTCATAGAAAAAATTAAATGTCTACTTCTTACTTAGTGAACAGATAATTCACAAAACCTCTAACACGGTATATTACCTCCTTTATTTTTAAGCGGTATGATTTTATAGATAGATAAATATAATGGCTGTATATTGGTAAGTTGGCACAATGTAAGTGATAAATACGAACCCAAGTTTGGTCTCGACCAAGGGTTGTTAAATGCTATATAATTACTGCGTCACAAAAAATGTAACATTTTATGTCTAGTTACTACGTAAACACAAACTACAACCATAGAATTATTAAACACAACTTGACATAAATTTTATACATCTCTATGCGAGTAGAGTCTGGCATCCTGAATCTCATGAAAACGAGGCACACACCAAAGGACAAATGTCTCATGGGCACAAACGTAAGATATGGTGCCCGTGGTTGCCTATCCTACTATCAAGTAGACACATAATTGAAATATGGCATAACATTGCCGAAATCATAAAAATTCAAAAATCATCGATGAAGGTATTGCATAAAACTAAAATCTATGGTTTAAATACTTAATATTTAAAATCGAAAATAAAATCAGTCTTAACGTATATTGAACGAATAGAGATTTACCTGTACCATATATTGGGCACAAAAATATTCGCATACCTAATTCGAAACATGTGTTCTTAAAAATAAAAACCCGTTGCCTTTTGTACATCTACTAATGTGACTGTTAACCATGAAAAAGGTATGATTAAATTATTCTCAGCTAGCTGTGCCCGTTCAAGTGGACCTTCAGAAAATGTTTTTAAGTTAACTGCAAAATTGAACGTTTAAAATATACTAATGCTATTTATAAACATTATAACATAATTTCTTTTTCCAATAGTGAGCTTCATATTGATGTTCCAAATTACCATACCTCCTTGATTAGAGTATTGAAGCATATATGTTATCTCCGGTCCTATAGAACACAAAAACCCATTAGATTCCCTTCAGTGGTTCTTGCGTGATGCGTCAACAAATAAACATAAAAATACCGAAAATAATGTTCATATGTTCTTTTACTTTTAATATGTCCCCTAAATATTTTATTTCGTAAATACGTACAGACAACATAACGTAAAGATAAGCCATTTATACAATTTTATTACATGTATAGATATAGATTTCTTTGTCTCTTTACTCCCCAACAATGTTATCAGGTTAAGATTTTATACAGAATTATTTATAATTATTAAAATTTCCAATTTTATTTCATGCTAACTGTGCGTTTCGCTGACTTTGTCACTCAAAAAAATTCTATAAATTTCTGTAAGAAATCAAGTGTAGTGTTTTTGTATCAAAACGGGCAAGAAATAATTATTGCCCATACCAGCAATTAATTGGAAAATTTTTATCATCGTACCATAGCAACTCATCGCCAAGTTAACAAACGATACCTAACATAGCTCCGTCCTAACAGCAGACCGCGACCCGTTATCCCGGTCGGCTAATGACGGCGGCGCCGCGTAGGCGTGTGATTATTGCATCTAACAGATAATTTCGCATCGCATTGTCCTGGAGCGGAAAATTTTCCTTTGTTATTACCTCTCGACGGAGGAGCGATCGGCCAGTCCAGTCGAGGCGGACGCACACTCGCCTCCATCTGAACTGGTGTCGGTGCGTTGTAAAGATACACTCACATTAGGTGCTGCAAACATCTGTTAGTACATTCGTTATTCACTTCATTATATCAATTGCATATAAGCGAGCTAATCTAAATTAAAGTGTTTCGTTTAAACCGTTCAATATCTCAAAAGGAAAAACGGAACCCTTACAAGGTCGCTCACGTGTCTTTTCGTCTATCCGCACAGACGTTTTCCCCAGTAAACTGCTTGACGTAGAAATTTGGCATTGTAATAAAACACATTACCCGCACATATTTCAACAGGTAATACTCAAAAAAATTCCTATGAATATTATGGGGTGAATTGCGAGGGGGAAAGGTACAAGGGTATTAAAAATATTTCTTTTCTAATTTTTGGTAGTATATCTTCCGAGATATACTGGAAAATATACGTCCCCCTTGCTCTTATTTTCAAACCTACTCAACCTAAAACAAAAATTTTAATAGCCTACGTATGTGTTGTAGAAAAATTATAGTTATGGTCCTATATGTCATATTTTTCAAATATGCATCAAGTTTTTATGCCCATGAAAAAGATAGTAGGCAATAAATTTACGTTGTGAAAAATTAATATTTATAAATCATTTAATAGAACTTCTATGTACTCGTAAATGTTTTTAAGAGCCTAAATTGGTACGGAAACCTCGTAGTGCGAATTCCACTCGTATTTGACAGATTTTTATCGTTTATGTTATTTTAGTGCATTTAAAATAAAAACAGAATTATCAAAACAATTTTAATAGTTATATCTATACTTTACATAACTGTCTAAACCAAAAGTTTTCTAACATCATCGAGAATAACATCACTTAGACATGATTTAAATTTTAATAATCAACAAACCGCTGTAGACTAAAAATTACTAGAGAACGAATATACTTTAATTCCTGTCTATCATCAGCTTTTGCAAGTGACATAACTAACGCTTATACTTATGTCTATGGCTTATGACTGGTTACATAAATATTTACAGCCATAAAATATTTTATACCAAACACTCTTTAACACAGCAATTCTCCAGCTTTATAACTATTTTAATTAATCCGCATTAAAACGTTGCAATGAAATGAATAATTTTATGGTATTTTCTAGTACGACTAGCAACAGAATCATCTCTCATATCAATGGATCATGCTTCTACACCGCTTATATCAAACACATTATATTCAATCATTTGTTTTCTTTCTTTTACCTATTTATTATACTCCATATTACCACGCTGCTCCATCGCCAATTGAAAAATAATGAGCAGAGACTATGATTTTGACATTCTTAACTAATATTTCTTAAACGTACTTATATTTTTAAATAATATTCCTTCCTTAATATTCCTCCTTTTTAAGAAGTAGGCTTTTATAGATATATGCTTATTATAATCAATATAAATATAGCAAGAAGGGTTTTCCCCAGTTGCTAAATCCTAAATTTGATCTAATCACATCATAGTCATTCTTTCACACATTTGTTTGCCAAGCGTTTCATGTTTAAATATACTTTTAGTCAATCGCTCGCTTTCCACTCGCCCGTCTTCTGAACGGTGTTAATAACATTTTTAAATTGAATTATAAATTAGTTTTGAGCGAGTAGTTTATAGTCAATATTTAAATAAAGGAACCGGTCAAGTGCAAATCGGGCTCACGCACGGAGAGTTCCTTAATATCAAACAATAAATTTATAAGTTTGTATTTTTCAAAAACACTCTGAGGAACAAAATTATGGCCGTGGTCGACACCCAAAATATCCACATATTAAAAACTACACAACGTATCTTATTCAAATCAATTTTCGTTGATTTTAATTTTTAATAACTTAATTTTTTCAGAGTTAGACATGAAAATTTAATGGCGGGTGGTCACACTTTTTAAGAAATTAGAAGCGCATATATCACAATAAAAAAGTTATTTTTTAAACATCCATATCGTTTTTAAGACCTATCTAACGATACCTCCCACACGCCTATGTGAACTGGATTTTTTTCATCCCTCATGTATGGAGCATGTATGGAGTGCCACTCCTGTATTATTTTTTTCAAATTTCCACTATTTCATTGTAAAGCGGTTCACAGAGAACACTTACCATCCAAATTTCATCTAAATTGTGCTAAAAGTCTTCCAGTAAAATGGCTGTGATATACGGACAGAGAGGCAGACGACAAACGATAAGGATTCCGTTTTTGCCACTTGGCTATGGAACCCTAATACCGAATAAACTTCGCATTAATAACGAATAAACTTCGCATTAATAACGAATAAACTTTGCAATAATACCGAATAAACTTGAACCTAATTTTTATTATCTGCATAGTAAAGCATAAGTAAATTTTTTTTTTACTTTCATACATCATCATTTTAAGCTACAAGCTGACGAGAACAGAAACATTTTTTGACAAACCTTAAAAATTGAACCAGCTTTAAACCTACCGTTTGGACTAGGATGGTAATATGAAATATGATGACATTTTTGGTAATGGTCATTGTATTCTATAAGAGAAAATAAGACAAAGAGATATCCCTACTCTATCCCTGTCACTGAAACACCAAATTTAAGAGTACTCAACCACCCCGTTCGACAAAGTCAATCCGTTAGACTTTCCTCTCTAACAAGTGTGAACGTAGCTTTACTCCAAGCCGGTGCATGCGAACGGTAGATGCATCGCCTAGAGATAGTCGGGTGAGCTAGCTCGCGATGCAATGTTGCAATTATTTTGTTCCCAACAGTATCACGGCCGGTAACACGACGCTATCGGTGCTCGGCCGATATTGTCGAGGTAATTGCGTTGGTGTGCTCGTTATTACCTTATAGTTTAGATATTGTTAACTATACTATTCAAACAAATTAAGTGGACGATATACCTCTTGGTATTTCCTAGATGATCTGAGGTAGTCGAGATTGCAAGGAACAGAGACCTGCGGGCTGATTGATTTGATAGTAATAGGTCAATGTAAGTAGGCCCAGATTAACTTGGATCAGTAACGTGGATAAAATGATTATACAGATTTATAATCCTATCCTACACATGCATGCCAAACATTAACATACAACAATAACATTACACAAAAAAGCGGGGGCGGAACATCTTAAGCAACAGATTGAAGACTAAACAAACGAATACAAAAAGTACACTAATAATCGGTGTAGTATGAACATAAGTCAAAATGGAAATAAATTGGTTCATATTGACGACGACAATTGGATAATATTAACATCAATGCAGAAAAGACCTAAATCCAAGAGGTCCAAAGAAACACCAAAAAACCAAAGAAACCCCAAGAACAACGAACAAATAAAATAACACAGATAGTGAGCACGCACGCATACGAGTACGTGCACGCGCGCACGCGCACGCACACATACACACATAATCTTCTTCAAGTATTTTCACCTGACCGCAGGTTAGCAATCGTTATAGATACTATGATCTTGAACGCACCTGTTCTAAAAAGTTTATTTCGTGTATTACCATGCCAGTCATGTCATAACATCAAGTTGTGCAGCCATGATATCTTTCTACTATCAATACTTCTTCTGCTTTGGATTTTACCCGGCATGACAAGTTTCTTTAATTATATCTACATTTTCCATGTATTATCTCCTTAAGACTTCGATATCCATCCATAATATCCTTGTATTTAAGATTCTCCTGTATACCTACATCACAAACGTCTCCAGCTTTTTGAAGGATGCAACCTTAATTATTCGGTTCATATTATTTCCATGATTTTGGAATAATCGTGAATTTAGTTTTTTTACGTATTCATAGTTAGACTGTGGTTCTCACTTCATACCGCCACTGTTCTATACCTATATATAAATTAATATTATTTATAAATAAACATAAAAATTAATTTCTGTGTTTGACAAAGTTCATGTGACGGTCCGTCGAGAACCAATGGTTTAACGAACAGTCCATATTTTTGAGCAATACAAAAAATACCCAATCAAGCATGCCAACTGGACCATATTCACTAACCTGATAGAATTGTGCAAGGAGAGGCGAGCTAAAATGTAATTTTACATTAGGTTCGTTCTTCGTTCTAATTTTTTTAGTTTGTTCGTTCTAACCTATGGAACCACATATCCAAAAACTTTTTTTTGTAATAAAAAAGCTGCTTTGAGAACGGTTTTGAGTACTTATCATCACTTTATAAAGACAGAACAATGACAACAGAAACAGTAAGTAGAGAGGCCAGCTTATTTATTGACTAGTCATACCAAGTATTCCTTCCGATACATCCCCGACCAAAACGACTGATATCGTTTGGAGAACGAAGTAGAAGCACGTAAACGCGGATAATATCTAGGCATCTTATAAAAACGTGACACTGAGCTGTAATTATATTACACATTTTAGATACATATCGAAAACAGAATATCAAATAAATATTATATGGAAGTGATTTTCTACAATTTGTCTAATGTAGAAACATTTTTTTCTTGAAAAGTTTGTGAATTAACATTTACAAATAATAAGGTTTTGTCCAATCTTTCAGGATGGTACTGATTTAAAATTTAAAAAAAAATTTGGATAATGGATAATGATACAATGCAATCTGTAAATTAGAATCAATATATACCATTTATTTTTCATAGACCAAGTATAATGATGGCAAGAGCGAAAAAATTTGTTAACCTTGTATGTTATTTTTGGACTCCTTTATTTATTTGAGATTACGTAGCCTGAAAAGACTACTTCTCTATCTCTATTTCTGAGTAAGTAAATTATCATTTAATTTCCTTTTTAATATTACCAATTACGAGTCTCGTATATCAATAATTATAATGGTTATAACGAGCAGAAATTCCATTATTCGAATCCTCATTTATCTTTCAAAATTATGTGAATATCATCATATTAATTACTATTTTTTTCAGTTTTAAATATTTAAATAAGCTCGTAATTTTCAGAATACCGATTAATAAACATAATCACGTAATTGGATGCAATCAATCCTGAATACATCGTAAGTTCATAAAGAATATGTTATGTTAAGTAAATTGTTTTTAAATGTTTATACTAAATCTTCGATCGAAAAGTAACGTCTATGAATAACTAACTCCAATATTTTGCTACGTCAATTGCCATCCAGAATTATGGCATGAAACATTTTTGTCACGTAAAACATGAAACCTCAACCTCATCGGAGAGGAAACAATTTTGTGCATCAAACCAATACGTAGAAAATATTTTTTACGCAATTGTTACGATCTATAAATCAGAACCGATTTGTATAAATTTTTACGTAATATTCCGTCTTCTATATGGGTGTGAAGTTTATGACATAATTGAAGACCTTAAAACTGAGAACACTTAGATTTTTATACATTTAAGTGAAGTTTTTAGCAACTTTCAAAAACTACATTTTAATTATTTTAGATATATTCATAATGTAATTTTTTTCATAGAAACCGTCATAGTCACAGTTACCGTCACAGCCACAGTTACCGTCCTAAACACACGGTATTGACTTACGTAAGATAATGGAGTACCATGTCACACAAATTTATCGAAATGGCATTAACGATTACATAATTACATACGTTACTATAGTAAGCTTGAATTTAATTTAACCGATGGATTGGAAGTTGTGTTTTAAATATCTAAGACAATGTAGACTGCTTTCTAAGGTAAACGATTTTTTGAGTGATAATTATCAGCACACAAAATGATTTCCAGTATAATAGACAACATTTAAAATTACCTTTTTATTTATAATCTAGGTATTTACTCAAAAGAAATAAAAAAATTATAATTAAATACAACGTTCGCCACTTTGCACTAAGATCGTACCGCCAATTTCGTAATATTAGAATAAAATTTTTCATTCTATGCGTCTATCCAATCTATGCTAAGTGTCAGTATTATCTCAATCATTTGTCCTCTCTTATATTTTAAAGGGAAAAATCTAACAATACTCCGCTTCGGCCATTATTTATAGCCAGAATTACGTACGTAATTGAGCTATTCATTGACACTTTAATATTATGAATAGTTTGATTTATATGAGAACAAACGGTGCGAGATTGGCGGCGATCGGGAGATAGTGACCCAGATCGGGCCAATCCCCCCACACCTCCTCCTTTGCCGAACGGCATTTGCATTACGAATTGTGAAATACTCACGAGCACCGCCAGTAACAATGTCAGTGAGAGAATTGCGTCTTTGGTTATTGCAGGTCGTCACCTTTTGCCGGAAAAGTTATTTTATTTTTACAATAGTTTCATTAATCGGGTTTTGTAACTAGCTTTGTCACAATTTCATCCACATATTAATAGTTAAAAAGGGTAATCATGAAAAAGACATACAAAACATTTTCATTTTTTGTATAATAGAAAAAATAGTGATACCTCTAAAAGAAAAAAAACTTTCAATGTTTAATTGTAACGAAACTAACTTCAGTAAACGAGGAAAATGTACATTATTTGTTTCTATTTTTGTTCGAGTTATTTTTTATTCAACAGCCTTAAAATACGTTTTCTTTCATTTTCGAGTTCCTCTTAGTAGATTTGTGCAAATCTTCTTGTGAAGCATTTCTTTAAGCTATTCGATACCGGTAAGCCGGTAAGCTTAAGATCAGAATTAAAAAAAGATGAGTATATGATTACCTAAGAGTCATAGAAAGAGATCGCTTTATCTCATCGTAGAAATCTAACAATAGACGTACTGAATATTAGAATTTATCATATTGCATCGACTGCATATGATGCCTTTCTTGGCATATGTTGACTTGATTCTGAGCAGAAACAGATCAAACCGCTGTACAAAGTAATCGCTTCCACCCCGGGACTGCGAGCTGACAAGCGTCCATAATTGTGATTAAACAACGTAATGCAAAGTAATGCTCGTAATTATAATTGCAGCGGCGGGTAATATACGAGCCGCGATTAGCGCTCCGACCGTCATTAACTAATGGCGGGCTACGATCAATACAACTATCGAAGGCTTTATTTACAGCGGCGAATCGATTCACCCCCAAGGAGGTGCATTCCGCGCGCTCACGAACTCACGACCACACCGCACAATAATTACACGTGGGTGTACACTATTATACTTCACGAGCGATTATTATCAATTGTTAAGACGTATGCGTAGCTCTGCAAGAGCGAGATGCGGCTATATAAGCAAAAGGAACGCCGATAGGCGTGGTATATCCTATAAAGCATAGAGCACTACACGTAATGGTTCGAAATTATCATAATGTTGTAACGAGAGATGCAAAACAGATATTATTCGATAATTATTGGAGATAAATCAAAATCTCGCGATGCAGTACGCGCTGGCTTTTTCTGTCGCACTGGGGTGGCCTTATGGGCGTCTCTGTTTTAGCTCGCGGTCAAGTGTAGCGGGAGTGCGGTGGTGTTGGGCGGTGGGCGACTCGAGTAGTGTCGGGTTGCAGGTCGACAACGAGCGTATTTCCGTTAAGTGTTTGCTGGACAATTTGTATGTCGCTCTCGGATCTTAATAATATAAAAATAAAGAACGGACTATTCAGAGACAATTTTTATTACTATGGATCTATTAAAGATAATTTCATGTCAAAATTGAAATTACTACATTATGACTTTACTCTTGATATTTAAAAGAATATTTTGTACAATAAATGTTTTAAGCCAATTAATGGAATATATATGGCCTTTTGTAGCAACCGAACGAATTTTGATTATTCTAGTAACAATCTGTTCATAGGAAGTATAAATGGGTAAAATCATAATTCCAAGAATAATTTGCCTAAATTAAAAACTAAATTAAAGAAAAAAATTAAACAAAATATGTCGCGTGAAGACAAACTGAAAAGTGTTTAATGGAAATTTTGCAAAATTTTAATTTTATCAAACAATCCTGATAATTTTTTTTGTCATCAACATTTACAGCTAGGCATAAAAAATCGTTTAAAATTTCATAACAATACCGTAAACCTCATCGTTATTATACTGCATAAATTTAACACAAACAAATCAGTCTTCAATGAAAAATGGAATAAGAATATCATTCGAAAAATTGTAAAATTTTGGAGAAAATGTCCAAGAATAATAATTAAATATTTGTACAGTTCAATTTAACTTTTTTTAATTTAAACGCTTAAGAAATATTTTTCTATTTCGTATAGAAGCAAAAAAATTATAAAATCATCTGACTTCTATTATAAAAATTAATCGAATTGCTAATGAAACTGTGTTTAATGAACTCCAAACAGGTTTTTTTATAAAGAAGTGTTTTTCTAACGAACACTTTCAGATTTCTAATTCCTAATTATTTATTATAACAAAAACGAAAAATAAATTTTCGGAAGTCTAGAATACATAGAAAGAAAAAAAATTTAAATATGAAAAACAAAAATTTTAGATCGCCATTTAAAACCTTTATGTTTTCTGACATCACAATTTATTAATCTCAAAGCAACAGCGGAAAAGAGTAGTATATAAGCAAAAAATTACTGATTATACTACAGAGATAGATTGATCAATTTAGATTTTTTACAATTTTGAAATTATTTTTCAAAAAATGTATATTTAAAATGTCAGGTTAACTAGTTTAGTAAATATGGAATTATGCCGCTTACAGATACATTTACCTAACTAATAGAACGTCAATTTGAAAAAGACATCATAGATACACCGACTTGGAAAATTCAAACCATTTGAGTAGATCTGTGGTCAATTTACTTGATATTTTACAATCAATATTGTACAGTGGCTAAAAACTACTTACTCCCTTATATATTCTGATTAAGGATAATTATCGTTAATAAGTAAAATTTTAGTTTTTATAACACAACACTCTATATATATACTTTCTTATATAAATGTGTGATACCATCCATTTTTTTTTCATTCCACAAAAAAGCTTTCGTAAAAGAAAAATTAATTAGGAATTACGAAGTAAATTTTATACTATAAAGAAAGAATAGTCATCACATCGTCAGTGAAACACTTTCACTCAATGAATGCAACTATTCAATCACCGTATTTTCGCAATGAATTCAAGCGGTCTCTAAATCACCAATGCCCAATGAACCCGTCCACCATAACGTGCACGAACCGGACGACGAACAGGTTAGAACATAAATCTCATAATTATTCCATCATTCAGAGATTCGAAATGACTTATCAATTTCACAAGGCGACGGCCCAGCACGCACCGGTAACCACGTAGAGGTAATATGACGGATAACAGAAAGGGAAATAGACTTGTCACTTTACGCCACTTCGTCAATTTGCTCGCGATTGTTACATACAGAATTGATAGAAAAACTCTTATTGTCAATTATCAACACCAAATTCCTAATTTATATAATGATATAAATAGAATTAATAAAGGATTTCACTAAATATTTTCATTTAATGTAGTTAAACACGTTAATGCTAAACAATTAATTATGTTCAACACACTCAGTGCATTCCATATAACAACATACGATGCTCCAAAAACATCAGCATAGACTATCGAATGAGGCGCAATGAATATCAAAAGCTGCAATAATATCATCAATTATACATAAAACTGATTAATTACAAAGTTCATAGATTAACCAAATAAAATCATTACGGTGTCAATAGCAACTCAACTAACGATAGAAAATTTAAAAAAGAAACAAAACATAGTAAATAATAAAAAAGTTCAAGGATGAAAATTACCAAGTTTCACCCAGTAGGCACTTAGATTTGGAGTAGTTTTTTTTCACTTTTCTAAGGCAAAAGACCTCTTAATATGAATATCCATCAGTATTTGTTACTTCAACATCCACCCATATGTCTATCTATACAAACGTTCCTATATATAATATTAATTAGAATTTTTTGCAGAATGCTATTCTAAATGCACTATGTAGCAGGTGCAGGTGCTAATATATTCAAAACCCACACCACCCTCTTTTGGAGTACAAATTTTCTTTGAAACTTACATCCTGAACTCTAGAACCCAACTCCCAAATACAGAGTATAAAAATACAGATATAAAAGCATCTCCGTAATTTTAAGCTCGTAAAATTCTTAGTATTTTTATAACAGATGGAGCTGTTATAAAAATAACTCAACTTCTGAATACAGTTCGTTATAATTTACTGTTGTGGAGACAACAACTCTTACTATTTGCCCTTTATTCAGCTGCAAACTATTAAAATTTCTAATTCGGGGTTGCGGAAAAAGGAATTATGTTTTGTTTTACACAAAAAACCATTCATGGAAAATTAATTGTACAGCATCTCTGCAGTATATTGCAGCATGTGAACGTAAATTATTTCCAAACTTCATCACATACTTTACATTTTCAAAATATGTCTTACAGTCTAATGCTCATTCTACCCGAATTAACTCACTCAACTGTCTCGACCTACACTGTCCCTGAGGCCATACACTCTCTCACCTGCGTCGCCCGTTCCACTCGCACCTATTGCCCTCTCCCTCGCACCCGCGATGACGAGAGACAAAGCAAAAATTGGCCCGATAATGAAGCATAATGCAAAGCGTGATATAAAGTTTACTCTGGCCCGGGGCGGGATTAACTTGTTAGGCGGAGTAGGATCGCGTGTGCGCACCGCGCTTCAGGATTCCGGTATGATGGCCTGGTATCAAACTATTCTCATTATATTTTGCGTCGAGGTTTAAAATATACCAGGATGAGAAAGTTCTACAATACATTTTAATTTCCTGCAGTCTTCAGGCTATAAACTAATTAGATTATTAGCGAAGAACCGTTTTCAATGAAACTTAAAAATATTCGTACTACTTTGATCCATGTCGGTTATGTCGTCTTTCAAGTTTCCAAGAACCTCAGTCACTTACGTGTAGAAAGTCATGCGAATGCCAATAACTCTTAATCATTCAAAAACTTATGAAATCAAGATGCTGTTGACAGATTCTTCTCAACTTACTGGTTGTTTTCACTTCCATACATCGCCATTATTAATAACGGCATACGATTATAAAATATATCAAATTACATTAATATATATATTTACATATATATATGTGTGTATTCTATTTTATCGCGAAAGCATAAACTAATATTATGTAACACGCGGATCTACGATTTTAACAGGTCGTACAATTTCTAATATTACTTTTTTCTTAATTATTACTTTATTAATTATAAGTACACTGGACTCCATACTGTCTTTTAAGGAAACAAACCTATGTGTAGGAAGGCACCTTTCATTCAGATTTCCAGCATTTTTATCTGACTAGTTTTCCCGACACGTCCGCTTATCTCTCTTTCGTCATATTCTTGAGACGAAAATATAAAGATACACTCGTGAAGTTTTTCATTAAAGTAGAAACTAACTCATTTTTAAGACGTCTTTTAAGGAGCTTATTGATTATAAAAGCTACGAATATCGGTGATATATTAATTGTACGAGAAATACATTTAGCGGTATTTTTGTTAATATGTACAACACTTGCAATTAAAATTAATAATAAGAGTTATGATACGAAACAGTGATAATAAACCTTTGAACTAATATTACCACGCATGACCTATTGCGACCGATTATGAAAGGCATTTGCATACGTTAAATTTATATATTTTTTTTAATCTTACCAACAACTCCCAATAAATTTTTATAAAATTATTTACGATTCTACTGTCCGCCTAAAAGCCTTCCGTTAACCAAGCTAATTCAAATACGTAAGACACATGTCATGCTCAAAAAAGTTACAAATATTAATATTCCTCTCAAATCGTATTCTCATAATTTTTATGATCTCACAGTCTTTCCTACCTATTTAAACAAGCCCTCCTTAAAGGTGGTCGTCATCGGCTATCAAGACCTATACAATCAAAACAAAACGAATCGAATTAATTTCCCCCGAACTAGCTTCATCATACTTACGTGATTCAGGCGAAAGATATATAACCCGACCGAAAATCGTCATCGAGCGAATGCCCACCTTATATTACGTACGACTACAATTAAATATAGATTAATTTAAATATCAAGATCCCTGCTCATAATCGGTCCATCTATCGGCGACTGCGGCGGAACCTGCACATTCGTCCGTCCGACCGTACACTTAAATCCGTAATAAGTATAAGCGCTATAATTTTTAATAATTATTCCCAAAGTGCCGTCCGAGAATTGAACCTCGTATAATTGCTCGTTATTAAAATCTATATTAATTTTTTTCTGTTCCAAATTCCTGCCATTGAAGTATACCATAGTTCGGATCGTGTTTACGTTCGACAGCTATAATTTAGGTTCAATCAAGATTTAATTGTTTTAATGACGGAATATGCGTGAATGCCGGTGCAATTATGTTTATTTTTAATAGCCTCGAGAGGTTTCGGACCGGAGCGCACTCACGCGGCCGAAGGAGAGGAGGCGATCGGAAAAGGGTTTCATTGTTATTTTAATCATGTTAACTTGTAGCCGTTTACGGAGCTTTTAAGTTAAAAACGTATTAACATCGTCCCATATGAATTATGCCCGCAGTTTATCTCGTTTTGGTTGGGTTTAATGTGTTTTTGAATGTATGGAAGTAACTATCCGGTATTATCTGCAGTTGTTTAATACAGGCTTTGGACAGTTATTGATGTACGACTGAAGTGTTATGGCCTTAAAGCACTTAAATAATGTTTACGGCTGTGTGTTTCAAAATTTTGAATTTTCATAATCCAATCTATAGGTATTATGAGCGCGATGCTCGCTCTTTTGCTCGCAATTTCTGCTCTCAACTGTATAACTATGAAACATGAACTATATAATCTAACTATGTAAATTTTACCCCTGCCATAGCTGAAACACTAATCTCGCAATGATTCTGATGATGTGAAAAACTTCAATAGACTATCTTGTCATAGCCGGATTACAACGTTACATATTTTTTGTTACAATAATCATAGCATTTTATAATTTTTATATACATAACATTATATATTTTTTATATAATTTATATATACATATTTTGAAAACTATCTCAAATAAAAAAATATGAAATTATCTAACATATTAATGTTGAAAACATTTATGGGATCATTTTGATTATGTTATATTATTTTAGCAGTTATGCTTGAAACTTGATATTTAGATGAGTTGCATATAACTAGAAAAATATTATTGATATTGCCAGTAAGTTTACTTAATTAGCCCAAAATTAAAATAAGTGAAAATTATACATAAGTTGCAAATAACTAGAAAAATATTGCTGGTAATGCCAATATGTTTACTTAAGTAGCACAAAATTTAAATAAATGAGTTATACAAGAGTTGCAAATAACTAGGAAAATATTGCTGTTATTGCCAATATGTTTACTTAATTAGCACAAAATTTAAATAAGTAAACAAGTACTTCTTTTGTCGCATCTCCAGGTGAAAGCATTCGATTTTCAATTCAGAAGCATTATATTCAAATCTTGGAACAAATCTTTGTATTTTTTATATTAAAATAAACATATTAGTTTAAATTCTCATATTAAGCACAACTAAGAAAAAAAGACACGGTTTTTTTTCCTTTAAACTATTTAATAAGAAGTTAACTAACAATAACGCATAACTTTTCAACAATTAGTTAATTGTAATTATTTTAATATACAGATAAATTCTCAGTTACTTATTTCATTTGGTTTTGTGAACTATTAGAATACAAAAAATAAATATTCCATAGCGGTTCTAACGTAAGCCTAGGAATTTAATTTATCACTCCAAATCTAGACAACCCGGCAGTGTAATATCACTACTTAGTTACAAACCTTTAATTAAAAGAACTAAACTAGATGATACTGGTAGTGTGAAAACACGTCGCAAACAAAACCAATAAAGTTATTAATATAATAAATACCAAGTAAATTTTATTGAGGACGTTGATCTTCGTCTCGAAACGTTTTTTTTTCTCCTAATTTCATCCAAAAAAACTATCTAATTTTATTTTAAATGAAATAAGTAACTGAGCATTTATCTGTATATTAAAATAATTACATTTATCTAATTGTGGAACAGTTATGCGTTATAGTTACTTACCTACTTATTAAATAGTTATCAGTATAGTTATTAGATATAAAAAATCGATATCTGTTTTTTTTTAGTTATGCTTAACGTGAGAATTTAAATTAATATATTTATTTTAATATAACAAATAGAATCGTTTTTTCTTGAGTTCGGTTCCTTTAATTTTCAAGCCAATATATTTACTCGATTAGGACGCCGCCAAGAAAGGGTAATGAATTTGACAGTCTATGCATGTATGTATATATGTATGGATGTTTAATCGTATCCCAAAAACTGCTGACCGATTTTAGCAAATGAGATGTCAATCGGTTTATAATTAATGTAAGAGTGTCATAGGATAGGTTTTTAGAGACAAAAACATTTTGGTGAATTTACAATAAAAAACTACTTTTTTCATAAATATAAAAAAATAGATTAGTGTATGAAAATAACCTACCAAAGTGGATATAACTAAAACTAAAACCTGGCTACGTCGACAAAAACTTAAAAATAAGTTAGGTAATGATAATTTCCCTGAAAGATAATCGTGACTGAATATTGAAGCCGTAGGTGGCATGCAGTTTTGACTATTCTGCTGGAAAAAAATTTACCTCTCAAAACTGAACATCGCCTACGGCTTCACATTTTTTTCGACATAGTCGGGTTTTAATTTTTCATAACTTCATTTTTATTATAATCCATGTATTTCGTTATTTGTTTATGCTTACTTAAATATATATGGACTTCTATTCGCACTTAACAGGTTAATCAATTGTTAATCTAAGAAATTTAACAACATTCTAGGCATTAGCATTTGATAAGAACTTTCAATTAAAATAAATTTAGTTAGCTTACATTAACAATTCAAAAGACTTATACCACTACAGAAACCCTAATTTATGCATTTTCCGACATATACTTAGTAGGTTTTAACTATCAGTTCTTTCTTTATTAAAATTATAATAAATATAAAATAGAGTTCTAAGTAACTGTATAATTTAAAACTGACTCAGAATCGATATTTAAATAATTGCAATATTTACAGTATTTTTATAAGTATCTCGCGCTGCCAATTTCATTACTCGATCTTTTTTTTATTTTGCTTAATAGCGGTTATTACACACTATCGTAACTATACAACAAAGATTTATTTGGTCATACAAAGATGGTAGGAGAATTTCCTTGCATTTACACGATACTATAATTCCTCATATACAAATGATACCGACATCCATACGTGTCACCAAGACCCTTTTTCCTGGGGCTGGTAAGTCTCACATAGATCCTGTCATCTGTCACCGGCAGTTTTACAGAAATCGTCAAACACAAAAATCGTAATATTTCGTAATCCTCTCATCTCCTATGTAAATAAATGTAAGATATTTTGTGGAATCACCGGTGTTTTCCGATAGCTGTCACCTAACGCTAAATTGGCTTTCACTGTCCAGTATACTATGATATAAACCGTTTACATGATTTTTTGTAAAGTAATTTAAACTCCGCCTCAAAGTAGTACTTTAGTTACCTTAGTATTTTAGTTTTTTTACCTTAGTATTTTAGTTTTATTATTAACGCAGTTAATTGTTCTTAGAAAATAATAAATTGGAGTGGCCAGAGATCAAGCAACTCCAAATCGTATTTACGACATCTATTCGTCTCGTAACTTGAAACGAGAGAAATGGTCTTCCTTAATAAGATGATGTAAATTATTGTATAAATATATTTTCAACTATGTCACTGTAAGGTAATCGACGTCATCTATTTGTATGCCACATTATTTTTGTCAGGAATTACCGTACAACCAGTGCCCGATGGATGAACGTAACGCCTAAGTTTGCTACCACAGTCCTAGAGTGAAAAAAATGGAAAATCATTTTCTTAATTTGCAACTTCAGCTCGAGAATTTGATTGCTTCCGTGACGTAGAGAAATAGATTAACATCGCATTTTCCTAATTACGGCAATAGGCTTTCATATTTGAACTGTAGCTCTAAAGAATATTTAACATATAGACGCACGGAATCTGTATGTTTTCCTTTTTTAATATTTTATAGTTTCATTAAAAAAATTATTTATTTCAGAATTTTATGTATAGAATGTTTTGTAAATATTCTTAGCAATATGCTAACAATATTTACAAAAAATTCTGAGAAAATTTTTTTTAAATCGAATTTGTTTATTTAAGCTTAATTAATATTTATTGCTGCTCTCTATCATGTAAAGCGGATTAGTGTTATTAACTATCGCGAGATCCATTCTTTCTAAATCGCATTTGTCAATTGCTTACAACTAAAGCTTAGGTCTGTGTGTCTGCAAACCTGTCATCACTTATTACCTCGTGTTACGCGAAATTTTTTGGATGGATTTTAAATAAATTTACTCTGTCGTGTGCCTTGAAATCTGATGAATGAAGAATTTTGCTATTTGATTTAGTTTCGTCGTAATATCCTTTTGTTGGTAGCTGCGGCAAAACTGGTCCTTTATTTATATTTAAACAACTTTAGTTGACTATTCATAAGGAGCTGGTCTCATAAACAGCAGATTTATGAGACCAGCTCCTTATGAATAGCGAGAAAAATAATTCAAGGTTTCGAAATGAAAAAATCCGAATGATTTTCTTTATTTCTTTCTCTCTCTCTCTCCATCTCTCTCTCTCTCTCTCTCTCTCTCTCTCTCTCTCTTTGTTAACCTAATAATACGTACCTACTGCAGATGCATCGGGTGCCTATCACAAACTACAAATTTCCGAAATACTACTCATTGAAGTCACCAATAACATGAAGGTATTGCAGTAAATACGTTAAACAGTACTAATATTGCACACAACTGAAAAAAAATATTAATCTGAATGTTTGCAGCAGTCTACGAAATGTAGCTCTTCTCACCAACTACGAAATGTAGCTTTTCCCCCTCTGTTCTCATTGCTGTACCTTTATCCGACTAAAGGCCGCTTAATCATAACCAATCTCAAACTATTTGCACGCAACTATAATTTCAAATATTGCATCATACTGTTGATGGAATATTTTTCTTTTGAAACCGAGTGTCCCTATAACATTGATTACTATAACATGTTTTTATGCTCTAAATCTGCATCCCCCGAAAATCTGCCACTGACCATATTACCTATTATTGTTTGCAGCTTTGTGTCTTTAGCAAATGCAAGCGTTTTGGTATATTTGGCGTTGATCTACAAAACCTCATAGACTGGACTATATTTTAAACAACTGTCATGAAATATATCGGTGTCATATTATTAAGTGTGACTTGAGTATCCTGAATTTGATTCTCATCCATTTTTCAACTCTCATGATTGCACTTCGCAAAGCCCTTTTACAATTTTACTTAAAGTCTTTATTTACCGCATTAAATAGAAAACAAACTGAATTATTTATTTATGTATTTCTTTTATATGGCCAAGACAAAATAACAAAAAATAAAAAGAGATAATTTGTCAAGTGAAATGTTTAAATTTAATTTGTCAATGATTTGTGCTAATTGTTAACGAAAAATTAAAATAAATTTATAAACAATCAACAATGAACATACGTTCATAGCCCGTCATAAGATTACGAACAGTTTATATATCTCACTAATTCAATTACAAATTGTGGGACAAAAAATATAAACAAATCAATATAATTGAAGCAATACAGTTTAGATCAAAAAACAATACCAGTCTAATATCTAATTGTTTTTTAATATAATCATATGAAATTTAATAAAAAAAACGCAATCAGCTACTCCCTTTTCCAAATAGTTCATATAAAAAAGTGAACTCATTTAAAGTTTCTAAATTATGTCAAAAGGGTTTTGCCTAGTATTAACCTTTGGTACTACATGACAATATCGAATAAACAATTTTTCAGTTACTCTTAATGTGATCGAAAAATGAAATAAACTATTACTAATAATACTGGAACATTATAACGCGAGCTAGACAAGAAACTGCCATTGTTCAGGCACGTAAATGTGCAATTTAAATAACTTTACATGTAAATAATTAAGCGTGTAAGTTGATATAGCTTAAATAAAAGGCAAAATGTATACAAATAATTAGGATAATGGAAAGAGCATACGGCATTAAATATCAAGTATAATTGGTCTTTCTGCGGAAAATAACAGTCCGTCCCGCCTTTCTCCACCAGCAATGCGAACCACTGGCCGACACGCTCCACCGCGCCAACACAAAACCGACACTCGTCTATATTAAAAACTCCCGAACGAAAAATTCCAAATTTACCTCCAAACGCACAAACGATTTTAAACTAAAAAATTGCTTTCACCGGAAGCGGCTCTAAAGCTCCGTTGGCCGCGGAAGCTTTTCATATCCATTACCGATATTGAAATAAGCTCGCGCCCAGCCGACCGAGTCGCGACCCACGCGGTCCGCAATCTCATTATATGTAGCCCACGTTACCCAAATAACTGTTTGTTCGCATTATTTACGAATTTAATAATATCCTAAGCAATGTTGTCGAGCCAAACCACCAGGAAAGCTGACAACGTCTCTTAATATGGAAATATTTTGCATGCTGCTTTTTGAGAGGTAATAGGATATCTGATTTGGATTCAAAATGTATTTATTGATGCTCGTCGATGAAAATTAAAAATCCCCAATAGAGCTGAATACCCTATTATTTTCCGTATCAAAAGAGGGGTAAATTAAACAGAGAATATAACTCTATTCACTCACTTCACCCTACTTGATTAATTCATCAACAAACTAGTCATCTGACAAATTCGTATACTATTTCCTAGTTTAGTAAATTCTTGATCTAATTCAATACTGTCTTACCACAACATCTTATTAACATATCGACTATTTCATATTTATAAATATATCGCCAAAATCGTCCGCATTTAAAATGTCTTCTCCGACTTTTAATTTTTCTTATGTCATCATATTTTATTCAATTTTTTCAAATGTTTATCCTCTCACCCTTGATGTGAAACATCTATAGGCGTAGGTATAAACCGGATCGTTGGCGTGGCGACGCTTGCCGTGGCGACGGGTCGCCACGCTATACTAAGGGGTATATATATATATATATATATATATATATGTATATAGTCTATATCTAATAGGGTGTACGGTATGCCGACGTGTCGCCATGCGCAACCGACTACGCGACTCCCTCCTCACTCGGTTCGACGCTGTTGTTTATTACGGTACACATAACCTGTGCTTTATTATTTTTGTATTAATTGTAAATAAATGTTTATTATTAAATAAAGTCACCATTTTCTGTAAGAAATTCGTAATACTTTATTTTTTCATTATGCTATATTTAGTTCCTGTAATAATCTTGTCTTTTATGCATATTACTTGTACGAACACAATGTTTCACATCTGCCAGGGGTCCCGTGACGGCTCACTGTTTTTTTCCACAACTCGCTTGCACACATGATCTACTATTATATCTGTTGTTATATATTATTTTAACTTTCCATTCTTTAGTCGTAACTCAAAAATAAATAAACAACTTATTTTTTTTTATTTTCAACTTCTCTCTAATTATTACAAATATTAAGACAGAGTAAACTCAGTAAAACACCCCTATTGACAAAATGCCCACAACTTTTACTAATAATAACAAAATATAAATTTACATAATGACCGCATAATGTGGATGCTTGAACAAACAATATAATAAAACTAATGCTACAAAGTTGCAAACTGAAAATCTTTCCATATCCACGTTCGCAAATTACAAGTTTTCAAAGTCGAGTGGAGAATTATTAAGATATTGCATTGCTATTAAAGGGTGCATCAAAATAATGCAATATCCCTTAATACAACGTTATACCGTATTTTTATCACGAAATTCGATAAATTCTCCTCTCATAAGCCTTGCTGTTAGTATGATTAACAAAGCGGCCCAGTAGCCCATATGTTAAGATGAGTATCGGAGCGCGGGGACAGGGTCCATAAGGGATGCTGGGCGCGCGTCTCGTAAAGCACCTTAAATTATTAAGCACGGCGTTATCTTGTTTATTAGCGGGCTGGAGGGCGCCTCCCGCCGCCATATTTCCTTTTTACGTCCGATATTGCGTACATTGCTCATTTCGGTTAGTGGCTGCGCGAGTGTGCGTCTGTAATTGTGTCGGTTATAGTATTTTGACATGCCACGGCTAATATAGACTTTGTGCAGATAGATGCGAGGGGCTATTATCAAAGGAAAAACAAGGCAGGGTAAACAGGGAAAATGAAAATCTTATTTTTTCTACAGACGTTTGACATCGCCAAGTAAAATTTCGTGTAAAGGTGGTTCTTCCATAAATTACCAGAATATAAATTTTGAAAAGAAATACATGAGACAACATTTTCATTTTATAATAAAGAAAGGTAGACAAACACCGAGAAAAACTGTTATTTCGATGTACAGTAGTGACATATCTAATTTATGCATTTGTGAGGTATTTCCAAATAGTAAAAACTGGCGAATCAAAAAAACTAAAAATATTCCAAGACGTGAAGATTATATAGGTGACAGGAAAAATATTTTGCTTCTGAAATAAAAACTCGATTTTTAAACAGTTTTAGATAATATTAAGAGGTAATTTTTAATGAGGTAAAAAAAATTTACTTTAATATTTCTTTTTCATTTACTATGTTTCCTCTCCACCGTTTCCCAAAAATTTCTGATTGCTTCAAAATAATTATTTATAAATGTACATGAAATGAAGAACACAATTCGATACGGAAGAATATGGAAGTTACCACTGTATATGTAGTGCTAATAGCAATGATGAATATGATAAAAATGTATTTTCTAATATTTTTCAAATACTTAAGAATATTTTTAATATCCAGAGAACATACAACAATACATTAAAATATGCATTAGTCGTAAAACTTCTTTCCCTCGTCATCGTATTATATATATATATATATATATATATATATATATATATATATATATATATATAATATATATATATATATATATATATATATATATATTTTATTATTACCACAAAATTATTAAATTTTCTCATTGTCCAATCATCATACAGATCTATCGTCCCACGAAGATGGTCACTGGCAAGACTTTTGGCATAAAGTATTACAAACAAACTGGTCATATTTTAGTAATCGTAAAAAACACAGTCATATATGCAGCTAAAATATAGTCTAAAATTCTAAAGCGTAATAAAAAAACTTGAGCTAATTAAAGAAGTGTTATTTAAACTTATCGCTCTACTAAATAGTGCATCTAATTCACTCTTTGAACAACTTAAAAAATAATTTTTGTCGGTAAAAGGTAAGAAAATAAAAGTTAAATTGTCATGTAGAACTAAAATAGCTAGCAAAGTTGATAATAAGGAATTGTGAAACTCCAATTAAACATTTCATGAAGACCAGTTTAGCCTCCCATGACAACACATCAGTATTTCCTATAAAAGTCAGTTTTGCTTTTCGTAAGTTTACGACATACAAAAATTATCCGCAAAATATTAGGATGAGACTATAGGAAAGCAATTGACCGGAACCGAACCACCATCCATCTCCAATACTGTTATCAACCCGCCCTAATAACTCACAAGGATTCGTAGCAGGGCGGGCGACGCGGGCGAACTAGCGCCGCCGCACGTGCGCGCTGCATCGCTCGCGCCCGCCCACTCGCACATGTCGCGCGGCACGTATTTAATTACGCGGCGGCCACCGCTAATGGGGCTGCCGCGCTTAATGCCCAAAAAAGTGAAATATACTGCCGCGTGCTAACGGTAATAAAGGTCAGCGGCCGAGGGGATGTTCGGGCGTGAGGCAGCAGGATGAGCACGGAAAATTATCGCTATCTGTGTACGGTTCTGTATTTTTATATTTTGTTTTTTCTCTGTTTAGGTAGACGTAAATTTATCGATCGAGAAACAAAATTGGTAAGGTAATATTTATGTTCAAATTCATCAAGCCTTATTGATTCACATACATTATTTAGCAAAGGAAAATAATAAGTTTAAGTACCAATGGATAACAAGTTTCCCGTGTTATTATAATTAGTTGGCTTGTTATAACTAGTTTGTGATAAAAACCCTTTGATTCAATCGTGAATTCAAAATTCGAATATATTTCGCTTAAAATCTATGGGAGTTCCATTTTTATTTCGTTTTCGTTTGAACTTTAATACATTTTTCACTACAGAGATATTGGAAATGCGATTTATTTATCGTATTTTACTTTAATTACTTTAAAAAGAAAACGGAGTGCTTATTACCTTACTCCGGTCCGCGTCATCTATATAACGTACAGTTTGGCATAACTTTTTAGAGTCTGAACCATTTAATAGAAAACTTCAAGTTTTGCAAAATTATAATTCATGCTTACTATAATAACGAGTAAATATTATTGTTTCTAATATCTGAGGAAGCAGATTCACTAAAAATGTTGATCTAATGAAAGATAGTAAATTTAAAATTTAAATATAGAAATTAATTATTGTTAGTTTTATCGATAAAAAAATGAAGTAATGTCGAACTCTCTTCCTTTCTATAATAACCACTTGAAGACTAAGGATAAGTTATAACCATACAAATTTCCTATTATAATATAATCTTTCAAAATGGTTATTAATTAAAAATTTAAAAAGTTAATATTAGTTAAACAGATACTGGCGCCATCTCACGTATTTAAAAGAATTATTAGCAAAATAATAATTATCAAACCGCCAAGTTAATATTAATCGATTTAAATTTAAACTCGGATTCGTTTCGTCATTCCTTCGTCCATCACATCATCACTTTTGAAGTACAAGTAGTAAAACTTTGTACTAATTCCACCACTATTTTTTGTATTCCATTAGTAAAACTCTATACAGCTTTTAATTCTAATACTTTTTTTGAGCGCCAGTAGTAAAACTATTGCTTCTAAAATCAATCCATGTATAATTAAGCCTTAACAGTAACTGAACGAACTTTGCTGCCGAAAATATTTTGTAACTAAACAATTATACAATTTTATTTTTATTATGTAAAACCACGTAAAAAATATGAAAATCACGTGAACCACCACTTCATCAAACATTGTCTTTGGTGAGTATTAAATTCAGTGCAAAACAAGGTTTAAGGTATTACACCATGCTTGAAGCCTGAACAATGTGACTTTGGTGTACAATGTCCTTGATATTCAATTTGACCTAAAACAAAATACGGAACATTTTTTATCATCTACATCCTATAGGGACTAGAGAAATACATAGACATTTTTAAACAACTGATTCTTTTGAAAATGACAGCGACTTTACGAAAAAAAATATTTTTAATAAAAATCACGGTAAAGGAAAGAATTATTGCAAAAACTATTTTCAATATTTTGCAAAAATACTAAGTATTACTCAATACAATACATTTAAGAGTTATTTGTGTAAATTTCAAGTAAATAGGATAAAATTATTTGACTTAAGTTGATAAAAACGCATTTAAAATTATTATGGCGAAAGTTTTCTTTAAAAAAAAGGAAAAATTATATTTTACCTTTAATCTACAACACCTGCTTTATAAATATGTGTTTCTTCTTCCATATTAAACTGCCTTGTATGCTACCTTTCTGGTAATCAACAAATTTCTTTGTCTCCCGCTACATCGGTGAGGCTGCCCTCTGTAGCTTTCATGCTACACTTGACAAGAATATTAGGTCATTCATCAGTTTCTTTGCATTTCTCCAGACCTTTCTGTTCTGCATACAGCTTCGTAATTACCCTTTTAAAAGTTTCCCCTTATTTAATTCGTCGTAGATTTAAAAGCTTCAAAAGTAACAAAAATCCATATTTAAATGGCGGAGATACATGTATATCGTAATTATCCCTCCAATTTCTCAATTTTTGCACTAGAAGTGCTAAAGTTTAGTTTGTTTTTTCATTCCATATCTATTTAATATTTTCCTGTTTTATATCATTCCTACAGCTTTGTCCAGTTGTAAATAGAAAACATATTTTCCTGTTAGAAACCTCTTTTTCCTTCAAAATCACTCAAAATACTTTTAATATATTACGAGGACTTCGAGAACATAATACACACGTGCCTCCTCAATACGTACCAGCATCATGTTAATATGAAACCGAGACTTGTTCTATTGTAATAACAATTGTTGGATTCAATAAGAATAATTTTTCGATGCAATTAGACTATCGTTAGTGAATTCTGCAACGCCTAGAGACGCTCAGCAGGAGACCGAAGCGCTTCATCAATATAGCTATAATGCAATCTGATTGACACTTCATTACACTGTAAAGCTATTTTCACCACGCTTTTCGAATTGAAAATTGACTCATGGTCTTAATGCACACCGTATAATTTACTAGCTATACCATCATTATAGTCTATATAAAAGTAAGTTAAATTTTATCGTGTTCTTTGCTTCTCCATAAGCAATATTTTATCTGTTTAACGTTAATAAATTAGGACCATGAAAACTTCAAAAACTATGCGTTTTCATCATTAACTATGGTTATTTATATTAAGTAATATTAATATGAATAACCATTTATGCGATTGCGTCTGATGCATTAACTAATTTTACTTGCATTCCTCTTTTGTATACATTAAAAATTTAATGTTTATCATTGTTGTTCAACCGTTCGAAACAATCTATTATTCAGATAGTTAAAAGTTGCCGGTGTTCATTTTATCTAGTATTCGTTTGGAAGATGTCGATACCTTTCAAACTGACCTGTGAGAGTGGCCGCAGTCAGATAAAAAAGAGAGATAACTTTCAAAGATTCTTCATGAATGAATGATTAATTTATTTATGAATCGTAATGTGCGATCAATATGCTACAAGAATAATTTCTAAACAGTGGACCTAACTCTAGTATGAGACTAAATGTTATTGTGGTTGGCTGCAACCAATCAATAATGTAATATTGAAAAGACTACATACATGCATACAAGTTTGACAGCATGTCCGTGAGAATATTTTAAACTCGACAAGCAATCAATTACAATAAAAACTTTTAGTGCTCTTTAAATTACAACCAGACATTAAACGCAGACTACAAACATTACAACATATTAACGAAAAACTGAGGGCTGCTGAAGTTGGCAATTTATTGACGTAACTAGCATGTGAAAACCTACAGAAAGTAATTAGTTTCCCAAATTTTATGATACTCTACTGAGATACGAGAGGTAACACTTAATGTTTTTAAAATATAAAAAATGGAATCCATTGTAATTTATTCGCTGTTTCCCAAAATCTCCGTAATACTCTATACATCGTTTTATTTGACGGAGCTACTGAGAGGAGCAGTGAGTCCACAATTCATTTGACACTTCTCCAAGCCTCTTCGAAAGCAGCCACCACTTTTTCGAACCCCGAAAATCGTATTCTTCACAAACATTTTTATTCTTGAAAATAGAAATCGCATGGTGTGAGGCCGAGGCTGTATAGCGGATGACCTACAATTTGATGAAATACACCCTACCTGTACAAATATACGGTCATTCATCTAACTTAGTGTGCAAGGACGTTGTCGTGATGAAGAAGGATTATTGTGAGGCCGTTGTTCTTAATCTTTTTTTCCGAAATAACAGGCAGACAATTGTTGATATACTAGTCTTTTATTTTCCAAAATTATCGTTGTCTAACTCCTCCGAAGAACGAGACAACCATCTATTCTTCTCATCAACTTCTTCCTTTCTCCACTTTTACAGACAACTCTTCAGAACAAAACACCTAATGCGCAGAATGTCACTAATTTCGGATTTACGACAGTATATCCAGCTGTCGTCACACGATACGAAATGCTATTGAGTAACCTCCGTCGAATTTTTCTAATATTTCGCGACACAAATCACCTAATACAAAGTCTCCTGTCGCCTAAATGCATGTAGAATTTTCTGTAGTTATACGTATGTACTACTGATATGTACTACTCCCTTGTCAGGCTTTGTCATTAGCCACAAAGTATTCATGTTACCTTAAGTTATCGCTATCGAGGGATGTCCCTAACGCAGATTATGATTGAAATTGGTACGATTATGCTTGAACTCATTAACCTAGTAAGTATAAAATAAACTAGTAATAAAGAGAAGCGCGTAATGGGTTTCATCATAAAATTCCAATCAAAGTAGATCGTAACTTGGGACCACATCGAAAGTCATAATAATCGTCGAACGAAAATTTTCGCGTGTTAAACTCTTAAGATGAATTTAACTACTGCTACACGCAATTTTAAAATGGCCGCCAATTTGTAAAAATATTTCAAGCCAAATAAATACCTCAGACGATTACCAAAAAGTCAAATTTTCGAAATTTGTTTATTATTTTATTACAAATGACTATTTTGAAAACCTTTCTATGCTACCAAAAATGTTCAATGCTACCCACATACTAGTAACGTCTAATTTTTATCAATTGCAATCGAGAAAACTAATAACGATTTGCAGTTGACCAATTTAGATATGCAGAGAACTTCATATGGTGGAAATTCAAGCTTTTGCATAGATTTTCATCTCGTTTAAATTCAAACCAGCATAAATGTTTTTATATATTCAAGCGAAATGAATTAAAGATGTCTATTTATATTACTACACCTTCACAAAAACTTCCGTTTAGACAGGATAAATAGGAAGGATACTCATCTATCCTACAACCTTCTATTTTTTGGCTCCTTGCATTATTATATTTTTAAAATATATTTCTCAATTCGATTTATGCATGTTTTCTAGGTCACCCATTTTCTTTTTATACTTTATATTCAATACGCGTAACTTTCTTGTGTATCCATAACTAACTCAAAAATTCATTATTAACAGTCAATCAGCCTACTTTACAGGGATGCTAATTTCATAAAATCAGAAGACAATACTGAATAAATCTATTTGCTACTTAAGTATTGGTGTTTTTGAATAATTTTTGGAAGGCAAAAATACTCCTAATTTTTATTTTTTATGCCAATGGGAACAAAGACATCGACAATAATTTGGTGCGAATATTGTCGAACCGAACACAAACATGTGCAATATCCTTAACATATGTGTATGAAAGTTATTGGTAAGTACAGAACATATAGCAAATAAAAATATTAATTATGTTATTGAGAAAAAATAGCGTAGAGAAAAAGTGAAAGAAACCTACAGCTTTGCCTCCAAAAAAGGTACAAATAGTTCTCAAAAGAATAAAAGTATAAAAGAAAAATTTTAAAAATCTTTATCCCTTCGGAATCGCTCATCTGTTGCATTTTTTACACTTAATAAAGTATAACCACACCACCTCTCCGCGCCACTCACGGAATACCACAATCCTTTGATTGATCTCCTCACTCCTTGAAGATATATATATCCCAGATCCATAACAGAGACCAGAATCTATTAGCATAAAATACTATATATTTTACGCTAAAGAATAATGTTTCTGTATAGTCATTCTTTTTCAGCTACATATGAAGATTTTTGTGGTATAAAAAATCATAATAAAGCATAAGGCCGTCATGAAAGGCTCCAAGATATATCCAAAAAGAAGCATAAAATATATAAAAATGAACGAACAATGTGGATAAGAATAAAGAAAAAAGACAAAAAATAGAATGAAAGTCTCATAATTTCTATTATATTTAGTATATTTCTAAGAAAAGCCAAATCAATATTAAAATTCGCATGTCATATACGTAAGTGAATCTTGAAGGTTTTCAAGGCTTATTGTAGAAAGTAAATGTCCATAAAAAAATCAATTCATATTACATGATGCGAATAAAAAATGAGGACAACATTTCTCAATGGCACATCATAGCGAAGTTTTCGTAACTCAAAATTAATCAAAGAAAATGACCTAAAGCAACAGCAGCGCCGTCAAATAGATAAGCAAAGAGAGAGAGAGAGTCAATAGAAATATTGAAGGATGGTAAAACAACTCGATAGAATGATGAAATTAAATTATGACAAATGTTAAATATGATATAGTTATCTGTAGGCAACTCAAAATTAATCAAAGGAAATAACCTAAAATAACAGCAGTGCCGTCAAGTATATAAGCAAAGAGAGAGACAGGTAATATAAATATTAAAGGATAGTAAAATAAATCGGTTGAATAATAAAATTAAATTATGTGCAAATGTTAAATATGATATAGTTATCTGTAGGCAACTCAAAATTAATCAAAGGAAATGACCTAAAATAACAGTAGTGCCGTCAAGTATATAAGCAAAGAGAGAGACAGGTAATATAAATATTGACGAATGGTAAAATAAATCGGTTGAATAATAAAATTAAATTATGACAAATGTTAAATATGATATAGTTATCTGTATGCAACTCAAAATTAATCAAAGGAAATGACCTAAAATAAAAGCAGTGCTGTCAAATATACAAGCAAAGCGAGAGAGAGAGGTAATAGAAATATTGAAGTATGGTAAAACAACTCGATCGAATGATGAAATTAAATTATGACAAATGTTAAATATGATATAGTTATCTGTAGGCAACTCAAAATTAATCAAAGGAAATGACCTAAAATAAAAGCAGCGCCGTCAAATAGATAAGCAAAGAGAGAGAAAGAGTCAATAGAAATATTGAAGGATGGTAAAACAACTCGATAGAATGATGAAATTAAATTATGACAAATGTTAAATATGATATAGTTATCTGTATGCAACTCAAAATTAATGAAAGGAAATAACCTAAAATAACAGCAGTGCCGTCAAGTATATAAGCAAAGAGAGAGACAGGTAATATAAATATTGAAGGATAGTAAAATAAATCAGTTGAATAATAAAATTAAATTATGACAAATGTTAAATATGATATAGTTATCTGTAGGCAACTCAAAATTAATCAAAGGAAATGACCTAAAATAAAAGCAGCGCCATCAAATAGATAAGCAAAGAGAGAGAGAGAGAGTCAATAGAAATATTGAAGGATGGTAAAACAACTCGATAGAATGATGAAATTAAATTATGACAAATGTTAAATATGATATAGTTATCTGTAGGCAACTCAAAATTAATCAAAGGGAATAACCTAAAATAACAGCAGTGCCGTCAAGTATATAAGCAAAGAGAGAGACAGGTAATATAAATATTGAAGGATAGTAAAATAAATCGGTTGAATAATAAAATTAAATTATGACGAATGTTAAATATGATATAGTTATCCGTAGGCAACTCAAAATTTATCAAAGGAAATGACCTAAAATAACAGCAGTGCCGTCAAGTATATAAGCAAAGAGAGAGACAGGTAATATAAATATTGAAGGATGGTAAAATAAATCGGTTGAATAATAAAATTAAATTATGACAAATGTTAAATATGATATAGTTATCTGTAGGCAACTCAAAATTAATCAAAGGAAATAACCTAAAATAACAGCAGTACCGTCCAATATATAAGCAAACAGAGAGAGAGGTAATATAAATATTGAAGGATTGTAAAATAAATCGGTAGAATGATGAAATTAAATTATGACAAATGTTAAATATGATTTAGTTATCTGTAGGCAACTCAAAATTAATCAAAGAAAATGATTTAAAATAACAGCAGTACCGTCAAATATACAACGAAAGAGAGAGAGAGGTAATAGAAATATTTAAGGATGGTAAAACAACTCGGTAGAATGATGAAATTAAAGTATGACAAATGTTAAATTGTTATATAGGTATCTGTAGTACCTTTGCGATTACTCCTTTGCGATATATCTTTTTTAGGATAAATTAGTCCAATATTAAAGTATAACTAACCCTAGAACTAGATAAGAAAGCAGAAGCACGATTTAGCTCAAATACCTAAAAAATAGAATATTTAACACTTACTATTAGATATTGAATATATTTGGCGTTAATTTTGTAGAAATTCATTATTCACAATAAAATGAAACTACGTGATGTAGTATTATTTCTACTTTCTTTAACTACTTTACCACGACTTAGGTTTCGTTATATTACAACATCTTCAGGTGGGCTATTAGCAAAGATCATCTTTAAAATTAAAGAAAGTAGAAATAATACTACATCACGTAATGTCATTTAATTATGACTTACTATTAGTTTGATATCACCAAAAGTGTCTTACGAAGCTGCATTACGTCCCCGTTACTATTCAACCTATATACTGATAGTAAATGCGTAAATAAATTGACGAAAGATGCGATGTACGAATAGCATATTCTCTTGTCACATATATGATGTACGTTGATGATGCTGTCTGATTAATGCGAAATGATGTAGCTTTACGATATTAAGTAATACGAATGTTTCATGCATTCATATAAAATTATCAACGTACACGTGTAAAATTATTTATTTTCCAAATAATTAATATAATACGATTTATGAAATAACGATTGACAACGTCATTACAGAGCAGGTTGACGAGTTTCTTTATTTCGGGATGTTTATCATCAAGTGATCGCAAAGCAAAAATTATGTGAAGCGACAAATATACAAAGGTGTGACGAAAAGCTAATCACACAAATTAACCATAAAAATTAAAAATTTCAATAAACGAATCATAACGTCGAAGGAACTTATTGCACGCAAGTAGTTTCTACCCTCTTAACTCGGAATCTGCCAGTGATATTCGGAAATACAAAAAAAACGCTATTTTGACCAGATCTCCGAAATTGCTTCACCGTTTTTAATCAAAAACAATAAATGCCATCTATGTGACAAGAAAAAACCTCAAATTATGACATTCTAATAAATTAAATGTAAACTTTAAAAACGCACAAATATACACACAAACTAACAAATTGCTATCGGAATATTAGAACCAGGTAATATGGCTGATAGAATAAAAATCTTATGAAAGTTGAAAGGGATAAAAAAATGCAAATTGAATAAATGCCGTTGAAATGATATAGTTGTGGAAAACATTTAGGTAATAATTCACAATAAATATAATACCGAAGAAAGTATAATTGTGGAGATAAAGAAAAGGGGGCTGAGGTGATTTAACAATTTTAAAAATCTGTCAAGTACGAGTACAACTCGTATTATGAGTGTTCCGTAGGAACTTATACACATTTAAGGGTCATATTATTTCTATAAAACTACTTATAAATACGATTTGTTCACAACGTAAGTATATTACCTACTATATCTTTCATAGACGTAATAGATATTCATTTTAAAATACAAAGTTATTTTTGCATTGATTTAAAACACCGTATACAACTGTTTATCGTAATTTGGTCGCTTATTACCTGTAAACTAGTAGAACCTACTCAGCTGTGATAATTTTGCTTTTAATTTCGATATATATATATATATATATACATATATATATATATATATATATATATATATATATATGTATGTATATATATATATATATATATGTAAATACTTCTATTGTGAAAATTTTGAAATATTGAAAAAAGTGGTTTAGCTACTAAAAGGTGGCGAAACGTAATAAAACTAAACGCTTAATATTTCGTAAACGGATCCCTGCATCAAAAAATTGTTTACGACATGGGCCCAACATTTTGAAAAGATCTTTTCAATGCTACCATAATCAATGGACTATATGAAACAAAAACATGCCCATTTTCCTGAAAAGGATTTACCCTAGGAAACTTTATTTTTTAACAATTTTACTTCATAAATTTCTACGCGTCATAAATGTGCATAACATTCCATATTCCCGCTTATGGTACCAATAGTCCACGGGTAAAACGGCTGTGACAAACCGATGGACGGACATACAGATATTATATATATTGTTTTAATCAGTTTATTTCGAAACAATACTTTATCTCTGCTTTCGTTATCAAATAAATATTATTTTGAACATTTTGAAGTATGTAGATTACTTCTAAATTAAGTAACATAATTATAAAATTTGACGGAGATACATTTAAGTATAATGATAAAAAAAGTAAATAGATTAATTTAAAAGTAAATAAATAATAAAAGAGTTTTCCGCTGCCCCCCAAAATGTTTCTAACGAAAATGATATTTACACCATCCCAGTTTTTTCTCCGCTCTGGTTACAAATTGTAACAAATTATACATCCCCACTAATGGTGTCGTCTCCAGCAAGTCGCGCCAGGTACCGTAACTAGCAAGTCGCCGTCCAAATTACATAATTAACATCACTCTACTTAACGTGAGCCGCCGCGCCGCCGCCACTAATTAGCAAAAAAACCAACCGCCGACCCACAAATTATTAAACAAACTAACTGACTTTCAAATTATACCTTCGGGACTATACGTTGTGGCCGCTCACAGACCTTCTACATTTATTACCGTACGTGTATTTTACCGATAGATTACAAATGGCCAATGTGTAAAGAGAAATGTTACACTTGAACCAAGAAATGCATACGGTAAAATGGCTCTAGCAGAACGACAATAACTGAATACATAATATTGATTAGTTCGAGATAGAAATAAGGAGAATATTTAGTATTTGTTTATTTTTCTGAGACAAAAAGAAAATTTAGGACTGTATTATAATACAGTTCAAACGTTCTTACTAATACTAAACCATAACATTTTGGAGTGCAACAATTTAACAAGCTAAATTAGCAATTTAATTCTCTTCCAAAGAAATTCAAGTAAAAGTCCACTTTCCTCAAGATTAAAAAAAGATGAGTAAAAGTCTTCCACGTGTCTTCGACATATCTTAGAAGTTTTAGAAATATTTCATAAGCCTGTTGCATGAGCGTGTTCTCAGAGTAAAAAATTAATTTCAAGTTTGTCATATTTTCAACTCAACAATAATATGTTCCGTCTGTAAGTAAAACAAAACGGGAGCTTATTTATTGCTATTTTGTGTATGCCAAACCACCGAGAGATCTGAGACTACAAACAATGTTGTCACTCTCTATCTGCTTTCACCATTTGAGCCTATTTCCCCAGGCCACTTAAAACACAGGAAGGAAGAACCTTCCTATGTCTCGAATTAATTGAATTTATTAAAACATTATCATTTATATGGAAAATATGCGTGTACTTTTTGCAACAATCGTTAAAGGAACTCATAACAAAAACTTACAAACAAAATAATTAAAAAATCAATAATTGATTATCACTTAAAAAATTATCACTTTCTAGTTTTAATCTACAATGAAACAACTGTCATTTTGGTGCACTTTATACAAAGTTACTCAGCGTTACTGTGAGTCGTTAATAAATGAGGTACGGAAGGGTAATATGGACAGTCGGAATATATGGACTCTTTTTCATATTTCTAAAAGTTCGGACCTTTGTTGATAGATGGTGCTACTAATCAAAACTAAAGAGTGATTTAACTCGCTCGAACCAATGGTACCACCATGGTTTCACAAGCAAAAAAGTGAGCGTATTATGGGGTTGGATCGGTTGATAGAAAAAATTCTTGGTATGCGACGGTGAAATTGAATGAAAAATATTAATATATTGCACAAGATTAGCGGTAAGTGAATGCTAAATATATTCTAGTTTACTTATTGATATTATTTACAATTAAAATTCCGATACTTTTTTGTAAACAAGGATTACTGGCAAAACGTATGTTCATGATAATACGGACATCGGGTGTCCATATTTTAGTATAGGAAAATTATGATTTTTAAGTTTCCATTTTAATTACTAATTTTGCTTTTATTTTATTTTACAAAAAATGGGGCGCTATGTCAAGAAGTATTTACGAAGCAAATGGTCTGAAAATATTATGGTGGCAGCCGTACTTGCTGCAAAAAATGGCATGAAGTTAAATACTACTGCAAAAACTTATAATGTTCCGAGAAACACATTGGGCCGCTATGTAGTGAAAAGTAAAATTGTTAAGTCTTATTTGGGTCGACCAAGATTTTTAAAAGAACCACAAGAACGTGACTTGATTAATCATATCAAAGAACTTGCTAGTGTGGTTCACACCAAAATGCACCATTCAGTTGTTTAATTGTTTAAGACAAATAATATTCCGATGCAAGGCAATGGCAATACAAACAACAAAAAACATGTGAGCAAGGACTGGTTAATAGTATTCAGAGAGTGTCATCCAGACATATCGATCAGGAAGCCACAAAACTTAAATCCTACTAGAGCACGAAAATTTAATAAATTTGTTGTTACTGATTATTACAAGAAACTTGAGCAGATTATACTAAAACAAAATGCAAAAAATAAACCTGAACTAATTTACAACATTGATGAGAAAGGATACCATCTGAATCTCTACAACACCCCCAAAAGTTTTAGCTCCAAAAAATGTCAAAAGGGTTGATATTGTATGACCACAAGATGGTGAAAATATCACAATTGTTGCATGATGGTGAAAATATGATTCTGCTAAAATATGCTCTGGAAAATGCGATTCTATCCATTTTACACTTTAGAGGCAAACGAATGAAGCCGGATTGGAAGGATGATTTTCGAAGTGGCTCTGCAGTACTAATGACCCCCAAAGACAGCATGAATATTGACACATTCAGTAAATGGCTGGAATATTTTGTAAAATATAAACTGTCAGGCAACTGTTTGCAGATATTTCATGATCCCAAATGCTACATTGATATATCTATTGTGAAACCTAAGAAAAACACAATATAATTATATTTTTCCTACCCAGTAATACTACCCATGGACAAAACCGCGTTCCACTTTTTCGAGTACCACTGGAATGCAGAAGTTTTAAAACATTGGTCCAAAAATAATGACAGATATCCATATTCGACTTCCGTATCTTACTTGTTAAAACGTATAGGTAGTTAAGTTGCAATTTGATTAATTTTACAAATGATTTAACAATAGAATACATAAACATTGTATATGTTTTCTATTGTGCCAACGTACCAAGACACAAGTGTTACGACGCCAAATACACTTTTTTAAAGTATCGAGAACTCCCTAAAAATTGAAACGAATGTTTAGGACTAACTTCTAAAAAGTTCACAATTAAATGAAACTACGTGATATAGTATTATTTCTACTTTCTTTAAGTTCTTTACCACGACCTAGGTTTCGTTGTATTACAACATCTTCAGGTGGGCTATGTGGGGATGTTGTAATACAACGAAACCTAGGTCGTGGTTTACCACGAAACTTGAAGAAAGTAGAAATAATACTACATCACGTAGTTTCATTTAATTGTGAATAATGAATTTCTACAAAATTAACGCCAAATATATTCAATATTCAAAAAAGTTATTAGATTTGAATCGAATAAATTTTATTCTTTGGTTTAGTGCATATATGGTACCTATGGTCAACATTTTTGGTCAAAATCGGTAAAGCCGTTACAAAGTCAAAAAACGTTATTTTTTTCTGCATCATTTAAGGAATTAAAAATATAGAAGCTATTTAAAAGCAGTAGAAAAGTAGCTGTATCACTATTATTGCTTAAGATTTAGTTATTTCAATAAATTAAGAAAATTATTATTGAAATATTTATTTTACCGGCAAAAATTATCTAACAAAATGAAGAACACAAAATTTATGTGATGAAATTAAAAGACATGATTTTATATATATGTAATTTTTTTGTGTTGAATTTTACAATTCTCACCTTAACATAATTGTTTTCTTGGCACTTATGATTCTTCTATTGAAAAGTTTTATTTGAGTAAAGTTTTATGTGATAGGTTTTACACTGGACCGCTCGTACACTTGCACACTTGTTTGACATTGATTTTTCTTTGCCGTTACTCAACAATATACTTTTGTAGTAAATATATTCGTCTGCTTGCTCTAAAACGATGCAGTCTGTCATTACTTGACGTATCATTTTATTTAAACTAGCGGTCGCCCAGCTGTACAAAATCCAACCGTAATTCATTATTTTTTTAAGTTTGTACGTTATTGAGGTTCTTTTATCAAAGAGTATAACCTCTATAATCATTGCATATAATTGCTTTGAATTTTGTTCTATTACACCAGCTGAGAGCGTAGGGGAACGCGGGGTAATAAAAGCAGTCGGGAATGGAAGCTATGGTGATTGAACGGAACGCATGCACATTCACGCGATCGTAAGCACTCGGCTGCTTTCGTCAACTATCGGCAAACTTCACGAGGAACGGTTGTGTGTTTTTCGCTCCACGCTTACAAAAAATTGCCAATTGCCAGCATCAAGGTAAGCATCAAATTATATTCTTATTTTATTGTATTTATGCTTACTATATCCCTAGATTCATTTACTAATAAGTCCAATTAGTTGAATTGTGATTGAAAATAGAATGACATATTTATGTTATTACTTTACAAAATGGTGGTCAGCGGTTAATGGAAGCCTAACTTGGCTCTCATTACCCGACATAGCTCCCATTACCCCATTTAGTCATTTTAGAGGCATAAAATACCTTATTTTTATTTTAGATGCCACGTAAAAAAAATCGGACAACCACAAAAGCTTCTTGGACGGTGGATTCATTAGAAAATGCAGTATCTGTACAAGGTATCTCAGCAAACTGGCATTCTTTACAGCACTTTAAAGAAGAGATACAATTTAGCGAAAACTGACGATAGTAGCTACAAAAACTCTCCGAAGCTGGGAAGACGTACTGTGTTCAATGTTGCCCAAGAAGAAATACTGGCCAACAATCTTCAGACTATGTCAAATAAATTTTATGGTTTGACAAGAGAACAGTTTCGCAAAGTATGTTACAGTGTAGCTAAAAAACTTGGTGTTGAGAAACGGTTTAACCAAATCAAACAAACTGCAGAAAAAGATTAGCTAGCTGGATTTTTGCAGCGTCATCCAGATTTAAGTATCAGAAAGCCTGAGGCTATCAGTACCAATAGAATCCTCGGTTTTAACAAGACTGAGATAACGCTTTTTTCAGTAACTTGGAGAAATTGATGGTGCAACATAGCTTCGAGCCTCAAATGATTTACAATGTAGACGAGACTGGTATAACGACCGTCCAAGAGACTGAAAATATTATAGCTCCCAAAGGGCAAAAACGCGTCGGATCTGTAACGTCATGGGAAAAGGGTAAGACGATCACAATAATATGTGCTATGAGTGCGTCTGGATCTTTCGTTCCTCCGCTTTTCATATTTCCCCGGCAACGTCACTGCTGGAAAAAGACGGACCACTAGAAGCCGTTTACACATGTTCACATAATTGGACTAACGAAAAGATATTTTTTTTATGGCTTCGTCATTTTATTAAACACACCAAACCTGCTGCTTAAACACCCGTATTACTAATTTTGAATAATCACAACAGTCATGCTACTCTCAAAGCTTGAGAATTGGCAAAAGAGAACCATGTCATAATGCTTACAATTCCTTCACATTCATCCCACCGTCTACAACCTCTTGACGTTGCATTTTATTCCCCGCTTAAAAGAGCTTACAACAAAGAGTGCAACTTGTATATAAAATCAAGAAATTTCATTAAAATTACTCCATACGACATTGCTCGACTATTCAATAAAGCCTACACTAGAGTGGCTTCTATTGAAAAAGGAGTATCGAGCTTTAAAGCAACGGGAATATTCCCTATGAATCCTGGAGTTTTTGATGATGATGACTTCATTAATGAGGAAGCCAGATCAGCTGTGCCGGTGGCTAATGCTCAACAGCAGCCAACTAATGTCACTCCAATTCCATCTACATCAAATCAGGCTGTAAATGAACAACCATATGCTAGCCCTGCAACAAGTCCATCTATTTTTTGTGGTCTTCAAATTGAACCGCAAATTATTCAGAGGAAAGCTACTCTAACAGCAGCTATAATTCCATCTACGTCATATTCAACACCAGAACGACCTACTATGCTGGAGACACACACAGTCAGATCTATCACAACTAAATCTAATATTGACTTTGCTATTGCTATTTCCATTGTCAGCCCACTGCCCCAACAACTCATCTCTCAAAAAGAAAGACCGTTGAAGAACAAACAGCATTCTGAAATAATAACAAGCACTCCAACGAAAGCAGTATTTGAAGAAAAGATGAGGAAAAGAACTGAAAAGGAGAATAAGACAAAGAAAATTAAGAAAAATAAAGGAAACTGTGATAAAGAAAATTGTGTCAAGGGAAAATGTACCAAAGGTAAATGTATTAAGAAGAAACATACCAAAAATAAAGATATTAAAAGTAAGAAGACTACAACTAGAAACACAAGGATCAGAAAGGCAACAAAATATTTATTTAAAAGTGTTGATGAAGATTCATCTACTGATCAAATAGACGAAAATGCTATCTGCGATGATGAGTCAGAATATTCTGAAGAGGATAATTTATGTGCAATTTGTTTAGACACTGGAAAAGTGGAGAGATGTGGTACCGATGCAGAAGTTGCGGAAACTGGGCTCATAAAGAATGTTCTGACAGTGATAGTCTAGATTCTTATATTTGTCCATTTTGTTTGGATCCGTAAAATCTGGATTTTTTGTTGTCCATTAATAATTTTATATTTGTTTCTCCGTTCTATTTGAAAATTTGATTTTTTTATGTTGTGTTACAAATAGTTTTATTGTATTGATAATTATAATAACTAAGATCTCATATAAAGAAGGTTCCTTAATTTTTTGGTTTAAGAGTAATTATAATGGTTCCCATTTCCCGTATGAGCTTTAAATGGGCTCTCATTGGCCGTATTTGTCGGGTAATAGAAGCGACTAACTTTTTGTGTAAAACTGTAATTGTACCTTGATACATGGCTATAGTTGATTATATATGCGATTTAAATATTCTTTAATAATAAAGGTAAGAGTTGGTAATAAAAAATAACAAGAATTTTGAAAAACGTGGTTTTTATTCGTACTTTCCCTTAGTAGGCTCCCATTACCCTGTTCTCCCCTACAGCTTGCATTCATATTTATTTTTGACACAACTCATTATCAGCTTTAATTTTTTCATATAATTATTGAATCAAATAATATATATATATATATATAGGCGTACACCATACTCATACACCTCCGCGCATCCAATGTGCTTAAAAAGAGGTACAAAATGTTCTCTTCGCGTATTAATATACAGACATATCTAAATTTTAGCTTTCTGCACTCCTCCAACTTTAACTATGCCATATGTCATACTACTCCGTGTGCACAATATGCTTAAAAAGGAATACAAAGTGTTCTCTACACGTATTAATTTAAAGACATATTATATCAAAATTTTAGCATTCTATACTCCTTCTCCAACTTTAGCTATCCCAAATCTCATACTCCTCCGTGCGCGCAATACGCTTAAAAAAGGTACAAATTTTCTCCGTATATATTAATATATAGATTCTTTTCAATACCCCTGATTTTAGGTATATACATTGATTGTTTTCTAAACACACGTCGCAGTAATAAAACAACATCATCAGCGTATATCAGAAACGAGTCTAGACATTCTATTCATACACTACATCTTTCTTCAGACAATTTATGTGTGCATTAACGATCTATATATAGGTTAAATAACGATGGAGATATAATGCAAACCTATCTCACAATTTCGGTGAAATAAAACTTATCATTTAAATTCCTCTCGATTGTAACGAGGACTTCACCATTAAAACGATTTTACTTCCTGAAATAATAATTTCTTTAGTGCATTATGATACTTACATTTATTGTACTTCCGTCATTCTTCTCTCTAAACATGACCACAGAATTTTCAAGCGTATAAAAACAAAGTAATTTTTTATTCTTACATAGATATAAGTGGACACTTTCTTTCTTACGTAAAATATTCTTGTACATCATTAAACCTTTAAAAATTACGTTTAAGTGTTAATAGTTTCTCCAACATTACTAAAATTATCGACAACAGAGCTCGTGCAGATTCAACTCGCCTATTACAAAAAATCATTACCATTCGATACTTAATATCACCATTCAATTCTTGCTTAAATTTAGAAATCAAATATAGACACAAAGATTAACTGACGAATTTTAAGATTCCTTGATCTTTGCCGGAAACGGAGCACACGAATACGACCAACATGGAATCTATATAGGCGAACAGCGCCCAATTGAACAACATCCTCGATATCTTTCTTGAACAAAAAGTAAAATATCTTTGCAGAACATACAAGTTAAACAATGTTATTGAAATGTCTTTGATTTAATTACCAAAAAATGAAACATTATTTGTAAAAACAGCAAAGTTCCTAACAAAATTTTAAGTGTGAGTGAAAATAAAACAACTAAAAAACATGTATATTACATACATTAAATATATAATTAGATTAGTTGAAATATATCAGTTTAAAGATTACCTTACCTTGAGTAAGCAACTGCGAGAATTGAAGAATAACACATTTTAAGTTAAATTAAGTAAATTTGAAATACTTGGGAAATAACTGACGTTCAAAATAGAGAAGAGTTAGGCGCAAAATATAAAAAAAAAACGAAAGCATTATGAATAGGTTTTCGAGCTGTCAGTCCGTGATATGTACCAGGCTGTGAAAAAGAAGTTAATTTGGACAAACTGCCATTGCCTGTAATTCATAAATCCCAATAATCACGAAGCAACCGCGGCGCAGGCGACATATTACCGTGCTGCCAGGATGACTAGACGTATTGTGGTAAGATATTTTCTAGCAGAATTTTGAAATGACCTGCAATGATAATTATATAATACGGTCACGATATTAAAATTATATATGTAACTGCTATTGGATCAGTGAATAATTCTATGCTATTCTCTTACTCCATACCTTATTCACTCTCAAAACTGACCGTACCCCAGACGGCTTCTATACATAAACAATATATTTTTGTTTATGTATAGAAGCCGTCTGAGGTACTTCTATACATAAACAGTACATCTTTCACAACGTAAATTTATTGCATACTTATATTTTACAGGCGTAAAAACATGATGCATATTTCTTAAATTATGACATCTGGAATCATCGCTACAGATTTTCTATAGCCTTTGCGTAGGCCTCTATTAACTGTATTTATTTCATAATCTTAGGTTCAGTAGTCTGGGAAACGGGGGGGGCGGCATTTCTTTTGTATATTCAATTTGTCCTCCCTATAACTTCAATTAAATATTTCCGAGTATTATCTATATGCTTATATTCTATATATGAGGGTTATATTCTTTATTTTAGTGCCGATTATTCAAGTTTCAAGTTTTCAAAATTATTTCAAGTTTCTACGTCAAGCGGTTTCTCAGGCGGACAGACAGACATGTGGGTAATCTTATAAGGGCTCTAATAATTTTCGTTTTTCCTTTTGAGGCACAGAATCCTAAAAATAAGTACAATAGGTACAAACATATTTAGAAAGAGTGAACAGACTGTGAATCGCTCAAATACTCCATAATTGTAATTCAAAAGCCGAACAACAGAACAAGTTAAATCCAGGCAGTTAAGCAAATTCTGCCCGTTAATTTCGGGAATCGCAGCCGGATATTAGTAAACGCATGTGATACGTGAAAAAAAACTGTTTAATGTAAGTTAAATAGTCAGAAATAGAAAAACGTCACCAGATTACAACCAGATTCTAGAAATATTTTCGCCAAAAACTAACATTATGTAATGATTTATACACAGTAAACATTATATATTTTATATCCAATATATTCCTAATCTAACGATGTAGATTGTTCTAACTCCTCCATTGATCAAGTGTCAAGCAAGCTCCTTTGCTATTGATATTAGATAAAATTAACGAATATCAAAAGCGCAAATAGATTTAATTCTCCATCATTGAATCTAACGCAACAATACATATTTCATTCCACCATTGATCCTCGTCCAACAATATAGATGTCATTCATCTATTTTCGCCGTTAATCCTAGCAAGTGCAAGGATATAGACTTCATTCTTTTAGCTTTGCCTTCGATCCTAGTGTGATATAGATTTCACTCTCCTGGTTTCTTCATTAATCCTAATGAAACAATATAGATTTAATTTTAGTTCCGCCAGTAACACTAGAGCAGCTATGTAAATTTCATTCTCCTGGTTCCACCACTGACCCTAGTGCAACATTGTAGATTACATTCTTTTAGTTCCGCCATTGACCCCAAAGTTCGGATCTTTTAACGTATTGATCTTGTTCAAAATTCATGCTATAAGAAATTAATATTTTATGTAAATTAATTGCAATTTAACGTTTTTAGACTAGAAAGAAGTAAACGGACTTGAAACCATAATATACTGGATTACTACTGCGTTAGTGAATACAACAGTGAAAAATACTTTTGTTAAAAAAATTCTTTCAAAATTTTAGAGAAAAATGGCACGCAATTTTAAAAAGTTTCTAAAATATTAGCATTCGCATAACACATGTTAGATATATCTTCCCTTTCGTTTCCTATTGTCTAGTGGAAGTTTTGTGACTTACAAATTTTATGAACTTTAAATTTCCCTGTATTCAAAAGTCACAACACTCAAACACATAAACGGGTAGATAACGAAACCTCTCCACAGATATGGTCTCCATTTTTATCCTATCCTGAAGGAACAATAATAAACCTCTTAAACAAGAACTAACACTCGCATACAAGTGTTCCATATATATTTAAATACATACAAAAGATTTAAGAGTACATACTATATCTACTAAACTACACTTACGATATAAAAAGGATCCAGGAAAAGAAAATGTTTAACCCATAATGTCAGAATATGAAAATAATTCGAGTGAAAATGATCGTTTTTCAAGTTGTGAAGAAAGTGATAGTGGGTGTGACATTGTGGTGCACTCACAATTTGGCGTAATGCAAATTTTGAATGATAGTGATAATGCTGACGATAATAATTATTTTGCTGATACGGAGGATATAATGGACTGCGAAAATGACGATATGATCTTGATTTCAGTTTTTGTTATAATTTTTGTTCACAATATATATTTTTATAATTTTCTTTGTATTTTATTATCCTTGTACAGTTTTTATTAAGAAAACACCGAAAAAATTATTAAAATTGGATAATTTTTGGAAAAGATACAGTTTTTTTTTCGAGACAAGGATAAATGACATCAAAAACAAAAGATTTCTTTGATATTTTTTAGTATATATGAATAAAAAACAATGGTACTAAAACGTTAATATTTTTCGAAATGTTAAAATATTGCCTACCATGTGTTTCACAGGCGTCACAAAAATTATAATTAGCTGCGTTTATTTCTTTCAATTATTAATGCAAATGTACTAAAATTTTACATAGAAGTAGATCGTTACCCTAAATCTTTTTAAATGGTTAAAAAATTATGGCGGATGCGCCCTTAATAATGCCCCAATCGAGGGGTAATAAATACATTTTCTCTGGTTCCGTATGTTATCGTGATTTAACTAGGTTTTCCTATAAAATGTTATCACACTCTATCCTTACAATTTGACGTTTTTAAATACGGATAGCTAGACGGATGGGACAAAATAATAATGGTGTCTTTTTTTTTCTATTTGGCCAACTCTAAAAATTCCAATAGAATCATCGATGATGGCAGAAGGAGTGGATAAATACTTCTCCTGCCCAAATTTTTCCTTTGCCGTATTTTAACTATGTAGGACCTTCAGTTTTTCAGATTAATAAACGAAAAGTTCTATTTAGTTTTACTTCTATTCTTTGCACTATATACATTTAATGAATATTAATAATTTATGAGGTTAGTGGATACAGTTTAGTATATATGTAACAAAATCACGATTTCGATAAAATCGCATTAAACTTTTTTTTTATTATTTTAAAAGTTTCTACATAAGGATATTCCAAAAAAAGAGATTTTTAGTGCAAAATACGCTTTTTAGGTCCAGTTTATTTTATTTATCACAAAAAACGATAAATGAAAAATACGACTCATCCTCTACTTCCGCTCACATCTTCGAGTAATGAGAATGATGTTAATAATTGAACATACTTAATATTGAATGAGATCAAAAACTGATGCATTGTTACCTTTATCGTTAGAACAAATTACATATAACAAAACTAACTTTAAAAAAATTGGGAAGCGTCCACAAGAATAGAGAAAAATGTCAAATTTTCGACAATATCCATGAACAATCGCGTTTCTTCCTGGGCGCAACTGTCAAACGGGCCGCCGTCCCGACAGGGACGCAACAGAAAGTCGTGTTTCGCGTGCTACACGACATCATTGCGTTCTGAACAAGGCACGGCACGTCTATTGACGGTGACAGAACACAACTTAAATTCGAAAAATATTTTGTGAAATAAACCTAGTTGAGATTTTGATCACGACACATGTGTCCAGAAACATTTTGAGGGAATCGCTTGTAATTGGGATGCTATAGACGTGCCCAGTTTTCAGGGTTCTGCAGGTATAGCACAGGGAAGCTATTTTTAATGCTATGTTCACACGATGATATATCCTTCAATTAGTCTACGACTAATTTCTAGCTTACGTATTTTTAATGCCATACTCATATGATACTTGTATATTATTTTTACTTTATAATATTTACCAAAAGTCTACTTACGCCCTTATTTTACGTATGTGAAAATTAAACACCTAGTATTTCAATATATTTTCCAAAATTTAAAAGAATACCTACTACGAATTTTACTAACGTTTTGTCCTAATATGGCACCTTTTCCGCCATTAAAGTACAATATGAAGCAAACTCAGCACAACAGGCCTTATAACGTATATTTTTATTGACAACGATTATATAGGTATAACTCTACTGATTTTATTTGCCTCTCCTTTGTACCATAATGCTCTACTCTTTCGAGAAGTATATCGTGATTAAAGCAGTCACATACTCTTTTATACACCATAAAATACAAGATTTTTCTAGTCCAAGTTATAATCGAAGAAACGTTTCAAGGCAGAACAAATTGAATTTAACTTGTCATAAATTATTTTTTTATTTTATAGACTACAATAGTACAAAAATACAATGTATGTTAAAGCTCTTCCTTTACATGGATACTACTTCAATCATTTTCATGTGTTTTACGAGTATTCGCCAGTGCGTATATGTAACTTCTAACGAATACATCTGTCTAAGGGTTTAGCAAGTTAATAAAATTATTTTAGAATTTCGTTATACTAATTCTTTCAAGACACTTCACTTTCGAATATAAAATACTTGCTAATGTATAGATGCGAATAAAGTACGCTGCAACGAAGTACATTACTTACTTCATTAGTTAAGATACGAGTATGTTACTATTGTCCATACGATAAATAAAATACGTACCGTGCCAAGTTGAACCCAATAACAAGTTACTAAATCCTCTGCACAAAGTGACGATGTGAAATGGAGTATACTATTTGCTCATTTTAATTGTTTCTCGTAACCTTCCGGGGCAATGACATTTGTACTAAAACACGCTAATGTTATTAGCATACTAATAAGTTCTTAACTACGGTCCGGTACAAGCATGTATACGAAAAGAGCGCACGTACAGACCATGCGCTCGTCTATAAATGAGAACTACTTGGAGCATTTTCATGTAATATATTTACCAGTGCGCATATCGACGTTTTAGCCAACACATCTATCCAAGAATTTAGCAAGTTAATAAAATTACTCTTTCAAGAAAGTTTCCTTTCGAATGTAAAAGACTAGTTAATACAAAGATGCGCATAGATGTAAGCTGGATAATAAAACGTTCTATAGCAAAGCATCTTACTTACTTTAAATTCGAGCCTTGAAATTAAGTTTTCATCGTAAAATTTCCACATATGTTACTATCGACTATATCTTACGTATCGTGCGAAGTTGGACCCAGTAACAAATTACTAGGTCCTTCGTATATAGTGACGATGTGAAATGGAGTATTTCTATTTGCTCTTTGTAATTGTTTCTCATAACCTTCCGGGGCAATGACATCATCTGCACTAAAACACACTGATGTTACTAGCAATCTAATAAGTTTTTAACTACAGCCCGCTACAGGTATACGAAAAGACGCAAGCGTATAGACGGTACGCACGTACGAACTCTAGTCGCGTCGTAGTCGAGTGTAATTATTCAAATAAATATCGAAACTTGATTGAGTAATATAATGATATGTTGTATTTTAATTTGGGTCCGCGAGTCTGGCGGGGCGGTCGACCGACCTTCGCTCGCCGCTATAATTAGAGATAATCTCCAACCCTCATTATTGTAATTCCCGTCGATCATAATTACCGCCACGATCAGCCGCCGACAGATTCGATCCTTTTATTTTGTTCCTCGCTTCTCGACAATACGATGCTTACTAATGCGGTGCCGCGGTGGACGCTAAATGCTGCCCGCTCGCTCTATCCATCTGTAATGAGCGGTTTAGGAAGAAGCAGCTTGTGCGATGATGGGATTCGAGATTCGGTTATGAGCTGTGATTTAGAGATTTGAAGAAACCATTTCGACGATTTAGATAACAAATTTGCTATTGACACCATTGTAAACGAAATATAAAAGGGATAAAAAGACGCAACAATTCGTCGAAATAATGCAAGCTCGTCATCGTTATAATACGATGAAAAAAAAATTGTAAATATAATTATTACTTTTCTGTGAGAACAGAACAATAGAAAAGATGACTGTTTAAAGATGATCAAATAGATTATTTATAAGAAAACGTAGATGAACACAACATAAATAAAATACAAAGAATTGGGGAAGAATGTTAAATAGAAGAGGATGTACCTGAGAGTAAAAATAAAAAAGACTAGTTTATCTAAGTTGATCTAACTTCGAAATAATATAAGTAACACTGGGGACGAGAGATGTTTTAAATAATTGATTACTACTTATTTTTTTTTCTTAAAGTTTGTTTAGATACCTTATGGAAAAGAAAAAGAACAGGCAAATTACTACAACATAGTAAGAAAGGTAATCACTTTGTTAAAAATTAGTGAAATGTAAAAAAAACTTACGCACATGCGTGCGTGCGTACGTCCGTGTAGTTATTATCCCACGGTTTCAGTTAAACGATAATTATAATATTAAAAGAATAAGAATAACATAAAAAAGCAAATATCTGCTTTAGTCAAGTGGTATAAACATACAATCGTGTTTACGCTACATTAGAAGATTACCTTAAGTTACAATCAAGAGTAAAGGTAACTTCAACCTCCGATTGTAAATTAAGGTAACCTTCTAGTGTAGCGTCATAATTTCCTAACGTCGATGAATTATTTCCATGGCTGATTCTACGACTTAAACTGATGATAGATGATAAAATGCTAGACCAATAAAAGCAACAGTTATTGATCGTAAATAAAGGAATCCAAAAGACAATAGAAAAAATAATGAATTTTTTTTTAATTAATTTTATTTTATTAATTATATATTTTTATAGACGAAACACAATCGCAGAGACATACATACATAATATATTATCATTTCTTTATAATTAAAATAAAATAATAATTTTGAAAAATGTGTACTTTTATAACGTTCGGTTAAGTGATCAGAAACTTTTTAAAAGACAAAACTCTGTCACAGCATTACACACTTTTTTAAAATACACAAAATATTGTCTAAATACTCGCGGTGTAGACACTAAAAAATGCCGATGGCTGGGCTAGTCGGAAAGATGAATTTTTTTGAACTTTTTATCACTCGTATGCCTAGTATTGTGAGGGAAAAATAATGAGATGAGGATGCATTAAGAACAAATACTTTGCTTTCAAAACAAATACTTATGAATTGATTTATTTATTTACATATTAATTTATTTGTATATTAATTTTTTTTCCTTGAAATATCATCCTTTTTGCGAAATAATTAACTTCAATAGTTTTTCTTTTAAATTAAAATTTCATTTTGTTATAACATGACCCGACGTCATCTTCTTATAATGATAGAAACATAATGGTCTAATGGAAACCGATGACGAATTTAATTACACAAAGTTACGCTACACGAAAAAAAAATAATTGACTAAGGAGATTTGCATTGCATTAAAATGTAGAAAGAAATGTACCATTTGTCAAAGAAATATTTATCTATTTGAAATCATGGTGTAGGGAAATGCTGTAAATACTATATTTTTCTTATATGAAATAGGGGAAGAAAGAAATTTTTAAATGAAAGTTGTAGTACATATTTTAGAAATCATTTTCAACGATGTACCGGTTTTGTACTGTACTTAAAAAATCAATTTTAAGGGATAATTTTGGTTCATCGATATTTTGAATGCATTGGATCAATTTTGTCCATCTTTACAATTAATCTACATTTCAATCAGCTTATATTTTGACATGAAACATCTAATGGCTCGTTTGGATGGGAGTATAAACTATATATAACCAATGGCTCGTTTGGATGGGAGTATAAACTATGTGTACCTAATGGCTCGTTTGGATTGGAGTTTAAACTATATATAACTAATGGCTCGTTTGGATGGGAGAATAAAATATATATAATAATGGCTCGTTTGGATGGGAGTATAAACTATAAATAACTAATGGTTCGTTTTGGATGGGAGTATAAACTATATATAACTAATGGCTCGTTTGGATGGGAGTATAAACTATATGTAACTAATGGCTCGTTTTATGGGATATAAAATGTTCTTATGGCACGTCGCGACGTGCAATCGGCCACCTTCGCATCTTGTTAGCTATTTTCGACCTAATTCGGCCAGTTTAGCATCTTGTCGGCTAACAGTATTATTTAATTAAAAATATATTTTAGATAGATTGCTAAGAAATATTTTTGTTGTCTGATAAATTATTTCATAAAAATAAAAAATTAATTCAGTGATTAAAATGTATCTTTGTAAAGAATGTAAACCGTGCACCCCCAAATATCAGAAGGAAAGGGGAAGCAAATAATCATACCGTCTCATGTGTAATTAATTACATGAATGAGGTCTCCTGGTTACATTCAATTGTCATACGACACTAAGTATCGTATGGACTCTATGTAATTCATCTGGCTTCTAACTTGTTTCATTTACAAGTTTTAATGCATAATTAAGTGGTTTACAATCGGCAGGCAAACATGTTATTGAGGAACTAGCTATGCCTAAGACATCGTTCGCGTGAAATAAGGAATAAGAAGTTCTGAGGAAAATAATAAATATTATCATTTCTATGTTTTTTTTAAATTTTTACAATATCTGTGAGTACAAAGTTTACTAAAAATGCTAATAGATGGCTTTGGCAATGTCAATATCTTAACATTTACTAAGTCAGGGTTTTTTTTAAATTTGTGATATTCAAATGAATGTTACTCAAGGGTATAAACTATTACCATACCAAATTTCATCAAAATTTGATTAGTAGATTTCGCGTGATTTAAGAACAAATTAACAGTCTGACAAATATTCTAAAAACCGGTCTTCTGGCTTCTGTTATCATTCTATAGGTTAAACCAATAACTATTTTTAAAATATTTTACATGTACAGAATTAACTCCGTTACAGTTTTATTATATATATATATATATATATATATATATATATATGTATATATATACATATATAGATATATATATATATATATATATATATATATATATATATATATATATATATATATATTATACGTCAGTGTATACAGTGCCAAAAATGTATTCATCGACCAAACCGCAAAATTATTTAAAACAGGTTGACATTATTTGACATTGGAATCATACTTCACGCAGATAATATTTTTTGCCTCAGCTTCTAAAACGTTCCATAGACTTTATATTTATTTATTTATCATAAATATGTATTGCCCAATTTACATAGAGACCAGGACACTCGGCATGTTCATAAAATTTTACTGTTAACAAAACATAAGAAAAAACAAATTTTAAAAACATCCAAGTTGGTAATGAATTCACAATGAAAAAAACATCGTTCGTGACGGATTCAAATGTTCTCTTACAGTTTCTAAGAAACTGTAAGTAAACAGTACTAAAAAAAATTATCAAAATTGGAAGTACCACTTAACATGCTGTCTGGTGAAACTAGAATCAAGACTACAGATGAAGGTTGCATAATGTGTATATACCTAAACAGGAATTCAATTGACACATGTGCCCTCAAATATAAACAATAATCGGAAATCAAAATATATGACAAAAAGTACAACTTTTATTGAACATCATTTTATTATAAATTTTTGTTATGAAGTAAGTTCATATGACTGGATTCGCTTCCATTCTGTTCAACAACGTTGATTTAGTTCTAAGCTTGATCATGGTCGTCTTCGTGGTGTGTTCTGTTGGTCACAAGGCATACGGCCGGTAGCGGCGCGGCGCACCGGGGGCCCGGGGTCGATTCCCAGTCGCTCGTCGCGCAGGGCCAGATTGGTATTCTGATTGACTGTAAGAGATTGCTCTCGTAGCAATAAGTCCGTCTTATGTACCAATTAGATACATTAAAGTAGATAAATAGGTAAATAAATAAATGACGCGGGAATCTTAAAAATGAAGCGTTACGAACCAATTTTTACAATATATGATTGAAATGGAATCTTGAACAAGTCTATAATACAAACATATTATATAGATAAAGATGGCGTCTAAACTATTTCTTTGAGCACCACGGTAACGTCTTTTCCCTAGGAACCAAAACGACCCTTTTACCTTAAAATTGTTTATCTATCCTGGTCTATCTATACAAAATAAATAAATACTATTTCGTTAGACCTTTCCAAGACCAACAATTTCCTTATACATATTATTAGTATAACTGTAATAGTTTTGTAAAAAGTCATCATGAAATTATCCAACCCAGTGACTTTTTCTCCGACTGTGTTGACATCTCAAAAATTGTATTAGATATGAACATACTATATTGTCTGTGGTAATCTAAATATTTCAAAATATCACATCATCTATATACTATAATAGTCTCTTTGTTATATTAGTAGGATCCATGAAATTTCAGCCTATTGTTACTCATTAAACCACACTTCGCTCGATTCATAGATTCTTTTGTGTTTTGCTTTATGGTCAGTCAACTTTGCTGATTAAATCTTTCTATTTATTGTGCCTATTTCCAAACTATTTGGAAAAACACTGATATATGAAGTATTAGTGTATATTTTCACTGTCAATGATATTCAATACTTTATCGTATCGTTATAAAAATAGGAAGATAATATAATATCAAAGGTGACTTTCCGAATTTAACTCCATGTTTTTCTGGCTTCGATATACCAAACTGACGCATTCTTTGTTTTCAGTTTATAACTAATGATAATGACTACATTATCGTATCGTTATAAAAGATTGGAAAGTACATTACCTTCCAATTTTTTATTCGATAAAGATTTTTTTCTGAATTTAACTCCATGTTTTTCTGGTTTCATTTTTAATATGTATAATATTACTAACACTTATTTCATAATCATTTAGCTGCAGATTTATTCTGTCAACTGATCATGGCGCCAAGATACATATTTAAGATCTCTTTGTATTTTTATTTGGTTAACAAAATGTTTCTTTCGTCCTTCACAAGAAACGTAGCTAGATTATGAAATGAGTTGGATATGCGTTTAAGATCATTTTACAAAATGCTATCATATGTACTTTTATGTAAATATACTTGCGTACATAGGTGTATGATGTACCTATATATACATAGGTGTATGATGTGCTTCCCACATATACATACTAAACATATATGATGGATTATATGTTTAAATTGTTTTGCGTATTGTATGTGATCTTATAAAATGGTTATTTTTTTCCTTTGTAACGTTCATTGTATATTAATATTGTATAATGACTAGGCTCTTCGCGGTTTCGGCCAACTAATCTCATAATTTTGAAATGTTCTCAGTCACTTTGCGAACTTAAATAATACGCAGCAGAATTAATTATTTTTTTAATTGTATCATATACACAATCCATAATAACTAGATAGGTTTCTTGAAATTAAATTGATATACCTTTTACAATCTTATTAAGTAATGTTTGCGTGATATTAAGCTTGGAGATAATTTGAAATGTGTCGCCACTTCTCCAACTGCAAGAATATTGAAAGTCGTGCTCAGCGGCCATGTTCATTTAAAATAGATTTCAAGTAGATTTAGTTGGTTTTTTTAATAAATACGAAAGCCTAATTTTACTCTTCCACTATGAACTTACTGGTTTTGTTCAGTACTATACCCACCCTTAGGATATCAAACCTAATTTTGGCTTTGAGCGTTTCATCCTTTAAATTAATTGCCTAACATTCGGTCCAGATTGCATTAAGAATTTGTGCCAGAAATAAATACAGAAAAAAATTATTTTTTAAAACTTTACAATATACAACAAGTCAAGAACCTCATAAAATGTGATAACAAGCTATTTCATTCTTCCTTTTTTTTTTTAATTTTTATTTTTTGATATTGCTAATTTTTTTTCGTATTAGTTATCAGAATATGATCTATGTTTACATTTCTAACCATTTTTTTTTGTATTTCACCTATTTATCATCCGTATATGTATGAAGTTTACTTTACACGCAAGTGAATACTCAGTAAAGTAAAATACATTTAAATAGTATTTTTGAATAAGTTTTGTTATAAACAATGCAAATAATTGTCGGATAGCGACAATTATTTGATTTACTCATTTCAAACAAATATTGTGCAATTATATCGTTATGAATTATAAGATTCCTTAATAAAATTAAATTTATCACAGTAGCGTAGGTGATAAAACACGAAAAACCGCAGATAAAACCGGAACAATAACATCAACTTGGAGAAAAACGACCCCGAAGAACCGTTAAGCACATAACCGTAGTCTTAAAACATACAAACAAAATATTTCACCCAAAAATTGTTAACTGGCTGGGTGTGCGGTAATAACGATCGAAAGATCACGACTGTCTTCATGGTGCAACAAAATACGACGGTGGATTGAAAAGTTCGCCGTCTAAACATGAAAATAAATACAATTGCTAACAAAACTATATTTTATCAATACAGTCACCATCTAGCTTGATGCATTTCTTCCATCAATTTTCTAAAACCGTTTAAAAAAAATGTTTCCTCGACGCTCTCAAAACAGATATTGACTACAATCTCTTCATTTAATGTGAACTGCTATTCACTTAAATGATTTTGATTTTAAGAAAAAGATAAAAGTTAGACGTTACCAGATTAAGTAAATAAGAAAATGTGGTAGTAATTCAAACCCAAAATTACGAAATTCATCCATGGTCTTATAGGATGTATGAACGCGCACTGTTCCAATAAAGTAGTTATTATTGAATTCTGTAAAAAAAATTTAGAAACGCTGAATTTTTGAGGATACATTTATTTCGATGTCCTAATGATATCCTAGAAAGTTCCCGAAGTTCACCCTCGATCTTTTCTAGGGAATGAAGTAATTATCTCGATTACATCGAATAAACTAGTTATTACAAAAATTAAAAATCATCAAATTCACACCAAAAAATTCGTTATTCTTTTCGACACCACCGCTAGATGTAGAGCATTTGGCGCGTTATTTACGTGGTATCCCCAGTAAGCACGAACCACATTTAATGATATTACTCGTTACATTAATTGTTAAAGTTAATTAATTATAATTAACTCTTTACAAATTAACTCTTTTCCAAGAGTACAGTAGTGAGTAAAATTCGTGGTGGATAATCAACCGTAATAACTACTTTGGTGGATAATCAACCGTAATAACTATCTTTAAGAGTCAGAAAACTGCCATTATCTTATAAGTCGATAAAATCACGGTGACATTCTTCGGAGATAGTGATATTCTTTGTTCAATTTGATTAATGTTTTTACACTGAAATATAATAGTAGTGATATACAGATCTGTTCAAAAAAATCGATAGATTCACTTCATATAACTACAAGCAGTTACGCGAATTAAAGTTTCAGTCGAACAGAATGGCAACCATAAATCGATTACATGTTTGATCGACTGAAAGTAACCTTGATACCCAATACGCGTACACCTTATAAAATCCAAGTTTATTGTGAATGAGGTTTTGGATTCTCTCGTATGAGATGCTCACGATCTAAGTCTATATCTTCTTAATTTTCAATTTATAATAAAGAAATTGTTAGGCGCATTAAGAAAATAATTGCATATATACAAGAATCGCCCAATCTGATTAGCCGATATTTTACGAGAGAGCCTTTTTTTATTCTGCTACGCCGTTGCGTACGTTAGCCTTTTTGTATAGAAATACTGCAGAACCAACGAAAAAACTGTAGCTATGGCATGAGCTTACGCTTAGTAATGAATGACGTAGATTATTCCTGTTCTGTTTTTCGTAAAATAAAACGGAAATGTAAGTTAATTAAAAGCAGTACTAAAAAAATTATAAAAATTTGTTTAAAAAAACTTTTGAGATTCTAAATTTAACTGTGGGGATAAAGTAAGGTATCTCCCCATCCCATTCACCCTCATAGAATACGACAAACGTTATTAACCATTTTAATACGATAAATATTTACAATTAAATGAAACTACATGATGTAATATTATTTCTACTTTCTTTAAGTTCTTTACCACGACCTAGGTTTCGTTGTATTACAACATCTTCAGGTACAATTTTTGCTAATAGCCCACCTGAAGATGTAATACAACGAAACCTAGGTCATGGTAAAGAACTTAAAGAAAGTAGAAATAATACTACATCCCGTAGTTTCATTTAATTGTGAATAATGAATTTCTACAAAATTAACGCCAAATATATTCAATATTCAACGATAGATATTTTAAAGCGATTAACATTATTAAACGTTACTACAGATAATTGCCGTTCTTATATAAACGTTAAGTTTAAACTTTTATAACTCGATAAATTTTCAAGGTTTGTCAAATAGTTTTTCATTCCTCAGCAGCTTGTACTTCGTGTTAAAGATTTATAAAAATAATTAATCAAATACACTATTGTGTGCCAAATTTCGTATAAAATATATAAGCTCTAGGCTTATATATTTTGTACAAAATTTGAAATCAAAATAATTTCGATCATGGTTGGTCATATTTTATTTTTTTATTAATTATATTGATAATGACGAATGAATACTCGAAAATTGTATATAACGTGTTGAGATCATCGATAAAGTGTAAAATAATAAAAGATGATTACCAAGGTAAAGAAGTAACGTATGAAACTATCACGACATGACCATTCACGTTATAAAACAATTCATTTTTTTTTAAACAGATAACTTTTCGATGCTATTCTGTTCGAACCTGTAAAAACATAGGTTCACACTGGAACCGCTATTGATGCTATTCTGTTCGAACCTGTAAAAACATGGGTTCACACTGGTTCACATGGGTTCACACTGGTTCACATGGGTTCACACTGGTTCACATGGGTTCACACTGGTTCACATGGGTTCACACTGAAACCGCTATTGATGCTATTCTGTTCGAACCTGTAAAAACATGGGTTCACACTGGTTCACATGGGTTCACACTGAAACCGCTATTGATTTGTACACTCGTTCGCGGCGTTCAAAAACATCGAGCTACAGCGGGACCCCGGGCGATGCAGCATTTGCATTTTAAATAAGTGTAAATAATTATGAACGCGAGGATTTTAAATTACGACGAGGCACCGCACTGATTTGACAAAGCGAAACGGAATGCGCAGGGTGATGCGGACGTGGCTCATCAGTTAATGCGATTGGATGTTTTTAAAATAATGTAACACGTGCTGGGTACGTGACTTACTAATTTGATTGTTCAAAATATTTTAGAATGGCTTTGTCGGTATAATTAAAACCGCTCAAACACGTTAAAGTTCTCACAAATAGTAACGTATATATTAAAAGTGAAAAAATTATCTTTCGACGAGCTGCTGTCATTTTCTTTAAAAACTATATGGTAACAATAGAAATAAATTTTATATTGCCCAAAAAGGAATGAAAAGTATTTTAATTTTTCTTTTCCATTTCGTTTATTTTAAAGTATCCCAAAAATTTCGCTCTACTCGATTAAAAAGACGGTATATTATTTTTTCATAATATAAATTTCGATATTCTATCAAACTTTCTTGTTGTTCATTAGCATCATCATTGATTTATGTGTCTTTTATTGACACTTTAAATTCTAAGCTCGTATTTAAACTCAAGCATAAATAAATCATAACCTCAATATATTTCATATTTATGCGGATCGTCATACCTCAATATAATTCACCATATCTTTTTGGGTTATCATTTTTTAATATAATTCACCATGTCTTTCTGGGTCGTCATTCCTCAGTATAATTCATAATGTCTTTCTGGGCCGTCATTCCTCAATATAATTCACCATATCTTTCTGGGTTATCATTTTTTAATATAATTCACCATGTCTTTCTGGGTGTTCATTCCTCTATATAATTCACAATGTCTTCCTCAGTATAATTCACCATGTCTTTCTGGGTCGTCATTCCTCTATATAATTCACAATGTCTTTCTGGGTCATCATTCCTCAGTACATTCACTATGCCTTTCTGAGTCGTAATTCCTCTATATAATTCACAACATTTTTCTGGGCCGTCATTCCTCAATATTATTCACTATGTCTTTCTGGGTCGTCATTCCTCAATATGCTTTATGTCTTTCTGGGTCATCATCCCTCAATATAATTCACTATGTTTTTCTGGGTCGTCATTCCTCAATATGCTTTACCATGTCTATCTTGGTCGTCATTCCTCAGTATAATTCACTATGTTTTTCTGGGTCGTCATTCCTCTATATAGTAGTCATCATTCCTCAATATAATACACTATGTCTTTCTAGGTCATCATTCCTCATTATGCTTTATGTCTTTCTGGGTCGTCATTCCTCAATATAATTCACCATGTCTTTTTGGGAAGTCATTCGTCAATATAATTCACAATGTCTTTCTAAATCGTCATTCCTCAATATAATTCACAATGTCTTTCTAAGTCATCATTCCTCAATATAATTGACAATGTCTTTCTGGGTCGTCCACGTCTTCTCTTTCAATTTATTTCCTCCATATAAACATTTTGATTTTGTTACTTTTTTCATATATGATTATTTGTTTCCTTTTCATACCTATCAGAATAAATTCATTATTCTGTTTTATTTCATAATAACATTTTTCTTAATTGTATTCTCATCTGATATCTGAATTAGGGTTGCTAGATTTTTTTATAAGGAGCGGATGGCGAAAGGAAAGTAATAAATATTTTTACGGGATAATATATTTAATCAAAATATAAATAATAATTAAAATAACACTCGCCGCGATGCATCCGCCTTCGTTCAGACGTCATGGACTGATGAATGCTTTGATTCGTTTTGCGGGTAAACAGTAAATTTCAAGAATACGGGACAGCTTTTATCTCGGTGGGACAAATAAAACATCGCAAAAAATACGGATGTCCGGGAAAATATGAGACGTCTGGCAACACTAACCTGCATTGTTAATTCCATTATGAAACTTATTCTAGGTACTTTCAGAACATAAACGAAATAAATTATTACTTACTATTATAACATTACTTACTATACGTATATATATATATATATATATATACATATATATTTATTTATTTATATATATATATATATATACATATATATATTTATTTATATATATATATATATATATACATATATATATTTATTTATATATATATATATATATATATATATATATATATATATATATAAATTATTACTTATTTCTTCAGGTCTTAAGAATGTATATGTATTTTTTTTCCAAACATATTTGAAACATTCTCAATGTAGACCTTATCTTTAAAACTCTTTGCAGTTCTTTATCATTTTATATTCTCACTTTACTTATTTCCTGCCATAAGCTTTCATTAATTGGAAAGATAAACAATATGTATTATTATTATGACTATCTCGTGTACTTCTGCGTGAATGAAAACATATCGTTAATGAAAGAAAAAGTCTCCATTTTTCTTTATACATTTTCATCGGATTATATTACAAGTTCGTCGTATTTGTATCAATTTTCTTGAATTTGACCAATTCTTTTTTATTCCATATATATATATATATATATATATAATATATATACATATATTTATTTGAAGATAATATAACAATCAATTATGTTTCCTCATCTTATAAAATTTAGAAATGTTGATTTGTCGCCTAATAAGTTCCGTGTAATTTTTCAATTGTAACATGAAGCCACCTTTCTTAAATCCTTGCATATTATGATGATAAAACCCACTTAAATCCTTGCATATTATGATGATAAAGTAATGGTATAATTATTTAATAATGCCTTCACACACATTGACGTGAGAATCGGTTTCGTTAAATCGACAAATAAATATTTGCAGCCTTTGCTCTACGCTCATTTCAATGCCTACATTGGACGTTATAATAACAACCACCCGGTATCCAAATTTTGACCTGTATTCATACTCGTACATCAGGCGGCCTGTGACTGCGAGTAAGTCGCCTGGCGCGCGTGTAAATTGCAATTTTTAATTATAACCATGTCTTTAAGCACGTCACACACGACTTCCTCGGCTGAAAGCACTTACAAATTATTAAAACCATAGTTGGAAACATGAATAATTAAAAACGTTAAATTGGGTAACTTCATATACTTCGGCGGTCAAAAAGAGAACGAATCCAATATTTGTTAGTTGCGCAGTTTCCCCCTTAGAACGCGGCACCGTTCCGCTCCGCCAATTCACCTCTCGCAATTATACCTGCTGCCAGAGTCTGTGAATACTGCATCTGGTAAAGAGGAAATTTTACTTTTTACAGATTGCAGTGAAATTCTAGGGTTATACCATTTAATAGGGTTATTGTAAGTCTATGAAAAATAGATAAAAGAAATAAAAGTTTTTCAGCGCTTCAATGTGAAAACTGATTTACTAAGAGACTATCATCATATCCTCCAACAATTTTTATTGCACAGTATGTAATGTTGTATTAATATTATTTTACAAACAATTTAGTATTTATATTATTTTACAAACTATTGCTTTTTATTGTAAAATACCAATAACGACAAAGATTTATAACTATGACAAACGAAAAGAAATAACTGCATCTAAATTGATATGTAATAAGTAATTGGTTTACCAAGGTCAGTAAAGTACTGATCTTCAAATATATAATAACGCCGCATATAAACAAAATTATGATATAACAATTATTTCCAATTCCAATTTCACAATTTCCTTACTTGCTCAATTTGAACATAAGTTTTATGTCACTCCTTTTGTCACAGAGTTCAAAAATTAAACAGTTTGCCCAATAACAGGATCGAGAAACGTACGTTTTATCTGCCATTTACCTAGAGACAAACATACATTCATATCATAAATTTCTATCGAGCGATTTATCCTGAGATTAAACGTAAATGACAAATAGAATAATATTAAATTTTATGAAACAAAATTTACATTAAATTTGTGGCGAATTAGTATGGAAATGAAAAATATAAAGTTGACTTGTTTGGATTTTTTTCGAGACGTATATTTTAACTCATATTTAAGAAAGTTTTTTTCTGTTTATATTCAGCAAATCATAGGAAACAACATATTAATATAGGCTATGAAGGTTATTTTTAATTTTAACAAATAATCTTTTAAATAACATTTTAATTAAATCACTAATATAAGATATAATTCATCAAATCTCAACCTATGTTTTTTAATCATAAATGTTCTCACTTAAAGATGTGGGCCATCCAAATACTCAAAAAAATAATAATTTTTCATAGTTAATCGACGTCGATATCATGGCTCAATCTTCTCTTAAAGACTATCTTAATTGTATACACACTATTATTAGTACATGCGTCGATTAAATATATTACACTAATGAATAAGCCATATACACGAGTAAACCGCATGTTCAAATCTTCACCACACTACAAGTTTGTTCTGTATCAAAATGTAACATCATAAATTTAAATACATCCGCGATTTAAGTACCTATCATTATTAATATACGGTACATCGTAAGCTCTGCATAATGAATATTGTAATCTATTAAAATCATTTGAGACGCAATGCATTTCATTTAAAAAAATTACTTCATCCACTGGGCTTAAAATACAATATTAGCCTGAAATATCTATATAGAATTTTTCAAAATTATTTGAATATATCTTATCTCAACAGTTGTGCAAATGTGGAGAAAACTTAATATTGACTTCCTTTTTCAAAACTCCAGCAGTTAGACTAACTTAAGTTGCAGCTGTATTTAGTATTTTAGATAAACATGATAACTTCATTCCGCCTATGTCATAATTCATAAAAAAACTGGAAGTTAATGTATTATACGTGGAAGTTATAGTTTATAAAATTCATAATATGGTGAATATAAAGTACGATAAAAAAGATACTCTTCAATGATTCAAGGAACTGTTATTTTTAAAATTAAAAATAACTTTAGTCATAGTATTACTTTATTCATAACTTCTAAACAATAACCAAATTCAAAGAAAATGCAGGCTGTGACAAGAAACGAATGTTCCGAAGAACGCGTAAGGCATATTTGGACAGATTAATTAATTATTAAGAAAAAGCGATTAATTATTATATTTATCAATACCTTCAGAGACAAAGGACCATTTTATTTTTAGTTTAAGGATAATTAAAATTGTAAATAAGGATTCCTTGAAAATGTTTAAAATAATGAAATTTTAATTTCTAAAATTTCACTTTGATGAACCTACTTGTATTAAGCGTTTTTCTTCTTTTTTACTTAAAAATGCCAAGTTCAACTGACATATTGACCTAAAGCCAATGTAACCTGTGCAAATATAAAAAGGTAATACAGAAAAATATAAAAGAATTTAAGTTAAGGAGACACTAATTAGTGATTGTAATCCACCAAATGGCAATTTGATCCAGGAACGACGCAATAACCCAGAAAATAAGTAAATTCGTAGTTTAAAAAAAATTAAAACTACGCTATTATATCCAAAGGATCCGTGGAGACAAATCAAACGAGACCAAACTCGATGGGTTTACTGTTAACCATCGAGAAGTTCCTATGACCAGCGCCATCCGTCATCGTCAGACCCTCCCGATTACAATATGTAACCATTGAAAAGTTGACCATACCCATACCCGTTGACCATGACCATACCTCTAAAGATATCTTTATGATAAGTCAAACGAGGTCAAACTCGATAGATTTTGCTCTTAACCATTGAGTAGTTCCTAAAAACCACCTCCCTCCTCCATCATCATTTCAGTTCGGTGGTACCATATTATGGAATTGCATTATTGTATTGCTATCAGAATTTCATAAGTTTTGAAAGCTTCAAATCGATATAACAATAGAAGTGAGCAAAAAGTGAGTTGTAAAATTTGCATACAACGCTATGACGTCACAAGTTAGCTAATAGGAGCGTGTTATAAATCTCAAAACTGAATGCGTCTTACAACGCCATTTTATTCAATGGAAGCGTTTGAACAATAAGTGAACGCTGCAGGATATTCGTGTTCGCTGAGGATAGAGTGTCCTTCAATTATGTATGTGGTCATCTCTTGATTATACTGAATACAACATAATCACGGTAAGCAGACTTCATAAGTTTTATGACTATCGGCCGAATAGTCCCCAAACCGACTTATAAAAGAATTATATGATAAAAATAATATCTTTATAAAACTTCTTTATACGATGTGTACATAAAGATGAAAAAAAGACTAGCCATATATTATGACGTCCTTCGATTTTGCACAATATCTTTGTTACTTAATTTTTTCCTGGGAATTATTTTAGGAACAATTAGGTAAATGATTAAATTACACAAATATATTTACATTAACCGATCAAATAGATAGAAGATAGAAGAGGTCAGTATAAACTATTCGTCACGTCATTGTTCAATTCAATTTTATTCGAAACACAAAATAGTTTAAATGTAATCACAAAGCGCAACGTGACGTGTGTGGCGCACTCATTTGCAAAGTGGTCCCTAACGAACGAGCGACCCGACGCGGCTCACCTTGTTACCGCATTAATTTATTATTAAACGAAACGAAACATATTGTAATAAATATAAACATATATAAATAATTAATGTGGGCACGTAGCCGCATGAGTAACTTGAGATTTCGTGAATCTGTCCCCGTATTCGTTAAGCCGCACCTTCATTAGGTCATTAATCTCGCGATAATACGGCTGAATATACGACATTCTCAATCCTCAGTTTATGTACATATATATTATTATGTATATATATATGAGTGGCCTGGATATAAAGACGGACTTCTATACTAGAAACGAATAGAAATATTAACGTTAGGATGTTTTATTTTTATGTTCATTACAATACCGTACTCCTACTGACAGTGTTTGCGACAAATATGGACTTCTACAGAATGAACCATTGTAACACACACACGCGTGCGCACACACTTACACACACAAAGTATGCATTTTAATGACCGCCCTATGTTATTATTTGACACTTGTTTATGTATACGAAACTGGACTGGGCACTCTGATAGTCCACATCCTGAACCATGCTACCTCCAATCACGATATGGCGCTTTATCACAATTCCCAGTCCTAACAAACTACCTTTACTTTTGTCATTGATACATAGTTCTTCAATCATATTCATTGATTACTAGACTTTTCATATTAGTAAATTTTGAATCGGCTTATGTAACAAACATTAGAAAATATTTACTGCCCATTTTAGATTAATTGTCCTTTGTTTTAAATCATTCAAATAAACCACTTCCGTACATCAAATTTTTCCATTTTCATTTCATTAAATTTTTCTATTTTCTCTCATTTTTATCTGTATTTACGTTAATACCGAAGGATTAGGTGTAATACGGCCTGCCTATTTACACATATTTGTATGCATATGTAGCTTTGTAACAGTTAAACTGACTTGGAATATTTCCCATTAGCTCAAATATTTAAAATAACATTTTAGATATTAAGGACTAAAAAATTAGAGTCGAAACTGTTAGGTGTCATATGGTTGAAATCTAAAAATAAAAATATTCATAATTAGACAGGATGTTCCTGAGTCCTTTCATTATAACGATTATTTTGAAAATATATATGTTATAAAGTCTAACGTAAAAATCGGTGTACTTAACAATAAAAGCGAATGTTTAGGTACTCAAAAACCGTTAAAGTTTGCTGTAACAATAAGTGAACGACTATGCACAAACGTGAGTCAAACAGTAACTAGGTACCTAGGCAATCATTTCTATGGGATTAACGAACGAAATTAATTTTGTAGTCGAACTAATAGAGATATGACATAGTATCTATATTTTTCGTACATCTAATCAACCATCGTACATAAGAGAACGCAGCAATGTCGCTAGTGCACGGCCGACTTTATACACTACTAAGATTCAACAACGATGGACCACGGAGCTTTTATAGCCCTCGAATGAATGGTCGTTAATTAAAAATTAAAATTCGTTATAAACTTTAAAATGTTTATAAAATCTACATTTGCTCTTCATTTATTGTTTATTGTGCAGTTTAATAGCCGTCTATTATTCAGTTAAGTAAATTAAATACGAGAAGTTTCGGTCTCTTGCGCCTGAGCCACAGAGACGACTGCTTGTGTGTTCTTTGATTTAAAAACGAGACTTCAGGACTGTTGAATGTCAAATAATGGCATAATATGTAACTCAACTAGAAGTGCAATGACCTGTATTGCATCATTTTGAAATTTTTATTGGTTCAATGTTGTCTGATATATATTTTAATATTGTGTTTGTTTAAAACGATTTTTTATATTTCCTTAATTAGTAATTTTCATATTTTATATTTTACTTTGCGACCACAAAAAATAATTGAAATAGCTAATTAATACTATTGAATACGGCTGTTTTATCTACTTTGTTCATTATACACCGTAGTTCCCTTACCTTATAAGTATATCGTCGAAATACGTAAAATATGAAGATAATATCAAAAGCTAAACTTTACAATGATAGTTTTATTTAACGATAATAATCGATCTAAAAAGCCAGTCATAACATAAGTGTAATGTGGTTTCTGATATTAATGTACAGATAGAAATTCCAACAATAGTAAAACGTAAGTTTTATAATAAACACAGTTTTCAAGAAATAATTCTCGAAAAAGAAATAATTAATGGAGTCAAATGTGATAAAGCATTTTTGTCTCAAAATATTCTCTATTTCATTTTAATTTACAATTACAAAACTAAAGAATATATTATTTTAATACGCTGTAGCATATCGACATTGCCCTTATGTAGAGCCTTTAAGAACTCCGGTTCCAAATGACACGTATAAATAAAGCGAAGCAAACGACAATAATAAACAAGCACATGTGCGAGACGAGTTGCAACACATTAAGTTAAAATGAAGCCTTAAACTAACAGCGGGGGTCTCGGCCCGCGCCACATTTTACCCGTATCCCAGACGAGGCGACGTTAAGTTAACTCAGTAATTAACTCCACGATTATTGCTAATAAATTGTGAGCTAATAACAGAAAGTCACGATTAATTACGACTGTGGAATTCGCACTTAAATTTAAATTATAGTCAGATAATTCGCAATACGTTTTATGGCGTCGATACGATTATATTTGTACGAGTTACACCTCTAACATAATAAAATACCATAAATGAATTGCAACTTTCATATGAAAGAATACTCCATGACTATATAGAATATGTTTAAGTTAATAAATGCCTTTACTATTGAATATACTTGGCGTTAATTTTGTCTAATAAGTAATCTTTGCTAATATCCCACCTGAAGATGTTGTAATACAACGAAACCTAGGTCGTGGTTAAAGAAATTAAAGAAAGTAGAAATAATACTACATCACGTAGTTTCATTTAATTGTAAAATGCCTTTACTGTTAAAGGTTAATATTTTAGATATCAGAAAATTCCAATTTAATGATAATCTGTCTTGTAAAAGATTAAATGAAATGACTACATGAGAATAATATTCCTTTAAAATAAGTGTATTTATTTTTAAAATAAGTGTATTTTTTTAACGCTGAAGCTGCTGTATTAAAAAAAAACATAAAAATATCACCGTTTTTGAGCTGTAAATATCCATCGCTCATGAATGAAAGATCCTAAAAGACGCCTAAAAGTGAGAATTACCCTAACATCGATTTGAATTACTATTTAATGATTACTAACCAACTAGCAGAGTATCCCTGGGTACTTTATACTTTACAAACGTTGCGATCAATGATTTCGAAAAAATAGTTACCAAAGGAAATTACGAAAAAAGATTTGTTTGTATTTAAAAAGGTACGGATTAACTTAGCTATCATATTAGCATTCTCATCTTCACTTCAAAGTTACCATATCAGACACAAACCAATAAAGCGACAGGGTAAAAAGGATTATTATAAATATTTAAAACATTATGAGCATAATCTTTAGCAGTGAAGATGAGAATGTTTCAATAGCTGTCAGTACAGCCAGGACAATAGGTATCTAAATAGAACCCGTCTATACGTTCGAGTTATTTCAGCATATTTTATGTACGTACACATCGCTTTTACATTTTTATGACGTTGCATAATTATCTTTTAGAATTTTTTACTCCAATAATGTCTAAAAAGTTCGATTGTCCGATAGGTCTTTTTTTACTAATTATAATCAAGCTTTTTCCCCGGTTCATTTTCGACTATCCTCATTCTTGAATAATATCACTTTATCCATTTCCACAGTTATTTCGTTTGCAATTATTAAACTTCGTCTGAGTTTAATTTGTCTTTGCATTATCCAAAACTTATGCACATATATATATTTTTTGTGCGTTTACAAAAGATAGCACAAATTTTATGTTCAGATAAACGTGTGTCGCGAATGCCGCATCTATTCGCTTCACTTTCTTTAAAATTTATTTAAGTGCCAGAAATTATAAAATCAGAAATAAGAATGTGTAAAAACTGTAAAATTTTTATTGTATCAATGTTGTCAGTGGGCAGTGAGCCGATATTTAAGAATAGAGGCATGTACCTCAAAGAACAATATTACTATATATATATATATATATATATATATATATATATATATATGTATATTAACTCGTTGCATTTCTAATAATATGTACTAAAATAAATACTTCAAAATTTAAGGAAATATTAACATTTCTAAAAAATCTCAATATTTGAGTTAGTGTGTTTTAGTGTGATTGCAAGGTCGTAGATTGCAAGGTCAAACTAGTACAGGAATGTCATAAAAATAAAATAAAAATAGTGAAAATATCAAATGTAATTGGGAAGTGGCATATATGTGTTACAAAAATCGATCGCGACTGATATACAAATTACACGACGGCAATTTTGATGTTGCGAATCGAACGGTGAGATTTTAATAGCAGCCCTATGGGGAGTTAAGAATATAAATAGCTAGCTGATATGTGCACACTTGTGCAACGTATAAAACAACACATGGCGCTTGTTTTGTAAGACTCACGTTTTAATATATAAGTTCCAACATTTATGGAATAACGAAAGATGTTGACATTTTAACTCAACAGTTATGTATAATTTTTAATTAAGGTAGATAATAGAATAGTCAGTTGGTTGATCCTGCTTTCTTCGTTTTACCTGCACCATTCACAATATATAGTAAATATTGTAAAGGATAATGCAGTTATTAAATAATAAACTACTCATTACATTTGAATTTTGTAAAGACTCATTCACGATCGATTGTTTGTACATTCGCGATTACAAAACAATCGATCGTCAGGTTCATTTTTTGCATGCGGCAAGTACTTTATCATACCCAGGGGTTGTCAAATTGGTATAGCAAGCCAACTTCTATGGGGTTGTACCCCAACCAAATAGAGAACAATGTCTCGCCAAAATAACTATGCAACCAAAATTTAACATATAAATCTGAACTATCAAATATTGCAAACACAGCGACGACAACAATATAAGAGCCATTTAACTTTTAATAGCTTCTTTAATCTTTTTACTTCGAATCTACCGGTGACGCACAAGCATACCAAAAAAAGTTTCACTTGTTGACCAGATCTCCGAAACTGCTTTCTATTTTCACCAGAAACAGTAGCTACCATTCATGTATTAAAAGAAATAGTCCGAATTTTATCATGATCGAATCCAATAAAGTTTTCCTAAGTTTTTGTAACAATCAAAGTTTGAAGAGATTATATCTAGGAAACAGTAAGGTTTTCAATCCTGTCGTTGTATACGTACCGCCAACGATTATGAAACAAAACAAATCCGAAGCCAATCAGACATTCTGTTTAATTTTGGCTAGCCTTTGAAAACGTGCGGAAAGTACACGAACACGTACGTACAGTCATAGAAACTGATCGTTTCCGTTATGACTCTTGTTTATCCACTATCATTTTGCCAAACATAAAACACCATAAGACTCTCTGATTACACGAACCCCCGGCTGAATGCTAACGCAATACTCTCGTCATTTCTTTAAAAAGTGGAAGTCAACAATAATTTTTTAAAAACTGATTGTTGTTTAATAAGTATACAAGCCAGTTAATCAATAATCAATTTTTTTTGTATCTTATCCCGTTTTCTCGAGATTACACTATTTCAACGTTACCGCAAGGGTTAAGGGTCCAACCATAGAACAAACCAAACCGAGCATCGCGTGGCATTATCAACCATGTCGTGACCCACCTAGCACTTCGTCCGGCTTTGAACAATCAGCGTTACAAATATTATTTTGCGAAAAGAAAAATCGATTACTCATGTAATTCGGTATTTTCCATAATTTTCTTTTTTATATAGAGGTCATGTTTATAATAATGAAACGTAATTATGATCGAGAAAACGTTGAAAATAACAGAAAATATTTTATTATCGCGCAATAAATTGTTTCTCATGTTAAGGTCTAAATAAGAAAAAAAAATTATTCTTTTCCGTCTTACATTTTCTAAAGGAATCCGAAATAAATCTTGCTATAGCCATTAACCAACTTACGTGTAATCTGAATCTCATAACTTACTGACTCTAAAAATTTAGATCAACAGTGCATATAATAAAAGAAATCGTAATAATACAATTAAGGTACGGAAAAAAATGCCAATTTGACAACCCCTGGGTATGATAAAGTACTTGCGGCAAGCAAAAAATGAACCTGACGATCGATTGTTTTGTAATCGCGAATGTACAAACAATCGATCGTGAATGAGTCTTTACAAAATTCAAATGTAATGAGTAGTTCATTATTTAATAACTGCATTATCCTTTACAATATTTACTATATATTGTGAATGGTGCAGGTAAAACAGAGAAAGCAGGATCAACCAACTGACTATTCTATTATCTACCTTAATTAAAAATTATACATAACTGTTGAGTTAAAATGTCAACATCTTTCGTTATCCCATAAATGTTGAAACTTATATACTAAAACGTGAGTCTTAGAAACAAGCGCCATGTGTTGTTTTATACGTTGCACAAGTGTGCACATATCAGCTAGCTATTTATATTCTTAACTCCCCATAGGGCTGCTATTAAAATCTCACCGTTCGATTCGCAACATCAAAATTGCCGTCGTGTAATTTGTATATCAGTCGCGATCGATTTTTGTAACACATATATGCCACTTCCCAATTACATTTGATATTTTCACTACTTTTATGACATTACTGTCACATTATTGTGTCTCAGTTTTGTCTATTCACTTATTTCACGCATTGGTAACATACTGTAAAAATGTTACAAAAAAAATTTATTAAAGACTGTATTTACTTTCCAAATTAAAATATTTGATGTGCCCTTATTTAAATTTTATTTCGACCCGCTTTCAAAATAATTCGCAGTTAGTTTTACCTTGCAATTTACATAAAAGATTTTTTTAATCTCCCAGGAATTAAAATGGTGTTCAAAGATTAAAAAGTGAATGTCCATAAACCATATTACATTACTTTAAAGGAATTTCTTTCTCTAAAGTGAACTTTCATATTATTCTTTATTAATAGGAATATACAAATACTGATGGCCTTTATTGCATGCATAATCAAGTCAATCATTATTTTGATAGAATCATAAGCATTTCAGCGTTCGGAACGCATTCTTTATGAGTTGAGTGACGGTTTCATGAAAGTTTTATTTTGCCTCTAACAGTTTCTTAGTTTTTGTAACAAAGAGCGTTTCTATTATTCACACATGTACATCAAACTGTATAGAAAATGCCAAGGAACGATATGAAACTACTCAACCGTTTTCTAAAAACAATCACAGCAAAAGTAGCTATTTCAACGTGAAAAATTCACATTTTCGTAGAAACAAGCTTGAAATATAGTTAGTTTATTGTACACAATCACCTGTATAAATGATACACACTTTCTTTATTACATCTGTATGCATATATTCAGTACGTAATATAAAGGTATGTAACATACAGTATGTACCATAAATGTGTACATTATTCGTAGATTCTATGCATTAACGTATCTCGTATGCAAAATATGTTCTGTTTGTGCTTCGCTTCTCCATATACATCTTCGCATATTTCCATATAGGAATAAAACTGTTTATTACGACATAGTGACTACATTATCGTTTTTCTTTTAATTAAATGAAGAAATTTCTATCAGAATTCAATTGAAATAAAATTTTATAGTAATAGTTATTATCTTCTATAATAGTTATTATCTTCTGTAACAGAAGATATTCCCTTTACTTTGTAGATTTGGTTTTTTGAAGCAATCAGGTATGAAATCCCATACAAGACTGAACATTCTTCTTAAAATCTGCATTGCCCAATCTAAATTATACCAAAGGTTTCTAAATGTTCATGATACTTTAACCTTACTGCTTTGTGGCAACCAAACGAAACGTTCCCGGCAACACCTGCAGTCCCACACTCTTGTTTCAATGACGAACGCACAATTTAAATCATCACAGCCACAAATTGTTAATTGCTTTTATCTCAGGCGTCATGGCTCATTTCACAATATGCCGCATAGTAATAAAACCCCACAGCCACAAGATATACTTATACTCTGATAAACGCGATGAAAAATTGAATAATCCCTTTAATGTGTTACTATTTTCCCGACACAAAAAGCAACACAAAACCAATATAAAATTACGAACCCATAATGTCAATTGTTAGTTACAAAGTGCAATAAATTCCAATAATCATTGGTATGAAATAATTTCAAAATCGATGCGCGCGCGCAACGCGGCTTCTCGCTCTCTCAGTAACGCCGTCTTACTCGGGCGTGCGCTGTGATCAACATTGTAATGATCCAATCAGGAGTGAACGCCATCAACGCCGCTCTCGACTGTGAGAATGCGGTTGTAACAACAAAAAATATTATATTGAACAAAACCAAATTAAAGTCGATGAACATATTACACAAAACAACGGTATTGTTATTATTCTCAGTGATTTAGGCTTCGTTTCCGTACACGTGATTGGGACTTGCGGTGGCCACCGATCGGCGGCGTCGTGGTAATGGCTTCGCAGTCGCTTTGGTACAAATTGGATTATGAATGAATTAAGATTGTTTCACTTCGTACAGATGCTGCATCTACGTTTGTAATTATTGCCTGTGCTAGCTTTATGATGTGGCGTTACTATAGTTTATCTCTGTACACTATTATTAGTAGTCTCTTTTTTGCTTTGGCTTTTATTTTTTTACTATATATAATATCTGACTTTAAGGTTAGTGACTTTGACAGCAAATTCCTCAAGAATCCTCCAACCATAAAAGGAAATCTAGTTCTAAATTAGTTTTTAAAAATGAAGTAATACTTTTTAAATCTTTAAATTACCGATACCTAACAAATATAAATCAATTCGCGATTAAAACGGCCTGTTTTATATCAAAAATAGCTACAGGTTACATAAATAACTGTACTTTGTCATCAATAAGGAGAGACAAAATTGCGATACAAAGAGGAAAATACCACACGAACACTATCATTCATTAACTTGGTTAAATGTTAGAAGACTATTGATTTATTAAAATTTAATTAATTCTACAGAGACCCGGCCACACCGTGAAGAAAACTTATATTGTATTTCTTTTTCCTCACTCTAGTTTCATTTCACAGTTCATCGACACTTGACTGACCTTCTATATAGCATGGGAAGACAATATTACAACCAGCGTATCCATAGGCAAAAACTAATTAATATATAAGTCAGATAGGAAGTATTTTCTTTTATACTTTTGAGGAGGAGAGTGAAAGACAAAGCACCCTTTCTTTAAATTACCTATTAAAAAGCAAATAGCGTTGCAAAATTCTAATTTAATTCAAGAAACATAATAAAAAAATTAAGTTAATAAGTGAAAATAATATATTTTTTAAACTTTATACTAATCACTTTCCCAAGAGCTTAATTCTCCTCGTGTTCTTTTAACCCCAAAATGGGAAAAATGAACAAATTGGGTCTATACATATCCGCGATTAAAATGATTTCCTATTCTATCTTTAAAAAAAACTATAATAATTGATCGCCAACTTCGTCCAACCATGTATTCTACCATAAGTAATACACCAACCAACTCTTATACGTGATTGTCTTAATATCGAGCACATTTTCGTATAAAAGGATCAAAAAGGACGGACATAATCGGCGCGTTGCTGTATACTGATGCCTTGTAATTATTTTAAATGTCCGCATCGGACGGAGCGCCCCGCGGCTCGACCTAATATGGATTATATTTAATGGGATTAATAGCCAGAGTGGCGATCAACCTAACACTAATTCTCCTTACAATTACTTTTGACAGAATATATCGCATGCGCTAAACTGGCCCTCAATTTCGGCTTGTATACAGACTTCTTACGAAAGAATCGCCCTCATATCTCCGCTAAGGGACAAATCTATAGTACTTACGATCGTAACCTGGCATCTATGGTAATCTGAATGCTTTTAACTAGTGTCAGATCAAATCTCGACCAAAACACTACGAAGGTTTCGTACACATTAAGGCACTCATATATTTTTAAAGGTACATAGCATTTCTATTAAACTGCGTACAAATATTATTAATTCACAAACTAAATATATTGCCTACTATATGTGACACAGGCGTAAAAACATATTTCATGAATTTTTGGTTCATATTTCAAAAATTATAAGATCTAGGATAATCACTATAGTTTTCCCACCAATTAGGTGTTGGCTTATAAAACCAATTTTTTTCATAATTTTGTGTTGAGAAGTTTCGGAAGTAGTGGAGCAGACTTTATTGCATATTTTTCAATATATCTCTACTAGAAAAATTATGAAAAAATATTTTTGAGTGTTAGCTAATAAGATATATGCGAGTTGCTGTAATTTGACACAGTATTTGAATACTGTGCCAATTTGTTGAATACTGTGCATCAAATTTCTGGTTTCTACGTCAAGCGGTTTATGAGAAAAACCACTACTCGTGTGATAGACAGAGAGACAAAAACGTGAGTGATCTTATAAGGGTTTCATTTTTTCACTTGACGTAAGAAAACCTAAAAACGGCATAATATGCATATGTGTCGTTATAAAAGAAGACTGGACAATTAATTATTATAGCGTAGACAAAATATTGTGTATTAATTATTATAGCGTAGACAAAATACCTACTACGGCGGACGCGTAATTTATATTAAACCAGCAATTGCCCGCTCTTCACGCAGGAAAAGTTGTACTACATTGCAGTTTTAAATTTTCGAACTTTCTATGCATCCAAGAGGATCTTCTAAAATCTGATAGATAGTGATGATAATATAGTAATTGATATGTAAACGGAAACGAGTTATTAATTACAGGTCTTAAAAATGAACACGGCCAGCTTGTGTAAAATTATAAAACTACACAATCACAATGGTTGCTTATAAAAGAAATAGATGTCGCTCACAGTTTCATTAAAATACGTATAATGATTTTTGCGTGTAGTGCGAAGAAACACAGTTATGTTACCATTTTTAGGGTTCCGTGGTCAAACAAGAAACCTTTAGAATTTCGTCATGTCCGTCCGCCCGTCGATCACAACCTCACAGTTTCTACAATTATAAATTTATGTGCGTGAAACTTTGCAGATGAGTGCTTCAAGCGCTCAATTAAACTGTGGAAAAGAAACATTATATTTAATGTATCCCTTACATGCAAAATAAGGAGCGGGTTTTTTTTCGCGCATTCCTTCGAATAAGATCCTTAAAAGTGTAAGAAACTTCAAATTGTCACGTGAGAAACTTCAAAGTGTCACGCTATGTGTCAAATCTCACCTCTACCCCCACTCTAATTATTTGAAAATCGAAAAAAAGTCTACATACTAGCATTTTATTAGAACCTCCAATTACAATCATTTCGGGTAACATGCGTCCAAAATTTGAAGCGATGTAAACAATTACAGAACCTTACTTTTGCATGTTCCCGCATATATTTGACCGGCTTATTGTACTTTACTTTACGTGTACTTTAGTATAAATATCTAATTTATATAAATATGTCTTCTGTAAGAAATATGTCCATTCCTTCGATGTGATGAAGTATCAGTGTTTAAGTGTAATATGAAGCCATGTTATCGCTGCCTATCCCACCTTCCTGAAACATGACATCATTGTATTCAGTGGCTAGACAGATTAATTTAGAAAAATTCTTCAGTTAAAATAATTAAAATAATACAATGTACAAAATTTAATAAAAATAATAAGTTTCATTATTCAGCAAGATTATCGTTCTAAGTAAGCGAAAACGGAAGATGGCGCGGCATATACATCCAGCATACACGCCGCACAGAATGAACGGCCCTTTTATAAAATTATTGAAGAAAAAGAGAATATCGAAGAAAGCGAGTGGAATGATAAATAGCGACGTATTTTTACGTGCCAAGGAACTGAGTCTTGAATAACGCTAAAGGAGACTATACTACTTAAATGGGGTTGAAATTATATCATAGCAGAATAAATGTAGAAAAAGTTCAGGTGCTATTGTAAAAAATGACAGAATTGCAATTATGAAGATGAATAAATGAATGTTGAGATAATTTGATCGAGATGAACGTATAGGCAAAAAAGGGTAATAAAAACATGACAAAAGTGAATGGAAATTGAAAACATGATGGTCAAGAAAGTCACGAGCGGACCAAATAAGAGAGTATGACTAAAAGAAAAAGAAAAAAGCTTATGTGACAGTATGTATGCGAATAAGTAAAGCGAAATTGGTGTCTTGGGATAGAGGCATATAGCGATTCATTGCCATCCACTTACGTTGTCTCATGACAGACAGCGTGAAGATATAGATATAAATAGAGGAAATTTAAAGTTACAAAGCTCAATATATTTGTATAAACACTCATTAAAATCGTATTACTGTTATTTCTTTTTATAGTTTTATTAACTCAATAGGCACTTACTAGAGGGAGGAAATATCTGGAGCAACTTTTTTCATTTTTTTTTGTTAAAGAAAAATATTTCTGAGCTTTAAAACTAAGGAAACTTCGGTAGAAAACTATCTACTATTACTGCGACATAAATACACAACAAACATAAGAACGAAAAGGAGAGTCAAGGTCTGTCAAAATATCGAACTTTGTTGTCTTATTGCCGTCATAAACGGTCAATGGAACCTGTGACAGCTCTTCGGATGTTGTCGCAATAATAGCAAATAATAGTAGTAATCAGAATAATTATCTCTTTCAATAAATTATTTAAAATGTCATGTTTTCATCAAAGTATTATGCATTTCTTTCGTATCTAATGAAAGTAGGGAAGAAGACTATTTTGAAAGGAAACATTAGTGGATAAGCACGACATAAAACGAAGTTTGTGTGTATGTATGTAGATACGTATGTGCGTTTTCAAAGACTTATAAAACCTATAGAAATTATCCAATTAACTGTAAATTTTTAATTTGACAGTGCTCAACAGAACAAACAAAACGATAACTTCCCGACTTCGGATACCAGGTATGCTCTTGAATTAAATCATCGAAAAGTTTAAACTTATCCCCTAGTAAATCTATAGACAAACTAATACCTAACTTAGAATAGTGGGAAATCGAAAGTAAAAGAAACTAAATTCTCACATTCAATATTTCTGAAGCACTGTTATTTATAAACACTCCGGTTGTCAAAAAAAGAGGAAAAAATTATTCCGTTTAATTTTTTTAAAATTTAAGACCGAATTCACTTCAAATTTACGTTTTAAATGCCAGCTCAGCCTGACGATAGGCTTTACTCCCGACCGCTTATTAAATTTAGAAACTACGGAAGTGCTAAAGTGGATGGCGTATTTAAGATCAGTATTTAACAGCATCTGAGTGATGCATGAAATTATTTAAATTCTAATAGCTTAGAGTTTTGAATTGGGAAGATCTTCGTTAAATAATTCACATAACGGTATAAAACATGTACATGTGTACATATTTCTAATACATCCGGTCGTTAAAAAATTCACATAACGGTATAAAACATACACGTGTACATATTTCTAATACATCCGTTAACCGATACGTACAATAACGAAACACGTTACGATAAAGATATCACTAACAAAATTGCATAATGATTAAAATTTTCAGGTACTGGGGGACTATGATACGCCAGTAGACATTAAGATACAGAAAATAAACGAAATTACAAATATTCTTTGTAAAGACTAAACGCACTACCATAGGATACAATTTTATATAAATTTCGCCCATGTTCAAATTATGTTAAAAAGCATGGCCTTCATAAATAATCCTCACTCACACAGAACAGCAAAGTAATATTAATTTAAAAATATCGTTTGTCTTACAATACAGACAGCGTCTCATGTCGGTAGGCATTCAATTGGTAACTTATACATACGAATATAACAGCTGTAACGAATCTCCTTTGATAAACAGCGTAGCCATAACGGAAAGGTTCGTCCGTTATAAATACATTTCGTTACTATGGTCGGCTTACGATAACGACACATTATCATTACTTAGGCTAAGATATCGTTATGAAACTTACGTAAAGCGAGTAATATCACCGCACAATGCCTTATCAGCACGAACGAATATCACGATAGCGGCTTCTGTTGGCGCTGATTACTAACATCAGGACTATGTCATAAAACATTATTTTATTTCGCAGTAATTGTGTCCTATCTAGTGGCTATAGAGAGTTCTTCAAAAAAATATCTGATTTAAAAATTAAATAATGGAATTACCTAATTTACCTAAATTAGTTTACACCCCTGAATTCAAGAAAACCGTAAGTCATTTTTAACGTTATTTGAATTAAAACAATTTACAATTAATAATGTGAAATTATTTATATCTGTTATATATGGATTGATTGATTTGATTGCATTTAGATACAGCTTCTATCGTTGGTGTACAGTTTACATTACTCTCATCTATCATTTAAAATCTTATTACCCTACATATATCCCTCAGTTACAACATGTCATTTTTGTTTATTTATATTTGTTTATAATCTTATGGAAGAAATATAACTATTATGTGAATTTAATGACAAAAACATAATATATTTACATTGTCACGGCACTATGAAAAAAATTCCCTCAAAACAACAATCACCGCTGAAGAGTATCATTTCCCAATCGATTCTATGAAATTAAATATAAACCCAACATGGATTTCTTTCAAAGGTCTATATCGTATTGTAACTTTATAAACACTCTGCTTTTATAAAAAAAAATGATGCAGATAATTTTTCAAATGATATCTAATGTTGTTTTCTAAATGAAAAGATATAGCAATATTATGAAACTTCTTCAAGCTCTTGACGTGATGATTGCACTACCGATAAAAAATTTAATAAGCTAACATATACTAAGAAGAACTGGCCTAAGTGTCATCATGGTCTATTAAAATCAATAGATCAACGATTTAAGAAATTTCAACCGCGTTGTTTCAGTAATCGAATATCTTCTTAGTGCACGTCCTTAAAAAGTTAAAATACATTTAATTTGACATTCGCTGAAAATCAACACGCCTTTAAAATTATATATTTAAATTTCGTTAGTTTTCCAATCGAAATTATATAAAAACTTTTTCCCCAAAACGATAAATCGGAAGAAAATTATCTACTTTCCTATCAAGTGAATTTTTAACCTTCCAAATTTAATTCTTACACAGTAAACTGAGGGTGTTTAATTAACAATTTTCTGTAGAGATAGTACAAGCCAAATATATATTGTGTGTATATATATATATATATATATATATATATGTATGTATGTATGTATGTATATGTGTATATATATATATATATATATACATATATATATATATATATATATATATATATATATATATATATATATATATATATATATATATATATATATATATGTATATAAATAGTGAATATTTTACAGCATAAACAATTTAACTTTTTTTTTCAAATATTTATCTACATTTGTCTATTTACGTGTTTGCTTCGATTCATAAAACAACTTTCAATATTCTATAACTTACGTTTTTGACTAGTGCAGAGTCATCAACGGCGCTGCAACGAAAAAAGACGAAGAGCAAAAGAAACAAAATGTGGGGGTTGTCAGCGAACATCTGAACGAATTATAGTTGCAAACCATTAATATACACGCAAAACTAATTGCTTAGGAAATTTTCTTAATTTATAGATAATGCTAAACTCGGTTAAAAGAAAAAGAAAACAAAAGTTATATTATAAGTAAAAAAAACTACAGAAAGTTATAGAAGTCACATATTAATTAACAGAACTTGATAGAACATCAAGAACCTCAATACTGCAAAGGATTACCAGACAAGTTACTATTTCAAATAACTTTTACGTCAGTATAATTTACTAATCAAAATTATTTCACAATTTAACAACATATGCCATAAAAAGGGTTTAGATAAAGCAAAATGGAATTAACGAGAAAAAATAGAGCAGGTACTGCACTACTACCGCTACTGTACACAGCTCAATCCGATGAGAATATATGGTTGACGTATTTAAACTTATACAAAAATCTGGTAATTATTTAACAAAATAAAGATTGAGAAAAAGAAAGCATAGATTACGATTATGTAACACAATCATTTGAGTCGTGGTCCTAACTCAAGAGTTAAAATTTCCCGAGACTTCGAGAATTCTTTGCTGCGAATTTAGATTACAGAAGATGACTGGATATTGAAATACCGCGTGACGATTAAATATACATTCTAACAATAAAGTAATTACCAATCAAAATTGTTGAACCTGTTAACAAACAATAATTGTGTCATTGAATTGCCACGATAACAAAGTGAAAAACATTCGCGCGCCGAATCGAGACAAAGCCAAGTGAGAACGCCGAACACAATTTAGTCAAGGTCCTATGTGAAACGACTAGGCAGTAGCAATCTACAAAGAATCGAGGAAAACAAAGAAACAATTTATTTGACTTCCTATTTAATAAGTCATACTCGGTTATTCCACATCGTCGCTACGGTCACGTTTCTCGCAATTATCTTAACGTACTAATTAAGAGTATTTAAAAAACCAGTGTTTAAAAATGGTGACTTACTACAATACAAAGTTTATGCGTACAATTTGTTCAAAACTGGGTCACAATATGGAAACAAAGGAAAAGGTAGGAAATGCTCTCCTTATATATGCACACTATTTGACTTTCCTTTGATGTTACTTTCTTTATCTTCATCTACGTTAACTTGAGTAAATAATGGCACTCACATTAAAAAAAAAATAAGTAAAGCCATACGTTTAACGCATGCTCTTTGGGTACGTACGTGTTGTCAAAACAACGCTTACAGCGCCCCTAGTGGTGAAGCTGTAATCGCATTGACGTTTGGAATTTAGTGTTTTCTTACAGTATATTTTATTGAACGTCTTAATATTTGATAAATTTTCAGTGTAATGTACTCTTTTAGATTTCCAGACATTTTAATTCTGTAATAAAATCATATAACTCTTGTTCAAAATTTAGATATATTGTGTTCGGGGTCTTCTAAATGTCTAATACTAACCTGTGAGGTTATGTTGTGATTGTGTCGGCCTTATAAGTTTCACCTATTAACTAACCGAACATATCTATAATTGTGTTTCATAGATATATGAACTTTTATAAAAACTTTAATATGACATGACTGTTTCGCTGTTGTCAAATCTTTTTGCACTTAGTTACTTTGTAACATGTTTGTTCGAATGTATTAATTTTACTGAGAGTTGTACTATAAATTACCACAAGACTATCGTTTTCGAGTGTTTTTTTAAGAATATATGTAATTATGATTACAATAGCCATGATACACTAAGCAGTGACAGTGTATTTATAAACACATTTGACGAACAATTGCTTGTAAAAGACATTAAAATGCAAAACGGGCTTTACCGACCGCGCGGAGCGTTGGCGCGCGCCATCTATGAAAAACAAAGGAATGACCGTAGTCTGCGACAGCTAGATAAAACAGAAGTTTGTATATTATTTTTTGCTTGCTAAGATATTTCGTTATTTTTTATGACATAGTTACTCAATTTCATTATAAAGTTATACATTCTAACAATGCTTATGACCACTTGTATTTATATAATTGATGACTTTATTCCGAAGTCATATTCAAATACGGATTGTCGACAGTTTAATCCATTCTGCTCTGTTGGAAATGTAAAAAACATAAAACGACTTTTTTTTAAACTCTAATTATTATACGCTTGTTTCTTCTATTTTTCCTTTTTTTAATTTTTGCACTGATAACATTTCAATTAATGATTAAATTTTTATATGTTCACAGAATTATGTATTGTAGAAGAATTATGTATGTTATTGTATATGTTCACAGAATTAAGTGTAGTTAAGCGATTGATTATCTGAGCCCTCGAGTTCCTTTTTTTGTTAAATAAAAAAGTAATTTTAAAGTTATGTAGGCGATTTATTTATAGAAGAATAAAATATGTTCACGATAAATGAGTCGCACAGTTTTACAATAATAATTAATTCGCGGTTAATTTGACAAAAAACGCTAAATCTTAATTATGTACCTATAACGGTTAATTATTGTTTTAAAAATATCATTGTTTCAGCAGTAAGTTTGCATAAAAAAAAAAACAAAAATTCAGTTCTGTCCAAATAAAAAAGATATAATTTTTAACTTTTCCTGTGTGTTTTGTTTTCTTTATTTTAATAATTAATTTCAATATTATAATTAGTAATAATCCTATTACTATATTAATACACTGTAATATATTTAAAGGCTTTTAAATAATTTAGTTGTCTTTACGAACCTAATGAAATCCTATTGTTGTGGTACATTGTCCGCCTCTCCGTCCAGTCTGGTTGTCTGTCAAAGGTTTCTAACTTCTGAACGAAATAAGAAAGAAACTTGAAATTCACGCATAAAATATAGTCCCTAGACTTAAAACTATAAATTAAAAATGACTTAAACTTATATTTCGGAGTGCTACGAAACATATAAAAGGGGCCGAAAAAGATAGTTCTCATATAGTTCTCACCATAGTCATGTGGAGTATCGCCAAAAATATTTCTTTGAATAGGGTACAAATCTGATTTCAATTATTTTTTTTTCATTTGTGCGCCATCAAATTTCAACCCATTTTGTTACAAGGACTATCTCAAAAATTCCATGACGAAACAATTTGAAAACTATAACTCTGCTCTAATTTTCTCATATCTTGTATTTAAAGAACAAATACTGAAACGAGCTGAAATCCTGTATTTAAAGAACAAATACTGAAACGAGCTGAAAACCTGTATTTAAAGAACAAATATTGAAACGAGCTGAAATCCTGTATTTAACGAACAAATACTGAAACAAGCTAAAATCCTGTATTTAAAGAACAAATACTTAAAATAGCTAAATATGAAATTTAAGAAAATTATTAGTAATAAAACCAAAGTATTGTTTTCTAGAAATTCACGATGTTTTACATCTCTAATAGATATGCTAGACAATATATTTTCATAACAAAAATAACATTAATAATACAAATATATTAATGGTACTACTACATTCTCTTAAATATTCAAATATTTATATGTACGTAGGTAATAGTATCCGGAACCCTCGTAGTTCGCAAGTTGTATTCGTACTTAACAGGATTTACAATGTAGTGGAAATTTCTGGATGTTTTTTCACTGTTTCTAATGGATACAACGTCACGGCCTTAACTCCTACAACAGTTCTTATGACGAGTGGTAATTTATTCCTTTTATCGCTCAGAGCTATGCTTATGCGAAATTTTAGAACAGTTTGGTTTCAGACATATTGTAATTTGAAAATTAAAAACCTTAATGCCCCACTTTTCGTTTCCGTCCCTCTCTCTCTGCTCGCATTTCAGTATCTGTAGTTACATTAAACTATAATTTTAAAATTACTGACTGAAATAAAGGGCTATAAAATATATTTACGGATAAGTAAGCAAATAAATTTATAAGACGAAGACCTCATGAAAAAGTTAGTGAAGAATCTAATGTTAGGTCCATGGATATAAGTGCTATAAACTTATATTAGCTTATAATAGCCTCTAATAAAATTTGTTTCTTTCCAACATATTTTTCCAAGGTTTAGTAAATGCAGTTTGCAAAATCAATAACAATAGAATTCATATGTAAAACGTTTTAATGTTAGAAATGAACCACAAACTAATTTAACCCAACCGCAAATTATTAATTAGAACAATCAACATATTCTACAAAATGTGCAAATAAATTCTATGAACAATAGACCGGGGATAAACATAAACACACATTATATCTCCACGGCCACTGAGCGCTGTTTGCTGTGAAGTGGCGATGGGCCATTATAAATTATACGGATTATTCGATTATAAAAATATCTCGAGGTATATCAATTATGATCATTAACGACAAATATTAGTAATGTACAAACACGAACGAATGAACACCAGCGAACGCTTCATGGAAGGCATGGTACCAACGTAAGTGAATTAAATGGAGCATCCCTAAATGAGAACAAATGGTAATACGGTAGTTGACTCATTCTAAATTATGATATTTTTCGTACAATATTGTGAAATATAAGTTAATTAAAAACTAGTTTTGAAAAAAATTAAAAAATTGATAGAAAAATAAGCCAGTTGTAGGCATATAAATTTGAAGATACGGATAGAGTTGCGTATATCCCTGTCTCTTTTCCTCTCGTATAATATAATGTGCAATATTAAAAATGACCCCATAACACAGTATTGCCGTCCTTCTCTAAAGGTTAAATATAAACTTTCATAACTCGGTCAATTTTTTAAGATTATTAAAAAAATTTTCACTCTTCATCAGCTTGTACCTCGAAATTATGATTAATGAAATAAAAAAAATTTAGTCAAATACCCAATTTATTTAATTCTATTGTTTTATACAAACTCTTAGATGGCGTTTTACGACATTGAATAAAATATTACTGATAATCCGATTTGAGAATACTGCTTAATTAGGGATGTACCGATGTTCATTGATGCACATGTCACTAAGATGAATAAATGAGTCATACAGAAACAAAAACAACTTTAGTTGCAAAAACAGCAATATGCAAAAAGTAATTGTTTTTGTTTGTTATAAACTGTAAGAAAATATAAAATTTGACTCTTTTTCATTATCGAACCATGTATGTTGAATTATTGACATTTCACAGTAAATAACGATAAATAAGAAAATATATCTAAAAACTTTTCCCTGTTTTCGCTATAATTAGATATTGCTGTTTTTGTTTCTATGTGATTCAAATAATAAACATAGATATATTATTATTAAAGATCGATATTTCACTCACCTCATTGATTCCTATTTTCAAAGAGATATGTAAAAAATCGCATACCGATTGTTTACATATCTCTTTAATAATCGGAATCAATGATGTGAGTGAAAAATCGATTTTTAATAATAATAATTTTCAAGGTTATAATAATTTACGAATACGTATACCTATGAATCATATCATCGATTCATCGAAAAAATCGGTATGCAATTTTTTTACATATCTCTTTGAAAATAAGAATCAATAATGTGAGTGAAATATCGATCTGTAATAATAATAATTTTCAAGGTTATAATAATTTACGAATACGTATAACTATGAATCATAACATCGATTCATCGAAAAAATCGGTATGCAATTTTTTTACATATCTATCTATGAATCACATCATCGATTCCGATTATTAAAGAGGTATGTAAAAAATCGGTATGTGATTTTTTTACATATCTCTCTAAAAATCGGAATCAATGATGTGAGTGAAATATCGATCTTTAATAATAATAATTTTCAAGGTTATAATAATTTACGAATACGTATACCTATGAATCCTTTCAATGTTAATTGGTATTAGATAGGATTTTGTGAACGTTTTGTAAAATATCAAAATTCAAACAATTTTTTTCTTTATTTGGCGGAATTATCGATGTTGATGAACACCAGTTTGATAATAATCGTTTAACAATATATAATATGCCTATGCAGAAAACAACAAATGTCATTCCTCGTTAACATGCCCGGCAGCGCCCTTATAATATAACTTTAAGCTATTTTAAATACCATTTCTAGTTTAGTGACTTTAAGTCCCTATCTTATATTATTTAGAATAACATAAAAAGCACAGAAAATTTCTCAATAATTATTGATGGTATAAATATCGACGATAACTCTTAAGAAAGGTCTCATATCTTCTGGCCGTTAATTGCGCAAATGTAGCATGTGTTTTCTTGAAAATAACGTGGTAAGTGTTAATCACAGCCCTATGTAACTAAACAACCAATTACTCAAGTTTATTTTGCTTATGAATTTCTACTATGTATTAAATGTTTTTAGAACTCCTTTCGAAACCAACTTTTAATAGTTTTAGTTGAATCATCATCTTGCTGAAATTACCGTTTCCAAAATAAATTTTTGCCTACATAACATCGTTACTTTTTCTAGTATTTATTGCAATCAATTTGATTCATGACGCATTCAACGTTGTTTCCCGTCTCTATGCTAGGAAGAGGAAATCTATAATGCATATATGATAGTTGAATTTTGCGATAGAATTCTGTGTTTGATGATTATTTTACATGCTTAGCAGACATCACATCTAAGGTACTATTGGTGTCCGCAGATAATGTGTTAATGTCTCCTTAAATTAAATTATATATCTGCTTAGCATATTTCTATTAGCAACATCTAATCTATTTTTTTCGTGCTACTCTCCCATATAGATCAAATTCAATAAGTTTGCCCTCAATAGGTCGGCATGTAAACATTGTAAAGGCAGCAGCTTTTCCAAAAAAATATTTTGTAATAGCTTGAATATTTTCACCAATTCTTTTGGTTGTCTTTCTAAGTCTAATCTTTCTGTAATTATTATAATTTTTTCTATGGGTTTTTAGGGATCTGCAATAAGACGAGGAACATTTATAAATTCGCCATGCCCGCAGTTCACCTGTCACAACCTCACATTGTCTACTGTTTCAGAAACATTTGCATGAAATTTTACAAATGGATGCTTCATATAGAGAATTTATTGTGGGAAAAGTGGGATATAAAATTGTTTTCTTGACGCAGCCCATAGACAAATGTGTTGATATATGGGCTGCGTCAAGAAAACAATTTCATAGGACTTCAATAACAAAATGAGGTTTCATTTACAATTTTCTTTTTTTATCTTTTTAATCCCGTTTTGCGAAATATTGAACTTCAAACCGATGTGGAGATACAATTTTTTCTGATGTTTCAACCATGACTCCAATTTTTCCATCATGGATTTTGATCATGAAATTTTCTTTATAATTTTCTGACAGTCCGCTTTGTTTACTTTAATTTTAATCCATGTCTAATAATTTTTTAAGCGAATGTTATTAAAAATTGTTTTTGCTACTTTGTCAATCTCGGAGGTTCTTATTATTCCATTGTTTGAACGTAGTGTTCAAATTTAAATACTAAAAACAAAAATATAACTGAATAGCCAAGCAATTTAAACAATGGGGGTATTATACCTACCTTATAAAAATTACAGTAAAATCTTCAGGCAAGTAACGAGAATTGGAGATTCGTTAAATTATGATTTTCAGTTATATAGCGACCGCTTTGAATTTTGCTCAAGACACGCTTCTTAGGCTCCGCTGAAGGGCTCAAAATTTATATATAGATTGCTTATGTAAATGATTCCAACTCAGGGTCCACAAAAGGATAATAATGCTTACCTGCCAATTTTTTAACCTTCATCGATAAAGTTATTAAAAATAATCAAGGATATTATAAAAGGAAATATCCCATTTCTAGAACTTGAAAGGACTGCGTAATTGTAATTGCGTACTATTGAAAAAAGTAGGCCTGAGTTGAATAAAAAAGTTTTTTCGAATATACCTAATCGATATTTTCATCAATGTCTTATTCTATATGAAAGTAATACTTTTTTCTTAATTTATGTAATGTTAAATTTTGGAAAAATGTTTATAAACATATATCAACATGTTGCACTACTTATTAGCATAGTAAAACAATTATTTCAAATATAATATTTTTTCATAACCAAAAGATTTTTTACAGATGAATAATAAATGTAGATATATATATATATATTTATGTTGAAACATTTTTACTTGAACGAAGTAAAATCGAAAAAAAACCAGTGTTCGGATAGGTGTTAATAATAAAATATTGTATAAAATAAGTTACCACGCACCACAATAATTCTTAACACTCTGTTGTAAATAAACGCTTTTAACGTTTTAAGATAGTTTAGTATAAAGGAGCAAAGTTGTGAGCGTTAGTAAATAACAAACGATTTTGATCGGAATTAAGTCGGAAAGACCCGACAATACACGAAGCTGGCCGAATGTCAAGAGGCGTCTTCCAATAAGAACATTTTAATTTCCATTCGAACGCGCCATTTCACATTAAAACCTGTCAAGTAAGAGTAGAACTCGCACTTCGATTGTTCTGGACCTATTTAGATACTTATACATAGTATTTCTATTAAACTATTTACAATTATTAATTTTTCACAATGTAAATATATTACGTACGGTAACATTTACAGCTGTAAAACATGGTGGTACATATTTTGAAAATTATGACATCTTGAATCATTGCCATAGTGTTTCTACAACTATAATTCTAAAAACTCCGTTTTTTCCTAATTTTTGATTCAGTAGTCTCGGAAATAAGGAAGAAGCATATGTTTCAGTACTTAATTTTATTATTATCGCCCTCTAGCCCCCCCCCCCCCCCCCATATATGTTATCTATTGAAATAGATGCAGATTAATATGTTTTATTAGCTATTGTGCCAATTTTGCAAGTTTCTACATCAATGGCCTTATGAGCAAAACGCCTGTGACAAACGGACACATCAGTGATCTTACAAAGTTCCATTTTTTCTCTTGAGGTACCGAATCCTAAAAACGTAACGATTTTAAATTAACTCACTGGTCGTGGGCGCGAAATTTTGAATAAATAACGGTATAAATTTAAAAAAATAAAATTGTATCTATCGTTACAGGTGAGAAATAGAAAGAGGAAAATTAATTTTGAACATTCTGCCAGCGAAGATGAAAGCCTGTTACTGTAATCTCTCCTCTCTTCTACCCCCTGCATTTTATATTATTTTAAATTGTATAGTTTCCTCGCCGACTAACGGCAACAAATACCATTGGGTTATCCACCGCCAAGTATACGTTAGGATTCATTTTTGCCGGCCACACAATTAAGTTCGTTTGTCTATTGCCAATTTCGATAGATATTATATGTATGTATAGAATAATAGCTGTGAAATATTTTCAAAGTTTTGCTGCATAATTATATTTATATTTGTAACACTGTCATTTTTTTCCAAATTTTCTTGTTACTTGTTATTGAAAAAGAGAGAGGAGTAGTAGGAGAGAAGAAAATATCAGAATCTGGATAACATAAAAGTATGAAAATATCTTTCTGAATTCTTCAAAAAAAGCTCTTTGTTAATTTACAAAATTAATGTCAATAAAGTTTACTTAATAATGAAAAGAAATGATGCTGAAAATTTATTTTAATTTAATTTAATTTTAAAAAAGCTCTTTGAACAATACGTGGAATTAATTATGTCCGACCGAAAAAATTGTTCAACCTTCCAAACTTTAGTAGCCCCAGAGACTTTTTACAATTTTTTTTTGAATTCTCACAATTGTTACACAAGAATTAAACGATTTATAACAATGTTAAATTTTAATCTCAGAAAAGCCAGCAGAAAAATAAAATGGTAGACTACTTATCTGTCAAATCATTATGTAAATATATGCTTAATATACAACTTCAGGGTGTCTATGTTTTATTGCAACGTGCCAACTTCATCTTGTTTTTTAAATATGTCACTCTCATCACTTTTTCATAACGCGCGCCAATAAATGAATTCTATAGAGTCCTAAGTTCCTAGTATAAATCTTGGAAATAACTAAATATTGTCGATTGAAGTTAAGCAATGGCATTAAAGCTCGATCACTATTTTCTCAATATAATTTAAAATATCGTGTACACAATAATTGAAACCTGTAACTATGATAACCTTTAACTATAATCAATATTAAACACGCCAATCTCACTGAATAATAACTATAAAAGGCTTTTAAAATATCGAACGACTCATACCACTAGTACCTTTACTCAATTCAGAGTAAGTGGTTGTCAAAATAATTTCGGCTAAGGAGTGCTAATTTGAGAAATAAAAACAAATACATATATTTATTTATTTATTTATCTACTTTAATGTATCATAATCATACCTACGGCGGACTTACTGCTACGAGAGTAATCTCTTATAGCCAACGAGACCACTAGTCCTGTCCCGTTCGGCGAGAGGCCGAGAATCGAACCCGGGTCCCCACGAGTGCGCCACGCCGCCAAGGGCCGTATGCCTTGTGATCAACCCAATACATTGCGGTGACGACATCATATGTATCACAACCACATTTTATTTATAAGTTAAATAAACTATAATACATATTATTAACGTACTATACTCAGTTATACTTTTTGGGCTTCTTTATGACATTTTGTTTGTGCCTATTATTTACACTATCTTGCTAAGTAAATCGTTTAGTACAATAACGACTACATTTTATAATAATGGTATTAAAGAGAATTTATTGGAAACACATTTCTGTAACAAAAAAATAATTAATAAAATGATGTTCAGAACGCGGGCTGTCAAAACATATAATTCCGTAACAGTCTTGCACCGCGCGACATTATTTACCAATTTGACGACTTTTCTGTTATTAAGTTCTGCCAAGACATTTCATATACATAATTTAGGATAAGTTATGATAAATAAAAACATTATATTTGACATATATCTAATAAATGCACGTACGAAGTAGAAATAATCGATACCACTGGTGAGCATTTCGCTATAATAATTCTTATATTTAGTAGAGTTCCCTATCGTTACTAATAAAAGTGCTGTCAGTTCGTCATTTTAATCGATTATGATTTCTCAAATGTTTATACGTACATAAATATGTACGGAACCCTCGTAATGCGAATTCTACTCGTTTTGGCCATGTTTTTATTTAGTTGTTATGCTTATAAAACATTTGTACTGTTGATCTCATAAAGCGCGAGTCATCGCAGCGCCATACGTCGCCCCGCCTGGCGCGCAATTTACTTCAATTTTATAAGAGACGTGCCCCAAGTAGATTTTCCCGAGAAAATTAATTATGGTATATTGTTTACCCTAAAAAGAATTAACAATATGAAAAGTTTGAATAAAATCGTTGCAACCATTGTTTAGAAGAAAGAGTTTTGAAAAGTTGTATTACGTAAAAAAAGTCGAAAAACATTTGTAGAAAAACTCCTACATATATGTATATATATATATGTACCTACTTAATATCGATTCCAATCGAAATGTCAACTTCCGATTTTATCAGACTATGATAAAATATTTTCTTTATAATTTATTAATTTTGTCATTTTTTATATAATTTTAAATGTCTTTCTATTTTTGGCTAGATAATAAAATATTTACTTCTCTCCTTAGAATTTTTTAAATTTCGCCAAGGACATGATTAAAAATTCATACAAAATAAAAGAATTATAGGTAATCCTTGAAATTTATATAATTGAGTAAAAAAACATTAGGGTAGGCATGCAATAAAAGAAAAGCGGAACGACTTCGCACATGAAAAATGTTTAATATTAACGACAAAAGAGAGGCTGTGGAAAAGTTTATAGATTAAAAGAAGTCACCTATAAAAAATTAAAGTGAGTATCTATTTATGAAGCATCTTAATTACTTATCAAAAGTAATAAAATAAACGATTTAAATAGTCCAATATACACAATATTGTAAAACATCACAGGAAAATTAAGTATTATTTTCAAGAAAAGTTTGATCGTGGCTCGGCTCGCGTTAATATAATTTAATATTTGGTATTCACGCAAGCCTGAATCAATGATTAGAACAAGTCTAATATTATTTTAATTTTACTGAAGCTCCATTATGAAAGAAGTTTCTTAATATTGTTATACTTACACTTAGGCACATGTGAATATTTAACGTTACATAGTATTTCTATTAATATGCCTTGTCACTATGACAATTTAAAATTTCTACAACGGATGGACTCGTGAGTAATAAATTATCTTATATTTTTCTTTTGAGCTACAGCACTCGATAACTATTAGTTTTTACCAAAATTGCTATTAAAATCGTTCACGGAAACGATCATTTCCATGAACAAGTTATCGATAGTTTAATCACTCTCACGCAGTGTCTTTGTTTAATATAAAAAAATTGGAAAATTGATATGGCACCTTAAAACTATCAAAAAAAGTTCATATGCATCATACACAATTTAAATTGACTCACTGAGAAGAGTATATTTCCACATAAGTAGATTCGAAAGAAAACATTGATGTGTGACTTTTTGAAAATGTTACCTATTTTATTACAACGATTTCATATTTTTCCCTTCATAGGTTCATATTACATAAACATTTCTCTATCAGTGCCGCGTGTTTTCAATCTTTTTTACGACGACTGGAAGGGCCCACGCGATGTACTAAAACGGTTTCCATTTTTTAAGGTTCCTAGCCAAGCTTGGCACCCTTATAGTTTCGTCATGTCCGTATGTCTGTCTGTTAGTCCTTCTGTATGTAACAGTGATATAAAGGTGATTTTTATATAGATTTATAATGCCTACGAAGTTACAAAATAAAACTTTAAAAAAATTTATGGAGTAGAAAACGGGCGTCCTTTTTTACCGAACCAAGTTGTGTAAAGTATTTAAAAAATATGGGGGGTTATGTCATTAACACTTTTTCTATGCTGTTTACAAAATATTAGGCGTTAAAGTGGTCGTTTTTATTAGAGTTACGTATCTCCACCCCCTAACAGCTAAGCTTTTATTTTTTATATCTTAAAAGCATTAACGATAGTAATATATATATATATATATATATATATATATATATATATATATATATATATATATATATATATATGTGTGTGTGTGTATATATATATATATATATATATATATATATAACGAAATTTAAAGGAAAATTATCACAGCTGAGTAGACTCTGCTAGCTTACGAATAATAATCGCACAATTTATGACACGTAGCTAGGTCTGTAAAAAGTTCACTGAAATGCTGTAGAAGTAACCTAAATGAACAGCAAAATTAACTTAGTATTTCTAAATGTACATTATGTAAGATATAGGTAATAGACATTGCCCACTATATAAAGATATAGTGGGCAATGTATTTATGTTGTGAAAAATTAATATTTGTAAATAGTTTAATTGATATACTTAAATATTATTAAATGCCTAAATATGCAAGAACTATAGTGCGAGTTCTACTGGTACTTGATAGATTCCCATTTCTGCATTAGTACAACATGTTTCCAATGTTTTTTTACAATTGAAAAAAGAGGAGTAGACAGACGGACCCAAGCAATTTCTAAACGGATTTCCGTTTTTTTTAAATACGTAAAATATTTTGTTAACATATCGCGTGAGGTTACCATATAAAAGAAAAGAATAAAACTTACATTTCAAAAACGTATAGTTTGTTATATATGGAATAAAAAAATTAAAAAGAATGGTCGACGAGGAAAGTAATCACAACCTTCGTGTATTGCCAGTAACTAAAATTAACCATCTAGTTATAGATGAAATTTTCATTTTCTTTTTTTCAATCTTTCGCCTTTATTCAATTTTTATTTTTGCTTATGGAGTACAAATAAAAACTAAGAAAGATATACAAACGTAATCCTTTTCTTCAAAATTGTTTTCGACCTTTGAGAACAACCCCTCAATACGTATAGTTTTAGGCAATAAAACGCTCGTCAAAAGAACGTCAACCTTAATCTACAAGAGGCAAATTCAGGTCCACACGCTAAACTTCAAATTCAAATCAACCCTCCGATAGCTCCGACGTTTCTACATAAATTCTGTCGCAACTTTAATAACATTGATCAAATAGAACAAAAGTGTGTGGACCGAACACTCGACGTAGACAACAATTGTATGAAAGTTAAAAAAGAAAGGCGAATGAGCGATGGGGTGGCGCGAAGCGGGAAGGGAGGGGGCGGCACTGAGGGGGATAAGAAATAGGAGATTGTGTGTAGTGTTGGTATGTAGTCATCGGGCGCCTAAAGGTGCCTTATTCTCTACACAATTCAAAGGTATTTCGTGTTCTTCATACGCAAATATCTGTTCGTTATAGGAAAACTCGAGTGGCGCGGGCTGCGCGTAGGGCGGCACGCTGCTCGATTTCGATTGGTTTTTATCGATAATACAAGTATTAGAGCTTTATGGGAAATTAAAATAATGATCGCGTATATCATATATAAATCTGTATTTAAGCTAATCGCGTGTATCATATATAAACCAGCATTTAAATAATTAAAGAAGGAAATTATGGCCAACTAGCAGGCTGAAAAAAATTATAAGGTTTGACTATGTACTAGAGTGAACAGATCACGCATCGAAGAAATTGCATTACAAAGATTATATGATTATTAAAATGGTCCACGAAAATGGGTTAATAATTCCGATTTTCTAACAAAATTATATTTCGAAGCTTTGTACGATACTTCTTCTTACGAATACATTAGTTTCTATACAAAGTAAAATAACGAATTTTACGATAATTTTGAAATGTGGCCTTAGTTGGCCTTAGTCCAACATTTAATCAAAAGCAATGAGTTGGAAGTATGACAAAAGTTTAGAAGACAGAGGGACCAATAAAATAATAAGTGTTTATTTTCAATATAAAATTTAAAAAAACGAAGGAAAATCAAAACAAATAATTATTTATTCCTTAGGAATGATCAGAAAAATGTTTTCTATAAAGGAGAAACCGAAATATATTAATAAGAAATAGAGACACAAATTTAAAAAGAAAACAAAGTACCAGATTAGTTTATTGCAAGGAAAATATGGATAAACGTTAAAAAATATGACGCAAATGAAACTCATCCGGTAGCAGGGGTTGAAAAGTCTTTCGATGTTAAGGAATGAGTTGGGTGTGGAGGATTAGATGATTGGAGAAAAACGTGTATCCCTAATAATTCAGAAACTCTCTCCTATCCGTACGAGGGTAGCACTGAAAGTTATTAGAAGTAGACGTTTGTAATAATGATAATAAACAAATTAATTTAATTTTCGAAACTCTTTGGCAATTCATTGAGATACCTTTTTGAATGTGTCATTTGTTTTTACAAATTGAAAGTAACTTTAATATTATGTACATCACGTCAAGGTGAATTTATCACAAGAAAATTATCGTTTGGTGAGTTTTTACGCGTAACGTAAGATAGTATCAATGCTGTGCGGCTCATGTTAAAGACTGACAAGAGAATCAGCAAGAATTGGATAAGTTAGGCATTGATATGAGCAAATACGGAAAGTTGAAGCTTTGTTCTAGGCGTTTTATGTAAAAACACTGTCCCATTGGTTGGCGTCGCGAAATGTTATAAATATTTGACAGAGGTCATTCAAATGCTGTACTCGATATTTTCACTTATGATGAAAGCTTGATATACTGTTATGAACCTGAAACAACAGGCAGTCTGTACAACGAATTTTTCCTTCTGAAAGGTGAAAAATCTACGAAGGTGAAAAAAGGAGGAAGTTCTGAAAATAAGCCTTCCATTTTTATTATTGAAATTATTTTGCATATAATCGGGAGAATGGACAAGTCCTTTTATGTCCTTTAACGTTTACCCAAGTTCAAAAACAAAATCCTCGGTTACCTTCGATCACCGCCACGAAGTTAGACTCGTTTAAGGGTATTAACATATCTATGTGTAAAAAAGTAATCCGCCATCTTCGAGCATTCGCCATATTGAATCTATGAAGCCAATTTCCACTATAATTACATCTGAAACCAAGGTCGAGGTAAATTTCCCAATAATTAAATCGAAATCGCTTAGTAGTGATCGTCGATGCTTTTAAATTCTTTATGGACGTTGCAGCTCATAAGAGCTGTTGTTTCAACACTTTGCTTGAACTGCTGTCTTTCTTATTTTACTTTAGGTCTTTCCTATACTATTGGTTTTATAAAAATTTTCAGCGCATCGTACATGATCAGTTAGTTAACTTTTAACATATCTGCTGTATCATTCTTTTTAATTCTGGCCACAGTACCTTTAGTGAATAATAACAATTAGCCATCCTTGTGATATATGTCTTTAATAATGCTTTTAATTCGATTTATATGTTATAATCATCTAATATTTCACAACTCTATTTAAACTGATTTAAAGAATACGTTCTGTAAGCAATTTATGGAACTTTCTAGTTCTTGTTCAAAATGGATCGAGTTAGTTGGTACTACCTAATGAAGGAGTTCTTTCAATACGTTTTTTTCGTATTTTTTAAATGCTATTATCCGAAATCTTAATCCTGAATGCCATCCATACATTATTTGAATTGGTATTAGTGATATCAGTACCGATTTCTGTGATCGGTTAAAAAGTTTTTAAAACGGGTGTTTTAATCAACCATTAAAAGGTCTGATTATATTTATTGCTATAAATTATTTAGAATTAGTTTAAAAATATATATTAGATCTGCCACATTGTTATTTAATACGTATCTTGATACCCAACTTGTCTAGAGTCAAATATCTGTCAATCGACCAAAATGAATGTTGATGCATAGATCTCACCCAGCGTCGCTTAAAATTATTAGGGTATCTTAAAAATCGACTGGTTCAAGAAATTACCATTGTTTGTTTACTTGTTTGTCTCGCTTTCACACCACAAACACTCAATCAATCTAATGAAATAATGCATGTATATAATCTGTATCACGGAAATTAAAACAAGGTTCTTCGTCATCACAGAATAAATTTTTTTTTTCTAATTAAAAAAGAACAACAACAACGTAACAGGGCATGAACATATATAAATGTGTATGTTTACACAATAAGTGGATAATATTGACTTAATATTACAAATAATCTCTTTGTTTTTAAAAATATTTATATTAGATTAATTAACGCACTGAATGCCACGTCTGCCGTATCTGGCAGACAGCCGTGTTTCCGGAGGTGCCACTATTGGCAGACGGGTATGTTTCAGTGAGTTATATTTGAAGCCGTGTCTGCTAACGTCGATAGGCGGTAAACATTTTAAAAAAGACATTTATATATTCACATTCAAATATACAAGGTTCACATACCATATTTATGTCTCCCATCTTATTTATTTCAAAACATAAGTGACTAATTAAAATAAATAAGGTAAAAGATATATAATAATAACACACTAATATTATAAATGCTAATGTGATTTTGTCCGTCTGTCTATTACATTTTCACGGCTAAACTGCCAAAGAGATTTTAATAAAATTTGACAGAAAAGTAACTTGTAACCTGAAGAAGGATATAGTATATGCGACGTCATCATAGATTCAATATTGCGAATGCTCGAAGATGGCTTGAATGACTACTTTTTTATTAAAGATCCCACTTGACATTGATATAAAATGAACGGGGTTGGTATGTAGAATACTAAGATGTATAATTATTAATAAATTACCTGACCATAAACAAAAGTAAAATTTATTAATATGGTACGCGGCGAAGTAGTTGTGTGTGTTTATGCAATAACAAGTCACGCCCACCCGGACGGGCATATGCGTGAGGGCATCCGTTGTTGACGGACGTCTGCTACCGCGCCGCACCAAAACAGCTAATACATACAAATGTGTATGTATATATATATATATATATATATATATATATATATATATATATATATATATATATATATACTGAAATACGCAGTAATAAAAAAATCCGAGATTTTTATAAATTACAAAACCAACGAAAATTAAAAATGTATTATAATAAATTTCATCGTTTTCATTTACTTTTTGCAACCTCTTGTGGCCAACTATTTGTGGCCTCTCCGTGTTAAAATTCTTCCATCTTAACCACCACACTCTCATCAACATCGCACTCTCTTTGAATATCTGCATTCTATCACGCATACATTCTGCAACTTCTGCATACATTCTGTAACGAACTCGTTTCTTGCAAATTCAATTTATTTTCATGCTTCTTTTTATCTTATCCAACACCGAAAGTCTTATGGGATTATTGGCATCGATTTATACAATTTTAATTATGTGTATTAACTCTCGCTCTCTTTTATAAAGGCATTATTACCATACTAACTATGAATGGAAAAAAACAAAATATTGAGTATTTTCAATCTTGTTATATCCTTAAGAACTAATTTTTTTGTGTATATTTGGCATATAGATAAACATCGTTTCATCCTATCCAATTTGCTGTTACATTTGACAATGCTCATAAAAGACTGTTTATAAAAAATAGCACTATAGTCCAATCTGAATGCCTTTTGACCAGATATTTAATAAGTGATGCATGGACTCTCGAAATGTGGATATACATGATACAATCTTAATTGGAAATCAATTTAATATCACCATTGTATTGGAATTGAGCAAGTAAACCTTGTGTGCATATTCTGCTCCAGTAATAATTTTCCAATATAATGGTTCATTTGGTTAGTCCATAGGATTCAATCCGTTTTAGCCTCCTCAGTTCGTAGATAGTATCCAAGAATGGAATGTCTTCTACGTTTGTATGATTTACAAGGGGATGTCAAAAAGTTTGCGGAATGGGGTGGAAGGAAGATCAAAAAACGTAATGCTATTTTTCCTTTTCAATAAATTATCCCTTAACTCTAAAACATTTCTCGCTTAATTTATTTATAATCTGTCGATTAATTTATTGATGCCCTTAAAAAATGTTTCCTTTTTATCTTGAAAATAAGCTGAAATTTCAGACTTGACCTTCATGTTGTTTTGACGGAGGCGCGAGCATGAGAATTCTCTGTACCCATCTTGCGCTAAATTTTGACATGCCAATATAGTCAGGAATATTCAAAATGATTGTAGAAGATACTCCAGCCGTTTGTCCAATATGCTTCTTCTTTAATAGAGCATTTTCCAATGCAAGTTTTTCGACTTTTCCAATAATGTCCGAGGTAGTGGGTTCAATCGGCCGTCCAGAGCGCGGGTTTTCGATTAAAGCCATACTTCGTTTGGAGAAATTAAGCCACTTGTAAATTATGATTTTACTAAAGCAAGAGTCCCTACAAACCGAAGACGTCTTATTCAATATGACTTTTGGTATTTTTCCAGAAACTTGAGGACAGCTTGAAATTTGATTTTCTCCATAGTCGACGATTACTTCCAGAATGAGTTGCTTGGTCGATGATAGCTCATAGGTTAATGGGTTAATGACACAATTAAGCTGAAAGTTAATATATATATATATATATATATATATATATATATATATATATATATATATATATATATATGTATATATATATACTCGTAATGACTTTTTTATTAGCGACTATGTGAGCAAGCAATCCCCACCCTCACCGTCCTCTCCATTTCGCGAACTTTTTTTATTCATCCTCGTAATGGTATATTTTCTTGTATTATGGTGTATTCCATAAACATTTTGTAAGCACACCCATGAATCCGTTTTGGTTTATTTGAATTATATTTCTATTGAATTCTTTGGTAAAGACGCATAATTGTAATCATTATTACATAATTGTAATCATCCCGATTTATTTAATGACAGACGGGCAGATTATTATTTTGCACAGTGGGTTGAATTGGGCGTGCTTTCCGATTAAGCAACACATCTGACTATTTGAGCTTAATTTATTCTACGTTTTGTTTGACCTGATGTTACCAGTTAAGACTGTTGCCATGACATTTTCAGTATTAAATTTTTTAATATAGAAAATTTGATCACCACACAGCAATTCAAAATACTAGTCAGTTTAAAAATATGCTCTGTTTCAGCTAACCGTAAAGTAAGTCTATGATGGACCTATGTTTAAATGAAAATATAAATTTGCTATATTCTTGGGTGTGTAATATTTGAGTTTCGTAAGTCCTAGTATTTTTGACAGATCATTCTTATTCATAACGCCATCTATTTGGGATCCTAAAAAGTAAAAGTCAAAAATATTAATCTAAACTCTAAAAATATACAACGTTACATAAAGCATTGCTCCACCTATTGATTATTATACTGAACTTTCTAATTGTTACAAATTGCAAAACCGTGCGCTATAAAATCTCACGTAACAACGGCCACGAATTTTTCAAATTGTTTTCATTTTCTATTCGATAAAATGAAAAATAATTTGATATTTCTCCAATTTGGACAAACTATAAAGGACAGGTTTTGCTATGAGGTAATCAATTAAACTCGAGCAATAGAGGAACGTAATAAATACACAATTAAACAATGGTTCTTTGCTACTTCATACCATTAAATATACTCGTGAAATGTAATTTTAATACCTTTTCGAGCCACAATCGCTTTCCCCGCCCTAAGCGCTTCACGATAGATAAGTGGAGAGGTAAGGCAAGACGACTACCGGTGTGTGCGCGAGCGTACGTGCGACTAGTGTGCGCGACGAACACGTATGAGCGACGCGACACCGCCGCCGAGGCGAGAACTCCGCCCATGTAAAATAAATAAAGAAGGAAAAAGTGTTGAATTTCAATCAGAGCGCTGGCTGAATAGTTGGGGCAATAAAACGTGCGCCGCGCGCAATAACTCCGCGGGTGACGTGCGCACCGCTTGACGCGGGGTACCGTTCCGGAGGAAGTCGTGGTGGCGAGACCCACTGGTATGACTGCCTATCTCGGCGAGAGAAACCCAAATTCTTCTGGGTGAATTAGATATGACTTCGATAATTCGATCGCTTGAACGCTAGCCTTCAAACTTTATGTGTTCATTACATTATTGGACGTAGAAGATGTGGCTACACTTCTATATTTAAGTCGCAGCTCAATTAGTTGAAAATTTGTGATTTTTATCTATCTCGTTTTTAAATGTGTACCCGCAACTTGGCTAAATAAAAAGGTCACCCCTACAAACGCACATAATTCCGAAACATAATTTCTCTTTTTTTAAATATTTCATTATCTGTCAAAACAACCTCAGAAACTTAGCCTAAATAAATGCATGCAAGTAATTTTAAACAATTTTTCCTCCTCCAACTTCTCTCTACATTTCATCCCTCATACTTTTTTCAGTTGCCCTTTCGACATTTCACATTTTTTGTTCCTGTTGAAAAATCGGAAATTTCGAAAAATCTGAGATGTTTCTTTTTTTCATGATAATGTTATTATATCATAAGTATGTGTTGTTTAAATGCATTCCAAAATAGTTTTCAATTCACTGTTTCTATAAAATTTACACGTATGTAGTGAACTCGTTGCTGAAGCGGCGACCTTTACCAGTCAGTTTAAGTAAAATCTAAACGAATTATTTTAATACTTTGCTTAGTCTTACCGACAGTCGCAATTAATTAATTATTTTTGGGTATGCAGGTAATAGCCACTCTATTATAACATCCTCGCTTTTGACCGAGAAAATCAAATAAATTATTACCTTATCATATAAAACCTCCAACAAGAAAATTGCTGAACAAAATTCGTTAGCTATTATAATTATTTTAACGTTGTAAAGGGAACTTATTCTTACCACCTTATTAAATCTTTCAATGTTTCATTCGATAGCAGTTACTCGTATATTAATTTTCCATTTTTTTTTACTATAATACTAGTGTTGTCTCGCATAGACAAGATTTACATACATGTAATATTTTATTTAATTATATGGTTTAAATTTATTAGAACTGAAACTACACTCGGAATTGTAGATTGTTACACACATTCCGTATAATTTTAAAATGATAAGAAAATTTCTGTTTCAGCAAATATACTTTCTCCCTAATTGTCAATTTTTTACCTTGTTGGCCTTGCTTTGTCGGCCTTGAAAAACTCTATTTAAATTCTTTTGGTTTAAGATTAGTATATATCTGAACCCGAAATATTACCCCAAACGTAATGTATTTTGATATGATATACATTAGTTTTGAACCGCATCTCTACTCAAAATTGTAGACGGTGTCATTTTTACCTTCTTTATAATATTTTATGAAACGGACTAAAGAATTGGATCCTGTTTTTCGACTTCACCAGCGTATCGCATTACGCATGTCAAGTGTATAGGTTTATTTCCCGCCCAACTCCGTGCCCCGCGAAAGACAAAGCGTCACGACGACTGCTCGGGGAGACGGGCCGCAAGGACCCCGCCGGTCCCAGCACATTTATTTACTTAATTCTAAATTGAAAGTAATCGGCGGCGAGCTCTAATCGTTACGTTTAGCGTCCATTGTGGAGCCGTGGATGGTGGCGTCGCGGCGCGCGACGTCGCCGCCGCGGTGAGAGCGAGATGCGCGGCGTCACTTTAACACTTTGCTGCGGCCTGCTCGACTGTGTGGGCGGTGCACTTTCGGGGTGGAGACATCCCCTATTGAACTATGCTTCAAATCGACACCAAATTTAGTGTGATTTTAATCATAATTTTTGTCATCCAGCTCAACTTTGAGCTGTTCTTGTTCTTGGCTATCGTTCTTGTTCTTGGAATAACATACTGACTTGCTCAAACACGCATTTGTCCACTTACTTCCATACATGTTTATTTGAACTTCCAAGTCTACTTCCAAATCATGAATTGTATACACGTATAGTTGCTATTGAACTTGACATAAACCTTAATGTATGAATGTATCATGTATCAATTATTGGAAGAGTTAACGGATCAAAATAATTCAGGTTGCAACCCTCAACGATTTATTATTATTTGTTCTGCAGATTCTTTTATATCATGAACGAATGTTACAAGTTTATCAACTTGTTATTTTAAGCTTGGAACTTTAAATTATATCTATTTATTTATTGAACTCAGTAAAATTAGTTCCAAAAGATAGGTAGAGCCCGCGTAAATATGAATTTTGGTCAATGGGGCCACAAAATTGTAGAATACCTTATAATTACTTAATGTCGGACTGTCATTTTAAAATTTTTGGTTTAATTTTTTTTTCATGTGTCAAATAATTACAACGAACAGTGCTACGCGCTATCAACATTTATCATATGAAAAATCTAGAGCCTACAATTTCAGCATCATTTTGGTAGTGATAGTCATCAACAATAGATGATAGATGCTTATAAATCTGGAAAAGCACGATGTAGTATGAGCTCTACAGTTTTACCATGCGTGGAAATAGATCCCAAAATAGTCTACTTCATCGAAACTATCAAACTTTCGAGCTTAGATTGTAAAGAGATTTTCACATTTTCATAACGATAACCAGTCAAGATAACCTACCCACAGATGGATGGGTAGGCTCTGGAATATACAGAAAGATCCCTTAAAAATAATATCATAGAAATTTGTCACGAAAATAAAAATCATTACGTATTCGCTAATCATGATATCCAGATTCCAGAAATAACCTTAACTAAGAATGCTCTCAATCTATATTTATAAAACAGGAATAAGAGGAATCGTTGATATTAATTTTTTTGTAAAATAATTTATTCGTTGTGTTATTTATTCGTTGTAGATTTTAATAGTAGGTCGCTGTGAAATAAATGCAGTACGCGGCAGGCTTTGTAAAACACATACCGTATTGTTTGTACATATAATATACGTCACTAAATAGTTCAATAAGCATAATTTGCGACAGCTGCCGTAGCAAAAACGATAAAGAGTAAATTTATTTTTCCGATTAGCAGTCATTGAGGTTTTTTGTTTGAATGAGGAATCATTATGCTGAGAACAAGTCATTTATACTGTTGTGAACAAATGCAGAGAGAGAGTTTCTTAATTCAGCCTATGTATTTAATTTTCGTTTGTTAACATTTCATTATTTTGAATAAAACCACGAAATTTAATGAAACTTTTTTAAAGAAAATTTCCCTCTTGTAAACAATAATAGAAACTAGAAAAAAATTATTATGTGAGACAATATCTTCAAGTTCACATCTTATTGTTATATAAAATTATCTTCACAAAAAATTCAAGAAATTAAATATTTTTTAGATATTTGCTATTTAAATAGGCCGTTTTTTTTTCTTTAATGTTAAAGCCCGAAAAAGACAAATTTGGGGCCGGCTTTTAAATTTAAAGATAGTGCTGTGTGTCTTTAAAGTACTGAAAAGTATATTGTACAATTCGTCTTCATGAAAATTTGTCCAACAAATTCAAAACAATTTTTGTTCAATATTGGCTAAATCCATGAACGCAAGCTGGAAGCTCTAATGCTGTACTACCAAAGCGCGCCAATGTCTTGTCTCTGTTAATATTTGTTAAAATCTGAAACATCCTCTCACGTATTCCAAATGAGTAATAACACTGTGCGTCACACGCCTTGTTGTCAGCTAATTCATCAGCCGTTCACGCAGCGGGTTAAGTGTCGCAGCGGTACTGGTACGAGTAATCACAGCCATCCATTCGGTTAAAATTACCCGGGATAAATTAGTTAAGTAGACGCTTCCGTTAATCGTCAGTTAGCGGCCGCCGCCGTTTAAATGGGTATAATGGATTAATTTATACATTTATGAATGAGGACGTTTTCGGTGTCATGCGCGAGCGAGGATCGCCCCATCCTGATTGTGGCGTGATTGCGGCGACGTTTCCTATGAGGGCATCCTCTATTGAGCGGTGAGTAATTGGACGCGGCCGGAATTGTGTGCGTTCGCTGCTTGCCGTGCCCGAATGTCTGTGGTCCCCACTTTCGGCTGCCCTTTGTCTTTTGGCGGTTTTTTGAGCTTGTGGTTTTGGGATGCAAGTAGACTGGAGAAAAATGACACTGTTTATTATACGAAAATATGATTAATGTAAAGAAGGTAGTGTCACTGGTGCTCCAGCATCTAAAAATCGTCAGCTCCGGAGCTAGCATAAGTTGCAAAGTGAATGTGAAGGAAAATTGTTATTGTTTTTTTATTCTACTACATAGGTTATGACTGCACATACCAATGGATCCGATCTGCTGTCATACATCGTTTACAAGAAATTCGTATAACAGCTATGGAAATCCTTTAAATAAAATTATGCACATAAAATTTGTATTTATCCATCGATGCATTCTACTTTATTGACTCTTTTTATTAACTATTGTTTTATTTTGCATATTTACTAATATGCATAACTTTCATATTAATATTAAGTATCACAAAATCGGGCGTTAATTTTTAGTTTAATGACCAAAATTTTTCTTTTGCTTTTGTGAATCGTCAATTTTCCCAGTATAAGCTACAAAGCAACTAATTTGTAATTCGCGCTAAACCTCTATTTATGAAGGAATTTGAGAAAGTTCATTTCTTAATGCATACGATTCAACATCTAAAGATAATTCCCTGACCGCGCCCCTACATTTCAATTGCATTTTCCGACGAGTGCATAATGACTAAGAGTATTAAATTTTTATGAAGCTTCCGCCTATCTACCGACTGGCACGCACGTAAAGCCAGCGGCATGTTTATAAACCTTGGCGCGTGTCCTTTGAATAAAACAACGACGAGCGCATCGCCCACTGCAATCTGTACATCATTTTTCCATCGCGGGCGAGCGGTGGTGGAAGGACGGGCGGCGAAACCACCCCCTCACCTCCTCGGAAGTGCTCCCGTGGGGTGAGCGTGCGCCTCTTTAAGGGAGGAAGGGGGTTACCCGCCCGCCCTCGTCGTCTTACCGCCTTTCTTTTTATCATTCGCTCTCCTTTATTTTCGAATGCAAATAAAGTTCCACACACGTGTGAGAACCTACGCCGCTGCTCGCCTCCCCAGCCTCCCTTCCTCCTCCCGCTCCGATGCATGGGTATTATTTTGCTCTAATGTTGTGTATGGTACAGCGGATGGGTAAGTCACGCAACCCAATTTCAATGTGCGACGCGGGGGTTCGTTTTGATTTAGAGCATTTATTAGGTGAAGTATGGTTTGTGAAGGTTTTTCTTATGCCTAGTGAATGTTTTCTCCTCTATTAGAATGGACTTCTTTAAACTACGAACTATATTATAGACGATTCATTGTTCTTTCTGATCCATTAATTCTAAATGAATATCAATTAAAATATAAGGAGAAATGTTGATTATTAAATAGATAGTGTTTTAGTTGTAGACATTTTTTATTTGTTGATTAAAAATATTATTATAAAAATAAAATATAAAGAGTTAAAAATAGTCTTATAAGAGTTAATAATAATATTCATGTCGAAACGGAAAAAATGATTTTGGTCAAGCATAACTGTATTTTATTAAAGGTAAACATTTTTACATCGTTGTCATGCCTGGATCTGTGCTGCCAGCTAAAAAAATTGTACTGTATTCAAATAAAAAATAACAGCAGGAAATAAATACAAAATTTACGTGAAGTCGATTAAAAGAAGGAACGATATATTTGCAATGTAATGCTACGTGGTATGACAACAACATGACACAATAGAATACTCTTGTGAAACGGAATGATTGATTCTTTACATCTTTTATTAGGTTCGATAATAAAATTGTCATGGGAAGAAAAATAAACAAATGAAATGTAACTCAGTAATTACGTATTAAATAATGTATGTAACAAAGTATGTGCGAATCATAATTATGCTAAGTCTACATTTTCAAATGGCTTATTGGGACCTTTATTCAGCTAAATATAGAAAGTGATACTGTAAAATACATATAAATAAAATCATAAAGATGTTATAAGTCTTTTGACTGCATGTAAAAATGTTTTATCCATAGAAAAAAACCAAGAAAAGTGAACCAAGATAAATTGCAATGGCATCCATTCAATGGCAACGCATAAATATGGTGTATATATATATATATATATATATATATATAAACATACACACACACACCCGCGCACGCTCACACGCGCACACGCACACACATATTGAATGCTTAATCGATCTATTTATCGTTTGCAAGTTTACCGTTATATCCCATTATTTGGTACATCAAATAACTTAGTTTTAAGTGTCAAAACAATACACATGTACTATGTTTTGAATAATATAAGTTACATCTTAAAATATAGACATCGGAATTCTATATCCATTATTTCTATGTTAATTCACATTTACTGTGAGCGATTTCCAATTTTAAATTGTATATAACATTTTATTGTTTGCCAAGAGCAATTCTGCCATGTATATATCTATGGCTAATATAAATCACAGGTAATGAACGCTGATTCTGGACTCATACCACTGAGCTATACACACCCCTGAAGGCATTTACTAACCCGACCATCTACAACATTGATCGGGCCATCTCTTCGATTATAATATTCAAAATATGGAGCCGTCCCCGGCGACCAGCCGCGCCTCTGTTTGCCGGCCGACGCACCCGCCGCGGCGCCTGACAGTGATAGATGAAGGCGGATGAAACTTTGGGCCAATATGACCCAATCGTCTATAGAAATCGACACCTTGGCTGCGTCACCGCAACGAAAATATTTAGAGTCCACAGCCCGCCGCCGATGAATTATGTCCCGAGGTGGGATCCAATATTATCTTTGTGGAATTTATAAGTGCTTTCGGTGTCGGAAAATTTATTCCAGCCGCAACCTTCCCGGCTGCTGGTTAATATCTTAAAGGTTAGAATTTTTAGAGAAGTTATCGGGTTCGAGATCCGGTTTAACGAACTTTTATAGAATAATAATAAGAATTCTGATTCCTTTTAATTATTTCTCCTCACACCAAATTTTTAATGGTCTTCTCTACTAGTCAATTTGACAACGATCTGTCTCAGATTCGCGTGCTGCACGTTTGTACGCATGAAAAAAAGGGTAGTTTGCATCTAGTTTGGACTTCTTTGGCACTTATTCTGGAGCAACCCAGAAGAGGCTGATGCTGACAAGACTGCAGCTTTCTTTTTTACACCTTGAACGGGAATGGTATTTCGATGCCCCCTCCCCTCCAGATTCTGTATTCTGTAATCAAAATCCATGTATTTTGTCAGAAGTGAATTCAAAATAAATTGAATTCGAATACAGAAATTGTTAAATTCGGTGGAAAATCTCAATAATAGTTATGGAGATAATGGCGTTAAAATGCTTTTTGAATTTGTTCGGCCAGATAATATTACCAAGAGTTCAAGCAGCCTTTTAAATTCTGGTTTTATTTCAATCTAGTATACTAGTATAATTTCTTGTTTGTTGTGCGATTGGCAGTTAACAGTGAAGGTCTGATTTTATTTTCTTCAAACTTTTATGCTCCTAATTTATTACAAGATGTAATTTTTATTTGTAGTAAATGAGAAACACATTAGGTTTACTTTCGAGGTATGATAAAATTGTAGAATACAAAGAAAAATGATTTTATTATATGAATATAACAGAAAAATTAGAAGACTTGGTTGTTTTCGTGGGCGACAAAATATTCGATTCCGCTTTTGCATCTTCATTAAATTAAGTATACTTAAACACCATCGTAATTGTATATTTTATTTATTGTTCGACATATTTACGAACTATTCAAAAAACTTCGTTTGTATGACATTTGATGTCTTCGTCACGCCACAGTATATACTTCACTTGATAAATTATTTTACTAAGAACTAAAAATGTTCCTTTGCCTAATCTACTTTAATCTTAAAAGTATTTCTCTAAAAAATAAAAACTTCTTATGTACTAGTAGAAGTCGCGCTACGAAAGTTCCGTGCACATAATACTTGTAAACAGTACATAATAGGTCTATGAAATTATTTACAATTATTAATATTATTTTTCACCGTCTAAATATATTACCTAGTATATAATTACAAGTGTAAAATTTTCTCAAAAAATTGTGAAATTTAGAATCATTGCTATAATTTTCCGACAAACGTTAGGTAAACTTCTAACAACGTTCGTTTATTTCATAACTTTGGCTCTAGCAGCTTCTGGCGACATTTTCAACAATATATATAGCACTGTTACGTAAAATTTTGAAAATGTTTTTTTAGGAAACATTATAATTTCGTCTTTTAATTCTGAATGAAATGGTCGATGCAGGAAATTACAAAAAAATTCGAGTACTTTGTTTACCCACTTTAAAATTTTCGTGTATTTTTATACTTTTGACTGGTAACTAATGATGTATGCTTTATCACTGTATCAAACGTCAAGTTTCTATTTAGAAAAAATTCTGCGAAAAATGGCCATGACAGGAGGACAGATACACTACTGATCTTAATTGAGATTATAGTAATTGATTTTTTTTTCCTTTTATTATATGAAATCCGAAAAATAAAAATTAATTTAATCTTTTTGATTCATTTTATAATAAAACCCTTTATAATTTATCACGACAGACTAAAGGTCAGATTCAATAAAACCAAAAAGAAAGGAGATTTCGTCTGACGTGGAAAAAAAACAATAACCGATTTTTCCGCAATTTCAGTTGAAAACTATTAGGACTACGGGCAGTATTTGAAAATTTACTATTATCGAACTACATTTTTCTACTAAATTTCTCTTGTTAATGTATAAATCTCATTTTTTTAATCAGATCTTGCTTTTACTTCAACGCTTCTCATATCGTAATCTATGCGGTTTATCTCATTGACGTCTAAGAAAACGAATCAAAGATAGCCCGCATACCTCAAGAGCCGTGAAATCGGTTCGATCGAACCCTCCGGAAGTCGACGTGCCGAACCCCAAGAATTTGTTCAGTCACTCGTATTGAAACAAACTGGAACATGTAGCGCATAAAGGCGTGGACGTGATAAGAAATGATACGGAGCCAAGGTATAAGATATAGGAGGTACGGGAGGGAGAAGCGAGGATGCGGATTTATGGGGAAACGGTGTCGGGAGCGGCGCGCGCCGCTAACGAGTGGTTGTTAGTGATAATGCCGCCAGCGAAACAAATAGCGGCCGTGCCTCGGGATTGCTTTAGCGCTAGCTTTGAATATCGGATTGAGAGGTATTTTCCTCACTTTTCCATTTTATTTGTTGCCGACGCATGTTTCATAAAACATATCGCGTTTCAGCGCTTTGCGGTTGAGTTATTGATTGCGTGTGTGGCGCGGGACGTGGCGCGGGACGTGGCGAAGGATCGAGCGGGATAGGTGAAAGTATAAGGTGTCTTTAATTTAACTCGTGTCTTGAAGTTCAGCTTTAAAAATTAAAATCAATCGCTTACGAATGGACACGTCACATTCGTCCTCTGTACCTGCCCTTATGACTTGTTTAAAGTTTCATTACCCAATAAAATATACCTTTAAAATATTATTCTTTACTCCTCATTACTGTCTATCTTTCCATTCTATATTTACGATACATTTCTGTGTTATCTAATTTGCTTCTAAGTTCATGCCTGACAGTTTCGCGGCACAGATAATTGGGCTGTGAAAGATTATTCTCATAGTAATAAATTTACCTAAATAATAAAACGATTTAGCTTTCTAAGTTCACAGCACTGTTTTATAAACACTAATATAAATAGACTCTGAAGTTAAATCAAACAATTTACACAATAATGCAATGTAAAAACGAACGATTAAGGAACGTCGGAAGTAATAAAGAACGATCGTGCAATAAACGATCTAAATATCTATAACAATAATTAAATAGTACACAATTAAATGAAACTACGTGATGTAGTATTATTTCTACTTTCTTTAATTTCTTTACCATGACCCAGGTTTCGTTGTATTACATCTTCAGGTGGGCTATTAGCAAAAATTGTTCTTTTGATCTTTGCTAATAGCCCACCTGAAGATATTGTAATACAACGAAACCTAGGTCGTGGTAAAGAAATTAAAGAAAGTAGAAATAATACTACATCACGTAGTTTCATTTAATTGTTGCTTTGAAATGTTTATACTAAATATTCGAGCGAAAGTTACGTCTATGAATAACTAACACCAATATTTTGCTACGTCAATTGCCATCCAGAATGATGGCATGAAACATTTTTGTCACGTAAAACATGAAACCTCAACCTTATCGGAGAGGAAAAAAATTTAATGCATCAAACCAATACGTAGAAAGTAATTTTTACGCAATTGCTACGATCTATAAATCAGAACCGATTTGTATCAATTTTTACGTAATATTCCGTCTTCTATATGGGTGTGAGATTTATGACATAACTGAAGCCCAGAAAGAAAGTAGAAATAATACTACATCACGTAGTTTCATTTAATTGTAATTAATGAATTTCTACAAAATTAACGCCCAATATATTCGATATTCAAATTAAATAGTAGTTTATAATCTGACTAGCCAGTATTTTGGTAAATTTGAGAGTTTGAGAATCTATGCAGATTGACAATCTTGATCGTAAGGAACCCAGAAAACAAACGATACTCTCACCTACTGTTAATCGACGAAGTTAACATTTGCCTTTAAGTTTATTTATTGAACACCCAGTATTTATGTCATTATGATATGCTATTACAGGATACTTCTCTACTAAATGGACTAAAGTATTTGATCTACCAATAGAAATAAATAATCGCTGTATCTATTAGTAATGTCTAACGAAAAACAGTTCTTCTGCGAGCTCTTAATGTTAGTAATGTTAATGTATTATCCATATTATTGGCCGCGAAATATTCGAACCAATTTTTTAATAGTTACATTAAAAACCAAATTATAATAAAAAAAGTTCAAAAAATTTTTTTTAATGTACACTCTAATAATACTTTCTGGTTTATTTTTCCTCACAGTATCTCATATTATAATCCTATACATAATCGTGGTTTCAACCCACGATTTGATCAAATAAAGTACAAAATGAGAGAGATGCACCTGAACACAGCATGAAATTATTATACTTTGTAATTGCTAATTGTAATAAACGGATATGAAGTGGCGCGATGGGTTTAAAAGAAAACAATAAAATGTCTGCAAGATTATACTCTACGGAAAACCATTTGTGCTTTACGCCCTGACCACCGTTTTGGAACGGTTAACGTAGCATTGGAATTACAGGTCAATACTTAACTAAGTCACCTCGTCAGAATCATTCCGGTGGAATATAATGACTGTTAGGGGATTCAATGATACGTGACAAATATGTCACGTCACAAAGTTGTAATACCCTGATAGGACGTAGGTTACAATTCCAATTTTTCTGTAAATGTGCTTTAAAAAAATATTTGAACGAATGACACATTGTAAATAGAGCATGTTTGTATACGGTATCATTTAATCTTGATACATGGAAAAATAACAGCATTCATAGGTTAATCTTAAATAGTCGTATCAAGTCAAAGAAGGATACTCATTTTAATGCCGATTTAAACTTATTCCAACACTAAAAATTAGTATATTTAATGCCGATTTAAATTTATTCAAATTATTATTTAATGCCGATTTAAACTTATTCAAATGCTAAAAATGAATATATTTAATGCCGATTTAGACTTATTCAAATTATTATTTAATGCCGATTTATACTTATTCAAATTATTATTTAATGCCGATTTAAACTTATTCAAATGCTAAAAATGAATATATTTAATGCCGATTTAGACTTATTCAAATTATTATTTAATGCCGATTTAAACTTATTCAAACTATTATTTAATGCCGATTTAAACTTATTCAAATGCTAAAAATAAGTATATTTAATGCCGATTTAGACTTATTCAAATTATTATTTAATGCCGATTTAAACTTATTCAAATTATTATTTAATGCCGATTTAAACTTATTTAAATGCTAAAAATGAGTATATTTAATGCCGATTTAAACTTATTCAAATTATTATTTAATGCCGGTTTAAACTTATTCAAATGCTAAAAATGAGTATATTAATATTTAGTAAACGTTTTATTTTTATTGAGCTGTGTGTTTTTTATCTTTCACGTAGTCCGCTTTATCATTGTACCTATTTGTTATTTTTACAGCGTCAGATACCACTGAGCAACATTTTCCATGATTCAAATATATATCATTTGATATATTAAAATTATTATGCTTAATGCTATATGATAAATATGTCGTTATTATCTTGTAGATTGTTTATATTTTTCCAAAAATATATTGTAGTTTTAAAAATTTCGCTCCACCTAATATCATTAAGAGCAACGTTTTCGAGTGAGGTATTTTATTATTCTATTTTCTTTTTATTTTTTCGCCGCCACGATATCACCGAGTAACATTTTCTATGATTCATAAACACTCATTTCGTCTCATTCACATTTATTGCACATATTATAATTTTATTTGTACTTTTACAGGTAAAGAACAAATAACATTTATTAAGGTAGATCATAGATTTAAGTTTTAATATTACAATACTTGTATCAAAATAATGATTAACGTTTTCCACTATACCTAAACTACGCTGAATGTGTCATTGATGCCGTGTTCAGCCGTGATATCAAAAAATGAAAAGTTCTGTTACAAAAATAAACATTTGAGTCTTATTATTTTATTATAATAATATACAATTCAGAATTCTATCATTGAATATGATTAAATTATTTTAATTCATTATTATTGTGATAAGAGCAAAATGGCTTAAACGGAAACAACATGAGGCCGGTGTGATGTAGAGCGCCAGCGATCACTTATTTTTAATGTATTGTAAATATAATATATATATATGTATTGCAAACTTAATTTTTGAGTTCCAGCTACAATTTTTTTTACTGAATATAGAATTTAAACCGACCTTCCATTCATAATGAAAAATAGACCAAAATAATATAATTTTTAATATATTTTTTTAATACATGCAAATTATGCAATTTTTTTTTCTTTTTTTCCGTGCTGGGCCCATTTTTAGCATCCTCTTTGTAACCATTTTATCTCGTATGCCATTTACATTATGAATGTATACATTGTCGTCTCATTCCAAGCAACGCCTTAATTCCCCACATCAGGATGTCAGGGCATAATTCCTTATTACCGCGTCGCCGCACACCTCAGCGGCCCAATTCCGCTTATATAATTCTCATGAAACATTCAGCCGCCGAGGCTTGCTCCCCATCTTAATTTCTCTCAGCAAAATGGCTTTAGTCGCTCTATCTGCCCTCTAAAAACTTTGGGTATCTTTTTATGGCTTTTACTATGGTATAATTGGGGGAGGGAATGTAAGTACTCTTCTCTCGCAAAATGGCATTTTCACGTGTCTCCACGCGTCCCCGAGGTGACATAAATAGGACGGCGCCCGCACTCGGGCTGTGCTCATCAAAAATCTACGTATAGCCATGCACAGGCGCGCAGCGTGCCTCATACCCGGCCCGCTCGATGTGGGTAGACACTGGCCTAGGCGGTGTGGGACAATATTTGGTAATGGTATCAGGGCAATATAAAAGGTTGCTGTATGGAGGTGATGTTGCTTATTTCGTATAGTTTTATCTTTATATATAGTTAAGTGTGTATTGTTTTGCGGATATGTGCTGTCTTAAAGTATACATGTAGGTATCTTCCCTGCTTTTCAACAAACACTCCGTCTTTCCCTTGACGATTGCCCAATTATTTACTGTTAAGGCACCTTGTCAGATCGAAACACATCCGTTTTTATTTGCATTCTATAGATTTTTCACAGTAGATTATTTCTGAAAATGTTAAAGTTGTCAACATGAAAATTGACTTAATTAATTCTGTAACATGGATATTCTCGTATATGGCAAAATAATTTTTCTCTTAATAAAAGATTTTCTTATATTTAAAAAAAAAGTTTGTAATTAGCTCACTATTATGTCAATTTCATATATCAATTTATTAACAACGATAAGTAAATAAAATACAGTAGCGTGGTTTTAAAATGATCGATCGTAGTTACGAAACTCTCAACATGTTAACTGCGTTTTTGTTAGATTTTCTACTGCTACTTTGACATTGATTACGTAAATGGTTATTGCTCGATCGCAGTATTGTTTAACATTTTTAATACTTTTCTAGAATTTTGGAAAACAATATGTTTAAGTGGAAATAGGAAAAATATTATAAATACGATTTGGACTATAATATAAATACGGTTAATTATCCTCATAAAACTGTTTCTGAAACGATATATTTTATGTACGTTAACTAAAAACTGTAAAACCATGTTAAAATGTAGCCATCTCGCCAGCGTTTATTTTTGAAAGTATAGACACTATGAAAAAAACGGTCAAGTGCAAGTTATACTTGTTTTCCGTGCCGTCAGCTCCCATTTAAATTATTAATAATAATCGGACTATGTGCTCTTTATTTTGGACGCTACCCACCACCGATGGCACCAATGTCTTATCACAATCGAATATACGCGGAGCTGAGAGGGCTCGTTTCGACTAAGCCAAATTAAACATTTTTATAAACGTGTATGGACAAAGTTGTTTCATAAACCGTGAGAAATCTTTTCTCTAAAACCAGTAGTTTAAGAGTTATAAGGAAATAAAAAATTAAATTGTTTATATCGATTAATAGTGCCAGAATTTTTCACTCCTCGTAATTTTGAGTCAATCCCTCAACTTTCTTTTAATGTTTTTTCAGATTTTTCTGAGCGATCCGTTTGTGACAAAGGTGGCCGGAAGCATTTTTAAGCATTTTCCCCGAAAAATCTGAAAAATCTTCAAACAAGTTCATAAAAAATACGTCATATGTATTGCTGCATCCGTTATAAAATAAACTTTCATTTGGCACCCTACACAATCCTCTTGAAACTTTTTTAATATCCCAATTTACCCCTGAATTTAACTCCCGAATCAAAATTGAACTTTTTGTACTTCATGTGTATAATTGGTTCACTATACTCTATTTATGTGCTAAATTTCAAATTTTTATGTCGAATAGTTTCCGAGTATGTCTATCCAGCCATTTGTCAAGGAATCATAACAACTACTATAATATTTACATACAGTAAAACTAGCAAACTTTACCTTTATTTTTAGTTTGTAATTCCTATTGTTCCCTGCAATATACTATTTTTATAGTTCTGCAAAAAAATACAGTGCCGCCTGGATTCGCCTACATCTAAAAAACTTTTAGAAAGTGTTATGAAAAAAGACAACTCTGATTTGACATCATTATATAAATAAGAAAATTGTAAAATTGACAAATCTATACATCGAAGATATTTACGAAAAAATTATTTATGAGGACGTAATAAAGAAATGGAGCACAAACATTGTTTTTGAAAATGTTGTCTGTACGGAATTTTAACTAGTGCATTCTGTAGGACCTGAGATAACATAGGCTTTGTATCATTGCAATCAACACGTTAAAATTTTAAATTTCAACACATAGCGCAATTACTTGAACAAAAAAGCTTTGTTTTATAAAATACAAATATATAGTTTAAAATACAGCGTTAAGTGCGTATAATAATATTATAATGCATGTATTTTTCGTACAGATAACTTGATAATATTTTCCAAAGATCGACACAAACCAACATGTAAAATATTAAATACTTAACAAAAATAGTTATGTTGTGAATAAAATTTAAAAGTTTTAAAATATATTTTAAAAATAGAAACTAGCTATTAATTTTCTTGTCTATTTCGTAAAGATCCTGAATAACTGAAGTTTTTTAAAAAAATAACATTGAAACCATGTGAAATGCGGTGATTCCGTTGAAAAATGTGCATGGGATGCGGTGCTTCGTAAGTTTCTAAAGGAAATTCATTATGCATTCTCTCAGGCGAGTAACGAATAATCGAAAATAATAAAGGCACGAAGCAACACGGGAGCTAGGTCCGCTCCGCCAAGTATGGTTACTCGTCGTTTCATCCATCACAAAAGTGCCAACTTATTAATAAAATACATTCAGCAAAAGCCGCCCGATGGCCTTTGCGTACAAATGGTTTCGTTACGGCGATTTTGTGCATTTTTCGAGTGGGGGTCGTTAATTATTGGTTTTGTCGCGTTGGCGGGACGCGCCGCTGCATAACTCGCATTTAATGAGCTCCGCGAAGGCGGTTAATTGTTTGAGCCGGTTAGTTTGTAATGTTGTTGCTCTTGTACGTTATTATCTCCTGTTATATTGCGAGTGTCGTAATTAGCTCGGTGCGAGTTTTTCAAAAAAATTATTAACCGAGTCAATTATTCGATTCGACCCGAGAAGTGTTAATTGTCTTTCATTTTAACAAATTATACTGTCAGCTGCCCTAACCAGTTTAAATTGACGATTTTATTTTATTTATATCATAAATATAAATGAAATGCTGCTTTTCGAAAATATTCAATTATTTTCTTATATTTTTCTTTTCGTGATGTATTGTATACTATTTGAACTAAGTAACTAATTTAAAAAGTACCCACGCTAGAAAAGATCTTAAATAAATATAATATTCCAATAGGATTATTGCGAAAAGACATAAAATTACTTGTATAGAATGTTTTTATTTATGAAATTAAATATTAGAGAAAAGGATCTTACGTTTATTGTGAAAGATGTGCTAGCCAATCTCCCTCAGGGCGCGTTTAAAATGCTTATTGAAGATAAGTTTCCGGTTCCAGTCCATTTTAAAGTTTACCGACTTAAGAAAATTACTTTTCCTAAAATATATGCGCACAAAAAACGGAGTAATTTGACTATGAGCAGAAAATAATTTCTATCTACTGCTGACATAAATTGAATAATGTGACTCGTTTAAAATAATATAAAGATGCATATGCGTAGAAGGTATCATAAATCTTCAACTTTTCCTGACGCAACCTACCAAAGTGAATCTTATTTTCTGAGATGAAAAATGTGACTGATTATGTAACAATGTTAATACATTATGAAGGTATATGCATATAAGGCATACCTACATATCGTAAAATATCGCGAACCGGGCTCGCGACGGAGCGGCCGCAAAGTATGCGACGTGAATTAAGCCTACTTAACATTCGAACAGAATTCGGCCGATTGTGGCGGCGGCGCGGTTCTCCGCGCGCCATCTTAATGCTTTATGTCGTTGGAGCGAGTGGCGCGAAGTGCGAGACGGGACGCACAGTGGTAAAACGAATATGTCTTAGGAGATAGAATATTATCTACATAGATACGATATTGTAATTAATTTTTTACTTTGTAAAAATTATATCGCGTAGTCGAAAAAACCTAAATTACATAATTTTTTTTAATTTTTTTAATTAAATTCTTTTAACAGAAGTAATTGGCTTAAAATTATTATGCCAAGTATACTTCTTCACTTAGCAACAGATGGATATTACTTATCTTCCATTACACGCGGTGTCCGGGAATAGATGTCGGACAAAGAAAGACGCTATTCGTTGGCTGTAAAGGAATAAATTGTCCTTGAAATAAAACGTAAAACGCGCCTTTTTCTAATTGAGTGCAAAAAAAATATTACATATAACTCTTTTAACACACCCAATACTTGCCCGGTGTGCGGTTTTTACCCGCAGTGGCGATGGCTCCGCAGCTGTTCGCGGGTTATTCGGCGCTGAACAATGTACGCAAGTATCGTGTATATGGAAAAGATGACAAATAATTATGAACATTATTTTCAATTTCCTGAAAATAAAGTCATCTTTTAAATTTTATTTTAGTTAGTTGCCTACAATTTCTTAGACAGACTAGGAGGCGCATTGAAAATTGTAGTTTAGTGATTAGTTAATACAAATTCCTTATTGTAATGTTCGATGTCATAAATTTGTGTTCATAAATTTATTAATGGCGCTTCACGAAGTATACTTTAATTTATTTAAATCATTTTTGCTTGTGATATTTGATTTTTAGGATTTTGTACCTGAAGGATCTGAACAGAACCCTATTGTTGTGGCAATGCCGTCTGTCTATACGTCCGTCTGTCAGAGACTTATAATTTCTAAACGAAATATTATAAGGACTTGGAATTAAGGACAACGTGTAGTTTCTTGACGAAAAACTAAAAATTGTAGAAAATAATAAGTCGAAGGAACTCTGTATATGTAAAGGAATGTGGAGGCTTGTTGTTCCTAGATTGGAGAACAAAACTGTTTTTTATTTTTTTTCACTGAGAAATCACGATTTGGTGGCTCATCACAATTACCATTTATATACCCAATTTATTACCAGGTCTATCTTTAAAACTCCATTACATTGGAAACTGTAATTCAGCTCTATATTCTTCTTTCTTGTATGTCAACAACAACAAATCTAAAAATATAAAATGAAATACCATTAATTTCGCAAAAATACTTTATTTTTTGCGAAACTAATGGTATTCTGCGCATGTGAAAGGTACACTAGTTATACTTGGGTATATTATTAAAATAATATTAATATTTATGAATAGTTTAGTGGAAATATGTACCCTTAAATATTCATACCTACCTAAGCTAATACCGAATCGTCACAATGCTCTATTCATACTTTTTAGGTTTATATATAAGTATATATTATTTTTAACAATTTCCGTTCTATCAACGCATATCTTAAAAAATAAATCATTTCATAAATCATAAATATTTATATTAAAACCAAGTTGAGCTGATGGTAATATTAACAAAATTGTCACATAGTCTTCAATTTTTATGGCTTCTTAGTCTATCTTTCTTGGTCGTTCACATCTAATGTTTTCATTATATCTTTCTTACATATTATTTTTATCAGCGTTCCTGTCGACACCTCCAGCGTGGCCATATCGTTTCAAAATGTGTTCCCTATCTTCCCAGTCAAATTGTCTTCAATAAGACATTCTCGTCAATTAGCTCATTTTCAATTCCATGGAGCAAATTTTGCGACGCATTCGGCAATGAGTTTATTGCGGCTGCACCCAAGTTGCTTTATTATTCTTTTTCATTATTCGAAAACTCAAAAACGTATATGATTTTCAGAACTAATTTACTATGTACGACTAATCCTGCCTTTTTTATATAATTTAATTCTTCGCTACTATTTTTAAATAATCCTCTTTAGACGTAACATGCATTTTATTCCACATCTGCTTCTTTAAGTTTTACTCATACTTGAATCTGGTTTAATGGTATACATTTAATTTTTCTCGCATCCCGTTCGCTTCTCTTTTCAGTCCACTGTGCGTCGTGCGATTGTAAAAAGCGCGAGTCTGAGTGTTCGGTTCGCGCCTCCCGCGGCCCGCGACCCCGCGCTTCGTCGCCCCTCGCATTCCGCGCCCGCCCGTCCGCGTGCCGCGAGCCGTCCAGGCGTCGCGGCTACCTTTATTACTCGTATCTGGTGAAGACATGCTTATAAAGTTCAGTTAAATGAGAAATTAGGGACTATCCATTTTCCTCTTAGTGAAACTGTTCAAACGTTTCCATACATATTCTTTTCAATGATCTTATAACCTTATAGACCCATGCGCATAATTATGCGCCCAAATAATGAAATATGCGGATTATCATGAAGCAGATAGAGAGTAAAATATTGTATATAAAAAGCAAAGTCGTATTGAAGACGAGACAATGCCTTGATTCTTCATAATACAAATAATAATGCTACGTGATATAGTCACTTCGGGCCAAAATTTGAAGTAAAAACTTATATATACATATAAATATATATATATATATATATATATATATATATATATATATATATATATATATACATACATACACATATATGCCCAATTCTGTGAGAGATATCGTATTTTATGTAGTTTGGATGTTTCAGGAGATTGATTTTCGAAACAACTTATTGATATATTTTTTAATAGAATTAAAATTATTAATACAAAAGTTGGAAAGAAATTGTTTTTCTTTTAGTCATTCTATTTCGGTACTCATTTTACTCTAATGATGGAGTCCATCCATTGTAATATCCACTATCTAAATAATAATACCCACTCGTTTCCTGTGCTATGTTGCAAGTATGTAAAATTTGTAGGTTTATTTTAAATACTAATAGATACATACCCTCTGTAATGTTAATGTATTCCAATCAATTTTCCTGTAATGTTTAGACTACAGAATATTTAAGAATTTTTTTATTCACTTCTTTCCTCGTATTCGTTTGGACGAAAAATGTTTGTTATAAATATTTTTTTTATTCAACCCTAAGAGGTTTTTTCATTTGGTATTCTGTGATATTTATGACACATTTTTTTTATTTTTTCATGTAAAAATAAGGCTTAATTTTTAGGCGTACCTTTGCAGCCAAGTGCGTGTCGAAATACACACAAAGTAGAATTTTTTTTCTCTTGAAATTGTTGATGTAACTTACCCGAAATAATTTTGATTGAACTTTTTAATGAATAGTGGTGTCTAGATTTTTTCAAATTCATAGTCGACAAATTGGTGGACGCAATGTACAAAACTTTCAAACTTAACATCTCGCAAACGAGCTTGAAAACGACAAATCGTAAATGCTCGCTTCCTGTTTAGACATACGCGGAGGAACATTAAACATTTTATTTTAATATAATTCAGATCTGCATATATACTTGCAAAAATTTCTTACACGTAGGTTTCATCTATAGAAACCGTGGATCGTAGGGTCGTACAGAAATAGAGTCGAACGTGACGAAATTATAAGGGTAGTTTCATTACAGACTCTAAAAAGAAGCTTTATTTTGCATAAAAATTTTATAATTCATAGTAAACTTTCAGCGTATATGGATACACTAAACTACGATATAATAAAGGTATGTTAAATGTTTTCATATATTGAAACTATGTCAGCCTAAAATATGGTCAATTTTTTTCTTTTGAGGAACGAAACGTGTCTAAGTTACTGCAATAATGAACAAACGGTTGAAACAATACCCCGAGACTATAGCGTATGAAATCATGAACAAGTTTTAGTTAGCTAAATTTATGCTTGAGAAAAATGAACAATTTTTCGAACTTAGATAAAAGTCACGTCTCGATAGAGTCGTGAATAATAATTTTGGATTAAAACTTATTTAGAAGTTCATAATATGGATAAGCTCGGTATCTTAATAATCTTTTGCCAGAATTCATAGGAGGTCGGTTTTAGTCGGTAAATCTTGACTTTTAGTAATATTGGCCACAATTCAAACAATGCTTCGATGCAAAGAATGTTTCTATGAGTCTTCCAAATTTCTTTAATATATTGATCAATTTTATTATCTCTTAATAATAGAAGAGTATTATGTGAAATACAGAGTTGGACACCATACTTCGGACATTTTATTGTGGCAATTTTAAGGTCGAAAGAGAGAGCTATAATTAGAATCAGGTAGATTCGTTCAGTCAATTTATTTTGTGAAATAATATCAAAAGCAACGAATATTTACTTCGAAAGATATAAATATATAAATAATATATTCTTTTAATATATAATATATTAATTTAAATAAATAATATATCAATACAAATAAATATATTCTTTTGAATACGAAAAATTTTAATGTCATCTAATAAACATAATAGGACCACTTAGAAAATTATAAAGAAAATATATATAATAAATATTCCTACTTTCGACATTAAATACAATGCTTGTAACGTAAACTTTTCAATATATTTCGTAATAATTGAGAGTAACTTTTCAAAATATTTTCTGACGATTATCATTGTTTATGATTGTATTTTTAACTGCCATTCCCTATAAACCAAAATGGCTACACCAAATTAATTAAAAAATGTAAAAACGTAAATGGTAATTAAATATTTTATTACGTACCAGGTAAATATTTTATTACGCACCCTTAATATCAGTGTACATAATTTTAAACCTTGTAATAGCATTTGTTTTCACTATTCGTTGTACTTGCATGTAACTTAAATTTCCCCATTAACTGTCGGGGATCTCCTAATGAAGCAAGATATATTGCTTATAAGGCAGTTAAAAGGTCAATCTTGTGAATCATCGTATAAAATTATAAAAAAGTATATAACAAATATTCTTACTTTCGACATTAAATACAACGCTTGTAACATACTTTAAACATTTCAATATATTTCGTAATGATTGAGAGTAATTTTTTAATATATTTTCTAACGATTATCATTGTTTATGATTGTATTCTTAACTTTCCCTATAAACCAAAATAGCTACACCAAAGTTAATTAAAAGCCCATGTTTAAATACGTAAAAGGTAATTAAGTATTTTATTACGTACCAATTGTAATAAAGCTGTACGTAGAAAAGATCAAGAAAAGATTTTTTTTAGTGATAATTTGTATAACAATTTGATTTTATTTATCTATGTTAAGCAACGTAAGAAATATATATAGAAATATATAATAGATATATTAGATGAAGGGCAATACTGATTAAAATTGCTTGGAAACAAAGGACAGGTATTAAGTCTCTTTAATATCAGTGTTAAACCTTATAATAGCTTTGTTTTTACTATTCGTTGTACTTGCATGTGACTTAAATTTCCCCATTAACAGGAATCTCCTAATGAAATAAGAGATATTGCTCATAAGGCAGTTAAAAGTCAGTCTTGTGAATCGTCGTAAAAAAACAACAATTCAAAATATTGTAGTTAATATATATTAAGACATATGACGCGTATTACGTATAACATATAGAATCGAAACAAATATGATTTAAAAGCTTTAAAACTGGAAATAACGTGAAATGTCAGTCAGATAAAGAAATAGTATACCATAGACAGAAAAAACTAAAGTGTAAATTGAAAGAGCAAAAAAACTTCGAAATCTTTTCAGTGGATCTTCCGTTCACTTATACGCGAATATCACAATTGATAAGATCACTTTTAATCGGAATGAAATATATTTCAAATTTAAGACCACCGCGTTAAATTTAAACTTTGGTTGCGAGTATTTTGTGCAACTTGGATAGAATTAATTAAATTATTTTGAGATTAATCGATAAATATAGTTACGTTTCATAAATGTAAGAATACAGATAAACGGGAAACATTTGACGAATGATGTTTATATAAGAAAAAACTAACTAATTCAAGAACACATGGAAGACAACGTAAGGCATTGTTTAATGACAAATGACCTAAATGTTGTTGAAGGAGGATGAAAATATACGCATCTTTATGGGAACTTGTGTCCACAAATGAAACTAACTGGAACTGTTTCTTTTTAATGTCCCAATACATACATGAAGAGTGAAACGGGAAACTCTATGTGCGGGAAAGTCAAACAAAATTCCAAAATGTCTGTTACGAAGAAGGACAATCTGGAAATGTTTTTATTTAAAGCCATGCATACACCTATTAAAACAAAAATAATACACAAAGTGATATCTCTATTACGATTATAAGAAAATATAATCGTAATAGAAATATCACTTTGTGTCTATTTGTGGCGATGGAGCGATTTAGTGTGGTCGGTGACTTCAGTTGTTTATCAATATCGTTTTGCCATTGTTCGTATGTGTAAGATAGGTTACGAAAATATACCGTTATGTGTCTTAATCCTGGCAATCTTTTTCGCTTCACTCCTCTTCTTACTCGTTGCACTCTTGCCAGAATGATCGTGGTCTTCGTCTCATGTGTGTTACAGGTGAGTCACGCGCCACACAATATGACGCCATTCCTCTATTACGGCTGTTCTCCGGGTGCATTCTTTTAAGGGAACGTCATCGAGCTCTCCCACGGGGTCTGGTACCTTTCACTTTGCTTCTTGAATACTAGGCATTCTAGGCTAGGCTACGCCGCGACACGTGTCCTAAAAATTTCATTATGCGACTTTGTAAAATATTAAACGCTACTTGATACCGAGTTTTTAGAATGTGGATGCATCAGTACGGAACTTATTCCACGATAATCCAAGCACTCTTCTCCAACAGTACATTTCCAGGGCATCTATCTTTTTTCATAACGAGTCGACGTCTCTTTGGCATGGAGGTAAATGAAGATAACTAAAGCACAAACGAGTCGGATTTTCATCACGAAAGTCATCGCCTCATTACTCATCTGATATATAAGTACTAAGGTATTCTTCTGTCCCATAATTACTTTCTCTTAATTTATTTTCTCCTTACTAGCATTATATTTCGATACTAGCTTATCTCCGTATTTACAAAATCAATAGGTTTATACACTTTAATAATAATATGACAATTCTAAAGTTTTTTAAAGTGTCTACAGAAAAAGAGACATAATAAAATATGGCAACTATTATTAAAACCCAACCGTCCGTAACAATACGTGGATTACGTATGACTTATTAAATAAATCCATCTTCATAAACCGACAAGCCATAATTTCCTTGGTTAGCAGCATCTAAAGTAGAATAGGCTTTATTCCATTTCATATCTTATTGGAAATGTGTTTTAATTGTTTTATATTGTCTAGGTACGTAACAAAATGAAAATAAAGGAGTAGTAAAACTAAACTGAACAATGAGCATCGAAAAAAGAACAAAACTTTATGCCCATGGCAACATTTATGATCAGAAGGAAAATATGACGTTGTGAAAAACCTATAGGACCTATTAAAATTGTTTATTCATTTAAACCATATGGATACTGAAATATTTGGATGAATTGAGAAAAAAAAAGATTGAAGATAAGAAAACCGCTTAATTTATTGAGGAATTCATTTCATTAATAACCAAAGATATGACAGACACGATCTAAAAGCTTTTTATTATCACTATTTATACTATCTCAATACCAGCAGTCCATGCTGCCTCTCTAATTTTTTCCATTGTGGTCTGTCTAGAAAATACCAGAATGATAAAACGATATATTTATGTTATTCCATGTTACCATTTTGTCCCAATGCAGATGTCCACCACACACGATGGTATTGAAATTACTTGAAGCTGTCTATATGAATAGCTTTGGAAGGTAGTATGCGTGGCTAGTCTTCAAATTTGCTCGAAAACTGAAATTTGGCCTCAAAAGAAAATTTTTCTAAAATTTTACTATATCTTTTGAATGAAAGTTGAGTAAGCCGTAGTTTTAATATTTCTACTTCATTCTTGCTTCGAAATACTTTTTCTTATAGATATTTGTAAAAAAATATCTAAAAATGTATATCCGTGACCTTTATTTTAAAACAGCCCAATTGAACGATTTCAAAAAAATCTCAGACATGTGAATGAGAAAGTAGTGGGAAAAATAGCTTGATCCAAGTTTGAATTTGATTAAAATATGCCCTTGGAAGAAATAGCAATTTTGTGAAAACGGAATTAATTATTACCCATATCAATGAAATGAATTTAATCAATTTGGTACAGAATTCTCAGTAGCTGAGTTTATTAGGCACTTCACTATTTTTTTTTAAATTTTACCACACGAAAAGATTACAAAATTTCATCTTCGTTTCCGGTTGTTTTTCGTCAACACTAGGTAATTAACACGTCGAATGCCATAGTGTTCACCGATGACCGCCGCCTCTCAGTAAGTTAAATGCATCGCATATAATTACACGCTTAAACGTGTCTGTTCTAAATAATATTTCAACACGGTAACTAATTTGTGTTTGCGCCATGGGCAAGCCGTTTAAAATTTGTGGAGCATATGGCACTTGGTATCTTACAAAAGTAACGTTTTAATTATTAAATAGATAACAAGTATGGTCGAACCAAAATTAATCGTTAGCCGGGCTAAGCGAAATTTGAGCTCTCTTCGTTAGAGTTCGGCCTCTTACACTGCTGGACGACAGCTATTAGAAGATACTCGATAATTCTATAAGAATAGTTAAAAAAATGAGTATGCATACAAAACGTCAGCGACTTGCAGCGTTGCATCTATATAGCGGCGAGCGACGCGACGGGGCACGGGCGCGACAGGTAGCGGGGCCGCATTCCGTCGCGCGGACGAGACAGCGTGGCGAGCCGCGCCGCTTCACTCCTATCGTGAATAACGATAACGACCGTGCACGAAGACCGTGTACGTAGTCGACGGGAGACGATGTGACTGTGTTCGTGTAGGCGAGTCGTATGTAGCCCGCACGCGTCTATGTTGGTTTTGACGTTTGACGACTTCGACAGAAAATACGTATAAGTTAACTACATACATATGCCAGCCAATATTCCGAAGCTTTCTATCTCCCGCAGTTACTCATTAAGTTTGAAAACCAAATAATATTAAATGTTAGTACGTAGTTACATAAACATGTTATACACACACAAACAAAAAACAAAAATGTGCTTACGGGACTTTATATTTCGAACGTGCGCTGACAAAATTTTGCTATATTTTTAAAGTTCTATTATCCTTTTACAAGCATATTCATTAAAGTAACTATTGCCCGCGGTTTCGCTCGCGCGGGTTTAGACGGTAATAGCAAGCCAAATTTATAGACGAATGCTAGCTGTATCAAAACAATATGTTTAGGTACTTTAGTGCCTATTTTAGTTTGGTAGAAAGAGAATAAAATTATAATCTGTAATGAAATTAATATACAGAGTAAGCGGCAGATGTCTGCGTGCACTTAATGTTTAAATTTAAATTCTCTGTCGGTTTGCACGTGAAATAATTGTGGATACCATTGTTCAAATAGTTACTTAGTTACAACATAACAAAGAAATAAACGAACAGTCATAGAAATACACGTTCGTGTTTATAATACAAACATTATATTAAGTTAAGGTTAGGTTCGTCACGTAACTCCGCTTGTGTGAACAATATTTTAACATTTAATAATTTCCAAATTTATATTATTTTCCTTGTAATTTATATTTCTTTCCCGCGATAATTAATTCGATAACTTTACAGCATTAAAGCAGGTTTGCCCCGTCTCTTGTTAACATAAATTCCTAGATTATGATCAATTAAAATTCAATTTATTTGTGTTTAGTAATTCTTGTCTGATAAAGACAACTAATCGTAAACGAAATAAATTCTGAATATAGTTTCTTCTATAGTTTCACAGCGCTAAAGGAATCAGTTCGGTGCCCGTTTATCCGTCTGATATAAAAATTTTAAATTTAATTTAATATAGTGACCCAATTACAAACGTAAAGTACAAAAAGTTCAAATTTGACTCTGCGAGTTTATTTCGGGGGGTTATATTGGAAAATTGAAAAAAATTCTTTCAAGGTTATCGTATAGGATGTCAAACAAAAACTTATTATAAGCACAAATTCAACAATACATACGATGATTTTTTTTATTTTGTTATGAATTTCTTTAAAATTTTTGAAATAATTTAATTTCTTTCCCTTATAACTGCTAAACTATTGGTTTTAGAGAAAAAGACATTATTTTTCGACATATTGTTCAATAAAAAAAATTGTGCGTGTCAGCTTCTACGCGCGACTGGAGTTTACTCCATAAGTACGATTGTCTTGGAATGTATAAAATAGGTAACACTGTATATAAATATAAATATCAATATCATTAAATGTAAATAGAAAATTCTTTAATAAAAAAATGCCGGCAATACAATTATTTTCAAGTAAAACACAAATGAACAAGATCAAATTTATACAAAAAAATTAAGAATATTTAGTATCGTCAGACTAAAAAGTTAAAATTAAAAGAGACTTTTTAATTTTGTAGGATAATGATATGTAATGATTACATCATGACATTTAATTATTACATCTTGATATAAACAAACGGTAGTAAACTATGTGTGTCACACTCCGTCCTTACGATTACGCCATAAGAAAATGCCAAATAAACATTGATATCGCACTCTAAAGATGCGCAGAAATGTTGCGCGGGGGGGGTGTGTACTTTTTTAACTCTCTGAACTTCTAATTTAAAATCGATTCTTAAGGAGTAAACTCCAATATATTACTAAAGTACGTTGTCTTTTTTTATTTATATTAATTCTTTATCAATTGGAATGACATCACCCATAACTGATATTTATATGTATTGAAAAGGTTTGAAAACTGTATTATTTGTGATATTTTTCATTTGTAATAATCTTATCACTCTAAAATTCATAATTATACAAATCATTTTCAAATGTATAGACAATATTACAGATAGTTGTATCCACAGAACTTGTATCATTATATGTATCTACAGGAAAGTAGCACCAATTAGAAATCGGGGATAAATTGCCTTAGCACTGCTTTAATTTAGGAAGTTATTAATACTTATTTTTTTTCACATTTGGTAATTTAATCAATTCTTGCAAAAATATATATTGTATTTTGAAAAGTTATTCATTAGTATTATAAATTGGAATTCAAAAATTCTATTATTGAAATTCAACTTATAGCTAGAATATAAAAAATGTGTATTAAAATTAGTTTGCACTGGATGGTTCACTTTACCTATAGCCAGAGTGTTAAAATGTGCATTCAATTAGTTTGGACTAGATGATGTAAACCAGTGACTGCTTTAATTCAGGAAGTTGTTGAATTCTAGTACAAATGATGACAGAAGCTACATTAAATAAAAATTTTATTATTCAAATGCAATGTATAGTTCAATTTGCACATAACTAAAACAAAAATGTGCATTAAATTAGTTTGGTCTAGATAATACAAACCATTCTTTCATAGGGTTTCAATATGAAAATCCTATTTTATTGGTTAAAACACCATTTCATTGAACATTTGTTTTACAAATCTCTTACCGAATTGTAATGTATACTTATAGACCCTTATTAACAAATCTTGATAGTATAAATGCGACTTTAACAATTAGTAAAAAATTCCACCATTTTTGTGTAAGATCAAAAATATAAAAATTAACATTTTTTAGCTTTTAAATGTTTTAAACAACGTGGTACACTGCCTTTCTACACACAACATAATAATTACTATATGATTTGTTATCGAAAATTTAACTCTGTTGTGAAATTTAAAAAATATGAAATAAAACGCAATATGAGCAGAAAAATTCATAAAAATAAAAGTAATAAAAATAAAAATAGTACAAAAGGTATGTAAATACAAAATGAAAACGAAATAAAAAAACAAAATTTAAAAACACAAAGTAGAATAAAAATTATTCATTTTTTTACTTATAGTAAAAAAATGAATAATCTAAAAACGTATTTCATTTATTTTTAAATTCTCATGCAATTTTTAATTTTTCCGTCTGAAGCGGCTAGTGAGCCGGACGTGCGAATGCTCGCTGCTGGTGCGTCTCCTGCGTATTGGTACATTTGTGTCCACGTCCAACATAGTTTCCTGCTCCTCACCCCTAGGCTGATTAGCAGGAACACCTTTCGTTGCTCGGACGATGTTGGCATGGTTTCCGCGGCTCCAGCAAAAACCTCACTTCTACTCGTCGATTGTTGCTCAGACGGATCTGTAGATAATTGATTCTAATTAATTCAATGTCAATTCATGAATATCACAAATTTTGAATTTCAACACAATTAATTTTACTATTTGCAACTTTAAAGTTGATTCAATTACAATCTATTTTCGTTTTTAATACTGCTTCTTCAGCATTAAATATAAATTGGAATAAAATTCACTTCAAATAAATCAATCTAAAAACTTTTGGTGCCCCGTTACCATACTAATCAGTTTCTAAAAAATACTATAAATAAAAGATTAATTATACACTTAACGAAATTCGCGTTGTTTACCTCGATTGAATTGCTGAGCAGAATAGTTTGATGGGACTTCCACAATTAGCCCTGGCGCTATTAAGGAAGCGACGGGGTCAATTTTGAATGTCGCTAATCGCGTCTCCTCCACCGGTGGCCATCCGCTGCTGCCTTTCCCTTGCCAACTCTCTTTTCTGCTTTGCTTTTGTATTAAGTCAAAGTCGGCTCAGTTGACTTCATTTTGCCTAAAGAAACAAAATAAAGTACACGTTTCTTAGCACATTATTTAAAAAAAAAGAAATTACATTCGTGCTAACGTATTAATTCTGATGAAGGGGTAAGTACAATCAAATGTTCACGTTTATTTTCATTATAAATGTGAACATTTGACTGTACTTACCCTTTCATTAGTAATACCACAAGAATTATATATCTTGGCATTTTTTTCTTCTTCAAGTTTGCTCCGTCGATGCGTTTATTTTCAGTTACATCTTTGTAAGAGACCAAAATCTGCAACAATAGTCTTTTCTCTGTTTCCGTGTAGTTTCTTTTTCTTGTATTTATTTTACTATTTTTGTTAAACGCGATACTTTCAGCCAAAACAAACGACGCTTACAACTGTCAGTAAATAATTCGATATCTCAATTAAAGAAGTGCCTGAAATTATCTAACAATTGATGCGCAGGCGGAAGTATTGACTCAAAACAAATCTCCGATCGGCTAATCTTTGATTTTCCAAACTCATAATACGACAATTCATATTAATCTAGACTTACGTAATCGTGGTTTAATCTGATTCTATGTTTTGTCTATTAATATGAGCCTAAGAAATTAAAATTTAAAGAGACTTTTTAATTTTGTAAGATAGAAAATACCAAATATTCACACATAATTACATTTCAAGATTACATTTGATATAAGCAAACGATAGTAAACTATGTATGTCACACTCCGTCATTGCGATTATTGCGCGGAGAGGCTACCTAGCGGTTAACTTTTTTAACGCTCATAACTTCTGATTTTACTCCTCATAAAGCTTCATACCGGGCGGTATATGTGAAGATCGATTCTTAAGGAGTAAACTTCAAAAATATTTCTCACGGTATAAGGAACAACTTTTGGCTTTTCAAGTTTTCCAAAATTTTTAATTTGGCTCCGTCCTAACGCTCCCTATTCAATCGCACGCATACTCGATGTGATACAGCAATAGAGCGTTCGGGATGGGTAGAGCGGCAAATGGACACCTTTTAAGCACGTAGTCGGAATGCAACGCTGTAAATATTTAAGCGGGTGGCTGGTGAAACGGAACACTAATAGATTATATAGTATAGATTGCACTTAACCGATATTCTATAATTCAAATACTAAATTTCTTATAATAATTTAGTTCTTCTTTTTATTATTTTTATTATATGTGTAGATTTAGTCCACGGCCTAGATTTAGTTACAAAATATAGATCGTGAAACGGACAATGACGTGAGATAAAACGCATCTTCTTCACGTATGAGTTTGCTACCTGATGAAACAAATCATGCGAAAATCAACATCGTATGAGTTTTTCTTTTTGGTAGTTTATAAAATATGAGACCTACTATAAAAATGAGACCTACTGTGATTAAAGTACGAAAACTAAATTCAAAACTAATCGATAGGAGTATTTACACTGACTTGTCTGGCTGTAACTCGTCAGTGTAATGTTTAACTTCGTTTAGTTATTACACAGGAAGTGCTCACCTTTTTAGACAACAAAGGACTGTTTATTTTTAAATTATGTGCCTGCTATGAAAATAGTATTGAAAATATCGTATCGTATTGAAAAATAAACGGGACACCTATAGTCCTGTTTCATTAAAAAGTCATTCGCAAATACGAAACGTTTATTTGTAACAAAATAGGTTAAAACTTTAAATTTACAAATTTTTCACAAACAAAAATGCAAAAAACAATGCAGAAATATTTTTAATTCAAGAATTTTCCAAATTTATTCGTTTTTTATTATATAAAAATAATAATATAATTGCAAAGAAAAGTCCTATGTTAATTTTAGTAATGATTTTTTTGTAAACAGCGCCATGAATGCCTTTTCTGGAGTATAGCAGCTTAAAGCCGTCAACGCTCGAACGACAAATAATATCATATATTTTTTATTTTTCTCATTTACAATTCGAGCTGTTCATAAACCTGCTGCTACATTTTCTGTATTCGATAGAATCATTTTATTATTATATTGTTTAACGATATGATCTACCGACCTGTTTACCGGGGTCAAGATATTAAAAATAAGACGATTGTTGACCATAAAAAATTCTATGGAAATTTCGTTCGATTTTTACATAAAATTTCACTAAAACCTTATTTTTTTAAATAAAAGAATAATAAGAACATTCCTTATAATGTCAAAAGATTTGGTAATTATATTCATCGTAAGTTTTTTTTTATTATATATATGTTAAGCGGTATATTCATCTTACATTAGCGCGTTTCGGGAGGAAGTGAATGTTGTCAAATTTGTAGGAAAATAACACATGATTAGCAATAAACTATTTTATTTTGTTTATTGTTTGTTTATACGTAGTTGGACAAAAAAAACGAAACGTAAGTTAATGTATGAAATAATCTAGTAAACTTATAAGGCATATTTCTGTACGTCTCGTCCACAGCTCATCTGCATCTAACAATGTATCGTTTGTCCAAGACGCCTACGACACGTCTAGTGACACGCTCTAAATCTAGTAACGCGACATGATGGCCATTGAATTCATGGCTCTGGAATCGACCTTTAAGTATAAGCACGCAAAACATATTATTTAGATAATTCTTTAAATTATTAAACGGTAAGTAATAGTTTTGTTATCTTTTCGGGTTAAATTTTGCATCGCATTAATGGAATCAACTAGCAGACTCAAAGAAGTCGTACTGAACTCAGCCCAATATCGACGGACACTGTGCACGTCAAACCGGAAGAGTTCTCCGTAATAAAAGTGGCATAGCTTCGCGCGTCTGTCGGACCGATTAAGCGGAATTAGGTTCGTTTCGGTTATAAAGCGGGCCGTTAACGGGCGCGGTAATCGCCGCGCTGCTCGTTACCGCCCGCGCGGCTTCGATAAGGCGGTCGTGAGCCCGCGCGACGCCGCCCGTTTGTATGTCATTATACCTACGTTAGCTATAGTTTTTGGGAAATCCAACAGAGTAGAAAAAGTAACTAAACCGGTAAACGTCAATTCACGTAAAAATGTAAAACGACATGATCCTATGATAATTATTTATACGATTTATTTAAAAAAGAAGATGATTTTACATTAGAAAACTGGCGCAATGCGCGTCAATGTTTTAAGCGTCGTTTAATATAATATTTGAGTAAACGTAGATAATTGACGTAGATGAGATAATTTTTAAATCTTAGGGGCTGTTAAACTAGTATAGTTAGTAAAGAACAAGGTGTAAGTCCGGTTTAGCAAAAACGCGAATATTCCGTATTTTTTGGTAAAAAATTAAAGCTCGGACTTGATTTTTTCATTACAAGAAAATGGATTTGAAACATGTACTTTATATGGGGAAACGACCGTTAATTTGTTGTCAAATACAAATTTCATAAACTCTCTTTTCGCGATCTTTTTAGAGCGTTTCAATATTTTTATTTTTTGGATTTGTATGTTTTTTTTAATATCAATTCCTGTTTGTATGTGGAAATTCAGTATTTAGTGTTTAATTATTCAGTGTTTAGTGAAAAATTAAGACGAAAACTTAGAACTTACAATTTTGTATGGGCACTTTTTCATATCACTTTTTTGAAATAATCGCGACTGAGCCCTAAAAGTTGCAAATACTTAATTTTTTAACTATATTCTTTCACTTAAATCAAAAAAAGACGGAAAATTCGCATTTTCGCTAAACCTTGTTCCAAGAATATATATTAAACGGGTCTCAAACTTTAGAGAAAACGTTTAAATATAAATATTTAGAAAAGAGATTCTTGACGTAAGATATTGTTCTATTATGTTTGTGATTTATACCGATTACTTTTAACAATGGTGAACGAGCAGATTGGGATGGCCCCACGCTTGGTGGATAGATGACCTGGTAAAGGTCACGGGAAGCCATTGGATACAGACAGGACGGGATTGATCTTTGTAGAAATCTATAGGGGGTCCACGTTTAGCTCTAACGTCTTTCGGCTGAAGACGATGACTTTTAACAACAAACGAAGTGTTGCCTACAATACCTGAGATATAAAAATCTCTATGATATTTTTATATCTCTATATAAATATAAATTAATGTATATAAAATAGATATCTGATAAAAGAGTTTTCTTTTAAATAATCAGGTTTTTTTTTTAAATGTTCGCATTAGAAAACTATCATTATGCTTATAGAAATTATTATAATGGATTGAGCTATTTGTTAGAAAAACTACAATAATCTTTAAACTCCTAAATACTTAAGTTGGCCACATTGAATAAGTGTAACTTAGTAAAACTTAACAATGTTAAATGGTGCAATGTAAAGAACATATATCTTGAGCTGGACAAGGCACACCACATTGCTATGTTTCTTTGAAACTTCATTATATGTTACTACTAAATGCTACTTAATAATGATGAGCTACCTCCATATATACATATTTTTTATAATTAACTGATCTTTTTTTAAAAAAAATGTATACTTGATTATGTACACTATTTATTTTCTTGGGATATTCCGTTTGGAAGGCCTTAAGCAAATGTTTTTCTTGTTGGTAAAAGATGACCAAAAAAACAATTAAAAAACTACCATATATCCCATATGGTTATATATTTAAGTTGCCATATACTTAAATCAATGTTAAATGGCTCAAGTTTTAGAAGAGTATATACCGTGGAACCAAGTTCTAATGGACCTATAAATTGTTAAATTCATTTAGTTTAATTTTGTGCAATTTTATTAATTACACATTAATTAATTTTAAAATGTTACATAATCTACTTAAAAAAAATTGAAAATGACATATTTTCAGTTTTTTAAAAATCCCAAAAACGTAATTTTTCTGTTCCAAGTATCTCTATAAATGAAGGTTAAATTGAGTTTTAACGACAAGAACACTATGAAGGTTACTTTATAAGGAACAACGTATGTAATTAACTAAATATAAATGTACAAAGAATAAGGGTCTACCTCAGCGTCTTCACAAAAATTGTCTAAGCGACCACCTCATCTTCCACTATCTCCCTATCCCTGAGGTAAGACATATAATAAATTAATTATGCTTAAATTAATAAGTATATTTTGCGCAAGTATAATTGTTTGGTTAATTTAAAGTACTTTAAAAACTTGTACGGCTTGTCGGTCTTGTATTAAAGGATTTTTTTTTCACTCAAAGGTGCAAAACAATTTTTCTAGTTATTGTTAATCTAAGTGTTTGTCTGAAAGAAAAGGATTTAAATCCAAAATTTCACATCCGTACCTATATATGAAAAAAATACAGTCCACCTTTATGTTTGCTTATATCTCTTTTACTATAGGCATTTTTGCGAAATGTGTATATAAAGAGCGATAGGAATGAATGAAAAAAGGAATCATTGACATTTGAAAAAGATAAATTATATTTTGAAAATTATTTATTTCATCAGTTCCTTTGGGATGGTATTAATTTCTAATTCAAAGAAAACCATTTTTTGTGACATTCATATCAACAATGTTGTCATATCAACAATATTGTACGTAAAATATAGTCGAAAGGGAATCATTTCATTATTGCCTCTGACTATGACTTAACTTTTTTTCTGAGTGTACGAAGCAAAAAAGTTGATGAGGTTTCCACATTCCCAAGTTTATATACATCAATATTAAGAAAATAGAACGTAAATTATAATTTAAAGGGAGTTTCAATCACAAACGAGAAAACCATTTGTTTATCTAGATTGACGTATAAATCTCAACCCGAACGATCAAGATTCTGCCCCGTATAATGGCGTCACTTAAAAATAATGGACATTTCAACGTATTTCGAATAGTTTTCCGTACATGTAAGCTCAAATATTTTCTAATAATTGAGTTACATCAATACTGTTAATTAACTATTAGGGTTCGATATCGTAATTAAAAAGTTCTTCGACCGCGTCTGCGTTTAATTTTATTCGAAATTATTATTACAGAATTCGAGGGCTAAGATTTTCATTAAGATTTTATTAATGAAGACTCGGTCGAATGCGATGTCACTAGTTTGGGAAGATTTGTTTTCCGTTTTTTTTTCGGCCCAATTTTATTTCTATTAAGCGCATTTGAGTATCTTAATTTTATACAACGTTTTGAATAAACATAACTAGCGTGACCCGTGCGAAGTCTTCGCATTATATCAATTTGCGTGGTAGATTATAAATATTTACACATGAGAAAATGAACTCACAGCTGTCATATTAGTTACAACAGAGTGTTTAGAGTCAATTTAATAAATCAAAATTGATTGCAGGTATTCAATTCATTTCTAATTTTGCACACTGCTTATTACGTTTTTATTCCATTATGAAGCTCAGATGACAGATCAAATAAATATTTTACTAAAATTCACATATAGAGGCGCAAGTATCAAAAGCATTGAGCTAAAGCGCCACTTTATTTATACGTGAGTGGATTTGAAATTAAACAAACATTTTACCGACCGTCAATCATATTGACGTTGAGCCGTTAGATGGCAGCATTGCTGTTTTGTGTATATAATTTTAATAATTAATTAATTTGCAGAAACAATAGCAATAATAAATTTTTTAGTTGTGGATGCCGGTAGAGCAAGCAATTATCTATAAAATGATATATAATTTATGTGGATTAGTTGTGAGGTTTTTTCTAAAAAGGGAGAGTAACATCTTAACCTTAACGTATTAATATATATGATGATGATGGTGATGATTATTTTGTTTTTAATGTTAAGACTGGTACCGAAATCGAATAAACGAAATGTTTATAAAACTAAAGCGGGTATTGCCTATTTCTACGTAACAAACCTCTAAACCTCTGAAACTATATATTTTTTCAACTTAACGAATTAAACATATAAACAATAATTTTTGTCTACGAGCGTCATTAAAGGAAAATGCGAATTGAACTAGTAATATTCTACACTTAACCGTGTCATTTTTTACATAACCATATCATCTTAACATTTTAAAAACTCCATAAATAATTGAATCAATAAGAAAATTGAATTAAATACAAACCAATATTTATTTAGGTAATTTAGTTGTTTATAATTTAAAATCTGGTAATATTTCAAAAACTTTTCTTCAGTTTTGAAATCGTTTTATCTATTCAACATATTTTCGCAGATTTCCCACTGTTATATTCGAAAACATGTGCAAGAATGTGAAATAGCATTCTCATAGTTTTCTATCTTTTTTATCTATGAAATTCCTCTGAATTAATACTTTGCCTTTAGATTTCCACAAGTTATTTGCTTTCATTAGATTTACTGCTTTACGGGATATTTTATAGCTCGATTTCTTCTTGGTGTCGGTCATTCTCTGCTAAGAATCGCTGTGCCCTCTTGATAACATCTTTTCCTTTATGATGTTTCGCCAAAACTTCTGATTCTCGGCACTGTCAAGGATATCATATAACCGTGATTGCCAATGTGAGCGTACAGCATATACTCACATTGGTCAACTCTGTAATCATAGGTCTTTTCTAGGCAGGTTAAATAAACTATAATTTCTCTAATATAATATCCACCATCATAAAGCACTACGAAGATAGCATGGAAAATTATTTGAACTGGTCATTTTTAATAATAGTAATAAAAATATATTCAAATTTCCAATCGAACTCTTTGGTAATCCATTAAAGTACTTTGTTTGAATTCGTCATTTGTTTTTACAAATTGGCGGTGATATGAATATTGTGTTGGCCAAATGAATTTAACGCAAGAAAATTATCGTTCGACGATTTTTTATTACTTCCTTTGTGGTTTCGATCAATAAGAAATTTACGTATAACGTTGCTCATCATTTTATGATGAAGCCCCATCCCGCGTTGATGTTACCAAGTTAGTATAAAGGGTTCAAGCGTGGTCTTACTAATCTCTATAATGTTCTGCGTCAGAGACTCCCTCATCTGCGATAATTGAAGATATCATCAACGCCATGCAGTGCATTATATGATAAAGACTGATAAGAAAGTAACCTATCAGCAGATTCAGGCAAGTTTAGGTATTAATATCAGTCAGGTACAGTAAATTCCACATGAACATTTACGTCTCAGGAAGCTTTGTGCTAAATCATGGGCTATACCAAAAACACCGCGTTGATCGGTGTCGCCAAATGTTAGAATAATTCAACGGACGTCATTCAAATACTGTATTCGACATCGTCACGTGTAACAAAAACTGGGTTTATGGTTAAGAAACCAATACAAAGAGGCAATGTGCGCAGTTCTGAAGAATCACCTACATAGGTGAAGAAAGGTCAAAATGCTGGAATGAAATATTTACATCGTTTCTCGGATGAACGGGTTATTAAGCAACGATATTTGTGGAAAATAAAAGAATAACTACCGCAGACTGGTATACTAGCAATTGTTTGCCTGCTGTTTTGTAAAAAGTTTGAGAGCAACGCTTTCAAAGTAGGACCCACCTATTCAGGGCAACTCTTCTGCACACTCAGCCAGACGGATGACCGATTATTTGACTACGTCTGCTGTAGCAATTATGGGTCATCCGCACACAGTTCTACCTCGCACCGTGTGAATTCTATTTATTCCCAATAATAAAAGATAAACTGCTAGAGAAACGATTCCCTGACACCGAAGCAGTGATCCGTGGAGTGCGGCAGAAAATATTTTGAAAAACTTACGTTAGCGCTGCTGTATTAATTTATTATGATATTTAATATTTGAAGCTAATATAATGAAAATTTCCTTCTATCAAATCTTTGTTCTACGTAAAATGGCATTCAAATCAATACAAACATTAAAACAAAAGTTGCTAGAAACACCACTCAATATGGCATCAGTTAAGACAGCTAGGACTTGTAAGTACTATAAAGATACCAACATCGACGAGATAAAAATAACTAACTCGTAATAAGTAAAATATGCGTTAAATTATGTTAATCGGTGGTCACGTGGCCAAACCCTAACACGATCTAACCCAATCTGCAATAGAGTCAACAAATCGAACAATTTTTTGTAAGAAATTTCAAGTCGACTAGTGCAGGACTCTTCACGTGATTAAGTTTATAAATTCATGAATCCCGTCGTCTTAAGTAACCAAAAAATTATGTTCATTCAACCGTTTTAATCATAGCCGTAGTGCATGTATTAAAAATTAACGAAGCTTCGTGTATTCCTAATATTGCTCACTTTATTATAGTTATAAAGGTATAATCAAGGAAACAATCCTGGGAATACAACTTCTGGGTTAAGTGGAGTACTGTTGTCGAAACGGAATCCTATTACTTTGGCAAAGTCGCCCGTCCATCCCTCTGATTGTTCAGCACGGACTTCTAAGTTTTACACTAAATACGACAAGAACTTAAAATTAACACGTAACATATAGTTCCTTGGCCCAAAGCTACAAATGGAATTTAAAATGATTTACAAATAGTTTTTGCATTTTAGTACAAATAAAAACTAAGAAAATGAGACCTAAAAATGTAAAAGTTATTTTCATATTAAAAACTCAACTGAAATATACGAAAAACCATGGAAAGCGTTATCCCTGCCTATATCTCATAAAATAATAGGAAAGGTATAAAAGTCTTTAATGAAGAAATTGAAAAAATAATCGAGAATGAATAGATATCTGAATTCCTAGGTCAAATTCGCTACACGGAGCAATTATTGTGCAAGTTCGACATATACTTGACCAGTTTAATATATATGCGTGTGTGCATGTGCATGAGCGTGCGCATGCGGGTGCGCGTGTGCCTGTGCGCATGTGTGTGTGTGTATGTGTATGTGTGTGTGGACATAATTGTTTATTTACAATTAAATAATACATTAGTCTTTACATAGTGTTCCTTATAATTTTAACGTATCGTAAGTTATCAGTAAAGGAAATCGCCATGATATCTCAAATTGAAGATCCATCAGCACGTGGAGCAAAATTCATTTTTTTTCATTAGGTGGAACGTTCGATTAGCTGTATTAATGAAGGTACTACGTTGCCCATTTTCTAACGTTACGTTAATACTTGAATGCATATAAACATGTAGAAATATTTTTTAGTCTAACCTCTCATAAAGGACGCTTTTTTCACATATACGCTTTATTATTTCTGTTTGAAAGTCATTGCTCATGTAAAACAGTACCGAATTTTAAAAAAATAACTTTTACAAAGAAGTACTTAAATTTTTCTAAAAATACTTTTCGCATTGAGTAATTATTTTTTTTACTTGACAAACGTGCACTCATCTTTAGTGTTTAATTGTTTTTTTTACTATACAACATATTTTTTTAACGTTTTCTCAAAACTTGGAAAAATAATAAGTTTATAATACGATCAATTACGGTGCTTAATTTTCGTCTTTTAACTATATATCTTTTTAAATAACTTTGATTTTTTCTCTTCAGTGATATTTGAGAGTTATATGTACCTTGAGAGTTATACTTTAATGTTGTACATCTTTTTGTAATAAAACCATAATAAGTGAAAAGAAATGAGAAAGAAACGCTTAAAAAAATACAGCTAAAAATATTATTTTCAAAATATAATTAATTTGCTATGACTATGCTCTAGCTAATAAAAGTTCAAAAATGCATCAGGCTATGTTACAGCATGCTCTTTCAAAACTACCGCCCCCTTTTAACTCTTTGAAGTTCGAATTAAAATTACTGAAGAAAAAATTATTTTTTGCGATTAACCACTTTTCAATATTTGGTACATCCAGCCAATTTGCTATTTAATTTCCTGTTCAAGAAACCTATCGAAATATTACTAAAGTAGTTTAACAATGTTCCTGAACCCTTAATTTACTGATAAATGTGTGAGCATATACTGATATCACTATACTTTAAAGGATTAAAATAGTGATTATGCCTTTAGACATTTTTAGGGTTTCGTACGGACCGAATAGGGAGTTGTGGCGACGTCGTTTGTCTATCAGAGGTTTCTAACATTGAAACGAAATAAAATAGAAACTTTAAATTCATACAGAGATATAAAAATATACATTCCTTTGTTTACTTGACCCAAAACTAAAAAAATGCCTTAAAATAATTTAATTTTTATTTCGAGAGGCTCCGAAATATGTTAAGGGAGGCTGAAAAAAAAACTCTTGCACAGGCATGTGGAGTATTCATGAAAACACCTCTTTAAGTAGAGTAAAAATATGGTTTTTAATATTCTTTTTGACAAAAAAATAACAATTTGGCATACCAACAAAGTTTCTATTTTTCAATCCGTTTTATTACCAGCTCCATATGAAAGCTCCATTACATAGGAAACTTTAATTGAGCTCTAACATTTCTCATATCTTGTATTTAAACAATAAATATTAAAAATGCCTAAATAAAAAAAATTTTAAAAACTATTAGCAATATTGAAAAACAATTAGCAACATTGAAAAACTATTAGCCATAAAACCAGTGTATTTTTAAGAAATTCGCTATATTTTAACGCCAATACTTAGGCCTATGAAGGACATACTGGCAATATATCCTAACTAATCTTGTGTTAAAATTACTTTGTTTCTTTTACTTTTCCGCCTAAACTACTCAACCAATCTCCATGAAATTTTGCATATTTATAGCCTGTGTCATGAAGATGAAAATAGGATATGAAAAGAGGAACACCTTTATCCAAAATACTATTTATTTGATTAGTATTTAAAAAATACATTAGGGATATGTGCGTGGATATAAGAGTGTGAACATCAGTATGTAGCAACACATCACGGCTACATGTCAGCCTACGACAACCTACCCCGGGGCACAGGCTTTTTTTCCTTTTGACGCCATTTCTGGGAATCTCAAACTACTTAACCTTTTCCAATGCTAAGATCCAATTTATTCACAAGCACATTTTTTTTTATTTCACCGCCATTTTTCCGCTTTTCTACGCAAACGAAGTCACGGTTCAAAGCTAGTTTTCATAATAAAAGTAATATTAACATTTGCAGATACTTTAATAGAAACACTGAATACCCTTAAATGTTAATGTTTTTATATATACATAAGTATATATAGAAACCCCGAAGTGCAAGATCTACTCGTACTTGACAGGTGTATTATTAGTGTTATTCGTGTTTACCAACATTTATACTATGGGCTAAAGATTCTAGTAGACCCACGCGTTGATTATTCACAGACGCTCTCAAAGCACATATTCACACGATATTTTATTGTTCCCCTTATTCAAACTAGGTATTTCGTTTTATTTAGATATTAAAAAAGCGTTCCGTATTATAGATTAGTTTGTACATGACGTTATACACTTCAAGAAAAGTATACATAAAAGTTTAAAAACTTATATTTGACATATTTGTAGCGAGACATATTTGTAATAAGTACTGTATTATTATTAAAAACTATTTATAAATCAATTTATTTCATTCTAAAACGATTATTTTTTTTTAATTTATAACGTTTATGTATAGTACATATAGCGGACTTATTGCTACATGAACAATCTCTTCCAGTCAACCATATTATGATGGCTAAATAAATATTCGTTAACCTAAATATCTAAATAGTTGGAGGATTTGCTATAAATATCGTTTGTTAAAGTTCCGTTCCTAACAGTACTGTCTGTTCAGTACTGTTAGTTACTTGAATAACAGATTAGAATGTAATATATACTGTTGAAGAAGTTGGTATTGAAATTTCTCATTACGACAAATACAATTACCAATATATTATATAAGCTATTACTTGCAATACGAAGATAATAATTTTCGTTCAATGCAGGACCCATTAAGGATATTAATTTTTTTTTCATTGATTTTTAGTATTTTCAGATTCGCACTTTGATCAGCTTTTGATATTAGATATTAGGACGTTCATAAAAACAGAAGCCTTCCTATTTAATATATGTAGACCAACTATTGGCTACTAGTTCATATCATTATACCGAATATCACCTTATTTATCTCAAACGGTTCCTGGGAAAAAAGGCCGTGACCGAGGTACAGATACCGATAAAAAAACTCCAAAATCAAGAAAAAAGTATTCACACGGTTTGTGAATAGTCCTTGTGTAACATGCATTAGTATGATGAGCTCCGAACGGACTTCCCAATTACTTTGATGTATTTTTTCAAAACGAAATGCCCGAGTCTAGTGTATATCCATAGTTAATATTTTCATAACGATTTTTTTCGTTTTAATCAATTAGGTTTGACTAGTTATTTATTTCATATATCATAATTGCAAGGTAAAATTTGACAAGAAACTGAACCATTTTTATAAATTTAAAATTTACAGAGTTAGAAAAATTTAAACTTAACCTTTAGATAAAAATGACAATACAGAATTGTGACATCATTTACATTAATGCCTATTGTATTTTACATTAATGCCAATCGTATCTACGAGATCGAATGAAACGGGTGATATCTCTATTCTTACAATTATTTTAGAAACTCGTAACTCGCTTATTTTTTAATTACTTTTAACATTTTTTTAAAACTGGCTTTTATTAACATTTGCTTGGTATTTTATAAACAGCAGCAAATTAAATGTTCACTTATCCCGTATACCGCATACTCTTAGAGGAACGTCATCATAAACGTTTGTTAAGCTAAAGTATTTAATTGTTTTCATCCTAGAAAGTTGTTTAGATTGTCATGTTTGATATTCGCTTTCACTAACTTCAATGGTCTGAATGCATAGATATATTCCGGTACTGCATAACGTATTAAAACCGTCACGCGCATTGTAGAACCATCCCGGCGCACGTCCGCGCCGCAGAAGTGCGCGTCACGCCGTCATCAATCTCCGCTCCACATAGCCATTTCATTAGCGTGATTATGGTCGGCGGGGGGCGCCGGCTAGGCCGCTACTGTGCGCCGCCGCCAGTAAAAAACTCATTCTCGCGCCGGCCGTTGTTTTGTGACTTTTTTGGTGTCTAAGCGCTACTGCCGTTTGGTGTTGTGGCCGAGCAGCGGGGAGGTGTAAGTTTGAAATTAGGAACCTATTTGATAATATGATTTTTGAGAATGTTTATTTTAATGAGAATATAAGTATTGAATATTTTTGGCGTTAATTTTATAGAAATTCATTATTCACAATTAAATGAAACTACGTGGTGTAGTATTATTTCTACTTTCTTTAAGTTCTTTACCACGACCTAGGTTTAACTTAAAGAAAGTAGAAATAATACTACATCACGTAGTTTCATTTAATTGTGGAGAATATAAGTATTTTTTCATTAATTTGTTTTAATTTTTATTAATTTTTATTTTTACTATTATATTTCACTGTTTTTGGCACTCGTGAACAATCAAAGCGGTGATGCGATATGTACTCAGTTTTAAGTTATTCCCGGTTTGTTGACCGACTGGTTCACAATCGATCGTATTCTATATATTAAATGTATTATGTATTTCTGTAGTATTATTTTATAATCTAAGACCATCTTTGCTATTTTTGTACATGGGAAATGAAGTTTTAAAAAAATATATAATAAAAAACTTAATCAATATGAGTAGAACTTGCACTATAAAGCTTTCATACCCACTTAGGTCGTTCTTTTTTGTACTACCAATGACTTATCTCCAAGAATTAAAAAAAGACTGTATAAAAATCACGTTTTATTTCATTTTTATACGTGCATTCTTGATATCAGTACGAATGTAATATATTTTAATTACGTACATATTTTTATTAATTGAAATTATTGTGACCAAGTAGTGAGAAATCGTAACAGAGCTGTTTTGCGTACAAGTGAACGGTGTCCCGCACTACTTGCTGTGTTCAAAATGCTTCTCAGGACAAAAACCCTCATATGACTGGATAGAATTTAAGGACATTATTTACCTTGGGAAATGTGACAAATTATAACATACAACTTAAAATTATCTGCATTATTATATTGAAAATAAAAAATTAATTCAGTGCTATCTCATGTCACCCACTTTACAAAACAAATTTATGCCTGGGTAGCTTTGAACTTGATAACTTGGCACCACCTCGAACCGATCCTCGCGTGGTTGTGCTCTAGAGAGTCTTGCCAGTCGCTCAATAGTTGTGAGAGAAGATTCGTATATTTATTCGGCGGACGCTATATCATGTAAGTTAATACTGTGAAATATTTATATTGCTCCGATATTAAATAATAATTTTGTTGCTTTCTAATAATAATTAATTGATGTGATCTAATATCTTCTTAAGTTTATAATTAAGTTATGTCTCAAGAATCTCAAAGGCTATTATTTTACACCTCCCACACAACGCACTACTGTCATAAAATTATGACAGGGTGGTATAATTTGTGATCTAGTTATACCTTTGGTATGAAATTTTGTGCCTTATTAATATTTACCACATTGATACTCATATTTTTTGCATATTAAGCATTACATCGTTTTTAATTTTTTTATAGCATCAGGAGAATCGTAATAAATCATTATCGCAAAAAGACAGCAACGTTGCCACGAGAAAAGATAAAACCAGCCGGATAATGCTGCAGATGTGAAACGAAAAGATTTGAAAAGTATCATGCCCGAAAGAAGCTCGTCAAAGATATGACACCAATATAAAATAGAATTATGAAACAAAAATAGAAAATAAGAAACAAGAGGATGGGAGAAAAACATGAAGATTTACAGAATATTTTACTGGATACTCTTACTTCTACACCTCCGCCAGCAAGTCCTAGAATACCACTTATTATGAGTCCTCCCAGGTCTAGATCATCGACTCCTACCTCGTCAACTGTTAGTGTAAAAGGAAGAACACAAGTTATAAAAAACAGGTCGAAGGTTTGTGGTGACAATTTCTAACTACAAAGTGAAATAGAATAATTGCTGAAAAAGGTGCAATAATATAAGAAAAGACTTCAAAGATAAAATAAGAAGGTCCAAGATAAAAACTATGAAATAACAATGAAACGAACAAACAATATACCATTCTGTCGAAGGTCGTTAAGCAACATTACAAAGAAACGAACGACCACAAATCAACGACGTAGTATCCGAATAATATTTAACGATACATTGGTTGACAAATCAAAGGTGAAACTTCACTTATTAAAAGACAGTTCTGGAATACAGAGAACTAAAAAATTCCGAACTGTTTTACCAAAACCGACCGTTTTGATAAAGAAAATTCATGATTTATTCTAAGGGATGATGTGTCGGGTGCTACTGCTGGAAAAACGAAACAGTGACTTCACAAAAAATAAAAAGCAGGAAACGATTCTTTTGGGCATAGGGCAAAATCTCCACAGATCGTTCCTGAAAGGGAATCCTAACGTTCGATGTCACTACAACTAATTTGGAAAGTAGAGATCATTTTATTTTCTACCAACATTTGTTGGTTGCCACGACACTTGCTTGTGCAATTTAAATGCAAACATGACATACATAACAATTACTTTGTACAAAAACAAGGTTATTAATCAATGACATGAAACGGAATATTGTACGGATATTATGCACGGTTAATTCTATATCATGCCTGAGAGGCTCATGTACAGAATGCAGAATTAAAAAACTCAATTATAACTTATACGGCAAAGACAAATCAGTTGAATTACCACTGTGAGTTAGAGGAAATGAAGTACTTGAGAAATCTGGAAAGAAAATAAAAGTCAGCAAGAATATAGAAGACAAAAATTACAATTGAAGTTTTAATCCATAAATTTGAAGATAAGTTTAGAATTTTCAAAGTGCATGTATTTAATATTAAAAACCAATATAAATCCTACCGACAAGAAGATTATAAAATTTAGAATCATTGCTATGTTTTTTTTTTATAATTTTGACTTTAATAGTTTCAAAAGATTGAGACAGGGAGTATATTTTTGGCGGGTAATTTCAAAAATATATATAAAACATTGTTACAAGCAATTCTAAAAATATAGTTTTGAAGACCTTATAACTTGCTCTTTAAATTGTTACTCCACACTATTTTTGGAATTCACTCTAAAATTTGTGTTATTAAGTATTGCAATGTATGCATGTTAATACAGTTTATCAGTATGCCAAATTTAAAGTGTGTATATATATACACACATATATATATATATATATATATATATATATATATATATATATATATATATATGTGTGTGTGTGTGTGTGTGTTTGCAGGTTATCGTATTCATTTGAAGGGTGTTTTTGTAAAAAAAATATTTTTTTCTTGAATTTGAAATATTGACAGTGATTTTTTTTTAGAAACAATTGACAATTTTCGTATAGTTTCTTAATATTTTCTACTCAGTTCGATTCATATAATTATCTGTATGGATAATAGACATGTCCTTGTTACATTTGTATACTCTTACTTAATTATTTAAAAATGGTGCCTATTTATATAATATTTAATGGGAATGATACAAGGCTGATATTAATATGTTTGGAGTCATTAAAAATAATACAAGGTGAGGTAAAATTATGTTTATACGTGATCGCGAATTTTGATGTTTCATATTTTTAGTATTTATGGTTAATGAGTTGAAATTTGCTGCAGCATAAGATAGGTAAACAGTCAGATAAAGAAGTTTCTAGATATTTCAGAAGAGCACAAAAGTAATGTAATTTACATTGATGATTTGGAAGCTTTCAGTATTTTTATCTCAAAGAAAGAAAAATTAAACACTTATAAGATCACTTACCTGTCCATCCATACGTCTATCGATAATATTTTTTAGAATCAGTTTACCGTGGAAATTTGGATAGTGATAAAATATACTATAGGGCATATTTTTCAATAGTTAGCAATCAGGAATATTTACATGCAAAGGTGAATGCCCATCAGTGGTATCGCTTATTGCATTGAACATTCATCAAATAAATGTGAAAATAATTTTTTTTTTTATTATGACTTATCCCAAATTATGTAAGTCCTTTTTAGCAGAATTTAATAACAAAAACTAAATTGTGTCCAATTTCCTGTTTTTGAATATTCCATTTTAAGATTATTGCGTCAAATAACCTTCAAGTTCCTTTCCTTCAAAATTCCTATTGGTTATTTATAATTTATGTCTTCTCATACTGAATGTCAAAAATCATGTTTTTATTTATTATAATTTAATCCAAATTATTATACTTCTTTAGCGACTTGATAAAAGCAAAAATTGTCGCCGAATCGATAATGTCGCGCAGTAAATAAGTAGCGCATTACAAGATGACTGCAGTGTCGTGGGAATGTACATATTGACAGTTCGTGACAGAATTATTTATTTAATTTGGTTCAATAAATTATTTTTAATATCTTTATGGAAAGATGTAGTTATTATTCTACGAAACAGATAGACTTTCTTAACAGTATGGTTTTAAGAATAGGCACAATCAAGATTGGGATCAAAAACAAACTCACAGAAATGTAATGTCAGTGTACAGTGTAGTGGATCTAATAATTTCTATCATTATTTATTTAACTTATAAATAAAATAAGATTTTGATATTTATTATATTGTTTTTCTTATAAATTTTCCTCATATATGACCTCATATATACCTTGGCAGTGACTTAATATACCAACCGTAAGAGTTGTCCAATATTTTGAAAGCCTTTTAGTTATTCTTCAGTGAAGTTTGCGTGTTCCATAATGTCTATGGTAAGAGATTACATTTCACGATTGTCAATGGCATTTTTCAATGGATTTGGCTACCCCTAGACCAGGAATGTATTTTTTATTCTGATTGAATACAAGAAAAAGTAAGTTTAATTGAGGTACAATTACTTGCAGCACGATACTGTGTGACGTGGTGGTATGGGCATTCACCTTTTAGAGGGGGTAGGTAAAGTGATCGATCTTTAAAAGTGATGAGTTATTTTTTCTTAGAATCGTTTATTGTAGAAACTTTAAATTTGGCATACTCATTAACTGTATTAACATGCATACATTGCAATACTTAATCACACAAATTTGATTACCACTTAAACACACAAATGTTAGACGAGTGAAGTCGAAAAATAATGTGGAGTAACAATTTAAAGAACAAGTTATAAGGACTTCAAACCTATATTTTTTTGAATTGTTTGTATTGTAGTATTTGTTGTATTGTATTGTAGTATTGTATTTATTGTTGTATTGTATTGTTTGTAAGAATGTTTTAGATATATTTTTGAAATTATCCTCCAAAAATATATTCGTTGTCTCAATCTTTTGAAACTATTAAAGTCAAAATTATAAAAAAAAACATATAGCAATGATTCTAAATTTTATAAGTTTTAGTAATTCACGACAATTTTACGTATATGAAAGATCAAGCTATATATGGAGAAATAGAATATTAATATTTTTAATGCATAGTTCACTAATACTAAGGGTACATCCCTTAATATTATAAGTGGGGCGTTCTTCTTTTTTACCGCCCATTCGAGTCATATTTATTTTGAATTAAAACTATGTCTTCTTTAGACGCTTGTTAAAAGATAATAGATTTCAAAAAATAATTCAGCATCGATTTATTACTAGATTTATTCTCTAGTCTTCAAGATTTGTAAAAAGCGTGACAAAAAAAACACTATCACAAAACAAGTCACAAAAATGTATTATTTTTTTATATTACCATAAACAATAAAATGTTAAAGTTTAATTAGTACTATATATGTATATATATATATATATATATATATATATATATATATATATATATATATATTAAACACACGTGTGTATATTACGTGAAGTATATTTTTATGTAATCTTCTTATCATAGTTCATACCGATCTAATTCTTACCAATTACAAACTTCTTGCTTCAATTAATTACTAACTCATCGTTTGCGATAAGAAAACAAAAACAATAACAAAACAAATATATTAACGCAAGTGGTATTAAACTCTGAACCGAAAAAACACATTTAAGATGACTTCATACGTGCTTTGCATTAATATGTTATCAACTATTTCACAAAATATTATGCTATAATGTTATTTATCAGAATTTGTCAAAGTACTTAAATTGGAACAAATATAGTCTAACACCAATGGAAATTTCACTGCTTGTTGGTTATTAAATGAAAATATAGTTTAAAAATTATATATTTAAAAAAAATTCATTTTCGCTCGCTATTGTTTCATAATAATAAATTTATTTGGAAAATATTTCCTATACAAACTGCATTCTTTTTGCAATAAACTGCTTATTAAATTTTTTTCGACCGAATTAACATTCTTAGCGACACTAAACACTGAATAAATAAATATAAACAAGAACTTACACAACAAAAACATTTAAAAAATTAAATAAGCAGGAAAGATTGTATAAAGAAAGGTTATAAAGTTGATGTTAGACATCTCTTTCTTCACAGTAAACGTATTTTCCAAATCGATTTGTTATTAAGATCATTACGAGCGTAATATTTTCTATTGAGTTGTTTTTTACTAATATTCTTTCATTTAAAACAAGATAAATTATCACCAAGGCCAGCGCAAAATTTTATTCGAAATATAACTGCCGACTAACCGCAAAAATTTATCGCTCATGGTGTACAATATATTAATTGAAACTTGTAGTTTCAGAATTGATTTCGACCTATGATTTATTTTTTCAATAAAATATGAGTTGAAAAATCTCACTTGAATAACACTTTACGAAGCAACAGATCTTCCTGTCACGCAAAATTGGACTTTCCCAATAACTAATAAAATAAACCTTAACAGGAAACAATAACTAGTCCAATTAATCGAGTTCACTGTCAAATATAATAAGTGTATCTTTAAAATGGAAAACTAGCTACTTTTACTCTATTTTAGTTTTTTCACTCTGAATAATAGATAATCTGTGAATGACAGTACAGTTGTCATAATGTGAAGCGTTCGGAATAATATACGGTATTGTTTCATCCTAAAAATAGCCGTAAGCTACCGGCTGCTATTTTGCCCTCGCTCTAAAAATCGGCTGCTCGAAAGGACGTAATCAATTCTACTTACTTATAGAAAACTTTTACTTCGCGAACACGCTTGTAATTTCATACAAGTAAGACTTAGTAAGTTCTTAAATACAATGAAGTTTGTACATTTCATTTAAAACTACAAAGACTGGTAGCGTTCGATTTGTGCGTTCGGATTACAGATCATATATTAAATGGCGGACTTTGCTTGGATACCATAAACTAAATATGCTCAGACCAAGCTAGGTATATTTGCTTGCAAGGCACTGCGCGCCCATGATCCTAAGTTGGGAATTACTGCTGATATTTCACATATTTATTTTGATCTGTTTTATTAACATTTTTTTCTTATTGTTTGCGTTCATTCACATTCTAGCTTTTGTCTGCAGCTTCGGCTTCATAAATTTATAATTATTGTGACGTATATCTTCTCCAGCAACAATGTTTGTATCAAAAAAGTATCCTTGGCTGGGATGAAAGCGACATGTCATTTAGTTTGAGCTTTAATTTGAGTTAGTGTAATAGTCATGATAATTTATATTCGTCATCAATCCACGCCTTTCGTTCATGGTGCATGAGTGCCACAATTGAATTTCAAGTCGCTTAGAAAATATCTGATCGAGACATATGGCAGCCTAAATTTTAACCTGAAACCCAAGCGTCATTCCAATGAAAGTACCGTTAACATCAGTCTAATTTTATTCCTTAATGGCTTTAAAAACAGGTCGAAAAGTCGTTCTGGATTTTACATGATCCAAAAAAATCGTATCTGGGATGATTTAGGATAGAGGAGAATCCAAAACAATATGTTGTACGATTTTTGCTGTACCGGAACGAGTACTAATATCAAAAATATTGGTTCTGCATCCCTTTAAATATACTAATCGTCCCATTTATTGAGTTTAGAAAAGCTAATCACTTATTTATTTTGAAGCTAGTTAATTAGTTTTATCCAATATTACCTACTTTTCATTAGTTCAATAAAGCCAATATACTTTTTATTTGAAAAATTAAATTAGGTCAAACATAATACAAATTGATTATAAAATTTTTTGTTTATAATCAATTTTACTTAATACAATTAGACTCAGTCCCCCAACACCCAAAGTTCCGTTCAAATTTGTAACATGTGTGTTATAAAGAAGCTTTTTGCGCGTAACTTCGTTCGCGTGGACTACTTAGTTTAACCAGTTGTTAGTAACAGTAAGATATGTAATCGATAGATAACACATTGTGGTTAACAGTAGGTTGTCATAAGTCAATTTATTTGATCTAAGCAAGATAACAAAAAAACACCGTCTAAATCAGTTATTTTTATTTAATTGTTTGCCACAAGTAGATAAAATTGTCATAAATGCTCAATCGCATTTCCGTAATTTATGTATATGTCCCAAACTTAATTTGTTTGAACTTACTTTTGACTAGCTTTTTATTCGTGACTTAGCTTGATTTTAACTACCCTGTTATTGGCGGTAGTGGTAAATGGTAAACCATTTGCCAGTAGTCGATGAACTGATATTTAATGGTTATTTTTAATATCATAACAATAAGTTTTTTTTTCCTAAAATCTAAATAATGCAATGTACACACAAATAAACAGACTAATATGTTGAATATATTTGGCGTTAACTTTGTAGAAATTCATTATTCACAATTAAATCATCACGTAGTTTCATTTAATTGTGAAGACTAATATATGTTATTTATCAACTTGTCGAGATAATTCGTACATCATTTTACTTCTGAGACCTTGATATTATCAGTATTATAAATCCATTAAAATGTGTCCAACAGTTTCTGCATGATGCATTTACAAACAAAAAGCCATACTCGTACATATTGACGAACATTTCTAAAACCATTGATTTCTTCTATGTAATGTCTTTATAGTCCCTCAAAATCAATTTTTAAATATATTTAATATATTAATATTTTAGGTTAACTGTGAAATTAAACTACGTGGTTGTTTTATATGACACAATATGTTTTAATGTTAATTACATTACATTACATAATACAAGCGCACATAATGCCATTACGCAAATTACTCAACGTTGATAACTAAGCATTTTACGCGTAACTTATACGCATTAATATATTTCGTATAAAATTCCTCACCCATATTTAACGTGTATAAATAACTAATGGGGCATTAATTTTTTTTCATATTAATTTTTGACGATCACATGTAAATCGATTTGAAAACCTGTACAGATTCTTATTTGATTCAGTTTACCCTAAACAGAAACTAGGCGATATTCCTTTATTTTGTGTAATATTATTTCGACAGCATGGGAACATGAGAATCTTTAATTCGAATGTATTCTAGCGGTAATAGTGGAACTATTATTTTCCTTTTGGGGTCGAAAAAGGGTATATTGTTCCATTACCTAAAATTGTATCGCCTGTGCATTTTTTATCAAAATTCTTTGGACGTATGGTCACTTTTGTAAGTAAATCCACTTCAATCTTATTTTAAAACTAGTCACAACACTTTAAGTACACTTGTTAAGATCACTGAGCATATGTACTTAGCTGTGAATAATACACAATCACCATCGTCGCTCTTATTGAATTCAACAGCCCATTCAACTGCATCTATTTTTATACTGTTCTAGGGTCGTTTGAACTATTTTAATATATCCCAACATTCTTTAGAGTGGATTAACTCATATCTCCAATGGCATAGGCAATCATTTAAGTCTTCAAGTGAAGTGAAGAGTATTAATAGTAGTCCAACCTTAGAGCTGGTGTACCTCAAAAAGACCGCTAAAGATCTTCAAAAATCGTCTGAAAAAATAATTTCTCTCGTAAACCCTAGTCGTTCTGCGCTTATCCTTTTGTTCTACCATTGCAACTCATGTCAATATTTGTGTTCTAATTGTTATATGTATGTTGTTTGTATTGCAATTTCTATTAAAATCCACACGAGTCGATCAATTTTTTAAAACTTGTCGTTATAGTTGACTAGAAATTGTAGCTTTAAATAAGTTCGCCATATGTATGTGTTCGTTACATGTATGCAAAACATCGAAGGAGACTAGGTTTCAAAGATTTATTAAAAATAATATGCGCATGTTAAGACTAATTTAAGATCGCTCTAAAGTTCGGAGCAGATTGAAAAATGAGTCATCTTCGACTGATTGGACATTGAACGTCCCTGAGTCGTCGACGCGCGGTACAATGGTGGACGCAGCCGTAGTCAGGCGCGGCGAGCGAGCGCCTGAATGAGAATCAATTTCGTGTACTGGTCGCGGGCGCGGCGAGGCACGCGCTGCGAGATCTTTGATGTTGGACATGTTTGATGAAAATCAATGTCAGGTTTCCACTTATAGTGACTCTGATATTTCAATGTGTTGGATTTAATGTAACGGCTGCTAAAAAGCTATAAATTTCTTGCTTACTGCATGTAATTTCGTATCAATTTAATTAATAAATTTATATTCACTTTTAACGTACTTATTATTGGAGTCAATGGAAATGTAAATAAGGTTAATGAAGGGTTGTACTATTTTGCATAATTCCGGCGATGCATCCCAGTACCAGCCCTTATACGTTGGATTCTGCAAAGTTAATTCATTTCTGATTCAAATATAAACCACCACCTCGAACTCTTAGATCAGCGGCGCAAGGTTTTCTGTTACACCGCCGATCTAAGAGTTTAAGGTGGTTGTTTATATCTATTATGTGTGTATATATATATATATATATATATATATATATATATATATATATATATGAAGGTATTTATAAAAGCGCTCACTGTTGATGAAACTGGAGACATTTTTTATACGTTAAGTCATTGTCTTTTGATGATTTTGTAAAAGACGACAAAATTAATTTCTAATCTTTCATTATTTGCTTAATATAATTTTAGTCCAAACTCAGTAATGATACGGGATATCTGATTTTTCTAACTAAACACGGTACTATTGTTTATTTAAATAGCTTCCAGAACTAATTCAAATGTTATCTAATTTAACCAAGCTAAATTGTTTACATTACCATACTATAATTATTCAGATAATAACATTAGTTTCGCTTTAAATATTCACAGTGTAATCAACTTGTTTATTGACTAGTACTATAAAAATACGCATCTAGCAAATCTATTGCTACAAAAGCAATCTCTGTCACTTAAAAAATAGGAGACCTGAACAAAAGTCAATTATATATTGAAAGCCAAAATATTGGGATAACCAAAGACACAAAGAATAGGACATGTTTTTCTGTATAAATAAATTAATTTGAAGCCTACTTACTAAAAGGGACATTGGGAAAAGATGGAGGGAAAAGGGGTGAAGTTAAAATAAACGAAAAAAGGTAATTTTTTAAACATATTTAAAATATTTTGTAATTTTCTAGAAACGGAACTAACGTTCGCTGAATGAATTTATTGACTAAGTATTCTCTCCGCCAGTATGGACAACCCAGTAAACTCTAAGCGACTAAATATAAAATACTTGCAGGCCCTACGCAACGTGAATACAAAGAAATAAATTAAGATTTGGATACCTGAGTAACAAAAACGTTTAATTATAGACTTAAACACCAAGACTTAATCACAATGCGGTTGCTCTCCATATAAGGACTGGTTTAATTGACGCTTAGTCACTGGCTATTTCTAAGACTCGATTCTCGCTTTCGTGTATACATTGTTCTTAGAAATAATTAGGCCTCCAAAACATACCAGTCGGGGCATTCCATATTTAAAGCAAGGGGCTGTTGGAACTGTTGGCACGTCTAGCAGATGACGACACCGAAGGCGTTATTTATACAGACGGTGACAGGTCGCGGAAATTTCCTTCGAGCTTGCTCGCCTTTTGAATGCATGCTAATGCAGCACAGATTGCCACGTTGTCGATTTTCTTAAGGTGTTTCAATTCGCATTTCACCTCGTAAATGATGTTAATGATGTTGGTGGGAGAATATTCAGGCCGAATAGGTACTCGAAAGCATCTTAAATAATTTATTTGAAGAGAATTTAAAATTAAAGTTTGCGAAACACTATCGTTGGTTTTGCTTGATTAGGGGAGAGTGTGTGATGTTTTAAAATTTTCGTTTTCGCTGTATTTTTGGTCAAAATTAATTTCATCACATTTTTGAGAATATGTATATCGAAACTCAACAGCTTCTTTGTCTGTTCTTTATCCTCTATTTTATACACGAAAACTCTTTTGCCTATCTTATTTCAAATCCAAATTTTATGTTCTAAAATTTTGAATATTTCTTTATTTTATACTTTACTAAACTCACAGATAAAATCAGGTCACCTAAAAAATATTTTAAAATATTGTATACCGTCTTTTCTGACACAAGAGTCATATTACTGTTGGTACATTCTTTTAGGTCCTGTTTCCATTTTTTATATATCATTTCACATATATACAGTAGATTGCATTATAACAATGCCCATAATTTTATATTTGGTATTTGATTGGCTGGAATGGACTGTTCATTTGACAATAAATCCGCCAAACGGATATTATACATTCAAAAAGAAAAATCTTAAAATTATAATAAAACATTAGAATGTTTAAAAACACTGTGTTACAAAATATTAAAAGCAAAATTTACTTTACAACCTGGCCGTGCTGCAAAATTCATTTTAATAAGAAAATTCTTTGTTTTACTGTATATTTATTAATGAAATCTTTCCATCAGCGTAGCACCTACTTGTAAAATATTATACAAATAAAAATAACATTGCAGAAAGCGTAAGGTTGTGACAGTTTAAAGTTAATTTAAATATAAACCAATTACTATTCTCAGCCTCACATGGAACTAAAAAGCCTACAAAGTTGAAATGACACATATATTTCCATATTCTCGCTAAGGAAAGGAGAAATTTTTCAAAGTTCAATCTCAAAGAAAAGGGTTTAGAAAATTTTATGGGAATTTTGAAATAAACAAAGACATGAAGCTTCGTATTTTTAGACTCTCGGTTTCGAAAGTTGAAGCGATTTTGTCCCGTTTATGATCATTAAGGCTTAAGCATTAATATAAGTATGTACTTAACGTACTCGTACGAATTTGCGAAACGCATATCAACTTTCGACGAGCTCATTACAGTCACACCTAGTTAACTAGTCGAAATCCGAAATGAGAATTATCTTTATAAACTGTAACTAAGGTAAGTATGAAATCTTCTACGACAAAATAAATATTAAGTTACTGACTTTAGTACAACATTGCGAAAGTAAGATTACCTAAATTACATCATAGTTATAATGCCACATTCAATCATCAATTTTATGTTTCGGTAAATAGTCGCTGTGATATGGTCAGAGATTACTTAAGCCCTGTGACATAGTCAAAATGGAGCATTTTTAGTAGGTAGCAATTTTTTGAAAAACTTCTTCTTGCCGTGTTAGTAATAAAAATTTTATAAGCCGGAAAAAATTTGAACAAGAAAATATCCTTTTAACGGAGAAAATGCATCATACTTTTTATTTGTAAATCATTCTATTACGGATATTTTTTTAATTTTCGTATTTTTACAAGTTTTATAACATATCAAAGATGAAGTCAGCTGTAAATAATGCAGATTTGAATTAAAATGCATAAATAGTTTTGTTTTAAAACTATTTATTTATATTATTTATCATGAATTTTTATATTACTTAAACTCCTTTCCATATCACCTATGGAGTGGAGTTTCTAAGCGTGTTTTGTTTATACATTATATCACCAAAAAACCTAATCCACGAATTTTAGTTTAGTAATTATGGAACTTATTATTATTTTTTTAAATCGTCATCTTTTTGAAGGACCGGATTGCGAAGCATTATCAATTACAATCTCAGAATCTTTGTTAATTAGTTCAACAAATAAATTAGACAACAAATTTCAGTCTCAATATATGTACATTGATGTAGAGTATTCGTTCTTGATGTCTTTTTCTTCCAACAACTCGTTCAACAATCAACAACAAAGGAGATCGGCAAAAATGGACCCAGGCGCTATAGAAATAAAACGTAATTTTTAAAAAAGCTGGTATTTTTTAGAATATAAAAAACATACAATTCAGTAATTGACAATCAAGAAAGAGGAAAAACTAGAATTACAATTTGTAACCATAATACTTAACAAAAAAAAGCTATCTTCATAAATGCGCGTATAAGTACTATGTTTTTAAAATATAACGTATTGTTACTTGGAAATAAAAATAACAAAAAAAATTGGACAGAATACATAATAACTTTTTAGAAACGATTACAAAAAATAACCATTGCCTCTTGATTTCTTTAACGTGTAGCCATTGGCCAAATTAATTAAAAATAAACTATTAACAAACATTGACAATGGTTCTATTGTTGTCAAAATGAATGTGTTTTTCCCTTTTATTGAGGTTTATGTAACTTTTTCGATGACCGTATCGTGCCTGTGATTATCATTGATTAATATGGTACGTCTGTGGATGGAGGATATAACGAGACACAATCTGCACTTTGTTTTATCTCGATAGTTCAAAGAATTCCGTAGAAATACATTTATACTCTATTATAAAAATAACCTAACTTTTCATAAAAAATACAAGATTTCTCTTTTGCCTGATTGACGATTTTGATAAAAATTTTAAGCAGCTTATTTTTTTAATTTACGTAATCCTTATATAACAGTGTCATTTTTATTCTTATAACACCTGGGCCCAACACTATATGGACTTTTGCCGGTCTCCTTTCCCCCTTCTTTCACATGTTTCGCCGGAGCGATGTCGACAAATAGTCGCAAACACTTTCATCCAGTCTTCCGCCCATCCCGAGGCCGCCTCACGCTCGATTTTACATCTGCAAAAAATTATTTCAAGACTATGTGAGGGGCTTTAAAAGGTCCCTTAATGAAATGTACATTCGTCATTTTGTTCCAGCTCCAAGATTTCAAATCTTTGTATTTTCCGAATCAGGTTTGCGCTTAGTTTTATATCTACAAAGTATACGTGCAAACCACTTCTTTTATGGAGAAAAGACGGAAATAAATTAAATCGGCTCTTGATTATCTTAAACAACTACTTTAACAAAAAAAACTAACAACGGTATAATAGTAACTAAAGGAAGGCAGTGTTTTTTCTCCGTCAACTCTACAGCATTTTTAATACACTTTACAATAATACTTTGCAGCGTAGAGACACATTTAAAAGTACAATACCGCCATAAAATATGACCAGACTAGTATCTAACAAATATTCGTTGATTATACTTGGAGAATACTAGATAAAAAAGAGCACCCAGAAAGTATGCCTCATGTATAGTGTAAAAAGTAGTTTTAAATTGCAATACGATGGAGTATTTTGATATAAAAATACTGTGAGCCGTCATGGGACGCCTGGCTGATGTGAAACATCTAAGTTTTTTTATATTGAAATATTTTTATTTGAACGATATAAAAACGAAAAAATAAATATTCAGATAGTATATTATTTTATTATTTTATTTTTATGAAATAATTTATCACAGAAATTTTTCTTAACAATCTGTTGTAAATATGTTTTTATTTAATAATACTATTAGCCGATAAAACGCGAAGTTGGCCGAATTAAGTCGACAAGAAATCGGACAGAGTTGAAGCTAACCAAATGACACTTGACGTGCCATCAGAACGTTTTAAGTCCCATCCAAATGCGTCATTAGATGTTACACATCAAAAGCGTTAATAAAACTTTCTTGTCTCAAACTTGCAATGACCCTTTATGACGTTGTAAAACCAATAAAAATAGATAGCATTGTATACCCGTAAAAGTAAAAAATACCTCGAATTGTTCGAAAAATTCCAATGCATTTTCTTTTAATGCATTTAGAATTTTTCGAAAAATTTTTCCTAAAATAGAAACTAAAGACATTATTTTATTTATTAATTTATTTTCGTACATATATACAATTCATACTTGTACTGCATTTATTGTTACAAGAGCAATCTCTTACAACCGACTAGAACATCGTTCAGCCCCGTTCAGTGAGCGGTCCAGAATCGAACCCGAGTCCTGCGTAATCAACCCAACACACTACGGCGACGACATTAAAGTATCTCAGATATTTTTTTTCCTAAATCATTTTGTATTTTCTAGCTTATGCAATTTTGATTATTAATGCTACGTGAAAAAATATTAATAATTCGTTCCTAAGTTATGGATAATTTTATTTTATGCAAAACAAGTTACAGTATATTTGTGAGACGCGTGATACCAAGATATAACCAAAAAACTAATTGGGGACTTTAGGACAACGAGTAACAGTTTTATACCTAGCATGATTGAATTAACATTTAATTGTACTGTTTGTTAAAGGATAAATTGAATTTCCTATTTATTAACGCCTCTATACACATAAGCGACTTAATAATTAATGAATCGTCGATATGCATTTCTACTAAAGTGATCTTTAGTTTCTGGCTTTGAATAGTCATGACAAAAATTGCTGCTGACTGAAATTACACCAATCAAATGCCGAAACATGAAAATATTTTAGGCTGAGAAAAAACGTTCAATTCTTTCATGTAATGTCCACTTAATTCTAAGTATATAAAATGTTAACCACGAAGGCCACTCAATGAATAAATGCGCAATTATTATCACGATCGTTTACGACTCAGGTAAACGTATAAGTAATTATTTCAGTGGGTAACTTGAATAATTCAAGAGCGTAGTTGCATGCAAAAGTTTTCTACGCAGTTATAAAGAAGTCGGTTCGCGGAAAATTACCACGAACGCCACAATTTGACTATTGCGCCGATGCGACGATTCTGCGTCCTCTACGCCGATAACAGACGGGAGTGACGTATCGTCTGAAGGTGATACATGAAACATTTACATGTTTTTGTAGTCATAGTTTTATTATGATAATGGCGCGACCGACCATATCATTTGCACCTAATGCGAGTCACTGAATTGGAACAAACACAATATATTTAATCATTACGTATACAATAAATTCCGGGTATGCCGCCGAATTGTTTTCGTTGAATAGATCAAATGGATGTAATCTTGATTACGTAATTTGCCAATGTAAAAGTTAAAGTCATTGTTAAAAGTTCTGCGACAACATTGGTTAAGTTACTAATTTTACTTTACATCCACAAAGCTATGAAAAGCTTTAATTAATTCATGTTTATAACGCTGTCGATGTGACATTTGATTAATAGTCTCATAGTAATCTCGCTATATAAATCCTATTTTCAGAATAACTTTACATCTTTACTTATCTTTTGAAGGATAGATCAAAATATTGGTATTATGAGACATATTTTATATTTTACATACAGAATCATGTAGAAAAATTGTCATGTATCTTTTGTTTAGTTAACAGATATTTACTTTATAAACAATAATGAAATTATTATGGAATTGAAACTTCAAATTGGCAGCTGACCAAGAAGAAGAACATTTAAAAAACGACACTAAACCCCATTTTGCGGCTAACATGGGCGTTAGAAAACGACTCACGTCCAGGAGTATAGAAAGTTAACAAAACGTTTTCCCATACCATTATATAATTCATAAGGACTGTACCTGATTCATAAAATTAGAAAATTTCTCTTCAGATTGTTTAATAACTTTGAAAAAATTATCATTTGGAAGGCAAGAAAATCTGCAAAGCAGCATGAAGTACGTTCGACGTTACACGCTGTCACTGTTCCGACAAAAGAAACTGTGATAACATAGATGGCATATACTTAAATAGATCGAAATAATAATTTAATAATTTCCCTGGCCCAAGATAAGATGATTGAAGAACCGTGAAAATATAATGCTAGAACCTAGATTTTATAAAAGAGAATTTATAAATGTGTTTAAAAAATGTCATCATACGAATGCGTTTTCTAAAATGAATAGTAATTAAAGTTTTCCTCTGTGAATATTTTCGATGATTTTTGAAAGTAATGTTTCTTGTGTACTAATATACAAGACTTAAAACTCAAATCCACAAAAAGTAAAATTAAAATAAAATAATTTCCGAGTTATAATAAAACGAAAACACAAACTGGCAAACAGACAATCTTGTTCTGAAATCGAATATTCCTTTTATTTTGTTAACCCCATCTACAGAAGGGATATTTAATTCTATTTTCTTACAAACATACACGTAATAAATGTTATAATCCGTCAAAATGTCTCCATAAAATACAACAATTTTCATTAATCGAAACCACTTCTGGAAATGACTGTTTTTATTTTAATAAGATTGCATTGAAAATTTTATATTTTTTCCGTAGTGTAAGCAATACGTCTCTAAAGTCTAACGAAAATAATGAAATTGGAAGATGTGACTGGTAAGATAACGTGATGATAACGTATGATCGTAAGAAATATCCATTGATGATGAAATGAGATACAGAATGGAATATTATGAACAAATGAAAAGTAAGGAAATATTGTACGTCATAAAAGATAAAAAAAGAAATGTGTTCGTGGTGTGACGTATTTTATTTTAGAATTTTATGATTCTTATTAAATTGTGTTTATTCTATGTTTAAACATAGCCAATACAAAAATATTATCATTTGCTCTTGTGTAGAAAAAAATCCTTGATTCGATCTGATTGCACATTCGTCTATCGTCGGTTAATGTATATCATTTTAATAAGTGAAAAATTTGGCTATATAAACACTTCATGAATGATTTAGTTTACAGTTGCTTTTATAATTCAGATATCTACATACTTTTTATTGAATGACCCCTTTATATTCAACTTTTATGATTGAACATTGTTGATACTACGTTTTAAGGACCAATAATATGAGAAAAACTAGCTAAGTGGTACAAAATTCAATAAACTAATGCACGTCTTCAAGGGATTTTAATATTTATTTATTCTCTTGATATCATATTCGGTAGCAAAATATTCTTGACGTCAAAATGTTTGAGTTAATTTTAATCAAGTTTTAGACACAGGAAACTGCATGATAGTGGAAACTATATTTAATTTTTTTGGAAAAAGATGTCATATTTTGATAATGAAATAATAAACGAAAAATGAAAAACGTTCCTCCTTTTTTTAGAAAGAAATTCATTTCCTTTCAAATACACATAACAATCTAAAACAAGCTCTTCTAATACTCGTGTACGTCTATAAGTGATTTTCCGAAAAAAGCGTACCTACTGCAATGATTTTTATTTTTATTCTCTTTACTCTGATTATAAATATCTTCCCATGTTTACAAAAACCTTAATATATTTTATTATAATTAATATTATGCAATTAAATATCATGTTATCTCACCCCTAACAAGTAACATACTAAACTTACGGAAAATACAATTTTTCTCTCCCTAACAGTGGTACCGAGTGGACAAGTCGCTTATGAGTCCGGAAGTGGCAGCCAAGTTCGTGCAGCTGTGGCCGGACGCGGAGACGAAAGAATTCCTTGCGGCCTCCATCGACAAATCGTCTTGGGTCTGGACTCAGATTTGGCACTTGCTCGCAAAAACTGCGCTTTCGCCTTTTTGGACGCGTACTGACATCAATGGGTGCGTACTCTAATAACTGTCACTGCTTAATTTATTGGGAATCTTAAATATTACGAAATTAGTATTTTATATACTTTAAACAAATTAACGTATTTTAGAATTAACATTTTTAAATTTTTCGATTTAAATTGACTGGACGACGCCCACAGTATGAGCAGTGCTCGCATTTTGAACGCCCGTCTTTCACCTTGAATAATAATCTTGTTGCATATCGACGTGTTAGTAGGCGCTCGGACTGTTTCATATCCATGGAAATCTATTAAAAATCGCCCCTTTTACCGCCGGAACGACCAGTCCGTTTCTTTTCCAGTTTTTCTCTGTTATGACTTATTGGTAAATGTGATGAAAACGAGATCCCTAAGGATTATATGCACAAAAACGTCAACCGTTAATTTTATAAATTAAAGTACAAGGAGAAATAGTGAGATTGACGAAAGCGTAATCCGAATATATTAATTAAGTTGCGATGATTTTAAAGCATACGAGGACTCCGTAAGTTACATGAATGTCAACAACCTTAAGTTGTTGACATTCATGTGACAGAAGGCAAGTCTTTTTATGCACCTTTATAGCAAGCAAAGTGTGACAATATGGTGTAAGAGATGGTGTGTCGATATAGATAGAATTATGATTCGGTAATTATCTTTATTAAGAAAGTAAAATTTCTAATAAATAACCTTTACTATAATCAAACTGAAAATAATGCCATCCATCAAAATCTAATGGAAAATAGTTAAGTGCAGTCGATTTTGTTATGGAAATCCATTAATTTTAAACATCGCCACATTAATGATTTCTTTTTATTTGTTCTAGACATTACCCCCGGAAAGAACATTGTGTTTACATATTTAATACGTAACGCACATGGCGCGGTCTCACTAAAACCGGATATCGATTTGTCCAATCAAATTATCGATTATTTATAGCGATCAGCGAGCGTCGTCAGCCGTCTGTCGCACGACTTAACTGGTGGCCGCCATTGTGCGCACGTCATGTGGACGGTTAATTGGTGAAACTTAATTTTTTAATTAAACTTAATAACCGTAGAGTTTCGCCCTATTACCAGTTCCAGTTTTTTACCCGTTAATTTGCGGTTATTGTGTATTAAATGGTGTTTGCGTTTCAGGTTTCTGTTTTGAAGTTGGTGGATGGGAGAACCTTTTTGAAGCAGGTAGTTACTTTTTTTATTCGGAATATATGAATGTTGTTAATACGGATCCACTGATTGTATGAGGTCGGGTGTTTTTTTAGATGAAAATCTTAAATTCATTGTAGTTTGCAATTTTTTGTCAACGATAAATTCATTTCTCGAAGGAGATAGAGAGAACGCAATTATCGGGGCTTTTGGAGCTAACAGTGTCAATTATTAGAACATTATCTAGTCCTTTAGATGTTTCAAGTGCAATGAATCATTTAATTAATTCACTACGTAGTTTTTGAGTTATTACTTAAAGTATTTAAAATTCGTAAATATTGTGTTTAGGAAAACATTTCCTAAAAACAATAACAATTCAGAAATCCATAGTGATAATGCAGAATTATCCATAATGACTTTAAATTACTCTTTTTTATTTCGACTCTGCTGTTCTTTATAGGACTCGGCTTACTTTATAATGTCCCTCAAATTTCCCTCTCCTTTATTTTATTTTTTAGGTCTAGAACTTTTACCACTGTTATTATATCTTCTATGAAATCATCGGACAGTTATTTTCTTGGTCTGTCCGTAGATATTTTCAGTACATTATAAAATAACTACTTTAATACATTTGGAAACTGCTTTACTAAAAAAAGAGCTTGTAACTTCATTGTCTCAGAGCTTTTGAAATGTTAATTTAGTAAAAGAAATTTTAAAAACTGTTTTATTTTTCTTTTCTACATTACCTTTTTCTTACTGTGCAACATTCGCTCTAAACACTCAAAATTTTCTTTGAACACGAAAGTTTATCTGAATGCAAATATCCGCAAATTTAATTGAGACGTTCCTGACATTGAGAACAGAAATTGGTAATATTAATAACATCTTTAGAATACGCAGTGGCGTATTAGTGTTAATACCATTCTACTCGCTTCATCGTATTGTTGTTTTTCTATACGTTTTCGTGTGTTATAGCAATATGTAACTTTAAGTTTTTGTGTCAAATATTTCAAAATTTATAAGGTGGTAAGATGTACAAATAAAGTCCTATAACAACTATTTTTACTCGTGTTTTTTTTATATACTTTTAGCAAGGTTTTCATATGATATCTGTTTTAAAATGTCTGCTAAAACGATGTCATGAAAACACATAATTTCTTAATTACTTTATAATGTTACACTTCTTCATCTGTCACAGCTCATTGTTGTCAATCGTAACATAACTTTGTAATGGAATATTTGGATAAATAGGCTTCAGTTTCTAAAGCTAGGTAAATTTGTTCTATCTTCTTACTTTCGATTTAATATAACTATTAATCGTGTTTATTAGATAATATATTATATCCACGTGAAATACTATATTTGATGTTATTTAATTGTTAATGGCATTGCATTGGCTACCTTTGTTATATATCAGTGTGAAGTCATATTCCTAGTTTTACAATCTACCGTACATAATATCATATAAAAAAACAAGAAATAAAAAGATACATCTTATTATTTATACAACAATTCCTAAATGACAATTTTGTATAAAGAGGCAAATTTTGTTAATTGATTTAATTAATTATTTAAAAGTTAGTGCATCCAGATTATAAGAGGAAACAATACTGAAATAAAAAATACTAAAACTGTTGCCTACCAATGACATATTAATTTTTTTTTAATTTTTGTCTTAGATGTGATTTTGAATTAAAACTAGAAAAGAATATATGACAGTAAACTGGTGAGATCGAGATAATCTATTTTCGCCGATCTACCATCATCGGCCGGGCGTCTGTGGTTGTTTGTCTTTTGTTATTATTTCAATCATTCTAAACGCTATGTGCTTCTTAATCGTTTTGAGTTTTTGGAATTATATAATTATAAATCAACTCAATTATTTTGTTTCTCATGATCCCATAGTTTTATTTCTTATTTTGTAATACAACTTTCCAAAGAATATTTGTTTTATTCAACACACAAAACATAATAAGTTTAATTTCTAGCGTGCTTCCTCTAACAAGTATCTTTTTTATACAAAACTAGCTAAACCCGGCCACTCTTTGCCGTGTCTCAGTCTGACGTGAAATGAATGGGAAAGTAAATGAAAGTATTCTAGCGAACATAGATTCACGGAGAAAACACATCAGCCTTGCGTTTCGGTGGCCATGTAGAATGAAAATAAAGGAAGCGGAATGAATTTAAAGCTAGTGGATTGACATTTTTTGTTGTCTGTTTTCTGCATGAACATAAAGATCGGATGATTTACCGACTTTGGAGCATGCGACGTGTAATTGCCCATGAGAGAAGAAATCGTTTTCTTAATTCAAACCACACACTTGCAAATATTGCTCTGTTTGTGCTTTATTGGTAGTCGTAGTGAACCCTAACGTGCATTGAAAATTGAAGTCGAACGCCATATCTGTCGGAATGAGTGGTATTTGTGGAAGTAGTACGTCTTCACCATTATGAGGTCCAATCAGAATTGTTGCTTCCATTAGATTGTTCATAAATTTTGTTAAATACTAATCGTGTACCATTGCATAATTTTGGCTGGTATTTCAGTGTAATATAATTGGCACTCCTATTTTCAAATTCAGAATTTGTGACGATAATCCGGAAAGATCGAAATGATGAAATATGTCACTGTCTCACCTGTGTTTCTGCTCTTGTTATGTACGTCGATATGTTTAACCGCTAGAATGTGTCTTTCGCCCACGTGTGATTTCGATAATTGGTTTCGACGCTTTGGAAAACCTTGTCTACTATTTTTTTCTTCCGAATTCACGTGTTAAGAAATTAGATGGGAAGGTGATTGAAAAAAATAAAATACAATATTTACAATATTTTGTGACAAAACCACGCGCGTATTCGAATGCAACGTTGTGTCAAAACTTCTAGTCAGTTGACCGAATACTTTTCGAGTTTTGCGAACACAAACATACGCAGGTTGAATTTTTATATATAAAGATAATGAGAGCTGTCTAGTTCCCTTACCTCATCTTGATGTATCTAGTTCTAGATTGGTCAGCGTTTTAGATTGATCAAAGAAATAGAAGAAAAAATTTAAAAAAATAGCTTGATTTGCACTTTCACCTATGGCCTTGCTTCTTATTTTTCGACACAGTGTGTTTTCTTAACTTAGGTTTAATATATAGCCTCGATAATATCGACGCACATAATGGTTCTAATTTTTTGTGAGATTACGTGGATATGTAATCCACAATTGTATTCCCATATCGATTGCCGAAGCATTTAAATTATATCGCAAAAAATATTTAATATGCGGATGCAATTCGCTGCGTTCTGTAACTCATCCCGAGCGGTGCCATTCAACGGGGCGCGACTGCCGCGCCGTCAGCAGGGCAGAGCAATAATTCACAGCGAGAACAATCCGAATTGAAACGAAATGCTGTTATTACTCGCATTCGTGGCCGCGAGATAAATCCACGAGACGGACACGCCCTAAGGCAGATTCGCGGTGATATGGTTAATTACCTGTCTAGGATATAGAATAGAGCGTGCCGTCCACTTGAAGCTTGATTAAATTTATGTTTACCAATCTTTCCTAAATATAAGGTCTGATCAACCAAATTGCGGACTAATAAAAACTTATATAAAATATCATAAAAATATGAAAGTATCATAAAAAACGACTGTGATGTAATTCTAATATCTCTATATATGTATATATATAGAGATATTATATTTGTATATATAGATATATATATATATATATATATATATATATATATATATATATATATATATATAATGAATGTACTTTATGTAACTTTGTTTTTTTTTTATAATTTACTCCTTCACACTTCCGATGTCAATTCTAACACCTATCATGATCCTGAACCACCTTCTAAAGACGACTGACTCCCTGCTAATATCTCACCACAGCACTGCATTGTATTAAGGACCACTTACCGTAAACGCAACATCATCACAAAATCGACTACAGTATTGAATAAATATTCAGTGTCTTTGTTCTAAAATAAAATTTATTTGCATTTAATCGCATTAAGAGTATCTAACATAATCTAATGGTCGATCTACTTTTTACAGTTTATTTAACGTTAGTATATAAAGTGTTTATACCTCCGATATATTTTTATGTGTAATTCCTTTTTACTACCTTATGTCTGATGTTTAATGTCTAATATCGCGGTACAAATATTTCAAACTAGTTACATTGTGGATGTTTGGTTATAAGAGATCGCTCTTGTGGCAATAAATTTGCCATTTATGTTTGTAATAACATTCTATTTAAAAATTTTAACAAAAAAACCGTTACATTGAAATCGTTTATTATTCCGAATTCTTATAAATTTCCATTAATAAATATAAGCAACCGCTCTGGAAATATCGATGAAACCTTGTAGTTTTTGTTGTTTAAACGCATTTATATTAACAGGAATTATTTCAGTAGCTTTTTGATTTCTGTAAATTAATTTCATTATTCAGATAAAAATTACATGGTAGTAAGTGGGCATTGCCGACGTGTCATAACATTATCAAGACGTGTGTTGTGGAAATTGTGGGTTAAAACAAATACTATCTTTTCAAGAATGTCAGTTTCTGTATTAGGATAAAATTAATGAAAACACGCTCACTTTTTGAAAGAATCGACCTCCAAACATTTGAATAAATTTTGTTAAGTTAACCTAATATGATCAAAATATCGAAAAGAGGATACAAAAGGTACTTTCGAGGTGAGTCTCAATATTTCCTCTTTCGCTGCATTAACGTTTAAGTCAGGATGAAAAATCTTATTGCTGATATGTCATAAAGCGTAGAACATTATACACATGTTGTCATACTAAAATCTTTGTTTAGAGCGTTGTGTAATTCTCTAAAACTAAATCCTGTATATGAAATTTCTTTCTAAGATTTCACTGAGATTTCCGCTCAGTCATCCACGCTTCTAAGCCTCCTTGCGATTTCATTTTTCTACATGGAGAGATTAAAGTCGCTCGATAAAAGGAAAGCTGTAATTCTAAGAGATCTATAACGAATTTCTATTGATTGTCATTTTTTTTCACCACAGGGCCCGAAAATATTATTTTACTTAGCATAAACATCTCTGTAACTTATGTTAGGTAGATAACATGCTTCTAAGCGTCCAAGCGATTTAATTTTTCCATATCAAGGAAGTAAAGTTACTCGATAAAGAACGAGTTATAAATCAAAGAATTTAATCTTCGATTTCTACAGGACTTTAACTAATTTATTTTGCGCACGTGTGTTACTATATTACTTAAATGTATCTATTACTTGAAGGTCTGTTTAGGTATCATAAATTTAAACGTCCATGCGATTACATTGTTCCACATCAAAGAAGTAAAGTTCTTCGTTAAAAGAAGCGTTTGAAAACAAAGGATTCATTCATGGATTTCTCTAGATTTTCAGGATGTTTTACTATAGACACAAAAATATTAACTTGCGCATGTGTGCTACTTAGTCTATTACTTAAACATCTCTACAATGTAGTTTCTTATGTTATGTAAATACGCACATCTCGAAAGAGTACAGTCGCTTGATCAAGAAAATATTATAAGTCCAAAAAATCATTCATACGTTTTTATAAATTTTCACGTTCTTTCATCACAGAATGCAACAAATTTGGTTATGCTTCTGTGTTACTTAGTCTATTACTTAAACATCGCTGCAACTTACGTTTTGTAGGTATGCGTGCTTCAACATTATCAATACTTTATTAGGCTAACTAATGCACCACCACATATTCTGCATTTCACAATCACAGGTATAGGCCGGGCTATCTCCCAATGTATAAATTTATCTGAAAGGTGCTGTATCCCATAAGAAATTGCGACGTGTAATAGTCAGGTTTGAGCCAGATTTTCTCAACTCACTCAGAAATATTCGGGAAGAATAACACAGTAGTATCGCCTTTAGAGGTCGTCAAGAATTGCGTAGCTTGCCAGTGAGCCTAGGCGATCTCAAAAATGCGTCTCTTGGTGATGCTAAGGGGCTCATCTATAAGTAGGGTTGCTATTCGTTCTCTTGTACCCTGACACTATAGGATTTTTGTGAAGTATCTGGGATTTTAAAGAAAGCAATTGTCTGTTATTAACAAATTTATTTAATCTATCGACTAATGAAAGAAATAAACAATAATAAGAAACTATCTTAACTTGTTAAGATTAAAAATAAATTTACATTGATTGGCAAGAATATTAAAAGTTTTAGAAGTTTTGAAAGTTCTTTTACTGTTGATTTCAATTTTAAAGTTTTTTACTCTGGGTCTTGTTTGTTGAATTAATATTCTGATTTTAAATTAAGGATGTAGATTGGAACTGAGTTTTTTTATCGTTTGTGCGATAGTTTGTGTTTATATGCTATCATGGGTATAATTGTTGTCTATGATCAGTAAGATAAATAAGATTGATTATGATAAAATAATCTTGATTGGTATTATATAATTAGTACTGTTACATTTTAATATAATATGGGTTTTGACTTTAACGATTTAAATGTCCGAGTTTACATACAAAATGTCCGGGCTTTTTGTTTCACAACTTCTAGTTTCCTAAAAGTTATTATAGCAACCCTATCTACAAGGAACTCAAAGCTACGATTCCACATCGAAACTCCTTCCTCGCGGCAGCTCGAAGTTCGCCGCGTTTTCCATCATCCAGAGATCAGCAGGCAAAATACCTGCTCCAACTACATACTGTTCATTTACCTACATAAGCTAGTAGCTAACAGTGAGATGCTGGCTTTCATAGGTGCCGCCTCGTGCGCTGTGTTTTATTGATCGGTTAGTGCGAATAAATTTAGGTAGGTCGTTAAGTCTGTCGTCAATAAGGAGGGCAACGCCTGCCGCGGTCCGCTGTCCGCCACCGCCGCTCAAAGATTAGCTTCTTTTTTTAGTCGGATCGTGATAGGAGCCGGACAGTGCTGATGACGTTTATTGGTTCATAGATTGAATTTAGTACGATACTTTCTTTACAATTTAGTTAAATCCATCCAGTTAAGAAGAATTTTGATTGCGTTTATTAAAGAAAAACAAAATTAGTTATAGTTGAAGTTTTTTTTAGTTCCTTTGTAAAATTTTGTATTGTTTTAAATTTAGATTGTACACTTTAATATTGTCTCTTTAAATAAAATAATATAGAAAAATAAATTAATGCGTTCCATGTAATCAGTCCAAGGTTTCGTCTCTTTTAATTTGATCACGATTGAGAAGGCACATTTACTCATTAGCCATTAAACAGATTCGATAGTAATTTAATTTATAAGCAGTTTTCTTATTGAATAACATCAAACACCCGCATTCAAGTAAATATATCTTACGGCAAATTATAATGTTTAAAATACTTTATAAAAAAAAATAAACTGCAATAAATTTGCTGCCAACATTTTAGAGACATTTGCTGCTATATCTTCATTTTTTCAAAAAAATAATGGCGTAACAGACGATAGACTTATTTCTTTAAGAGCAATCTCTTACAGTCGACTATAACGGGACAAATGTGAAATATTAACATCTGTTACGGACTTTATCAATAACGGCTAGCTAACGACAAGAAATTTAAAGTGATATATTTATACCAAGACATAAATAAAAAAATCACCTACAATACAAACATATAAATAAAAATTAAATAAAAAAATTTCTTTAGTTTTTAACAAAATTTATTCAATGTTTATTACATTCAATAATACAATTTAAGGCTAAAAAAGGTTTAAAGATAATTTATTTGAGAAGTAAGCTCCCGAAATCGTTTTAAACTTCCGAATCTTAGACGGTTTATTTGTTTGATTGAATTAGTGAATGTGATCGTAAAGCATTGAGGTCTTTACTGCCAAATATTTTTTTCCAGTCACGCAAAGTATTACAATTTGGAAAATATGGCGTATTATAAACTATTTCTGTTGAAAAGATTGTCATAAACTATTTCTATAAAAATAAAGAAAAACACTACTAATCAAGCAAAGGTGCAAGTTTTGTAAGAGGAAAGAAAAAGGCAATACGAGAATCGAAAAAATACAGACGACAATGCAGGAAGACACGGTATAAAGTTTTTAGACAATTTGTAAATGCTTATATCGACAATATGTTCAGGATATTGGAGTTTAATTTGTTCCGACAATTCGGCAGCATAAAGAGCGAAAATGAATTCATAGAAGTTGGTACCTTATTTGGTATTCTGGAAAATGTAGAGATTTTCAGAAAGAAATCGAAGCGCCATTTTGAATTTTTATACGCTATTGCATTAGATAAACATAATACATTTTTACATATTTAAGAATCATGAAGAAACGTTCGCTAATTTTATTTTCGCTGCCTTTTTTCAAGCTTTTATTTAACTTGCTCGTATGTCTTTCCGTTTCTAAGATTTTACTTAAATTTAAACCTACATATTTTTAACCATCGAGCTGAAATTGCCATGGTAATACAATTTAATACTTCACTTATAATAATTGAAGATGGTGGCATCAATATTTTATAGTCAGGTTCGGTTGAAATCCGGTATCAGGGAGTTTAAAGATCAGAAATTTGGCATCGGGAGAAATTGAAATGGCAGCGCCAATATGACTGAACAATTTTGACTATTGCGATCCGCTTTGGCTAAACATTGGTGTCTGAGGATATTGAAGGTCACAAATGACGAATTTTATGGAAATTGAAAATGACGGCGCGAAAAAAGCTACGAGCTTTTATTATATTGAAAATATTGTTTTACTTAAACTTATTCATTTACGTTTAAACTCGATACTTGTCTTCTACTGTATTTTACTATCAATTTCTTAGTTCATACAAAACAAAAAATTAAGCTAGTTTGTTCGTATCGTTGCGTCGCTTTCGTTGCATATAGTATATAGCTACACAATTCCCTTGCATATATACTACATGTAACGAATTTCGTAAAATACCAAAATTCCTGGCTTTAAGAAACCCAGGCTAATATGAATTAAATTTGCGCACTTAAAGTTCTAAACCCATGTCCACATAAATAAGTTCCAACGATTTTTGTCGAAAATTATATTAACATTTTTGGCAAAAAAATATTTTTTTTCTTACTCCCATTTCTGAACCTCTTAAATACTGTTTTTTTAAATATATTTAAAGTTGTTTTTACAAATAAATAAAGACGTACTCCTTCTATAGCTGTTCTAACATCCAGTAGCTCGAAGAAAGTCGAGTATGACTGATAGTCAGCGTAGAACTACAAAATTCAAAAAAAAATTGCGAAAAGTTTTATTTCTTGTAAGGAAATTATTAAATTTACAAAACAACTGCGTGTCTTTCTGTGCAGGTCATTCTTTTCAGGTACAGCTATTAACATTGTTCTATGTCTTTCCACTTTTCCCGTCTCCATAATTCCATAACTCTTTAACACTATCTTTTAAAAAACACAAAACAAAACAAATGATACATTAACAAACAACAATGCCTAAGCACAATCTAGACGAGCTATCGATACGCAAATCGAGGCGATATCTCAACGGCGCGACCTCACGCAAAAAGGTCGGCCGCAACAAAAGCGCACTCGTAAAGCTATAAAGGCACCGGCGGCGGCGGGCGCGATGGCCCCGATAGGGCGCTGGTGTCTCGCCCATTAGCCGCGCCGCCGCCCGCCGCGCTCGCCCTCCAATTGTTTATTCCGATACAAACGTCGCCGGCTAACGAATCCGCGGATCCGCGACAAAAAATCACGCGCGCGCCGCCTCGCACCCCGCTCCATTGTTGCTCGCTATTGGAATACGTTTAATGGCCAATTTACTGGGGATTTGTACTCCGTGAAATATTCTATCTAGTCATTCGGTCTTATTATATTCAAATAACTTGGGCTATCTGCGGCGCGCTCCGGTAGCTGGCGACTGCGCCGTGTGTCAGATGGAAGTCGCCTTTAATTGTCACTCTATTTGTGTGTCGCGCGTAATCTAACCTGAGAAACTCTAATTAGATCTGATTACTCCATGAGAGAGCATATATCACGTACAATTGCCCTACTAGAAGCACTATATGTTCTATACATGTACAAACGGATGTCTTTTAGTAGGGAATTAAGTTGCTTCTGGTATCATTAGAGCTTTTCAAGGACAGAAATTAGGCAACAATGGACTGAAAACTTGCTTATTTTTTAATTAAAAAATCTCAAGCTATTACTGTACTAAAAATAGTAATGAATAAAAAGGCACCTTTGTTTGCGCAACATTTACAAATAGATCAAGAAGTAGAAAATGGACGGCAATGGATTGAAACTCACTTAAAAGGATTTAATGCTATCACTGTACTAAAACTGATAATGAATATAAAAACTCATCTATGTGCGTCTTTTTATTATAGGTAAGTCTTATAGGTAATGAAACACCGATTTATCACATGATGAATCATAACCTGTAAATGTGGACTCTTATACTGCATTCGCATTGGCGATTTAATTGCGCAATTCAACACCGCAACTATACAATAGTGTATTGTATATAATCGCCAATAGCTATATACATTAACGATCACGCTGCTAAATCACTTAATTTATCCATAGCAATATATATTTTTTTCTGTAGGTTCCTACAATTCTAAACGTAAATGTGTAATAATGAATTTTTTTACGCCTACCTTAATTTATACAATCAAACTGTCATTAGTACTTTGAAAGAATATAAAAAGTAGAAGTAAGTTCGTCTCAGTCCATACAAGTTTTATTCAATTAAGGCCGACAATAATTCACAAGACAATTAGTATCAAATATAATCAATGTAATGAACTCATTCACAGCAAATACTAAATTATATCAAATGGCCAGTATGTAGTCTCAGCGAGAACTGCATCCAAAAACTGATAATTTAATAAGTAATAAAGCTTGCTTCTAGTGCTCGCTTTTCCCATCTTTTAAATTCTTCCTATCCTCTTCCACCGATAAAGATTATTGACAATAATCCAAGAAAAAATTATTATAGATAGTCTTACGGGTGTACTTAGATAATGTTATAACACATTTTTTGCTGCGGCAGCTTAAATATGTTATTTGCTCCTGTTTTTTACGATGCGAATGAATAGGGTTTGTGTCCAGATTTGCTCTGCGAAAGACAGGTGCATTAATTAAGTGCCCAAAGACAGCGCGACGCGGACAATGTACACGGGCGGGCTCAGCTTGTGCATGTGGATTTTAACACGTCAGGGGTACTGCTTTTTATGGAAATCATTATGCAAATTGTAAACAATTACGAAAGAACGGCGCATAGAGAATATTGGAAAATATTCATAATAATAAATAAATACGTATGTATAATTATTCCTGTTCGAATGTGATAGGTTATAAACATACTGATTTGGATAAAACTTTAGGTTCTTTCTTTTTTGATAATTGATCTGATCAAGAGGAACTTTGTAGTGATAGGAGAAACTATTTTACTACTTATATCTATAAGGTTTAACGTAGCAAAACAAGCCCCTTCCTAAAAGTTTATAGTGTTCATTAGAACCTCTTAAGTTGGTTCTTTAGTTCCCTATTAATATCATAGCACATCTAAAGTTAAATATGTAAATAAGTTATAAGTTATGCGAGGAGTCAACAAAATGAAGAATTGTGGTCTTCTAATATTTTATTGGATACAACTACCGTACACCAAGAAATATATTGTACTTAGATATCAATGTACTTATTTACCATAATTTTCGGAATATCGGCAATCCAAAAATGGGAAACATTTGTACGGATGACGTTTAAAACACTCGTCTTGATGCTAAACTTTCTTAACCCGCTGGTTCAACTTCAAAATCTCAAATTAATAAAAAATTCAGTTCATATTCGACGTCAGTAACATATAACTTGCTACGTGTATAATAAAATATCTGAACTAACGTTCCTGTGTACCATATATAAGGCTTATTACTTCCAGAGTAATCTCTTACAGATTTTCCTTCCTTTTTAATCGCAACCCCTTTACCGAGTATTGTGACCCACATCAATAGATACCGTCTTGGTCTAAATTGTTTGGCGCCAGATCATACGAACTCACGCTAATGTTACGGCTACTTAGATGGTCATTTGTAGGGTGCTTATGATCGGGCCATCGTATGACCTTTCTCAGCAGGATGCCTCTTTATGTCTGGGCTCTTTTTTTCTGATAATATGGCCGAAATATCTCAGAACTCGACTAATAACTGGTAACTCAGGACTCGACTAGTAAGTGGACAAACCTATCGCGGATAGCGATTTCTTGGAAAATGGACTCGCTAATTCAATATACAGCAACAACATGCTTCACCAACACCGCATCTGGAAGGCGTAAATCCGTTTTTTGTCTCCCCATACCTTTACTAATTACGAAATAACATTCTTTGCAATCGCGATCCGGCGACGAGTTTATTTTTCGAAATTTCAGTTTCTGGTTATCAGTCATCCAGGTAATTAAACTCCTCGACCACATCGAAGTGACTAACGGCACTGTCGTGTCTAAGTGTTTCTGGTCTATCCATAAACATGACTTTCGTCTTGTTTCAGTTTATGGCGGGTCCAAAGTCTTCACTGACGCTTTCAAGCCACCTCAATAAGTTCGCCTTCTCACTTGGTGTTCTTGCTGAGGAGTGTATCGAATGTTAAAACATACGATTTCCTCATAATGTGATTCTTCCTTCCCAACTTTCTAGCGCTATCCTTATTATATATTCACCAAAAATATTGAAGAAGATTGGAGACAGGATACATCCTTGTTACACTCCCTTTCCAAACTTTAATAATCCAAAAATGCTCAGTCCCCTTTTACTGCACCCTTGCTATTGGAGTACTAGTGTTTATTATATATATATATATATATATATATATATATATATATATATATATATATATATATATAGCCAGACTTTGATTCAAAACACGTAGTCGAACTTCTTTTTCTAGTCAACAAAACACATGACTAAAAGTGAGAAAAACTCATAATAAACTCTTTTACAAAAAAAAACGGGCACTTAAAGGAATAAACCATATCAGAGTTATTTTATTATTATTTTATGCATTTTATATGGCGATATGATGAGATTATTGTTATTTATTATTGAGATATCGTTTTTACCTACTTCAGTCATTAAAAATATGAATAAATAAAAAAAATTATGTAAAGTTCACCGACGAGCGTTTTCATAGTGGTACATTAAAAATGGCTAAAGTTTACTTTTGTATATTTTTTATTAATTTAACATAAAATTTGAAAATTTAGTAACGAGTATGGCCTCCTCTGGCTAAAATCAATGCGCTTAATCTGCTAGGCATGCTTTCGACGATGGTTTTTATTATTTCTTGAGGAATACGTTCCCATTCAGCGACGATCACATTTTTAAGGGCCTGAATATTTTCTGGAGTTGGTTTTACGACTCTGACGCATCGTTTGAGATTATCCCATATGTGTTCTATCTGATTGAGGTCGGGACTTCTAGCTGGCCAGTCTAACCGACGAATTCCGGCCTCCTGCATATACGCATCAACGTCTCTAGAACGGTGGGCGCGAGCGTTGTCGTCCATAAAAATGGACTCGCCTCCAACTGCCGTTAATGCGGGTTGGGCATGAGGAATAAGAACCTCTGATAGTTACCTTTGCGCATTAAGTGTGCCATTTTTAATAAAAACTAACTAGGTACGATCATCTGAGTTAATACCAGCCCAAAACATTACGGTGCCTCCACCGTAAGGGGTGATTTCCTCAAAGCACACTTCTGCGAAGCGTTTTCCAGGTCTTCGTAAGACTCGCCGACGTCGATTCTCACCACTAATCGAATCGATATACGAGCTTCATCTGAGAATAAAACACTATTCCAGTCTTGTTGAGTCCATGACGAAAAATTTTGAGCGTATCTCAATCTGGCAACTCGATGCTCACGGAGCAATGTAGGGCTCCGAACTGGGTGATAGCTACGTATATTGACGGCCTGAAGTCTCCTTCTGACTGTCCAGAGGCTTACTCGTGTGCCTCTGACGTCCTCGAGGTTCTGTTTGAGATCCACGTACGTAACTTGACGATTTCGTAGCGCTTGACTGACTATGAAGCGGTCGTCCCGTGGCTCAGTGCAATGTATTCTTCCAGAACCTGGCCTTCTACTGACAGAGCCCGTTTCTTGGTATCATTTGCCAGGTCCTTTGGATGGTGGAACGGCTTACATTATACTGCTGAGACACATAACATTGGCTACAGCCTTCTTCAAGCAGCGCAATAATTTTACTAGCTCTTATCGTTTTTTCAACCGAACTGAGAACAGCAAAAAGAAGTGAATTAATGCAGAAAACAGCAGAAATTTAATTAAAATTTATACGTTAAAATAAAAAACGTAACAAATTAAAAAGAACTTAATAATAGTTGGATTTCATTTATCGCCAAAAAATACCTTTTTGTCAGTGAAAGAGAATTTTCATTCAAAAAGAATAAATTTCAAATTTAGAACGTTCGTTTTTATATGCCAGAATACACCATACCTGCCAGTAACAATTACAATTAATACAACCTCTTAATAAATAATATTTTTTTAATAATATTACAAAATCAAAACCGCCCGTTTTTATGCAAAAGAGTGTATATCTCAATAATGTGAGGTATATTGCGGATTTACTATCGAGTTCCTTTTTCTCTTACGAAGCCAGATGATACGTGCATGACGACACGGTACCATATTCAGTTGTGCAAACTAAGCGATATGTTTCAATTACTCAAATATTTAGATATATTTAAAAGCTATGATTAAAGTACATATCATACAGGATAAACGTATCTATTTGACAGAAAAAAGGAGAAGTTATTGTACATGGAAGAGGAAGAAAGGAAGTAAAGGTAATGAGGTATATAAAGAATATGATTTTTAAATGGCGTTTGTATACCTATATTGATAGAGCACTTCTCGTATCATAGTTCAACTTATTCCATAAACTAGCAGGATATACTTTAAAGGGCTCCTAATCAAAGGATGTGTTACTTTATTGCCTTTTTTATTTGTTCTCTCGCCTGTTAATGTTGCTTCCATATTTTTTTACGTTTCCTTTTCAAACAATTAAATATTTCTACTAGTATTATCATATCTTTCACCAGGCCCCCAGTCGCGACACGCTCGCCCACAAAGTCTTAGATATAATCGCGCAAACGAGATGCTAATTCGCGTCCCACCTCTCCGCGGCCGCCTCGCCCCATATCTCTCGATTGACTGCGCTTTTCATTTGCTTTTATTTTGAAGTTGATAAAATATATCAAATAAGTTCTCTTCGTCAGCTTACTTAAAAACGATTCCAATTATGAAAATTTACATTGGATGACCGAGAACGATACGTGTACAAGTGACTTGATGCGCTCCATAAACAACTAAGCTCCATAAGCGAAATATTATTAATTATTCGTTAGAAAACAAAATCCCGAACTCCTTGCTAAGCCATTTATCCATTTGTTATGATTAAAGCGTTTTAAAAATCTTTTCAATTATTTTGCTCTAAATTAGATAAAGTTTAATAAAGTTAGCTTAAATTGAGACGACATTTTTGTTAACTTGAAAACGTTTCTAAAATTGCTTCAGTGCTTGTTCCACCAAATTTAAAATAATAAAAAATCATATCGCCTTTTTTGGTCTAACTGTTGTATTCACAGAGCATGTTCTGTGGATGTGTTGCAAGCCGCATGGTCATGCGGCATTTATGTTCAAAAATATGCCATCGGCCGCTTCTCGTCATTGCATAGTCGAACGGTGGGAGACCAAGTGGGATTGAAACGGAATAGACGTGTGATTCTTTTATATATATAGAGAACTTGTCGAATGTCGAAAATAAAAATTTGTAAATAAAAATGATAAGCCACAGATGGTATTTCAGAATTTTACAAATGTTAGTTGAAAAGTTAGAAAGGCGGAGGTGGGGTGAGGACAGAGTTAAGACTTTAGAAGCGCATATCTCACCAACTATTGACTTAAACAAAACAGTTACTTTGGAACGACTACAGCATTTTTAAGACTTATCTAATCACACACCTATACGCACTGGTTTTTTCATCCCTCAGTTACACGTATGGAGTGCCATCCCTAATATAATTTTTTTTCCTATTTCCATTTCATTGTATAGCGGTTGACAGAAGACATCTACCTTCCAAATTTCATCTATACGGTGCCAATAGTCTCCGAGTAAAATGGCTGTGAACTACGGACTGACAGACGGAGAGAACGAAATTACAAGGGTTCCGTTTTCACTATTTGACTACGGAACGTCAAAAAAAGTTTAAAATAAGATATATCGGTATAAAATAATATATATCGTATATGAATAGTTATTGTGATCTCTAAATTAATTTATATATAAACTTTGATTTACACAAAAATAGCAAACTTATTGCTATAGGAGCAATTCCTTCCATTCCACTACAGCAAATGTGTGGAAAATATTAGCTCTGGAGTAGACTGTAAAACAGCGTCTAGAGATAAATAATATATATATATATATATATATATATATATATATATATATATATATATATTTAAATATATATATATATATAATTGTGTGTGTGTATGTGTGTATATATTGTAAAAAGGAAATCTGAGGTAAGGAAAAGGAAAGGAAATCGGAAGTATCTGAATACAACCGATTCCAATGTTGTGTAATTTAGACATTAAACCACTATTCCTAGAATAAAATGAAATTACATTTTCAGGACATAACCCAAGGCCATTAGCAGATAAATTTTCAAATCTACTAATGAAATAACAATTTAAATTCAAGATTGGACAATTTAATTGTTGATGAGAACAACCGACATGCGACACGATCTCAATTTAGAAAAACAATGATATTTTTCGAGCCCAAGGATACAACGTGATAAATTTGAAGACCAAATTTATTTAAATGTTCCTTATTAAAATTAGGATAGCACCTATCTGCATAACCAAATTCGATAAGACTTGCAAAGATGGAGCTTTGATAGTTTGCAGAAGCCGGAGATAATTTACGGAAAATACCGTCACTAACTCCTATAATGTTAAATGAGGAGGCTATAAGTTAGAGAAATTAGGGAAAAGTATTTTATTTAAGACTGTGGTGTAGTTATTCGAAAATGAAAATTATTCTCTCAGTATAATTTTATTTTTGCATACTGATCTACGAAGCATACAGCCTTTTATTTTAAATATTCCGTATGCTTATGTAAACCATCAAAGTCCTTTTCAGTAAATTAATCATGGTCTCTAATTTATGAGAATCAGTTATTATTGTTAATTCTGTAAATGAAACTTTATTCACAATGAAATAAGCAAGACTCAAACTTTTCTCTGCACAGCTACTCTCATTTTAAAGCCAACAACATTTTTATTCTTATTTTGATTCGCACTCATTTCGTTATAACACGAAGAATCCGTCATTTAGAACTCAAGTCGTGTCAGGAGATGTTGACAGGTAATTTAAGAAAAAAATATTAAAACGTCGTGTCGGTACCGGTCGGTGGGCAGCTCGCAAGACTCGTCACCATTACGGAACCTAAAGGGATGAGATGCTACTTAATCGTCGGCGGTAACGAGAGGCGAGTACTCAGCGTGATGTCCGATAATATCGCACGTCTATTAGGGTTGGGCCGCCACCGGTTCCTGCCTAACTAAAAAATTGAGATAGAGAATTGCACACAGAGATAATCTCGAATATGCAAACAAATAAATATTGTTTTGTTTAAAACAATTCTTCATTCGTAATGCTGGTTTTTACCCTGACGTCTTTATAACGAGTTTATTTGATTGTCTGATACCGATTTTTTTTATTTTAAACCTTTTTTGAAGTTCCGTAGCCAAAAAACGGAACCCTTGTAATTTTGTTCTCTCCGTCTGTTTGTCCTTATGTCACAGCCGTTTTACTGGGAGACTATTGGCACCGTATGGATGTATTTTGGATGGTAGATGTCTTCCGTCATCCGCTAAACAATGAAATAGGGGAATTAGGAAATAAATAAATTGGAGATGGCACTCCATACATGTAACGGAGGGATGAAAACAGTGCATATAGGCGTGTGATTACATAAGTCTTAAAAAATAATATAGACGTTCCAAAGTAACTTTTTAATTGAAGTGAATAGTTGGTGGAATATACCCTTCTAAAGCCTTAAAAGGTGTCCACCCTTCTAACTTTTCAACTAACGTTTATAAAATTCAGAAAAAAAAACTAAAATAGTAGAACTTAAAATAAACTTTCAAGGAAAATTGGTTTGAATAAGATATGTTGTAGATATGGAATATTTTCGGTACAGACCGCAGCAAAAACTTAATTTTTCACAGTGTCTTTGATAAATGCAAACTTATAAATTTAATTTTGTTTTGTGCTACGGAACCCTTCGTGCGCGAGTTCGACCCGCACCTGGTCGGTTTTCAAATTCCATTTTTATATTCATTCATTCGCTTAGCTCTGTTTAGATTTTGTTACATTTACTAATATGATCAAGTTGAAAGTAAACGTAATAGAGACGACAGACTATGTTAACAGATCAAACAATAACAAGGATATAATTTGGATTACTCTGTCACTTCTATTCTATAAGTTTTAAACTCAAAAATGAGTTTATTAAAACGAGCTTATTTTTGTACCCGCAGACTAATATCAATGAAAATAAATAAAAACTGACAAAGTAAACAATTTTGGTTTATTTTCGTCGTATCTATTGTCCATATCTAAACATTTTTTAATCAGATCACTTCGAATGTTTTAGAAACTCAGTGATGTTAATAAGTATTTTTGAATATTATATATCGATATGCCGATATATTTTTAAAGCTTTTACATTCGAGTGACAGTAGAAGTAAAAAAGTATTGTAACTCTTGAAAAATCGAAGTTGTCATTTTAATCCAATTGCTTCTAAATCGCTGGAATAATATAAAAAGTATAAAATAAAACGTAAGAGCGCCGATCGATCACACTTGCGCGCTTCCTGCGTGTGCTTGTAGTGTACGGTCTGGCGTCTAAACAGTTGGTCTGACTAATTTGAAATTTGATATTTACGAGCTTTTCATATAAATCTTTGAACTTTTTAGGATTCTGTACTTAAAAGTTAAAACGGAACCCTTATAACGCTAGTCACGTATCTATCTGTCTATCACAGCCATTTTTCTCAGAAACCACTGGACATAGAAATTTGATATAATAATAAAACATATTAACCAGTAACCTCAGTAACACCTCAATAACTAACACTCAATATATATATATATATATATATATATATATATATATATACATATATATATATATATATATATATATATACATATATATATATATATATATATATATATATATATATATACATATATATATATATATATATATATATATATATATATATATATATGGTATATATATATGGACATTTTAAGGCGGGTAAATTAAGAACTCAAATGTTTTTCTATTTATACTATCAGGATTTTTTTACTTTCTATTTATGCTTGAAACAGCTACTAATTATGACTTTGAAAACATTTCTTTCACAATTTTAGGTACCTATAAGTTTAAAAATGTACAAAAAAAAGATGTGTCCTCCCCCCTTATTTCCGAAACTACTTAGTCTAAAATTATGACAAAATAGGGTTTTTAGCAACTTACGTAAAGTCTGTAGAAAAACTGATTATCATAGATCTTGTATATGCACAATGTCTTAATACCTGTGAAGGATACAATCACGTTGTGAAAAATTAATATTTATATAAAATTAAGTTTAATAATAATACGATGTACCCTTAAATAGTTAAGTGCCTAGACCTGTACGGAACCATTGTAGTGCGAGTAATACTCGTGTTTGACCGGCTTTTTTATTATGGATATTTGATTTAAGAAAAAGTAATAAAACACATTTTCTTACAATACAATTTTCTGAACGATTTTCTTTAAATCTCTTATGATTTCTCTCATACGAAATTGAAATTAATTGCGCGCGTTTATACGACGAGAGCGGAACGTGGCGAGGGGCGCGCGATACTGTAATAATAAATGCATTGTCAGTCCAACACCAGGACAAAACAATGAAATTGTGTCGCGTGACTGAACCTTTTATTTTGTTTTTTACGAATAAAATGTTATTTTCATTCGAATATATTCCAAATATCAGCTAAACGAATGGACCAATAAAGCAGACAGAACCATAAAACCAACCCTAAAGTCACTGCAACGATTGTAATGAGACTTTGAATAATTATCTTTAATTTAGAGCCTGTATATTGGTTATAAACTAATGTGCTACGCTGTATATTGGTTATATAAATGATGTGCTGCGCTGTATATTGGTTATAAACTAATGTGCTACGCTGTATATTGGTTATAAACTAATGTGCTACGCTGTATATTGGTTATAAACTAATATGCTTCGCTGTATATTGGTTATAAACAAATGTGCTCCGCCTATTACGTTGAGGAGGGGAAGCACCTTTCATCATCGAATGGCAGAGTTGTCTATAGCCTAATGTTCAGTGTTACTTTATTGACTGTCTTACTTAATCAATGACCACTGACTAAGTAATTCTGTATCACAGCAAAATATCTTGGAAACTCTAAACTAATTATCATAAATTAAAATCCCAAATGAAGAAAATACTTTTTTAAATACAGTTTTCTCTTCTATCGTGACGCTATTGGCAGTGGTCGTGGTCGTCGTGTGCTATTGTCAGGAGCTGATATAACCCGCCTCACGATGTCTCGCCATCTCTTTTTATGGGTAATAAAAAGTACTGGAAATCTGTAAAAACACTGGACTGTTAAAATGTTGAAAAAAATATTTTGACAATTAACAGTATCAGTGAACAACGTCCGTATTGAGTTTACAATATTTTAAAATTTTGATGAAATTTAAAAAACATAAGTCCATTCAAATTGAGTGAACGCCCTTTTTCTTTTGAGAACTTGTCAGTACATTGAAACTATTAGGAATTTTTAAATACCACACACGTTTCATTGTATCAGTTACTATGCTGATAGCCATCAATGATTTCTATATTATACACGTATTAATTCGTTTACTGATTAATTCAAATAATAATAATTCCTAATTTAATATCCCAAATTATGCGAAAAATGTTGCGATACTAACAAAAATGTTACCAAGAAAACTTGTATAAAAATGTTACGGCATTTTGGTCAAGTCGCCAACTAATATCCTCACCGTCGTGTTCAATAATTTGGCGCGCGTCTTGCTATTCGATCTTAGCATTGTCTCGTATGAGTGTAAACATTTTATGAAAACAAATTTATGTGGTCCGAACCAAATGCCCCTCTCGTGGTGAGTAGCGGCTGTTGGTAGGCCTCGCCGTTAATATGTGTTTCGTGAGCACCCTTTTTGTTTCCTGTCATCACATATGAAGATTGTTAATTAGATTTATTTATTCATCTATTCATATTTTACATATATTTATCTGAATAATTCACTCAGTAACAACTTAGTGTCTTATGCAGCCACAAGCCGCAAAACTGATTAGAAACAAAATCCTATCAACGGCCTAAAGTTTTTTTGTCAATTCTTTTTATCGCTACTTTGATCACTAATTGTAAAAAGATTCTATACGGTAAATGACCGAGCGATCAAGCCTTTCCATTTTTTCTCTACACGGACAGTGAAACGTCTACCTATGCGTTTCTGATCTGGCACTCAATAATATCCCCCGTCTCGAGAAAATATTTAAACGAATTTTCCTAAATCTTGTTACATAAATTAATAGATACGAAAAAAATAAAAGCGCATCTGTATTAAGAACTACGACGTCTATACTCTATTAGTGCAATTTTGTGCATTTACCCATCAGTTAATGAAATTCACGTAAAAATCAGTTTAGTCATTTTAGACATAAAAATGGCAACAAATATTTTCGGCGCATATACGGTAATATCAATAATTAAAATCAGCTAAAAGTTTAATAAAATTACATACGTAAATACATAAATTACATACGTATTAAAATTTAATTGCTTTACGATATAACGTATTCTGTAAACGTTTCGTCAAAAGAATAGCAAAAACGCCTTGAGTCAAAGTTTTAAATGAAGTCAGAGACTAAAATAATCCGTACAAATTGAGAAAACCGGGAAAACCCAAATAATCAAAATTACATCAAATTAATCATTATTAATTCATAGAGAAATGGAAAAGAAAATTGGAGTCCAATAATAAAAGAAAAACAGAGTCTAATAATAACGTTAGGTACCTACATAGCTTACATTGAATTTGTCTCGTGGAGCATATACTAGAAAAATTTGTATCAAGTATTACGCTTATTTCACTGCTACGCAAAGTTTCGTACACATGCTGGGCGCTTATCAACTCTCAACACTACCGTGAGTCGTGAATTTATCCATGCCGTCAAACGTCTAACTCTAGACATTATTAATTACAATATATGTATGTGTGATTCTCAGGGATCACTTTTTTGGCCGTCGAGAACCTTTTCCCAGGCCCCATAATCCTGTAAATTCAAGCTTCTACATCAATGTAACAAAAATGCAGCCTTTAAATATCACGTACTTTGACATTGACTCACTCATCGAAATTGCTGAGAGTGCTTCTTGTTGATCTGGAATCTTGAAAGGTTATAGCGGATAAATATGGCCAATAAGTCTGCGCTAATTTTCAATTTTTTTTATTTGAGTTGCTACCAGTGGTAGCTATTCAAATAAAAAAAAATAAATCATAGCAAAGACCAATTGCTCTTATTTATCCGGCTAAGGCATTTGGTGCGAAAGATCTCATCACACAAATAAAGAAAAAAACATTCAACACATGAAAAATCATTCATTTATAATTATATGTGAAATGATTGTGTGCGAAAGTAACTTTTTTGGATTTTCGATTGTTGTATAGGTTCAATTGTTGTATAGGTCTCCTAGGGTAGCTTCCATTTATGTTAATTTTGCCATTTTATAGCATTCGGGACCGGAAGGGCCCGAATAAAGTTCTGTTGTTGTAACGACGCTTTCCGTCTGTTCATCTGTCCATCTTCTATAAACCTCCAGCTCGTGTAACATTTTGAACCAAAAGAAAAATATAAATGTCATATTTAAAATTATGTATAATTTGATATCGGGGATGAGGTCAAACATCAAAGGGCGGAGGTGTTTGAGAAAAGGGGATGTATAAGCACTTTTATTTTATTTTGTACCTAGGCGTCTTGGGTAATCTTTAAAATAAGCTCTTTGAAGAGTGTACTCTTGTAGTCATAAAATAACGATATGGGAAGCAGTCAAAGAAATCAAATTTAGACCTAGCTCAAAAACAGCAATATTTATAAAGTAAATTTATATCAAATATTACACACATTACGTACTTAAACAAATAATTTACAATAAAAGCGAAAATTATTTTTATTACTGAACATTAATTTTTTACTACAATATCCACATAGTGGAAAATAATATTAATATGTATTTATAAATAGATTCAGAGACGTGACATATACCCTTAAATATTTAATCTGTCTGTCTGTGGTCAACTCGTACTTAATAGGTTTTCATATTAAGCTCATCCCTCTAATTTTCCAACTGTATACTTTTCAATGTTGCTTGAGTCGCGTCAATCATTTTGGGCGGTATAAAAAATACAATACCTTACTATATGTGTGTTACAGAATTAATTTCGTATTCGTATTTTCGTACATTCATAATAATAAAATTCCTCCGTAAAATGATGAGTTGCTTTCAAATTGGCAGTATTCTACACCCAAAAAATCAAAATTTCAAGTCATACATTTTCGAATAATTTATAACATTGTTTTCTTCTAAGTACAATAATAGTTATATTGTTTTTATTCCTTGAATTTACTCACAAAATTGAAATAGTACCAAGTCACTTTTATATGACTTTCTGCTTAAAATTCTGCACTTTTAGTTTTCCGTACTAAAATCATTCAAAATAATACAAATACTCGAACTGGAAAAAATATACGTGGCAGTCGAATGGAGTCAACTATGTGTATGTCCGTCCGTAGTTCTGTTCTTCTTTATCCACCTGTTTTCTCAGACTATGCGATTTAGAGAACTTAAGTTTGGCACGGTTTTTATTAATAACCTAAACATAGACGTAAAGTACAACAACCTTAATTCTCAATTTTAAGGGTAACTTTTTATTGTTTTTCAATCCAATCGTATGGGTTGCTTAATGAAATCTGGTAAAATGTTAAATGCAAAGTGCAACATTTATTTCTATGTCAAATACTTTCAAAACAAAATTTTCAAGAAGAGAGGAAAAATCCTTATATGTCCTTCCTCTTTATATCTTAAAGGTAAGAAAAATATGAAAAATCAGGGAAATACATGATGAGGTCTACTTTTATCTAAAAATGATCAGCAATACGTATCTAATTAATTTCAGTTACGGTACGGCACTTTCTCGTACGACTTCGCCTCATAATTAAACGGTTTTGATTTTAATAATGCACAGATATGTGTTCAAACACTTTCTGTTTCAAATAGGCAGGCTGTATATGTACAATATATATGTAGGCGTATGCAACCACATAAAAGATATCGGACGCCATAGCATTCCAACATCGTTGCTGTCAGTCTGCTGATAGCCTGCCGTCATCGCGACAGCAACGATGTTGGAATGCTCGGTCACTTGTCGATTTCCGTCATCGTCTATATTAATTACACAATGTTATAATATTTATTGCTAGATAGATTTAAATAAATCGGAGAGACTGAAGGTATGAGTCAAAAAATTAGGAACCATTTCGCACCAAATCGCTTTATCAATATAAATCAAATTTTTGAACGACCGTTACACAGTTACACCAAGAATAAAGACTGTGAATTATGTTTACGAATATTTATAAGGCCAAATATAATAATATGCTATCAAACCTCGTAGATATAGGATTTTTCCTTTTTTATTTGAATCGAAATTGTTTTATTAATCGTGAAAGACTTTGTGTTTGTATCATAAAACTCTATGGAGGCTTTTTAAAATCTAGGAACAAATTAAAAACACTTAAATAATTCAAATATTAAAAAAAACAGTGAAAAAGGTACCATTAAAAATCAAATTGTATCAATCAGAAAGAAGAATGAGTTATGAGAAGAAAACGTAGTGACCATGTGACTTTTTCAAACAACTCTTGAAGATTCAAATTGACCGAGCGCTTCAGATGTCAGTGTCTGTGAACGAGTATAAATAGAGACCACGGGATATGAAGGCTTAAGTAGTTTGTGAAGGAACTTATCGTTACCTAATTGAGCACCGACTTAAACCGGGATTAAATTGTTAAAGGATGAAGATGTAGAGTATAAACTCGGAACTTAGTAAATCTAAAGAACTCAAATCTCTGTAGTAGAAATAAAAACAATTGAGGTATATTGATAAACTTGAACATGATTTTTATTTATTGACATGATTTTTAGAGTTCCGTACCTCAAAAGAGGAACTGAACCCTTTAAGGTCACTTACATCTCTGTCCGTCCGTCCGTCCCAGCCGTTTTTCTCAGAAACCTCTTAACGTAGAAATTAAAATTTGGGTTAGTAATAAAACATATTAACCCACACATATCTCAATAGTTGAAACAAGATAAATCAAAAATATTTATGGGGTAATTTCAAAGAGTAATTTTTAAGTTTTAGAAAAAGATTATTTCCATAAAATATATAATAGCGTGAGATATCGTTTGAAAAGGTTAAATTACAAGGATCTCGAAAAATTGTTATTCATGATTTTTAGTTTTATATCTTCAGATATATACTGAAAAATATGTAAAAAATTTGTAAACACCCCCCCCCACCTTCCTTATTTCCGAAACCATTCACTTTAAAATTATAAAAAAACATGAGTTTTAGAGCCCACGCCAAGATTGTAGGAAATACATACACACATATATATGCCCCATGTGCGATGTAAAAACTTGATATAATAGCAGATATTATTAAAACACGCATTTTGCACTAGCTAACATTTTCAAAATATTTATGAATTAAAGAGGTGGTAAAGAACTTAATTTTTTATAATCTTTATATATTATATGGAATATTCTTTCAAAGGACTTGTTGTGAGAAATAAAAAAATGTTTCTTTTATAATTTCAAATTGCGTACTTAAAATGATATTCCAAAATACGGCATTCACCCCTTATTTCCGTAACTAATAAGCGAAAATCTTATTAAGAAAATAGCATTATTAAAATGTGACTAAAAGGTTACGGTCGCTATGATTATCCTAAATCGTATGTTTATTTAAATATGCACCATATTTTACGCCTGTGAAAAATATAATAGTTTCTGCCTACTAGTATTTAGGTTGTGAAATATCATTTAGTATTTGTAAGTATTTTAATAAAAATACTTAAGTATTTGCAAGTAAGTAAAAAAAGAAAAAAGAAAAGGTATTATCAAAAATATATAAAATAATAGTTTCCAAATATATATATATATATATATATATATATATTTTTTTTTTTTTTGTTAATATATGAATTAGTATGTTTATTGACTTTAAATAGAGTCTGCAATAATGTGAAAGTAAATTTTTAAAAAAGAGTTGAGATTGCTATTCTATTTCTTCTCTAAATGCAATAAATAAGCTAATAAGTGTCCAATGTTATTAATCCATTACCCTTCTACTTAACAACTATTCCAAAAACGTACGTTACGTTTGTAGCTACATATATTCGTAAACATTACGTTTGTAGCCTACATATGTATATTCGTAAACATTTTATAACACAATACGGTCAAACAATCATCTATCGATACTCACAGCGCGTTGTGTTTGAATGCCGACAGTGGACCATTCCACATCTGGCCCGAGCCACACTCCTGTCCAAGGCCTCGGATTGTCACAGTTGGCCATTTTATTTTATATTTTATAACAATGGATTATTTATGGTCTCCAGACGGGTGAGCGGGAAATTAATTTGCGCAGTTCGCGTGAGTCGAGGAACGATCGTACCGCGTGCAGGTTGCCGGCTGCACGCCTCGTCTTCGTGGGTCAATCTAATTCGGATGTCTAGTATATCTAACCTTAAGCTGCTTTAAAGAAGACCAAAAGATTTCAAACGTAAAAATATTTGTTTCCCCATTCCAGACACTATTCTTTTTGCCTGGTATTGTATAATACATAAACCGTGCTCGACAAATTGACATAGCGCGGTATTGTACTCTACGAGAAATCTTTTCTTTACTACAAAATATTTGTTTATTTGTTCTTATTCAATTTTTTTCTTATTATGTGCTGCAACTATTCTTCTGTCATTTCTTTAAACAACCAAAACGCTACGCATTGAGAATTTGACGTTGTAGTCGACTGCAATAGACTGTATGTGAAAACTTATGAAAGTTGCTAATTTTTACATTATATTTAAATTTATAAATAATATAAGTACCACTGCTAGGGAAATATGATAGGATAGGGAAGGATAATGGAGGGAGAAAAAAGGTACTGATAAGAAATCAATCTGTGAATAACTTTCTCGAGCCACTTTAGACAATATAAATCAAAGACGACGTTTCGAATATTAAAATGAGTATGTTCAAACGTGTTCACTAAACGAGTGCTAGCAGGAGATGGATTACGTTTTGAATATCTTCTGACTATTTTTATATTTTTAGAAATAAAAAGATGAGAAGCAACACGTAATCCCAAACCGTCACCACCTAGGGCTTTAAATCTAGAATTAAGATAAAACGGACTGCAAAAATTCTTCAAAATATTGAAAAGGAGACATAAATAATCTAAATTCCGCCTCTCGCATATTTGCATCAAGTTAAAGTATTATATAGTATCTCATATATTTGCATCAAGTTAAAGTATTATATAGTATCTCGCATATTTGCATCAAGTTAAAGTATTATATAGTATCTCGCATATTTGCATCAAGTTAAAGTATTATATAGTATCTCGCATATTTGCATCAAGTTAAAGTATTATATAGTATCTCGCATATTTGCAACAAATTAAGTCAAATATTAATACGCAGTATATCATTACTGTCAGACAGTAACAGAACAGTTCTGTAAATATTAGCAGGTTCCGTGCTGATGTCATTATATGATGAAATCCTCCTAATTGCTTATTCACTGGTGGCATCGTATGATGCTGACCATGCGACCTGAGCTTTGTTGTGGAGTTGCTCTTGGATGTATGTTCTAAATTTCTAAATTTTTCTTTCCTCAATATATAACGGTGACTAATAAGATCTATTATTAGTAGTATTAGTAGTAAGATCTATTATTAGTAGATTATTAGTATAAAAATAAATAGGAAGGTTCCGTTATGTTCATGAAACTGAAAAAATATGTGTTGTTTTATAATTTTCTTGATACATGTTAGCCTAAAACTTGGTTCCACCTGAAGTTCTAAAATGGACATTAAATCAGCATGTTTATGATAGCAGGATATTAAGATGGTAATGGCATTGTTACGCTTAAAAAAGGTTCAACAGGTACTCATACCTTTCACCAAAATGCAAAACGTCGCAATTTCAAAATATACCTTTGATAATTTGAATGAACCACAAACTGAACAACAGTGAATATGTTAACAAGAAAAGTGTGGTAAAAATAATAGTGGAAATTTCTATAAGACGTGATTGAAGCAGAGCTAGGATCCGCTGAACCATGTTATCGTCAAATATCTTAACAACGAACGTAACTTTTTGAAGACCAGTGCTTTAATGGAAAAATAAATTGAAATATTTCGATTCCAGAATTTCATGGCGCTTCGTAATTACTGTCTATCCCATCACGCCGTTTTTTACTAATTTAGTGTTTACATTAAAACTTTATTAATCTCCGTATTATATAGCGAAAACTTTCATTAAGTATATTAATTAACTAGTTATTTCCAACGAGTTTATTCGTTTGGTTATTTTTAGTATATTTATTAGTAGCGATTTACATTGCTAAATGTGCGCCCTTAAAAATACTTTAATTACTATAGTCGCGTCAATCAATAAGTGCATTTAAACAAGTGAATCTCGAACTAGAACGGTGATCTAAAACTACCGGCATGAGTTTATAACTTAATTATAATAAATCAAAACCACTAATCATGTAACACTTGAAAAGGGTCCGTTTTTCATTGAATACATCGCTTCCAGCTCTTTGATCAGTTCTCAAAAATCCTCCACTATATCGCCTGTATTCTGTTCGTGATTCTCTGATAATTACTATTCGATTGCGAAAACTTCGACTTATTGAAGGCAATTTCGATCTAGGACGAACGGAATAAACGGCATTTTTACCCGAAACTGTTAAATAATGGTTAACGGAAAAGGCGTGCATTACGCAATCGTTTCGACTGCATTTCCTATAAATTTATTCACGTTGACATTATAACACCTTGAGATAAAAACTATAATTAACTATGGACGGCTCAGTCTCAAAAACAGCATCAGAATGGTATTGTGTATTACCTTGGGTTTTCTTTGCTAGTAATATTGCTCTTAAGAAAACTCCGTTGTTTTTAAACTGTTACAAAATAACGGTGGAGATTTCCATGGGAACCTTCTGTTGCTCGGCCATCAAAATATAGGAGAGAATCTTTGACACCACTAGTCGGTATCCCGCTCTCAAAATACCTATCCTACATGTCTTCGATTAAAATATTCAGACGATATTTTGGCCTCTTCCACAAATTCTTGAATTCAATACCTACTTTTTACCTCAATACCAAATATTTTCAAAAGGAGAAAACAGAACCTTCATAAGGCTACTCACTTGTCCGTCTATCTGTCCGTCCGTCACAGCTATTTTTCTCAGAAACCGTTTAAAGTAGAAATTTTAAATTTTATTAGCATAATGATAAAGCGTACTATCCTGTATATATCTCAGTAATTAACACTAAAAAATGCTCATACTGAAATTTTCAAACTGGCAAATATAATACTCGATCGAAAAAAATTTGTTCCTGATGTCTTGTATCGTGTAGGACATCGATTGGGGGAGCGGTTTATATGAAATGCAAAACTATTTATTTTAAAATTTCGTGTAAAGCAATTCTAGAGATAAAACATCGTAGATACACGTGCATACTGAAAACAAGTTTAGAGTTAAACAATATGAAATGGGATATTTTGTACTTTCAACCTGTCAGTTAATACCCTCCGCTGTCACGCAAGTGAATCGAAACCAATTCTTATTACTATTTTATTTGTGTTAACAAAGTTACGTAAATGTTTTTTAAAATTTTATTATTCTTTTATATTTTAGAAAAACGCTATGTATTTTAAAAGGGGTTGTAAGCTATTTTCGCATTAAGAATCACTTGGAGCAACTCAACGATCCATACACTTTTTTAAAAAGTAGTGATAAGCCCAACTTACAGTGGTAAACAAAATATGCAATAAAAACCATAACAAATCCAACATAACGATTATGCATTCCGATGCATTTCTGAGCCCGTCTTATATTACTTCTAGCACACAGACAACAGAATAACGCCACGTAACACGCTCGCAACACCTAACGACCGTATCGTAAAGCGTTTAGATATAAATAAGCTGAAGCTGCCCACGTGAGCGATGTAGTCAATCAGAGCCCCGCGCACTCGAAGTCGAACGATACAGTCAATCACACCACTCGGTATTTCGAGTTGGTGCGTGGCTCGCAATAGCAGCCTTAACTAGGGATGAATCCGATGCAAGTAAGGAAGAATGTGAAATCGACACTTTCGTTTCGATACTTTTAACATTTGGAAAATGAGAAAAACAAGCATCCAATGAATCGACAAATCTAGATATACAGTCGAACATTATGAAAATGCAAACACAATGTAAAACCAATTGATAAGCGTGATTAAGGTTCTTATTGCCTGAAATTAAGCGTCATTACAATTTTAATATCAATTTGATGTTATATAGACTATTGCCGCTAAGTAAAAAATATTAATTAATAAATCATTTAAATTTTAGGCGTTTTCTTTTTGAAGTTAAAACTTGTTTTGTCTCATCTTGCCTAAAAGGTTTTAATGGGAAAAAAATTGCGATTTCGCACTTCGGATAAACTCGGCAGTAGGTCCATTATGGCCGAACGACTCAACTTCAGGTATACTCGGCGCTAAGCCGAATGCATCCGAATGGGAGGAGCCAAGTTAGTAAGTATATTTTTATTTCGTTACTTTGTCCAATGAGTCTTGGCGTAGTGGTAAACTACTGGATTATATAGGTACGCGATGGAAGTCTGCATTCGAATCTCAATACTTATATTTTTTCATCTTTGATTTTTTATAAAATACTTGTTATTAATGCAATTCAAGTAAACTCCGTCTCTTTCGCGCCCAGAGTATATTCATTATATAAAGACCACGTTTAAAGTGAATGTATATTTTCTCTTTAGACATTTGTGCTATATATTATGTGGTGTATTTTATACGTAATTCGATAACTTTTGTAAATTAATTGAGTGTATTTGTATAAATTAAAGTATTTTAAAGTATCATATTTATTATGATATATTAATTAAATTAGTTTTACTTGTTTTTAATTTTCGTAATCAAAATTTTTCACATACAGAGTACGTTTATAGGGGTTGTAAAAGTTTTCACTTTTACGGTGCGGTCTTTAACGCGCCAATTTTTTATTTGTTTAATTTTCCAAAAAAGAAAAACGCTTGGAAAAGTTGTAGTTCCTAAGTCACGTAATTATATAAGAATTTATTTTATGTTTCTGTTTGTTCATTTTAATAAATTTGCTTAGCATTAATAATTTTACTAAAATGAAAGAGTACAAGAAGATAAGCCGCGTGCGTGAAAGCTTATATATACCATAAAATATTAGGATATTTGAATTATGCATCATTGAAAAAAATTATAAAAATAACCGATTTTTATAAGTTTTATAGAAAGCTTGTTTTTTTTTCAAAAAAACAAGAAAAATGAGTAGGATACTCATACTTATTTAATAAAATTCTGTTACTCCCTGTATCCGAGTACACCCATATTTATTTTTTTTTATTGTAATTTAATATTATAGTTTATATAATAAATAAAAATAATTGATTTAATTTCGAAAATGACAGTTTTAATTTTCATTTTATTTTCAGTTTTTAAGCGCGTAATGGCAGACAAACAGACAAACAACTTATGACGATATCGCCTAGTAATCAATACTTTTTTCAACATTTGTAATGAGCAAAGTCGATACCTTAGCCCGCGGCGTCCCTAGCGGCAAGAGTCGCGCGCGCAGTAGCTATAAATACCGGGCGACATTATTCTAATGAAATCAGAGCGGACAATTACAATATTCAGCGCGCTATCGGCGGCACAATGGCAGCGATGGCGGCCGCGATACCGCGAAACAAAGCGTCGCGGCCGCGGTAATTGCCGCCGCGTAATTGGCCGCGGGCGCGCGCTGTCCTTTATTTGCCGCGGGCGCCATTTGCATCCGCGGTGACCTTTGTGGGCGATCCGTGTGGGAGGCGGACCGGGCGTCGCCTTTTGTTTCTCGCGGCGAGTATGCTAATTTAAGGTGGACGCCGTGACGGCGACGCGGCACGGTCTTAGCGCAGTGTCCCGCATGTTCATTTCGATCCGATGGATCGACCCTTTGATCAATATTAACAATTCTTCCTCTTCCTCGACCCAACGACGTAAGAGACCGCCGATTCACGTTCACTACTTTGAGATATTTATTTGCTCTGATAAACCGTACAGTGCTCTTCATCTTAATATCATTTTGCAGCTTAATTTTTCATATTTTAAATGGCGCACCGACTATAGATAAAGTAAAAAAATGAGTGGTACCATCTTGCGAAAATTAATAGGTCAAGTCAGCTTTAATAACAACTAACATACATACAGTTACATTACCAACGAAAATCGACACAACATGTAAGAATAGAATGCCGTACCCGCTCCATTATTTTCATTGCTATCCACAGAATGCCCGAAAGAAAGCTTCATGATCATTATTCCACAATGATAAATTCCTTGATCGACGTTCGAAAGACCAATGGATGTTATCTTTCCTTCATTAATACTCCACGAATGCCTTATATTTATTTCTCTGTTACAAATGCCTTTATCTAGTCAGGGAGATATTACTCAGCATATGTTTTGTATAAATATGAAAAGTGAAATACTAAACCCGACGCAATTTTAGGATGGTCGCTACCCGTCACTGACAAATCCTAAAACGAACCTTAAATGTGTATATCTAAATGATGTGTCTATTTCAGCCAAAATGCTTTAATTAACTGCTAAACTTCCTATTTTTGGCAAATGCCGCGAGCAATATCTTATCTATTTTCATGACAGTTTTCAGAATCCTTGCATTAACAATGATGAACCATTGAATTGTTTTCCATTGACCTTTGAAGACGACTGGTACTGTGAAAGAAAGTTATTAACAGAAATACCTACCTATTGTACCCTTAAAGAAGTCAAAAAATTAACATCGATGATATTATGCAAAGTATTATTAAAGTGACTGACTACTAATATTTTCCAAATTATACTGTGAAGTTTTCGATTGAATTCCTAAATGAAAAAAGTAAAATTTGAAGTCAGCTCGTTCCTATAAACAAAATCTCAGCTTCCTATGGGAAGCGCATATTGAAATCGCCTTTGAATTATTAAACTTTTGTGGTCAGGATGAATCTATTTTCACGCACATTTGTGGTAATATTGGCTTATTACTGAGGACACCCACAGCGTTAGACACATCAACGACTGTTGTTGATTTCGATGGAACAGATAGACAGTGTTGTGGTTTTTATTTTTCTGTTATTATTTTTTATAATGGAAACTACTTTAGTCTTGCGTAATAAACAAAGTAAGACTTACGTAATTATTCTCCTTTAAAAGAATACAATGTATCTTATTCCTTTGCATAGATTTTTACATGTCAATGTATGTGAACATTTATTGCTTATGATGACCATACGAGTGAAAAGTTATAATATGGAAAACAATTTTTATAATATCCAATTGCCTAGAAAATATTAAAAACATCTTCTCCATGTTTATCTAGTCACTATCACGTTTAGGATATTTGTCTAATCTAAAATTTATAAAAAAGTTTTCATAAATTTCATACCAAACGAAAATATATAATTATTTACGACCAGTATATGTACAGACATCAAGTTTCTAAGATATCAAATGTACGTACTTGTTTAATCTATACTAATAAATTAAACAGGAAAGTTTGTTTATTTGTTTGTTTGCTCCAACCTCTTGTTCGATTTCAAAAAAATACATTTATAGGCTATTACATCAGGCTACACTTTATAGGAGCAGAGTAATGATTAAAACATCCAATTGAAATTAGGGAGCAATACTTAAACCGTACAAGGTAGAGAACTCGGTTTAGCAATCATGAACGAGTATTCTCGCTTATAATATCCCCGGCACCGAAAATCGATATCGGGGTCACCGCTGGGGGAGAGCAGCTAATTCCATGTGGATAAATTAAAATAATTCCACGCAGATATATTAAAATAATTCTATGCCAATGAAGGCGTGGAATACAGCTATTAACGTCCTTTGTTCCAAAATGTATCAAAACTCCATCTTAAGCTATTCTACCTTCCATTCCGTTACACCTGCGCCACTGTAAATAAAAAGTATGAATAAATATGGCTTTGGCAAACTTGTTATGGCATAACATAGGTATTTTGCATTATTGAGCATTTTGTCTCTAAAAGAAGATTATTAGTATTATTTCACAGGTATTTCGGTATAATATGAAAGTATAATGATGTTTGTTTGCTTGCTAAGGCTGAGATGGCTGATAGAGGTCATCTCGCGCATGGTAATACGCGAGGATGCGACAACGGCGGGAATGGAGTAGGTCTGGGTCGCACTACCTGTTTTTATTATTGGTACTATTATTTCTTAATATTCAGAATATATATTAAGGCGCTGGATACGTTTCCTGATACATAATCACTTCATTTAGTAATCGCCTCAAAAAATCATGAGCCCGACTCCATGTAAAAGGGTCTAGAATCAGACCTTTGGTCCAAGCGCATAATTCCATACTCGTCTGACTATTTTCACTGCTATCCACATCGTCATTTTAGCCTAACGCTTATACTAAAATTCTGTGATTGCTATATGAAAGATTGACAGACATTATCATCCATTTGTTGATATTTTCAAATTATCTATGTTACAGACGGCTTTTCTGAGTTCGGAAGTTCCCACTCAAATAAAAAAATGTGTGTGTACTTATGTACGCGCGTTAGAAATTGTACTTCTTTGGCATAATACAAGAATAATTTTATTTGCCACGCAAGTAATTAATGGAAATATAATAATAAAAGGACTGGATCATAATTATAATTTTATTTAGCACGCAAGTTTTAAAAAAATGAAAAATTAAAATTTATTTTCTCGTACAAAATAGTAAAAAACTTTGTCGTTTTATCTAGAATTATAAACAATATCATTTAATAATTAAATACTCAGTATTCAATTTAATGTACACTCGTTTATATGATGAATCATTAAATTTATTAAATCAATCTAAATAAAGTTTAATTAATAATGAAAATAATTGATGTGCTGAAAATTTATTGTAATTTATTAATGTTGAGTATTTAATAAATGATAAAGTAATGAAATATATTTTAAAAAACTTATAAGCAGTGTTTCTGTCACGAATATTTACAATAAATAATTTTTTTTATTATATGATCCACTATTAAATTTCAATTACTAAAATATATTATTTAAAAGCTCAAATATAACTTATATTGGTATGAATATAAAACACGTGTTGTATATTTACAAATACCTCAATAACTATCATGAATATAGTATCAGTCACTACATGCATGTATTTCGTGATGACTGAACACGTGACTACACTATATGTTTAAGTGAGCAACTTCAACCTGTCGATTTTCGTTGCATGGTGCGCGCGCATCGTAAATTTCACTCTCATAATTTTTTTATAACGCACCTAAAGAAATATAACTTCAAAAATCTGTGACTAATTTGTCCTCAGTTTGGACATGTTCAAAAATATTTTATTTAATTGTTGTGTTCAAAATACAATCTTTTTGTTCATATTCATTTTTAGACATTGATGTAAGATTGAATAACCAGCACAAATTTTAGTATTTGGAAAGTTGTTTATTTGGATTTTCCTAACAGTACCAACCCGAAATCTTTGAAACAAGCTACTACGTTTCAGACGAATTGGAGCAATTAGTTTCAACCAATACAAACAACGGGAAACCTTGTGCTACGATGATGCCAATTTAAAGATTTATATTCGTTGTACGTACATGTAATGAAACAGTAACAGGCGCTCTCCTTGAAAGTTCATCATAAGGATCAAGCATTTCACGCGAAATGTTTGAACATGCTAAATTTCTTTACGAATCGTCAGTATTAATGCATACAATATATCTCTGCACGTCTTACTCTATGATAAATTGTAAAAATATGAAATAAGTCTAGAGGGTAGCCTTATATTTCCCGTGCCCTAATCATAGTCGCAAAAGTCAGTTTCAAAAATTTAACGACCTAAAAAAGATTCATAGACTGCGGCGAGCCTATTAAAAGGAGGAAAGTTCGTTATCTTATTAGAACAAACCAGTACAGCAGAAATAAATGCAGCTAAAGTGACCTTAAGTTCAGTGAAAAGAAAGTAGTTACGTGCAAAGAAAGTTCACCAAAACGAACTACGTTGAAATAATAGCAAAAAAGAAACTACGTTCATCTTAAGAAAAGCCGATACTTTATTTAGATATAAATTAAAATTACAGATGTGGAAATTACAGTTTGCAAGAAGTTACAGTTCAATTTTATCTGACAGATGCATTTTCATGTACGGATACATATCTTTAAATAATTTCTATTATTAAACGTTTTCGCGTATTGTAATTAACCGTAAAACATTTCGTTATTACTTGTATTCTCGATTATATTTAATTTATATAGTCACAGAGTTACGACCGCCTCACCGGCATGGAGACGCCATCCATAATAATTTATTTGGGTACCCATGACGGCAGCCTAGAGGGGAGGTAAAATTAACGGGGAGCGGAAAAATAATCGTGTGTTTCGCTTTCAAACGTTCTATTTGTACATGCGTGAATAAGAGAAAAAGTGACACTAGGATTATTTGAATTTCGAATTATTTGTATTTCGGGTAGTGAAGTGATAAACTTTTTAATGACTATCGCTGCCGGCCACGTCGCTTTGACTTCTCTATTAAGGGAAAGTTCGTAGCTCAATATACATAGTTAGAGTCAAAGTGGCTAAATGCATCATTGGCTAACGTTAAGATTTAACGGGCACATTCTTGTGCCGGACTTGCGGTGTGTCCGCATCTTATCATGTCTAGTCGCGTCTGGACCGCGTCGGTCGATCGTATCGCTTCCTCGCGCTGTTCGAGTATTATTCGTCGGGCGCGCGGACCCGATGCAAATACGCGAGGCGGCTCACAGCAGGCGCTTTCGGCGGTTGTCTGGCGCGGTGTCGCCAGCCGGACCGTATCAGTGTCTCCACAGTTCAGTTCAGAACGCGGACGAGTTTAAAGAAACATGATTTTAACAAGACATTTTAGAAAATTCACCTGCCTAAAAACTTTCTTATACTTAATCATTCAAATAGAAATGGATGCAATGAATACACATTCGTTAAGATAAATAATAAGAGAACAATACGTTTTTGATATGTAAAAAATTTCACAATAAATAGATTAATTCAATATGTAACTAGAAAAATAACCAATTAAAGCAGCCCTATCACTAAATATTATTTACAGACATATTGTTTATTGAACATATATAAAACAATGCTAATCACTAAGAATGTTAATTTAATTCTAAATATTTACTCTAAATAAATCAACTTTAGTTAGCTGAGTAAGATATCTGGATTTATGTCATACTTCTGAAATAACTTGAAAAATCACAAACCTGAAAATAATTTTGAGACTCTTGGTAGCGCTTTTTTACACGCAACGTTACAAAATGTCGATCTGTCCACACGTTCCAACTTGTGCTGGGTAATATATTTATCCGATGGAAGCCTGCCAAATGCGAGATTGACTTAATGCCCAATGTCTCATCCAATTCATTTGAGAAATTTAAAACCGCAGAGTGAAATTATCACGTAGTGGAATCACGTCCGTATAACAACGTGACTATTTACGTCCGTATATCCGTACTTTTCGTACTTCTGTTGGTAATGTCTTGAAAGTTTACACCATCTCTACATCTTCATGTAGTAATAATCATCTTTTGTATTAAAGTGACTATTTTCAAAATTTTCGATCCTGATAATTTGGTAAAAAGGAAGGATAAAATACATACTATTCGTAATACATTAAATTCGATGCACAAATACATTTTTCGATATAATTGCTACAAGGTGATTTATTAAAATACGTTGTGTATTGTGAAAGACTGGAATAGAATGTAAGTACAATAATAAAATAAAAAACCGACCAAGTGCGAGTCGGACTCGAATTCCATAGTGCCTTTCTATATTAAACTTATAAATTTAAATTTCTCAGACACTTATTCAAACCAATTTTTCTTGAAAATTTATGTTATGTTATACTACATTATTTTTTTCACACGTTAGTTAAAAAGTTAGAGGGGGGGACACGTTCTAAGATTTTGGAAGCGCATATCTCACCAACCATTAACTTGAATAAAAAAGTTATTTTGGAACTTCTATATCACATTACCCACATGCATGTTTATTTATTTTTTTCATCCCTCTGTTACACGTATGGAGTGCCACCACTAATTATATTTTTTTCATGGTTCCACTATTTCATTGTATAGCGGTTCATAAAAGACACATACCATCAAAATTTAGTCTATTCAGTGCCAACAGTCCCCGTGTAAAATGGCCCTGACATAATAACAAACAGACGGACAGGATAACAGTATAAGAGTTTTTTGCCATTTGGCTACGGAACTCTAAAAAGATTGAAAAAATAAGTAAAATGATGACGTGGTATTCTTATACCGATTTACACAATTGTGGTTAATTCAATCAAATTTCTGAGATTTTGAATAATACGTCATGAGACTAGTTATTACCCTTTAAGTTGTATATTATTTTAAATACCATTTCTATAGAACTGTTACTAAAGATTATTTGGCACTTCTGTAAGTAGAAAAACAGCGAAACGGAAAGTTTTCCTGGATAATTACTCCAAGGCCTTAGCAAATTCCTATACTTTGGACATGTGTTAATATATTTGTGATAACTAAATGTGATTAAACATTAGCTAGAACCTGAGTAACTTCCAGACCTGAATTTACACGCTTATAATGCTACTCACTAGCTGACCTTTACCTTTTGTTTCAAAAAAACCTTACATCATGTTAATCAATTTAATATAGTCTGGTCCATATGCACACAACAAAAACTGAGGGTGCAAGTTGTGTCTTGGTTCAACGGAATATTTCCTAAAAGTTAAATAATTACTGTGTTATAAAAAAGACAGAAAAATAATCGTAATCATGAATAATGTCTACCACTGTTTACTACAGTTTATACTAAAACGGAACGTGGGTTGTTTTCACACAAATTTATGACTTAGTAAAGCAGTACCTTGACGAGAAAATCGGATGGCATCGTCTTAGCGTAACATCATATCGACACGAATGTCCAGTCGTTTTCCTTCATACAATCGCTATTTAGTTCACCTAGATGAAAAAAAAAACAATTTGAAGATACATATTGATAGTTTAACCAGATCTATACTGTTGGCATTTTCGTATATAATCAATAAGTCATAACGACCAAACATTAAAAAATCTTAGTTGGAGAATCGATGGCAATAGAAGATGACTAGCAGCACTGAAAACACAAATACACCGAAAAGTAAATAAGGTAGCAACGCAGAATTGTAACTTGAGATTTTCCTAATGTTTTGACATACTATTTCTATTATACTCGGAGTATACAGTTTCAATTGTGTTTTCCCGCCGATGCACGTCTGCGGCGCAGCACACGCTCGGCGGCCTCGCGGAGTGACCCGCCCGCGCGGTATTTAATGCGCGCGACCCGAGTGAGAATTATTAACAAATGTGAAAATCGATCCGCGCCGCGCGCGAGTGAAACATTACGCGAGCAAAATAAAAGAGCGCCCGGCGCAGTGCACTAAATCATTTTTAATTATGTTATGGCTCCGCGAACCCGGCCGGCACGTAGCGCCCGCTCGCCTCCTTTTTTAACACGCGCCTTAATAAAGGCTCTTATAATTTGATGTCGTTTTTGTGAGTCGCTACTTAGGTTTGTGTGAACGCAATAGGCGATGTAAGAACGGTAGCGGTGCTCGCGCGAACGCGAGAGTGACAACGTTGATTCATTATACTGTGTATAGGCAGAGTTGTTATGTGTGTGTTTGACGTTGAATGCACGGTAACGAATAGTAGGTTTATTTCAATGGCTATTTAATTGGGTTACGATAATCGAGTTTCTAGCTAAGTCACGAATACAGTCCAGTGGAAGGTACTCAGAACTCGAAGAGGTTATCGGGCAATACTTAGAAAGCGTGATAGGATAGGAAACAAAATATTAAGAGAAAAATACTAGTAACGTTCATTTGAACATGAAATTTTAATTATCGAGTGCCATTATTAGTTTATTTGCTCTTGAAGTGCGAGATGCGATTGGGAAATAGAATTTCTGACTAGGTCATAAACGTGGAAACTTAATTTTGAAATTAACGATGGTTGTTAGTTTTATAGTTAGCTATGGAGTGGCGGTTTATTTATGTGTTGAAGGTATAAGATCAGATGGAAACTGCGTTGTACCGTACGAATATATTGTAAACAAATTATTGTACGCGGCTTTGCTGGCGTGAAATACTAAAACCACTACAAGTTTGCTTGGGTGTTAGTTACTTAATCATACCTAAAAGGTTGGACAAATTTTCACGAAATTTACGGATATGGCTTATGATTCTAATAAACACATAGGCTACGTCTTAACTCAAGAAATAGCGTAATTAGTGTGGGATGAAACTTAAAACTTGTTTTTTTTTTCACTTAACAAAAACAATTTAGTACTACAACTTGTAAATAATAGCTAATGGATGGCGCAATGTGTATTTTAAATCTTTTACTTACGTGTTTCGTAAATGCCGTCGACTTAATCAAAAATTCACGCGGGCACTGCTGCGGACAAAAGATAAGTCCGGTGCGGACAAAAGATAAGTCCGCTGCGGACAAAAGATAAGTCCATATATAATTATTTGAAACTATTATATAATACTTATATACTTCTTAATGAAATAAGGTATGTCAAAATTTCCGCGTACGTCAATGAAGATTGATATTTGTGTGATATTTATCAATACTGATATTTGAGTTTCATTGGAAATAAATATCGCTTCCTAGTATTTGATTGTATTTTCCAAGATCTCCTTCAAATATCTCTACACCATTACAGTTACAGTTATTTTTCGTCACTTTACCGCATGTAGCAGACGAAGAAATACGCCAGCACTGGAGCGAAATTTAGCATCGTGTAAATTATAAACGCAATTGGAGATTTGAGAACATTTCGTATTTTTTCTTTGTTTTGAAGCGCTCGTTGCTTATATCTGATTATATGTTTAATGTATATAAGGTGATCAAAGATGGGTTCTTTCGCTAATTAATGTAAAATTCAAAGCTATGAATTTCTTACAGGTGTTAGGCATTCATATTAATTGTTTGTTTAATATTTTTTATAAGTTATTTATCGCAACCGTTCTCATCAATTAGTAGCAACATCAATGCTCATATGGCGAATTCGTAATAAATTATTTTAGTACACGATTATTGCGAAGTGATAATTAGATATGTATGTGGTGCCCACTTGTATTTTCACTTTTTCATTGAATATTTTTTGCGATTTTACTCTCATTATAATTAATTATATGGACATACTTACCAAGTTATACGGCAATGTTTCTTCCAATTCTTAATTTTAAATAAACGCGTCTCTTTCTGAAACTTAAAACTGTTTTCTGATAAAAAATACAAATTTATAAGAAGCGAAAATTGTTTATTACCATATTAATTATATTTAATACAAATATTTATTCCAATATGTATCAAATTAGGTTATATAATCATATTCATCATACATTGTTGGATGTAAATACCTCCATAATGATTCGTTTGAAACCGGGGACAACGTTACTTTTGTATGTAACATTAATTTGTTAACGAATTGTGTGGTAATCTAAACTTAATAAGTGCCATGCGATTATAAAAACCCTTTCACACCTGTCCACCATCAGCAACTGACATTCAAGTCATCGATTTACTTCTTCTTTTGGAGGATGACTATTATCACAATTATCTTTATTCTTTGTGCTCGTCAGGATAGAGGTTGCTCTCTAAGATTTAGGTCCGTAAATAGCTTTGCTTTATATCATTTACTATTATTCCGTCCCAGTTTTGATTCGATGATAATAGAATTATTAGAAAGTAGATTTTAGAATGCGATACGCAAAGTATTCAAGGGTTCCCTACTGACGTGGCAAGTTTGTCTTTTTGTTGACGATTGCGTTCCTGTATCAAAGATTAAAGTTCGTTGGCGGATTGTTTATCAATGATTGTTTACGCCATTAAAAATAACTCTTAATTCATATTTGAATATGTTTTTAATTAATATTCATTCATTACAATTAAATAAAATCCATATTATGTGAACGCGTACAATAGCACACACGGGGGCATGTTTGTAATTTCTTTTAGAAATGCGGAGCTATGTATCAATTTGTAAATTATATAAATCTTCCATTCTGGCAGGTAGATTTAGATAAAAATAATAATCTCGTTATTTTATTTAAATATTTAATTGATATCAGTATGACAATAAATATCTGGAAAGTCTAATCGACATCAATACCTTTTACGCCCCGCTCATAGCAACCCACTTCGACGCAAATTATCTCGCGGATCCTAGTAATTACATGTATTTCTTTTTTGGTAAATGTTTCAGAAATATACGTCTCAAGTTGTATAAGTATAAGATTATTTATTATTTAGATGACATAATAAAAACAATTAATGCTGGCAACTAACTTCCCGAATAGAAGAAACAAGGCGTTCGATCTCCTATTCAATTATCAACTGAGTTTCAATGAGTAAAGAACAAATAAAATATTGAAATTTTCCGAAGAGAACTTGGAGAACTCTCGCTTCATAAATTTGTTTAGGGTGAAAAGTGAGCGAAGCGACACTCAATATATGCACGACGACGGGTGAAGGTGCACTCTCCTACGACACAACCAAACATTGGTTCCAGACATTCAAACAAAAATTTTTTTATCTCTCGGATAATCTTCTCCCAGGGTAAGTTTATGTATTATATTTAGACAAATTAATTATTTCTTATTGAAATGGATCCCAGGTTAAGTTGGCGTTATCTGAAGTCGGAGTTTCTTTCATATTCCCATAATGCAACAGAAAAACTTTATGCTTCGGGAAGAATTCAAGATATGTGGTAACCCTATGATCTAGAAGATGAAATAGAAGTAAAAATATGCGGCTTGCACAAGAGCTTAATACTGATGAGCTGAGATGGAGAGTTTATTAGTTGCCAACGTGACGTTTTATCATCATAGAGATTATACATGTATTAATAGACAATAAGAACGGTCATTAAATTACATGTTTAATTTTTCGTATGTGTCGTATCATAAAAACAAAATATTGTAGACTGACCCAACATAATAATATAGATGTTTAGTACCACCGGGATTTTTGGTAAATCTTTTTGAGATATACTTCTGTATAATTTTTTCATATATCTCTAACTTTTTTGTTAACGCAAGCCAAGAAAACGTCCAAAATGTTTGAATCAGAAATATTACAATTATCGTAGGAAAATTTTTATTTTTTTAGAATAAAGTAAAGTTTATGTCCATCGGCATTAAATTAGGTTTTCCTTAAGTGTTGTTTTTTTAGTCTCTTAAATTAAGAAATTTTAACAGCTTCAGATAGTTTTTTTTTTCAAATTAACTCTCATTCATAAATAAAAAAACTTGTCAAGCACGAGTAGGACTTGCATTACGAGAGTTCCGTACACCTTTAGGCACTAATAACATTTAAGGATACATAACATTCTATTAAACTTTTTACAAATATTGATTTTTCTGAACATAAATATATTTCCTACTGAATCTTTCACAGGTATAAAACCATGTTTTATATTTCCAAAATTATAAGACCTTGCATAATCGGTCCTGGGTCTTATAATTTTGAAAATATGCAACAAAGTCCTAGGTCTTAAATTTTGGAAATAGATCTAGGTACCACGCAGAGATTGTAGGAAAACTATAATATAGTTTTTCTACAATCTCTGCGTGGGTTTTAAAACTTTATTTTTTTTCCTAATTTTAAGTTGTATAGTTGCGGATATAAGTAGAGAGCATATTTCTTTTATGTCGTGTTCAATACATCTCTGAAGATGTACTGCCTAAAATTGTGAAGAAAATATTTTTGTGACCCTTTTTATTAGGTCTTTCAAACGAAACCCCACCCTATATTTAGAATAAAAAAAAACATATCGTATAATTAATTTGTCACCCTAATATTTTTATATAAATATTTCGTGAGTGTTAGCTATTGATATATGTGCGTGTTAATATGTTTTATTACTGTGCTAAATTGCAAGTTTTTAAGTTAATTTTCCGACGGAATTACTTACGACTTATGTTACATATACTCACATTAATTAATACAATTTCATTTCACCTATATTAAAACTGCGTTCTTAAATTAACGAGGCGTCCGTATCTCGACGTTCACGGTCGGTGAAGCGACGGCCGCGGCGTGCGTGAATTACTCGCGCCGATATCAACGGCAGCCCTTGTTTGTTTGTGCATTTTAATAACCGCCAAAATCGACCGGCTCGCGGTAGCGGAACGAGCGTCCGATTGTTCCTTTTGCGGTCCGATATCGGCCGTAAACCGGCGTCGCCGATTTGACGGACCGTTTTTTTTTATTGTTCCCTCGTATCGGATTTAACCTTTATATCGAGGTGTTTTGTTTAGCAAAACTTTGGCTTTTGGCAAATTTACGATCGTGTCCGTCCGGGTATAATTGTAATCATGCGAGTGACGTTCGGTTTCAATTACTGCGGTGTGAATTGGAGACCAGTCGTAATGTATTATAAAATATTTGGTATCGACATAGGTATTGTTGACTACCCCTCTTAAAAATTTGCATATATATATATATATATATATATATATATATATATATATATATCATAGATACAGCTCAAATGGACTGCAACTGCAGGAACGCTAAATTAGAATTAGAATTTATTCTTTCGACTGGGATTGGGAACTGTAAATATTATTTTCAAGTGCTAAAAAGCCTAAGGCGACACGTTACCGCCCGTATATTTATTATACCAACCAAAGTATGTACCTCGGATGATGCGATAATTGATAGTTGGTCGTGTCAATGGAGGTACAAAATCCGCGAAAGCGCCGCGCGGACGTAACGCTAAGTGACACAGAGTGCCACTGCCGACTCACCGACATAGAATAGGAAGGCTTTTTATTTATTTACTATATAAGTACATAATATTTGAACATATAAAATTTTAAAGAATTAAAAAAATCCCGTTGTTATTCGAGGTGCTAAAATTTCAACCCGGAATATTAATCACAAACGTTTAAACTATCGTAAAATAGAAAAAATCTGTGTTAAAAAAGCATAATTATTATATTAAATTCTCAAAAATATTACACTTAAATAGACATGAAACATAATAATGTATAAAAGTCAAAATGAAAAATAAATCCGATTTAATAAATCACAAATATTTTATGAGTAAAAATACTTTCAAATTGTAGCATTTAAAATACCATATAGGTATAGCATTTAAGTTCAGGATACATGCCCCATAAGCCAGAAATTTCCCTTACTATCCGCCAAATTATAGCTGAGATGAGTGAATTAAATAAATGTCTATATATATATATATATATATATATATATATATATATATATATATATATATATATATTTATATATTATATATATATATATATATATATATATATATATATAGATAATATAAAAAATAGATTAAAACAACATTTAGAAAAGATTTTTTTTACGATTAATGTTTCATAGAGAAAAGAAGCGTTGTTGGTAAAAACGCTAAGATAATACTAACGTTTGAAAGACAAAAGGTCTAACTTAAAAACAATTTCTTTTTTGTGTGCAAATTTATTTTAGATAGTCATCTTTGAAAATAATACAAGTAGGGTAATTGCATGATGGACACAAAGATGATGGACTCAAAAACATAATTTTCAAAAAACTATTGTTGATAAATTAGTTTACAAATAGGAATCTCTCCCCGCCCGTACGTCAATGACATAAGAAATAATACCAAAACTCTAAATTTGTGTATAAACTTTCATAGAGCAAAATTGCCTAAAACAAGCACAAACTTTCATAATAAACTACATTGAAGAACAATTTTTTAAAGACCGAAATCCTATTGTGTCCTTAAGACAATCACAAACTTTCACAATAAACTAAACTGAAGCACACATTTTCATAGTGCGGAATCATTCGAGCATACCGTCGGAAAAAGATGAAAAGATTAACCATTAACGCTAGCTGTAATACTGTAGACAATTTTCTTCCACCAATGCTCATAATGAAGTGTGTTAATAGATTTAAATTAGAGGAGAACTTCCATCTGGTTCGAAATTTTTATGAATAGAAAATCAACTTAGAATAATCACAAAGCTCGAATTATTGACTTTTATGTATTACTGCTTGTAATTTGTCGCATTCATACTTGGTAGAGACGGTACAAGTCTTAGGTGAAAATGACATTATATTGTGAGGCAATTACTCAATTAACTAATAAGTTCACAAAGTGCTAATTTTTATCTAGGCATCAAGATTTCTATTAATTTTCGGAGGATATTTATTTTCTCTTTTGTGCATCAATCAATATCGATCATTCTAATTTGACGAAAAACAAGAGAAAATTCCTCAATATACAGTTCAATCTAAGGCCCAAAATGAGTTAACTGCTATATTTGATGTAGGCTTATTGTTAATTCCTAAGGGGCTTTTATATTATCCAAAGGATATTATTCTAAGTGTTAAGTATCTAAAATACTTTTTTACATTTCAAACAGTATCAGGTACATTATAATAAATGTTAATTAGACATATAAAATGAGTTATCCTATAAAAGTTAACACCCTTTTTCTAAGGAACGCGTGGAGGTACCAAGTAATCAATATCAAATACTTAGGTCTGTGGTCCCTTGAAGCTGTAAAAAAATTAAGCTTCTAAGCCAACGCAACCAAAAAGAACCCTGAAAGTACGGCCATTTGTGCCGCATACTTTGACACTTGCAAATAAATCAAAACCTATAGGGCACTTCCTGTTGACATGAAATTTGGCAAGAAGCAAAGTCTCGGAACACAAGTAAAGAAAAAAATCCAAAAATCGTACATTTGTAGTTACATCACATAAAAACATTTTTTTAAATAAAAATATTTTTTTAAATATGCGCCTATGAAAGGTGTAGTAGGCAATATATTTTCGTTCTAAAAAATTTAAATTTTGTAAAAAGTTTAATAGGAATGTAATGTATGGTACATTACATTCCTATTAAACTTTTAATAACTTTTTATAAATGTTAATAAATGCCTAAAAGTGTACGGAACCCTCGTAGCGCGAGTTCCACTCGTGCTTGATAAGTGTTTTGTATCATTGTAGTTATAAAAACCACCTATATCATCTTCACTGTCTGAACTATAACACGTCATGATTTTGGCTCTTAGGCCCTCTGCTATATAAAATAAAAGTTAATGAAAAAAATTAATATTTTTATGCACCCCAATATTATTTAATAATTTTCATTGTCGCGGAAAAATGAACTACCAACTAATTGGATTTTTTCCATACTTTTAGTAATGTTCTAGAGAACATGGTTTTCAACACTACAGGTCGTCAATAAACAATAATTGAAAGTTTCATTCTAACACTTTACGTGGAGGTGTTATTTCGGTAGCTATGACTAAATTTTGGTACAAAAGATAATCATGGTGACCTCCTTTTTAATTTGTATTAATATTAAAATAAAAATTGAAAATTTCTTCCACCAATGCTCTCAAACAGAATAAAAAACACCATTAGGCGACTTTCAGAAAATGCACGTTTGCAGAAATTTCAATTAAAATTGAGTTACGGCACGCCGCTGGGTACAGAAGGTAAAAATTAATTTTCTGTGACCGAATCTTGTGTCTCTCGTCACGAACACGAGCGCAAGTACTGATTTGCTCTGCATATATTGATACGAGTATATTCGCTCTATGCCTTTTTATAATTGAGTTGTTTAAATTCTTTTTGACGGCAAATTGGAGATATCTACTTTAAATTTGTTCGAAAAAACGATTATCTATCTAGCGTATATTGTCTATTGTCAAACATATTTACGTATCACGTTATTATCTAAACCTATATATAATTCATTCCAGCAATGAGAAAGAGACTTAAATGGGCTCTTCGTAAAACGAGAACATGATAATATCTGCATATGCTATCTTACAAATTACCAATGATACATAAATATATTAGAAATTGATGGTGAGACAAACAAATACCTCGAAACAGTAGATCATTTTTTTACAGTACATTATTTTAGACTAGTTGCGGCATGATTGTTATTTTATCAGTTTGATTGTTATTTTTAACCTAACCTAAATAAAATTGAATTTATTTCGAAATCTTAAAAAAACCCTATTACTTTACTAAATTTAGGAAAGGTAACTATTGCTTGAATTGGTAGTAAAAATTATTGAAAGGCGTTGCGTACTTATACACCTAATATAATAGTACAATAAATAAGTTCGAAAATTTCTTTTACGAACTGGATATCTCATAAAAGAATAAATTTTGCAACCTTACTAGGTTATCTAGTATCTTCTTATCCTAAACAATATTCTGTGTACATCAATACACTGCAAGGGAAAGAGATAAAAATTATGTATAGTCACCTTAATAAATGTATATAATGTTAAGTTAAATTAATTACATTCATTAAGTTTTCGGAACAGCTTTACGTTAAACAGATTTATAAATCTAGTAGGTACAAGGGATTTATAGATGGCATTTTAATAATGAGATTTCGTTAGTTGCTAAGGATTACGAACAATACAAATTATTGAACCTAGGTGCCGCCGAAACCAGATTCCATTAATGATCTGCTCACGAATCCAGGGCTGTGATCTAAAAATCCGTCCAACCTCATTTTTCCCGAACGCATGACTACCTTCATTAAAATCCCTTACCCGTATAAGCTGGAAAACATTTAACTGGATCCTGATACCAGGAATTCGTCTTCTGTGGATATTTTTAGGGGTCGTCTAAAAAGTTCCACCTGTCGTAATTCCTAACTCCTGCTTAACTTCATCATAGTTCGATCCTGTCCTTTTAATAATGCCACGTCAGTATTTGTAATTGTGTATTGTACTTTTTATGTGCGTTACTTATTTATTCTTGACCTTTTCTTATTCTCCAGCCATCTAAGTAGAGTTTATTTTTAATTTTGTAATATTTTTAATAAATAAGTCTTATACAATGAGACTGTTATTATGTACCTAAAGTCGCAATAAAAGTAAGTCTTTTAGTATCTTAATACCAATAATGAACACAACATATGTTTTTAATATTGTCATTTTTTTAATAATCATCATCATATATATTAATACGCTAAGGTTAAGATGTTACTCTCCCTTTTTAGAAAAAACCTCACAACTAATCCACATAAATTATGTATCATTTTATAGATAATTGCTTGCTCTACCGGCATCCACGACTAAAAAATTTATTATTGCTATTGTTTTTGCAAATTAATTAATTATTAAAATTATATACACAAAACAGCAATGCTGCCATCTAACGGCTCATCGTCAATATGATTAACGGTCGGTAAAATTTTTGTTTAATTTCAAATCCACTCACGTATAAATAAAGTGGCGCTTTAGCTCAAAAGCATTGCTTTTGATACTTGCGCCTCTATATGTCAATTTTAGTAAAATATTTGTTTGACCTGTCATCTGAGCTTCATAATGGAATAAATAATGCGAAGACTTCGCACGGGTCACGCTAGTTTATCTTATTACAATTAAACTGTCATTAGGTACCTAAAGTCACAATAAAAATAATTCGTTAAGTATCTTAATAACAATAACGAATACAACATATATTTTTAATTTTGTTATTTTTCGAATAATTTAGCTTAATACAAATAAACTGTTATTATGTACTTATGCAAATAACCTGTTATTATGTTCGTTATTGTTATTAAGATACTAAAATAAGTATTTTAGTATCTTAATAACAATAACAAACACAACATAATATTTTAATTTTGTAATGTTTTTAATAGTTAATAGTTAGTTAGTGTTTTTAATAGATAGTGTCGTACAATGCTTTTCAAGCATTATACGACGATTAAGGTCAGTTTTCCTTTTGATTCTCTGCGACATTGTTACAATTTTGTCATCAGGAACCGTAATTAGTAGTTTATATGTGACCGACGACGGCATGAAATCGTGCTCTTGAAATATGTCCCAATTAAAAATTAACAAATCCCACAGGTTTTAAACCCTGTATAATATGAATATTGAATGGAGTTGCTTCCAATTGTCGACTAATAGCCCTTCTGTCACCCCACCCGAAGCATTATATCCTCCTTTGCAACAGACTTGTCCATATATGAGAAAATAGTCTTTAAAATTCGCCTGCGGGAAAACGAAGCAGGGCGGAAAAGAACTGCCACCTCCTGAAACAGCAGTAGCTAGGGTGACCAGTGTGCCTCTCTCGGCTAAAGTAATAGCATCAACTTGCTTAAATTCTTTTCTAGCAACAACTAAATTTGGTTTTTCGCCGTAGTCACCGCAGTTTCATATGTCGTGTGGTTGAAAATTATATTGTTTAATTACCGATTTAAGGTTTTCAAAAAAACTTGTGACATTATGTTCGTTAAAACTGGTGGCTCGGACCAAACTGACGGATTCAGATATTCTAATGGAAATAGAAGGGTGTCTCTTCGTAAATGACGTAAACCAATCGGAGCCAGCTAGCTTGTTCGATTCCCAAGATTTTGGATCTTCCAAGTTATTAGAAACAGCAAGCTCGAACACTATTTTCCGAATACCCTTGAGAAGCAACCCGAAATAAATACATGAAGCGAAAAGTCTCTATTTTTCCAATTCTTCTTCCTGTTCATCGATAAAGATCTATCAATTACTTTGGTAGACTATTTTTGTAGATGGTGCTATCGCAATCCTTCGATGCCAATCAATGAACTCGTTCAATTGTTTAGTTTTCTATCATGGCCGCTGTGGCATCCGACCCGTGACACAATCATACCCGGTCTCGCCTACTAAAATTGATCTAAAGCAATAGCATCTGCATATGCCTGTATAGGTATCGCTGAGCTTAGGTGATTGCAATAATAACGATTTTAATAAATCAAGACCCCAATTGTGTAAGTATACATATCTGGTCTGGCCATCCGCCAGTATTGTATCTGTTTAACGTAGCACTTACCTAGATTCCTTAAGACATGCCCGATAGGAACGTAGGTGTATACCCTAATGCTTAGGTACCTACTTATGTATATGGTATCTACGTTAAAATATTCCTGAATTAAAACAAAACTTGAAATTGGAAACTTTTAGAATTCTAAAATTTCAAATGAAAAGCAAACAACAAAATTAAATTTTGTCAATAAAATACCTAAATCAGGTTTTAAAACAAACGTACTTGCCTACAAATGCAGTAAATCTCTCATCTCTATAAATATTTTCGCACTCTGCTTTATTTAATGAATACTTCCAGACTGGCCTGGGAATATAGCGCAAACAAAGCACCTCATTATACAAAACAATGAAGAAGGCGTGCTCTGCAGACCCCGCCCGCCGGCGCACGGCCGACTCATTAGCGCGGCTACTAATTACAATGTGGCGCCGACCAATGGGAGCGCTCTGCTGAAATTTCCCCCCCGCGCGCACCCGCCAGTAATTAAAACAATGGGCGGGGCTCAGCCGCGCCGCTAAAGGGTTCTGTCACCTTGAGCAGTAGGGAGTGTGCAGTGTGAAAGAGTATTTGCGGTAGGTTGCGCAGATTATGAAGGTTCATTCATTCCAGTCATGATCGATACTCAGAAACAAATTCATGATGACTTTTACGTAGTTCTAATTTGTCTAATTCGATCCGTAAATTGTAACCACTCAATACGAATCGTGGTGATAGACCAATCAATATATATACATACCATCGGGCTGAATAGAATCTCCTATGATGTCGGTTCTTTAAAAAAAATAATGACTGAAAAATGAAACAGATGGGAACAGTTCCGACGTATATCTAGTACCTAAGTTAGAGCTATTCTTTCATCTAATCTATTCTGATTGAATTTCTTAAAAATGTAATTGGATATTTTGAGCGTAAATTCAGAAATTGAATTCATCAAAAAATTTTATAAAAATTATTTGTAATACTTCGTACTAAAATTTTATAAAAAAGAATCACGTATGGCTCTTCGGTACACTTCTTTATTTGTCAATATTAGACATTTTTTCAAAAATCTTTTGATGTCCAAAAAAATCAAATTTTTTTTTAGGAAAACAGTTTTGAAGAATGAAAGTTGGTATCAAAATTGGATCTAGTGAAAAATGGCTAACCCTGAGAGGGTTACCAGAACTGTTGATCAGAAAAATGTGGAAAATTATTTCAACAGTGGTTGAATAATTGTTTCAACCGTAATTAAAATTTTTTTTATTACAGTTATTGACTTTTTAAAATGGAAAAACTTTAACTTATACAGCGGTACAACCCATGATTGGTTTTACCTGTTTTCTACTATTTTTCTCCATTCGTCGTCGACGAATCGAATATCGTACCAATATTCACCAATATCGAATACCCCGCTTTCTTACGTCGGTATCTACATCGCCGAACAAAGCATTCATGGTCTTCCCACTGTGCTTATTATCTTTTGGTTTATAGTGGAACACTTCTTATGTATCATCTACCCATCGATCTCTCATTCGCTGTGTATAGTCCGACCGTCTGAACTTCCGAGATCTTGATGTTGACGGTTCGTAGGGTTTAGGGACGATATCGTAAAATTTTATTTATTTGTATTACCTATTTGTAAATAATATAAATTAAAAATTAAAAACTCCACCAACGAAACAGCTCCGAAGCGAGTATGAATCAGACATGTAGAAATCAAGTAATCCAATTATGCAAGTATGCACTTTTTAAAATTATCTAAAACAATCGAAGTACCTACATACTATCAAATACTGACTAACACTATAGTACTGAAATCTGATTGTAATGAAATAAACCTTTATTTCGTGTGGTAATTTGGACCGAGTATTGAATGAACCTGTCTGCAAATTATTTACTTCATCTGTTTGTCAGTCACATCAGTAGAGTAAGTCAAAGTATGGACATTACCAATTTAATGTCATTTGCTATATTTTCAGTAACTCTATATCTGGTCCACACTTAAATGAAACTACGTGATGTAGTATTATTTCTACTTTCTTTAATTTCTTTACCACGACCTAGGTTTCGTTGTATTACAACATCTTCAGGTGGGCTATTAGCAAAGATTCAATCTTTGATCCTTTGCTAATATCCCACCTGAAGATGTTGTAATACAATGAAACCTAATTTAAGTGTGAATAATGAATTTCTACAAAATTAACGCCAAATATATTCAATCTATATCTGGTCTTATTTGGGAAACTTGTCTTCTATAACGTCAGCGTAAGGCACCATTGTCAACATTACCTATTTTATAAAAGGTAAATATTTAAATAATATTATTAAAAAAAAACTTCTTCTTCCAATTAAGAAGACAATTACATTTTATCTGGTATTTTAAACACAAGTTACGTTGATAATGCACGGGCGTAAGACGAGAGTTCATGTGATATTTAATTACCTACGCGTTCAAATAATACATGCATGAACCGTATGCGATTCTTTGTCAATCATTTCAAACTTTTGTAAGCTCGATTAATAATTTCAGCTCATTCGCAATTTTCTTAAAACGTTCCTAATTTTCATGTAATATACGTTGACACATTTGCTACCTATTCAACGCTTTGGCCTGCGACCTTTAAACTTTATTATAAGGTTTTACAAATATTACCGGGGGAACTAGATATTACCGGCGACTAGGATCGCGTGGTCTATTAAAATGTGGACTGATTTTGATAAAGTGAGTTAAGCTACATGTCGCGCCATCTATTGGAGCTCGTCAGAAACGAGATTAAAATATTATTACAATAACATTTTTTAACCTTTCTTCAGCCGACTTAGTGAGGAAAATAATGGCAAGAAATAGGTAATTAAATTTTGTCGGCACACTGACACTTCTCAACCTTGAAGCCAATTTGTACGGTGTTGAAAACCACCAAAATTTAACCAAATATTTTTGCGTGATATTTACAAACAAAACATTAGACAGACAAAAATCGCAAACAAGTCGGTTTCTTCTTTCATTTATTTAAAGTCCGCCAAATTATTTTTTTTATAGTAAATATCCAAATAAATAACAACTAAACGTATTTTGCATTATTAAATTTAGAACAAAATATATGTCCCCGTCCCCGTGCATAAGGAAAATAAGAAAAGGTTGCACAGGGGTACACACAAACAATGTGACGTAAGTAAAACTGCACAGGGCAAGGTTGCACAGGGTACACACAAACAATGTGACGTAAGTAAGCCATACATCAGAGTATTGAAATTATGAGATTTTCGTAATTTTTGTTTGGAAAATCACAATCTTGGTATCAGAATTACCTACATCGAGCTCGGAAACCTCATAAAAAGGAAGCAAATTGATACGAAAAACTGTTATTTTTATTAATTTTCTATTACTTACTGAACTTAAATAAGTCATTTATCAAGCCTCTTATAATTTGGCAAACGACAGAAATAAAATAAAGAAGAAAGGATAAAATAAAGAAAATCACACTTAATCGTTTAAATCAAATACGAACATAACATGAACTAGTAACATGAACTTGACCCAAAACACGGACAATAAATAGTTTACTCTTCGTTTTTCATTTTCATCGAGATCTTGATCTCGATATATATATGGGTATTGATGAGTATTTTAGGATTGGGATTATACTTTCACAATCCCGGGATCCATTCCCGGGATTGTGAAAGTATAATCCCAATCCTAAAATACTCTACATGTCAGATCGGGACCCTGACAGTTCGGAATCGAATGCCCTAAACGGGACGAACTAAATATCGAATATATTGCTAAAGTGAGTCCTCATTTACGTGCAGTTGTTACTTAGAAATTATTTGTTATTAAATGAACTACGAAGTTATTTTATATACAATATGTATTTTTTATTGCGTAATTATATCATTAATTATATAAATTGAGATAAATTGTTTTTTTAAGTTTTCCAAGCGTTTTGGTAGGATCGGGTAAATCCATTAGAGCAGGGTTTTCCAACTTTTTTTTTTGTTGAGGCTCCCACTATAAATTATATTTTCATGCCCCCCCTCTTTACTTTTTCACGCCCCCCCCCCCCCTTTGATTTAGTAAATTAAATAAAAATGGTAACTGAAGTTTATAAATACATAAACTTACCTTTTAACAGAGAGACCCAATAATTTTACACACTCAAACTGATTTCTCAACAAAAAATGTACACCAAAACGTCAAATTTTTCGCAAGTTTGTGGTAATAAATCTGATATTTAATTTCATTAATTTTGTGCATGTAAATTAAACATTACATTGGAATGTTATTTGTTAATGTTGTTTGTATATTTTTTTGTTTTTTCTTTCTAAAATGCAAACACTTTCCGCCCCCTTGACATCTCTCTATGCCCCCCTTGGGAGGCGCGCCCCCTTGGTTGGGAACTCCTGCATTAGAGTATTAAAGGGTCTATGGGTTATAAAATATGTCAATATCGGTAAAGATAAAAGGAATAATGTGTTATTAACTAATATCTGCCATATTCGGTAGAGTTGTCGAGAAACAGGTTTTTTATTTTTTTTGCGATTAAATTTCTTAATATTTCTCTTTTTATTGCTTCTGCAGATACTGTATTTTGTTCATTGTAACATATATATACATATATATATATATATATATATATATATATATATATATATATATATATATCGCATTATTTCGCTCCAAAGCAACACTAAAGTGGTATGTGACGTCGGCGTAACGCTGAAAATTGCTGGAAATTGTACGATAATTTAGGTAAATTGAAAATTTGAGCGCGCGTATACAAAATTTACCCTAGGGCATTTTATAATCACAATGATCCTACAATGAATCCTTTGGTACCGACATAAAAGTTAGTTATGGTATTATGCCGATAGATAATATGTGGATGCAATAATAATTACAATAGATGCTTCTAAGGATTTTACCCCGGCCTTGTTGTTGTGGTCTTTACGAAAAATTGGCAAACGGCACACTTATGGAATAATCTTATCAAGACTCAAGTTCTTTTTTCAGAAACAATGCGGTGTGGAATTTTCATAGTTATACTTAATAATAACCTAAATATGAACTTAATAAATATACGAGATGCTGAGGAATGAGAGCTGATAAGATATTTTGAACAAAAATAGTAAAAAGCTTAAAGCAACCGCAAGGAAAATCTGAAAAAAGGGAGATTTGTGATGGAATCCACGTCCACCAATTATTTTCTATTATGGTATCTCCAGAACACTTATCGACAAAATCTCTGTTTCCTTCTTCTTCTTCTTCTTCTTCTTTCGTCCTAGCTGATGACTGATAGAAGAAGACGGTTCCTTTGCCAATACCTTCCTGTGGATGCTGCGCAGTTCGGAGCCCCGTTGACGATCCTCTTCCATAATTGGCAATCTTTGATGATGGCTTTAAACGTTTATAAGTACTTGATAAAAAGTACTTCCACAATATGTGGAACCAATTTCCATTATTATATTTACATTAAATTCTGATATGTTCTATTGTATTCACCTTAGAGGAAGATATATTTTTGTATTTATAATAACTGCATTTGACCATTATACATTCTCTATTAGATGTCCGCTTACCCAGCGAGTGATTTTAAGACATACGTATACATTAATATTCTTCGTATGTTTGAATCAATGACAATGAAAGTGAACGGGTTAAGTAAAATTTGTTTTCATGTTCCCTGCATCAGTGAACATTTTAAAATATCTGAACGATTTTAAATATCTATCGAAAAACGCATTTAGAGCCATTTTCACCGGTAAAGCAGCTCTAACTCTACCATTATATAGTGTACCTACTGATGCTGTACATGCTAATCTTGAAATCGATTGTTAATATCCGGGGACCGTTCGATTTTGGAATAACTTGTTTTTTTAAACTTGTTTTTTAATCCATTTTCAAACAAATCTGTCCATAAGACTGGGTTATAAGAGATTTTAGAAATTAATTGGCCATTTTTCGTATTGTGTCCGTCCGTCTGCGTGACAACATATTTGTTTATGTCGATATCGATTAAAAACTACTTAACAAATTCACATGGAGTTTTCTTTTTTTTTATTTAAATGAGTATAGAAAATAATGTATTCCTACAATGTCGGGAAACTTAAAAATAAAAAAGGAACGTAAGAATTCACTAGCTACTGGATATTTTACATAGACACTAGAAAAAAACTTGCTCACAGATAAGTATGCAGACTAATTTATTTTCCCAAACACTTAGCTCGTAGTGATGCGATAAAGCGAAATGAAAATAATTTCTTATTACCCTCTAAGCCGTTTTTCTTCGTTTCGTTTTTGAAAAACATCGTTTAAACAATCGAGTTAATAACTTCCAACCTGCGCTTACAACAAATTGACAACCATAACATTTTCGCTTTTATAATATTAGCAAAATTTTTTGACGCTTGTAATGCTTCAATGAAGCAATTTCTTCCCCCTAGCTTATTTACAAGATTGCTATCCTAAAATTTAAAACATGGCATAATTCTCACAGTTTGCAAGCAGTCTCTTTTCAGATACATACCCAAATCCATATCTATCGTACGTAGATTTGTTACACAATTAAATCCGAATTACCCGTAAGTTTATAAACAGAATCACGTTGTATCTAAGGCGGCTAAGTAAATAAGGGAAAAACTAAGCAGCGTCCGGCGCCCGCCCGCGCGCCCCGCCGTCGAGCACGCACACAGCTAGCGGCCAGCCGCTGCGACCACTCGGCCAAGACGGTGCGGGCGCCACATAAATGAGGTGGGGTGGGCGTGCCAATTAGAGGCCGCCCGCCGCCGCCGCAGCCAATGGCGTCGCGGCGCCGCGCTAATTAACGACGCCCAGCGCGCCCGGCTTAATCAATACGCCCCCGCGGAACACTACCCGCTTTCTGACCGTCCTATCTGCACAGGAGATGAGGTTTATGTAACGTTTCCGGGGGTGGAAATGGGTGATTTTGTAGGCGCCTTCTTGTTTGAAAATAGCTTGCATTGTTTTGTAGTTAAAAGAACAGGAAAGTAAAGTTTTACACTGTAAAGTTTTAGTGTGATAAATATCACAAGAACCAATTGTTTTAAAACAGAACTTCCTTGGTGAGAGAAATTAAGAGACGTTGGGCGCATACGATTCTTGAATGGATAATGATAAGGTAACAATCACTTGATTTCGACTTTTTTCAACAAATTCCCCTGAACGTACTCAGAACATACATGTTTATGAAACAGCCATATATATACTCATGTATCATCATTTACGTGAAACTGTGATAACTTTACCTTCTATATTCTTTAACAAATATTTTTGTTAAAAGTTGCTAGTTTGTTAAATTTCCTTAGAAAAATTACAAATAATTTCCGACTAATGAAATTAATTTTACTATAGGAACAGCGTATTGTAATAAAAAATATATAAATATATTTAAATACTAACGTTTACGCATATGAAACATAACGAATACAGTTTTTCATCTGACAACATTATTTTATCGTTAGATCGATTCCCTTTATAAAAGTTGTTATTACCATTTTATATTTATAAAGAAATTACCATTTTAAGATATCTTCGAATTTTCTTCTAAGACGTGATTCCCTTTAAACCCACGTTTGCGTTCACGTTCGAAGCATTGCGGACGCACCGAGGAAGCCGAGCCAGGAGCGTGTTGGGCGTCTGGTCACGTTACGGGGAAGTTATCTCGTTGTATTTTCCCGGCGGCGACTCGCAGCCGCTGCCCGTAATATTGATTATGAAATACGTCAATGTCAGCTCGCTCCAACGCTGCGATCGATGGAGAGTGGCGTCCAGTTCGTGTTAATCAAATTTTTATCCGCTTCAGAGATTTCCAAGTCCTCGTTCCATTATGCTTTTTATGGGGGTAATCTACGGTGAGTTTGTAATGAGTTTTCATTGAGTGAAAAAAGTAAAGCTGTTAATAATTTTCGAAGTTCCTATAATTGCTGAAGATTTTCCCGTTTGTTTATCTTGGGGTTTCTGCGAACAATATTAAATAAATATCCATTAAACGAGTTTCCCTATACTCAAAGCGATATTCATAAATTGAGACTCGTCCTTGAATAGACATAAATTTTCAGCCTGAAATTATCAATTTTACTGTTGATTGCAGATAACGTGATAACACTTATTTCAACCATTATCTTCTTCACTGACGCAATAGCTCATTTTTCGAGGCAGCCTTGGTCCTAAAGCATAAAATCTTGGCCTTAAAAAAATCTTTCGGTGTTTCTATCCATACGTACTTATATAAAGTGGCCAATCCACTTAATTCTCTAGATTTTTGTAAACTTTATCACAGTATGCTTACACTATGATTGATTTAGTTGAATATTAGTTCTTCTTTGACATACTCCTACGCTAAGCTAGCTAGCTGTATTCTTTCGAATACAGCCAGCGTGTTTCAATTTTTGGATATCAGTGTCCACGTGTCAGATGAGTATTCCAATACAGACCTAATAAAACTCTTATGTATTAAGAACTTTCTATTTAGTTTAGGAAGATTAAATTTCAAATATTTTTTTTATTCCATGACAACATCTGCTAGCTGTGTCTCTAAGCCCTATGTACTTAAGTCAATGACTTAAGTATAGACCGATTAAGTACATAGGGATACCAGGCACGTAACTAGTATCTGTTTCCTATAATCAGCCTATTAAAATTTTATTCATATTTTGGTACTTTATTTTTTTAAGCTTCCATGGAATAATTGTTTGAATTTAATTTTTCCCTTAAGCAGAAACTTATTTCATATAAACATACCATAAAACAATGGTTAGGTTGTACGAAGGTTTGGGCTTATTATTTTTTTCTTTACTTCCACTAAAGGAAGTATTTTTAAATGGCAGTAGGTACGTACTATCGCATTCAATATATATATATATATAAACATATATATATATATATATATATATATATATATATATATATATAGGTACCTAAAGGAGCCTAGTAATGCGAACAAACAATTAATAGTTATTTTCTAATAAATACACTTTATTTAAATTCTAAATTCTTAGTTTTTCCCCGCAAAGGAAACAAGCGTATTAAATTAGTATAACGATTCAAAATCGAATATGATATGATTAAAGTTACCGCTATTATTAAATTGAATTTACTAGTTTGTATGTTATGGCGAAAAAGTATGTATAAATACCTAATTAAATTCATTTGATTTTAATCAGAAATATCTAGTACAAAACAAACATTACCTAACTACCATATATATCACCGTAGATTCATAAATAGAAGCAACAATTAACTATCAATTAATGTAACAATTAATTAATTTATGTCATGTCAAGTAATTGCCCTAGAAGTCAAATACAACATAGAAATACTGAAACTACAACTTCAACTACGAGTAGCGAAACCAAGATGCCAATATTACCAAAAGGCTCATTATTACCTAAATGTCTGTCGCTGATGTCAATCCATTCCTTTAAGAGGCCTACTAGTCTGTAAAATGGGTTAGTAGAAACCAGAAGTGTTAACCTACTTATGGGAAAATTTTAATTTCTCATTTGAATGCTATCTTGAAATTTAAAATCATTAAAATACCAAAAATACTATTACGTAGAACAACTTATTTTCAAAAACTTTCTCCTAGTGTGTGTAGGAGACACACTCGACGCGTAGTATTTTCCGAGAAAGAAGTTTGGGAAACCTACACGGCATATTAGAAACATTTGCATGTATGTAAAATGCGTCGACCTGTATTTTTAGTTTTTCTTTATAGCTAGAAAAATCATCTGTATATTCAAAATACTACGTTCCTTCCTTTACTAAATTATCGGTTGACAACCTCTATCGATGTTTTACCGAGAGTCTAACTAGACCATAGACAACAGCTATCATTCATATCATAACGTAAAACAAAGCGCTTCTTCGGGAGGCGAAGATGAGAGCAACGTACGGGTTTACGGTCGCGGGATGAATAATCTGCGACGACGCCCCGTATTGCTATTGATTAGGCGGCGCCGGCCGCGCCCCGCGCCTTTTAATTTCTCTTGCGCGCGCACCTCCGCACTCATTACCACACAGCCTCCGCGCCCGCCGCCAGCCTGCCGCATGCTAATTCCGCCCAAGTACCACGTAACATACAAATCTTTTGTCTCCATGTGTTAATTAATGAGTAATCGTTAATATTGGAGTGGATTTTATACGCGTCAGCTTTATTCGGTTCAGCCTTAATATTAAGCTTTCGTAGCTGAATGAATTCGAGCGAAAGTCTACTGTCCTCGACTAACTATTTGAAATTCTATCTGCGCCCAAATTAAAAGCGGAAAAAATATTTGATACATTTGAATTTAAAAGAAAATAATTATTTATACATTGGGGTTGAGTAATTTTTTTTGTATCGGTCAAAGTGAGGAGTTAATTTGACAGTTCAATGAACTATGACACTATATTGTAGCTAGAAATGCCAAATAGAACATATAATATTTGTACATATCGAGACAAGGCGGAAATCGGCCTACCGGCTTTTTTCTCTTGTATGTTTAGATTAAACTATTGTTATCTAACAGTTTCCTTGGCAGATATCACTGGGTAAGATAATGGAGACGCCTGGACAGAAAGTAATTTATTTAATCTGAATGATGATATTCATCCTTTCGACTGTAGAGTACAGTCGAAAGGATGAATTTCATCTTTTAAAAATGAAACGCAAATTATTATCATTCTTATATACTAACATATGTATAATAAATATTACGAATTGTTTTACATATAGTGTTCAGGTATTTAAACATATATTTTTAAATTTATGTACTTCATATGACGTATGATTAATAAATGGGTACTAAATCACGTTATGTCATACCTAGTCAACTGAAAAATCATCCATCCTGCGATTTCGTTATCCGTTCCCACTACTTGGTGCATAGGCTCCTTTTGTTTTATTAAACATTTTGTTACTTTATAACGTTTATTTCTTTATTATTAGTCACTAAAATGTACTTAGCAATAAAACAAACAATCATCTATAACTACGTATAGTTTTTTAGCTCAGGTTACTATTAAACATTTTTAATTCTAAACAAATTCAACACATAGTTCTTCTCTTGAATTCATAAAATCCCAACTAAATTCCGACACTACAAAGCGAATGAAAGGATCCACTGTCATCACGAGTGGAGTGTTAAAAATTTCTTCGTTGCGGTAATAAAAATGGAGATTATCATTTTTTATTAGATCTAATAAATAACTTAGTAAAGTAGAACGAATTATGGCGGAACAAGCATATTAAAGAGAAAAAACGGCGTAGTTAGAAAACGTAGTTTTTAACCGTTTCTGACGTAGGTGTTATAAGTTGCTAATCTTTATTTCAAGTTTTTTATGTGATTTTCAGCTTGATATCGCCGCTTCCTGTGAACATTAATAATAAATATACACTCTGGATCAAAAGTTTGACATCACATTAATCGTATTATGGAAATGAGCTAAAACATAAAAAGTTGTAGGTAAAAGTTTATTTAATGTGGATATTGATTTAACATCGTATAAAACACATATATTAAGATCCAAAATATTACCTAAATAACGAAATTTTGGCAATGATTTGTACTTTTTACCAATTTGTGTGTAAAAAAACGCACTAAGTCAATTTTTCGCCAAAAAAACCGCCCTTTTATTTGATTACTACCTAACCTTGGCATATGATAAATCAATTATAAATCATTTCTGGTGTAATGTTTCGTTTAAAGCTTTCCAGGTATTGTTTTCACTATTCAGATGAAGGATAGGAATCACGACTGTTTCTATTTAGCTCTTCGCATAAAAGTTTGATCGGCTTGATATCAAGGTTCGGCGATGAATTTTGTAATGAAACTTCACACTTTATCTTCTAAATTACCCCTTTAAAAATATTTTTTCCACTATCATTAATCTGACAGATGATCCATCGCCATCTGTTTCGAAATTATTTCTATTCTTACTTTTTGATAACTACCTACCATTAATCCGACCCAAATTTCCTGTCCCCTGGTCTGACAATGAACCCCAAACTATCAGGGCACCACCGCCATGCTTGACAGTGTGTCGCCAAACGATCTAGTGACATCTTTTCTTCAATGCTACATCATCCGTAAATTCTACTTTTTGAACCAAATATTTTAAACTTTAATTCGTCAGTCCAAAACAGTTTTTTTGGTCTAAAAGCGCTCTCTTGATAAACATATTTTTGCTTACATCTCGAGAATGGCTAGTCCTATGAAGAAAATATGGGGGATTTCTTTGTGAAAAAAAATTATTTTTGATTTTTATTTAAAATATTTATTTTCAGGATTAATTGCATTATAAACTTTAAAAAGTGCACATGACCTTTTTGTAGAAAAAAGAGTAATTTTTTTTATTGTCACTTAAAACAGTTTTCGTAAAATCAATATTGTGCTACAAAGTTTTACTTTCTAGAGGAAAAACGGAAACTTTGTAGTACAATCATTCTAAAAATATTTATTTTATAAGAAAGTGTTACAAATGAAAATTAAAGATCATTATTTTTATACAAAAAATGTATCTAGTACTTTCTTTATCATCGTCTGGTTCAGACGTTCTTTAAAAAAATCATAAAAAGACGTTTATAAATAGTGTAGTTGACTCGCCAGCCGCCCGCGTCGCGTCAACTTGATTTTATGAACATATTGGGTCCACTAAAAAATCCCAATCAGAAAATTGGAGTTGGGTTTTGATGCATTGTGGACGCCTTTTTTCTCACTGCCAGCCAAACTGCTCAGCAGTGAACGCAACCAAATAAATTAACTTTCTTCAGTCATTTTTGTATCATCAACGGTGACAAAGGTTTATATCAACATTTTTTCTCTATAATACAAATATCTGCGACTAAGCTTCTATATAAGCTTCTAACAACAACAATGAAATTATTCCTACACGAAGTTGTATCTCTCGCCTGAGCGTAGGCGATCTTGGTAACTACCAGTATGCCTATGTCGGACGACGGTACAGTGAACACTAGTTTTGGATAACTTAAGTTGAGAGGTGATAACACGCTCGAATTTTCCTTCATTATAGATAACGATAATTATTTTTATTTTCCCTTTTCTAGACTATGCAAATGCTAAATTTGGTCATTTTATTCAAATCGCACTAAACGGGGAGAAACATCTGTTCTGACAAGTAAAGCTAATTGTTAACTTTGAATAATGTAAAATGGACTTTAATAAATCATAGAAAAAAAATTTAAAAAAAATAATAGTTACTCTACATTAGTAGCTCCTGCACTGCGCTCCTTAATATCTTGGTTCGATCATTATTGTCTTGTAAACTAACCAATAGATTCAGAAAAAATATTATCTTCATATTCTATATTATGAAAATTAGGGTATACAAGTTTTTATTTTGTCAATATGGTCTCTTTAAAATTATAAAAAAAATATTTAGCACCTACGGTTTTAAAGTAGTAAAGATTTAGAAACCACCATCCTTACGGGAATAAAATATAAAATCGTTTAAACGACATATTCACTTCTTGCAAACGAAATTGTAATTTTGAAGTTCAAAAATAGACAATATAATTCCTACCCTTTGTAAAGATTTTTATAAGAATTATTCTTTTGTTAAACGTGTAGACAGATATCTATTTCTAAACAATGCGCTCACGTGGAAATTGATAATTCTGTCATAAGTCATAATAAATGATAATTCACTCTTATACCGTCTACTTTCGTTCTTACCGTATATCATAAAATATGAAAAGACCGTTATTCCAAATAATATATATTCCAATAACCGTTAAATACGTATGTAGGTACCTAACCTATATAGTTAACTGAAAATTAGGGGTAAATATATTTATTTCCCCTAATTTTTACTGACTTTTATTAAAAATAATATAAACTAAGCAGCAACGTCAATTGCAGCCTTTCAAGGAAACTGCATTTGTTACTTATTGATATATGTAACTAATTCATATTTGTTTCAGATATTGAAATCGAAACACTTGACTGTCCATCGACGAGAACTGTGTTGATTGTTTTTAGTTACAAACGCAACTGAAAAATATAGAAAATTTCTTGCAAAAAAACTTTACTATATGTGCTACAAAATAAAATAAATAAATTGATTCCCAACTTCATAGATAGGTGACTCATAAATATTTGAGTCAAAACTTTTAAATGTAATAACATCTTATTTAATTTATTCCTTTACCTATTAGTATAGAGTCCTTTGTTCTAAGTTGTAAAAATATATACGTATACTTCATATTGCAAAAAGTGTTGCATGAAATTTTCATTAAATGTTTACATTATAATGGTCATACATCGTTATAATGGTCGTAATTCGTTAGCTATTTGCTCGAGTTGTTAAATTTAATTAAGTCCTGTGTAATAAATTACGTAGTTACGTGCGAGCGGAAAGTGAGGCGTACGGCCTCCGACGGCACACCGAGAAAATAATGACTATCGGTACACGTAGGTATGGAGAGAGGCAGGGCGGTGGCCGGCAGCGGGCCGGGCGCGGGTGGCGCGGGCGGCCGAGCGCTGGCGAAATGCAATTCCAGACAATGTCGGGAGCTATTAATCTCAGCGCGAGTCCTAACGAGCGGACGTGGAAAACAAACAGCCGCGTCGCCCCGCACCGCCGTCCCGCCGCGCCCCTCCCGCACTCCCCATTGGTCATCTCGGGCCGCCCCCCGCGCTCGCCTGAAACAACACCGCGCGTGGATGTGACACATTAGTAAATGAGACGACATTCGTTAGGTGGCCTTTTTATATCTTCGTCCTTCTCGCTCGGGCATCTCTCGGGGGTAGTCGGCGGACGCGGGCGGCGGGGAAGGGCGCCTCATTAGTATTGCCGGCTGGGCGTCGCGCTATTAGCAAACTTTGTCCAATCCTACGAGGATCGCCCGATGAGATCGCATCTACGTAGGCGAATATCGCGCTCGTCCGTAGCGAGGTCCACACACACACAGGCGCGGCGAGCGGCGCGTACCTACGAGTAGGCAGCGCCGCTAGAAGTCGCCGAGAGTTCATTACTCTTTGTGGTCTTTATATAATGTTATCTGATACGTAGGTATGCGCCGAGCGAAGTCAGGCTGTAGCCACCTAAACAGCTCCGTGTGCGGCTAAGATACGTCGGGTGGGTACGAGACGGACTACGGCGAGTACCGAGTATCTACGTATCGTAGACGTGCGGCTTTACGGGCGCGGACGTTTAAACGAGTGAGATTAGGTAACCGTGAGCTCGACAGTGTATTTATAATTCGCCCGCCGCTGATGGTTTCCTTGCATGCCGTTTAGAATAGATAAGTATTTAACACACAATAATTTGAGTAGACAAAATTGGAATACTAATCGCGTCGGTTCTGAAGTTCTATGCAATATAACTTTCATGTCTTTGAACCTTAAAATACGTTCATATAAACAAGTTAGTTTTCATTTTTAAATTTTACAAATTCCTTAAAATAGCATCAACAAAGCTATTTTAAAAGTTTTCTTTATGTATGTTTATCTATTATTAATGTTGTATTGCGGGAGAATACAAAATGAACGCTGATCTTATTTTGAAATTTATGTGAAATACACATAATAGCAATATATTTATTTAAATGCAAAGAAATCATTATTTAAGATGGCCGCGGCGAATGGCGTTTAATTACCCCATAAAATTGAACACCTCAAAGTTTATGCGGCGTAGGTGGCGCTCGCAGCGTTCGTTAACGTTTGCGAGCGTTGTGAGCGCCAGTTTGTTGCTTTTATTACGGGCGCCAGCGCAGGTACGGTAGGCCACGCCCCGCGCGCTGCAGGCCAATCGTAGCGCGCCCCTCACTCGCCTGCGCGCGCGCACCTCCCACCACAGACTCGGAGCATTACTCCGCCAGATTACGCGCGAAAATCGAAGATAGATGCTTAACTAGTATAAAAAAAAGTTTTAAAATATGAAATTGAAAACAAAAAAATATTGTTTTTATTAAGAAATGAGAAATTTTTACAATTCACCGAAAATCATTTGTAGCTAAGAAAAAAGGTCAGAGACAAAATGGAATGCCCTTTCTGACTTTTTTTTATATTATTTTGCTTCAAATTATCAATTTTAGACGTTTGTTAAAGGGAATCAACATTAATAAACTATTGAGTGAGGTGTGCGTGTGTATACTGAAAATATTATATAACATCAAAGTATAAATCAGTTAACTAATCATCATGTTACTTTAATACATTCAAATGTCTCATATTTTTTTTCTCCTTTTTCAAACAAAGCGGAAGAGAACAAATGACTTTTCACTATCCCAGCCTATGTCTCCTATGCAAATATTTGGAATAACTACATCAGACAAGTTATTGAACATTCAGTAACGTAAAATTATTAAAGATACCTACAAATTTTTGGTCGGATCGGAATAGTATAAATAAGTATTCTTATAATATTAGTGAATATTCCTCTTGGATACAGATAGGTATCGATTTAGTTTACTAAATCAATAGATGTTTTAATATCGATCGATCAGTTTAATGTTCTTGAAACTTTCACGTCATGCTTGCTTTTTAATAGAATACGTAAATCACGTTAAACCATTTACATCCTATTTGTTAAAAGAAAGATAAATACCAAAACAGTATCTGGGTCACAGTTTAGAGATCTAAAACATTTTGAATTATATTTCAACTAAGTAAAGTTATTGAATATATTTGGCGTTAATTTTGTGGAAATTCATTATTCACAATTAAATGAAACTACGTGATGTAGTATTATTTCTACTTTATTTCAAAGTTCAAAATCTTTGCTTATATCCCACCTGAAGATGTTGTAATACAACGAAACCTAGGTCGTAGTAAAGAGCTTAAAGAAAGTAGGAATAATACTACATCACGTAGTTTCATTTAACTACTTAAACTTAAAGTAAAGTTAGTTATCTTTTTTCACGATAATTTGACAAAAATGCTATTTAGAATATACTACACATATTTTCCGACTTAAAAAATATAAACATATTTTTTTTATACAGATCGTAATTCAAATAAATACACTTGCTGCAGGCTATTATTTTATATCAAGCCGTAAAGTTTTGAAATGAAATGGTTCCTCTCACCAGAATCTCGTTCTCCAGACTTCAATATTTTCGAAAATGTTTCTAGAGGTTCGTATTCTTTAATTCCTGCCATCTCCAATACGTTTTATTAAATTATCAGTAGTCAATATTGTTTAAAACTGCAGACAAATTTTGTCCCCAGTTATTTTAAACGAAAGGGGAAATAGGTTTATCGTAGGTACGGGAAAGTCCACACTGTCCCACGATGTATCTATGTACCTATCGGCTTACAGTAAATAGAAGCATGTGTAGAAAGGATAACAAAAAAACGTCACACTCGTCCATGAAGCTGTCGACGGTACACCCGTGCAGACAACGAGGATACAGACAAAAAAGCGAAGGCAGCATAGTCGGTGCATCGCCACCGCCCTCGGGAAGGCGGGTGCGACACCTAGCGGGCGACTGCGGGTGCGGGCGGCACGCGCGCCCTTATATGGTGGCGTGTGTACTCGCACATACGTAATGACGTGATGTCCCGGGCCGTTGCCATGGCAACTACGGATGACGTGTGAGCCGGGCGCCTTAATATGATTTGCAGCATCCCCGCGCCCGCCGCCCCCTTCGCGGCGCCTCTCACCTGACTAAATCGTTTCCTCATTACGCGCGGTGGCATGCCGCCTGCGCTTTCGATTAGTTCGACCGACGTCAGCGCTGCGATTGTGTAATCGTTACAGGTATAACTTGAAATATGCAATATGGTTACTTTCGTATCATCCGTTAGCAGCGATTTTAACAACAGTGTAATACAGTATTCGAAAAAAATTTTTTGACTGCGTTTCACACCTTGCACTACCTCTGATTTGAAATCTCTTATATTTTTTTTCTAATAATAGTGTAGAAGCGATGAATAAACAAAAATATATCTTATCCAGATATTACGAAAATGTTTATTAAAAAAAGACCTTTCCTAATAGGATTGTAGGAAAAGTACATAGGTACCTACAATAAGAAATAGGGAAAAAATAAAATGTTGTTGCGATTCGGTCTCATATTTTGTTCACCAAGCTCATCGCAAAATTATCTCAACCTTATCGCTAAATCACCTAAATGTTATACCTAGATTTCCTCTTTATCTCTTTCCCATACTTTATGTAAGCAAAAGTGTGGGAAAGAGATGAACATTTTTAATAATAGCAACACTTTTGCTATTATTAAAAATGTCGGTTCATCAAAATAAAATGTAGACACACAGTTCACGGTTTCTACTGTACGTAAGTCCAAAACCCACGTGCAGACCTTGCGAGGGAGATCTCAATTTACACATCGACTTTATATTTTTGAAAATAAATGTAGAATGAGTGTGAATATCCTTTTCGTAGACTCCATCCATGTGATGGGATACCTATCCTTTAAATAGAAATTGAGTTTGCATTGGCTATTTTTCACTTTTAAGCCACCTTTCTGAACTATTAGGTTTCAAAATAAACAAACGCATAATTACGAAAAAAACTAGTACTTTTTTTACTAATTTTCGTAAAATCATTGAAATAGTCAAGGACAAAATTTTGGAATCTTCCTTTTTAAAAGAAAATTAGTTAAAAAAAAACGCAACTGAATTTTTAAATATTTATGTTTAAAAGATAATTCCTAAACTTTGGTACCTGCTACATTAGACTCAAGAAGTGGGGAAAACAAATATCGCTTCAGATATTAAAAGCTGCAACAAATGCATGAATCCTTGTTGACAGACCAGTACCAAATATGCCAAATAACGAAGTTTGAATTTTTTTATGGGCTACAAAGTCTGGCAAATGCATAATTTAATCATATTATTTTAAAACGAGTTCAAACGCATGCAGTAAAGACCAATCGATATTGTAAAATGATATAAAGTTTCCAATTTCATCTTATAAAAAATTTCGAACCTTCAATTCAGAACCATGATTCCAGCAGGGTGAAGCAGTCTACCATTCGTGTAACTGACTAATCAAGAACATTGGAGATTTTATCCAGAATAATAAAATTTCAAGAAGAGGCAACATTAATTGGACTGCATTAAACCATATGCTAAGTTCGCTTGACCATTTCTTGCGAAGTTATCTTAAACAATACATACCTAAAAATAAACGGACCACTATTTTGCAATCGAAAATTAATATTACAGCAGTAATACGAGCGTAATACTGAATGTTCTTTGAACTAGCCCCATTTGTGATAATGTTAATAAAAAACAAAATCAAATTTCGAAAATAGAACCCTTCGGTAATCCGTTGAGGTACTTTGCTTGAATTTGTCATTTGTTTTTCAACTTTGCGGTAATTTGAAAACAGTGTGTACCGCGTCAACATAAATTGAACATGAGAATTTTCGTTTGACGATTTTTTTAATTTCCGTTATGCTCTGAATTAACAACAACATACGATCGACTTAATTTGTCATTTTATAATGAAACCACATCTCATGCTACCTATTTACAACTTTTAATGATTTAACGAGTTCAAGCCTTGTTGTATCACTTTCAGTGATGATCTACGGGAAGAAATCCCTCAATAGCGGCAAATTAAGGTAAACTCATTGCAGTGCCACTCTGATAAAACTCATGATGAACTGGCAATAGAGTATCAGCACATTTGAACAACTTTAGGCATTGGTTTAAGGCAAGTACAGAAAATTAAACATGATACCCCAGGATTTAACCGTAGCCCAAAAACACCGTTGCGTCGGATAGATGTCGCGAAATGTTAGGAAATTTCGACGGAAGTCACTGAATTACTAGTACTGTACACACTTTACTTTGGCCTCGAATAACATAGTCATTATGTATTTTGAGAATAAATTGTTAGGTAATTAAGAAAAATAATGAAATCCAAAAAAAAATGAAACCTTATGCAGTATTCTACGACGCGGGTTGAAGACGGATTCCGTTTTATCAACAATCTTTACCCATTCAAAATAAAAATTATCTTCTAGTGCATTGAGTACAACCGTCGCGGGACCATCAACACTGAACATTCATCTGTTGAAGTAGGAGATATATTACTTTACAAATTAAGCACTCTGATTGCTCTTTTTTCCTCAATCTTTTTTTCCCTTTTCCTTTCCATTTTCTTATACTTTTTGTTTTGTTGGTGACTCTCTTTTATTGCGTGATTTTTTAAGGGTTCATTCTCTTAAGGCAAATCTGTTAAAATAGCTGTTTTACCATGTCAAACCGATGGTTTCAAAATTTTTTGTTTGTGAGGAACCCTTATAATTTCAGTGGGAGATATAAAAGTCTTGCTGGTGGTATGCTCATAGACGTACCGAAATGACAGGCCTCGGCTGTAGTTTTTTTTTATTTACCGGAGAAAAACCTGTCTCTATTATTTCTTTTAAAGTAGTTACACATGTGAATATTGGTTCTTGCAATACGAGTGTGTATGCAGGATTTGCTGATATAGATTGGACTTCTACATTGTCAATTAACTCTGAAGGTCTTTTTCAATTACATCGGATGGCGCGAAATATAGAAGTTAGGATCGTACGGGCAAATACCCGTTTTTTTTTAAAAGCGGAAGTAGCATTACGCATTGTTATAACACTTTCATATGCAGCCTTCAATAAAGATTCTATTTTTGCACAATTTAACTTCTTGTGAGTGATATGTACTTACTTATCCCATGAAACTCACATCTGAGGGATAGCTGATAGCAGTGGATGCAGTGAAGAGGTAGACCATAATGACGCCTTTATTACAGGCTAATTCAGGGGCAATGTTCTTCATTTGTGTCGCGCTAGCTTAAATTAGTAATACTCGATCTTCCTTTGTAGGCTTTACGATCGATGTAAAATGTCGTAACCGTTCTGTGAAAATAAACTGCTGCATCCATCCAGTTGGCTCACAAACTGCTACGGTACCTGCAAGTCCACCCTACAATAAATCTCTCTTCATGCGGACACGAGGAAAGATCATGAACGGTCGTATATAGTGCCCTATTGCAAAACATAATATCACCGTTACCATCGAATCGACTTACTTTTTTCCCTTTAAAGTAATAATTTTCCCGATTTTTTTGTTGATAATCTTGTCTCGTCTATATTATAAATTTTAGTTGCTGTCAATATTCAGTATAAAGTGAGCGTAAGATGACATACAATTAGGAAACAGCGGCTCTGTTAAAACCCGTAACCCTAACTGTCAATATAGCTTCTGAGGATCTCAATGACAACTCGAGGTTTCTCTTCTTACACCCATAAACCCAGTCCAAGCTAGCACGTTCCGTTTCTCTATTTAACTTATACTCCAATTTACTGGTTTCCAGAATAATATACATCATAATTTACCAGAATAATACACATTTTAAATTAGTCGTGCACTTCTGAAAAACAGAGTATTTTGATGGTCCCTTTTTCTGTTTTTTTTTACTCGAAATATCTCATTCGCCTTTAAATACTCTATTAATTACCAGTAAAATATCTGATTCTAACCACAATAGTAATATTGGATTTTTTTACATATTTCCGTGGCATCTTGGTTACCTACAAAAATAAAATAGTCTATATTATTTTATCTGGTATATCAAAGACCCTGTCCGGGGTATTTCCAGATAACTGAAGTCACTTCATCCACTTGGCACTACAATTATTTATTGACGCCAACATACATTCCTGATACGTAATATCGATAAAAATCGTTAATATATGCGTAATAAATCGTTAATAACATCTATATTAAATACATTTTTAGATGAATTCTTCGTTTAGAGTTTGCATGTAGTTACATAATCTGGCAACACCTAAAATATTTGACAATATTACAGGACATACCTTGATTTTCGTGTTTTTTTGCCCAGACACTCGAAACTATAACACATCGACAGTCATTTGCAATTACATTGAGCGTCATCTATAGACACATTCCGCTTAGTGTTAATTAGACGGCAATAGCAGAAACGATAAAACGAAAGTTACCTGCTTTCGCCATGTATCTGGTTTACACACCACCCTCCCCACTGCCTCCCCTATGTTCGACATTATCAGGGTACCCAAAGCTGGATATACGGCTACATACCCGAAACATAGAAGCAGTCTACGCAGTTTGTGTTTCCTTCTGAAGAGTTACCTACAAAGCAGATTGAAGGATGAAGTACCGGAAGAAAGATGCCTCGTTCTTTGCACGATGAGTTGTTATGCAACGATTGTTCCGTAAAATAAAGATACTGCTAACGCAAACTGATATACCAGCAATTGCTTGCCTATTGTTTTGATAAATATTCGAGAGCCACGCTCTACTGCTTTAACCCTCCTTCATCACGGCAACACCTCTGCATACTCAGCCAGAGGAACGACCGAACATTTGACACATTGGATGTCAAAATTGTTATTTATACGCCATGTAGCTCCAGCCTGACAACATTCAGTTTGTATTTATTATCAACGGATGAGACGACGCATAGAGAGCAATGTGTCGACGCACATCAAGTGTGACGATAACATATTTTTTTTGTAATTAACGTTACAATTAATATTGTAACATCATAAATAAAAAATATATTCTTTAATATTATGGTCCTTTTTTCACTTTACTTTCAAACAAGCGATACAATTAGACGCCTGCACTTCAAAAAATTATTATGCTTCAGTTCAGGATTGCCATTGATCGGTTATGTGAGTCACTACCACTCAAAACGTGTGTTATTATTTATATATATATATATATATATATATATCCGTTTGAGCGCCATCGCGCTCGTGCGCGTACTAACTAAATTTGTCACGAGCGCGATGGCGCTCGCGAAATCAGTTGCTGTTTAGCGCCCGGCAGGGGAGGTCGCTCGCACGCATCGCTTTTTTTATCTTTCTACGTGTTACATAAAGTTCAAATTATAATATTATTAGTAATTACAATATAAAAAGGATCCAGGAAAAGAAAATGTTACCCATAATGTCGGAATACGAAAATAATTCGAGTGAAAATGATCGTTTTTCAAGATGTGAAGAAAGTGATAGTGGGAGTGACATTGTGGTGCGCTCACGATTTGGCGTAATACAAATTTTGAGTGATAGTGATAATGGTGACGATAATAATTATTTTGCTGATACGGAGGATATACTGGACTGCGAAAATACGATGTGACCTTGATTTCAGTTTGTGTTATAATTTTTGTTCATAATATATATTTTCATAACTTTCTTTGTATTTTATTATCCTTGTACTAGTTTTTATTAGGAAACACCGAAAAAATTATTAAAATTGGATAATTTTTGGAAGAGATACAGTTTTTTTTCGAGACAAGGGTAAATGACATCAAAAACAAAACATTTCTTTGGCATTTTTAAGTATATGTGAGTAAAAAACTATAGCACTAAAACGGATATATATATATATATATATATATATATATATATATATATATATATTAGGTCGGACAGAAAGTTCTAAGATACTTTTATATGATTATTTTAAAAGTTGCTCGAAAGTTCGCAATAGTTCCGTCACTCTGCTATATATGCAGCGTAAGCTCGCAAATTGAATCAGTACATTATAATCGCTGACACGGTCTGAAAAAATAGGTACGAACGGCTGCAAAGAAAGTTAACCAAACGACAGGAGAGTTTCTGTCTCTCATGCAACCTCTTCTCGATGGTTCGACTGCTCTTGTGAGGGTAACCTGGAATTCAAAGACAATCCATGCTCTGAACGACCGCGATCTTTAGACACCAACGCTGTTCGGATGCTTCTTATTTAAGAAGATCCGTGGCAGACGGCACAGTGTTTAGTAGGGCGACTTCAATGCTCAAAAAGCACGATCTTGTCGAAGCTTCACGAAATGGGAAGACTTGGAAACTGGGATGAAAACCCGCGTAATTTTTGCAACCCTACTGCCTGAACGTTAGGGAAGCATACAACTCTTCCCTAACGTTGTGTGTGTGTATATATATATATATATATATATATAATATTGTATATATAACGCCAGGTTCAGGTAAAATCTTTATCGCACGGTGGACGTCAAAGTACATTATCTCTCTTATAGTTGGGCGACACTTCATGTCTCTGGTATATCCAGTTGTCCAACACTGTGCACCCTGTGGGAAATTTCCCTATCACTACTCGTTGATGTAACTACTTGCGACTCTGCTATCACTACTTGTGACAGAGAGACCGATGTAAACACTGTCAGTTCCTTTTTGTTCGATGCGCAGGCGTCATATTCTACTACTTTTTTATTTATTTTCCTTACTGTAAAATATACCTACAAAATTAATTTTACCTAATTTCACCTTATATTATGTTCACGTAATTAAACTTATAAAATTTCATCCTGATCGAATTTAAATTATTAAAAAATTATGATAGAAAAATGGACGGACGTCCATCCGTCCATTTCCATCAGATTGCAGACGAAATTACTTATAACGGTAATTTCGTCACGTCGTCACACGATTATGAATATGCCTTGCTGAAAAAGTCTGTAGTCAAAATTGCTAAATGCAATTTATAGTAAAAAAATTATATAGTATTTTCCCTAACTTTTTTTTTTATATCCTCACAAATATGTATCCCCGATTTTTATACGGTGCCCATTAATGTCCTAAAAACGTTGCAAAAGAAGTACAATAGCCAAGCACGTCTAAATAATTTGACTATTTTATTTATCGAGAGTCTTGAATTGTCTAATGTCATAGAGAAATCACTACAGAATTAATAGAGAAAAACGAGTAAAAGTATATTTAGCAGATTAGTATGGGTAACCAAACGATGTACGTGTTAAATTTAACCAATTTTATATTTAATTCTTTACTATCACTTCATTACTTAACTTTTCTTGTTTATTTATTTATAATCCGGTAAATCCTGTGAGTCTGCCAACTGCATTTTGCTGATTTTATTTCAAATTACTTAAGCGAAATTAAAATAAATACAGGAGTAGGTACCTACTTTCTAAGGCCCGTCGCTTTCTGTAGCCTCAGTTTCCCGCCGACGCGGTTGTGGTCAAGAAACCCGTCCCAGGATGTTTCCATGAGTATACTATATTACATAAATAGCTATCGTAAGTTGTTTGATTACATAATAAACTCATCGTATTTGTTTGCTTACATTTCTTTACTGAACAGCCAATTATTTGAAAAACTCCGAGTCTTAAATATGACGAATTAGATAAACACAACAATAGGTAACATTTATTAAGTACGTTAATATATATATATATATATATATATATATATATATATATATATATGTATATGAAATAAAATTTTTGAGGTAATTTTTTACTACACAATCGATTTTATAATAGTAAAATCCTATTATATTTTGATGGAAGTATATACGAAAGATATATAAGAAATATTACGAAAGTCAAGTTTAATCACTAACATATTTAACATTATTTGATATTTTCAAAAAATAAATACGTACAATTTAAGACATCGATCACATGGCATTGAATACTAAGCAGAACGCATGATGCCAAATATGTTGTTGTTAATACAGTGGTTCCATAATTTTTGCTCTTTTCCATTAATTTTGACTTATTTTTGAGGTTTTTTTGATGTAATAACAAGATACCCATAATTCTTTGTGATGGAAGAAGATTTTACAAATCCAAATAGCAATAATTTGGTCAAATTGACGCGACGATGCTCGTAATGTTTACATCGAACACTGATTTCTGCTCAGCAGAATTTCGGAATATAAAAACTTCTGTGTGAGCATAGTTAACTAAGCTTAACTTATTTAAAGTTATCGTTTAACAAAAAAACAAATGTTAATTATGTGTGTGATTATTGATTAAGAATGTTTTAGGTTACGTTAAAGTAAAAGCTAAAAACACATATCCCATAATACAATACTCCATATAGTCCTATACATAAACAATATTTATATAAACAATGTTTGTACACATTAATATAAAATAAAAAGAAATAGCACAAATTTAAACTTTGTGGGTAAGTTAAGTCTTACGATTATTTAGAAAAAGTCAATGTCATATTAACATAATGTTAAACTCTTTTAATTATGTATGAAATTAAATTTGATACTATGGAAATGTGCAATAAAACCGTGTCTTTACATAAATACAATCTAGAACTTGTAGACAAATAGTTAGGGTTCCATCTTGCAAATTGCAGCCACATTTTTCCGTATTTGTGGCTTATGTGCCATGTAAATAAATAATTTATTTGGTGTTTTAATTGTCGCACTATCATACAGCTTAGCACTTGTAAAACTTTAAAGTTATTATAAACGTTGTTTTATAAACACATAGCTGTTTGTTTGGCAAGCCGTGACGTTGTACAAGACACCGTGATAGTTCAGTGCGTTTTGGTGGTAAAATTTAAATGGGTTTATAAACATTCATAATAAGCCTCTTTATGGCCTCTTTATGTACCTTTGTTTTTTGTTGAAATATTTATATTTTGGGTATAGTAGACAGCAAGGCAAAATATTAACTAATTTCTGAAAAATTGTCAGCTGCCCTATTCGTTCACAGCCGGATAGTTTAAAAATGCTTATAGGCTGTATTTTATCCTGTTATATATAATAAAGTTGCTCCAAAAAGGGTTTAAATAAAAAAACGGAGAGGCTGCCTGTATTCAAGGACTATGTGGCATAGAGTAAGTTGATGTTTTTTCCAGCAATTTTTTAAAGTCAGCTTGTACAATTCTAAATTTAGAGGTAGTCTTAAGAGGAAAAGTGGAGTAAACTAAGCTGTTTGTGGGATAAACTAAAATAATCCGGTCATGTCATTTGAAAATTAACCTCCCTCCATGTGGATCGGGTTAGGAGAAAGGGATCCTCCGCGATCTGGGCGCCGGGACCAGATGACGGGCCAGTGGGCGTTATTATTCCACATATGCTAATTATTCTAATTGATGTATCATTCGATTTCAAAGGGGATTTACGGGAATTTTTACAATTCCCGTTAAATGTATTGTGCAATTTGCTATTACAATAAATAAATCTAGGATCAAATGTTTACAATGGATGCAACGTTCTATGGTCAAATTATTAACAGCTATATGTCGAATTTTCCACAGTGGGATCTGCAGAAAACCACTATATTTTACTTCCACAAAATAATAAGGCTATAAATGTAGTTGTTACCAACTAGAAAAATAAGAAATAAAATAAATACTAACAAAAAAATGTAAATGAAAAAAATTAAAAATAGAAAAAAGTATTAAAGATAAATCCATCAACCCATTTCCGTTTTACACGCGGACAGAAGCTAGTAGGTATTGAATAAATTTTATGTACACTTGATATTTTACGATTGGTAACTAACTGAAACGTCTAGGAAAATGTCATACCGTGCGAACTTAACCGCGAGGCAAACAATTCTCTATCGTTAGCTATCTAAAATTGTCTCACGTGAGTATGCTAAAAGTTCACCAATCAATTCGTTGTTTTTTCCAGACCTCCCTATTCTCCTTCTCTCTCCGTTATTTGGTTATTAAAGACTATTCTGGCTAACTTAAGAATTTAGTAAGAATTTGCTTGGTTTTTTCACTCATCGAACTCTTTCAGTAAGCGAAAAAACCTAACGAATCAGATTGCTTTAGAAATATTAAATATAAAAGAAGCCGCTTTACGGTAACGCCATTCCGCCTGTATCACTGCCTTGAAAATTTGACACCGTTTTTCTGCTTACATATCTGAAATTGACATTCTGATGGAACGAAGACACTACATCTGTTATTTTTATGTTAACGCGAAAGAAATGGAATTTTTAAAAGTATGAGAAATTAATAAAATATATTGGTTACAAAATGAAACACAAGGATAAAAAGGTTATGAGAAAAATATAAAAATTTATATAATTTTCTATACATTCCTTTTAATTAATCATAAATCTTATAGGTACCTTAAATATACTATTATAGTAATACCTATTATAGTAATACCTATTCGTTTTTAAACACAATACATCGATCTAGATTTTTATAGCCTCATCACGTTACACTACATCATCACGCTAGATCAGAATTAATTTATTTCACGTAATAAGGCTGCTATTAATGCCCTTATTCTACTTCAAGACGGACTAGAACAACAGAATTTGTTTTAACTTTATAACTGTAAAAAACGTAATTTTAACCGACAGGTGTGAACTGTTGTCACTTGAATCAAATAGAATTTCGGAAGTTCTTAATTGATCCGATAATGATAAATACTATATAAATTAAAATACAAATAAATTCATGTGCTAAAATAAAACTAATAAATAATGAAATAAGTTATTCAAACCTAATAAATAATGAAATAAGTTATTCATTACTTATTTCATTAATTATTAATTCAAATCACTGAAATATTAAGTTACTATCGGCCAAGCATAAAATCAGAATTTGTCCAAGGGAATATCGGTCAAGCATAAAATCAGAATTTGTCCAAGGGAATATCGGTCAAGCATAAAATCAAAATTTGTCCAAGGGAATATCGGTCAAGCATAAAATCAAAATTTGTCCAAGGGAGTATCGGTCAAGCGTAAAATCAAAATTTGTCCAAGGGAATATCGATCAAGCATAAAATCAAAATTTGTCCAAGGGAATATCGGTCAAGCATAAAATCAAAATTTGTCCAAGGGAATATCGGTCAAGCATAAAATCAAAATTTGTCCAAGGGAATATCGGTCAAGCATAAAATCTAAATTTGTCCAAGGGAAATAATATTTTCATGGCAGTGACAATGTCTGTGAGTCCGTTTTCAAAATGGCGCGTCCGAGGTGAAGTTGTTAAAGGGCGGCGCGAGCGAGGTGACAATTACGAGTACGTTGCGAATGCATTATTTATACCTTACTGCCGGTACATAATCGATTTCTTATTACCCGGCCGCGCCCGCCCTGACATTTCATTCGACGGCGCTCGACAATATAGACACGAGTCGTATATTGCCAATTGTAAACTTTATATTGGTAACGAGAGGCTGCCTCGAGCGGAGATGAAACTTGAACAAATTTGTTTCGAGTTCAATAACATCGATGATTTTTTGACGTGTCATTTGTCGGGTTAAACGCGTTTTGAACGCGGATATTTCAATGATTGTAAGGAGATCTGTAAGTTGTCGTGTAAAAAAGAACACTTATCCGAACAAAAGAACACTTAACATTGAATCCAACGAGCTCACCTCACACTTGACCGACGTTATGGTTGCATTCCAATTCTGAATTTTTTTGTCTTCAAGCTTGCATTAACACATTCAGTGCCGTATTTTGCATGCGTACGCCAAACTATTCGTTCCTGATAGGGAAAAACCTTCGAAAACCCTTACTTGACGATATCATGATTATTGATTAACTCGTATATTTTTTGTCTTCAAGCTTGCATTAACACGTTCAGTGCATGTGCTACGCCAAACTATTTTGTATTTACAGAAAAAAATTGGAAAGAGCCTCGATATGTTGACAAACGCGTCAGTTACACAAAGTAAACTTCTAATATCCACAACGCAATCGAAGACTAGCACTGATAGTTTTATAACAATTATAACACAATTTATTTTGATATTTGTAAACTGTTTTTAAAAGACATCAAGTTTAATTTACATTATTAATTTAAAAACGGTAGTCGATACATGAGATACGTTGAATTATTACAAAATATCGTAAATAAAATATAAGTATGCGTAAGTACGAGAATACCTGATACTGACGATTAATTCAACCAACTACCGGTATAATGACTTTCAGGCATAGGGAGATACGCCACAAAAAAAATAGTCTCAGATGTATTTTTTCATTAACAAAAACAACTTTTATTTTTTGGGGTTCTGTACCTCAAAAAGAAAAAAAATGGAAATCTTATAAAATCATTCAAGTTCACCGACCGTTTTTCCCAAACAACCTTCATCATAGAAACTTGAAATTGGTATAATAATGACGCACATTAACCCACATAAATCTGAAAAGTTTACCACTCAGAAATATATCTGTACGCAAATTGTTGAACAGTTTTTCACTTTGTTGTGTCGTGTGTACGGTATCATTTGAGAAGAGTTGCGAGGATACCAGAACTATTTTTTTTTTGTGTATAATGTTGCTGGGAATGTCGACGAAAACCACTTTGCTCCACCTTTCTCATCTTCGAAATTGCTATAGTCCAATTATGAAAAATACCAGAAGTATATCTAACGTTTGCCGGGAAAATACTGCAGCGATGACTCAAAATCTCAGTTTTTTTATGTATTCATTATATTTATACGCTTGTGAAAGATACACCGAACAATATGTAATATATGATTAAAAATAATGTTATTTTTTGTAAATAACTTAATTTATATACTATGTACTTTTAAATATTTAAATATGCTCTGTTCCTAAGCGTGTACAGAACCCTCACGGTGTGAGTTCTAGTCGTGCTTGAAAAATTAATTTTTGTCTGTTATCACTTAAATAATAAACGCCCCAACTTTTCACTTCATTTTCTGAGTTAGAGGAAAGCTTCATAAATATAATAAGTAAATAAATTAAATTAAATACTCTGAGAGTATTTAAACATTTTCGTTTGTGGCAAATTCGTAATGTCTTTCAATTAGACAGTAATGTAAGTTTTTAACGTCGATTGTTCTTACTATTTTTAAATCTAAATGTATATAAAAGTAACTATATATAGATCGTTCTCGTGTAAATAAAACCATATAAATGTGCACCGCCTCTCGCCGATAGTCACAATATACCTTCTTAAATTAAAAAACAAATTACAAAGTCTTCTTAAAAGTTTTTCGTGCTATCTAATTTGATTTTATTTTAATGATTTCTTAGAGTTTCTTATGGCACAATATCGAGGGAATAAAGTGAATGTAGCAAAACCCAGCCCGATCCAGGTGAGTATATTTTGCGGTATGCAGTCTAACATTATGACGGAGTAAATAAACCCGATTCTGTCGGCCGTTTAGTTCGTTATCTAGTGGGTCTAATTGGAGGGATTTCTTTCCGGATGTATCTACAGATTGCAGAGATCACCATAGATCCTTCCAGAAGCGACTCCCGATCAATAACGCCCTTGATATTACATCAGTAGTTCAGCATTACCTTGCTAATATTCAGTTCAAGTTTAGGTGCTGAAATACCAATTTTTCCTACATTAAGCTTTAATGCTTATAAGCTTTTACCTTTTGTGTGTGTCAATAATCGATGTCAGCTATCAGCAGTTACATTACGTCGACCGACTGAAGTTACGTTTTAATGTCGGCGAGTGTGACCGGCGGAACTCACGAAATAAAAGCGTCTTTACTTGATGTCGATTTAAATTAACTTTCTTTTATACTTGAAAACTTGGCACTGTCATTGATCGACCGTACTTTGGCCTATTTATACATCATAACAAAACATTTTAAAAACATCTAAACAAACAAAACATCTAAAAACTTGTTAGCTAATCCGAAATCATTTAACATTTTATGCTACAAACAAATGTGAAAATTAAATCTTTGAATGTAATTGGGTGCAGAACACTTAGTGTTTCTATCAGATTCGCCCGGTTCTGTTTTTCCTTTCAGTTACGCGCGAAAATATAAATGAAGAAAAAATGTTATAATCGTCAAATAATTCCGAAAATGGCGATTCATGTACGCGTACCTGCGTGCACACACGCTCGCGTGTATGTTGATCTATGTGTAGCCGTGGTCTGGTGTAATACCTAAGATACTGGACTGTTTTCTATGAAATTTGTCATTTAGGAGTTTTTCATAAATGCCTACAGAGGTCTTTTTTATTTGTTTTTCTTACTTCAAGATCTCGGTTATCTGTCATATAAAAAATAACACAAATTGTTATCCTCAAAGAGTCGATCGATTTTTTAACTTTCGCACAATCGTTTTTGACTATTTTTTTTTATTTCATTAATCATAATTTCAAGGTACAAGCTGATGAAGAGGGAAAAAAAAATTTAATAATCTTAAAAATTGACTGAGTTATAAAAGTTTAAATTTAACCTCTAGAGAAGGACGGCAATACTGTGTTGTGAGGTCAATTTTAATATTGCACATTATATTCTACGAGAGGAAAAGAGACAGGGATATACCCAACTCTATCCGTATCTTCAAATTTAGAAACCTACAACTGGTTTATTGTTCAATCAATTTTTGAATTTTTTTCAAGACTGGTTTTTAGTTAACTTATATTGCACAATTTTGTGCGAAAAATATTAAAATTTAGAATGAGTCAACTATCGTATTGGTACAACATTATCAGGAGCCCAAGATGTTATTATTAAATAAAATACTGGAACATTAATGCGTAAATTTCAATTACATTGTATATAAACTACTATGGTAATTTAATCATGCAAATTATGTTTAATATTACTTATGAAGTTAAAGAAACAACAAATAAGTGTCGAAAACAATTTTAATTTTTTTTTAATTGCGACACAATTTGTCGAAAACAATTTTAATTTTTTTTAATTGCGACACAATTTGTCGAAAACAATTTTAATTTTTTTAAAAATATGTTTAAAAAACTAGCAAATATGAGTAAACTCACAGAATAAACATTCCTCAACATCAGTTTAATGTATCCATACTTTACAATAGTGTTAATCTATTATTTATTAAATAATGATCGACTATTTTTTTGTGTTTTGTGTACTTAAGACATCTGTTATATTTTTGGGTTTGCTAGTTCGTAAGCTTCCAACCACGTTGTGCAAAATATAAACGCGGTAGAATCTATTCATTTCTTTGGCCAAGTAAACTCTATAAAAATGTCTTTCCTTATTGAACTCTATTAAATATGTTTTTTTTTTATCATTAAAGAAATTTTCTTTCTATAATAGCATTTTGCATTCAGTTTAAAAAAAATAATACGTCCAGCGAGATTTCCAGGCGTCAAAAGCGGTAAACCTCCTTCGGAATATCCTTTAGAGCCTAGGCACAAGCCTGTTTTACTTTGTCAATTGTCCCAAAATTATGTCACCTGTGATGACATGGTCTAAAAAATGGGAGTCACTTTCACACATGTCCACAAGTGCCTGGCACGTTTCAACTTGGCAAGATCTCATCCGTGAACACTTTGGGCACCATCTTTGCGCACACTTTTCGCATTTGCAAATTGTTCGTCACAATCTTGGGAACGGTAGTTTTTTGGAAGGTTTAATGTTTGTGCAACTAAACGAACACTCAAACGGTCTGAGTTCAAAAATCCTCTCACAGACGTCACATTTTCGCCAGTGAATTAGTTTTAAAACCTTTATAATTAGATACAGCACTGTGTTATCAACTCTTGGAGTTCTATGGCATTTCTCTTCCTGTGAGCTCGTTGATGGTCGTTCAGCCAACTTTATCGCTAACCTAATCACAGCCTTCTAGAAAGGCCTTGCGCCACCGGTAGGCTTGATGTTCCCCCAAACAATCACCTAAGGCTTTCTTTATCACAGGAAAAGTTTCCACTGCGGATTTGCCTAGTTTCACACAAAACTTGACTGACAATCCTTTGTTCCAGCGAGCGCTGCATTACTGCTTGCACGAGGGTATTTTACTTTCATATTCTTTATCCATATGCAATACCGGTTTTAATTTAAGTAATACTTATATTCTGAGAAATTATTTGACAATATTTCAGATGTAACATACGTATATCAGCGTATATGAAAAAAACACTTTTTCCCTATACTAACACCTTTGAAATAATATCCCGTTAAAAATAAAAAAACGCATTTCTTTTGGGCATTTTGTACATATTATTGGCATACTAAAAACCGATCGACAAGTGTGCCGGTTTTCATTCCTCAAATTTCGATGAAAATGTTTTTCAAATTCGTTAAATTCATATTGAAATATTTCGTTTTAACGGACGAAATAATCGAGTTAATATCGTTTTTAAGTCGAAGTAATTCGAAAAATGTTCGTTCGGATGATATGATCATTTCGAAAGAAAATTATTAACTAATAAACGAGTTCGTGCTATTAATTAATTGAAATTATTAAGAACGAAGTAGCCATACATACACGTGTGAGAAGTTTATAATAGCGCGTGACAATTTGTAGGTATAAAATTAAGTACATACGTGATAACCACTACTCTGAAAGCAAGCTTTAGCAATGTATATCTTGATAAATCTTTAATTTGCATGTTCCAACTCATACCACAACACTCACATAAACTAGACTGGGTTCTAAATTATTTCATTATATGATTTTAATGACTCGACGTTAGTTACGTTCATATACAGCATTCAAAACCCCAAATATTAAGACCGCTGACGCACAGTTGTTGATAACTAAACCAATCTTTTGACGTGTTTATTTATGACGTATTTTCACTAGAAAACATTGGTATAAACTCTATTATTTGTTTAATCTTCAGTCTCTTTTCAGTGTTTTTAGCTGCAGTAACAAGCGGAGAACGACAATGAAACTTTATTTGTCCGTAAATTTTCAGAGTTTTGCAGTCGAAGGAAAACAACGTTATATTTATCGATCGCGTTCTATGCAGAGTAACTCCGACGTCGCTTCTCTGAACCAGTAAAATATGTTTTATATCAGTGCACGTTTTTTTTCGGAACAATGTTGAAATGAAGTTCCCTATGGCGCATTACACGCTTGGCGAATGAGAGCTAGCACGAAAAGTGTGTAAACGCTACTTTTGTTTCGAACGCTACTTTTGCTACAGTACAAAACGACTATTTTGCTATAGATAAGCACAGGGGTATGTCAAAGTTTTTTTTTCCTGGCTTTCTACTGTAAGCCAATCATCGGCCAGACTAATCCTATCATCTGTCAAATAAATTTTAATTTCTTTTTTAAATTTAATTTTTTTTTTCTATCTTTTTTTTTTTAATCTAAATTTAATTAATTTAGATTTTACCAACCGTATTTGTAATCACACTCAAATCCTTTTATTTTTTTATTGACATTATTGATTTGCGTGCTAAATAAAGTTAATCTTGTGTTATGCCAACGAAGTATAACTTCTAAAGCGCGTAAATAAGTACACTTGATGTTTTTTTTATCAATAATAAGAGACAATTTAAGAATTAATTATCAAAATGATTCAATAGAAGTTGGAGATAGTAATGATGCAGTGTGAAAGTGACAATAAATGGATGATTTATTTGCGTCGTCAAAAGTTTACACACATACATTAACCAATGCCAAAATGAAATCTTGAAATACTGTTAACGTATTAGGCAAGTTTTGTTTAATTAAAAGATGTTGTTCGAATCGCTTCATTGCCATTATTAGTTTTTCACATCTTAAGATTCACAATCTTTTCTTATGCTGGATTATTTATTTATTTAATACATAATATTTAGGTTCGTTTCAATGAGCTGTCCCACAACACACCTCGTTTCTTTCTTTGACTCTATCTATTTGCCTGCATTTTCCATTTCTTCACCATCTCACTCATTCTATCACTTAAAGATCTCTCTTGACATATGTCGTTTTTATGTAAAGTAATTACTCGTAAATTTTTAATAAACATTTGAAAATTCCTGCTTTCAATTCAATCGACTGTGATAACGAACGGAAATTGGTAATATTTCGAACGTGTTTTTTATCTTATTTTGTTTTCAGATTGCCCAATTGTAAATATCTAATTGTGCAATTGAAGCGCAATGCAACAATAGTAGTAAGTCAAAGCTTACTACTATTGTTGCATGGCGCTTCAATTGAACTATTAGGTATTTACCACTGGGAACGCCCTAAGAGGTCGGGACCAAGGAGGGACGGGAGGGTGGCAGCTCGTGAAGGCAATTCCTATACTATAATCGATAAACTCGTACGTAAAATGCCATGTAAAATTATTTGGTATTAACATATGGTTATTTAATTTTACTTTTAGACGCAAAATCGAGCAAATATTTTAAATTGGCATTTTTATTCGGTCTTTCATTAGGCGTACTCTTGTAGACTACACAGCTTTTCGGAAGTGCCTTGAATATTGAAGGATTGGTAGTTCTTCTAGCCCTAGAGGGAAAAATACATAGAGCTTTCGTATTGTCGTAATACGTTCAATACAAACACGGTTTAAAAACCTGTAGCTTTTATTTAACTATGTAAATGGGTGGAAGGAAGATGTCATCGTACTCTCCACATCAGTGAAAATGCGTTAATCTCGAACTAAACAAAGACAAGAAAAACAATTATTACCAAAGAGCAACGATGATGAAGTGGCCTGAAGTGAACTGACAAGAGCGGTACTCGGTGGGAGTCACGAAGTATCGTTAAGATGTAGAATATTATGAAAATCAATCGCCACTGTTGATCATCTTTCGACTTTGAATTTCCCTAAAAATTAATTTCGTATTATTTCAAATCGAAAATAGCTTAAGCAGTTCGAAAAGTATTTTCGGAATAATGTGGTTTAAATAAAAATGTGCATTAAATTAATGAATGCTGTTTTGGAACACAGTTACTTAACGTTATTACGCTTTATAGAAAAATAAATATGAAAGAAACTTTAAGATATTTAAAATAAACCAATGCTTTAAGAATTCGTTATGGTTAAAATAGTTTTAAGAATATTCTAATAATCTTTTAATGGAAAAGAAAACCAAGCTGAAATAAATTCCAGTTCAGTCATACTCTTTAAGCGCTCGCTTCGAAAAAAATTACTTGGAAGGCATCACTTCCCATTAAAGAACAATTAAATTCCTGCCCCTCGTCGGAATCGAGAACAAATCATTCTCCGGCTCGCGACGGCGACGAATAATGACTAGCGACAGGCGTCCGTTGAAATATGAATCCGAGTCGCGACCGCCGACCGGATTCGCTATCGCCTCTTCCCATCTCCGGATTGATAGATACTTAATGCGGATTCACGAGACGCGATAAGATCGTCGCCTTGTAGGGCGGCACGGGCGGGCGATGCGTCATGAAGACGTCAGTGCGCTGCCGCCGCTCATCCATAATGGATCGCGTCCGCGTCCGCCGAAACCGCTCCGCCCGCCGTTTATTGCCGCCCTCATTACTGCCGGCGTCTGTCGGTGCCGCCGCCGACGTGCGAGACGCGTTAATCGCGAGCTGGCTCCCAAAGATTCTCATTCGATTTAATTGATAATGACGTTTTGTAGCAGACGTAGTAAATCCCGCCGCGATATGTGCAATTTTGATTCGCACATCTCTCTTGACACTTCTGTAAAGTTTATTTCGATCACAATTTACGAAACGGCGCCACATCTTCGTTCGCGTGGGAAATGATCAGTTGAATGAATTAGTTTTAAAACCTTTATAATTAGATACGGCATTTTATATCGAGACAACGGCATTATGTTATGGCAACTCTTGGGGTTCTATATGGCAAAGAATTTGTCTATTATTCACACGGGTGATTAAATGCATCAAACAGAGTAGAAAATTTTAAGGAACCCTATGACAATTCTCAAAGATTTCTGAAAAAAATCACTATCTAAAGTTGCAATTCCAACTTCTTCAACTATACTTAGTTACCTGTATGAATAAAAGACAAGTTATTTCTTACAATATGTATGTTTTTTATAGATTGATATAATATTTTAGATACTCCAATTAACGATTTTTAAGTAAAGTATTGAAAAAAGAAATACTTCCTTAGTAGAGCTTCACATAACGAGGAAATTAATTGGCATGTTAAAATAACCTGGCACATATAACTGGAAGCGTATTGTGCATCATTACATTGAGACACAAACAATAACAAAAATAACTCGAGGATCTGTATTTATTAGCGTTGACAAAATAAGTAATCTGTGTATTGCTCCTCGTCATTGGCTACATGCATGTAGAGTTTTATACTTATTTATTGCGTAATTGTGCAAAAAGCAAATTTGCTTATATTTCATAGCTAAGTAATTATACAACGTATCACAATGAAAAGTATCTACGCGTTTCTTTTAGTTACGGTTTGACGATATGCAAAATTTCGGTAGTACTATTGCTCTGCTAAGACTAGATGTTATAAAAAATTAATGTCTGTAGGCACATATCTGTTTAAACAATAAGCTTTAAGCTGGTTATAATGGCGAACGTATAACCGGGTAATTGGATAGGTTTTTATTCTTTGTAACCCAATAATGTCTGTATTAATCGAGTAATGAAATAAATTATTCCCAAGCCAAACACATTGTAATTGTGACTGAAATAACCATGTGTGTATTACAAGTTTTTGAACAAGAATAACAAAAATGAGATGAATACGATGAAAATGAGATCTTTAAGGAGTATATATAGAAATACTTTTAGAAAACCTCTAGAAAACAGCTCACTACGTTTTCACACGATTTGTTAATATGATCCAACCGTAGGATCATATTAACAAATCGTGTGAAAACGTTGTAATAAAGTGTAGGAAACATATGAGTTTTCTAACACTTATTCAAACTGTATATCAAGGAAGTAAGTAAAAAAGCATAGCAAATTTTCCCTAAATATTTTTACGTAGCCATACTTAAATTGTTCTTTCATTTAGAACCACACGACTTTATAGATTTCCTATTTTATCCAAAAATCTCTTCGTGCCTGCTGCGATGTCACAAAGTAACCGATTTCCACAAACGTCCCGTTTTTCCAACGCTCCACAGCCCTTCCACCCAAAAATATTTCGTTTTTCAAAACTATGTATCTCTATTAAACAATTCGCACGTAATTATCGTGACTGGATTGAAAATGTTACCACACTCTTGGACTTTTACATTTACCAATTATTATTTAATATGGACATTAATATTATTCAACTTATATCACATCGATTCATTAAGGTGGTTTATTTAAATATGGGATATCACCATAAATAATAATCTCTAGTAATGTATACTTTTGCCCCTATTCCTTAAACTTAAATTCTGACCGTTCGCATATAGGCTAGTGGTTAATACTTTACCTTGATATCTATTTAATCCATAAAGAAAATTATATTTTTTGTGTTTTAAAACACTAAAATTTGCCCCGAAAAAGCTACAGAGTGTCATGACGTCTTTGAAGATGTCACTGCTTGTAATACATATTAAAGTAATCGTATTTGTGTATGGCAGTTGCTTCTTTTGTTTAATTAAAAATGAATTCGTCTTATTATAGTACGCCAGGGTAAAATCATATCTATAAAAACACCAAACAAATTATTTATATATCTTCCAAACAATGAACAAATACGGAAAAAGTGGCTCAAACTTGTTTGTCTACAGATTCAAGAATATATTTTTGTGATGATCATTTCGATGTAAGTATTTATTTGCAGTTTAAATACCTATTCGATAAACAGTGTTTCCGATACAAAATCATTGTGATTGTGGGCCTGTCTTGAACACTTCGATTTATGTGTTATACGTGGTGTGACGTACGGTTTTTTACGGGGTCTGACGCTTTGTGATTGGGTGTTCGCTGTCACGTGACTGAATTCGTAATTTTGCCTAATTTGTTTCCTAAAAATAAAAATAATCTTTACTTTTAATAAATAATTTTGTTTTTTTTGGTATCTCAATAGAATGATTAATTATTAAAAATTACAATATGTATTCTCGCAGGTGGCTGGGTCGCGGCAGCATGTTCGTGCTGTCTGCGGCGCAGGCGGCAACACTATTGGGCGGTGCGGACGTCGCAGCAGGCACAGGCGGCGCCCTCGTGGACGTGGGCGCGGGCGACGGTGAGGTTACGCGCCGCTGGGGCACGCTTTTTCCGCGCCGCTACGCCACCGAAATCAGCGGCTCAATGCGGCATGTGCTTGCCGATAAGGGATTTAAGTGAGTTTCATGTGCTGTGTTCGAACAGACTGTTTTTTAGTGAAAAATTAAAAATTGTGATTAAATTTTTTTCTCAACCGCAACCAGGAACTTACCAGTACCAATGAGCATGAGGAACATGTTAAATAATCTAACTTAATCTACCTTTCTCTAAATCGTTTCAACAGCTCTGTGGAATGCATTAGAGACGCAAAAAGTCCCGTACATTCTTTACTTTCTTGTTACTTACGTACACAATTGATTATAACGGACTTATTGCTACGAGAGCCAACACAATCAGAACATCAATCCAGCCCCATTCGAGAACCAGCCCCGTGCGCCGCGCCGCCAAAGACCGTATGCCTTATGATCACTCCAACACACCACGGCAACGACTTGTAAAAATAATGTCTTATCAGCCTCGACCTTTCTCGACCAATGATAAACTATAACCCAGATCATATTTGTCTTTTTTTAATTAAACACTCGCAAGATTATAAAATTGCCAGATCTTTGCCAAAGCGTGCTAATGTTCTCTGTCTGAACACTGAAATAATTGTATAAACCTTACCAAAACTTCCCAGAATACACGTATTTTTACGTTGAAGCTTTCTTATTTAACATTTTCTTCAATTATGAAGCTATATATAAAAATTAATGCTTCTTTGTTCGTCTTTTATGCATTTGCGCATCATTCATCTGATTGCGATGAAACTTTGATGAGCAGTTACGCTCACGCCGGGAAGCTTTCTGAAAAAAAGTCCACGCGAACGAAGTCACTGCGCAAATCGATCACTATCGTTTGCGCGTCGATAATCTGATCGAATTGAATCTTTGTACTAAACTTCTTAGTGATACAAATAAGTAACGTCAGTTAGTGACATTCTGAAAAAAAAGGTTCGCGCGAACGAAGTCGCCGGGTGGATCAATCGCGACCATTCGCGCATCATTTTTCCGATTGAGTTGAAACTTTGTACTAAACTTTTTATCACTTCATCATCACCTCACTTTGTATCACACAAATAACTTTTTCGTTATTCAGTCAGTAATTCTCAAAAAAAAGTTCGTGCGGACGAAGTCGTCGGCTGCTAAAAACAGCTGATAGCCAATACTTGTGAGCACCATTTTTGTTCGTTTCCGCGAATTCGTGGGCTTCTTGTTTTATTCTATCATGTTCATATATCTATTTCGGTTGTTAGCTAGGTACCTATTTTCAACAGAATTTTTTCTTCAAAAAATATTTTCACAATTTGTCATTTAATGAACATATTTGTTTATTCTTATACAATAAAACTAACTACTTTCTAAATTAATAACAGTGTTATAAAAGTAAATAGCCTATATAATAACTGTAATATGTAAGCAAAATAAATAGTTCATCAGACTGAGTTGAAACTTTGTATAGTTAGCAGTTACGCGCTTCTCAAACAAGCGAGGAACGACAAACAAGGAACGACACAGATCGTTTACGAAATCGAATAATACTGTGTAAACAAAATAAACAACTTTAGTAATATTTAATTTATATTCATAAATATTAAAATTCGTTTATATTAAACTTTTCTGAAATGTTATTAAACATTAAGTTATTTAATTTAAGCATTTTAAATTAGAAATTATTATTAATATTCATCCGAATATACAATTTGTTTCTGCAAATCTGTTTTTAATAATATTTTAATATTACTAATATTTTCACAACTTTTTTGTACTGAATATTTATAATATTAATGTTTTTATCGATTGAATATTTAATTTGTTGCGCACCTCTCTCATTTGTATACTGTATTTTTCTGCAGTTGTACTATGTGATGAAATGGCGAATATCTATTTAGACTTTTTTCTTTTATTGTATTTAATTTTAGTTTATTTTATATTTAAAATTGGATGCATATTAAAGATAGAAAATCTTCTTTAAACAGGAATTATTTTGTTGAATTGTAGATTTTGTAAATCAAAACATTACTCAAAAAAAATCTTAGACTAAATTCTCATATATAAATCTCATCCAAAAAACTTTAAATTCTTCAAATGAATTTACTTCGTCCGCTTTTCCGAATAACTCTTGGGATTTGTATACAGAATCTTCATTTGTCCAGGCAAAATTCGAAATGTTTACCATATTTTGCGGTTTTTCTCAAATACAGAAACAATGTTTTCAGATAATGGGTCTATTTCCTTATTATAAAGTCTTATCTCCCTACGTCTAATATATTGGAATAAAGGAAACAATATATAATCTAAGCATTCAAGTATAACAATCTAAGCATTCAAGATATGTTTTAGAAAGACGGCTTCCATAGAATTTCCTTAAATGATCAACACATTGACTGCGGACAAAAATATTCTTGAAGCGCAGGATACAGTTTTAGGATTGTCTCAAGCACGGAAAATGGAAAATGATGATGGCCATCGTGTTATGCTGTATGACGTTTTTGTATTCCACTACATATTGCATATATAGAAATATGATTACAGATTTTCATTACAACAGATTCTAAACTTATGTTTAAAGATTCATTCTTTTATAACGCTTGATATAAAATATGAGCTGGATAAGCGATACCAATTAAGTTATTAAAAATATAAGAACATTGTTACCTGCTCCTGTTATCAAAATTGGCAAATTCAGTTATCGCTAGTGTTTGAAATATATTTTTCTTTATGAGGATTTTTTACTGAAGCGGAAATTGAAAATTGTTCAATGAATTATAAAAATATTAAAAAATCGAGTAATTTTTACGTAATTTTCGAGTAAAAATTAAGCAAAATTTATTTAATATGTTAATTTATTATGTGCGGAATCACCGATACATCAAACTTCGCGAATGGTAATAAAAACTTGATTACATCTCATGTGTTAACGGAAACTAAAAATATTACACTAATTGTTTTTAAAACTCTGTTATCATTTCTCTATCTGCCACGGTACAATTCTAAAAATGACTAAATATGTTATAATAGTAACTCGTGACACTGAACTTATGTTTTATATATCAAAATGTAAAAATTATGTTTTATAACCACTACAAACCCAAAATAGAAGAAAGACAAGAAAAACATAAAAAAAATAGTAACAAGGAGATCAGATAAAATTAAAAGGAAAAGCTTAGCTAAGTGCACAAGAATTATCTTAAATCCAATATCCGAGAATCAATTCTCTCAGCTGCTACATCAGTATATGACTTTCATTGGTCTATACCGACAGTAGTATAAATATGAGTAAATGACTACTCTCCACTTCTCAAGTCCCATAAACCAGTATTTTACTTACTTGATATAATGGGAATCGTAAAGTAATGATAGTGAATAATAGTAATGACTTATTACTTTTCCATCATTGCTTTGGCCAATATTAATTCCCTTTTGTACATTTTTGCATCATTCCAATTACTAATCTTTTCTCCTGTATTTATACACATGTCTTAATACTTTCATTAACTTACTTGCGCAATTCTATCGTGTCTAAAATATCTCCATTATCCTGCTCTGGCCTAGACTATTTGCTACCTATGTGTACCCGATAGCTATGTGTAACATTGGTCTAAACGACTCGAGTTTCTCCACGGATTTTGTTAATTACGCCTCGCTGAAGAATTTTCACGCTACGATCCTACTTATCGTCTTTCACTCTCTTAGCGTCTGGTACTTTCGTAGCCTCTAAAATAGTTTTTATTAAAACTTCCTGCTTGTCATTCGACCGAGACATACCCTTACCATTACATGTAAGCGAATATTTTTATATATACCACTAAGTTCTGTTGATGTAAAACATTTTCTAGCGTCAGTTATTGAACTTCTAGGATTTCGGAATATTTTTGGAAGGATTTCTAGCTCTTTGCTCACAGCAGCAGTTTTAGTTGTCCCAAACAGCAGACATGACATAAAATTTTGTAAATGAATGTACAATAGCCGATAATTACTTATTTTAGGTTTCAATTGTTTCAAAATGACCTATATGGTCGATGTGCACGGTGTTAAATGGCGGATACGGTCCTCCTTCTTTGACGATCTCTTTTATTTTTGTAACTAAATACAGTTTGTAAAAGTTTAATATATTTCCCGGTTATTCGTCGCATCCGTGTTAACCAGTTTTAACGTCCTATGGTTTCTGGTATCCTGGCTACCGAAAAGTGGCCAAAATATTTATGATTACGTTTAATTATTTGTAATACCCACTTACCGGAATCTACCCACTTACCGGAATCTACCCACCTGGTCATCCATTACTTGCATAAACTTTACCACCTAGAAGCTCGTAGTTTCTAAAAATATCTTTATTATCTTAATCTATAATTTCTTTAAGTTTGGCCAATTTGGAATTAGTAACGACAATAACCTGCCCACCTCTATTGTTGACATGATTATTTCATGTTCTGTTTTTCATCAGATTGCACTGGGTTCCGAAAAAGTGCGCGCGTGCACCACCTTCTCTTTGGATGATTTCCAACATAAGTTCAACAAATAAGACCATTCAGTTATATTCTGTTTAATCAGAATATTACATCCTGTCAAACCGTCAGTTGTAATATACATATATATGTTTTGCAAACGCACATTGCCAATTCTAAAATCCGAATTCACTTTATGCGTTGCGGTTTTTGGACGCCTTTTCGAAAAACATTACATTTTGTTGAGAACTCTGTGGCTAATGAGTATTTCATTAATATTTTGAAAAATCAAAGGGTAACTATTCCCGGTATCAAGCATATGAACATGTATGAACTTGATAAATTCGATCGATTAAAAGAAGTGCACTGTGATCGAGGAACGATATTTTTATTTTCGTTTTTTTTTAAATATTTTTATGGCCTCTATTAAGCATTTATGTTATGATCTATTCTGCATCTCGTTCAGAAAAAATGACAGAATGTAATTTGTCTATTTCATGTGTCTGTTCGAAATAAAATTCTTAAATGGACAGGATTTTGAATGGCCTCCTTGTAGCATATTTCTCTATATTTAAAAAACTAGATACTAATTTGGCTTTCCAATAATTCCATTTTCCCTATGGAAAATTGCGAATCGATACATTACAATGATTCATTATATTTTAACAGAAAAGAAGATATGTTTAATTAACGTATTAAAAGTTTGATCATGGATTATGTCATCGGAACACGTTAAAGTTTCAACGTAAGACTAAATAATATTAAGCCATACGTGAACATATATAGTAAAATAATAACCGTTTGTTTACTTTCGAAACTATTTACATTGTGAATAAAGGACGTTTGTATAAATAGATGTATATGTTTCTTTGTATAATATATCAAGTCAACAAATCGAGTTCTTCATGAAAACGGATTTAACTTTCCGTGTGTGCACTTGTTGCATAGGTACTTTACCTAAACTGAAACGATAACATTAAAAAATGTATGTACTTCTTATCTAATTTTTTTCTTCAAAATTTAAATTAACTTCTTTTAAATAAATTGCCATTCAATGTTTTTCTTTTTAATTTCCAAATTAATCTAAATTATAAGCATAACAATATGTGATATCAAGTTATATCCGGGAAAAATCTAATCTCCGCCTAAAGCTATTTAAAACTATCGCTTACACAAATGTAGAATAATCAATTATTTGTAACAAGTCTAAATACATATTAACATTCACGTCCATCTAAATTAACTCTAGTTTCCAGTTCGTTCGATCGATAAACGTATTAATGGATACCTTAACTCTGAAACATGTTTAACACTATTTTGGAAATATCTGTTTTTGAATATGAAACAGGCTCGTACCGGTGGAAAGTAAGTGCGGCTCCACAGTAGTAAATGTAACAAAATGTTTTCAGCGTTCCGTAACTAAAACGTAAAATAATTTCTATTTTACGTTTTGATGAGAGTTTGGTGTCTGTCTGTACGTCACCAGTGTTATTCGTTGTTATTTTAAACAAGCTTAATATTTATGTTTTACGCCCACAGAGTGCTAGACGTGGAGGGATGGTGGGAGGCAGGCGTGCGTTTCGAGCTGGTCTGCATGCTGAACCTGTTGGACCGATGCGCTGCGCCCCTCAGTCTGCTGCGGCAGGCGACTCACGCTCTCGCGCCGGGTGGCCGGATTATGATCGCGCTCGTCTACCCCTTCCGGCCTTACGTTGAGAGTACGTTACTAATTCGTTTTTCAATGGCTCTTTGATATTCTACTGCAGTCTTAGTTTACAAAAATAGACTGATTTTGTAATCTAAACTAACTAAGCGATTATATACGATTTAACTTCGTTACTAAGTATTTTGCTATTTTGAGTATTTGCTGCTTTAGATTCTACTGAAGTTCATTAAAAATATTTGACTGCATAAATAGGACAAAACAAACATTAAGTATATAGCCATTTTGAAAATCAAATTTAAATTCCATTCCATCAGCCATCCACCCCCATGCCAAATTCTAGTGAGCTAAACACTTCGTGGAACTGTTCATTCTTTAAAACAATTATGTTATATAGAACGGCGTTTTCTGTCCTACTGTCTTAGCGTAACGGTCCTTCGCCTGGGGTCATTATACGCTCCTGCAGTACGCTGTTAATTACACATCTTCTCTTCATCCTCACCATATCCGGGATATCATGTCATCAGTGAAACATAAACCGCCCTAGTTTTTCTTCAAGAGCTCCTCGACAAGTCTAACCTTAGTTTCTTTTTATCTAAACTAAATAGCACCCTCATTCGTAGCCCAGCAATGGAAGGTGTGAAGCAGACATCGTACTTACCTAAATTTCTAAATAATAACATATTTCTGCACCTACCAGGCACGAAAGACCACAAACCTCTCGAAGAGATGGCGATACGGCGCGGTTCGTTCGAAGAACAAGTCCAGGCTGTCGCAGAATTTATGATGACGCAGGGTCTTCATCTGGTCAGCTGGAGCCGCGTACCGTACCTCTGCGAAGGTGACATGAATCAGTCCTACTATTGGCTCGATGACGCCGTCTTCGTCTTCCAAAAATACGCTGAGGAATCGTAGTCTATTCCGGTTACAGACTCAGGTCAAATTTAATGGGGTGTAAATGTTAAATGTGAAGGAAAATAGGAAATGTTATTATTAAACATATTACTGACAGACCTTGTACACAATAAATGAAAATGGTAACCTTTTGCATTTATGTCTGCGCACAATAAATACAAGTTTTACCTTTGAAATTCCATTCACATCAATACATAACACAAATAATTATTAAGTGAAGTCATCTACTGATTAGGATTTTTGATGTAGGATCAAACAATTTTAAATATTTTTTTTAAATCTAAGTATAAAATAACAGGGATAATTAACAATGATTTACGATAAGTTCTTTTAAAAAAATGTTCTTAAAAGCTCTCAAAATTTTTTGATTGTAGAGTTAAATTTTTTCAGGGTCTGTTTGAAAATAGAATTATGACCTTTCTTTCAAAACATAGATTTTTATCAAATATAAAAATATTGTAAAACCCATTCAAAATTTCAAACATAGGTAAAATAATAAAAATTTAATTTTTTCAAAGCTTGTATAAAGTCGTCAACAAGCAGGCTGTAAATCTTATGTTTACAATGACTTCCCCTTTTGGATTTACAGAGTATAGAAATTTTAGAAGGTATTAAACGGTTCACATAAAAAGGCCTCACAGACACTCTTTCGACCTGCCAAATATATACATATATTAAAACTCATTAAGTTTTGGATAGTATGTAGTAGCACTCGAGGTATTTTATATAAGTAATTCCTATAAATTAATAGAATTAGATTTAATAAGATTTGATTAAATTTAGAAAAAGTTGAAAGAGAAATTTTTTTCAAAATAAACCAGTGTAAATAATCGAAGAGTTGAAAACAAAGAACCAGAGATGAAGTCACCGAGATAAAGTGACAATGTTCAACATTCTCGTCATTCTCCTTCAATAAGGACCAAATTAGGTGCAATCTGCAATAACTGTTTGACTCCAGTGATTTTAGTTGTAACGTGAGCTTTTTCAAAATAAGTAATACAGTAAAATATATTTTAAAAGTAAAGGCCAGATAACATCATTTTACTTGCACACTTTATTGCGCAAAGCCAGTTTTCCATTTCCTCGCTGCACGAAGTTGATTTCCATTTCTTTGACTTGATAAATCATTCTCTGTAGTATGTCATCGTTGCTTGCCATTTCACAAAACGACATTTCGTCATATATATGTGAACACTGATACATATTTTAAATGTGATGGTAGTATCTACTGAATTAAAATGTTAACATTGTATTTTGTACTAATATTTCATAAATTAGTTTATATGAACCTAAGTAAAAGCATTTTGTATTATGTATAATGAATAAAGTTGTTTTATTCAGAAAGTGTGTATTTCAATAATTTTTAATGAATTTTCAAAAATTCCAATTTAAATAAAATTTGAAAGTTTTTCTCTGTGCCAATTTATTATTAAGTAAGCAATACCAATTGAGTAGTCATAAAAAAGTTTATATCCAATTTTTAGCATATATTTTCGTTACAAAAAGATAAATCAATATATAAAGATAAATCAATATAATAAAATCTTGTAAACAATAACAGTTTTAACAGCACATCAATGCCAGATGAGTTCATTGAATATTGCCAGATGAGTTATACAAAAAAGGGACAATTTATATCTGTTTAATCTTGCATAGTCTAGTATCATAAAGATTTCATTGCAGATATATATTTTGAATAGGTAAATAAAAATACTATTTAAAGCTAAAAAAATGTAGAAAGTATTAGAGATTAAATGCATTCTGATAGTATTCTGATTTTAGGGTTGCGTTCTACTAATTTTTGGACCTATACTCTTCTGTAATATATGAAGGGAGGTCCAAAAGTCTGCAGAATGAAGGGAAAGGGAGGGGGCGGCATACATTCTTTCTTGGTACCATACTAATTCGGAACTTATTGGAGATATATACCTAACGTTATTCGTTAATGAATAATCATCCCTTAAAGAACTAATCTGGAAGTGAACTGTGAACACGGAGCAAATCGAACGACGCGTTTTGATTAAATTCCTCACCGAGCATCATGAGTGAGATGAAGTTGTTTATGGATATCGTTGCCCAGGTAAAACCATTGTTTACAAGTGGAATGGTCTATTTAAACAAGGTTGAGCCTCGATTGAAGGCGACCCCCGCCTGAGACAGCCGATTGAGACCACCACATCAAATATTGTCGAAAAACTTCAGTATGACTGAAAGTATTGGAATAGTTGCCTGAAAAAGAAACAATCGCTTCAATTTTCACTAAAACTGCTATATTTGCAAGTACATATTTATGTGTGGTTCAAAGAGATAGAAGAATCTCTTTTTAAAAGCCTTATTCCACTACGTTGGGATGGTTTATTTTGCATTTATTGCATTAAGGTTCAAGAATGATATTAATTATATAATGAAGTGATATGTTATCTTCCATTAACTGTAGAACTTTTTGTCGATAATTATGTTAGGTCCATCAAATTAAATACTATTAATCCTATGCAAGAGTGCAAACATTTAAATGTCTGATGGATCGAAGACTGAACAATAAATTAAGATGTTTGAAAGAAAGGCTTTTAAGTAAAAACCTTGTCTGAGCGAGAAATTTTGTGTAATTATTTATTCACCACTTCAAGTAGAGGAATCGCTATTTGTGGAATATGGTGGTGAAACGAAACACCACTTGATCCATAACTATTATATGTGTTTGTAAAAAGTATAACAATTGACGTTAGTATGAATAAAGAAACTTATTAAAATTAAGGACTGCTATAAACCACTGCCTCGAAGTCGATCTTTCACAACTATGTCAGCTGGACTAGATTCAGCCATAGACGAAGGTTTGATTAGTTTTATTATATTTCTGATTTTGTCGACTCATTCATTATGTCCTCGACCAATATTTGGGTTCTTTCTTAAGATATATTGGATTCACTACTAAGTAAAAAGTCATTAATCTTTTATTATATTTCCAATTTAAAATTAATTAATTATCCATATAACAATCACCATCATTTTATACTAAACGTTTCCAACATAACTTCAGAAAACTGAAAATATTGGAAGATACTTGCCTGAAGAAGACACAACTTTCTGCATTAGTTGTTGTATCAGATACTTCAATTTTGAGAATTCTACACGACCATCTTAGCATAACTCAAGTCATTGCAAGATAGGTCCCGTGAATGCTTACGCCGCCGCAAAAGCAACGACTCGAGGAATTGAAGGACTTTTGAAGCTGATGAACCTACACCAATTTTGGAGAGAATTGTGACTGAAGATGAAACTCGGGCTTTTCGGGATTGTGAAGGGATTTTATTATTTAAAAGATACCCCTATCATGGGAGAGTAGTACCCTATCATATTGAATAAACAAAGATAAAAGACGCAGAAAACTGCCTAGGAGTTTGTTGCTTTTGCAAGACAATGTTTATAAAAGCAAAGATGCAATGAATGCTATTCAAAAATTCATCTTCAAATCACTGATTCACCCACTCTATAGCCCCGACCTAGCTCCCAGATTTTTACTTGTTTCAAAAGCTGAAAAAGGAACTCTGAGGAAGAAAATTTAAGGACACCAGCGGGGTGAAGGGTGCAATTTCAGCTCATTTTCAGGGCAAAGACAAAAAATATTTTGTTGATGGTTTAGAAAAATGTATTTCAAGATCTAATAAATGTATTGAATTTAAGGGAGACTATATCGAAAAAGAAAAATAGTTTAATTATTTTATTTAACTTGCAACCCTTTTGGTCTGGGGTGTTTTGGACCTCCCAAATACATAAGAGAAAAAGTAAGTATAAGAAATATGATAAATAATTTTTAAAGCCAAGCAATTACAATGATCAGTTAAAAAATGTTTTCATTGCAGTAATTGCATATTATCAATTTTGCAAATACAAACACTTTCCTTGAACCTGAAAGTTAACATTGGAAACATTATAGATGGCGCTGAAATGAAAATATAGTCACATTTTTAATACTTAAAAAAAAGGTTAATTTTTAGTTTTTCTTAGCCGTGTTGGACATAACAATTAGACTGAAGGTTTTTTTGTTTTATTTTATTCTAACCCGGTACTACCGAGTTCAATCTCCAGTACTTTATCAGTGTGCCAATGTTCCACTTACACAAACAATGAAATTAAGGTATACTTACTACATTATCACTTGTTTTAATATCTTGTAGTAATTAAATAAAAACGAGTAATGTTTCCAGTTATCTACTACTTATATAATGAAGCCATATCATATGCCGGTAATTTCAACTTCTTAACTCAACTAGAAGTGCTCAAATAAGATAATTACATAATTTCACAAAACATCCCAACAAACTTCCAATGTTAAAAACAAATCAAATTTATTTATAATATTACTAAAGGTAATTTTTAGATCTTACCTGGTAACTCCTAATTGAACGACATAATTAGAACGCCAGATAAACAAATAGATACAGATACCTTCTCTACATTGAGTTTAGAAGTATATGGAGATATACACTGCTCAAATGTATTTGGCCATGTCCATTTTTCTTTATATTACTAGAACAATACACCATTTTATTTCATTTGTTTGTTTGAATCCCAGCGCAAAATTTCTACCTATAACAAAAAGTTATACAACACATTGTTATTTACCGACTCCTGGTCATAAAACCAAAATAATGTTATCAAAGGAATTACTTTTAAGGTAAAGTTTAAAGTGTAACTATTGTTTCAATGAAGTTAATGGGCAGTTCACTTAAATAGTGTCTTAAAGTGTCCTTCAAAATAATTTTACATCGGTTGTCTGATGTCATTTCGCCAGGAAACACGTTGCTCTAAACCACAAAAGTTTAGTTCTAAAAACAATCAAAAGTTTTTAATCTTCATTTTGTTTCGTGCATAACAGAGACAAGAGAGATAATTATCGGCCTTCATAAATCCGGTAAAAGTAATCGTGAAATTTCAAAATTACAGATGATGCGGAGGCAAACCGTTGACTATGTTATCGAGAAATTTGGAACTCAAGGCATAATTTCCAACAAATGTCGCCCAAGCAGGTGAAAGAGCGACAACTTCTAGTAAATATTTAAGCATAGTTGTGAAGAGCAAATACAATAGATGTTTAACTGCACCTGAAATAGCAGCAGAATTCAACATTGGCCGCAATAAACCTGTCATTGTTTCCACAGTCAAAAGAAGACTTCTCGAAACAGGTCTTAAGGGACGCATTGCAGTTTCGAAACCGCTTCTTAAAGCTATGAATAAGAAAAATGGGCTTAATTTGGCCAAAGAACACAAGAATTGGACACCTGACGACTGGCGAAAGGTCCTCTGGAGCAACCAATCAAAGTTTGAAAATTTTGGGGCTAAGAGAAGAGCCTTCGTCCGTTGACAGACAAACGAAAGAGTAAAGGAAGCGTGCACTGTGGCTTCAGTTAAGCACGGTGGAGGCCCTGTGATGGTTTAAGGTTGCTTTAGAGGTTCTAGGGTGGGCGATCTTGTAAGAATACAGGGAAATCTAAAGAAAGAAGGTTACAAATTCATTGTAGGAAATAATGTGCTTTCTGGCACCTACTTAATTGGTCCAAAATTTACCTTTCAACACGACAACGATCCCAAACACACATCAAAGCTATGCCCAAGCTTTTTAAAAGAAAAGGAACGTCAACAGGTTTTGAAAGTTATAACATGACCCACAGTTACCAGACTCAAACCCAATAGAATTATTGTGGGATCAGCTTGACAGACAGGCACGAACAACTACCCAACATCTCAGGAACACTTATGGAGAGTGTTGCAGGACGAATGGCAAAGAATAACCACGAAAACACTGGAGAAATTAATTGCTCGATTGCCTAAGATTTGTAATGCTGTAATAAAGAAATAAGGGAGGACACATTGATGAGTCTAAAATTTGAAAATATTTGTTAATTGTGTCTAATTATTACAAATAGTTATATATTTGTTAATTGTGTCTAGCTATATTATTTACTGTAAAGTAGTTTCATTTTTTTTTATTTTTTATAAAATCTACTTTTTCTTGATACTTTTGAGTGGTTTTTTCTGGGTGGACAAATACTTTTGAGTTAGTTTAATCTACACTACCAGTGTAGATTAAACTAACTCGGAGCAAAATTATTTTTCTATTTTATAATAATTTTTTGTTTCAAGATAACATGTCATTGATTTCGTATTTGTGCCCTTGATTCTTATATCCAGTTCAAAGGAAATCTACCCTTTTATATTCGTCAACCACAAATCAACATTCAATGACATTCTACTTTTGTACGCTTATTAACATACTCAGTGCAGATGTTGGCACAGCGACGACATAAAAAGGTTACTTTGTGTGACAAACGCCAACATGCATAGAGCATCCAAAATCATATTCTATACTGAATGTTTTAAACATTCACAATTCATACATATATTTTCCACAAATCTTGTCACATTGGTGACAATTTCAAAGTCAGAACATTTATTATTGTTCTGTTATAATAAAAACATTTGTTTAACCCTGTCGGGCCCCTGGGCAATGCACGTCTCGGGGCCCCTTTACTCTTTCGTAAACTTTTTATTTTTTCTACCACAACGTAATTGTATTTATAATTAATCTGTTTTTTACTATATTACGGAGGTATGCCATCAACCCATTCAATAAAAAAAAATTGAAACGAATATAATAAAATATCTCTTTATTGGACACAAAAGGACACATACATAGAAACAAAAGTATATAAAAAACAATACTATACATATATATAGACAGTTTTATCACTAAAGTGATCGCTTCCAGACAACCTTGGTGTGGAGAGAAATAAAAAATTTTAACAAACAGATAGGTAGTGCACACTAAATCTTGTGTAATATTTATATTTGTAGCGTAGAGTTAGAAATAAAAGCAAAAAAGAAAAAAAAACAAAACAAATGCCAATAAAAACCACACACGGAACCTACAATTACACCCCCACCAACACTAAATTATGCTGCTAAACGAATAAAAGGCAAGTAAAGTATAATTATGTTTAAGTATTAACTCAACTTTTTTAGATACAAAATCGTTTAAAACATCTTGAAAGTTGACCTTCTGCAAAATATAATTTTCAATCAACATTATCGCCAATGAATTTAAACGGTTCTGAGACATTGATGAACGAAAACAATTTTTTTTCGAAATTCGAATGAGAAAGAATAAGAAAAGAAAGAAGGAAAGATTAGAAATTAAAACAAAGAATTAATTCTGAGAGTCTAGTCGCCGCGACAATTCTGTACACAGCATGTCTCGTATAGACAAATAAGTTTAAATTGTTAACTTCTCTTTTCCTCTGTGGACAATATCTTCTGCAGATCCGTCATCGTGACACCTTTTCCTTTTTCACACATGTTTATTTTGATCAGTGTATTGGGTATCAATTTCCTCATTTGCCTTCATCTCGTAATCTTCAAATAATTCTCGCTATGAAAGTAAAAAATCTAAAATCGATTTTAAAAAACTGACTATCATTCGAAGTTCAATAGTTGTTTTTTGTAGTGATATACTGACACCATTGATTCGATCTAGTATGACAGCCCAGACTACTGCCATTACGGCATGTTCTTTTTTTTTTCCCCGAGTCCTTTAATAGACATCTGGCTTCGTGAATCACTTGTGATGTATGAGTTTCATCTCCTGTAAATCTTTCTGGAGACTTGTAACCTTTTGACAAAGCCTTAATTGCATACCATACCACCTTGTGTCGGATACTCTTTTCAGAACTCATGACAAGTATTGCTTATGTTCATCACTTTTTCAAGTTGTTTGAGCATAGTTGACCAGCGACGAGTTGATGCTGAAAAAAGTGTAGTCAGATTTCTACAGGCAAATCCGAAGAATGAGATTACTCCAATGCAGCTCTCTGCAGCACGTACTCCAACCAAATTCAGTGAGTGCATTGCACATGAAACATAGTGTGAGAGGTGATGTATTTCCTTAATACCAAATTGTTTTTATCAGTGTTATATTGGTTTAAAAAATTAAAAATTTTGGGTTCTATTTGTAACTTTCTATAGGAACAAGTGTAAGAAAATGTTCTGCTATTTCTCCATTTGACGTAACTTATCTCAGCACTACTGTCAACAGATCAGTATGAGATACGTCTGTAAATGCAAACTAAGGAACGGGTTTTACTCCGTGATTAACTCTCAAATAGTTGCTGTTATGTTGAGAACCACTAATTTCATTATCACCACGAAATGCTAATCCACGGGATGATAATAATTTAATCACTGAGACCACTCTTTGTAAAACTTTCATCCAATATTCTCTTTCGTTTTTTAATGTTATTTCCAAAAAATATATCGTCGGCTTGAAGCAGAAAAACCACACTCTTTAAGTATTGACATTCATTAGGGTCTCTAGTACATCAAAAATCTTGTATTTCATTGGTAATATTTTGCCATAAGCCAATGTCATTCTGGTATTCTACTCCTAGATGGAATACGTTTTGATTCCTCTACACCCATTAAAGTAGCTCTTTCTTGATCCTGGCCAGTCTGTTGAAAACACTCACAAGGAATCTCTATTGGGTCCACCGCCATCGTGTGGCTGGCAGACATACTTGGTGACGAATAAGGTTGTTTTTTCGTTGATTGGTGAGTAAATCCAAGTTGAAAAAAGTTTTGTGTCATCTTTAATTGTTTGTCAAGAAGAAAACCGTAAAAAGCTTGTTTTGCTGCTCTTGCTGCTTTTTACAAAATTACTTTAATGTTTGTTCTTTGGGTACCTCAGATATTTTGTTCCTGAAAAATAAAGGGAAATAATCGTGTAATTAGAGTGCGGACCTGACATTTACAAATAATAGTTAAATAAAATTAACCAAATCCAAATACTTACCTATCTAGATATTTTTATCATTACATCACTTATTATTTTTCTATCTTACTATTAGGCCAACGGAGAGGAAATGAAGAAGGGTGCGAGATGAAATAACTACAATTTCTATAATTTTATAACAATTTCTATAATATACAAGATAACGAGACAAGAGACAAGACATTAAGAGACAAAACATATATACAAGAAAAACTTCACAGTCGTCAAATTCTATAACAGTAGATGAAATAAGTATGTAAAATAAAATTACATAATCAAACTTACGTGGTATCGTAATGTAACTTCAGTTTATTACACTCGTAGTCTCACCGATTTTCTCGAAGCACTTACAGTCTTTATAAAAATCTAACACTCTCATCCAAATTCGTAACTTTTGAAACACAGACCACAGTAAAACTGTTTAAATTAAATTCACAGTCGCAAAACTCCCAAATTGTAATTACAGAACAAAAGGAAGTTTGTTTATGATATATGTATCCAACGAATTGGAGTCAATCGGGGACTCCCTCAGTGCTTTTTGTCATGCCAAATAGTACTTACTGGAAAACTTATGAAAATGAAGTGGACATAGAATAAATTAATACATGTACCAGTAAGTTGCATTCATAATGCATTCAGATCAATATTGACGATATCTAGATTTTCCTACCTAAATAGATTGTTTCTAAGCCGACCGAAATTCTGGTACCCAGTTGCTTACTCATTGAGAGTCAAACCATTAAGGCAAGTCACTTTTTCTCGGACCGCGAGACCCCTCGGCAGTTTCCTACACTGCGTTATGGATAATCCGGCACCGGCCGGAGGTGATAAACCCATAGCATTTTTTTGGCAAAAGAAATTGACTTCTTTACAAATTTCAATATATTTATAGTTAAAGACTAACATCAGCCAGATTTCAATATTTAACAAAAAGACAATAATTGTTTAATTTCGTCTCTAAAAATCTGAGCTATTTTACATGATTCATTGAGAACAGATTTAACTTAAAAAACTGCAGTGTGATAACTAACCATGTTATTATAACTATGTTATTTATGATTATAGAATAATTAATAAAAACTAAATTAAATGGAACTCAATGGACTTTCAGAAAAATGTATTTCACTCCATACAATGTTTCAATATCTAAAAAACCTATTTTACATTCTACATTTGTCGGCACGACTAACAATAAATATTCACAGTAGTAATATCAACAATTTCCTTCGTTGTTCTCCACCCTTATTAGGCTGCATAAATATCTCCATTATTATGACCCATTTCAAAAACGATTGTTACATCCAAATTTTGATCAATGATTTTTATTTAATTATGCCACTGTAATTCCAGTACTGTAATAGTCAATACCGATATTGAAAAGCACTTTAGATAAATTTGTAGACCCTGCATTAAGGGACACCAGGACTCCAATATTATAAACCCCAATCCTTACCTACGCGGCATGAACAATCATTTTTCTCTTACAACTTTCAACAATTTTTGGTGAATAGATATTGCTGAACCTCCTAATGTTTTCTTTCGAACTTGTTTAACCTAGAAATTTTATTAGTTTAAATAATACATTTTTAACATTCCTCATATACCATTCCATTATCTGAAGTCCTGCACCAAGTGTATCTTAATTTGTGAATCATACATCTTAACATAGCTAAAGATTGCCAACAACTCGACAAGAAGCCAGGAATCGAACCCAGATCCCTGCAGTGCGCTGTGTCATCAAAGGTCATATGTCTTGTGATCAATCCAATACACCATGGTGACGACATTTAATTTTAATTTTGTCCTTAACTTTCTGTATTCAACTGAAATTTTTCAAAAAGATTAGATAATAATTATTTTTTTCAAGATTAGATCTACTTCATTATCCATGAAAAACATAAACTGATATTTTAATATGAAATAGAGAAGCTATAATATTATCTATTTAATATATATGACTTTATATTGTCCTCTATCGAGACAAACAGACAGAATAACACATCATATTTGCATGCTGATGCAGTACTTTATCAAAATCTGTTATGGATCATTACATGGAGGTTGGCTTGCATCTTGACACTGCCTTATGGTTACAATTTCATTATTTGAATATTAATTAAATATATCGATACAATTGCCTAATATCATCCCTATTACAAGTACCACAAAGTTTTGTTTTCTTAATAAAACATCTTTTATTTCATTAAAAAGGTAATTAGTACCTTATTGAATGAAAAACTATCCATCAAAATCCGACACCCTACCCATCTACCAAGGAAAAGTAAATATTGATTTAATATTTCCTTTTCCTGATATAATAAAATTCCTGATTTGTAGAAAAAAATTGTTTAAGGATCATTTAAATTATTAAAGATAAAATAAGTAATTGAGTTATTATTAATTTTATCGAGCGATTTTATGATGTATCTCATGTAAATGACATTCAGTGTAAAATTGGAGATGATTTATATTTCTTTGAATAATGCTTATTATTAAGCTGTGCAATTGTGTTATCTACATTTTTGTACAAATCACAAGTCTGCAAATTTTAACTTTTATTTTCACTTTTTGCATTTGATAGCTGATCTTAGGGTGTTTTGGTGCGCTGATTACGAATATGTACTTAGATTTTCCTCGTCTCCTCAGATTTTTCTGGAAAAGGCCCTATGTATGAAATCACAAAAAAGTCAACTTTACTAAATAAAAAATTTATATTACAATAAAAAAACAACTACATGACTTTAAAATATTATAAATATATTAAAATGACATTAATGAATAAATTAGAAATATTAAATATTTTCATGGTATCTTGTTTTTTTCACCAAAGTTCCAATTGTGGGATTTTCACTTAAAAGTCTGACTTGGATCATCTCGCTTTAGCAACCAACAACAGTCTGCCATCATTCTTTTATTCCATCTTTCCTGATAACGACATGCTATCTCTTTCAAATCCTGATGATATTTTTCGCCTTGCTCTTCACTTACAGCCCCCAAGTTATCAGGAAACTAGTCCGAGTGGGAATTAAGGAAGTTCGCATCATATAAGCCAGGAATATCTTTGCAATATACTAGATCATGATCTTCAGCAAAATGTGGTACAAAGTCTTTTACTCTGTTGCGATACCAAGAAAATGAGGTGCCAAGAGCATATTCTTTTCTGATAGTCTTGATCCGAGGAGTTCAGCTGCATCTTTTGGCAGGCTTAGATCTCTCGTTAAGTCGTTCAATTCTGACAGGGAAAATAACTATGTGTCACTTGTACTTGGCTCAAATTGAGCTTCCGGTTGAGGTACATCTTTGACATCACTGCTCATGTATTCAGCTTGCACTGATTCCGAATATGGATGTGATGGCGGTGCAATGTTTGGGTCGCGATGCACTGTATGCGTTACCGATAGCACGGTTGCATATAGCAAGTCCTTTTTTGTTTTAGAATTGCAGCCTGTAGTCTTGCAACAGCAAAACTTCATTGTAATTCTGAGATTCTCTCCATAACATATGTAAATCAAAGGTATTGTTCTGATCTTTTGACCACTTTCGAAGTTCACGCATGTCGGACAAACTTTATGTGGAACCCACTGTTTGTCTTGGTTAGCAATTGCTAGGCCGAAATACATATTATAAACATTACTTACGAATTAGGTAATGTTATGCTGCTGTTTTGCCAGCATAAACTACTCACAATTATAACAAAAATTGTCCGGTGAGTTTAAACACTTTCACGATGACATCTTTTAAAAGAGCATTATGAATTAGTACTGCTTTTGTAAAATTGCTTTTGTAAAAATGATGTTGCTATTTATACAAATATCTATTAATCTACCCTCATTAACCCTCTTCTAATGATTTTAGTTAATTACGGTTAAATGAGGTCTTTAGCAAATTACCTAAAAATTCACCTTTTTTCCAAAAATAAAGGTATCTCACTTAGTTAATTACTTTATATTTAACGAACTATTTATGAAAACTTATTCATTGTTGTCTACTGCAACTATTCAGTGTGTTTTTTGTTCAATAAGAAGCAATTAAAATAAAATATCAGTTCATGACTAAGTAGGCCTAGGTACTTTCGGCAAAAAAAAACTATGCTAATGTGATGGATTTTTTTTGCATTTTTCCCATAATCAGCACCCCAAAATCTGAAAAAGTTCTGGTTCAAGTGATTCAACTGTTCACAGTACAAATCAGAATTAACTGTTTGTCTTGCAATTAGCATAATAACGTTGGCCAAAAGTGCTGAAGTCTATTTATTAGATAATTTTTGAATTGTTAATTCTAGATTACATTGAAATTCTACCTGAATAATTCTACAGACCTTCCAGTTCATCACTAGCCATAAATTTCCTGACTCAATTTTTTATACCAGAGCTAACACTAGAGACATTGAAAATGTTTTTTGTAACAACTGTAACGCAACTTTTATTTGATGCTCACAAACAACACTAATTGTTTCAAGAAACTTTTTTCGTCCCTTTAAATTCAAGAAATTTGATTTGAAAATTTGAAATTTTTGGTGTTACCAAACAAAAACAATAATAAGATAATCAAGATTACACAATTCAACCATAACGCAAGACTTCCGTTGAATTCAGCAAACAAGTTGTGACTAGTTTGTATGCTACACAAATAGTAAAAACAAAAAACTTTCCGATACACCTAATCGTTAAAATATTTAAACGGGCTATACGCATTGACATCACCAATACATATAAGATTTGGTAAAAAGTACGTGTAATAAAATAATGAATTATCGAGTTTCGTAAAATTCTTCAATTTGTAGAGCATATTGCCTGCACTTCATGTCTTCACAGGATTTAAATACAATAAATGAACATGACATTAGTAACAAATTCACGCCAACTTTTTGCAGATTGCTCTGCATTTGAAAGGCTTGCGTTTGTGAGTTGAAAGATTATATTTTTTGTTTAGTCCAAAAAATGTGTTTCATAATACATAAAACCATAATAATGATTACTTTTTCGAAATAGGACTTCCACATAAACATACAGAAGTCCTGGAAACTAGTCATTACATTGGAATTATGCATCAAATCGGTACATAAGTCGTTGTAATAAAACCAAGGAACACAAGCGATTATTCATATTTAATTTTGATACAAATCATTAACAAGTATATGTCAGAATATAATATTAATATAAACTTATAGTTTTACAGCACACTCAATAAGAAGAATGTTGTATTATAATTCTATACCTAAGGTAAAAATAAATAGCCTTGGTCTTGCAAAAATTATTAAATTTTGCACATACCCATTTCACAATAAACTAAAAATACCAACAACTTTTTACGACCGTATTACAAAAATCCACAAACTTGAGCCTACAACCTCATCGGCTTTAAAAGGGAGGAAATTATTCATTTTTGCAAGTTTGATATACATTATTAAATTATATGAATTTTAAGAAACAAATTTTTTGGCTCTCGAAAAATACACATCATCACATCTATTAAAGAGCTGGGGCAAATATATAAAACACAGAAAGATATTTTAACTACCAGTCATTATAGCAGATGACTAGCTGGGGTCAATTATCACATTCAGTGTGGATGCCAGTCTTGAAGCTTTGCGAGCGGTAGACTTAATTTTTTTTAAATTTGTGGCCTGAGAAACTTAACTTTATTTTTTTGATAATTTATTGACTTATTTACAATTTTTTTGCAAAATTGCACACATCTGTTAACATCATTCCTTATAGGCAAGGCAAGACAATGATGTTTAGTAACATCATTTGCGATGAATGTAATACAATTCCATGATTGGATCTACAGGGTTAAATAAAGTCTTTAATTGATATGTTAATAGCGATTAAGATAGATGCTGTTAATAAAGGCACTAATGAACAGTTTCAATATTAAGATTCATAGTTATTGGATCATTAATGATGCTGCAATCAACCTTGTAACACAGGCATCGTGAGCAATTCTGCAATGATCGAAAAACTCAAGCAGCAAGCAGTTATTACCCCAGCGTCATTGAAGCTGAGTCCATAATGACCAGGTATATTTTTAATTTTCATTACTTCTTTAATTACGCATCAAAAGTTGCTGAAAATTATGAATTTGATTAACTATGATGAGATGATGTGAGGTTATTTTTTCTTAATTTTCAAAAATAAATCATAACACTACATTATTTTAGTTATTAATTTTTTTTTCATGTTTTGGTAAATATAGGAAAGGCAAGTTAAATTTTCTTGCATAATTTTATAGTCTACAAATAACCACGTTATTTATTATGTAAAAAGTTTCTGGCCTACATTTTATATTATCTTTATAATCTTGAAAATATTACCAAATAAATTTAAATATTATTATGAGTCATATTAACCCATCACAACTTAGTGTAACAACATTCTACCACAATGATGCTGGAATAAATTCCTGATAGAAAAAGGAAAAAGCTGAGAAACAACGAGATGGAACCTACTTATATAGAATCTTAAAAGAAAAAAAGAGGAAAGTACAGACTTCTCACATTCTCGTCAACGTAATTAGGTCGAAGCTTTACTGAAGAAAGTTGGCAAACAAGGTTTCAATATTATTGACTGACTGTAAGAAAAAGTCGGTTAATTTCACTGACGATCACTATGCCTCTATTCTATACTTTTTCAATTAAAAGAAATTAAAGAAAAGCTACATGGAAAACTGATAAAAGGTGTCCTCATCCAAGCGAAGAGTTCATTCGCACAGTAATAATTCCCAAGTGCCTTCTAAAGAATATAGATCTGGCTCCGCATTTTCATTGCTTCTATATTTACAGAAAGAACAGGAAGATTATTTGGGTTGGGAAATTTTTGACAGAGATAAATAATTATATTAATGACGAGGGATATTTAACCTCAAGGAAAATTGTGTTAAGAGATAAAAATATTATTTACTCCATTCTCTCATACCTACACGAGGAATTTATCAAAAGCCAATGATATAAAATGTCAAAAGTGATCAACCGCACTAAAATAGTAATGAATATATAGATTGTATTCAGAAACCAATTATCAAAATTTTAAACAAGTTACAGATCACAGATTACATGATTCTGAAAAAGCTTTCATAGTAAAGTATTGGTCACCCTATAATCACCAATAATGCTGTGACACCCAAATACTCAAAACTCCAACTTCATTGCCCAAAGACAACTGAATAAATAAGAGTGAATGTTTACTCTCTCCTAAGCTTCAGTCAATTAGATAAGGATCAGATAAGGATCACCTACCATTCATACTCATATGGCTATACAAACTTCAAACGACAATAGAAATGCATTCTAGTGGTGAGTATATTCAGGGATGTGTGGGTCCAAACAGGCAAGGTTTACATAGAGCACTGTACTGACAACATACCCCCTAGGTGTAATTAATTGACTAATTTTCAATGAAACTGTTACAAATGGCAAATGATGGGAATAAAATTTCTCTTGTCAGAGTCGTATATAAATTGACACCTCGTACCCAAGTCTGAACGGAATGTACTAAAAGATCACTGCAAACATTTCTGAAGATCATTGTCATAAATCTCTTGCAAATGTTCAAGTAATTTTTGGCCCAAACTTGAACTTCAACCATTTTTAGTTCTGGTTCATTGAGTAAATTCACTGTACAATTTATCAAGCTATATCAAAAAATAGAGCAACATTTCTAGTCTGTAGTTATATTTGACAGTTTATTTAAATATCTGCTAGATTTTACTTTTTATGATGGAATTAACATCTTATCTTAAATATTTTTACCGACACTATATAAATTTGTTCTTATAAATACCTACAGCAATTCTGAAGATTCACTAGGACAAAATATATCCGTCTTTACATCAAAATACATGAATGTAATGTTATAAAATGAAAATTTATAAACAACACAGGGAATCAGATATGAAATTATTTGATATACTGGATAGAATATAGTATGTAAATGTTTATATAATAACCTAATGCATTACTTTCGAAGGAGCACCCAGATAGGAATATGTTCAGGAAACAATATATTTTCAATATTGTTACAATTATTCAGCTCACCCAAGTTCAAAAATGCAGTAATTTATTTCACTATCTTCTTGATGGACAAATGTCAGCCAACAAAAATTTTAAAAAAACTTCAAATTCAGGATGAGTGTAGCAATCTGATAAACTAATCGCCTGAACTTACATCAGAACGACAGAAAATTTTTGCTTTAAAATATGTACTGAGAATTAAAATTCACTGAGAATTTAATTCACAATAATCTTCATAACATTTTCACAATATATATACATTTCACTCAGATATGATGACAAATTATTACAACCATGGTACATCAATAAAACGTCGTTTTAAACGTGTCGAAACTCTCAGAGAAGTGCAGTCTACAGTCTGATTAAAAATTGGTAAGTATCAAACCAGAAACTTATACTTGGAGCCATTTACGAAAATCGGTAACTCCTTTCCTACTTTTGCGTGCTTGAATTTATACATGTGATGGGAAAAATAATAGCAATATTCATTGTAAACTTTGTTTTTTGTAAATTTTTTCTGTCTTCTCGCATATGCACAATGAAATTAACGGCCTCCAAAAATATGACAATAATCATAGTATATTTCCTTTTACAAAAAGATTTCTGTAATGATAGTTAATACATATTTAACTGGTACAACAATATAACTACCTAAAAGTTCCTTACGAGACACACATTACAAACCATGCGTACAGATTACAAGCCAGATATTTTATTATTTACATAATTAAAATATTGTAAGCTATGTATAATAGTAAACATTTGTATTGTTATGTAAAAACCTGCTTTTCCAAATACACAAAAAATTCCAAACATTACATTGTTATTATAAACATGTTATTATACTAATCACTTATCGACATTTGTTCATAATCTGTCATACTCATCTTCCAAAAATGTATGAATAATTTCAATAACAATCAATAAAAATTGAGGAAATTCTTAATTAAAATTAAAATTCTGTTGCACTCTCAAAAAAAATATTATGAGGTCAAATTCAAATACTGTGATGAGAAAATTAATTTTCTTTCACAATAATTTATTTAATAAACATTAAACGTTTGATTTGAAATTGAGATGATAAAATTTATATATATTATATGTAATTTAAAGACTCTTGGTTTAAATTGACCGTTTGACATGTGCAGTGTGAAACCAGCTACATCTCAATTCAACAGTTAATCTCATAAATTTCATTTCATCAAATACCTATCTTTGCTAGACAAAAAATGGCAAACAGAAATCCTACTCGAACAACAAAATATTGAAACATTACTAATTAAACATTACCCCATCTAACATATTCGTAATACACAAAATTATTTTCAATAAATAGTTACTGAATACAATAATAGCTGCAGTATAGCAATAATAAAGCTACATTACAATAACTTATCTATAACACTACATTGCAAATGTATAATAGCTTATTTATATATACTAACAAGAGGTCTTGACATGGATGTTTTCATAGTAATAATAAATATAAAATAATGGGGAACTTATAAATGAAAATTGTATTATCTTATAGTAAATATTCATTCTTGAAATAAACATAAGTAAAACAAAAAATACTAAAATGCTTTATTTATTTGTAAAATTAACGCAAAGTTTATGTCTTCAAAATTCTCAATAAAACAACAGGTCATGTAACATTGTAACATTAACGCATTGTGCCAACATTCTTGCAAGTTTGTAAACCAAGTTCTTGTATTAAATAAAGATTAAATACTTATTTACAAAATACTCATAGGAGAGGTGTGAATTTATAATAAAATTATTCAACACATTGTTCTTCAACCGGCAGTAACAATCCTTTTAAAAAGAAGTACTCACTCAGTTTTTGTTACATGCGTCTAAGACTGTTCAATTCAACAAATTCCCTATTAAAACTGTTTCTAACTGTGCCAAATAACTTTGAATTCAGAAAAAGTAGATGGATGCCGAAAGGAGGGATCCTTGTTGGAACCTTATGCAATGTAATATGTTGTGAAGATATAGTAGATATAAGTTTAATTAATAGAAATTATACATACAGATTTTTGCATTACGCATTTAAAAAATTAAGCAGCATACCATAAAATAATTACAAAACAACTTAACTCATAGGATAAATTTTTTCATCTCTGCACTTGAAAAAAATTTTAACCATTTCTGTGTTAATTTTCGACAGTAATGTACATTTTTCAACCGACTTTAATAAAGCCGATTTTAAAAATGTACATTACACTTTGATCAGTCAAACAACTTCAATTGAGTAACATTAACGCAAGCTGGTAGGCATTTTAACATCTAGTTCTTTATGGAAACATTCATTGATTCATTTAAATGGCATTTTTTTTTACAATAATTGAAAAAAAATAGTTATGGTTTCCATAAATGTATTTCTTTGCGTTTTTTTTTTATAAACATAATCAGTTTAGTAAAATCTATACTTCACACAATTTCCCCATTATCTTTTCTACTCTTTGTGTTTTGCAGTATTTATATTGCAATATTTATATTTTATTATTGAATAATTTAAAATCTGCCTTCCCAGGGCTCGACACGTATTTTATAAATACATTTAATTATATTTATATGAAAGAATACTGATTTCATCTATCAATAATTTTACAATAAGTATAAGTTTCAATGGAAAATAAGCCCCTGTTAAGTTTATATAAACGGAACATTCATTTATATACACTTCAAACTAACATCATAAAAATAAAATATAAAATTGGGAGTAACTCAATGAAAGACTCAGCTTAATACAATACAATTTTTGCCAATCATTATACCGAAGCACATAAAGACATAATGATAAAGATATATGTGAAATTATTTTAATGTTCTTTGCTTTAAACTTCAAATCATTACCCACATCATGACACCATAATTAATCGTAATTAACATTATCAATGTGAGACAACATTCATAAAATAGCAGAAAATGCACACCAAACCTCCATAATGTGTGTCCTCCTGCCAGTTTCTAATTTTATTTAATTAATTTATAAGCCCTAAAACCACTTTTAGACAACAACGAGCACGAGACTATAACCGTGCCTGCCTTTGTTCTATCAAAATCAAATTTTGAAATTCCAGAATATCACAGACTTTTAGTTTTTTAGTTAATCTAACCGATACACCAATATTATATTCCCTTCGAATACAGTTCGAATAGGCAAAAATACCAGAAACCAATATTGTATTAGTAACTAGTCCATTATTAATATACACATAAAACCACAGCGTCCAAATGTGTGATATACACTAGAGACATTACAAAAACCTACGTAATAAAATATGATTACCCACTAAAATATGTACTATTCTTAATATAATATTCTCCATTATTCTATCCATACGAATAAAGCATCTTAGGCAAAAATAAATAATGCAGATACATAATACATTATAGACATGACAAGGATTGAAGAAAGAAGCAAGACCAACCTGACTAGAGAATGTGATCAAGATGGTGAGATTCGATGTATAGTGCGTCTATGAGAATCGATTCTGTGGCAAGATGAAGTTGTAAAAATAAAATAAAAAATGTTATCATAAATTATTGTTTACAAATGTTAGTTTAGCAACTTCGTTTAATGTTCAAGTTTACTGCTTACTTTTGTAGTCAATAACTTTATACGTATATCTTTTATCTAAGAGTGTGATCAAAAAGTTAATTAAATCGCCGTGGTGCCCGATTTTGCGAAAAAAATCCTGTCCCACAGGCACACTAAGATTGCAAATTACGGTGTAAATTTTAGCAGGCCTCCTTAAGTAAAAAAATATAAAAAAAATTAAATTTAACAACAGCCAGAATAACAACACAATCTGCAATTGTCCATCCTTAACACATGTTACAATTTATAAAATCTGCTGTTTTTCTACCCTTATAATTAAAGACTTGTACAGCATAATGCTTTAAACAACATGTACTAATTAATTACTACAAAAAAAATTAAACAAAATACATATAATAAACATTTATAAATAACACAATTTTGATATAATCTTTTAGACAATAGATTCAAACTTCTGTGGGGAATAGGTTAAATAATTTAGCATGCCCGACATCATTCAGTCTTGTGATAAATAGTTTAAGAAATTCTAACAGAAACTCCCGGACGGATATCAAAATAAAAACAATAATTTGTCATTTATAGCACATAAAAAACATTTCATAGACATTTCTGGTACTAAAACTAAATATAAGATATAATAAAATTGCACAGAAAGTAAGCTGCCATTGCAAATATTAGAGCATAATTGCTGAGAAAAGTACTAAATAAATTTATACTTAAGTTTACTTTGTCATAAACAATTTCTAATATGTGCTCGCTTAACTTATGATACGCAATCAAACATTAATCTTCCCTACAGCAAACTAATTTCCTTCGACCTTCACATATTCAAATACACAACAGTGCCTAATTACTAAAGAGAGCTACGATTTACACTGAGACTTGAAAGAAAAGCTCTCAGTCTTGCAAATTAGAAATTAATTTCTTCGTTCTCTGTACAGAACTTAACATTGTTTACAATCAAATAGAATATCAAAATTACTGAACACGCAACTTATTTCACCTCATGACAATTGTCCAGAGTCACATATAAAGCTCACTAATTTTGCTGACAGCCCGGCTGTAGATACTGCATTGTTTATGTGCCTAAAGCAGGCACAGTCTACTCCTATCAGAAATCCTGTTCTTCAGGCTCGTGCTTACAGATCCGAAGATCCAATGCCTAATCCTAGTTACCCGTCACAATCTTTCTAGTCTCCATCGACAGATCTTCCATGTTGCTTGACCTAAAGTTTGAGAAACAAAAATTTATTTGTATCAAAAATAGTTAAAAATGAAGAATTAGAAGCCAAACTTTCTCCAATTTCTTAGGACCTAATGGATTAGATAGATAATAAGATACTATCGAAAATGCCTACAACAGGAAGCTATATTATACGTACCATATTGTAAAGGAGATTACAAGTAACTAATGTGTATACATATGTCGACTCTATATCTTGTTTTGTCATAGAAATAATTGAAGAAAACTGTGCATTGACTTGTCAAATCAACATATTTACTGAATTGCTAAACATTGGAGAAATAAAATTAATTCCTTGCATACAATAAGTTATACTCTACAGTTGACTTGGATACATTTTTGAAAACAAGCTTAACATTAATAAAACAAGTTATAACATTAATAAAATGCAAATAAAAATTTTTATGATGAATTTCTGCTAAATGTTTGAATGATCACTCTGAAAAAATATTACATTTCTCTATATGTTGCAATAATGTTTTATTAAAGTTTTAGTAAAATTGAAGCGGTACCACATGTTGAAAACAAACTAAATGTAAGTGCCCACGTACTCTACGATTGCCACATTAGTATGCGTCTTTAGACTTCTGATACTTGCAAAAAAAATGTTATTGTTCTGAATAGATGCACAAGAATATAAAAATAAGATATAAACTATAGCAACAATTCAGCATTTTTATTAAAAGAATTTTTTTATAGATGTTATATTTAAAATAATGAAACATTTCAATGTAATTATGATTGGAAAAATGTTGAAAACAAGAAATATTTTTCTTAATGAAAGTTTAAATTAAAAAAAATCATTGTTTTTGTCTCATATTTTCAAGAGGAATCCAAAAAAATTGCAACAAAATAACCACCACTTTATAGTAAAAGTGACTCACCTAAGCTTGTCATCATTCTTCCATGAAGTCACTTGAATATGGGGAGGCGGCAAGTAACTCCTCAATGACTGAACTAGTTGAATTGTGTCCAATAAAACTGAAATATAATTAATTTCAATTCAATCTCGTAACCATCAATACTACTACACCAATATATGTCAATTGTGCACCTACATTACTTCTACCCCATACAGTTCATTTTATACATCTATTCTAGATATATTTTAAAGTCACAAGTGCCCTTCCATTATGTTCCAAAACCATGGGTTTAGTATAAATATAGTACGAAATTATTAATATATTTTTAAATATTTTTTGTTCATAGACTTCCTAGTACTCAAAATTTTCAAATAAATCTCGACATGAAAATGTTATATAAATTCCATCTTCATGTCTGGTAAAGTACAATTACTTCAAATTGTTACAACGCACCATATAACTATCATCACTGCTAACTTGTCCATTATTGTATTTTCATTGCACAAACTAGTGCGTATGTGATACTATGGTTGTGCTTGTTACTGTTACCAACTTACTCGAGGAAAATACATATTTTTACAAAACATAGTAAAAAATGTTTACTTATTTATAACGTTAACATTACCAGAGTGTATAAATTAAAATTACATTACAATGTCACCTACTTAAAGCTGTCATTGGCTAGATAATGTTCGCATTACCTGTGATTGTGTATCATTAAGAATCGAAAATTGTATTAAGAGATTTTGTTTCTTGTGAACTTTTTCTAACGAGAATAAATTCAGCAATAGAAGAAATTATTTGATATTGATAAATAAGGCTAGACTGTTTAAAGATGATACTTTAAATAAATTTGTAATCCTGTAACAATTTCTGACATTAACAATACTGTTGTTCCATCAAAATAAAACTACGAGCTTTGAACCTCTTTGGCTACAAAACTAGTCCAACATAATAGAACCAAGTCCTTCCATTGTTTCATCAGTTATGGAATAAACTAAAACAATACATGTACTCTCAGCTATGATCCTCAATGAATTGGGAACAAGAAAAAGCCTGGAAATGTCTTGTGATTTCATTAAGATTTGAATCAGGTAATGTCAACTGTAGATAAAATAGAGTTAGTGACTTAAGTAAGTGGCGTATATAAATTGTTTGTGTTTAAATTTTATTTGTATAATTAATACGCTACACAAGCAGGAGACATTTAGACAAATAACAGATTTATAGAAAAAAACAAAGAAAAAAATGTTCAGTCTGCATCAAGAAGTCATCAATAAGTCCAAAAGATGTATAATTGAACTTTTGTATGTAAAAATTATATATTATATTTCTATTTAAGCCTTCATATATAAACGTTTTTTCCGAGGGTCACACTGAACAGGAAATCCTAGATCCATCTGTAACCTATCACGCCTGGTTTAGGAGACATTAGACAAAAAAGTAGACAAAAAATATTCACTTTAATCTGATCACATTGCACTCTTATAATTAACTGACTTTGAAATAATTGAATAATAAACATCATTACCCATTTTCTAGTTTAAAATTTGCTCCGACTAATGTAGTCACAATTTTCAATATGGTGAATCCATTAACGCCTGGAGTAGGATTTTCAGAAACGTATATTTATCCCAATCTAACATATCATTTTATGTATGAGCAGCGGTAATACCAGCGACAGGTATCATAACATATAAAAATGCACACGCGGGAGGTTAATAGGAATGTCTTCACTATAAAAGTACTGATGATCAATGTGTATCTTATACTTTCTTAGAATATATCAGAGAAGGAAAGCAAAATTATTCAAATAAGATAGAATTAAAAAAACGTGTTAGCGTATTAAAATCTTATAAGCTCTATTTTATCTTGCTTATAGTTGCAACTTATTTGCCTTTTCATTTTTCCTTAATTTTACATAGTCAAATTAATTAAAGTATTGCATCAAGCATAAATAAATATACAATTAATGATCATTCAAATACAAGTGCTATTCTATAAATTATCACTGTAATAAAAATGTTATTAAAATTTAATATTTATTTGACAGACTTTTTTGGCAAGTGAATTTTTTTAATTTAATTTATTTTATTTTATAATTAGTTTAAGATTCGCTCCTTTTTATAAAGTAATTTAATGAGTATTTTTGCTATAACCTTTATTTTCAATAATAATATGAGTGGAATGTAGTAATATGTAGTAATAATGTAGTAATATGAGTACTCATTATTAAATTATTTTAATGTGAAAACTGTGAAAAGTCAATGGCGGAAAACACTACAAATGTAATCTAAATTAAAGCAATCCTTACTTATTATATAAATTTATATTATCTAAATACATATAGATGAACAATGTGAATATAGATGAACAGTGAGAGAAAGTGTGACAGTGCTATGTATTAGATGATGTTATGCATTGGAAAGAGATAGAGAAATAAAACTGTTATAACCATTTTTTGCAATGCAGAGGACATCTAGAGACGCATATAATTTCATCATGTCTGTTTTCTGTACATCTATTGCAGCTCAGTTGTTATGTCATTTTTAAATATTTTGTGATTATACACATTTTGCACGTTTATCCATTTAGTTAATTCACGGAAACTTGACAGATTTTTTCACCTAGCCCATCAAAATCAGCGAATTTTTTAGTTGTCCTTCAAAATGCAATTAAAAATATCACATATTATTTTTAGTTAGATTCAATATTCTCCCACGTTCAATAAAAGAGTTGGAATACCTTTACAATTATTCGAATTCGAAAATGGGCGGTCCCTTTTCCAATAAAGTAATTTATTATTCAAATGTAGTTTTAACAAAGATAGGCTTCTTGCATTGATAACTGTATTAAATATTAATTACTACAGGTTTTATTATTTTACATAGCTTCCCAAAGGACTCAAATACCTTACTCTTAGAAATAACTAAACTCATAAATTATAACTAAACTCATATAAATTAAATAACTAGATTCGATGTGTTATAAACATTTATAATCTTTAAAAATAACGTGAAATACTTTTCCGTGTGTACCTTCATTAATTAGAATCATCTGTGCGTTTACATAATGGTAATAAAAAAACTTGAAAATTAAAAGTTATATGAGTCTATAAATGATTAAAGTTTGACATTCGAAATCAATAAACAGTGACATAGAAACCTTAGTTGACCTTATTACAATAAAATATTCGTATGTATGTCGTACGTAACCCAGAAGGTTCAGCTTGAGGTTCTGCATTCCAAATATCTTTGAGCTTTTTCTACTCTGGCCTTTAATAGTCTAATTTTTGCAACTGATAGCTGTATATCACCACCACACCAGCTGGCAACAGCCATAACTTTCTTTATTTTAATCCCATTCATATCAATTGTCAAACAAATTGCAAAAATTATGAAAGCCCTTTTTTTACTTTTAATTTAAATTTACATGTTGATGATATGTTTTGAGGTACCCTCCGTTTCCTTGGAGTACCAATAAATGGAATTTAAATTTCTCTAATTATTTAAATTTTTTTTTGTTTAACTGCACAAATGTATATTTTACCGATGCCTAATTAATTTTCACTATTAGATATGACTATAAACTAAACACTATAATAATGTGGCAAAATAGAAACAAAGCTATAATATTTTAAATATGTTCTGTGTGTTAGCTGGGAGTGTACTTTAACATGTATCCTTATTTAAGTACTAGTGCTAAGTAATGAATAACATATACGTCGGCAGCTCGCTACAACTGCTTCACTCTGCGTTACTTACCCTTGTTTGAATCTAAAATACATCATTGCAACACCTTTTATAACTTACTTCAAATCAGCAAAGAAAATTAACGAGCATAAAACAACTTGTTCATTTCTAATACTTAGGTGAACAACTATTCGTCAGTATGTAAATTTTCTTCGTAGTCTTATATCAAAATTATGTGATCCTCAATATAAGATGACAACAATTATTTTAAGCTAAAACATCTACAAAAGAGACTTATTTGCAAAAAAAACTAATGATGTTTTCCTTCCAACAGATATATTTTGCAATAATTCAGACAAATACTTAAATAGATGTAGGCAATTATTACAGTATTAGCAAGTGGCTTATGAACGTATCCATTTAAATAAATTATTCTACTTATACTCAGTGCTGTATTTTAACCTGCCTAGGGAGCGGGCGCTAAGTAATTTACGTAAGATGTGACGTTCAAGTGAAATTCACAGAAGCTTATTGCGGTACTTCAATGAAAACTACTTACAACCATACATTTTCGAAAACATCATGAAATTTCGAAAATGCTGAAATAAACTTTTTATTTACCTGTATATAAAGAACATCATAAAAAATGTTATCAAATTTTTAAGATCAATTTCTCAATTTTCAATTATTTGACAATATTTCATTTTAAGGTTAATTTCATTTCAAAGTCAAAATTATTTATAATTCGAAAATATAAATTATTGCCATTTGAAAATCTTTATTATCCATAATTCACCCAAATATCTAAGATTATAAAAAATATCATCATCAATTTTTAAAATAAACTTTTTTGAATAACTATTAATAAAATATTGTTTCATTTACGATTTAGATAAATTATTATTTGCTTCTTAGTAATAATATTAGTCTAATTTTAATTACAATTTTAAAATAAATACACAGTTTTTTAATTATTTAATGTGGCAACACTCACAAATGTCATTTGAACTGATAAGAAAATTTAAATTTTTTGAAGAGACAATAATAATTTTTTAACTGTGTATTAATGTTTGTTTGCTAAATGTGGATTTGTGCGTTTCAGTGCTTTTTGTTTAATTTTTGTTATAGATTCTCAAGTGAGTAGAATTTTTTTAATGCGAGTGAATATTTGGACATGATTTTAGTATATGCTGAATGCAATTATAATACTGGCAAAGCACTTAATAGCATGTACACTGCACAGTACCCGAATCGAACATAAAATTTAAGTAAGTACAATACATTCTAAAAGAAAATAATTACAATTTTAATTATTGTGTACATATCGACAAACTAATTTTCAATGAATTCCACAAAACATCAAACTGTGTAAATTATTGATAAATTAATAAATGATAAAAAGAAGCAAATGTATCGAATTAAGCACATTAATTCATTAGTTATTATTACCATCGTAATATTTATGTGAAGTATGCTTAAGTTAATTAAGAATGAAACCTAGCCTTATTTTTTAGTTTTTTTCAAACAGATAAAAATAACATTTCATTTTGACACTTGGCAATTTACAATATGTTAGATGTTGTCAAACTGATATGGCCGCTATTTTTACAGGATGCTAATTTACACATAATTATGATTTCATACACAATTTAAACTTTAATTATTTTTTAAACTAGACGACTCATTTAAAAAAATAACATTTTTGCCAGACTGCATATGATTAATTGCACAAATGGTTGAAGTGGCGCTATTTAGTAATGATATGTACTGCATATTCAACATTGCTTAAAAAATATAAAAAAATAAATATAGGTATCACTTTTAATAAAGGCAAGGCATTTATAACTTTTTTGTCGTTTGAGAATTTGATGAGTATGAATGTCATATATGTAACAGCATGCAAAATGCTAAGCACAGACTACTAGATGGTTAGAAATCCAATTTTATGTTCTTACTGTCATTTTATTCAGAACCAATTTTTTAATTATAATAAAAATTTAATTACATACATAGGTAGTATAGAATTTTATAGCAACTCGAAAACTCACTTTTCTGTAACTGCTCACTCTGCTTGCCATAGGGCTTGCACATGGCTGGACGGACGCAAGGGCGCATACGTTGTAAATTCCGTGCCAGCTCTGCAAAGGCACGCACTACACGTTCCTGGCCCCCCGTCGACCCTGCCACGGCGGATGTAGCAGTTGAACTGGATGAAGTAGCAGTAGTACTGGTACCAGGATTGGAGAGACACTCCAGGGTCTCTAGGTTTGCTCTGAAGATGAATTTATCAAATTTGTAATTAATTTACTCAACATGAAACAATAAGTAAATATGAATATTAATATGATTTTAGGAAAGTAGTTCTTAAATTAATAATAGAATTGAAAAATTACAAAAGAGTTTCTTGAATATTCTTTGCTACAGACTTCGTCTTGGATAAGAGTATAGATCCTATGAAATCCAACTACAGAGATTTGTCATCACTAGCTGCACTGAGAAAAAGTTCTGATCATATAAAATCATACATTCGCAGGTTGATTGTCCCTATCTCCTCTTTCTATTCAACTTCAACGCTCGACTCAGATCCCATATACCATTACAGGGATTATTCATACTACAAGTTTATAAAAATAATACCTCTTTTTATAACACCATAATTCGAATGTGTCGATTGCATAACAATATTGTTTCTCAACGTCCGTCCTTGGACATTTTTAAACCGAAATTAACATTTAAAAAGGAAATACAAAATATATTATTTATAACTTAAAACCAGCTACTTTGTTCAGTATGTAGAAAATAATATAATTCTAAGTTGATACTAACTTTAATAATTGATCAGTACCTTTTGTAATATATATAATAACACAAGTAACCCTTAAAAATATATATATAAATACTCTAACCATTTCGTGCACACATAATTGAAGTTATAGTATAGTTTTATACTCTGTTATTTTTATTATACATTTACATGACTGTAACTTGTTTTGTGAGCCTTTCAATAAATAAATAAGTAAATAAATAAATTGATTTTCAGATAAATCAATCAATTTCTTTAAATTACTATTCTTTTGAAGTAAAACTTCTTTACGCATGCTTGACTTGGGGAGTAAGCTGGTGAATGCGTGACGAGAATGTTACGAAAAGTGTGATCGGGCGAGGTGAACGGAAGTTGAGAGGGAGATATAAGTTAGTGAAGACAAAAAGAGAGTTACGTTTCGTATATTACTGTAGGGTCAAGAGAGAGAGGTACAAGTACAAATTTTCTTTCTCTCTTTCTCTCATAGCCAGTTATGTTTCGTATATCTAAGACACAGTGCAAGCCTATTGTCTATGTCACACTGTAGGAGCAAGAGAGAGCAGTGCGCGCACACATTTTCTTTCTCTCTTCCTCTCATAGCCAGTGCATGAAATATATATGTATGCCAGTTTGCAAGCGTTACGCGAACGGTGATTTTTTGATTATTTTGTAATTTCATTTCGTTCTTGAACAATTTTATAAATTATTATTTTGTTCAATACATTAAATATTCTACGTTTAAAGTGAATAAAATTGTAAATTCATTTTAAAGTTCATATTTTGTTAATTTGAAGTTTTACTTCAGTCGTGTGGTCTAAAGCACACTCGTTTTTTTAGACACCTTAGATCCCAAGAATTTCAACCAAAAACATGTGTTCTTTACAAATAGGTCACCATTTTGAGGAAAATTAAAAAAAATGGACTGGCAATGACAGCTGTAACAATTCATTTCAAATTACCGCATCAGAATTTTCGAACCCACCTGTGAGGGTAAAATTTTAGAAGGACCTATCAGCTTGGTTAATAATTTTATTTATTATAAAAAATATAAACACAATTTTTTAATAAAAATATCTGAGGCCAAAATTCACATACAGTCCACTTATATGGTAAGTGATAGGTATTCTGAAGATTTTCTTTCTCACTTCCAGTGACATAAGAACTCACCTTTATTATATAGAGGTACAAGCAGCAAACTGAAAATGAACTAATTCAAGTAGAAAATAATAATCATTGACGAGACTAGCTGCTTCACCAGAGCAGGAAAGATAAATAATTTTGGAATGACACACAAGTTCATCTATTTAAGTACAATATTTGGCAGCATATATAATGACACTTATTTAAGCTTCGTATTCGTTAACTTACTATATTTTGTGGGCTATTAGCAAAGATCTTTGCTAATAGCCCATCTGAAGATGTTGTAATACAACGAAACCCAGGTCGTGGTAAAGAACTTAAAGATAGTTCAATATTTAATCAATATATAAATTACTATGGGCTGAAAATGTCAACATGTCTACAAAACTACACAAAACTCGTATTCTGTTACCTTAAAAAATCAGTCAATTTGTGTTCCTCTGTGAAATGTGTCGGCTGGTGCTGCTTCTGTTTATTCTGTTGCTCCAGCTGTTGGTGCTGCTGCTGCTGTTGCTGTAATTGAGCTACAGCACTGCGTTGTTTGTGCTCGAGAGCAGCTGTGATGCTATACTTATCCATAGACTGCTGTGCCATGGCTCTGGTAAATATTATGTAGTATTTAATAATAATAGATATTCCTGTGAGATTTATTTAATTTTTTTTTTCCATTCTTCAATAATATACTTTCTGTAAAAACGACTCATCATCTAACTTTACAGTCATTCTTTTCAAGAACTATCAATTTTTGTTCATCATTAATTCAAGTTATCTTTCACTAAGAAAATAAATTCATTAAACTTGTAATTATATAGCATATAATGCTAATATCAAACACTAAACTACTCGTATGCTTCGTCTACTGTCAGACAATTTCTTTATGCTTTGAATACAAGGAGTACTATTTTCTTATATATCTTATATATCTTTGAATTCAAGCTTTACTATTATAATTTAATGATTTAAACCCATTAAATTAACTGTTTCTTCAAACTAGAAGCTGATAATATTTTAAAATGATGTTAAATTATATTTTATTACTTTCTATTTTATGATGAATTTGTTACAAAGTGACTACTTTGCTGGAAATTTATTGTGGAACAACCACATACTTATATCACCCTTCCGCAGGCACGTAAACGCGTGCGTGGGCCGTGAATGCTACCATATTTCGAATGACCAAGAAATGTCAGTTTAGTTGCACCAGTTATAGTGCACAAATTTCTAGATTTGGAGTACATCCCATCCAAGCTGTAAAAGATTTTGGCGAGTTATCAAACTTGTATGCGGCCTTGCATTATCTTGGTGGAACACTACACCTTTTTATTGATCAATTCTGACCTTTTCTGTTTAAGTGAATCATTCAATTTGTCCAACTTATGACAGTACATTTCAGAATTTATCGTTGTGTTGTCCGGTAGAGGCTCAAAAAAAACGATTCTCTCGAAATCCCACCAAACAGGCAGCATCACCTTTTTTTGATGAATATTGGCTTTCCAAGTGCTATGAGCCGGTTCATCTGTTTTACTCCATGATCTCTTCCTTTAACATAGTTGTAGACAAACCATTTCTCATCCCCAGTGATGATGCACTTCAAAAATGGAAGCAAATCACAGACGTCAATGCAACGACATAAATTTCTTTCCGTAAAAACATGAGGAACTCATAAGTCGATCTCTCACATTGAAGCTAGGTTTTAGAAATGATCATTAGCGGTTGAAGGTGAGAAATTTAATCTCGCAGCAAACTCACAAGTGGCGTTAAGTGGTGCATCTTCAACATCAAAATTGTCAGATCAAAATTTTGCAAATCAGTTTTGGCACTGGCATTCTGTCAATATATCTTCTCCATACACATCAGATAATTGTTTTCTTGCTTGAACAGCATTTTTACCTTTTCAATATTAAAAAAGTAAAATTTGCTGAAAATGCTGCTTTTCACTTTTCATATTTGATAGGGCACCAACCAAAAACTGCTGTGTAGAAACAACCGAATTTTTTCACAAGCAAGCTTTGCTATATCAGCTGTCAAAATATATAATGACCATGTGGTTTATGTATAAAGTTGACTGTGAAAAAATACAATTAAGTCGTCTGTTGGGAAAAAACAAAATTACTTTTCATGCTTACTATTGATAATTGCGTTTTGTGGAAAAATAAAAAATCTTTGAATGAAAGAACTACCAAAGAGTGGTATAATAAAAGATAGCATTCTGGCACAACCACTGATCCTATTTTTTCCCTTCCAGAATGGACTACAGAAGCATTGGAACAGATAATCTTGCCATAAATGCTTAATAAGTTTCCAGGGACTTAGCCGATCAAAATTCTTGTTACTATCAAGAGCAAGAATTGATGCAAGAAAACTCAAAATATTTAAAAAAAAGAAAAATTTATTATATATACAAAACATAATTTATGTAATGATTACAGCCATCTTTTCTGTGAAAAAACCTGAATTTCAGATTAAATTCAGAAAAATTTCTGAATTGAATTGGCTGAACTTGATATTTTGACAACTATTGTAAAGGTCCCATCATCACATTATTGTATAAGATCACACACAAATACATAGAACCTAGATATTACTAATATTCAAACTCTACTCTCTATGCAAATATATTTAATACAATTCTTTAGATTTTGATTTTGGGCCATCCCAAGCATCTTACAGATAAAATTTATCAACTTATTTTATTTGGCCTATGTCAATACTTGAAATATATATTCGCAAAATTGTTCGCAAATTGAAAATTAATTTTTTCTCCATAATAAAAAAATAAAAAAATTTTACAGATTTCTTTCTTAATTTCAGATTGACAAATCTATTTAGAATTTTAAAAGAACGTAAATTTCTTCTCAATGCTAAAAGTAATTTTGTTTTATAATTTGGCACAAGCATGGGAACAGTGAATGTAAAAATATTTATACAGTTGATAGTAGAAATGTATGAAATTATTGACAAAATGTTGAAACACAATTGGTAAACAAACATCTGCATCGAAGTGACTGCTGCCAGCAGTGCACTAAATTTGTATGATACATAAGTGAACAATAGGGTATTTGAATGATGTCGATATTTTTCGTAAAAATGTTGTGAAACTACACAGTAAGTTTAAAAAAACCTTGTGATGAAAAAATAATGCATATAACAAACAATTAATCGACTTCTAAATAGGAAAATGTGCCAATTATTTTGTTCATTAAATTGAAAAAGTTATTAATTTAATTTCCACACAAAGAAAATGAGAAATTTATAATATGCAATATATAACTTAAACACCATATTTAACGAGATACTAAAAATAGTTAATAAACTCCCTTATAATATATGCTAAGTAATTAGCCAGTAACGTCATAATCCAGTTGTGTTTTGTAGGGAGCGTTTTCGCGCATATCATAGTTTGTCAGTTTTTAAGTCGTTATTTCTTTGTAATGAAAAGTCCTAGATACGATATATTTATTTGACCGTTTTTAATGTTATTACTTATTCTGTTCTAGTAATTAAAAATATAGTCAAATACGCTATTGCTGCGAAAATGTTATCTACCTTCTATATTGTTTTCTTAAATTTCTTTGCCTACGAAATGGCCGAGACAACGCAATGTGATTTTCGTGTAATAATTTTATATAATTTCAAGTGAGATATGAATACAGAAGAAATTAGTATACGTGTATTAAACGTATTTTCAGTGACAACACACTAATCCACAGTAAGTGGTATGAACATTTCTAAAGGGAAAATTTTGACTTGTGTAATACCCTCCCCTTGAACATTCAGTAAAATCAATAAGTCCACAAAACACTGAAGCTGTGAAATGCTACTGGCTGAAAATAAAGATATTACGTAACGATAATGGGGGTCAACGACTTGGTGCACCAACAATTCATTGTATTTTACCATTATTTTCAGCTGATGGATACTCAAAGAGAGTGTCGCGTCGGGTGATGCAAGAATGTGCCGAAAATATTTGACTTTGAAATCTCATAACATAAATAATAGTAATAGAAGATGAAACCCGGCTGTATTATTTGAAGGATGAAATTCAGAAACTAGTCTGAGATCTTTGAAGATATGGAAACTCCTATGACAGGGAAACAGTTCAGATTTGTTGAAAAAGGATGGTCGCAATATTTTTATTTTTGGCAATAGGATGAAATAAAAAGTGTATATCTGCAACTTCACTGTAACAGCGAAGTGTTGCACAGAGATTTATTTACCTCAGCTTAGTACAGAAATTAAAAATCTTCAACCAAACCACAGATTTACAATACTTGGGAGCAGATGACACAAACAATCGGACACTATTTAGTGAAAATAATGACTGATATACTGGCTTTTCTTTCTTTTCATCATTTTCTGTAAGAGATCAGGATTGCATATACTCCGCATCTAACTCGAAACTATGACAATGGCTTAATTTGCCATGTAACCAAAACACCCTATTGACAAGCTGTATTGCGGACATCTTGAATTTGATGTTTTATTTGTAATTCACATGAAATATTTTTTCAAGAATTATCCTCAAATATGGTCAAAGGTACAAGTGTGAAAGCATTTCACACAGGAAAACGCCAGACATTACATTTCACAGGCATGTAACATTATGACATTGGTTGCTTCAATTTACAATTTTCTCATTATTGTGAAATATGCATTATTATTCTTTAAACATTTCAGGTCTAATTATGAACATACTCACAAGTCGAAAATACATTCTGAACTTACTTTTTTAACCAAATAAAGTGACAAATATATGCAAGTCATTAATCACTAATGAAACTCAGAGGGTTTGTTGCTCCTTCGAAAATAAAAATATTTCCCTCTAAATTATGAATTAAAAAAGTCATTCTTTTGCTCTTTTACATTACGTATTTAGTATTTCAAAAAGAACATAGATCTATGATGCGATTGAGATTATTCCGCTTTGAGTATTTTTTCACTTTCAAATAAGAATTTTTCTGAACAAATGAGACTTCCTGGGATAGAAAGCAACATTGCCCGGTAAAAGTATCATTACCCGGTTTATTAGCCATCTCTGTAATACAATAATTCCATTGCTAAATCCATTGCTCTGTGAAAGGACAGACCAGCATATTTTTGCATTTATAATATTAGAGATTTAAAAAAGTAGCATGTGATATTTCCCAGCTCGCTCACTATTGGTGTACAAAAACAAAAGTATACAATTAAGAAACTTTTGATTTAAATATTACTTCCCCTTTTCATAAGGATTTTTCGGCTCTACTACATAAGAAAAAAATAAATAAAATTGAAACGTTTGTGGTTTTGAAATTTTTCAATTATAATCTTGTATCCATTTATTTACATAACACCAAAGTACAAAATATATTTTTAATATTTAACATAAAAATATTAATCTTTATTAATATGTTATTAAGTGAATGGAATATGGTAGTTGTTAATGTGCCCTTCCCTTTGTTTCTGCTTCTAGTATAGTAAATGTGTGAAGCAAGCACATCGGCACACTGAGCAGCCCTTACTCAATACTTTCTAAGGCAAAGCAGCTTAATGTGCTTGAATACCTCCTGTACAGTCCTGATCTAGCTTATGACACTGATTTATTCCTTCGGCCAAGAATGAACAGAAAGGACAATTTTTACAGCAATTTTAAAGGATTTTTTTAAATAATCTTGATCAATAGATTTTTCAACTCATTTTTGGCCTTAGTTGACCATGACCTCAAACATCAATAACTATTTTTTAAAATATAACATGGCATAATGATAACGTTATATTATGATAGTTTATAATGGCTAAATTACTTTCAAAGTATGGAATAATTACCTATTCTGTTGTTGCAGCATAGCCTCTCTCAACTGCTGCTGTTGATGTTTATCCTGATTGCTCCGAGATGACATCCTCACATCCTGCGCTGGTTGGTGTGACGAATGAGTAGCTGATGATACCTTGTTATCACCAGTTGGCATGCCACCTGTAATATTTCAATTTCGGAGTTAGCATTTTTACTCCAAAATAATTTGCTCTTCTTTTTTAAAAAGTTCTCTGTAAAAAATTATTTTTCTTCATTAGATTATGAAATAAATACCCCGCTATTTTTGATTAGTTAATTTGCTTTCTCTGAATAAATTATAATCTATTTGTAAGTGAGATTACTATGTATTTCAAAAACTCAATATTAATTTATAAGTAATTTTTATTTCCACTAATATTTATTCTTAAATCCATCCTTAAAGGAAATCACACAATATAAATTTAACTTTAAATATACTTTATAGTAATTACTCAAGGCTGCCAAGTGTGGTGCTATAGGAAGTTGGAAGTCTTGTGGCAAGCCTGCGCCACGTAACAAACGCTCCACAGCCTGACTATCTGATAAGTTGGTGGTGCCCGCATCTGTCACAACATAGTATCATTATCCTATTATATGTAACAATGAAAATTATTTATTGCTGTTCGTTCTTAAGTTACATAATCAATGTTTCATAATTTAATTTAATTTGGTAAAACATACTAATTTCATATTATTCTCCATCATCCTTTTCGTGAATGGGGTAGGTATCTTACGAGAAAAATAGAGGTTACTTGAAAACTTTCACAGAATTAAAAACGATAGAAAGAAGAACTTTTGGTCACATATTTCCCCATATCATTTGTCAACTAAACATGAAAATATACAAATGAAATGAAAAAATTTCTTAAAATCAGCCATATCAAATAAGGTTACAGAATTTAGTTTTCAAATAGAAATTAAAAGTTTTAGCCATAATTGCTAATGTCAATGATAAACACTTTGTTGAAACCTTATTATAGATTATGAAAATTAGAAATTAAATGTTAATTATTTCAAATTTAACGAAAAAGACGTTACTCTGAAAGAAAACAGCAATATTTACATTGAAATATAGAAGTAGATATACCTGACTTACATGTACATGACAGAATATATATAGTAAACAGAATGGAATGTAGTGGTTAGGTTACGAGTAGATATGAGATCAGATATTTGAAAGACTAAATACTATATTGTTTTTATGAATTATTAAAATGGTTTTATACTTTAACATATTTAGGCATTATAAAAAAAATGTTTGATTATAATATCCACTATGGGAACTTCACATGAAAAAATAACAATAGAGTAACCAAAAGTTTATTAACTTATCATTAGATGGCGCCAGCAGCATGTTGTATAATTTCTATTTGAAAACACAATTTTCCACTTCACTTCTTCATTGTTTATTAATATAAATGATCACTACCTTCCTTATGAGAGAATAGTGAGATAAATGATGTATGCTACTATAATTTTTAAAAGAGGAACGTAATACATTTTTATATTTAATTTGAGCAAAGTTCTGTTTCATTAAATTTATTTTTACAGTGAATTGTAAAAAATTGTATCAATGGGGCTGGTTCATTTGTTTGTCGTACAAACTTTCAATTACATAATTTATATGAAATTTGATTTAATTCAGATAGTAATAATAATTTTCTAGTTATGTTTATGTTTAAATTTGATTTTGCTCAGAAAAATGTTTCTAGAAAAACAATGCATTTTAATAGAAAATTTGCAGCTAATTACGATTTTTAACAATTGACAATCTGAAGGCTAAACTTTTATATCGGTAATTTTCCATTAAATATACAATTTTCCAACATTAACAATACCTGGAATGTATGTAGGCTGTTGTGATAAATGTTGCTGAATGGATTTTTGTGTCATCTCCAATTGACTCTTATAATATCTACAAGCGGGATTGGGGCAGTTCTGTACCACTTCAATAATAAATTCCTTCTCCATACCAAATTGTTCCCTACCAATAGTGTATGAATCAACAACCTGCGATACAAGACAATAATTTTTCATTCTGTATACAACAAATCACAAGGCGTACTATGGTAAACGAGTATTGCAAGGAAGTGTGGAAACTCTTAGGTAGACAAGTAATTTTGATTTTCACAAATAGCGTTATTTTTGTTTCGAAAATATTCTATCAATGAATTTTGTCTATTGATATTAGACTGTGTCACTTTTAGCTTAATTTAAAAGCAAATTGCTCATAATTTTGTTTGCAGCTGTTAGTTTAGAGTTTAGCTGTTAATTATGTGAAGTGCAAAAATGAATATTGTTGACATATTTATCTTTTTATTTCGATAAAGGCAAAAAAGCAATCGAGGCAGGCAATAAGTGATGGAAAATTTTTGGTGTTAATTTCTTAACAGAACACACATGTCAGAATTGTTTTAAAAAATGAAGTTGATAATGACTAAATCAAAATGATAATTGAATTGGATCGTCATATAACTGTGATATAACGAGATATTGCAGGAATGATAAGTATATCACAAATAATTGATAATCACTTCAAATGTCTTAGACACGTTAAGAAGCTCTATATTTGGGTTCCGCATGAATTAAAAACATTCACTTAATACAACTAATCAATATTTGCTGTATACAGTGAAATCAACCATTTTTTTAAATGTATCATCACTGATAATTTCTTTGAATGATAAAATATTCACTGATGTAAATATTCAATGATAATAACCAATTTTTTGCTGATAAGGACCAGAAGTTCTATAAACGCAGAATCATGAATGGGATATATATATATATATATATATATATATATATATATATATATATATATATACATATACATATACATATACATATACATATACATATACATATACATATACATATACATATACATATACATATACATATACATATACATATACATATACATATACATATACATATACATATACATATACATATACATATACATATACATATACATATACATATACATATACATATACATATACATATACATATACATATACATATACATATATATATATATATATATATATATATATATATTATATCCACCCACTTTCGTACTGAAATATGGGATTCTTTCAGTTTGAAAACAAATGTACTTAATTGTAATCAAAAAGATAAAAGGATTTAAGCACACTTTAAAAAAATAAGCTAAAAAAAATTTTAATCACTTAAAAATATCTGTACAAATATTTAATTACATCACATTTAACATAACTTTGGTTTTAATAGTACAATGTAGACTATATAGGGAGAGTATAGATAGTTATATATCAATGAGTCTACAATACTTACAGCCCGAACTGTTCCCTCAATACCTAAATGCAATCCATGTGGTCCATTCATATGCTTCAACATAACTGCATTTGCAAAATGTTCATACGGCAATATAATTTTTCCATTCTCCCTTAAAATCAATCTTCCCTGTGTATCAAGACCCACCCGAGAAGCCATCATCCTTAAAATATAAGCACATCACTTAGCAGCATACAGATAATATAAAATGTAAAGATATCTATATGAACTTTTTATACATGATTATTTCCAAAATAAATAGAAAAAAATGTTTATCAAACAATACACAATTATTAAATAAATGTGAAAGTGCTATAACAAATTGTCTTCTTGTTATAACTTATACTTGGTCATAATTTCTATACAAAGTGGATAAATTTGAGCAATCGATAGTAGTTCAATAACGAGATCATATCTAAAATAATTACAGACCTTACTTTTAGAATAACACTTGCTATCTTTTACAAACAGAAGAAAATCTAAACATCTTTGCCTATGACGCCTTAATTATGACGAATAATTAATAAATTAAATTCAAACCAATTTTTAGGTACATTTTATTTATTGCCGACATTTTCTATGTGAAATATGTTTGCGAAAATCATACATTTTATTTTAAAAAGGGATTAAAATGATAATTAATATGGGTTGAAAATTGGGTTGTTTATATTAGTTTTAAACATTACTAAAACACCAAATAAATAAAATGAGGAAATGGCCGATGCAAAATTTAATCAAGTCAACATAAATAAATACATATTAGGGTGCATATTAGACATTATGCAAAGACGTTGCGTATGTACGGTTAGGCTGCATATCAGAGATTCTTTAATATACGGGATGGAAGAGGACAATTTTAAATTTACATTTGTAAATTCGTTTATGTTTAAATTATTAAAATATAAATAATGTTGCAACGTTACTTTCTTACCAATAATAAGTTAAATTCAAACCAATTTTAAGGTACAATTTCTTTATTACCGGCATTTTCTATATGAAATACGTTTGTGAAATTCATACATTTTATTTTAAATAGGGATTGAAACTATAATTAACGTGGACTAGAAATTGGGTTGTTGATGTTTGTTTTAGAGTTAAATTGCACATAAATATTACTAAAATACAAAATAAATAAAGAAATGGCCGATGCAAAATTGAATCGGATCGGCATAAAGAAATAGGTATATTTACACCATTATGTTACATACTGTAAATAGGCCGCACTGGGCAGCATGGAAGATTCCTTCAATTCACTAAAACATTGCAAAAGTTCAATACTGGGGCTCCATCCTTTGTTTTGCAAATAAAGTTGCAGTAACATGTACAATTTTTCAGTAACGTATCCTTCGGCGCCGTGGGGTCCGCCGCTTCCAGGTGTTCCAGACCCGCTACCACTGCTTACATTTTTGGCGAGTACACTCTTCATTGTCTCGGCCAAATCCATCTTGTAGATGTCCAAGTATGTTCTCTTTTGGGACTCCTACAAAATAAAATAATTTCAGTTCCAGACCTGCATCGTAAATTAAAAAAGCTACACATATGAAGTTAGAATCATCACACTTGGCTTGTGAAAATCCCTAACAACTTACCAGAATGATTGGAAAATTAAGTAGTTCAATAAGCACAAAATTATGAATAATTACCGCAGAACGTAATCAGTTTTATAGAAAATAAATATTGTGTTGTAAAAAAAACATTTTGTGCTGTATTTCTGGTTTTGCGATAGTTTATTAAGTTTATGGTTTGTTTGTGATTTACGTCTATAATTTATAGATTAAAGTAGGATGTCATACTCTTTGGAATAAAATATGGAGATACAAAATATTAAATCACAGTATGTAAGTAAGCGGCCTATAATTTTATTTGTTCAATACCATCGTGAAAATTATGGAATGGATTGAATATTTATATTCACAACTTTCTATGTTACAGCGACACATCGGCATATTTCCGCTTTCCATAAATCTTCGGTCTTCGATAAAAACAAAACTATTATGAATGAATTAAACAGTTTATATTTGATTTTATAACCTTATTTCTCAATATATATATACATATATATATATATATATATATATATATATATATATATATATATATATATATATATATATATGTATATATATATTAGGGTGATTCTTAAAATTCAAAATTTGAAATTTCAGCGGAACACCTTAATGTTCTTAGCCATACAATTTAAGCATATGATTTTTGTTTTATTTTTTGAACTAAGTTTAGTGGTCGCTACCGATTTTCAAAAGATTTTAATTATTTTTTCGAACTACGTTTGATAGTCCTGATATAAATTATTATTAACCTAATAACACAACACTCACAAAAGCAATATTAGGAACATTTCAAACGTCAGGAAAACTCGCCACCCATCCCCTCGCCCCTCCCTTCGTTCTCTGTTACCGGTCGCTGACACGTCGCTTAGTGCCTAAGGTACGTTCTACCAGAGCGCACGTCTTTTATTTTGCGACTCCTCGGTTTACTGTGTGTACGTAATTTTGCAGGTGTGTTCCATATTAGTTATGGCATCTACAAGTACTAGTTTAATTTCTACAAGAAGCAAAACAGTTGTGTGGTTAATCGGACGGATATCACCAGTTCTAACCGAAACAAAGCTGCCATTGACCAAAGAAGTATTGCAGTTATTTTTCAATTGTAAATTTGTGAAAAAATTAAACAACAATGCTGTTGCGGACTCTACTACTTAAGATGTCATGGCTTTGTGGGAAGAAGCAAGCATACCTACTAGGAAAAAACAACTCGTAAAAGAAAAAATACTGAAACACTTTAAACAATGGCAATATATGAAAAAAAATAAAGAAAATAAAAGCAAGAGGTCCGAAGCAATACAACGAAAAGGAAGAACATGGCAGAGTCAACTCGAAGAATACAACTTGACAGCACATTCTGATGCATTGAAAATTATGAAAATTGAGGAAGACAAGCAATTTCTAGAAGTTCAGTGACTGAATAGATCTGGAAAAATTGGTAGTTTAGATAAACAATATTCAAAACAAGGACCGAGAAACAACGAAAAGTGGAGCGGTTGCAAAAATTTAAGCAGCGGGAAGAAGAAAGTGTCAAAAGATTAACTGAAAAATGTACTCTGCCTATTTTATCATCTTCACCATCTGCAATTGGAAGTAGTGACGATGAGAGGTTGATTGTTTCTCCACAGCCAGGGCCTTCGAAGTCTGAAGCACCGCCGGCGAAACGAGGCAGAAAAAAATTATAGACGACCGTTTAGCTAGTAGCCATGACGTTGCTAAATTAAGCGATAGAAAAGCTGCTGTCGTCCTGACGTCTACACTAAAAATTGCTGATTGTGATGCATCAAAATACAACATTAACACTTCTTCTATTCGTCGTCAGCGAATACAACTAGAAAGAAAATAGCACAATGTTTAGTCAGAATTTAAAACGGAAGTGCCTCTCACCGTTCACTGGGATGGCAAGATGTGTGAAAATATCTCTGGCCACGAGAAAGTAGATAGATTGCCCATTTCATTGTTAGGTCAGGCCGTCGACCAACTTCTTAGTATCCCGAAGTTAAGCCGAGGAACAGGAGATGCAACTGCAACGGCAGTATTTGAAACTATAATGAGTTGGAATTTATGTGAAAAAATGAAGTGCATGTGTTTCGATACTACGGCATCCAACACTGGTTCCAGGAATGGAGCTTGCATACCTTTAGCACAAAACTTGGAAAAAGATTTGCTCTGGCTGGCTTGCCGCCATCATATACTCGAAATAATGTTAGAAGCCGTGGTACTTCAGGCATTGGGTACTATGTGAAATATTGGTATGAAGCCCATTCTCCACAATTAGCACCTGGGAACGATTTGCAACTGTTGAAAAATCAATTGTGGTACTTATCTGAATAATTGGTGGGTTTAGGCTTATTTGACGACAGAATTAACTTAGAAACTAAAAAAAAATATGGTAAAAGCATTACAAAATGGAGACTGTTTTAAGCGTATAACATTAGAAATGGATTCAATTATTAACAAAAACTTTGAAAACTTCATCACAAGCAACATATATAGATTGTTTCAGATAACTGGTATGACGCCTGACTTTCTCAAGAACGATGTAGAAACCTGGGATAAAGAAATAAGACAGTAGCTCATAGTATGCGAGTTGTGAATGATATTGCAGAGCGCAGAGGTATAGCAAAGTATAACAAATTACATACCACCGATGAATAACAAAAATAATACCTACTATTATTGGTTAAAGACTATCGAAAAAAGTTTCCTCACACCAAGAAATCTACTCTGTTGTCAACTGAAATATTCAATTACTTGTTTTTGATATAAAGATGACGTTTTGTATGTGTTTGTAAGTGAATTTGATTGATATATTTGAATAAAAAAATAGTCACTAATATGAATTTATTTGTTATTTCCCAAGTTTTACCTTTAGCGGTAGCGACCCCTAGAAGCTGAATAAAAGATTTAGAAAAAATACAAGAGCCCTTTTTCATCTCATAGATTATAATTACGGTTGTCCCTTTAGAAAATAATTTAAAAAAATTTCGCTCAGATAAGAACCACCCTTATATATATTTATATATATATATATATATTCCAGAAAAGACAAAAAAGAAAAGAAGCGACGTTGCGTACGTACAGTTAGGCTACTAGATTCTTTAATATATGGTATGGGAGAGGACGATTTCATATTTGCATAACTGATCAAACTAATAGAACGATTAGCGAACGAACTTATTTAATATTTGCCTGGATCCCTAGTCAGTGTGGCGTAGTGACAATGAAATAGTCTATGCAAAGGCCCGATTCGCCGCCGTGAACGGGGTTCATGTTAGACTAGTAGTTTTATCGAGGATCTCTTTCCCCTAACATACTTTTTGATGGTCTGTGATTAGCAGAAGGCGTGGAATAAACCATCCCAGATTGATATTTTCCAGAAAATGTACTTTCATAGTCTGTTCAAACTGTAATTGCGGGATGGGAGAATACAATCTCAATCATTTCATATTTGCATGCCCCTTAAATGATAAATTTCCTCTGTTTATGTGTAAATTCCAAAATATAATATTAAATTCCCAATCCACATCAGATTCCCCTTATCGTTTTCCAATGAATCTATTAGAACTTATCACTTAATACACAAGAAAAACGATATGAAAATCTAAATCATTGAATGCGTGTTTTTATGCGTTCTAGTTTATATTGATTGTAACAATTATTTAGGTGATATCTCTAATTTTAGACTTTATCTCCTTTTTATTTCATTTTCCAGTAGTTCATGTTACTAATCAAAAAACTGACAAAGTAAACTAGTAAAGTAAAACGCTCTAAGCAACACTAACAGATATTCAGGGAATTATTTGGTTAGTGCAGCCTAACTAAATCATTCTTCAGCACTTTAATTTGACATTAACAAACCTTTTCCCTCTAAAAAAGGGCCAACACCATTTGGAAGAAAAAGAAAGTCTGTTGTCACAGAACAGGTAGGGTATTGTCTATTGTTACTATTGATAGATATTGTCAAACATTTGTCAAAGTAAGATACTTTTGGGTTTTGGGGTTATTTTTTTAATACATGTTGCATTAATTAAACAACGATTACCAATGGACGAAATAATTTATGGAACTTATGAAGGATATTTACTGGGGTTTTTTGTAAATTTGAAACCGTCTTCAACCGTAAGTTAAATCAGCTATTATAAATACGCCTTACTATTATACTATTCTATACTTAAACTGCATTCGTTTAACCTCAAAAGCCATTAAATTATACAATATTAAGGGACATCCTATTATGCCAATTATATTTTAATATAATTTAATTCACGTATTATCTATTTTACGTAAAAACGAAAAGGAATAAAGAAACAAATTCAGTTTAGCTTAAATAAAAAATATAACTTGTTATAATTTTTTCGACTTACTGTTATTTGTGTTGCTGAACATTGAATGTGCAAGTACAAAAAAGATATTTAAATAAAGGATTGCTTAAAGAGACGTCTGTAATTTGACATTTGACAGCCGTTTTGCAATTATCAATACTTTCTAGTGATGACAGAATTATAACGTAACAGGTGGATAACATAATATCTATTGGAAAAAATATATTATGTTATTACGATTTACAGATACTATGTTATTAAAGAACTTTATGCTCAGCTAACATGTTAAAACATTATGTTACGATGGTATTGTTAAGCAGCTCCCTTGCTGAGTAAAGAGAGCGCGAGACAGCATGTTTTCGCATTGCCCTTCGTTTCATATTTAACGAACATAGCCGAATGACACCGAACTTTACCGAAAGATTAATAATTTGTTATTAGAACGTTAAAATTCATACCTGTTATGCGATTCATACCTATTACCGATTGGAATGAACGCATTATGTTATTAAGAACATTACGCTTGGTAACATGTTAAAATATTATATTGCTTTATTGTTAAGCAGTGGCCGTCACTCGTCGTCTGAATAAAAAGAGCAAGAAATAGCGCGTTCCTTTTCTTAAAGCAATTCATTGTTTTATATGTTATTTGTTTTATGCTTTATTCTTTTGTTTCATATTAACAGAACATTACCAAATGACATGGAATTTTTACCGAATGATAATAAACAATTGTTTACTACAAAGTTCAAATCCATACTTGTTATTTGAATTTTGTTTGTTATATTCATTCAGTTTTCACTGTTGATCGCTAACTAACTGCAATTTCTATGAGTTATTGTTTCATCTTGTTCAAATTATCTAGATAGGAAACTAGGAAAATACTATGTGGTTCGAAACGTAATTTTTCACCGTATTGGCCATTGCCTGGTTTTCTTTTAACATAAATTAATCAAATATAGATTGAAACCGTTCACCAAAAAATTACCTATATTCTATCAAAAATCAAATTAAAATTGAACTAGCGTTTCTCCAGTAGTATTTAATATAGATAATGATTATAGTACGCATGTACTATACATATTTTGTATACACATGCAGAATGAAAATTAATTTCATGGAACATATCGTTTAAGAACGTATTGAACAAATATTATTCTCAATAATGTCCAATAACATGTTATTTTTTAACAGGTATTATACTATGTTATTGAATAATGATGTTATTCCTTATAATAGTTATGGGGAAATAACAGTTATTTCCATCTCTAATACTTTCAGAGTGCGGTGTGTGATTTTGAATCTGCGATGCAATATCGATACTAATAGGGAAAAATCTTTGTAAATTAGTTGACTAAAGTTTATTTTTCTTTAATTACCTTTTTGTGTAACACGAAATAAGTCTATGACGTTATATAAATAAGTCATAAGCACTTTTAAAGTAATCCTCTAAAGGTAATTTTTTTTTATTTTCAATGCAACTACCTATTTTGAATACCTGATTTCGGCCGATTGCCCAAGACAGTTTTGTGCTACATTTTTTTTTGATGTAAGAATAATAGTGCAACATCTTATATGGACATTGTGTCGTTGTCCTCACTGAAACAAACGCATTTATATATATATATATATATATGTATATATACACACACATGTGTGTATGTATGTGTGTGTGTGTGTACGTGTATATATATATATATATATATATATATATATATATATATATATATAATATGTATGTATACATTGTGTCATCATTCTCATTGAACATGTTTAAAAAACTTTTTTTTAATATCTTTTATGTATATTCTTATTTAAAGAAAGAAAAAAGTGAAATTTTCATTGGCACATTACATTTATACCGTAGGTGAATTTGATACATACTGACCAAAATTTTAATTATCACGTAGGTCATTTAGAGTAAACTATTTTTACCTTTTAATTTCAAAAGAAACATTAGAATACTTATGTAATGCTCAGTCCCAAATTATTGTCTCAATACTTAGTCCCATTCTAGCTTACTTTGACAAAACAAATAGTAAGTAATAGATTTGAGGGGTTTTTTCCAGGGTTGTTCCAGGTTTTTTTTTGTAGAAAATACTGAAACTTCATTTCATTTTACATACACGTAGAAAATATTGGAGAATATTTTCAAGTTGGTTTATAATTATTATTTTTCTCAAATCAAACTAACAAGCTTCAGAAAAACACATTTTATCCATGCATTACTAAAAAATCATTACTTAGTAAAACGAGCCAATATCCTTTTTAAAAAGATAGCCATAAAAAGTAGTGAGATAAAAACAGTCAAAGTGTAGATGACTGAATTAGAACTTTAAAATGTAGATTTATTGAATATTATATCACCACACTGAACTTGGCGATGGTGGATAACTTTCAGATCACCAGAGTTACGGAAAGAGAAAATTTTAGTGATTTACTAGATCCTATCATATCAAAGCAAAGTAAGAGAGATAAGAATTTGTCGTGGCCAAGTTCATTATTCTGATAGATATTTAATAAATCTTGATGCAAATCTCCAACACAGTCGTGTACACTTCTTTGGCAGACCTCTGCAAAGATTTTGGATGCTTTTATCTCACTCACTACGTTTTATGGCTAACTTTTTAAAGAGGAACATGACCATTGTCACAATAAAGTTTTTTATAATGAAACATTTAAATATAATTACCAGTGATAACATTTTGAAAATAAAATACGATCTGCTATTGAAAAATAAATTATTTAGTCCGTAATAAAGACCCAAACAAAAAAAAAAGCATGCGAAACCATAACAAATTTCTTTTTTCCCATGCAATCATATTGCATGTTGTTTCGCATTATTTGTGTACATTATTTTGAAGTTGGCACACTGTTTTTCTGCCGATTTCTCGAAAACCGTTGGTCATAGCATACTGAAACCAGCAGTAATCAATTTTGTATTTGAATGTTTATTAAGTATAACTGTTATTTATTTTTCAAATTTGCAATGCAAAGTCAAATGGCATTGCCATTACCTTATCATTTTAACCAACAGCACACAAATTTCTGAAAACTGAGAATTTTCTTCAGCAGATTCAAAAACAACTTGTCAAAAATTATTACGTCTTTTTTCAGTGGAAATTTAATAGATGTGCGTGCACCTATTATATATATAACGCATAGAATATATATATATATATATATATATATATATATATATATATATATATATATATATATGAACTTTTCATACAACCGGTGGAGTCCTAGTGAAAATTACCATAACCTAAGTTATGATTGTTTATAAGTAGTAAAAAATTGTTATAAAATTTATAAATGCAAAAGATATTAGGCTGCAAGAAGCAGATAAATATATCCATTAGATATATATATCCATTTCAAATTCTTTGCAATAATATGTTTTCAGGTTCTTAAGTTGGAACAATCATTTGCCATACAATCGCACACAAGTTCTGTAAGATGTACGGACACATCTCCAAAATTCCTTGCATCGGGGGGTACAGATGATAAAGTTATTATTATTGATTTGAAGACACGTAAGGAACATACAGTATTGATGCACCACAATGGAACTGTAAACACTGTAGCCTTCACTCACAATGGGAGTCATTTGTTAACCGGAAGCAATGATGGGTCGCTTTCTATACTGAGGGTTGGAAGTTGGCAAGTTGAAAAAAAATGGGTAAAAGCTCACAATGGTTAGTAAAATTGTGCACTTTATTTTTTTCATGATACAATAATTAAGGAAATACTTCAGGGACAAAGAGCCATAGAGTTAACACTGTACTGCGCCACCAAGTTAATGTCACTATTTATCAGACAAATACATGTGACACAATGTTGGTGCTATCAAATGTCGGTGACATCACATATCCATAAAAATAATCCTTTACAAATATTCACAAATTACATAAATTTCACAAAAATAGAAAGTCAGGATTAAAAACTATCAATATTTTAATGTTTTAGGATCTTTCGAAAAATGTCAACTACAGGTTGTAAGGTCTAAGGGAGACCTACCAGTACTGAACAAAAGAACAATTTTATTATGTTGTGTTAACATTTTTATTATGTGGTGGATTAAAGCTACATCTTAATAACACTTTAAAGGTTAAATGTACATGTTTATGTACATTTTATTTTGACAGACAATTTAAAAAACCAAAACAGTGCCGAAATTGGAAGTTTTTTTAAAATTTACCTTAAACTGCAGCAAATTAAAGAATGATTCGCTGAATGAGCCTTAATATAAAAAATAAAAAGTTACATTTGACTAACCACGAGAGAAGATATATAACTAATATCTTCTCTCGTGGTTAGTCAAATTTAACTTTTTACATAAATAAACATTGTTAAGATATATGTAAAATGTATTTGATTGGAAATCAAATACATTTTGCATATATCTTAAGAATGTTTATTTATTTTTTGAATGTAACTAATATCTTCTCTCGTGGTTAGTCAAATTTAACTTTTTACAGTCCCATACTCAAACTACCACAGATCCTTATAATTTTGTTACATCCGACTGTCATAGTCTGTAGACGTAATTTAAAATTTCAAAAGTATAGGAATTATATAATTATAGACCTATACTTTTGAAATTTTTAAAGTAAATGCTTCAGATCACAATTAATATGCAAATCAATCACTTCTCTTTTAATCTACCTCTATTTTTAAATTATAATCTTTTAATCTACTATGGATGTGGACATTTTTTTATGTATTTCATCATTTGATAGGTATTTTCAAAATAATTAGGTTATTAATATTTTTTTTGACTTTGAAACCTCATTTCCAAACTGTTAAGCTTCGAAAGGATTTGTAATGTATGGGGACATATAAGTAATTTTTGAACAGATGCAAAAAGATCTTGAAATTTGTCTAAATTAATTTTAAAAGAAATGGGCATACTCTATTAAAATTGATTCAGGCAACTTGATTTAATAAATTTATTTTGTCAAATAATTACAGAACCTTACTTCTGCATATTCTAGAACACACTTGACTGATATTTTACTCTTTACATACAAATTTATAATATAATATTAATATTGAAATTTATATTATGTTGATTTGCAGCATAAATTATTTTATACAATCTTTAATTAACTATATTGATATTCTCAGGCTCACCTGTTACTGCTATTGCAATTCATCCATCAAACAAATTGGCACTCTCTATTGGTGGAGATAAATCACTCCGAACATGGAATTTAGTGAAAGGACGACCAGCTTTCACAGTTAACTTAGCAAGTAAAAATGTTAATCTAGCGCATGACATAAAATGGGCACCAGTTGGTGACCGCTTTGCCATAATAGCACAGCAAACTGTGGATATTTGGACCATAAAAAAAGCAGGCATAGAAAAAAGAATTACATGTAATTCAAAACCCACTTGCGTGACTTGGATAACAGACGAGCGAATTGGAGTAGGATTAGAAAATGGTAATATTTTAATTATCACGATCACAGATACAAAAGCAAATACGTATAAAGGCCATGGTCAAAGAGTGAAATGCATATTGTTTAAGGAAAATATTTTATATACGGCATCCAGTTCTGGTGAAGTGAAATTATGGAGTTGGGCAAATAATAGTTTGACCGAGAAGTGTGCCCATTCCAGTGGTTGTCGTGTAACTTGTTTGTCGTTGAATCTTCAAAATCAGTTTATTAAAAAAGAGGCTACAGAAAATGAAGAAAGTGTTTTAAAACAGAACAGTAGCAATGATGAACTAGAAAATGAAGCAGATTCAGATATTGAACAGGTGGAAGAATTAAATAAACTGAAGAGAAAAGCTCCATTCGTAACGGTAACATATGAAGAGGATATTCCTGAAAAAGGAAATCCAAAAAAGAAACGATTTAAAAAGAAGAAAGTGAAAAAAAATGTTTGAGGTTATCTTTTAATTACTTAAATACAACTTCATGGTCAAGTTTTTAATTCTTTTCCTCAAAGTAATTGGCACATTACTTACCTACATTGTATTCCTAACACATGCTCTAAATCTGAAAGTTTTGTTACAATATAAGCTGAAATTGTTCTAGAGGGCAGTGGCTTCTCGTGTCTTGTCACAATTCATTTGAAAGTTGTACACCTAATCAAATGTACCTATTTAAAAATATTCTTAATGATCAGACTAAAATACAGAACATTACTATTTCCACAGCCACAATTGGGCACTGGAGCCGCCAAATCATTATCATATTAACACAATCGGCTTCCTCACCATTTACAGAAATCTGTGCTTAGAGTATGAAATATTTTATAACAAAAGCCTTTACTTTTAAGGAAAATTATTACGTGTACTGTGAGATAATACCATCAAGAAAGTCAGAAAAATAGTTTTCTATTTTTAGATGGCATCATTTTGTCATTTAGTAAATATTGGTAATTTTTACAAAATAGACCAAAAATAAAAGCTCCTTGTCAGAATGTACCCTTAAATAACTCAAAAAAATTCAAAAGAATACTTATCTCGTAACTATATTAACCCTTGAGAAGTACAGTGGCACGAAATGAAACAAGCAAACAAATTCAAGTTACAATTATACTAATACAGAGGATTCCTGAATTTTTTTAGGTATTTCTAAAAATCATTTCCGAAGCGAGAAAGGACCACATGAAAAAAATTTTGTTTTAAAGCAATCTTCGTAGAATGACCATCGACAGCAGACATCCCTCTTCAAAACATTGTACCTAAATATAATATTACATTTTTTTTGGAAAACTCCTATTCAAAAAGGAGGTTCTTAATTCGACATATATACTCATAAACTAACCCGGAGAAGTGTTGAACAATTTTTATAATTCTTTTTTTGTTTTGGCCCCATTAGATATGGTCAGGACTTATGACAGATGATTGACTATGAAGGTATCCTAAGAAATGTGAACTCATTTTACATGTCTTTATAAGAATTTAGTCGCTCATGGTGGTCAGGGTCTGATGATAGAGCTGGAAAGTTGTGACAGAAACCCCCAATGAGGAGTAGATTCACAGAGTTTAATTTGCATTGACCGGTCTTTCATCACATATAGTGGCCAGGGTGTAATGATGGAGCTGGAAGGTGGTGACAAAAACTTCTCTGTGGTGAGAAGTAAGTTCATCGACTTAGGACTCATTTGACTTACCTGATGAGTCTGTTGGTCACAAGTAGTGACAAGGGTATGATGTTGGAGACTAAATGTGGTAAGGACATCCACAGTGGTGAGGAGTAAACTCAGTGAGTTTGAACTCACTTGTCTTGAAGTAAGCAAGAAAGTAACAAAATAAATTGGTAGGTTGTACACTCTGTTCTGTGGTTGTAAGTATAGATACACCAAAGGAATGAAGCAAATAATGTATCGGTGTGTAGGAAAATATACATAGATAGGAAAATATGTAAAGATATATTCAAAGGCATGCAAAAATTATCATATTAAGAAGGAAGGTATAAATATATTTACGCTCATTAAACTCCGCATATACTTGTATGGATGTCAACAAATGGGGGATTATTGAATTCTTCATAAGTTCGTAACATTCTGAATAACATAATAAACAAGCACTAAAAACGATTTAAATAATTATTTTTGATATGTCAGTATTACAATTTTTTTGGAAATATTGTGTTTATATTTTTTTTTTCATTATTTGAATAAGTATTGTTATTGACAATTAAGACAATGGCGACGAAGTTTGCCTGGCATCAGTCCGGTAAACCGCTCTGCCGGGAAAACTGAAAGTAAGGTGTCATTTTTTTCATTCTGTTAAATTTAAGAATAGAAATAGAAGAAAATCTTTAAATAATTAATTTCTATGAACATAAGATATCCATTTGCATATCAATATGTTGTTATTGCAACCCGAATAAAGTTTCATAAATTTTCTGCTTGAGTAGAATATGATAGAGCATGTCAATAAAACATATTTTTATTCAAACAAATCTTGTACCTTTCATCCTTTTGAACAAAATGTATAATTTAAAATAAATAAAAAATGCTTACAATGTCATAAAAGTACGTCTTTTAAAAATAATAGTTCGAAATTGCTCTCTGATTTCTATAATAGACCTAGAGGGAAACAAAAATTAGCGAAAAATCATTAAATTTAAATATTACTTATTTTTTACTAGAAATTTTTGCAAATAACATTTCCTTATTATGCTCCTGAAAAATGCATTAATATTGAATTACATTAATTTTACAAAAACTAAAAACAGTTGGATCAAAGTGGCCCCTGAAATTGGATTTAGACCCATCCGTTTATTATTTTCTCATTTCAGCTTACATGTTTATTTCACAAACTTGAAGCGGTTCCATCCAATCCATTTTGCCTATATGAATTTAGCTACATGATAATGCAGGAAATTCTGCAATCTTAGTATGGGCTAGCATCTTACGTCACTCTAAAATTCATGTTTTATGCTTTGGTTTTAAGTTTTCCACATTTTTACAGCATCTGAAAAGTATCTGGTCATTTATTTTGAAAAATCCGTCCGCTTTCATTTACCTTTCATATAGTATTAATTCACTTACTCAATTCTATTATTTGTAAGAATTCCATTGTGGATTAACGCGCCCGGCAAGAATACACAGGTGAAATTCAAATAAAGTATATTGGCAAAAGTTTAAAAAAAAGAAGGAATATTAAACAAACAATATAATTTTATATATTTTTCGTTTTGAAAACAATGTAAGGATGTATAGTTCATCTATCGGCATAGCGAGAGTATATGACTATAAAGCATTATTTGAAACTGTTTCTGATTCCTTTCGGATGTTTATTCTCCTTGAAAGAAGATACGATTCTACATAACCTCCCTTCGTCTGAATTCATCTCTTATTATAAATTAATCATAAACAAATCGAATAATATTTTTTCTTACTTTATGGTTATGCATTTGTATTCCATAGAGTAAATATTGTATTCGGTTTATTTTTCAATCTATGGTTTCGTATTACAAAGTTTGTCAACCTTAAAACAATGGCACCAACATTGCTTTATAAACAAAAATGAATGTTACTAGAAAAGCTGCGTACGCATATTACGGGCGACGGACGCGACTTCAGCCGATTGCAGCCGAGTACATATTTTGTACAATCGGTCAATTAATCGGCAATCACTATGGCGTACGTATGCTCGACCGGCGACACATTTCCATTACATTTAAATTCTCTGTGTAAATAATAATGTGGCTGTGCTAAAATATTCGCAATCGATTCACTGACAAATTCTTTGTTATGTTGAAGTTGTGTTTAACAGTACGAGTTTTGTAAAAAACTGTCAAATGGTCTGGCCGCGATTATTGACGTTGTATTATATCAACTTATGTGTCTACGGAAGGCTTCCGTGTTGTGTTCTGTTTGTGTACGCTTTTTGTGGGCGTGAATCGGGTGAAAGGTGTTGTGAAATTTGAGAATAAGTATAGTTTTTGTGATGAATTAAATTGTTTGTTAAATAGTGATTAATTGACAGTCCAACACTACTTCGGCAATATAACCAGCTGATAAGGTAACGTATAATATCCACCAATAAATCACCCTCGTTACCTGGTTTATGCACAGGAACAATGTTAGAGTTTTGCAAATAACATATGTCATCTTGGCAATCCGAATGAACAGGCGAAGGCTGCTGTCTAAATTGAAATATATTTTTTACAGAAGTATATAATAAAATTCCGGCTTTTTCATTAAAGTATTTATATTTTCTTGAAGAACAAACACAATCGATTATTGTTTTAGTTAACTTTTAAAAAACCATTTCTGTAAACTTGAATAATTTAAAAAAATATTTACCGGTCATTAATAATTTCTTGATATACAAAACAGAGATATAAATTGCGTAAATTCCTTTAAATTTTTAAAATATTGAAATTTCCCTATGTCCAAGCGTTTGATTAATTCTTTATAAAATACTGTTCAATTTAGGTTAATATTAAGCACATTTTATCATATGTTTACACATGTTCTGTTATGTTTAACAATTGGCTACTATTGTCAAATCATTGCTTACGGTCTATTGACAGGATAAAATATCACGGTCAGCAGCCGCGTATCTACATCTTTATATTCAAACTCTATAACTTAAATTTTAGGACATTTTAAAAATGTATTTAATAGATTGAAGATTATTGTGAGTAATTCGGTGATTGAGGGTAATTTAGCAAAGTTCTAAGTAACACTGCGTAACAACCGCCCCACGTGTTTGATTTTTAACGTAACGTTGCAGTGTAATAAACGTCAGCTGTTCTCACAATACATAATTCCTACGCAATATTTAGCACACATGACCGTCCAAATAAAATTTGTTGTTGATTCACGCCAAATGTACCTATTTTATTTAAATTTATGAGTTCATATATCAACCGGTTATAATCGGTTCGAAATTTGATACAATTGTATAGTTATAAGCTACCTACCTTTGAGGCATAGACTTTATGATTGACCTCTAAAATTGCAAAATAGCATAATTATTTTTCAATGTAAATAATATAATTATACTTAAGATTAGTTACCGAACCTAACCAGTGTTTATAAAAAATAGGGTCAAAAAAGCTACCACGTTCACAATACTACATTGGACATAATTCATTTTAAAAGTAAAAAGATCAACATTATGAGACATAGAAATAATGAAGGCTGCATTGAATGGCGTTAACGGCTGGCAAAACGGATATGAATGGAGGGGGGAAGTGTGGCCATGAATCCAGGCCTTTCATATTAGAATTGGTGGTATATCCTGGCAGAGAGCCAGATCAGCAGTTTGTGGAAATCGGAGATGATAGATATGCGATCACGTTACGAATGCCAATTTAATAATCGCTTGGCTTTTTAAGTCATTCATGACAGTTACTTTAATGGAATAAATAAAATAAACGAATTTAATTAGTTGCGTAAATCTACCTGTCCGGAAGTGGAATTTGAATAATGAACACGATTGTTTACATATTTTATTGACATTCGTATAAAACGATTTAATCGTGCCGGCAAGAGCTTCGTCACGCCATAGTAAAGTATAGATTGTATGATTGCTTACATAGTGTCACTATGAGAGAATTTTTTTTATTTTGAACCCCTATTTAAAAAAGTTCACGATATTCACAACCACTGTGTTATATCTATTATACCTTCACACTGTCTGCAATAGTCAGAGTAAGCAAGGACAACGAAATACCATAAAATTCTGTATTGACAGATTATCTTTCGTCCCTTCATTCTCAGACGCGCTGTCCAATTTGTTATTTGGCTTCAATTTTTTTTCTTTTTTCTACATAATGTCACGCAAGATCCGAATACTGGAATCACAACTCTATCGGCAAACTACAGTTCGACAGGGATACCATTTGTCTCATCGGTTGAAAGCCATTTTCTTCAGAAGTCGCTCACTAACGCGTTTGAAAGTACTGCTACAGTTTTAGGACTCTAAACGCGAGAAGTCATTGAAGTCAAACGGTAATGGCGGATATGCCATTTACGGCCATCTAGGCAAGTTAAAATAACCTGGCTAGAAAATGATAAAAGAGTATTGTTTTGTATTAAATTGTTTTTCGATCTTACAGTTTCCTACTTATTTCTCAACATTGATGTTCATGCAGTAAGCACCTTTCACCCATATGGTTCTACACGATTAATCTGAAAACGAACATAGTGTGACTACGTCTGTTGCGGGTTTGAGATTCAATCTCTGTCGCGCTGTAACTACATCGGTTATCTTATCTCCGCAGTTAAAAGCTAGTTAATTTGTGTGATATGGGAATAGTGTTTTTTTTTCTTTAATTTATTTTGAATTTATGTTTGTCGAATTGAAAGATACTAAAGTCCTATATATATTATTCTGTAGCATTACGCCGAAGATCAACTTTTTTTTTAATATCGCACCGATTGGACAATACAATATATTTACACAATATATATCGCATCAAGATCTGTGCAAAATGGCACCGTTACGCGACGCGTTCAATTTGATTGTCATATTACTGAGACGAGCGTTGCCTGCTGGTTACTCTAACGAGTGCCCGTGACATGTTACAGGACAACTTCATCCAATGCGTTTACTTTTACATGTGTAAACAATAAAAATATCTCCTTCTTACATAAACAATTGGCCACCGTGATCAGATCACCTCAAATTCGTCTGATGTAATTTTTTTTTAACATGCGCAGTGAAAAAAGAATCCGTAATAAATTTGCCATGTCCGTCTGTCTGTCACAGCCTCATAATTTCTACAGTTTTAGATCTATGTATGTGTATTAAATTTTTTAGTAAAATATTTAAAAAAGAATGTATCTGTCCTCCCAATTCAGGGTTAACTTTCGGCCAGTCCGATAAGATTGCTCGAAATATTTCAGTGTATTTTTTAACTCAAAAGTTTGGATCATCCCCAGATTTTTTTCAGTATTTATGCATCAGGTTGTAGAGTTGCAGTGTTTTTAGTTTTGAGTGTTATATTTTTATCTTTTTCCGATAAATGTAATCGCCTACCGGTAATATAATATTAAAATTATTTGATTATTAAGTCACGCCATATTTGAATGTGGCTGTATGATCAATAAGATTGGATAAGTTGGTTAATCTTTTGTTATGGTGTATAGCCATCCATATATATTTATTAATTAATTTATCTTTACATAAAAAACGGCAAATTAATGTGAGTCCACTTCGGTATGAAAACATGGCCGTTTATACCGCTGCTCTCACTATTGGCATACGTTATAGATAAATTATAAGCAAAACAAAGAATCTAAAGATTATTGGGTCCTGGCTCCTTGATTCATATGTGTCTAGTGCCATAACATTTTAACACAAACGGAAAAGGAGCCAACAGATCGCTAGGTTACTGACAATTTATCCTAACATGAGAAACCAACTTATTTGCACGTTATACAATTAATAACCAATGCCAAGTTTTCACTATTTAATTTATATTTCATAAATAATCATTCTTATAATTGCTAATGATCGGTTCTCAAAGGTGATGAAAGCTTATTGAAAAATTAAATCATAAATATACTTTTTTTAGTGTCAAAATGGCTTCTTGAAGTACATCGCCATATTACTCTGTTAAGGTATGCGATATCAGTTTTTCTTCTTCCTAGAGGATTCTATTACGAGTTGTAAAAATAATAGGTACGTACACCTGTTAAAAATACTAGGTCGTACGCGGTACACATACTTGCTTGTCGGGTGTTTTGTCGAGAGCACGCGATATAAACACTCGTCATAAAGTAGCCAATATTTTTTTGCTTGTTACATATTGGGATTTCTCATATTTCGGTCCTTCACTTATTCGAATGAAACTAAACAAAAAGTTACAAATATAAAATGTAATGGTTATTGTTCTATTGTTATAAAACCTTTTGTCACGGGTCTTCGGAGACTGAATGAACATTTGCGCGCCAAATGCCAGTATGCAATGGAGTTTAGACAGTCTACAGAATACCGAATATGAAGCAAGCACAAAGAACGAGTATATGAGAGAGACATGTTACAAATATCAGCCTATTATAGGGAAAGTTTTTGTTTCATTCTTTCCTAAGAAGGGATTTATACGATGAACTGGATAGCCTGCGAACGTCCGTAATCGCTTGGTTTATTTTGCCGTTATAGTAGTTGAGTCATTATAACGAGAGATAGAAAGCTGCGTATTTTGTAACAAGAGTCTGTGGAATATACGCTAGTACGGCCGTTCCACGCAAGTATTTGGTATTCGTACCGATTAGAGAAATATACCCCACCTCTATTACCCTGAATTACCTTATATGTAAATTGGGAATGAAAAAAAGTAATTACTGCATCCCGTCGATTGGGGCGTTATTAGACAGGTATCTCAAAACTTAACTGAGATTCGATTGTTAAGTCTTGTTAAGATTGTTAATATTAAGCTTAAAAACGATGGCAACGAGTACAAAGCGCCGCGCCTCTCCCCTTCCCCATTGTCAAAATGAAAAAAAAAATGTTGGTGCAAGCGTTTGATTAGAGCTTTCAATTAAATTTATTTCGGTTAATTTACATCAACCATTTCAAGAGACGTAGACAATTAGAGAATTCTTTTTTATGCATGTTCCGACATGCACTTAGCCCGTTTTTTGTATTTAAATTGAATTATAGAATTGAATAATTCGATTGCTCGATCCAGCAAGTTGCTAGAACCTTCAAAACTATAAATATAAATAATGTAAATATAGTTTTCAATAGCAATAAATCTGAGGGTAAAGAATTATATAATCACTTTCAGAATTATTAAGACACTTGTAAGTTTGAAAGAGGATTGTGAACAAAAATTCCAAAAATGTCATTGTAAAGTTTCAATTTATTTTATATTTTGGTTTCCCGTCTAGTTGCAAATAGCAAAAATTCATTAGGTACTTTGAAAAACTTTTGGCAATGGATATGGCTTTATAAATTGTAACCTGTCTCGTTAAATATTTAAGCGTCTAGCCACACAGAGTGCGATTTGTTGTGGTGGTTTACGGATAAAGATTTCCGGCGATCAGATTTACGTAAATTAGTTTTTTAACGGAGAACCACGACAAAACGCCCCTGAGTGGCAAGTGCAACACTAATTTACGAAATATAAAGCAGCGATCTGACCGCCGCAATATCTGAGAAACATAGAAACTATATATGTTTTTGGTCGCAAGGAATTTGTTTCCTGATGGTTAAAGCTCGTGCAATGAGCGTCCTGCAACTAAAGATATCGGAAGATGCGCGCGGGTCGCTGCGAGAGCGGGCCGTGCGCGTCTTCCAGTCTTTGCCTGCAACGGAAAATCATGTCATCTGGACATTTTGATAATTTCATGACGGTATTATAAAAAATTATTTAAACTTTTATATGTATTTCACGATGAAGAATTCAAATAATTTCTTCGCTGTCATCAATACTTTAGTTATAATTTTGATTTAAATAATTAATTTTTGCCAATAATTCTCCTTAAATCAGCTACATAGTTATTTTACATATCTAATTTTATTTTATGCTTTCAACTTATTTTTGGATGTAAGTACAGTAGGACATTCATTTTCCAGTTTTCCATGTTTTATCAATAGATGTCTATTAGACAGAAGACTATTACTTTATTTTACAATTACTTATAATTTTAAACTTCTTAGATACCCTATTAGGCGGAGTAAACTATGTTTTATGCATACATTTGTTTAATACCAATGTTGCGAAAGTTTAGTGTCCGTCACATAGCTGAACGATTTCGTGTATTATTTATAAGGGTTAGAGTAAAAAGATGTACTTACACATAAGTGGGATGCGACGGTCAAAGCAGTCTGTCGAAGTGAGCGAGACCAGCGACAATGAACTTAGTATTACAGGAAAAGAATATAATTTGAAAAAAAACTGGTCGTTTTTGGAATATAAAACCGAACAATAAATAAAGAGCAAAAAATAAAATAAAACGTGTAACCATAATATAAAACAAAAAACCTATCTTCGCGCATATATTATAATTTTAATAACAAGAACTAATAATGTAAATCTAATGACAAGTACATGAGTACATAATAACTGTTTAAAAATGTTTTAAAAAATAATCAATATCGATTATTCTTTTAATGTGTAGCCATGCATTGCATTAAATTAATTAAAAACGGACGATTAACTGACTTGTCAAAATGAATGCTTTTTCGTTTTTTTTTTCAATTTTACGTGACTTTTTTCGATGACTGCGGGCTTGCCAGCTTCAAGGATTAGTATGATATATTTTTGATGAAGGATACAACGAGATATAATGGGATATGGCGGGGGCTCGGAGAGTCCTGTAGAAATAGCAATTACAAACTATTATGAAACATAGTGTGGTTTTCATAAAAAAATATAAGATTTCTTATTTGGCTGATTGACGATTTAAATATAACTTTTGTTTGAAGATGTTTTTCCATTATCTCTATTTCCCCACAATTTTGTCGGTCTCATTTACGATACTAAACACTAATTAAGCAACTAAGCTCAATTTTGCATCTTCAACTTTCTCTATTTATAAATCAATAACAATTTGTTATATCTCCTCCCTGTACTTACAATTGTACGTTGATCAAGGCTATAATACTAATAGCCTTGACCGACTTACAGTGCTGGCCAAACTTACAGTGCTGGCCAAAACGCTTTGCAAGACATACGTTAAATACAGAACAATATTACACATTTAATTGGTAGAATGAAAGCAACTACTAAATTACAAAGATAAAGCGACCGAAGTCTTAGAAATAGGATTTACTAAGCCAAGGGTAAATCCCACGGTGAGCCTTTGTATTTAAATTAAATTTATTGCATCTTATCTTATGTTTCAGACCAATATCATATTCAGACCCAACAAACATTTTTTATTATAAAACAAACGTTTGAAAGGGGAAAGTCGTGATGGGAATATAGAGACAGTTAATTAAAATAAGTTAGAATACAAAAATTGCGTTGCTTTTTATTTTTCTTTAATTCATAAAATACATGACAATATTTTTGCTAATATGTGACATCTCTATTTGTATTCTCAGGGCTAAGAAACATAATTATTGTGAGAATTAACAGTGCATTTTAAAATAATGATTACCATGTTTTAAATATACAAATAGATTTAAAAAAATAAACGAAACATCCGGATCCCCTTTACCTAATGACAGGGCACGTAAAATAATAATTATCTTACGTTTAATTGTTGTAAATTAAGTACTTTTAGATAAATATTTTAATATGCTAATTAAAAAATCAAATAGAAAATTAAAAGGAGTAGGCGAAAAACATTAATACCCAAAAATACTAAATTAAAGGAAATTTCACACAACTAAATAGACATATTTTTATCCCCTCTAACATTACAAATCTTATCCATTGTCAAATTATTAAAAGAAAAGTAATAAAATCATGACAAACAACGTGAATGGAGTAATTATAATTTTCAAGTAGAGAGATAATGTGACTTGAGCCCTAGATGGCGCCGTGTTTTTGATTGTCGTTGAAACGTATAGAACTGTCAAGAACTGTACATATTTGAGTATCTGAGCAACGTCTTTTGTTGTGAAAGCATCTACTGCAATGGATGAATTAGTAATTTTTTTTCATTTTTCCAAGCATTGATTCGAAAAATGAGATAAAACAGGTCTTCACTTTTAAATTAAACTGTTGCTTTATTCTTATTTAACTCGCCTCGAGAAATAAGAAAAAAAATATACATTGCTTTGATCCTCTGATTGGCATTAAGAGATTGCTCTCGTAGCAATAAGTCTGCCATATGTATCAATTAGATACATTAAAGTACATAAATAAATAAATATTTCTTAAAGTAATCAGACATACTGTTAAGCGTTTGTTAATTTATCAATTTTGACTATTCAAATTCTAATACTACGGGCATGAAAGATAAAAATAGCACGTGAAGTTTTTAAATTTATATTTGTATGTTTTAATTGTTTGAAAATCTGTAGAAAGATTTTTGTTTCTTCTGTTTATAATTATTACATCCACACTGAACCAAGTTTATATGAAAATTATATTAAAATTCCGAAAACATCCTTTTAGAAAACGGAAACCGGCAATTTCTATGTTTCAAATTTAAGGTATCAACTCCAGTTGGCGCAGCACTGGCTAGTGTTCTTGTTGCCAACTTTAAGCTGTGTTCGTTACAGTGCCCATAGTGTTCGGCTATTCAGCTGTTTTTAAGCTGTACGTGTTACAGTGCCCATAGTGCTTGGCTACGAGCTTGTAGCGATCGGATATCCACTCTCTAACACAAGTTACACCTCACTTAAAATGAATATATCCCCCTCTCGGACTCTATATGCAAGTTAAAACGAAGCAAAGTATTGCTCGAAAATTTTCATGGTTCGCAGTCGCGTTGTAATCTATTAACGAACAAATATATAAATACATTTTCGCATTTGTAATATCAGTTAATATATATCTGCAGGTTGTATTACCTGTCATGCTTTGCTAAAATGGCTTTAGTACGTAGTATAACAAACCATTTGCTTTATATCTCCCTAAATTCAATAAAAATCGAAACGAGTCGTATTCCACAACGAAATTTTCGTCAACATTCACCAAAAGAGGCGTCAATTCAATATTGAAAATACGGGAAATGTACATTTTCGTTGTTTAGATTCTATTTACGCTCTGAACAATGGTTACGACGCTTACGTCATTCGCACTCAATATTGTTATCTTCTATACTCTTGATTCTCTTAGTTTAATATGACTGTATGGCGTATTACGTATATACTGGGTCTTTGTTCTTCCAAGCGAATATCTTCCAGGCTAATTTATAGGTTTCCTAATAAAATTCTACTGACCTTTAAAGTATCGCTAGGTCTGCTCAGCATGGCTTTACAGTTCTTGCAATTTTAGAGCTATTCGCATGAAATTTTGTTGGCGTTTCTTTATGTGATAGTCAAAATGAATATTCAGCAAAATTAATAAATGTAGTGATGTCAATTTCTTTTTATCGCACACGTCATCGAGTATCATCTGTTAGACCTGCCTTTTGAGATTCTTTATACTTTTTTTTTGGTTTGAAGCCTTGTTTACCAATTAGTTATTATAATTAATTAGAATACGAACGATTGCTTACTTTCCACTTTTGTAATTTTTTAAAGGATGAAAACAAAACCTCAAAATTCTCGAAAGTAGCGCTTGGGCACTTCATTACTGGAAGTGATATCGGTATGACCGATAGGGTCCTATCAAAATGTAACGATTTTTCTGCAGTTGCTGAGAAAACAATGTAATCATCCAATTTTTTATACCGATTTTACATTTGTAAGCGCTGGCAACCCTTTTTTATGATTTACGGAGAATAATACCTCGATTCTAAGATGTAATGGTAAAGTCTGTTCCCGATATCTATTGGTGAATACATTGTTTCGTACAATCCAACATTTTTATTTTGGGAATTTTCCGAATTAATTTGCTGGTCTTTATATTGGCATTTGTCATTCGGATAATGAGCTTGACGTGACGACATTGTTTTTGTTTTTGTAACGAGTATTTAATTTTTCAGTAAAATTTTGTTTTGTAAAAAAGAGCAGGAACATGGGCTTTGCAAAATCATCTAAAGTACAAACACTCGGTTGTTATTCTTTCATACTCTTACAATTTATTTACGTAGATATTGTAATATTTGTAATAATTTAACTAATTTCCGCTACGTTTCTGACTAAGTTTCCTTTTCCGCAGATGTGAGCGTGAACTAGGTCTATCTATACATAACCTTGTCAAGAGATTCAGATTCGCTTGAACTCAACCTATTATTTGCTGGAGTGCCTACATGAAAAAAGAGCTATTAAAATGTATTTTCCAGAGTTAAGAAGCCGGAATTTTGACAATTTTTTATTTTGACCAGTAGGAAATTATATAACAACTGTTGAGGTTTTTGAAACTTTTAGAAGAGGTAACAAAACCAACAAGTTCTACATATGCACCTATATCAGATGTGATTCCAACAACAGCTATAATATCTGTATACCTGATTAAAGATGCACTGAAATTTTGTCTGCGAAAGACGATTGACAATGGATGTCGGCTTTCATGTGTCAGGCTGCATTCGGGTTGTTTACTTAAGCACCTACTCCACCTGCATCACTCTTATTTCGCCAACATTACATACGTTGGCGAAATAAGCTTGAAGGAGGAAAACTTCATTGCTCGATTTAAAATATGCCTGGCGCCATCTATTGATGTGCGTATGTATACTTTACGTTTCTATTATTACTGCGCGTCGGGTACATAGGTACTTTGTTATTGTTGTTCTAATGTAGCGTAATTGAATTTTTGAATGTATTAAATTTGCATACATCTGATGGAGTGAACCAATTGCGATAAAATAAAAACTAAATGATACTTCTGTTGATTGTTAAGTTTTTTTCTAAAAACAAAATCCGAATTAGTGCAGTAGTTTTTACATGACGCATCTACAAAAAAGAAACACAGACAAACTAACAAAAAATACTAACTAACAAAACGTGAGGTTATGTCGAATAAATTTATCATAGAAAAATTTTTGTGCGTAAGAGACGGCCAACAACGTCTGCCTTCATGCGTCTACCCGCATTCAGTTTACTTAATTAAACATCTGCCCCTTCTGCAGCACTCTACATTTTGTCTTTGGTCACGACCATTTCACCAACGTACCTATGATCGTGTGGAAAATTTAATTGAGCAATTTAAATTGTACGTAGCGTACTTCTTTTTTTGTGCAAATGCAATGCAAATTAATTTTTGAAGGTATTACATTCGTATATCTCGTTACTGAGAAAACAGATTTCGTTGAAATAAAAACGAAATGTTACTTTAAATTAACTCTTATATCCTTCAAAAAACTCCATCATAATTGGACCAATCCTTTAGGCAATGCATGTTCAAACAGACAAAAATTCCAAAAACTATATTTTCCATTACTTTTGTTTTGTGACCCGTAATCATTTTTTCGTAAATATCTTCAATGAACAGTTACGCCAATTCTACAATTTTGTTAAATGTGTGTGGGGTTAAGTTGGATTATGTTCGATTATATTGAATTGATTTATGTTGGCATAAATTGGGTTGGCTTATGTTGGTATAAGTCGGGTTATGTTGGGTTGAGCTACGTTGTGTTGGATTTTGTTAGGTTGGGTTATGTTGGATTGGGTTATGTCGGTTTGGGTTGTGTTGGGTTGTGTTGGTTTGGTTGGATTCGGTGATTTTATGTTGGGTTGGATCATGTTGGGCTAGGTTACATTAGATTGGGTTATGTTTGGTTAGGTTAGATTATGTTATATGTGCCTCGTGCGTTTTCCAGATCTCAGGTTGTTTACTTAAACGCGTGCCCCTTTTTCATCACTCAACACTTCACCTCTGATCACGTCCACTTCGCCAATGTGTGTGCGGGTGAAAAATTTCATTATACGATTTAAAATACACTTTATATTACATAGTACATATATGTGTAATAACTACACGTAGAGCAGCTAGGCACTTCTTTGTTGTTGTTCTACTAATGCAATAGAAATATATTTGTGAAAACATTGAAATTCGCGTATCTTCTGATTGAGTAAACCAATTTGGATGAATTAAAAACGTCATATTATTTCAAATCAACCTCTATGTTTTTTTAAATTACAATCTTAATTGGTCCAGTAGTTTTTTACGGGATGCGTGTCATACAAACACAAAAATTCCATAAAGTGTATTTTTGTGTTCTATTGCTTTAATGTTCCCCTAGATCGTTTTTTTTTCATAAATAACTTCAAAGTACAGAAAGTTTACAGTTTCCTTGTATGTATATGTAAATCTTGTTTTTTTTTCAATGCTTTTCAATGCACAAAAATCATACTTTTGTTGTGGACCCATAGTTACGATCATGATCTCAAAGTTACGATCGACTTCGATTGGTATTTTATGATGAAGGCCTATCCCGCGCTACTGTTTACAACTGGTTTAACGAGTTCAAGCGTGGTCGTACCAATCGTAGCGATGATTTGCGTGAGGGACTTCCATCAATAGCCACGGATGAAGATATCATCAATGCTAGGGGGCTCTTGATAAAAACTGACGAAATTAACTTATCAGCAGATCCGGACACGTTTAATTAGTGGTACGAGTCAATGCAGAAAATTATGCATGAATATTTAGGCCTCAGAAAGCTTTGTGCTAGATAGACACACCATGTCTTGATCGAAGCTAAAAATATGTCGCGTTGATTAGTGCCGCGAAATGTAAGAAAAATTCGACTGAGGTCACTTAAATACTGTATTCTACACCGTAAAGAAAGCTGGATATATTGTTAAATATCCGAAATTTGGAGATAGCCTGCATAATGGGTATTCCCTTTTGAATATAAGACGGAATGCAGGAAAAGAGATGGCCACTTTGTTTTTAAGACAGTCAGTCGCAAGGACTAGTTACCGCAGACTGATAAAACAGTAATTGTTTGTCTGTTGTTTTGGAAAACAATTGGAGAGCAACGCCCTCGACGTAAAATCATTCTTCATTACAATCCCTCTGCACACTCAGCTAGACGAATCATCGAATTTTTAATTACGTAGAGTATAGAAATTATGGACCATCCGCCATACAGCCCGGCCTCGTACCGTGCGTTTCTGCTTATCTCCAAGATAAACTGCAAGGAATACGATTCCCGGACGCCAAAGATGCAGTGACTGCCTTCGAAAAGGCCACAAAAGAGACGTCCAAGGAAACTCTTCCTTGGACCCATTGCTTCAATCAGTAGATCCATCGAATGAAACGGTGCATATAGTGCCACGGAGACTCGTTTGAAAAACAATGAATAAATTGCAAACCGGTACCGTTTCTGATGTTCTAAAAATGTTAAGTGTTCGTCTCGTAATTATCAATCGGGTATTGCAGAACATCAGTCTAATGATGAACTGCATTCTGAGCGATTAACAAATTCTGATTAATTATGCGATTGTGTAGTAAACAAGCTAGACCCAACGGAATCCCACTATCGTCGCGCCTCACCTAAAATAGTTAATTTTATATACGAGTATATTGACGTCACACACACACGGTACGGTGCTTATCATGTTGTTTTGCACGCATATAAACTCACTATGGACGAATTTTAGTATTTATAAGACAAAAGCTGCCGGTATTTAAAATCGTTTTAAATTAGTAAATGGTTGAGAACAGGGACAAGGATTTGGAGATTTGTGTGCATTCAATAGGCTAGATATAACAGGAACTTGGTATACAAAATATGTCTAGGCTTTGATACGGCTGAGGCTATCTAATGCGTCCAAATTTAATAGAGAGTGTAGCATGTTTCTAAAAAAAAACTTGTCAAGCACCAGTGGAATTCGCACCATGGTTTTTGTACACATTTATAAAAATTTAATGGTACATAATATTCCTATTAAACTATTTACAAAATTTTAATTTTTTAGAACGAAAATGTATTGCATATTGTATTTTTCACAGGGGCATATTTAAAAAAATATGTTTTGTGTGATATAAATACAAATTAACGATTTTCGAATTTAACGATATTTTTCCTTTACCTGTGCTGTAAGACCTTGCTTCTTGCTAAATTTCATGATTTTAGGTTAACGGGAAATACCCTATAGGTTTTGATTTATTTGGGAGTGTCCAAATATGCGGTATAAATAGCCGTATTTTTAGGATGTTTTATTCCGTTGACTTAGAAGATACCTCCATGCTTTCTTAAGAAAAAGGTCTTGACAAATTGACGGACGGACAGGGAAGTGATCCTATAAGAGTTTCTTTTTCATTTTGGTATACGGAACCATAAAAAACCATTTCATACTCAATATATAAATTGTCTGGTATTGGGTACTACGGTACACAATACCAGACAATTTAGACATATGTATATGGATGGTCTTTCCTGATCCAGAGTATGAGTATACATTACACAAATTAGTTAAAGAAAATTATTTTATGTATTTCGTGTTCAGCGCCAATAGATGCGACGTTTTCTCTGGGCAGTATCTTCAACGAAAGAAGTGGTTTCTATTTGAAAATATTATTAGAAGTCGAGATAGTATCAATTCGCATGTGTTCTGTTGAAGAAAGTTCATTACACTAAATAGAAGAAACAGAAACATTTATTTGTTATAATTTCTTAAATTAATTACGCAGAGCGATAATAGTATTAATTACGCAGAGCGTTTTGAAAAAAATAAGGGCATATCCTGAACTGTCAATACAAAATTGAAAAAGAAATATATTTATTCTAATGACTGAAGCAATATTTTTATACCTTTGCATAAAGCAAACGTATGGTAATTCTGATAATATTTTAGATTAACAAGAGCTGCAAAACACCTTATTCTAGTAATTACAGGTCGAAAATTATAAAACGTTGTTTTAAAAGGTTGCAATGTTTTTATGCTCGAACAAATCGTTGACGACAGGGTCGTGTGTTTTTCCGATCGATGACACTTCGATAATTTTGTCCTTGTATTTGACTCTCCGATCTACTTTTCAACGGTCTTACGTTGTTCCACATCGACACAGCGTATTTTCGTAAAGAACGTGAGAAAGCTGGCAATGATATCAAATGCCTTGGATAGATCATCCGCTAAAATATATTGTGCGGTCATTCGTTGAATCTGGTTGCATCTAATGCTTATGAAGTTATAAATATTCGAAACTGGATTTGTAGGAAGGGCCTAATATGCTTTGTTCCATCAAAATGAATATATATACGAGGGTAGGTCAAAAAGTCCGCAGAATGAAGGGGGAGGGAAGGGGAATACATTCTTTCTTGGTATCCCGTAATTAGGGATTCATTAGAGGTATATAAGTCAATTTTCATGTCCCTAATGTCATTCGTTAATGAATAATCATCTCGTAAAGAAGTAAATCTGGAAGTGAACTGATAACAAGGAGTAAATCGAACTACGTGCTGGGATTGATTTAAGGGAAACTCCTTAAACCATCATGAGTGAGATGGGAGTTGTTTACGGAACTTATTGCCCTAATAAAATCATGGTTTACAAGTGGTATGGTCTATTAAACAAGGTCGAGTCTCGATTGAAGATAATTCACGGCCGATTGAGGCCACCACGTAGTATATTGTGGAAAAAGTCTAAAAACTTGTATTGGAAGATGCTCGCCTGAAGAAGAAACAACTTTCTGTATTACTTGGTGTACAGATACAAAATTTTGAGAATTCTACACGACCATCTTTGCATGACTAAAGTTAGTGTAAGATGCGTCCCTAGAATACTTACGTCGCCGCACAAGCAACAACAAGTCGAGGCGTCTAAGGAGTTTTTGAAACTGTGTGCTGACGAACCTACGCCAATTTTGGAGATAATTGTGACTGGAAATTAAACTTGGGTTCATCACTTTGAGCCTGAGTCTAAGCAATAGTCGATGTAATGGCACAAAAAGGACACTACTGCACTTCATTAAGAAGTTTAAGGTCTCCGATTCGGCTGGAAATTTGATGGCAACCACATCAGTATTAGTCTTTAAATATAATTGAAAATTGCGGACATGCCACAATATGTGAAAATATTAAGTATCGAAGCTATTTCATTTCATAACCATAATTTTTGCTGTAATTATTGTCTAAGTCATTTAAAAACAGAAGACTTTGCAAAAAATAATCACCAAGTTTCTTTAATAAGGCGATTGATGCGCAGAAAGAACTAAGATTCTTCTCGGTAACAACATCACAAGAAAGTATATAATTATTATGGAGATTCTTAGGATTACTGGCGGACGGAAGCATTGTTCCAATCTAAAACTTCATGCTAATAAAGATCACTATCACTTGGCAATTTCAATTTACATATACATGTATTTATTTTTCAACTAACTTGATATGTAAAAATAGGAATTTGGTAGTATTTCTAGAATCTTACGCTACCTCTAATGATCTTCATTCACAGAAAAAATGCCCGAAAATAGATAAAGCGAAAAAATCCAGAAAACCTAAATTCATACTGTAAGTTGTATTGAAATGTAATACGTAAAATTTTTATAAACACTATTTAATAGCATACTTAATTTGTTTCATGAATTTTTACTTTTTTTTTCAAAATTATTTTTATGTTTTCTGTTGTGTTCGCTGTGCTTTTTTTCTGTATTCCCATTTATGCGCTTCCCAAGTGTCTTGAAAATTTCCCTACTTTCTTAGGTACTCATCAGACGTCAAGTGTTCAAAGTAAGAGTAGCATTGCTTGTATGAAAGTGGTGGATAATGATTATTTTTTTAATTTCTAATGTCACGCTGAAAGTTTTCCACTTTAGATGATAAAGGAGTATATTAAAAAGATATAACCAATCTATTTTATTATATTCTGCAGTTGCAGACAATTCATCTCCACTTCAGTATTAATCGATGTTTGACTGTCCGCTGACATCAAATTTAACGGCTTTTATTGACGAAGGAAATGACTGACCATCTACAAATTGACTAGAAATAATTTAATTAAATGTTGCGTGTCTAATTTCATCATGAAAACTACGTCATTTATTAATCTTTGTCATTTATTAATAGTTTAAACAGACGCCCTGCGCGATCTAACTTTCTCCCTAAGGACAACGTACATTACTAATTTAGTAGGAAGTCATTAAAATTACTCAGTTAATGAGTTCCCTAGATAGTTATCATCGTACGTTCGGTAAGGCTGCATTCATCGCTACTTATGACTTTAAAAGCTGCTGGCGCGCCGTGTGTCGGTATCAATTTTGTTAATTACTATGTGCGATTAAGTTTTAATTTTATACCGGGAAGCATCGTCGCGAATTTAACAGTTCACACGCGTAACTACAGTTTAATGTCGTGTTAATGAAACTCTTAAATTGTATGTCGATCTTACCTGAGTGTTGTTTAGTAGAATCTACATTATTATAACATCATAGTTTATTTTTTAGCCACATAGCGACTTTATTAGTCATAACTTGTAACGTTAGTGTGTGTCATCCGGACTGTCTTTTTATTTTATTTCCTTCTAATGTTTGCTGCATATTTCTGAATGCGCTTTTTTGATATACATAGTCCTCATTATAAGTAACCTAATTTGGGAAAAAACGACTTAAAAATCGGTCAAGTGGGAGAGGGGGTTCTCACTTAAGGATTTCGTGCCTCTATTTTTATTGTCATTTTCAAAATTGTTTATTATCTACAGTTGTATGTCTTTCTTAATTTTTAAAATTTTACTTCTACTATTTTAGCTTTAGGTCATCATTTCCAATGCTTTTTGCAAATGTCATGTTATATTTTAGGGAGTTTATATAGTTATATTTTTGGAACTGAAGGTGATAGAGATACCTCGACGGACAACTGGGTACTATGGCTTCAGTCGTGCCCTTCGTTTATGGAACATTCGAAAAAGGTGAAGTATTCAATATCATAAATAAATAATATAGGGAATAACAGTAGAAACGTTGTAATACTGGCTGGAAGGGAGCAAGACAGGAGGTTTAATACATTTTAAATTAAATGTCTTCAAGAGAAACGTTAGACAGTCAATGAAATATTAGACTCAGTACTATATTAGATATATAATTAGAGATCTAGAAAACAATGTAGATTGGTATAGTAAGGATTTATATTCGTATTATTCTCGAAAATATAAGATGGAAATAATCTAACATTTTTTTTTATTTGGGGCTTTATTAATGAGAAATAATTTATCTTCAATAAAAAATATTTTTTATTTATAACATTTTCTGAATATATCATAATTATCTTTAGCTCGAAGAGAACTTCAATAAAAAAAAAACTTAAGAAAAGCACTGTATTATCAGTATAATCAATTATTCTTTGTGCAAAATAATACTCGTATCGCTCAATATTCAGAGTATCTCATAACTTGGTGGTTGTACAATGCACGTTTAATCCTTGCGTTGCGTGGCTTTTTGATTTTGTAGGATAGAAGACACTAAATATTCACACATGACATTTAATGATTACAATTCAAAAATTCTATTACTGAAATTCAATTTGACTAGCGAAATGATTCCCTATATCTATGACTAGAATATTAAAATGTGATATTAATATTTTAAATTTAATACATTTTCGCATATCACTAGAAAGACAATAGAATAAATATAATAGAAAAAGTCCAATGGAAAGGTTCTTAAATGAATTTTACAATTTCTTATTTTAAACGTAATTAAATTACTAACTACTTTCATTTGTAATACAGCTTCTTCAGTATTAAATATAAATTCGAATAAAATTCACTTCAAATAAACCAATCTAAAAACTTTCGGTGCCCCGTTACTATATTAATAAGTTTCTAAATACACTATAAATAAAAGATTAATTTCACACTTATTTACCTCGATTATATTACACACGTTGTTTACCTCGATTGAATTGGTGGGCAAAATCGTTTGATAGGACTTCTGCAATTAGCCCTTGTGCTATTAAGGAAACGATAGGGTCAATTTGGATGTCGCTAATCACGTCTCATCCGCCGGTGGTCATTCGCCGCTGCCTTTCCTTTGCCAACTCTCTTCTCTGCTTGACTATATAATTTTTTATAATATCTTTAAAATATAGAGAAAATAATATTGATATCTTGCTTATTTAAATATGGATAGAATATGTTTAATGATGTAACAATACTAAAACTTTATTCAAAAGCGCGCGCGCGCGCGCGTGTGTGTGTGTGTGTGTGTGTGTGTGTGTGTGTGTGTGTGTGTGTGTGTGTGTGCGTGCGTGCGTGCGTGCGTGCGTGCGTGCGTGCGTGCGTTTGTGCGTGCGTGCGTTTGTGCGAGTGTGCGAGTTTGTGTGTGTGCGTGCGCGTGAGCGTGAGCGTGTGCGTGCGTGCGTGTAATTTAAGTTATTAAGAAAATGGCTAAATTATATCTTATAATATATAAATACACTAACCATTACCCTCGATTATACATAAATACACTAACCATTTTGTGCACACATAATTAGAGTTGTAGTATAGTTTTACGCTCTGTTATTTTTATTATACATCTACGTGACTGTAACTTGTTTTGTGAGCCTTTCAATAAATAAAATCTATTTTCTTTATAAACGTGAACATTTGACTGTACTTACCCTTTCATTAATAATACCACTAGCATTATATAGGTATCGCGGTATTTTTTCATCTTCACGTTTGCTCCGTTGGTGCGTTTATTTTCATTTACATCTTTTTGAGAGACTAATATCTTCACTCGTTTCTGTGTAGTTTATTTTTCTTATATTCATTTTACTACTTATGTTAAACGCAATATTCCAGCCGAAACAAACGACGCTTACAACTTTTAGTAAATAATTTGATATATCAGTTAAAGATGTGCCCGAAATTAGCTGATTACACTTTTTAACTCTCTGAACTTCGTACGCTCTGAACTTCTGATTTTACTATTCATAAAATTTCATATAGGGCGCCATATATGAAAATCGATTCTTAAGGAGTAAACTCCAAAAACACTGAGTTATTAGTATAATAAATTATTCTGCCTGCATTCGCTCTAATAACTCGGTGTTCATATACTACACGCTTAATCTTTGCGTTAATATTAAAATAATGTATCCCGAGAACGGGATGAGATATTGATTATAATCGTCTTATTTTGTTCCCAGAAACGCATAGAAGCCGGCTTGCTACACTAATTTAACAACAACCTTTATATCGTCATGTTATACCTTTAGTTATCTTGAGTATTTAGTCTAAATAAACTTTAATACATTGTTACAAGCATAAGAATAATTAAATTAAGGTATAAATGCGTGTGTTTTCACGACATTATCAGTCCTTCCATGTCCATATCAATGTAAATATATCAAATATATTAATTTCTTTCAAAGGCACAATCTCAATGCAATCAAATGCAATCATTTTACGGCATTCATAGAAAGGTAAACGATTCTTATAATTTAAGTAAATCATAATATTTCTTTATGCAATTTCCTAATACAAAACTTCAGATATGTTTAAATATTTTTATAGCATTATAGTAACATTAAAAAAAAAATCTCTCCCGGTCAGAAAAGCTCCCGGTTATGACCAAATAGATACTACTCTCTTAACTAACCTACCAAAAAAGGGATTAATGTACCTGGTAGTACTATTCAACGCATGTCTGAGACTCTGTCATTTCCCCTGCCAATGGAAGCTTGCCCAGGTCGTAATGATCTTGAAACCTGGTAAAGAAGCAGCTGAAGTTGTATCATACAGGCCAATCAGCTTACTCCCTCTGGTCGGCAAACTTTTCGAGAAAATAATCCTGAGTCGATTGCAACCCAAACTGAATGAAATAATTCCTGACCATCAATTTGGCTTCAGGCAAAAACATGGCACAATCGAACAAGTTCATAGATTAACAAACACAATTAACGAAGCCTTAGAAAACAAAGACTACTGCTCCGCTGTTTTTCTTGATATAAGTCAAGCCTTCGATAAAGTCTGGCACATGGGCCTCTTATACAAAATAAAGAAGCATTTACCGTACTCATTTTATCTACTTCTAAAAAGGTACTTAGATAAAAGATGCTTTGAAGTAAAAGTCAACACTGAAACGTCAGAACTCTACGAAATCCACTCGGGTGTCCCTCAGGGCAGTGTCCTCGGGCCCGTATTGTATCTGATCTACACTGCGGATATTCCTAAAAATGTTGACACAGTAATGGCCACCTATGCAGATGATACTGCTATACTGTCCGTACATTCTGAAGCAATAACCGCGTATATTTCTTCAAAAACACCTTACTGAGGTTGAAGCGTGGCTTGCAGAATGGAGAATAAAAGCGAATAACAGTAAATCCGTTCACGTAACATTCAGTCTCAGAAAAGGAGATTGCCTTTATCAATGCCTTCTATCAATTAACCTTTTCCTTACTTCCTTCGTCCGCTCTCACAAACTTGAGAACTATAATTGCTGTACAGTGTTTCACCATAATTTTCACTGAACACATATGTTTACTGTACAGTGTTTCACCATAATTTTCACCGATATTTCAATATGGCAATAGCAAACCAGTTATTTGTTCGCTAGTGATACAAACCTTTGGTAAATATAAAATACTTGTCGAACTTCTATAACCTGATCTAGAGTTGAAGTATCCAAGATTTTTTTGGCTTACAGAGGTTTTTCACTTATCTAGTTAGTTTCTTCTATGGAATGGGTATTCGTTATATGGGAAATCTGCTACAAAGGATGGAAATCGTCAGCCTTAAATTCGGATTGAATATTAAGCGCAAAAAGACGAAAATGATAATTGTTGATCGTGGTATGGTTGATCATGGTTGAACGATAACTAACTCGAAATTACCCAACTAGCAAATTGCGAGATAGTTCAATCATACGTTTATTTGGGGGCATTAATTTCTAATACTGGCGGTTGTACTGACGAAACCAAAAGGTGTATGACGATTGCTAGAACTGCTATAGACAGGCAGAAGAGGATATGGAAGAATACTAACATCACAAAAACAACGGAAACCCGACTTCTTTTAGAAATCATTTTCCTCTACGCCGCAGAGACATGAACGCTACGCGAAAGCGAGAAAAACAGATAGACACCCTGGAAATGTTGTGTTGGAGAAGAATGCTTGAATGAAAATAATGGACCGAGTTCCATACTAATGCATCTATACTCCAAGAACTTGGTATCAGACAGTGTTTATCCAATATTGTACAAATCGGTATAATAAAATTTTTCGGATGTGTGTCGCAACGTAACAACGATCATATTGAACTCTTGGTGATACAGCGCAAAGTGGAAGGCACCAGTCTATATGGGGGGAGAGCACCGATGGACAGATCATGTCGAGACAGCCATAGACGTCCCACCACACCGGTGCACTCGGAAAACAGCTGATAGGAATGGAGAGATATCCTATGGCATATCACTCATCTGCATGACACTTGACATGATGACCACGATCACTCTGTCAAGAGTATAACGACTGAAAAGAAGAAGTTAGGTTTTAGCTTGTAAAAGTGCAGGAGCAGCTTCTCTCACTTTAGAGAAAGAAAACACAAGATATAGTGTTTATTTATTTAAAAATTTATTATGGGCGTCAAGAAATCAATTAGTACCTTCTGCACTTCTGTTTCGGTATTTTGAACCTATTTTTCAAGATCATAAATCTTGCCAAAATTGACCTAGCAATATCCGCCGAAAACTCAAAAAAAAATCGGTTGACTAGCCCATTTGAAGCTTCTTTCTTCTTTGGAACGGGTTTTATTTTTGTATCCAAACTCTCGTTTGCCTGATCGCCTTCATCTCACACCATTGACAATAATGTCGTCACCCGTGCGTGTTCGGCAATAGCCACATCATCGTCAACCTCTACAAAGTATTCGAAGGTTAACTTTGGCATACTTATTTCATGAGGCACAAGTTTAGCGCATTTCTCATTGCTAGTGACCCAACTTCGACATCGTTTTCCTCTGGCACAAAATCTTGGTTACCCATATCGTTCTAAAACCTGGGTTTGAAGCAGTTTTTGATAATAACGTCGTTTACTCTATACTCTCCTTGCCAATTTTATGGCTAGGAGCACGTTTACCTCAACAATATTCTTGTACAAGCACGTAAGAATATATTTGACGACTTCTTTGTTATAAAAGTGCTTATGATCCAACAGTTAAGGCTTGCTGGTGATATTTAGCAGACAAAATTATAACCCTTCGTTACCTAAAAATAACTTGCATATCGACATGTATTTAACAACACAGGTTATAATTTTAAAATAGCCTTCAATTTTTTTTTTAAATACGCAAGTTAAAATACATATTCACTTCGGTCAATGGTAAAAAATTACATTTTTAATTTTTATAATGTCATATTTTAAATTGAATTTTTGTAAGCTATGTCTAAGAATACATTTTACAACGATGCTCAAACGTTTCCCTTTGTATAATAATACATGATCTGGTATTAAAATGAATGTCGACGGCGTCCGCTACGTTCCTAGCTGAACATTGCTCAGACAAGTACGTCATTGTACTTACACGAACATAGAGACGGAGGCTGAGTACGTTTTACTCCGAAAAGGGAAACAATGAAGAAAACCGGAAGTGCGCCTTTGCTCTCGTACAGCAAGAGCTACTCGTACACGCCTCAGTGTGATGACAATGGCCCGCTGCTCGCGCGCTCGAATCTTCGGGGACCCCTCGGTCTCACGCCCGGCTCCGTTAGGCGTTGGGGCCCGCAAGAATTGTGGGCTGCGCGATTATGGATCGCGCAGGGTATGAGGTAACCAATTAGCGAATGTTCTCGGTTCGACACGCCGCTGTACCGATTCGCCGTCCGTCTCGCGTAACTGACACGTTGAACGATCATTATCACTATCGAGCGGCTTTTGGCGTATTGTTACAGTGTAGACACGATTCTGCTCGAAGTTCGAGTTTTCTACTGTAATGAAGGGCGCACGATTCCCTATGCGATATTTAATTCGCTAGATTGTGTTGATGAAAACGTATATTATTCTCGTACGAAAATGTCTGAAATAACTAATTGTAATTTGAGCAATAGGCTTAAAGAAAGTGGTTTAAATAATACTTTGTATAAATTCGCTTATTAACTTACACCAGGGACTGTTCACTTTTACTCTTTCAGTACAAAGTTTGTAAATATTCAGAGGGTGGTTAAGATAATTTGTCCATAAACATGAGAAGCAAAGTGCTCCAATTTTCATATAGTTAAAATACAATAAAAAGAAGCTGAAATTGTTTCGAATTAATTTGGTTTGTTCTAGAGCGACCTGAACGAATGACTCGTTAATTTTTCTAGTTCAAAAGATTTCCACTTTTTCATAGGGTTAGTTCAGCATTTCGTTTGACTTATTATACTTTCTATCTGTAAGTTTCGATTTAGTATTATTTAAGTATCTATTTATTAATATACACGCTAACTTAAGTAGATATATTTCTTATTAAGAACGTTTGCCGCGACAACGTTCGCGTGTACTATTTTGATGATGGTCAGATAGGCAGCTAATAAGTTAATCATGTCGCAATTTTTAATGGATGGAAACTTTTTAGGATTTTTTATTTCAAAAACAGAAATATGGAATGATTATAAGATCACCTACAAAACATATTTACCCGTATATATTTTTTCGTAGTTAAATTGTAATAGTTTATATTTTATATCGTATACATTTTGATACTTTAAAAATATTTATATACAAATTTTAATTGAGGCACATCTTAATAGTTTTTTTTAAACCCATATACCGTGTCAATTAAAAGAACAATGTTTTATCAATTATAAGAATCGTAAAATTATTTTTTTTGTAATTTTATATAAGACAGCTCTAGAGATAATGTTGAAAATGTTAACATAAAATAGGTTCCGTGGAAAATAAAGTAGGAAATATATTTACAACGTTTAAATATTTTTTAAGTATTTTGTTATATTGATAACTTTATATATTTATGTGTTAGGGGTGTATGGACTCTTTGTGGTGCTAGTTCTACTCGTACTTAAGGGGGCAAATAAATACAAAAGGGAAAGTTTTATTTCGTTGCCGTAATAAAATAGCAAATTCAATATACAAACACATATCGAATAAATGTATTTAAATTATCAATGGAGTGACGCCAAAGAATTGATCAATTCGAAGGAAACCATCATAATCATCATAGAAAATATAATAAACAGAGACGTTAATTCATCAAGCCTGTTTTATTTATTTTTCAAAATTCCTTAGGAAAAAATATTCAATAAGAGTCACTTTAGTAACATACGCGGCTTTTAATCAAAACAGGTAAATGGTATAGCTTGTTACTTATTATTAAAGGGATGGCCAAGGTACTGCCCTTTAAGCCCGCAAATCAATATCTTACATTAAACCGATTATAATCCAAGGACTGATGACGGTTGGGCTGGAAAAAAAATTAAATTTACAGTTTTTTACGCGCCATATCAGTCAGCGCACAAAGCGATGTTTTTAAGTGGGATATTCAACTTTATATTTCGCCAGAGGAGGATACATTAGATTTTAGGACTATTTTAATAGTTTATGATAATAAAGGTTTTATAATTAAACAAACATTAGACCAGTTTCCACTATGAATAAGTCGTATGGATTGTAGTTTGTAATGATTAATCATGATATGAAGTTATCACAAAACAAAATGATTTATTACTAAAAGCAAAGATTATTTTTATTTTTAGGAGATACATTTGACAAAATTATGAATTTAGTCACGTGACAGCGAACATCACTCGGAAAGCATTACGTCACACCTCGCAAAACACCATTGTTTTTGTTGACATTTTCGTATACAGAACAGGTTATTTGATTAAATTTTCTTTTTTAACATTATTTGTCGTTGGTACAATTACATCTTAAAAAAAAAAGAATAACTCGCAATGGAATCAGGTTTTAGCAAAGCAAACAGTAGTCATTTGCCCAAAATTGCAACTTGGTAGATTTTTCGTGTCATACAGTAACTTCTGTTCATCAGAATTTCGAAATATTAAAAGTTCAGTATAAGTATACACAAGTGTCAAATATTTATTATAAATTGTAATAGAATTATTTCAATTTCGTTGTCTGTATCCGTTTTTTTAAACATTTATTATAAGGTAATTGATACTGGTTTTAGAGGTTAGGTTTGCGAAGTATAAACATAAAACCAAACAACTTAACTAGTCGAGGTTAAGTTATTTTGGTACATACATTATTATTTTATCAATAAAGTTGAAAAATAATGACTGCAGAATCCTTCAGTATTGCTTTAGATTTAGAAATAGATTGTGTACCAGTCATATTAATTTGTTCGTTTGTAATCAACAGTATTAGTTCAGAGATTCGACATTTTAATGTTTTCTTTAGAAAACACAAATCGAATTGTTTAAGACAGGCCCACAATCACAATGATTTTATAATGAAAACACAGATTATCAAATAGGTACTTAAACTGGAAATAAATACCTTACATCAAAGTGATCTTTACAAAAATATATTTTTGAACCGGTAGATAAACTATGAGCTCCTTACAAGTTTTAAGCCACGTTTTCCGTATTTGTTCATTCTTTGCACATATTTGAATAATTTGTTTGGCGTTTTAATAGTCGTGCTTTTACACTGAGGCATCACGCAGTACTTGTAATATGACGAATCCATTTTTAATTAAAGAAAGAAGCAAATGCCAAACACAGATACGATTGCTTTGTTTTACTTTACGAGCAGTGACGTCATTAAAGACGCCATGACAGTCTTGACTTTTTCGAGGAAAATTTAAATTGATGCTTAAAAACGCAAAATACATAATGTAAATATTTTATTTTTGGAAAAATATAATTTTTAGGGTTAAATAGATATTAAGACAAAGTATTAACCGATTTCCTAAATTTAGTCAACTAGGTTATTATGAAAGTATAAAAAAATATTTAAGAGAATGTATGTTTTATAACGGGATTTAGTTGCTTTTATACAAGATTAAGTTTGCATTAAAATATGACTATATGGCACTTGCGTATAAAAACCAAACCTTACTATTTTTGACGGTTGCAATTTAACAATAACTGTCAATATATATATATATAAATATATATATATATATATATATATATATATATATATATATATATATATATATAATAACGGATGTACTTTTCACGTGAGAATCGTAGGAAAAATTCCTTGTTTTGACAAATTGTATGTATGTCTGCAGTGGTACTAACCGTGTAAGCACAAAATGTTATGTTCGAGTATGTACCATCTATTGCTTACTCGAGCTATAACTAGTAAAAAATCATTCATAGAATATCGCAAGCTTATGTTTTATTGCAATCTCTTTTTTATCGTTATTTCAACGTTACCTATACTGTCCCAAATGCCACGGAAAGTGTTGTGCGATTAAACTATTGTCAATAGAATATGTGACTTGTAATATCTAATGTCAGTTTAAATTGTCGATATTGCGAATAATTGGGTAAGACTGAATATTTATGAGTGTTACTATACAGGTCACGGTAGTCCGCATCACAAATTATGTAAATTTTTTCGTAATTTTGCATTTGGTAATTTATTGACAGTTATTGTTAAAATGAGGAATTATTACAAATCCAGTGATCGTCCACAATCACAGTTGTTAGGTAGAGGAAGACGTGTATGATAAGAAAGGTAGTTGTAAGTCGCATTGCGTTTTTAATTAATGTACCATCGTTTGTCATACAATGGTATATTATAGTATTCTGTTCAGAAAGTACATTTCTACATATTACTTTACGTATTGTAATGACTTTTCAATGATTTTATGACTTCAATGATTATGCCCGTAAACTGAGTTTAGTTGTAGGCTTCTAAATTTCAAGATACGGATAGAGTTGGATATATCCCTGTCTCTTTTCCTCTCGTAGAATATAATGCGCAATTTTAAAAATGACCTCACAACACAGTTTTGCCGTCCTTCTCTAAAGGTTAAATTTAAACTTTTATAACTCGGTCAATTTTTAAGATTATTAATAAAAATTCACCCTTCATCAGCTTGTACCTTGAAATTATGATTAATGAAATAAAAAATATTTAGTCAAATACCCAATTGTATCCGTACAGACGTACTATTAAGTTCCTGTGCTTATAAAATCCTTTTTAGAGAAAAATACATTTTTATACAAATAAGCATCGTTTAAATTTTGTTGTTTTCTATGCAACTTGAAATAATGGACCTTTATATGAGGAAAAATCACAAAATTATATTTTAAATCTATTTTAATTTGAGGACCTTTATGTTTGAAACGCGGACTGGCATATATTTACAATTGTGTTACACAATTTTTTCTCTAAAAGTGTATTTAAAAATTTCTCTGTACATCTATGTCGTATTCTCCTGTAATTCGTTTTTCTCCTACCTATCACTGCAAAATGTGTATACGATTTTAAAACTTATCAAAAATGAAAAAAAAAATTAAATATATTTTACAGTCCCACAGTTGTATTGACTTTATGTCCGCGAGTGGTAACAAATCCCATACTCTTTTGTAATTATTCAACGTTTTCTTGAAGATTTTAGAGGTAATTTATTCTGTTAATAATAAAGGTAGGTATGCATATAATACAAGTATAGTTTAGTTTACAGATTTCCAAGCTGTAGCGACTTATCCTTGTTTGGATATTATAATTTTCAAGTTGTTTTCTACTTTATTTAAATTAAGCTTTATTTGTACTCTAAACATATCGAAACAATAATGTATCGATGAAATAAATAAAATGTAAAAAGATGACTCGCTATCTGAAAGAAGGCTGTTGTTTTAAATTTCTATAAGAAATTTCAACGCCATGCTAAAGCCAAACCATTGATAAAATGTTTTAGGAAGAAGTAAATAGTGCAGTTGCTTATGCATTTATCTAAAGCGATTGAGTAATTTTTCTTTTCGAAATATTTTTCCCACTAAATGATGAAATTTATGTGACGGAATTTATCCAAATGTAGCTAATATTAATTATATGCTTAATTGACTTAATGTGGCCGGGACTACTGGCACAAATAGAAAAGATATGAATGAAGGAAATTTATTATGTAGAATTGACATGATCTGATGATATATTTTTCAGGAATTCTGGAGTAATTAATGACTATATCGGTTATGAAGTTATTAAAGTGAGTTTAAAGGAACGCTCCTGTTTTGTCAAAAACACTTGGCAAAGCAGGTTTATCCATCTGCCAGAACAAAATTTAGCATGCAAGTTTGACGTGTGGTTTTATAACATGAATTTCAAGAGAAGAATGAAATTGTTAATGTTATTGAGGTTTAGAAATGGTAGATACTCATGATATAGGTTCCAACAAATTGAAATTGTAAAATACGTAATTAATGAAACAATGTGTGCTTTAGCTTTTTTGATTATTTTATTTACGTCCTGTAAAATATAAGTATATTTTGTGCTTATAAAATATAAATATATTTGTATTTTTTCGCAAATGCATGTAACAAAATATTCTAAGACAAATGTCTTAACACTTCAACGTTCCTGTAATGTCAAAAATTCACATATATTTTTCCCTAATTGTTCTAGTCTCGTGTTTTATGCAGGTACTGTATTCCAATATGGTAGTACATCGACTTAAAATATTAAAACGTCTTCATAATTTACGCAACTCGCAAAACGATGAAATAAGGTAGCTCCTAGTACTACACCATTCACTTTTTAAGTTATTCAATAGATATTCCTTCATAAACCGTTGTTTTGTTAGTAGGTGATATTTGTACAATTTTGAAATACAAAACATTTTCGATTTAACTGCTAAAATTTTCAGTTTCACGTCCTAGATTTAACGAAATAATTTTTTTAAAATTTAGCTCGGTTCCTTTTATATCAAAACTTGTTACGGCTTTTGACATCCCATCGAATTTAATATTTATTACATTTGTTGTCTGTCGATATAAGCATTACGCTAGGACATACGTCTATACGGAATTAGGTATAATTAAAATTTAATAGTCTATACATTCCAAAACGCCTTATTTATATTTGTAGTATATCTATATATATATATATATATATATATATATATATATATATATATATATATATATTATATATATATATATATATATATATATATATATATATATATATATATATATATATTTATATATATATATATATATATATATATATGTAGTATGAAATATAAAATAGGTTTTTCCATGTTATTAACTTTTTACTATAAAACGTTAACCTATAGACGTAAAGGGACTTCACATTTTTGCATGTCGCTGCATAATTGCGTTAATTAAATAAATCGATTTTTCCGGCGAAACTCCATAGTCTTACACGTTTGTTATATTTATAGTTACAGGGTTATCAGTCGATAAATTATGAATAGTACTATTTGATTGAATATTTTGTGAACAGACAATAAACTGTTTTCCTTTCCGAGGAAAAAAGACTTTTGATAAATATACTATTTGGCTTGTGTTATGTTCCGACGTCTTTCTTTAACTTTTTAATAAATCAAACAATTTTTAACGTGTTTATATGGAAGCAAATTTTCTCAAAATGGTTATGAATTACGTCAGATTAAACGTTAGTAATACATACACTTTACAGATTTGATACCTACAAAGAGAAACGTTATAAGGTTTTCCTTACGAAACAAAACCAATACCTTTATTACAGTATAATGTAGGTATGTTGTTACGTAAAATTCTGTTAAGTAATTTGTAATTGGCGCTTAAATCTTTGTGGAAAAGAGAAAATAAACTTTTTGATTTAACATTTGATGTTTTCAGAACAGTTTGTTTGACATATTATTTTTTAGAATAACAATAATGAAAAAAGACAACGGAAAAGCTATTTCGTATGTTATATGATATTTACTTACGTTATGTAAGAGTTTGCGACGTTTGTTTTTCTGTTTATCGTGTAAATTTTTTTGGAGCAGACGGTTGTGATTTTCTTACTCGCACTCTTGCTTCTGTTGACCGTATGAAAGATCATCCAGTATTTGACAAATTGGAATGTAACTATATTTATAATTTTTAGTGTATGTTAATGAATTATGAAGTATTTTAATACAAACTTTTTATGCCTGGTTCAAAACAACATTAGTAATTCACGTTTGTTATTTCTTCAGTGACAACACGATGGGGGGACTAAAGTTAAGATTATAGTTTTGTTTTTCATTTAATTTAATCTATAGATTTTTATGGCTAACTATATTTATAGAGACGTTCGTGTTATTAGATGTTATTAGCTCTATGTTACCTGCTAGCTCAGTTTTAGCCTTTTTGTAACTCAATTTTATCCCTTACTTTTTTTTAACCATGTTATTTCTATTCTCACGAATAATATTAACGGTATCATCATTATAATGAACAATATCAGCGAGTGAGGAGTTCCTACATGCTTGACAAGCAAAATTCAATTGTAGTTTAAATGACTAACAGTTGCTAGAATGGCTGATACAAGAAGCTTTCGCCACTATTCCAGGAGAGGACAGTGATAATTAGACCAGGTGCTTCTTGCTCAATTGGATATTTCTCTTTTATTTAATCCTACTCGATTTGCTACTATTGCTAGGATAATTGGGTTGAGAACTTTCCTGTTATACGCTAATTTGTACAACTCGCTGTTCTGATCTTTACACATATAGTGTATTGAGGTTCTTTCTAGAATTTATCGTAGATTACTCTGGCAAAAACGCTATTCACGACGCGCACGTCCCAATAGGAGGAGCGCAGTTTCGCTCGGCCGATGAGTGTAATTATTGCCGAGTGGAAGAATAAGAAATGTTAGCTCTTTGTTGAAGACGTCGCCGGCTGAATGAGTGTCGTGTGCGGGCACCGTTATGTACGTGTGCGGTTTGGCACTTGCGGGACGTTTTGTCGGCCGCCGTTGCCGGGTATTCAAATACCGCGCGCGAGCGGAGAGCGGCCGGAGTATCTATCGGTCGGATTGGTAAAATGTATTGTGTGCGATTCGGGGACGATGTGATTCCTTTATCGAGCGGACCGGTGTCGCATTTATTTATTTGATTGTATTTTTTTAGCTTCATTGAGTATGTGTACAGAGAAATCTGTTTATTTCGTTGCCTAGTTTCTGAGAAAAAACCGTAAGTGTCCCTTACGGAATCAACATAGCTCCGGTCTTTATGTTGCAGTTTACTGCTTCTAAAATGTGAATACATCGTGTTATTGAGATGCTAACATAAAAGTTTGCCGAAAATATTATCTTCCTATGGAACCATTATTTACTTAAATGTATGATCACATTTTTTTCGCCTTTAACGTCTTTAAAAATTAAATAACGAACCTTTTTTATCAGTCGTATGTTGAAATATCAGAAAAAAAATTGTATCTTTGATTGTTGTGCTCCGAACTGAAAAAACAATTGACTTCCAGATTGAAAAAAAAATAAAAATCGTTATCCCACAAACCATAAGTTTTTGCACTAATGAACATTTAGCTTAACTAAATGGGAATGATCGCTTCTATCAATTCTTTTTAAGGAATAAATATAATCCAAAAACTGTTCAAAATCATTATCCAATATCGTCATCTCTAGATATGCCGATGATATGGAGGTCGTCTTATTCTTTAATACTGATCCCGAACATTTTCACATTTTTTTTTCATTAGAGGGTTGTTAGTTTAACGTTTTAAATTATATATATACCTATTATTTGTTAATTCTCGCATGGCACTGGACAAAAAGCAAACGTGTTAATAAAAATCAAATATTTTATAGATAAATTAAACAAAAAGGAATAAAAATTGTAATGCGGTGAGATTGGAACGCTACCTAGCCATGACCAAGAGACAAGGCCAAAGACAAAATTTAATCAGAATACGCGTATTATAAGCAAATGTTTTTGTGCATGAAGGCTATATAAGAAACGAGAAATACAGTCTCGTGCTGACGCAACTTCAGCCGGGAACCAAAAACCTACTAATTTTAACACTGCCGATAATAAAAGTATGTTTGAATTAGATACTAAATGTGAATTGCTTGCTCCTAAATATGTCAGTCATATTAGGTTAAATATTAGTTTGATGATTATTTCTGTATATTATACTGAATAAATTAGAGTATTTTATTTCTCACTATAAACTACATTGATGGTGTTGATTTATTCATTGAGTATAGTCTTCTAAAAACATATAAAAAAAAAAGAAATAAAAATTATATATATATATATATATATATATTTATATATATATATATATATTTATATGTATATATTTATATATATATATATATATATATATATATATATTCAATAAGTCGGAGTATTTTTTAGTATAAACTCTTTCGTAACTTATTAGTCTTAAGTATGCAATAAAGCTGTTACCAATGTTTTATCTATTGGTCTCTAACGGATCTTCATATTAGTGTTAACACCAGATTTAATGTGTTTTAGAGTATTTTCGTCTCCGTAATTTTCATTTTAAATCATCTAATTTTTATATTAGTGGTTTGCGGATCACAATCTTAACTGACAACCTCATTCAATAATGTTGATCATCGTATCTTTATTAGAATACAGAGTGTATGTCTCAAGAGTCTTTTAAATCTCATTGTCATTGACCTCTACCAAATACTTTTCTTGCCTGTGCTTGGTTGCAGAAGTGTGTACTTATTGAAGATAGTTTTTACAAAAAATTGACCGGCTTCAAAAATTGTATCTCAAAGGGATAGAAGGTCATGATTGACACTGTTTTAGTGTCGAAAGAAATATTACGTCACGTTCGCTAGGCAATTGGCTAGCAGATAACGTCACGAAATAAAATATTCCTTAATAATCTCACTCAGCGAAACGTAAATTTCTATGTCTAGTCATACTTCTAAGGCCAATTGAGCGCTAATTGCAGTGTGAATTGTACTCATTTTTTAAACAAATTTTGGCAGTCAAATGCGATATTGTAAATTCCATTATGCTAAAACTGTTAATTTCCTCGAGTATAAAACATCACATGTGATTAATTAACATCAATTATGTAACAGTAATTGCGTTGAATATGATTGAATTAAGTAAACTCTTAAGAATTTGCTTTCTTAAGGGATTGCTATAATGAATACCGATGGAAACACAATCGGTATGCATGCATACTTGAAAACTTTCCCTTAAATTGCTTTTTACAAAGCGAAGTCATGGTTCAGGAAAAAAACCTCTAGCTAAATTAAAATATATAAACCATTTAGATCATATGATTTGTATAATATTAGTATTGTCATTAGTCAGATGCGGATTACCAATTCAATTATAAAACCATGATTTGTAGTAGTCGTAAGTTGCTTTCCTAAGATTTTATTTCATTTGGAACGTTTTTTTTTAAATTTTAATTGTTATAGCTCTTCTTATGATTAAATACAGAAGTAACTAAAAAGTAATAATTGAAAAAATGTAATTATAAATTATATGTAAAAAAAAATTGAAGATGTTTTACTGGTTTTCGGTGTTTTCTACATATTTAATGAATTCAAAAAAATATGTGTTTAAAAATACAAACATTTTTTTTATTTTTTAATGCATTACACAAATTTTGAAAGGTTATATTTTGCAAAACGGTATGTAAATACTCTGAGAAAATAAATTATCATATATACCGACATAATAAGACGTTTTAAAAAATTTAAAATGGTTATTTTGTTTTATTTTTTTAAATTATGATCTATTCTTTGAACAATTTTGAAAAGTGATATCTTGTATAACGTAACTTGAAGGTTTCACAAAAAAAAATAAATCCATAATTGCATAGGACGATATCGCATATTAAAAAAATAAAGAGTTGAAATATTTTTTCGGTCTTTTCATCGTTCTACGTCGTGACAATCATTCACAAAAATTTGTCTGTCATGTACCTACTATTATATTTATTTTAATGAAGTCGGTCAAACTATTCGAAAGTTACGAATATCTTTCAAATTATTATTATTCAATCATTCGACCGAAAGATGCAACATTAAGAATTATATTGAGGATATTGTACGTACTATTAAAATATATATTCACAGCAGTTCCGAGCAGGGGGGGGGGGACAAATTGCTACTTCCTTTGGCAACTTTTAAAGAAAAAATATCACCATTTTGAAGTTACAACATACAAATTTGTGGAAAAAAGATAATGGAAAACTATTTCATTTTATTTAAAATTTGTACCTGAAAATCAATCGAGACGTTAAAATTAGTCAACAGAAAACCTGCGCAATAAATAATCTAACAATTTTATGTACCCATCTAATCAACAAACTGTCAAAGCTAGACCCGAAACTGTCAAAATAGCTACAAAGTCAAATTATGGTACGTATCCACTAGGGCAAACAATTTTGAGAATCATAGTTTTACACGATAAATTCGTTTTTCTTTGCTCTCCGGCATGACTTATGGATTCAATATACGACCCCTGACCTTCTGTCTGTCAATCTTTCGATGTAGAACTACATCTTTTCCAGCATCAGACGACAATCATTTCGAGAGTACGTTGTCCATAAAATATACCACACAAATATGATATAAGTGCTGAAACACTCGTATATTTACAACTAATAATTAATTATAGAGAAATGAAAGAAAATATTTGAAAAAGAAAATATAGTATAAATTATAATAAAATGAGCTCTACTTTGTATTTTTAAACTATTTAATATAGTTGAGACATGCGATAGAGGCGAGTTTTATGTTAAAATTTGCAGTAATCCTTTGTCGTAAGTATACAATAACATTTGCTACTGTAGCATTAGTTTAGTACAATTGTTTTAGAGGGATATATAGATGATTTGTGTGTATAATGAGACTTACAAAACTTAAAGAGAAATACATTATGTTATCTGCATACTGTATCGAGAAAATGTTGGTAAATAAGCAGCCACGTTCGGAGCCAATTCGTTTACCGTTTTGGTTAAGTAAACGGCAAACAGCAAATTGGTTTAAATCGAAGTAAACAAAGTTGTTTAGCGTATCGAGAATCAATAACCACTTATGTTTGCTTTGCAGTTACATATAGGTAAATTTATTCTGTCTGTAGGTGACTAATCAGCCATGTGCAAAACTCGCAATACGCGATTTCAATATAGCCAGTCTGCCTGAGGACGTAAAGTAATAAAAATGAAACGCCAAATGAAATATCGACTGTTGAGAGGAAACGTATTGGAAGTAGAAGAAAATTTCTCACTTTAGCTATATTTTATCTTCAGTAGAGCTGAAGACGAGCTCTTTATGGGCCTTGACTTATTTCTAAATGTTCGTTCAGGCAATTCTATTATTTCATTATTATGATTTTTCCATTCCACAACTTTCGTTGCTTTAGTATTCCATTACCTAATCCAACCGTCGTTTTTTGGTCTATATGTCACTAAGAGCTATGATATATTTCGAATAAAAATGTCTTCTAGTTTTAGCCAGATGTGGGAAATAAAATTCGAAATAATTTTTCGCAACTAGCATGTTCTTACCGTAAATATTTCAGGATTGAATAATATGGATAAGAACTAAAATATATTAAATCGAAAAATTATGGACCTCAATTTTATTTCAAAAGGTCTATCCAATTATACCTCAATTGACGGGATACACGAGCAAATGTATTTCGCTGCTCATCTTTATATATTGGGTAAAGCATTACATTTTTTATTGTTTTACATATTCACAGATGTTTTCCATATTTCTATACAAAGTATCTACTCGACAATTTAAGGAAAGACAAATCAATCGAAATTTAAATGTATCTACTTCATTTAATTGCAGATACGGCATCTACGTTTAGCACGGCAGCATAATTCTAAAATTGAAGGAAAGTAAAGCTTTAACAGACAGACATGACACAATTCTAAGGGTTCCTTGTTTTACTACTGAACCCTAATAAGAAGTCTTCTTGAAATATAAGATGCATTTACAAGTAGAAGGCCAGATATTAATCCGTCACGCATATTATGAAACACAAAGGATGAAATACTATTCAAATGTTTTAATTTCTGCCTTATATAAAAAAAATCAATATAAAGCAACAGTGCTGTGAGCATTAGCAAAACGTCAAGACTGAAATGACTTAAATTACTTGGATAAACAAATATTTACAAGAATCTGACTAGGAAAAATCTGATTAATAATAAAAAAGTTTAAAAACTTTCACTTGTACTTCAATTCATTCTTATTACTTATTAGTTGGCTTCCTTTATATCATACGCACTTAGCTGTATATTTATGATATCGTAATTTTTCCACGTACGATATATTTTCCTGTTAAGAAGCATGGTCATGTACCTCTCAATTTAATAACCTAGAGATTGCTAAAAACACTCACGGCGCCATAAGTGATAGAAATAAGAAATTCTTGTTACTTGTTTGTCAGTATCCGTGCAGTATTTTTGTTTTGACGTGGGTAAAGTACAATATATCTGCTAAATATGAAAAGGTACGAATGAAATGAAGAAACTACTTAAAGCCGGCCATATTTTTAAGGTGACAGACTTTAATTCTCAAATAGAACTCAAAATACTATAGTTGATAATGCTAATGATAAATAGCTTGTTTAAATGAAATGCCAAAACGAAGTTCAAAAATGACATAACATACATAAATTATAAATTTACTTTGACGAAAAAGATTTTACACTGGCAGAGAGCAGCAACATATATATTTTACTCTGTCAGAGAACAGCAACATATATATTTTACTCTGGCAGAGAACAGCAACATATACATTGAAAGATATATTTTGACATATCGGACTTGTTTATGCTAGAAAATTATAAACGTCGTTGAATATGAAGAGGATATATCACGAGTGAATATGACAAAATATTTTTGAAAAACTAAGCACTTTGACTAACTATTGTTTTTAGGAATAATTAAAATGGTTTAATATAACACACTGCTTCATATTTAGACATTGTAAATAATTTGATTAATTGATTATAATATGTACGAATAAATGACACTAATGTAACCAAGTGTTCACCTATTTACCAGGAAATGTGTATATTACACATCTCTAGTTTTGATAGGTATGTATACATAAATCTATAAAAGGCCTAAAAATGTTTTTCTCGTAAATCTTTAGCCAAGTTCATTAAAGTATCGGAAAAATTCACGATTCACAGAATCGACTTTCCACGATACCGTTCCTTCTTCTGCCTCTTCTTTTTAATGTATCCTTTATCTGTTCCTGGATTTGGTCACACAGTACCACGGCTGCTTTAACTTGGATCTTAATGATGGTGGATCATTCATAGCAAGGCGTACTATGAATGATAATTAAAAATTATTGTATTATTCGATTTTAATAATACTTTTAATTCCGTTTTAATTATGACATTCTTCTTGTGCAATGGAAACGCTTATGGTAGGAAAATATTTAGAAGACTGCGTAAAGTTAAAAGAATATTAGATTCAAAATTAGTTGAAAGAGTGTAATATTTGAAGTCTTAAAAAGAGATAATTTTGCATTAAGAACTGTATGTTTGTAATGGAATTAAAATAGAGTTAAAATCGCTAAAGTGTTACGGTGTAGGTATACAAACAGCTTCTACTGTTAAATTAATAACATATGTCTTCAACGCTTAGGCGTGTGAAACCTAGTTTTGATTTATACAGAAATTTTAAAACTAAAAAATTACTTGTTTTCTTATGAAAACAAGTAATTTTTAATTTTAAACTCTCACGGCTCTCTTCGTGTTGAAGGTTCATTCTCGTAAATTTCTCCCGGGTTAATTAACAAAGATACGTGGCATATAATTGCTAAAAAAGTTTAAACTGCACATTACGTGCAAACTGTACAACTACAATACAATCGGAATAAAGTCATTCATAACTAAATTCGCCAATATCGCGTTGTTACGTTTACGCGTCGAGATCCGCAAGAGAGCAATGAAAGTTGAATTGGGCGTTCCCATAATGGGCGTCCGCACCGGGGTGACCACATGTAAATTAAAAACGGTGCTATTGAATTAAGCCTATGAGTATGTTTAAGGGCTAATGTCAATGACATTGACAACTTTTTCAATTCTAATCAAATAACATCTTTAAATAATATAAAAATAAAATAATCTTTTCTAAATAGAAAATTTCCCCAAGTGCGAAGGACTTATCCTTCGTTTCACATAAGTCTAAAAATAGTTTCACATAAGTTAAGACTTAACTAATTTTAGTACAGGATTAATATTAAGATAAAAAAATATTACAACCAATATGTTTGTATAAAGATTGAGTGGACCTTGTATCAATAATATAAAAGTTACAAATTCGTTTTTTTGGCAATGGTATCTTTTAGAATACTGAAAATCTGTCTGTTTCTCGCTACTAAGAAAGACCTTTTTTATATATTTTTTTCATTAAATTAATATTTTGTTAAGTCTTTTCAAAATATAGATCAGGATACAGATACTTGCATTATTTTGTCCGTGGTTGAAAATTATGGAAATTGGAAGTGCAGTTTTTAAGGAAGTAGATCATAGACAAAATCCATGGTCCTCAAAGCTAATTTCTCCTGTCGGAATAGCGGAATCTTCCTACTGTGAAGCTACAGATCTGAAACTTTTATAGTTTCAGTAACTTTTACATTGTTCGTGTAGCATTCTATAAATGTGTTCTATCAAAGTGGGCCCCTATTGCAATAGTACCATCACTAATATCCGATGCAAGGCTCACTTAGCTATGGATCGCTGTTATATCGGTATCGGAAGGTTTAAAATATATTCGATAGTCAAGCAAAAGTTATGTATCGAAAAGTGTTTATTTAATTGGATAACTCTTATTAACAACATATAGTAACAATACAGAAGTAGAAAATATGGTATAGTATTATATTTAATTAAAAATATTTAGTTTAAAAATATATTCGATAGTCAAGCAAAAGTTATAGTATCGAAAAGTGTTTATTTAATTGGATAACTCTTTTTGACAACATATAGTAACAATATATAAGTAGAAAATATGGTATAGCATTATATTTAATGTAACGAAGTTTTGCTGCAAATATGGGTATAAATTTGGTGGCACTATTTACTTTAAATATAACTAACTAAATAAGAACACGTAACGTTTTAAAGTGTCTGCTATACTCTTACATAGAATCGATGGTCTTAAAGTATATTCACAATAAGATCAATATTCGCACTTTGCGCGATTATTATATCACAGAACCGTCTTCTAAATATTAAAATTACGGACTATACACATTAAACATCGAATAAATGTCGCCTCGTGAATGAATATGCACACGGCTATAAATGTCATAAGTTAAAATGAAATGGTGGCTATAAAGTATTGTGAATAAATATGCGGGCGGCTCTGCATTCAAACGAACGTTGATTCGCATCCCGTTGGGCTAAGGTTTTTTTAAATGCTTAAACATTTTTATATCATTTTAATGATAACGTACGCACCATTAGGCTAAATTAAGTACAGCATTAGATCGTTGAAACACAGGACAAATGTATACCCACACCATGTAAAACGAAAATGAGATAACGATCTGTCCCTCTGGCACATAATTGTGATATAATAGCGTTTCGTTTTCGCTACATATCCCATATAAGGTCATTTATATAGGTAGATGCGCTTAAAATCAGATCATTGCGGAATGAATGCGAAACAAAGTTTACGCAGTGGAACAAAAAAATATAAATATTTGACAAGAATGCGATAGCGAAGAAAGTACATGGTTGTGAGGATAAAGAAATAAGTTTCGAAAGAGTTTGAATACTTTGAACATATGGCTAGGAGAAGATTAACAAAAGAGGTATGTGTTGAAGAAATGTATGGGAAAAGAAGACGCGAATGACTCAGAAATATGGCGTTGAATAAACCTGAGTAACTTCTGAATGACAAAAATATATGGGACCGTAGAAAAACGATAGCGTGTATAAGAATGAGTGAAGCGAAAGACGTGTGTTAGGGTAGAAGAGTATGGCGTTCCATCATCACTGCTCACCCTACCTAGACAGGAGATAGCTTAATATTATAGGTAGATAGATATATTTGGATAATCATAAAAAACATTTTGAATTTGTTGTGGTCTCGTTGTTTTTAGCATCATTTTGTTAGTTAATCGAAAATAGTACACATAACAACGCTAACCATTACTATTTAGGTTCAGAATAAAATGCTCTTATTTACTTTAATAATTGTTTTGCTAGCCTTCGGGCTATTTGGAAAACACGGCGATAAATGATTGTCACAAGTCTCATGAAATTTACAGAGGTGGTATATTTAAAGTCATTGCCCCAGGTATTTTATATTCTCAAAGGGGACAGACTGTTCATTGTATGCTCTGTCTAATTGATACTACGTAATTATTCATCGTAAGCACCAAATTGATTGTCTTATTTATGAGGTGGCTTCATTCATGTTATACGTTCAACAATCGTGTCAAATATCATATATTTCTTAATTTCACCCACTATGTCATTCATCCATTCATATTCTATTTCTTCTCTCGACTTTCGTTAAGTTTTTGTAAATATTGTACGATTCTAATTTTTGTAGTAAACTTGTTTGATCTATTTACTCCTTTTAAAATCATACGGATATTTAAAAATTAGAAAATTATGACATCTCGAATCATCGCCATTGTTGCGTAGGCATCTATAATACCTCCATCTTTTTTCATTATTTAAAGTTGAGTAGTTTCGGAAACGGAGGGGGTGTGTCACATTTTCTGCAGAAATACTGCCTAAATTATAAAAAAAACAATTTTTGAGACCCTTATAATAAACCCTTTCAAATAATACCCCACCATATATATGTAATTAAAAAGAAAATATTTGAATACTTCTTGCACCTCCGCCCCCCCCCCCTGTTTTTAAGCGTTAATTATTGATATATGTGCGGATAATTTTGTTATTATATGCTGAGTCTTAGGTTTCTACGTCATGCGTTCTTATAAGGGTTCCGTTTTTTTTTCTTTTCAGGTGTGAAATTCCAAACTGAAGAGACAATTTGAAAATAATTTTTTGGCTTTTAAAATGAACAAATTTGTAGGCACTTCATTTTCTATAACAATTCAGTATTTAACAAACGTCTTCAATATTAGTTTATACGTCGATCTTTTTAATATATACTACTATTTTTTCATATGATTTAAATAGAATAAGGCTTGCGCCTATTGATAAAAATTGTAAACGTTGGAATATCAAACATTATGGTGGTTTTCGTGTAAAATTTTCTGCTACGAGAAAATATCCTTTGAAATTAATGTTTTCATTCTATTCATTTAATTATATGCATTTTCACTTAACAGATTGTGTAATTAATCATAAATTATAGTTTGGCATAATTTTACGATAAAGCAAACTGATAATAATAGCAGTGGTTTTGAGGTATTTTGAAGAGATGAAGTTAATGATCGCAGCGTTATACGAAAATATTTAGTAGGTAAACTTAGGTTTAGTGGTCCATAGTTCAATATTATATATAATACAAAGGATATTTAGCGTCTAAGGAGGAATGAAGGTTTGAAGGCATAAATTTGTTTATTATGAAATAGGTAACAAGAATATAAAGTTCCTTTTGATCGTCGATTTTAAAAATGGTGCTGGATTGCTAATAATTGATTATTCTTTAAATACAAATCTTATTTCGTTCACATACACACTCAATTTTTTAACATTTAAATTTTTCTGCCTTAGTACGCCTTAGTTATCGTTTTAAAAATTGTATTTTATACTGTATGCATCTTGACAACAATATGACAATAATGAGATTATCACGAGAAAGTAATAATGTTATGTATATACTTTTTTGACCTGAATATGTCTTTTGACCCACAAATATCGTATTTTCAGATGTTTACTCGCATTAAACAAATATTTATTTTTAAATTTACTTATTTATTCAATTAATAGTTTTTATTTTTGGAGTTTATGGTATCTTGTTAATATTTAAGTATCCTTTTTGAACCTAGAAAAGGATCGGAGCAATTAATAGTTCTTATTTTTGGAATTTATGGTATCTTGTTAATATTTAAGTATCCTTTTTGAACCTAGAAAAGTATCGGAGCAATTAATCGTTTTTATTTTTGGAATTTATGGTATCTTGTTAATATCTATGTATCATTTTTGAACCTAGAAAAGTATGGGAGCAATTAATCGTTTTTATTTTTGGACTTTATGGTATCTTGTTAATATTTAAGTATCCTTTTTGAACCTAGAAAAGTATCGGAGCAATTAATCGTTTTTATTTTTGGAATTTATGGTATACTGTTAATATTTAAGTATCCTTTTTGAACCTAGAAAAGGATGGGAGCAATTAATAGTTTATATTTTTGGAATTTATTGTATCTTGTTACTTTTTAAGTATCGATCGCATTGCCAGAGTCAGTATGTCTCATTTCTCTTTGTTGAATATAATATGTGCAGCGCGGAAAACATTCATTTTTTCTAAAACTCTGAGACTATTTGTTTCTTTTCTTACCTGACGTTCTGACGTCATCCTCGTGTCGTGCACACGTGTGAACGCCGCCGGTGCCACAGCGGTCGCGACGCCGCGACAGCCGCGACGTCGCCTCTGACATTTACTTGCTCGTCGGAACGTTTCAGTTCAACCTTCAAGTTATGATCGGCGCTTTTATCGACTATCTTTGTGCTTCAATTGGCATTCGCTATTCTCCGCTCGTAGTTTAGCCAGTGGCATTATGCGGCTGAGTCAAATCGGAACATTATTGCATGTATTCTTATATGTTTGATTAGCCATTCATATTAAATTAAAATTAATATGCATTAGGGACAAATGTTTATTTATTACCAGCTGGATTATTCGGCATTTCGATGTTTCAGTGTAAACCCTACTGGCAACGACCGTTTTATATTATTCGACACACTGCAAAACTATCTTGATAAAATCTTGTCATACCTATAGAATGGACGTATGTAGATTAGATGGCGCCAATTCCTAACAATTCATTAACGTTTGAAATGAAAGTAAATGACAATTTAATCGAAAGCGTGCGTCGCGTGAGATTGATAGAAATTAATTTTTACTTGCTTTTTTTATTTAATAATAGAAGTATTTTATTATTTTGTGACAAAATTGTCAAAACGGGACATTTATGGAATCACTTGGGTGTCCGTCCTTCTGGCCTTTGTCACGGGCTTTTTTCTCGAAACTGTTCCACATAAATATTTCAAATTTAAAACAGAGATAGAGTTACGATGGCCCAATTATAGGCGTGAAATGTAAAATGTTCAGTTTTGATTCTGGGGCTTATTTTTAGGGGATAAATTTGGGAAATAAAAAAAACAAGGGAATGAAAACTTCGTGAAGCACGATGATGCACGTGATGTCACGAACACTAATTGTGCAAGTGAAGCTTGCAGTTAGCACATTTTTTTTAATTTACGAAAATTTTATATTTTGTTTTAGAAAAATATAAGTATATAGATAGCCAATTATTAATATAATTTTATAAAGCTAATTGCAACATTAGAAATATAAAGTAAGTAGAGTCATAATATATTGTAAGGTAGGGCTGGAGGGATTTAAAACATATATACACATTCGTTAGGGTAGTATACTAACTGATGTTGAAAGGACCACGTACACTAGTAAAATTAATATGGTCATGAGGGATAATGTGATTTCACACACAGGCACTGCGGGTGCCCTACGCGCTCTACACCAAGTTGGTTCCATAATCTTGTTACGTGAACAGCGAAGGACTCATAACAGATTTATTCTGTGCTATATTATATGGAGTATATTTTGGAGATTGAATTTGACTTTAAGGCCATGTGTTGATAAGTTGGAACTGATATAATACATACGACGGAATACCAGAATAATTGATAACGGTTAAAAAAAGGCAAAATGATCTAAATTGTGTATATTAAGTATCTCCATTCATTCGAGTGGTAACCGATACTTCGAAATATTATCCTATTTAATAATCGAATCCACAGACTTTGAAGTCATTCAATATTTGTCGAGAGCTGTTTATATAGGTCTAAATAGTATATTTGTCAGAGTATATTATGAAAAATTTATCTAGTATATTATGAAAAATGTATCTAGTATATTATGATATATAGAGTATATTATGAAAAATGTATCTAGTATATTATGATATATAGAGTATATTATGAAAAATTTACGAATGACGCCATTTGCTTAAAGACTCAGGTTAGAAGTCGATAAGTTAGGAGGCCGAAGTCTTTCATTGTAGAAGAAAATAGAATCATGTAGTCATACGGCTAATCGTGTTAATTTAGTCATAAATAAGATTAATCAGAAGACGTTTGACTAAATGTCTGATCGGATTTAAATCTGTGTTGACATTGCTAATGGAGGAAGTAATTGAATACTAATTAAAATGTGGCTAAAGTTGAAGATGACATAATACAAATTATATTTAATTGGTAGGCAATTGTTTTACCCTAGGATCAATAATTTTCTGTTGCTAAAATGCTATTTTTACCATTTTTTATAATTCCATACCTCAAAAAAAATTACCCTACTAACATCACTCACTTTAGAAACCTAAAATTTAGTTATAAAGCACATTGACTCTCGTATACGTTAATAGTAAAAACTCAAGAATGATTAATATAGAAATATCATAAGGGTAAAATTCGAGTTTTCAAAAGATTTTCCCTTTTTAATTTCATGTGTCACGTATCAATTGATTTTAAGAATAGAGTTATAAGAGTTCCACAATAATTTTTTGTAATACAATTTTAGAAATGTTGCTAAAATATCAAGAAAAAGACACGTTCCCATCCCCAAAATTGTTGAAGTTAATATTATGAAAAAGATATTCCTTAAGTACGAGTACTACTTTACGAAGTTTCCGTCACTTAGGCGCATATAAACATTTAAGCGTACATGGTATTTATTTTAAACTATTAACAAAGAAAAAAAAATTAAATAAACATTTTAAAGATTGTACTGATTTTAGTAATTTTTATGGAGTTTCTATGAACTTTTTATAGAACCATGTATGTCGTAAGTTGGTCGACTATTGCTCATAAACATTAGTCTGCTTAGCTGTGATAATTTTCTTTTAAATTCGTTATATATATCTACCACTATGGTGAATACTTTTCACATATTCAAAAATAGTGTTTGGGGACATGTAACTAACAAAAATGACCATTTTGAAACACAATATTTGTAGACGGACAAGTGTTCATAATATACAACACGAGATCATAATAAACAACATAATATACATACACGTTATATGGAAGTATCCGCTCCATAAATCTTATTTCTTTTATCAATAAAAAAAAATCATTCAACAAGTAAATCACCAATGTTGACATTGTAAGTGGCCTCTTCAGCCAAATGAACAGACATTCCATTTATTTGTACTAAATATAAAATTTCGGTCTGTACAGTAAGTACAGCCCTTGAAAAGTAAAGCACTTCCAACACCTCTTTTTAGTTTATGGTCATATTTGTAAGGTACTATTTTTAAGCACATGAATACGTTTTTGTCAAAGCCTAGATATACAAATCACTTTAATCTCGCTTATGCCATGAATTTGTACAACGTTACATCAGTTTTGTCTTTAAGAAAAAATTTTCGTGAAAATTATCTCTTTGAAGTAAATTGAATTTTTTATTTGTATTCGAAACGTAACCTTGATTAATTTATTAAAACGTCTTTTAAAATTAAATAAACTATGGTACCATAGTATCACAACACCAATTAGTTGTAAAAGACGCATCTATTACCCTTAAACGCTTGACAGATTTACGTATTAATATTCAAGATTCGAGTGTAGGCTTTCACCGTTCCCGCCACGTTACTTACGTAACAATTTTTTGTGATGCTTTTAGAATAGAATTACTATTTATCATAAGTGGTTTCACTTCAGAAATGCTGCGAGGAAATGATTAGTCTAAACCTCACCAGATGGCGGTAAAATACGTTTGGTATTAATTATATGTATCTCAAGAGGAGTTTACCGGTACTAGAGGTACTTTCGGAAATAGCTTATAATTCACAGAAGGGGGTGCCCTCGCAAAATGACAGGGTAAAAGTATTAGGACGTAAGTGTAATGTAACGCACTATTATCTCTACATAATCCACGTCTATAAAAGATTGTGGAGACGGATGGAGAAAGTGTAAGTATGTAGATACTATAAATAGATATAGAAAGCGATCTCGATAGAAATTTATCGATGGAATAATTAACGCTGTAATATGTTTCAACAGTAATTTTCGTTGTCAAAATGGAATCGTGCAGCTGTCGTTTTTATCGGTAATAAACGTCGAATTTCGTAAAAGACAAAACTACGCACAAGATTACATTCTTACTTTTGGCAAATGTCGAATGACAACTCCAATTAATGTAATACTTGCACGCGACAAATTGGTTCAGCCATTTGGCACCGCTGAATTTTCCGTACGACTTTTTGGATACGTGCCGGAGAGTTCAATGATCTTTATATTTTATTGTATGAATGCTGGCAGTATCGCCGCGCGGAGCATTCTCCGATCACAGTTTGTTTATTTTTAATGTCCCAATATAAAGACCTACAAGAGGACAGTCACATTATGTTCGAGTGCCTTATGGACCTGACTTGTTGTGTTTGCGATAACATTTTAATGTCTATGTTTTATTTTTGCTAAGCAAATTCAACGCGCTACTTTGGGTCAAGTTTTTACACGATTTTAATAAATCTCCATTGTAATAAGTATAAAGCACTATATTTTTCTCTACGATTGTACTTCCTAAACTGTATATCAAGATACGGTAGTTGTGATTAGTTTCTTTCTTATTTTAAATTCTTGTAATAAACATCGCAGCAAAAGATTTTCAAAAGTACTATGAAAACCTACAGGCTATAAAATAGAAATATCGTTCCTTAATATATTGAAACTCAAGTTGAAATTTATGACATTCTGTTTTTTTTCCGCTAACTAAAGTCCGCGAGGCATGTTCTCATAGCTTTTTGTTACAGTGACAAGCAGTACGTTACTATTTTACGGCTTATATTCTTGTAATTACTTCCGCTTTTGAGTAATAAATTTTACTTACATTAATGGCAAGTGTGATATAGCACTTTCTGAATTTACTGACAGTCACCATTATTGTAATATCGCCGAAAAATTTAACTGACGTGACAGGAGACTTTGTTTTCTATTTGACAATTTTTATTGATTATTTATTATACATTTGGCTAATAACAATTCAGCAATATACAAATACAAAATATCATATCATGAATTACAAGAAATATACTTGACATTCTCGTGAGGGAAATAGAGGGTACAGCAATACACACAAGATTCTGGAGGGTGATAAGACTATTTACGTGCTCAATCTGGAACAAAGAAGTAAAGAGTATTTGTGGTAAATAGAAGTCATCGGTAATTAATAATACTTCAAATATCAATACTAAAAGTTGAATACAGAAATGGTAATGTATAACCAAGGCCATATAAAATTTGATTAAATTCATATTGTTTCTTATTAATCCACTCCTCATAAAAAATGTATTAAAATCTATTATATAATGAAAAAAATCGCAGTGACACAGAAATGTATTTTCGTGATCCTAAAATTGAACAAATCAATTAGGGCGGAAAAATAAACCCATTCTAAAGTATTGTAAGCCAGCGATTTGTTAAAAGCAGGTAGTGTATAGTAAGGCCACATAAAATTTGAGTCAATACATGTGGTTTCCTATTAATCCACTCCTCATAAAATATGTGTTAAATTCTATTATATAATTAAAAAAATCGCGGTGACAAATGGCTTCTCCAGAAATGTATTTTCGTGATTCTAGAATTGAACAAATCAATTAGGCGGAAAAATAAACCCATTCTGAAGTATTGTAAGTCAGCCATTTTTTAAAAGTAGGTAGTGCATAGTATGGCCACATAAAATTTTAGTCAATATATGTTGTTTCCTATTAATCCATTCCACATAAAATATGTATTAAACTCTTTTTGATAATTAAAAAAATCGCGGTGACAAGCGGCTTTCCCAGAAATGTATTTCCGTGATTCTAGAATTGAACAAATCAGTTAGGGCGGAAAAATAAACCCATTCTGAAGTATTATAAGTCAGCCATTTTTTAAAAGTAGGTAGTGCATAGTATAGCCACATAAAATTTGAGTCAATATATGTTGTTTCCTATTAATCCATTCCACATAAAATATATATTAAACTCTTATAGATAATTAAAAAAATCGCGGTGACAAGTGGCTTCTCTGGAATTGAATTGAAAAAATCAATTAAAGCAGAAAAATAAACCCATTCTAAAGTATTGTAAGCCAGCGATTTGTTAAAAGCAGGTAATGTATAGTATGGCCACATCAAATTTGAGTCAATACATGTTGTTTCATATTAATTCACTCCTCATAAAATATGTATTAAACTCTATTATATAATTTAAAAAAATCGCGATGACAAGTGGCTTCTCCAGAAATGTATTTTCGTGATTCTGGAATTGAACAAATCAATTAGAGCGGAAAAATAAACCCATTCTAAAGTATTGTAAGCCAGCGATTTGTTAAAAGCAGGTAATGTATAGTATGACCACATAAAATTTGAGTCAATACATGTTGTTTCATATTAATTCACTCCTCATAAAATATGTATTAAACTCTATTATATAATTTTAAAAAATCGCGATGACAAGTGGCTTCTCCAGAAATGTATTTTCGTGATTCTAGAATTGAACAAATCAATTAGGACTGAAAAATAAACACATTCTAAAGTATTGTAAGCCAGCGATTTGTTAAAAGCAGGTAATGTATAGTATGACCACATAAAATTTGAGTCAATACATGTTGTTTAATATTAATCCACTCCTTATAAAATATGTATTAAACTCTATTATATAATTTTAAAAAATCGCGATGACAAGTGGCTTCTCCAGAAATGTATTTTCGTAATTCTGGAATTGAACAAATCAATTAGAGCGGAAAAATAAACCCATTCTAAAGTATTGTAAGCCAGCGATTTGTTAAAAGCAGGTAATGTATAGTATGACCACATAAAATTTGAGTCAATACATGTTGTTTCATATTAATTCACTCCTCATAAAATATGTATTAAACTCTATTATATAATTTTAAAAAATCGCGATGACAAGTGGCTTCTCCAGAAATGTATTTTCGTGATTCTAGAATTGAACAAATCAATTAGAGCGGAAAAATAAACCCATTCTAAGTAAGTCAGGTTTACTTACTCTATTGTAAGCCAGCGATTTGTTAAAAGCAGGTAATGTATAGTAAGGCCACATAAAATTTGAGTCAATATATGTTGTTTCCTATTAAATCCATGCCTCATAAAATATGTATTGAACTCTATTATATAATTCAAAAAATCACGATGATAAGTGGCTTCTCCAGAAATGTATTTTCATGATTCTAGAATTGAACAAATCAATTAGGGCGGAAAAATAAACCCATTCTAAAGTATTGTAAGCCAGCAATTTGTTAAAATCATCTGACAGAAGATTGTCCGAAGCGTAGAAGGAAATTTATGGGTAACTCTACCAGGAAAGTGTTCGTATACCAAGTTTAGACCTTACAATCATCAAGAGGTTTATGGCAGAACAGATTCAACTGGTATATAAGTTTAAAAATTATTATATGAATATCGGAATGTATGCAATTGATGGTCACTATACAAGCGATTGTCAGTATAAGTCATCGCGATGTATCAACAGTATAGGTCAGGTAATCCCACGCATGCATTTCAATGTAAGAATTTAGTTATGTAAACCTGACTTTAATCTATAAACTTATAAGAAGCTAGTATAATTTAGTTCTTTTGAACAATCTTCGACAAGGATATCTGACTGAAGGTGAAAAGTAATCATATTGATTGTTCCTTATTTCCAATTCTGTACAGCTTTAATGCTCTTAGTGAATGATGTATTAGGAATATATATTTTTTGGATATATAATCAAATGCTGTTATTATTTATATTGAATTAAAAATCGTACAATTTTTTTCATATAATACTGATTAATCGTGGATACTGATGTTAATAAAAGTAATTTAATTTAATAAATAATTCGATAAGTAAAATATATTGATTGAAAATATTTCAAAGATTAAGTTGATTATAAAAAGCACATGCATAAGTTGAAGTTCAACACATGTTAAAAATCTCAAGCTTTTAAGGATGAAAACTCAACTTGTGCTAACAAGTTCCGGTCAAAATTTGTTTATTTACGTATTTATTTATACACAAGTTTATCGATAAATTACGGGTAACATATTCGTAACATTAAGAAATGAATGGTTAATAAAATTTAAACTGTCAGATTAAATATGAACTACAAAAGATGATGACGACACATTTCGATAAATTTACAAATTTAATTTCAAAAAAATCACATTCCGGTGCGACCGCGATCGCAGGTGATTGAGCAGTTGAATATCGCGGGAAACTGGACATTTCCGATATAATTTTGTTCTATACGGTGGTATAGCAAAACGATGATGACGATTGTGTGAGTGCAAGAAATTGTAAGGTACGAAGAGTGAAAGTTTACTCAATAATATAGGGCATAGGGTTTTCCCTTTTAATAGCTGGAAGATAATTTTCATAAGCGCAACGTTCTTTCTTAAGTTGCAAGGAATGGAAACCTAGCATACCAAAAGGAAATCGGTAGGAAATAGAAAGGGGAAGTAATCATATTGTCTCGTATAACGATATCTGAGGAACGTCTTTTGTACACGTTCAAAACATGAAGCTGTACTTGGCTTCGCGAGGGCTCCGAATAATAGAGCTTGATTCTAATCGGTTTTGCATCAATGAAGTTTGCAGCAGGCGAAATGATGACACAGATTGGAAATCCTTTGAATTACGCAACACGAATCCAAGTTTTCGAAAAAAAAGTTTAGCTACATCCGCCATATGCACACGAAATGTCAATTGCGAATAAAATCTGATTTCCAAGTCAACGACCTCATCTAGACGATGCAGTGAGATCCAGCTGGCCATACGTTTGTATTTAATAGGAGCGTGAACTCGGCTGTAACTCGGTATTGAACATTTGTTTGCGTTAAGCAGTAAGTCGCTTGCTGCACTCAACTCAGCGACATCGCTGATGTCACGCTGCAACCGTTCGCCATCTGCTGTATTCTTGACGACTATAAAAAGCTTCATGTTGTCCGCAAATAACAAACAAAGTGCAGTCTTCACCGCGCTACCAATATCGTTTGCCAGAATAATGAAAAGTAGAGGATCGAGATTTGAATCCTGACTCACTCCCGATCGTGTAAAATATATAAAATTAACCTCGGATATAAGCAAGATACGAAGAGAAAAATCGTAAAAGTGGAACTCTGCCTCGCCAAGGCAATTCAGTAAGATATCATTCCCTGTATAGCTTTCTTGTAGTAAAAATATGCAGCATCTTCTTGAACTCCGAGGTCAACAAGATAAGAAACTTAATCAAGGATACAAAACAAGATTCGTGACCACTAAACGTCCGACACAAAACCCATGCTTCTCATCACAGATTTGACCTACGTAACTTACGACTATATGTTGCGATGTAAAATGAAGTTAAATATTTTAACCGGTGCAGAGAGAATAGCGATCGGTCTGAAATTAGTTACCTTTGGCGCCGTGCCACCCTTGGGTATAGGTGTCACCCGGGTAGCTTTCTTACGCCAGTGATAGGTGCCAGTTGTTAGCAAATCATTAAATACATGCTTCAATAGTTTCACAAAAATATAAGCACTAGCTTTAAATATATACCCGGGTATACCGTCGAGTCCAATTAGTATTTTCAGTTTGGAGAAAGTACGTTGAAGATCACTATCAGAATCACGCGTGACATAACGCATAGCCGTCGCTGCAACGTTTAGTCGACGAACGTTCGGACTGTACACGACCGGAAGTGCCTAGCGAAAGCTTCGTCCGCCGTTGCGCTGCAAACGATCGCGCCCCCGCACAAACCAACGTCGCGAGCGCGCGGGTAGATCTTTGGTCGCTTATGTATGGCCAAAACAATGCACAGTTCTTTTTTAAATTCATATTATAAATGTAATAAGCTCTAACATTCTTTATATTACGTTTGACAGTAGATCGGAGCGATCTAAACATTTCGTAGACACTAGCGGATTATTGTTGTTTAAGTAATGTCTGATGTCGACAATTAAATGTTTATTAAACCAGGTCGAGTAATGTACCTTAGCCGGTTTTTGGGTCTTGAACAGTAGAAAAGATCGACAGCGACTTTCACATCGTCAATTGAATATAAATCAGTGTAATTAATTTCAGACACAAGACGATAAAGTACGACACATTATCCCTTTGTTATGCAGAAAAGATAGGAATCCATAGAATTGAGATTTCATTCGTCCCCTTATAGCCCTTATAGCAATTTTAATTAATATATGAAAAATATATCAATTTATAGTAATGGCTATTAAAAGGTATGCCCCGTACTTACTTTTACGTAAAATATACATTTTTAAGTGGTTAGTAGTCGAACACTACTGCTGAGTATTGAGATCTCCAAAAACATTTGCAAGTACTTTATACTTTGAGTATCACCGTATATCGAAATAATCATTCGTCAATTTTTCTTCTCTTCAGAATTGAACTATTACAGTGTTCTAACAGTAACGTTTTCTTACTTTGAAACCTCTGCATGTGACAATATTGAGGTCCGTAACTATAAATTTTGCAGAATCAAAATACATCGTTACTTAATATTCGGGTAATTTCAAATAGGTAATGAATAGGTACTTCCAAAATATGGCATAGCATGATGAAATCTTGCAAAAAATATAAAATGTCTATGTTTGAACAACCGTAAATAAGATATGCCGCACAAATGGCTACGGACGTGTCGCATACGCATTCATACACCTTCATCGACCGGTGAAACTGGTGCTTCTATTTAGTTTGCACGATCGGATATCTCTTGTCTCGGTCACTGCACGATCTCGCTTCTGCTGTGAATGTTTTGTGGTCTATTTGTCTTCTAAGAGCGAGTTTATAACAATCAATATTTTATTTCGACATATATTTTAATACCTAATTTATGTAGTATTTCATTATTGACATTATTGAAGTGAAAACTTCTTTAGCATCGTTGTGATTTGAAAGTCGATGAAACGAATTGTATTCGGAGTCGATGAAACGAATTGTGTCTGGAGGGGGTGGGGGAGGGGGCGGGAGGGGGGCGGGGGAAGGGAAGGGAAAATTATAAAAACTTTTCTAATTATTTTAGTTTTTATCAAAATTAAAAATTTATATTAAACTTAAAAATTAAAATTTAAAATTTTTGAAGGTTTCACTTCTACCACGTGTGAATTGCACACATGATTTTTTTAGATTATCTATTATACTGAATTTCTTTAAGAGTGTCTTTATTTGTTTTACTCTGATGAGTCTCCCTTGCTCATCTTATATAGTGACAGGCATAATTTGAGTCTTTTTAGAATTTCGTGTAGTGACAACTCCATCAATCTAGCTTGTCGCATTTATCAATAAAATGTAAATAAGTGACCGATAAATTATTATGTTTTTCATTTAAAAAGAATTTAAGATTCAGGCATGTGAGCTAACAAAAATTAGTTTGAATCATCAGTAGATTGTACTGTATATTTATGCTGATCAAGAAAGCTACTATAAATCCAAAGCAGTTTATGTATGTTTTTCTAGTCTGCTCCAGAGACCACAAATTTTAAAAATAAGAAAAAAATACGCTAGAAGAAAATTTTAGATGATCAGACCAACAATATTTTTATGGATGGCGAACAAATCGATAAGAAAACGTCAGTGTTTTATAACTTACTAACATAAGCGTTTGACGCAATTTGAAAACGACAATGTTATGTAAACTTATAACATAAGCGTTTGGCACATTGTAGTAACAATGTCGCCCATACACATTTATGTAATGTTAGCATAATACATTAGCGTTCGCTAAATTAGTTGATATGAAATGCGCACTCTCCTTGTGCTTTGCCGAAGGTGGATTACTTTTATTGTCGTCACCATGTGTTTGCTTAACCTTGAATTGATTTTGTCCACTCTTACGATGCTCATTTGATTCAAAATGATATACTAAGTTCATTGATCGCGTCGTTTCTCATTCTCACTTGTTTGATTATTTTGTCGACTTAGCACGTTGTTTTCATTGAATGTCCCACTCGACCGGCTGTTAGATGTTGATTACGAGTGAATAATGTATCTTTTGGTCGATAACCTTTAAATAAATAGACTGCCCTTGCGTTTACGGTTCCATACACCGAAGAATTTGTTAAGGTCCCGGGATTGTTGTATTTTTTTTATGAATATCGACTATTTTATATTAGCAGCAATAGTAAAGTCTGTTGTATTTTTAATAAATTTAACAACTTTACAAATCGACCTTGGTTACCAAAGTAAAAGTGCGTGTCCCATTGATCATATGCAGAATTAAAATTTTTACGGCTGCATATTTAATTTTTTTTTTTCATTAAACCTACTTAAAAATGTTAATGTAACGTAATCGTTACAGCGTTATCTTTACAGTTATTACGTCGAATTTAATAGCTTAAATAATTATAATGTATTTATAATAACAATACACTATAAAGCAAACCGGCAAAAGTTCTTAGTGTTGCAAGAATAAAAATGACACTTGAATAGAAAAAAAATGAAAAAATAACTTCCTTAAAAGTTTTGTTTAAACCGTCAATGAGACAAATAAGATTTTTTTAAAGAAAATCATGTTATTTTTCATAATAATTTGTAATAGCTATTTCTACGGAAGTCAATAGGAGATGAAACAAAATGCAAGTTGTGTCTCGTTGTATCCCCATACACAAACGTAACATACTAATCCATGAAACTCCCAGGAACGGCAGGGTTTTACTTCTTTTTAGTTTTTTTTTTGAGTTTTACTTCTTTATATTTTTATTGTTTTCTTTCTATTATTACCAATACTTGATATAATAAAAGTATAATATATGCTCGTTTATGAAGGAAGTTTTTTTTGGTTTTTATTCTGGTTACAAATTGTATTTTATTTATTGCCATTTCCTGTTGTCAATTGCTCAATTGTTTGCTTGCCATGGCTCCAGTAACTATACTAAGAACTCGGTTTTGTCGTATTCGTCTGTCTATCTATCTGTAGGCACAGCCGTTGTACTCGCTGACTGTTAATGCTATAAAGCCGAAATTTGACATAGTTATACATATTTGTAACACCTACAAAGTTATGGTAAAATAAAATTTTTAAAAAAGTTTTTCAGGGTACCTCCACTACATGTAAAAATTTTTTGTCACATACCTCATTGTGATGTAGGGTATCGTTGAAAGGGTGCTTTAAAATATTGGGGATATGTCATAAATACTTTTTCGATTCAAGTTCCGCTTACGAAATATAAGGCTTTAAAATGATCATGTTTGTTAAAGTTATATGAACCGACCCCTACCAACTAACCCGCTATTTTTAATATCTGAAAGTATACAGAATAATAGTATATCTGACGAAGTTAAAAGAAAAATTATCACAGCTAAGAAAGTTTCGATAATTTAGGAATAATAGTTGATCAACTTACGATGTGTAGTCGGGTCTGTAAAAAGTTTATAGAAACTCTAATCAGTGACTTAAATCTACTGCAAAAATTACTTTGCATTTTAAAATATATTTTTATTATGTCTGTAAAAGATATACTAGGTAATATATTTACATATTTACGGTGTCAAAAAATAATATTTGTAAATAATTGAATAGAGCTATTGTGTAACCTTAAATGTTTATAAATGCTTAATGGGAAACCACGTAGTGCGAGTTCGAATGTACTTAACATGTTTTCTAAATAATAAAAAATAACAGTTTTTTTGAATTAGGTTTTATGTCTGTAATCCGCCAATCTCTTTTATTCAATAGTACTGTTTAATAATTATAAATACAATATCATTACATTGAAAAAAAATACCAAAAATAATCTTTGTGATTTAAGGTGTAAGATCAAATAAGGAAAATTAGTTGGAAATGAGAAATATGTAGGAACTAATCTTAACAATTTATCATCAGGCAGGGTCCGTGGATAGTTCAAAGTTGTTTGTAAGAAATATAAACTTTTTGAGAGTATTATTTTTTCGACAATATGAATGACGATTCGTAAATGTATTTTTTATCAGAGACAGAAAATTCTTTAAGTGGTATTGTAGTGAAAATTGGTAAAAAATACGAATGAGAAAGAAGCAGTAACTATTCTTAACAAATTATCATCATTCAGGGTTCGTGGACAGTTCAAAGTTGTTTTGAAAGAAATATGAACTTTTGAAAATATAATTTTTTCAACAATAGGAGTAACGATTTGTAAATGTATTTTTTTATCAAATACAGAAAATTATTTAGATGATATTAGAGCAGAATTCAATAATTTTTGGTTTTTCAAAATAATTCTGTATTAACAGAAGTTATAACCTACATAACGTCGATTTTCCTTTTAAGGTGTAAAATTGTAATAATCATCCTTTTTCCAATTATAGCGAAGAGAATTTTAAAATTAATGTTATTTAAATTTTTTCTACAATCTCTGTTTTTTACCTCATTCTCAACAGTTAATAGTTTTTACTTATTTTAGAGATTGCGTTTTTTTAAAATTTGATATATATAACTTATCTTAAGATATTTTTCAAATTTTCATTTTTTTTTCTATTATATTATATATTTCATAAAAATATAAACAACCTAAGTAAAGTCATAAAACATTATAATTTTTATAAAATATCGTTGTTCAACAACCATTTTAAAAATTTAAGGTTGGTTTTCACTAGCAAAAGCCCAAAAAGAAATTTAAGGGTTCGTTTAGGAATAATTTGGTTACATTGGTGCTGGATTAGGTGCTTCGATTTAGGGTTATGTTATATGTAGATAAAAGTATATATGTAAATGTATTATTTTAATCAAAATTATTTGAAATATAACCTTCAAAATTCTGAATAAAGAGTTTTGTTCAACATTAAGGGTCAACATTCTCAATACAGCCTTTAATGCTGTCAATGAAACGAAGAATATGTCTGCAAAGGTTTGGTTAAAATTGGTCGACTAATTTCGAGACTAACGTCTACATATATAATGGGAATAAATACAATTTCGTGCATTACTATTGGTCTAATTGTTTGGAAGTATACTATTTGGAAATACCTTTTTTGTAACCTGATATTGTATAGCATTTATAACACTGTGTGAGGAATTACTCTTTGCAAGACTTGTAAGAAGCAGCCACTGTCTAAATACTTATGTGTTTGCAATGTTGTGTTGTCCACGATATGTCTTATTGAGTGTAATTGTGGTCGTTACCGTGGTGTGTTGGGTTGGTCGCGAGCAATACGGCCGTTGAGTGCGTGACGCACCGCGGGGACCCGGGTTCGATTTCCGGCCGCTCATCAAGCGGGACTGGAAGAGGTCCAAATTTTCGAGGCTCTGGTAACCATTTTTCCATATGTGAGATCTTCTTCATCTCATGTGGACACGACACAACAACAACAATGTAATTGTGGTTGTAAATAAGGTCCGTGCTTCGTTACCCTTTATAAAATTTGTAATAAACAGTCACTGTCTAAACAGTTGTGTGTTTATTATAACCTTATATTGCCTACGATGTGTCTTATTGGCTGTAAATGTGGACTCAAATATTGTCTATGCTTCTCTATCTTGTGTAAAATCAATAAAAAGTAGTCAGTTTAAATATTTGTGGGTTTACAATCTTATGTTTTCTACGATTCTCCTTATTGCTATAATCGTGGACTCAACGTTTGTGCTACATTATCATTTATAAGATTTCACACTTCACATATTTTTTGTATTAGGGTAAAGATTCTTATGCATCTACTGAGCAATATATTTTTAAATAAATATAAAATTAGTGAGATCTTGTTTGGATTATAGCGTCTCTCTCATAGACCTCGTATTGCAATTGTCTTGTTTAACAGACCATAAAGCTATTGACCCTTTTCGTGGCAGGTATGACAATCCTCGTAGTAAGTCATATATTCTCTAGTGTCGGCTACGTTTATTCTCATACTAGAAATTAATATAGAGAGATGAGACTTGAGAAATAATAACTCGGTCACTACAGCAACTACGAATATTTTAGCAATATTACGTATGATTATAATGAGGACTAAGGTATTGATTTTTACTTGATACGTAAAGGGTTTGTAACAAACCCGAAGCTTCTGATGAAAGCGAAGATGACTAATCTTTGTACATGGAGACGCAATATTTTATACTGACCTTGATGAAATTCACCTTGAATCTGTATATTGACATGAGAGCGCTAATCGAGAACGATAACAAAATATCGTTAGGTTCCCCGATGCGACCCAAGTCGGAGAGTCGATAAATCCATAAGAGTATGTAAATTAGGGCGCACACTTCGTCCATGCGGCGCCTCCCACGACGGTCACCGCGCCGCCTCACGTGGCCCAGCGAATATAATTAAACGGCACACAAAACTCTAACCCCATGCAGATTTTGTCGTATTTAGAGTATCATTTGTTTCACATTGTTCGGTGTTTAGTTTTGGGCTACTTTGTAGCGTTCATGCGTAGTTTTGGTGGCCAAAATAGCACACTATATATCTCTAAGTAAATGTTAGGAAAATCTGGTACGCTTTTGAGTACTCCAATTTCAATGGGAACTTTATAGTGAGACATAGAATTGAAATAGTTTTCATAAAGACAGGTAAAAAGTTTATGGGTCCCGTAGTTAAAATCGAACTTTTTTATGTCTTATATAAGATGTAGTTTATATAGTGATTCAAAGTGGAAATATGTTTTTTTTGTTTCTAATAAATGGCAAACTATTTTTAAGTTTACCATATTAATATATGTAGGTGTAAACTTATGTGGTATCAAAGAGAAGTTGCGGACATTCGAGGCCAAATGTTTGTGACACCCTTGTTCGTGTCCTTTAGCGTTCTTAAGGGGATAATAGATACGCTTTGGAGACCAAAAACAAGGATACTTTGCGATTTTTTTTAAGAACTTAATAAAGTTGGAAGGAATAGCAAATATAGTGTGTTTGTTCAAATGTTCCCTATTTTTAGTTTCGTTTAAAAAAAGAAACTAATAGTTTTCAAGCTATATATTGGTGAGTGGAAAATAGTTCCGCGAAAAAAAGGCGCACGTCCTACGTATCATCTCAAAACTCTTAACAAAAAAACAAGTATGCGTTACCATGAGAGCACAGAATTTGTCAGTGTTACTCAATCTTACGACTAGCCAAAATGTATGTTAATATTATATGCATTTTCCACTAACGTGCAAGAGTTAATCTTTATAAGGTGACATTTGGCAAATTTAAATCCTAATCCGCGCTCACTACGTCAACAATGACACGGTGATGTTGCTCTGACATTTTTAAACGCGTACGTAAGTGCTCAAATTTATGGAAACAGACTAGAGGTGTAAAATGCGATAACTTATCGAAGCATCTGTATCAATGTTTATTATTCGTTGCCTTCGTTTTCGTAAATTCGGAATAGGAATAAATTGTTTTCTTTTGATTTCATAAGTTTACGATTTATTAGAAGATTTATAAGAGTAGAACTCGCAGTATGGGAACCCCCATATTGCGAGTTAAACATATTGAAAAGGCACTTATAAACATTTAAGTGTACGTTCTATTAAACTATTCACAAATATTAATTTTTCACAACGTAAATTTATTACCTACTATTTATGTCATTGCCATAATTAATATACATTTAAAATACTAATTTATTTTTACAATTGATTTAAGTTATTTATATGAAGTCTCTGGACTTTTTATACGTCCAACAACACGTCACAAGTTTTTCGACTGTAATCTTAGCTATGATTTTCTTTTAATTTCGTTACATATCCTACATATTGCCACTATCGAAAATACTTCTCAGATATTAAAAAATAGCGTTTTTTACGCTTACAATTTTAACGCTTAATATTTCATATACGAATCTCTGTGTTAAAAGTGTTCATGACTATTTTTTACTTTAGAAGAGTTATTCAGAGAAAAAAAATTCACACACACTTTACATGTAGAAGAGAGGTACCCTAAAATCTTTTTTTTTTCAAATTTTTTTTTAGTTATTATAAATGTATAATTCCAAATTCAAGTTTCACAGGACTGATAGTCTGCGAGTAAATCGGTTGTGATATATCGATAGACAGACAGACATGGCGAAACTATAAAAGTTGGTCGTTTAGCTATGGAACCCCAAAAACGAGACTTTTATAATAAGATCATTAACGTGTCGACAGTAAGATAGTAAGGTAGTAATAGTTAGGTAGAAAATCTAATTAAGGATGAAGTGATGTGAAAGTTTTATTTTACTCCGCTTTCAGTCACTAAAAAGTTTTCAGTGTCTAAAACTTATTTCATAAAGTCTTAATTCTGCTGTAACTTCAATTGCAAGTTGTTTGCTGAGGCGAAATAAGTAGACAGTGTTTAATTGCATCCCTCATTTTGATGTATCGATCCGTCGCTGCTCGATGTGCAGATAAATGAGTCACCATGAACGAACTGGATATTTTTGACATGCGATGTGTAATTGATGACTACATTTAATGTGTGGAAACAATTCTAATTTTGGACCAAAGAAAGAAACTCATTCCTCATATCGTATTTTGTAAAATGTTAATTACATTACCAATGTTAGTCACAAAAAATGTACGATAATAGAGGAAGTGTGCGAGTTTTAAAATTTTTTTGTGATAGAACTACAAATTAAATATTTTTTCCTTCACAGCATATGTGAGACCTTACTTCTTGACAAACTTCGTGATTCTAGGGAACGGGAAGTATCCTATGGGTTTTGATTTATTCGCGAGTGTCAAAATATGCGGCATGAATGACCATATTTTTAGTGTTATTCTTGATTGCGTTCACTTAGAAATTTGTTTTTTTATTATCTGATATTAATTTCCACTTGAAAGTGGAAATTAATATCAAATTAAATTAATTTCCACTCTGTCGGTCTGTCAAGACCAGAGAAAAAGGATCTTGACAGACCGACAGACGGACAACGGAGTGATCTCATAAGGGTTCCTTTTTCCTTTTTGGGTACGGAAAAATAAATGTATGTTGATTGAAGATATGAGCGTGTTGTGCATGTACGCTTCTTTTAACACCCACGCGCGCGCACACATACGCATGCACGAACGCCAGCATGCACACTGCAAAAAAAATTAAGTAACATATAACTGACAAGAAAGAGGCAATACCTGAAGGAAACAGGATGTGAATGGACTGATAACAGCGCGAGTGCAGGCAGTAGAGGTACGATTAATTCGGGCGAAGTTTGAAAGCGTATTTAGACGATGCAATTTTGATACTGTAATCATATTGATTCTTTAATATTGCTGAAATTAAAATTAGTTTAGCCCCCTTGAAAGTAACTGAAAAAGTGTTCTGAAATATGTTTGTTTGCTGCGAATAATTCAGAAAAAAAGTATACTGAAATAGAAAAGTGATAAATGCAGAAAGTACGATGCATCTTTTATGAAATGAACATTTTTCTGTAAATGTTTATGCCAATTATGGCACAGATGCCATTTTCTTTGTAAAGTCGAAGTTATGCGCGTGTGGATTAAAATTTTGTTTATATTTTTCTTGAAAATATATTGAACGATTGAAAAAGTGTGATTAGTCAGTGCGTTCATTACTTACTGATTAACGCATTTCGTTTTCAGTGGAAAAAATATAGAAAAAATAATTGGCTTCTCTTCAAATTTGTGTCAAGCGTTTTCGAAGCCCCTGCTCTTCTATTTTGTTTCAATTTCGTCTTACTCGTAAACTTCTAAATCTTAAATTTTAATATGTGACTACTTGCTAACATGCAATCACAAAATAACCATTACTCAACTTAGATTCAGAAAAAGACAGATAATCACTTGTTTCTAGCAGTCTTTAATTTTGTAGTCATCCCAGTGTTTAATTTTATAGTCATCGCAGTCTTTGATTTTATGTTCATCCCAGTATTTAATCTTATAATCATCCCTGTCTTTTATTTTATAGTCATCCCGGTCTTTAATTTTATAGTCATCGCAGTCTTTGATTTTATGTTTATCCCAGTATTTAATCTTATAATCATCCCTGTCTTTTATTTTATAGTCATCCCGGTCTTTAATTTTATAGTCATCGCAGTCTTTGATTTTATGTTCATCTCAGTATGTAATCTTATAATCATCCCTGTCTTTTATTTTATAGTCATCCCGGTCTTTAATTTTATAGTCATCGCAGTCTTTGATTTTATGTTCATCCCAGTATTTAATCTTATAATTATCCCTGTCTTTTATTTTATAGTCATCCCGGTCTTTAATTTTATAGTCATCGCAGTCTTTGATTTTATGTTCATCCCAGTATGTAATCTTATAATCATCCCTGTCTTTTATTTTATAATCATCCCCGTCCTTAAATTTTATAGTCAGTCTTTGATTTTATGATCATCCCGGTATTTATTTTTATAGTTGTCCCAGTCTTTAATTTAATAGTCATCGTAGTCTTTAATTTTATAGCCATCGTAGTCTTTAGTTTTATAGTCATCGCAGTCTTTGATTTTATCTTCATCCCAATATTTAATTTTATAGTCATCCCAGGCTTTAATTCTGTAGCCATCGTAATCTTTGATTTTATGGTCATCCCAGCCTTTAATTTTATTGTTATTCCAGTCTTTAATTTTATAGTCATCCCAGTCTTTAATTTTATAGGTATCCCAGTCTTTAATTTTATAATCATTGCAGTCTTTGACTTTATGATAATCCCAGTATTTAATGTTATGGTCATCCCAGTCTTTAATTTTACAGTCATCACGGTCTTTAACTTTAGAGTCATCCCAGTCTTTAATTTTACAGTCATCCCGGTCTTTAATTTTATAGTCACCCCAGTCTTTAATTTTACAGTCATCCCAGTATTTAATTTTATAGTCATCCTAATCTTCAATTTTACAGTCATCCCGGTCTTTAATTTTATAGTCATCCCAGTCTTCAATTTTACAGTCATCCCGTTCTTTAATGTCATTGTGATCCCAGTTTTTAATTTTACAGTCATCCCAGTCTTTAATTTTATAGTCATCCCAGTATTTAATTTATAATCATCCTAGTATTTAATGTTATGTCATCCCAGTATTTAATTTATAGTCATCCTAGTATTTAATTTTATAGTCATCCCAGTATTTAATTTTATAATCACCCTAGTCTTTAATTTTATATTCATGCTCATAAATCTAATTTTATTATTTTAAAGTAAACCATGTGAACTTTTATATTTAGGAAATTATTTGTGAAAAGTATCTTTACGGCATCTCAGGCCACGAATATAATTATTTGTATTTTTTTAAAAAAATTTCTCGATGACAACATTTGGAAGACTTTATGGTCAATCTTGCAGAAAAAATTTATTCGTATTAAAATTATTTTTACGCATCTGTCAAGGTACATACCAAAATATGTTCGAGAACGTTCGGTAACAACCAACTTTTATTGGGTACGTTAGACGAAAAGCAAAAAATGGGACGAGGACTAGTATTATTTTGTGGTTCACAAAATAGTACTTTAATTCAACGACTATCGAAAAATAGCGAAGTACGCATAATATATATAAAAGCATGTGCAATTTATGATAAGTATATATACGGAGTCATAAATCTCCATCCTCAGCAAAAACGGACTAAAATCTCTTTCTCTGATATGGTACCATGAGAATGAGGCACCAAGAGCACGCATGTTTCTTTCTTGCAACCTTGAACCAAGGAGCTCAGCTGCAACTTTAGGCAGATTTAGGTCGCTCGATAAGTCGTTTAATTCTGTCTGGGAAAATACTTCTCGGAAATAACTTCGGCTCAAGATTAGGTTCAAAGGATAAATTCCACTGTAGTTATGGTAATCATGAAAGGACGAATTCCACTGTAGTTATGGTAATCATAATATAATTTTTAAGAGAAGTTTTTATTGTGCTGAAACTTAAATAACATTGCCGTGAATCGTATTTGAGGAGAAGTATACTTCATAACACTACTGCTTGCTTCATCAAGTGAAGATATTGAATAAACATAAGATTTTTCTGGGTTAAATTAACTTCAGGGAACAAAATTTATGACGTAATTTCTAGCGAAACATATTCGTAATGCGTGATACCTACGTCTAGAACGTATTAAGTGTAATGAGACAGTCCGCAAGCTTGTCGATCGTGGCTGGCGGGAACGATTAGACGCGCGTATATGTACAATACAATTACACCCGTTCCGCATAAATACGACTGAGGTGTTTGAACAGCTGATGTCGATCACCATTTCCCGCGCATAGGTACATTGATTTGTGGCTAGAGCACTACGTGCGCCAGTGTATTACTTTATGAATGTGTCGCGGGGTGTCATGTGACCAACCTGTCTGACGGAGATATGAGATCACGGCTGCGGCACAAAATGTCGGCGGTCGGTTTGGCCGCACCGGTGTATCGAGTTACAGGTGAAGCTGCTGCCACACTGACAACCTTTGTGTGATTAGATATTTTGTGATTTTTATAAGACGCTTTGTGCTATTATGCAAGTTGTCTCCGCAAGTTTGTCACCGTACTATGTCTCGTTCCTGTTGCTCCAACGTACGAGACATTGTGCTAGAAAGTTGCAAATAATATAATGCATTGACCAATTGAAATATACCTATATGATTTTAGGAATTCAAGTCGTGAAGTTGCATTAGGAACTTATTGTCCATTTTATCACGAAAACTGAGAGTTAATATATAAAGTCAATTTTTATAATACATTTAATAAAATTAAAACTTATAAAACTTATATATAATTATACTATGAAAATAATTAGTATTAATTTTAATTATTGTTCTATATAAATACATCTAATTTGTATTCTACTATTTCTATTCTTTCTATTTTAGGATCATACAGATCAATATTTCGTTTCATTATACCATCTGCCGAATATTTGCTTTCAGTGGTCTCACAAAAATAGAAAAATAAAAAAAATCAACCTCAACTCGTGGGAGTTCAGGTTAATAATAATATAATTTGGTTGATAATAATATCATCAACCTCAACTCGCGGGAGTTCAGGTTGATAATAATATCATTTGGTTGATAATAATATCATCAACCTCAACTCGTGGGAGTTCAGGTTAATAATAATATAATTTGGTTGATAATAATATCATCAACTTCAACTCGCGGGAGTTCAGGTTGATAATAATATCATTTGGTTGATAATAATATCATCAACCTCAACTCGCGGGAGTTCAGGTTGATAATAATATCATTTGGAAACCGTGACTGACGATTAAAATTTCTGTCCCAGTTAGCTAACGATAAATTGTCATTCTCATCAAAATTTCCTCACGGCCATGTTCATTGACATCTGGAGAATATGAAGATGCATCCTATTGTAAATCGTATAACGATTTCAAATTCGAAATTCGTTTAGATTACAAAACTTTCGAGGTGAATGATTCTTTGATTTCATTTTCTTTGTTTATGAATCATTTACATTGTAGAATGACCAACGCCTAATTCTTTTGCAACAGTCAAGTTTGACTCTCCATTGTCTAATATAAAAATTTTACGGCTGGAAAATTAGATACTGCGTCATTTTCTCCAAACGTAAAAACTTTACGATCTTGAGAAGCTCGCGAAAGTAACAATCAATGGATATTGTTAAGCGTCATTAAGAGCGGCAAAGCAATTCTTGGCAAGGAATCTATCGCGGTGGAAGAAGCTTACAAGTGAGTGCGATCAAGATAATTGATTGTCGTAATGACTGGACTAATAAATTAAAAAACATATGTCAATCTAAGCGATTTCGAAGTAATTCTTAGCAAATTAATGTGTTTTTCAATGGAACTATTGACTAGTGTACAAATAAATATTACGACCACAAAACGATGAATAATATAATATTTTGAATCTGTACTTGCGAATAATAAAAGAGGGAAAAAGTTGCATATAATCTATCGAACGAAACGCTCGGAACTTGTTTTCAGCTGATCAATGTTTACCGCTGTTATAAATAATATTAAGAAGGTTATATCGAGCTATGAAATGACGTGGGAAGTGACGTTATCTTTGATAATTTACTTGCTACTTGAGCAATAATATTCCAGATTCCCCATATTATCGTTACATTGAGATATGAGTATACATGAGATAAAAATGAAGATATGTCTCTTTCGTAAAGATATGCATATCGACATTTTTACTTATGATACAATCAGAATATCGGACGTTATATTAGGTTTATCTATCTATACCATATAGTTTGTGTTCACAGTCGCAAACTTAGTAACCAGTGAAGGTAGAAAATTATGATATTCTGATATATACCCTTAACACTTCGAATATTTTAAATCCTCTTTCAGTTAAGTTCATGGTTAGTTAACCCCATCAATTTAAATGTCTTAAGGAAAAAAGAGAAAAGAAATCTGTAGAGGAAAGACCCTAACGGAACTCTATTGTTGTGGCAATATAATCTGTCCGTCTGTCTGTTTGTATGTAAATTAGACGCTTCTAATATCTAAACTATATAAGATAGGAAATTGAAAATTGTACATATTTTTAATTGCCTGATTTCTGAGATATCATTGGTTTTCAATAATAAAATATTTTTTGATTAACAATAATATATTTATATTTTCTGAATTATAATTACATGTAAACATTTAAAGTAAATTTAAAAAAAAGTGTTATAAATTATTTTTTATGCCGATATATTATTTGTATCGATCAATATTAGCTGAAGAAGGTTCATCGCGTCGCTTTGATAATTCTGAACGGCATTCGGTGTGCGTGCATTGCGAAATGTCTAATACTTGCGTTAACCTTAAAATAATGTATCTCAATGTGGGATAAGATATGGTAAAAATTAATGATTATAATCTTATTTATTTGATTTGAAGAACACATAGCAGGCGACTACGTATACCATTTTAAAAATCCTCTGTATAATAATATGATTGATCTCTGTATTATAGTACACATCACATCCAAAACAATGTGCAAATTTTTGTAAAAAAATATATTTAACCCCTGAGTAATGGTTGAAAAAACCTCTCCTCTCCTGTTTGAATAACAACATTAAAACTAATATAAAAATAATTGGTGTGTCTACGACTTCGTTCGCGTGCAATTAGGAAACAAAACATTTTTTTTTGCTTTTTTTCTGTTATATCTTGCGCCTGGGTATATACTATTACCGTATCTGATTTCATCAAAATCCGTCCAGTAGATTTTGCATGATACCCATACAAATTAATATCAGACAGACAAAAATTCTAAAAAAAGTTTTTCTGGCTTATATTATCATTCTATACGATGAATCAATCACTTTTTTAAAAATATTTTTCATGTACAAAATTCAGTCTATCACAATTTTATTATGTGGATAGATTAGTGGTATATACGATATCAAAAGACAACTATGATGCATGAAATTAGCTACCTTGAAATAGTTTTTGTTTTCAAGAAATGCGGATTTACCCACATTTTTTTACCCGTATTAAAATCCATATTGAACTGAGAGATATTGGCGTTAAGAGTTTGAAATAAACCAAAGTGGAATGTCTCATGTCATTATGATTCCACATGATGTACCTTTCAACCAAAATTATATTTTTTTTTTAAATAATACGTCATCTTCATTAAATAACACTTCAAGAACACAGGTTTCTCCATCGGACCGACTTCGGTTTAGTTCATCTCAGTCCAACTAGATTTTCATCCCAATTTTTTCAGGAATGTGTATGCATTTTTTTGTTTATCGAAATCCACAACGTACAATTACTGACTGGATGTAAACGGTAATTAAAACCGTCCGAAGGCGACTGGCAATAGTTTGTGGGTAATAATATAATCGAGTAGCATTAAAATGGCATTGCCGACGCCAGTGGACCACGACAAGGAATTATTATTACCGATAACAACAGTGACGTGGGGGTCACGTTTATCGGCTTTACTCACCGCCCCGCACCACCGACACGCTGTGTGAGGATTTGTGTATCGAACAGCGTGTATACATATTATAACACATGTGTTGCAAGAACGTATCGGTTACATTCTGACAGAAGTTGTTTTTTTTTAATTTTTGATTTACAGACAAATGCACTTATGTTGACGTCAATCTAATTTCTGCGTCTGTGACAGATTCAAAGTTTCGTGGATGTGGCCTGAAATACATATTAATGAACCGTTCTAAGCTTCCGAAGGTGGTGCTTTAGAAAGGTAAAAATAAATTTATTCAGTCGCATCTTCAAACGTAATCGTTTACATTTTTATCAGTAATTTTACACCCAAAAAAACGAAGAAAGCTGGTATATTTAACAAATATGGTATATAATATACTTTGTATATCTTGATTGTAAAAATATAAATATGATAAAAAGGCGTTAATTTTTAGAAGTTTTTTTATATGATTATTATGGTATCATCTTTATTGTATATGAACTTTTTAATGGAAATTTGCTGAAAAAAGTATACCATTGTTATACTTAAAAAACTTTCTATATTATGCTATTTTCATCAAATATGTCTTGCATCAAAACGAGCTGGAATGTGTTTTCAAGGTTTCTTGACCATTTCACACTTCTCATATTTACGCTAAGATCTACGTTAGTTAGTTAGACCCACGTTACTGGGTTCACATACTGGTGAGCACACGATCATTAGATGGATATCTTTATTGGGTTTTGTCATTATAATTCTTGAATATGAGAGACGACGTTTCAAATTTCTTCACAGAATACGAAGCTTATAATGACTCGTATCTCTTGCGTCACTCGCTAAGTTAGCTTCAGTTAAGCTTCCTCATATTCACATATATCCTAAGCTATTGTAATCTGGTTCATACTATTTGTAATCTGTTTCAATGGTCAGAAAATGAATAACTGATATGTATTAGTAAATTAGAAAATAAACCTCATTCCCTCATTTTAAATTTCAATAAAAATGTGGTAACATAAGAGATATTTTAGTAACTTAAAACACTAACTTATACTGATTAATACTGCCTTCCAGTGTTTGTATATTTAGAAAAAGTTTTAATAATTCACAAGCCATTGAACTGGAGACGTTAACGATTGCTCTAAGACACTGGCGATGAACTTCTTTCTTATTTTCTAATTAATTCATATTTCGCGGTCATTGTCTTCTTTTTGTAGTAGTTCTCTCTTTGTTTCTCCTTAACGTCAGCATGTTTTCTTCAGCGATATTTTTTCTGTTTCATAGTAGGAGTGTGTGCCATAATTTGCAACATATTTCAAATTCAAAGTTATTCAACTCGTTATAGCTTAAAAAGTTAGTTCAATTGTTAGGAAATTAGATACACTTTATTATTAAGATTTTCATGTGAAAAATGCAAATACAACATGAATACCTTTAAATATAAATCTTGTCCATGTACATAAACTATAGAATAATTGACCCAAAGGAAACATTTGAAAATAATGGTGTTTTTTCTTTATTTACATTATTCGGTTTTGTTCGTTACCAAATAGTCTCTCACGTTACCACTCAAGTAACTCAGGTGACTAGTAACATGAGAGACAAATCAAAATCAAACCCTTATTTATCGTCCTTTGATTTAAACGGAAATACATTCCGCTATCTATGAAACATACCCAAGCACAATAATAAGCAACTATAACTTAGATGAAATACTTTTCAAAAATTAATATTAAAGCTTTTTAATTTTAATCGTGGTATATTAAAGTTTGTTACAAAATATAACTAATGCCATCTTGTGTACAATGTAACATACGCGGTAACGCACAGAAATAGTTTAATTTGATCAATTGGGATAATACTTAATATTTTTTAAATAAATATTTCCTATGTTTCTGTTAATTTATACTTGAACTGTTATTTTCATTATTATTAGTGTCAAGCATACTTGAAGTGTTTATGCAATTTGTTTTGGAAATATTCATATTTGGAACATATAAATTGGTGAAAGGACACGTTAGATTTATAACGACGCGACAATTGGGTATTTGACTAATATTTTTTTATTTCATTAATCATAATTTCAACGTACAAATTGATGAAGAGTGAAATTTTTTTTTAATAATCTTAAAAATTGACCGAGTTATAATAATTTAAATTTAACCTTTAGATAAGGACGGCAATACTGTTTTGTGAGGTCATTTTTAATATTGCATGTGGTTTTTTGTAAGTTATAAGTGAACTCATAGTTTTGGTGGATATCTATGGTATTGTTTTTAAATCTTTTTTAATTATAAATAAATTTGCCCTTAGTACCATGAGTGTAGCATTTCTGGTAATTACACGAGTAGCATAATACTCTTTTAGTAGTAAACGACACTCGTATTGAAATACAACGAAACACAAAGAGAAGTAAAATATCGCGGATATTTTTACTATTCAAAACTTTGGGATTAGCAGCAAAATCTTAATATTGTGTGGCATGGAAAATAATGTAAAAAATAATATCTTCTTTATTTTATGATTGCAGATGGCGAAGCTCGTGGCGGGCACCGGGTCGAGCTACCCGACGACAGCGCCGCTGAGGGCGACCTCGTATCCTGATCAGCGACCACTCCTCGTGCTTAATCGCAGGTAACCGTTCGAATGCGAGTGTGCGGAGGTGGCACCTAGATTAATGTGACTCTAAAAACATACTCAATGCTACATTCTAAGTTGATGAAAGCGATGACTACATCAGGAAATGGCGATCGAGCTATTAAGGAAGTTTCTATATCTTAAGTAAGTGTATCCTTTTCCTGTTCCTTTCATTATTTCTTCCCTCCATGTCAGTAGACACTTTATTGAAATAAACAATTCCTCAAGTGTTTGTTTTTAAAATTATATTTTCCATTAATAACCATTTACAAAGCTGCTTCGCAATTGGCTCCGAGCCTAACCGCGTACACGGGTTCAGACGTGTCGTCGCTTATCAGATCGGACATGTTAGCTCAGGATCGTCGAAGAAATCGCCGTTGCGGAAACCGTCAGAATCGACGCAGTAAAACTGGTCGCCGACAATCTGCAGCGGCTCATAGTTTCCGTTAGACATGCAGTCAGCAGTGTGAACCAGCCCAGCCGCCGGGAAGTACACCAAACTGTCGCGGGCACAATCTGGAAAAATCCAAGTCAGAGATTTTTGTACGAAGAACAATGTGTATTTCTGTTATTACGATTGCGTTCATCGAGAAAGTAAAATATAAGTATAAATTAGTGGAATGCGGCAGTCTTCATCTTCATCTGAAGCTAGATGAAGATCAAGAAGTTTCTAAAAAACGGAGCGTACCTATTTATGATGATATTATAAAGAGGCCAAATTAGTGTAAAGTTACTTATTAGATCGATTTAGAAATTATTCTATTGTTTGAATTCATCCAGCTTTCCGCGTAATGTAAGGTCCGTAATCAAAGATCCAGAGACATACTTCTCTGTATCTCTCACATCGTACATTTAGAAAGATTAAACGAGGATGGGTTAAATAATAAGATTGTTTAGTTTAATTTTTTATAGCCTTTAGATTCTCGGGGCATTCATTAGAATTTCGACATATTCCAAAAGTACTCGATAATGCTTACGCGTATGCTGGACTATTTTTCTTTAAAGAATATTTTTATTAATAGACTGCCTTGATGGCCGACCAGGCCTTGACATCCTAAAGCCTAACTGTATCGATTTGCGAGGAAATACTCCGTTGCCAATGGTGATCAATTCGAATGGCATTTACCGCTCCGTATAAAATAAAAATTTCTTTACGAACGAAGCAAATATGAGCAAGTCCCCAGACAACCGTTTTAGTGGCGCAGTCCTTTGGCAATGTTTTTTTTTTGTTAATTTTCTAATAAAATAACGCGGTATTATATAGATTTATAAAAGAAATAAACATAATCAAGAAAATTTTATAGGAATTGAATGGTTATTCTACTCGTTTGGCACCATTAAATACGGATTTCTGGGTTTCTTGACTAATTTATGTATTAATTTCTTGCCAATACTTACAATATTTAATACCTTTTGTGTATTATGCATAACTTTTGAAATGTTTGCTTAAACAGTTAATTTGGGTATTATGCTGAAGATAAATGAATATAATGGTCCATACCTAGACGACTTTATAATATATAGCTTTTAGAGAACATAAATATTTAGAAATATACCCATTTATATAAAAATAATAATTGTTTTAATTTTTATATAATTATTTTGAAGACGGTGTATTTTGATCTGTCTTATCGTATTTGTTTGTGTGTATTTTAATATAATCTATCTATGGATTTGTTATTATATTTTTAAATCATGTCACTTGGAAATATTGACAGTTTTATGCTGATTACCATAATTTAAATCGGAATTGTAAAATTAAATAATAACATTAATATAACGTTCTTGTAAAAATGTGTGAGTAAAATAAATTGCGAATTAGTTTACATCACAGGCATTGAAATATTTCGTTTAGATCTTATTTTTTATATTTAAGTTCAATTCACAATATATTGTATGTGAATTAGATTTAAGTACGTTGAAGACGATACTAATAACAAATTAACCAAATTACCAGTTCACCACGCACTACGAGCATTCCTTAACTACATTCATTGATGTCATGTACATTTCAATACAATAGGTGTATATTTTTTATTTAAAAGGAGTAATTTTGACACAATATTTATTTATTTAAACTAAATCTTAAAGTGATGCCATAACTAAAAGAAACTTGTCTGTGTTGTTCATGTATACTATTAATAAAATTGTAACAGAGTGAATTCTATATATTTAAAATATTTTAAAAAGAGTGATTGATTTAAGCATAAAGAATGGTAACAGAAGGAAGAAAACCTGTTTTCAGAATGTTTGTCTGTCTTTATGTTAATTTGTTCGCCATTCATGCGAAATCTACTGGACGGATTTTGATGAAATTTGTGTTGTAATAGTTTATATCCAAGAGCAACATATGAGAGAACAAAATTATAATAAATTCCTTATTCTGGATTTCCGAGTGAAATAGCGGGGCACAGCTGATAACATATAAATCATTTTAATCGAACATAATCTTAGTATTAATTCGTTAAGCATATGTTATTTAAAACATAGACCAGTAATTCCAGGTGCCTAAGTGGGTTAGCAAAATAGACCTAGTGAGATGTCTAATTTTGCTAATTTTAATGGTCTCCTACATTATAAACTTTCAGTAAAAATAATTTTGGAAAATATATTTATATTCAGAGCTCATTTGAAGGATTTTTTTCAGCATCGCATTTTTGGTTTTGAATCAACAAATTACATACATGTGTGAAATAAGCGCATTCGAATTAGTAGCCTCCGACAGACGAACTAACAGACAACGGTAAAAAATCATCACAAACGGTAAAAAATCATATGCCAGTCAAAAATCATATGAGCAGGGTTTCCCAACCTTTTTTTTGTTGAGGCTCCCCGGACTATAAATTATATTTTCATGCCCCCCTTTTACTTTTTCATGCCTCCCCTTTGATTTAATAAATTAAATAAAAATGGTAACTGAAGTTTGTAAATACACAAACTTACCTTTTAACAGTGAGACACAATAATTTTACATACTCAAACTGATTTCTCAACAAAAAATGTACACCAAAACGTCAAATTTTTCGCAAGTTTGTGGTAATAATAGTGAATATGATATTTCATTTCATTAATTTTACGCATGTCAATTAAACATTACATTGTAATGTTATTTGTATATTTTTTTGCTTTTTCTTTCTAAAATGCAAACGCTTTCCGCCCCCCTTAACATCTCTCTATGCCCCCCGTGGGAGGCGCGCCCCCTTGTTTGGGGACTCCTGTACTAGAGTGAGTGATATGTGAAAGATTGCGATTGAAACTTAAACAAATCGAACTAAAATATTTTCTATCAGGATTTTATGCATGAAATGCAATATTTTATTTTAAACTCCTTTTATAATGATAAAATGTCATTTATGATACTGTACACTTCTAGTTTACAGTATCATACAAACCAAAATGTTAACGTCCAGAAATAATGTCAATTGAATATATAATGTCAATATAAATTATTAATAAATAAAAAGTGTACATGGCTTCCGAAGAAGCAGCTATCACGTTTTTAGCTTACTTGTACTGGAGATTAGGTGTGAATTTCAATGTGTTCGTTTGTTTTTGACAACGGAACATCTTACATCCCGTTTAGACTGTTGACGGGATGGCTTACAGATGTTCGAAAAATAAGCACCGAAGTTGGAATACATGGCAAGTCTAGCAATTTTTTATACAAAATGATATGTTTTATGAGCTATTTTAACACTTACGTTAATTACTGACTTTTTCAAGCGGTTGCGAATTTGTAAATATTATTATTTATTATATTAATACTATTTTTTGTCGCATTGCAATAAAGCAATAATATAATTTATAATATACTGCGTCTCAGCCCTCATTTGGATGTGTATGTCCAGACATTGATTAGGCGTATTCAATAGTTTCCAAAAAGATACACATTTGCATGAAAATTCTAACATAGGGTAATTACCTCATACTAGGTACCTTCTGGTGCTTAAGTGGCAGTCTTTTTTTACTGTAAAACGTAGGAATTTTTTTAATGTAATTTTTGCATTACATGTAACAATTTTGAGGTAAGTTGTTAGTTACGAGCTGTATATTTTATATAGCACTAACAGTCAAAATTGAGTGGCGAAAATTATGAAATCCTAAAAAGTACATTTTTAATTTCTTTTCTGAGGGAGCCGTAACAGTTCTCGTAAAATGTTTTAATTACTTTGAAATATTAGTAACTTAGCTACAATTAACTATAAAAAAATTAACAATCGGACTTAATTTCTATACCAAGTGTCTATATTTCGAAAAATAAGAGATTTTTACTAAGGTTAAGTTCTGTCAGGTGCTTAGTCGTAGCACGATCTATCGTCCCTTTTCGGATTATCCTTGATTAGTATATTTACATATTTATAAACCTACTAAAGATAAGAAAATAAAATTGATAATAAACGGTATACTCTACAATTGATTTGGATATACACAGTGTACGGGAAAAAGTGTCGGACAAAGAAAGATGTTATTCTTTGACTGAAAAACAGTTGATTTTTGTTAAAATAAAATTTAAAACATGACTTTTTGCAGAAAATTGAGTCATCTTTTTCGTACACGCGATACTTGCACACATTGTTCAGCGCCGCTCGTGGGAACAACCCGCGAACAGCTGCGAAGATATCACCACTACGGGTCAACCCTCGCACTCTGGGCAAATATTGGGTGTGTCAAAAAGAGTTATGTGTAATATTTTTTTGCACTCAATTCGAAAAAGGGCGTGTTTTACGTTTAATTTCAACGACAATTTAATTCCTTTATAGCAAACGAATAGCGTCTTTCTTTGCCCGACATCGGTCGTGAAAAAAATGTAAGTACGTACACACTCGTTCTACGCTGCATTAGTACATCCATTTACACCTCTTCTATTCGTATAGATAAGTGTTCCGAATGGAACGACAAAAAAATATGAAAACATTTAAAATAAGATGTTACCCTTATGTATTTATATAAAACAAAAATTAAATAAAATTTTAATGGGTACACGTATAATGACATTAAATTATAAAAATATTAGATACCTGTCAAAAGAATTATTATTTTCTTGCTTATTTTTTTCCTTTAAGGTTTCGATAACGTACCGAATTTTCATACGAAAAGCGGCAACGTTTCTCCCCCTAAACCTTCACCGATCTCAATGAGTGTTACAGTACATCTGATGTTATCTAGGTATATGTAGGACTGCAGCTTTTTACGTTTTTCGATATTACTTATAAAATTACAAATATCATCACTTCGTAAACTGATTTTTTCACAAAAAACTATCGTCATATTAAAATGTTTGTAAATAAATATTTAGTTAATTAAAAGAAACATTTAAACGTATATTCCTATACCATTTGGTGAAAGTTTAGAGTGAATGAAACGTTGTCAACCGGAAGACGATTTTACAGCTAAATTTTAGGCAGATATCCTTACGAGCTACAACTCTTCATCTCACACGATCACAAATACCCATATCTTATCCACTGCTACACATCATCCTCTCTAATGATACGTGGGATTCGATATTAGTCTGCTGCAAAGCACACACACCCGTCTAAGCAGTTTCCAATATTTATAATTGAGAGAAGCGTTTTAGTGACAAAAAATAATAGCTTGTTTTGTCTATGCTTTGATTTTAACATATTGCACTATTTCGATTTTAAAAGCAAAACAAGACAGAATTCTCTCAATTATAAAACACCAGTTATACAATGCTCTCGGCTATGAATGATTTATCAATCTTCCATTCCAACAGAAAAAAAAACCAGTTACACGTCACTGATGTAAGGAGTATGTTGTTAACACGTTCATTGTCAATAAAGGGCTTTGTTCACGGCACGAAAAAAATCATTCGTGACGAGTTCAAAACTTGTTCAAAGGTCGCATCTCAAAACTTCACGCGATTCTAGTGTGCATGTTAGTCTATTGTTAATCTTATTTTAATTACTATGAAAACAATTAGAAAAATATATGAAAACGCGGTGTATAATTGGATAAACAAACCTACAAATTTTAGAACCTGGACCGATAGGCTAGTGTCTACTAAGAATAAATCGGAGGGGAGCTTCTAATGGTTAATCGTGATATGGAGATACCAAAAAAAATGATTTGGTATTAAAAGTAAAAATTATTTTTATTTTTAGAAAATAAATTCAGTAAAATTACGAATTCAGTTATGTGACAGGGAACTCCAATCAGAAAGCATTACATCACAATTTACAAAACACCATTGTTGTTGTTGACATTTTCGTATACAGAATAAGTTATTTCATTAATTTTTCGTTTTTAACGATTTTTATCAAATTGATATAGTTGTCCTCAATTACACCTTAAAAGATAAGTAGGTACAATTCGCAATGGAAACAGGTTTTAGCAAAGTAATTTGCCCAAAATTTACGCTTGGTAGATTTTTCGCGTCGAACAGTGACTTCTATTCATCAGAATTTCGGAATGTTAAATTTCAATGTAAGTATACACAAGTGTAAAATATGTATTATTTCAGTTTCGTAGTCAGTAAGCGTGTGTTTTTACACACGTATTGTACTTATATAATAAACTTGTAAAAATAGTGACTGGAAAATCAGTATTGCTTTAGATTTAGAAGTGCATTGCGTGTGAGTCATATTAATTTGTTCGTTTGTAATCAACTGTGCTAGCTCAGTGCTTCGACATTTTAATGTTTTCCTATAGAAAACACAATTGCAGGTATTTCCTATAGAAAACACATTTTGTAGTGAAAACACTGTTTGTCAAATAGGTACTTAAACTTTAAATAAATACTTACATCAAAATGGTCTGGTAAAATGCTATGGTATTCACAAAAATATATTCTTGAATCTGTAGATAAATTACGAACTCCTTGCAAGTGGTAGCCACTTTTCCGTTTGTTTGGAACATATATAAAAAAATATTTGGCGTTTTAATAGTTGTGCTTTTACACTGGGAATTGGGTATTTGACTAATTTTTTTTATTTTATTAATCATAATTTCAAGGTACAAGCTGATGAAGAGCGAAAATGTTTTTTAATAATCTTAAAAATTGACCGAGTTATAAAAGTTTAAATTTAACCTTTAGATAAAGACGGCAATACTGTGTTGTGAGGTCATTTTTAATATTGCACATTATATTCTACAAGAGGAAAAGAGACAGGGATATACCCGACTCTCTCCGTATCTTCAAATTTAGAAGCCTATAACTGGCTTATTTTTCAATCGAGTTTTGAATTTTTTTCAAGACTGGTTTTTAATTAACTTATATTTCACAATATTGTATGAACAATATTAAAATTTAGAATGAGTCAAGTACTGTATTACACAGTACTTGTAACAATTCGAATTCATTTCAATTAAACAAAAGAAGCTATCGTCATATATAGACACGATTGTTTGGATTTGTTTTATGAGTAATTATGTCATTCAAGACGACATGACAGTCTTGAGTGTTTCGGGGTAAATTTAAATTGTTCTTTTTTAAAACGCAAAATACATAATTTAAATAAATAATATTTACTAGGTTAAATAGATATTAAGGTAAAGAATTAATTACTGTCCCAAATTTAGTCAACAAGCATATTGACGAACATAATAGTGTAATTCATTTCCAACACCTGATGTCAGGGTGAAAGCACATTTTTTATTGCTTGTTTATATTCAGCTTATGATATTTTGCAATGCCATCATGGTGAGCTGAATTTCCACAAGCAGGGATTATATTCCTATACATATACGAATGTAAATAATCATCATTAAATTATTGTTTTACTTTGAATTATGCGAAATAAATAACAAATGTCTAATTAGAAAAAACGCGTTATTCACACACAAAAAATTCGATATTAATAAACAAATATGAAATAGTTTCGGCGAGAACCCCCCGCCATGAGAGAACTACTTAGAAGAATGAGATAAGTAACGCATGTCCGTTTTCCGAAATCAATTTCCGAATCGGACATCCCGAATGCACGAAAAGCATATAAAATTGTCTTAAAGAGGAGTCACTATACAGTTCCGTTTCGATTCTAACAGATTTTTTTCGAAGATACGTTGTTTTTAATACATTTTTTTCAAATTCTATCTTAAATTATTATCAAATAACTTTCACACAAATAAATTATTTATTTATACAATTACATTTTTACAATTAAATAATAATAAAGTCGCGTGCGCTAGTACAAAGCTACTACGCCAGCCTGCTATCGAGACAGTCATTCGATCGAAGCTATTAGTTAGAAAGAGAAACAGCTATGTTGCTGACGTATAGCGTCAACTCGCTTGATCGGCGCGATTGTCCGTTGACCACTTCGGAAATCGAATTTACAAATTCAAAACGGAACATGTTTTATCGGTCTCGTTGAACAGTGCACATCGATCGACCTTAACGCGTCGTCGTGTGGTCGAGTGCTGCGCGATATAGCTTTCCATGCGACGCAACGTCTCGCGAGTCACTCTTATAAATTTCGTTAAAGTCTCGTAGTAGCTGGTCGCTGTGCAAGTAGCCCGCGGACTTTATTATGAGTTTTACGGGGAGGCAATAACGTGTCGTAAAGTGGATGGGCGGTAGCTACTACAAACGTTATCAGTTGTTTGCCAAATAGCGCCGTAGAGACGGCGGATATTTTCAATGATTTTATTAAATGTTATAATGTGTTAGAACCCGAACGGCTTTCTGATAGGACAAAAAGACTATTCCCGTGCGGGGTTAATAGTTTTTTTTTCTTAAGAAGTAATTAAAAAAAACATATTTTTACTAATTAACTTATCTAATAACCAAATTCTAGATAACGTTGAAAAATTTTATAAGTGATATATATGTTTAACTCGATGTTGCGTGATCGGGTCGCCGGGCAAAAATACTTATATAAGGCAAAATGTATGCTTTTTTAGAATGTTATTTGATGGTACCTACGTATATAAATATAGATTTAAATTAGCTACGTTCTGAGATAATACAGAAATATCCCAGCTTCGGTACGTTCCTAAATCAATACGTTATATTCCACGATATTTATTCTATTCGTTTTAATTAGTACCAGTATCCCGTTGGGTTCTATATTGATCCGGTTTCAGCACGCAACAAAGTACATATCAAACCATTTCCCCTAAGCGAAATAATTATTTTACTTCCGGTGTTTTGTGCGTGTGTCCGACTGACGTTGGCGTATTTAAATAGTCCGTTGACCCGGACATATCGAGTTGAGGTCGGGTTTGAGTATCATTATTTGACACAAGTTTAATTTAAAATTACGATGTTTGCATACTGTGTTACTTTGGACGTTTTGTTGATGTTTGTTTAACGATGTTGTACCGAAATTAAATCTCGATGATCAGTACCCCCTCATTAATTAAATTTCAATGATACGTTACTAATAACAGTTTTGCCTTTCAGTTTACGAAGCTTTAACTATAACTTAATTATAATACATTTCAAAAGGATTATATTTCGATGTTACAATTGTAAGATCTTTGGAAAATTGACATCCTAGTAATATGATGATTCTCTCTGAAAAGAGTCTCTTTTGAGATTAAGCTGATCTGTACATCCATGTTTCCGTTCTATAAAAACTTCTTATAAAACAAAGCTTATCGTCTTTTGTTTGTTGATGGAACTTAAACTTGGTTTGGGCATATTACTCGCAAATACAACTTGATGGATCGTCTGATAAATCAAGGCCGAGTAGAAGTCAAACGGTCATGTCCCAAAATATTCCATCACATTCGCATCGCCACAGCATCAAGAGTCGCGTGACACGACCATTCTGTTAAGAGTAATTTTATTAAGATAGTAAGTTTCTCAATATTTCGAAGTGGAGCCTATAGTGAAGTACTAATTTGACTTTCAAATGTACATTTTGTCAATATATATGATAGAGCTGCCTCCGATGATAAGATGTATTTCATGTGAATATTTTGTTCATACCAATACAAAAACATTCAAAAAGGTTTTTATTATTGATTCAAAAGGTTCTTAAGATTTACCGATTTCGAATGGCCGTCGTTAATTGGCAATTACGGAAGTTTCTTCAATAATTCAGTCACCTTTCATCTTAATTAATTAAGACGTTTGTTTAAGCATATCAACCGTTACTAAGTTATTTCGTCATTAGTAACGAGATAGACGTGTTCGTTGATAATTTCTAATGATTGCGTTTCGCCATGCGAAATGTAGGTTCGCGGAAACCGGATTGAAACGCGCAGAACGCCAGTGAGCTTATACGCGTATTATCGAATGGATACCATCATACCCGCTGCTCCCCACACACTGTATCGCTTAATGAATCGTATAGGTATTAGATAGCGAAAGAGAGAGTTGTCTGGTATTTCTCGTGGGCGTCGCAGTGTTCGGCCGCAAGATTGGAATTTGGACTGAGCGCATTGTTAGTAATAATTGGTACGGAAAAATATTTTGCAAATATATTTTGTCGTAGTATTTTGTGTAGTTTTGGAATTTAGCGTATGATCATTGGCGCAATTATTTACCGTTAAAAACGAGTTTTAGGAAATTTCACGTACACCTATATCATAATTTGTACGATTGTCACGTGATGCACGTCATCTTATAACCGATAGTTTTAAACAAGTCGCAAATGTATTTTCATTAAAAAACAAAAACGTGTTAATGTTTGCACGACTGTACCTCTTTTAATATGCGAAAGCAACGGTAGTGTTATGTTTCTCCTCGCGCATATCTATGGATGTGGACCCACATCTCACATCCATAGATATGCTATTTAGTCCCTCATAGCATTCAAATGGCTTAATGACTTAACAAACGAGGTATCGTTAGGTTTGTTTGATCCCGGGAATAGATTAGGTTAGGAGGTTATAGGTTAAGTTAGGTGATGACGTCACAAAAAATAACATGGCAGTTGTGAACGCGGCATTTTTTTTATACTATATACCTGCAACTAAATAAAAAGCTGACATGTATAAAAATATTTAAGTCTTTTTGACCGTGTGACTACAATAAAATAAGAAAAAGCCAAGTAGCATCAATGACTTAAAACCAATTCCATAATAGCTAGACCGCGCCATCATCGAATCCAGCAATTGTCTTTTCGCAAAGGGCCGATGTAACGCAACGTTTAGCAGAGTCTGATCACCCTCCGCTTTACCAGTTCTCTCAAAAGTTGTGAAATCAAGCAATAATAGTTTGTTTAGAAAATGGAGCCCTAAAGAAAGTAAATCGCTTCTATTTAGTGACATCGTTTCGTAGCAGCTTTAGTTTGTTTACAATTAATGAACGAGCCTAAACACGTGTTGAAAGCTGTACCTAAAAAGATAAAAATAAAAAAAAACACTGCATGAGATTAATCATGTTTTGAAAGAATGATAAGGAAATTATTCCTCTCAATTTACATTATATATTAACTAAATTTTAATAATCATAAATATAAAAATGAAAAATTTTAATATAATAGTAAATACAATTTTCAAGGCAAGTATATTATTTTATTATAACAAAATTAAAGTGATGTCACTCGTACTCATATCCGTAAGAAGTAAATAGTAATTTTGATTTGAAAATAATTATTGTCTATAAACTCCTAAATATAAACCCCTATAAATAATATAATGAATTTCTAGCATATTCGGGTATGAAAACAAAAGCAAATCGATCTCCTTGATATTCAACCTTGAATCCTCATACCGATACTCCCTTTGTAGAACCAGTTTGAAAAGGCAGTTAGTTTTAGTTCAGTCAGACACTGAACGTACATGAAAAATAGATAAAATATTTACTAATGGTTCAAATAAAATGAATAGTATTTTTTTAAATTAGTATAGTAAGAGTTAAATTCTTTACGTAGTTAATATTTTTTTTCTAAAATATGAGTAAATTAAATATGAAAAATAGCATCATTTACTTTTATTAATAAAGATTATTTTCACAAAATTATATTCAAATTATTTAAAATATGGAAAAATTACAAACAGTTTAAATAATGGAATTAGAAGACGCTAAATTTTAAATGAAAATATATTTTAATTATTTAAAATGCCTCTGATTATAGTAATCAATTTTGAATATTAAATAAAATAATAAAAGTGATTAACAATATTATTGACTCTTTGAATATCATTAAAATAAATACAAAATACTTATGATCTTACGAAAATCAGTGATGTTTTAATTCCGGCCAATCATGCAAGGTCATGAACCCACATCGTGCTTTCAAAAGAAGAAATTATTGGATTTTTAAAAATCATGATTATTATAGATGATTATTTATAATGAAAGATAGTCAGGTATATCATAGATCAGGATGAAAGATAGTCAGGTATATCATAGATCAGGATGAAAGATAGTCAGGTATATCATAGATCAGGATGAAAGATAGTCAGGTATATCATAGATCAGGATGAAAGATAGTCAGGTATATCATAGATCAGGATGAATGATAGGTATATCATAGATCAGGATGAAAGATAGTCAAGTATATCATAGATCAGGATGAATGCTAGTCAGGTATATCATAAATCAGGATAAAAGATAGTCAGGTATATCATAGATCAGTATGAAAGATAGTCAGGTATATCATAGATCAGGATGAAAGATGATCAGATATATCATAGATCAGGATGAAAGATAGTCAGGTAAGTCATAGATCAGGGGGGGGATAATTTTCAGAAGGGAGCTTTTGAAAAATAAAAATAAAAAAATTTCCGCAATAGGCTTTAGGTAGTGAATTAATAAAATGGCAATACAAACATATCTAAAAAATATATTGGAGGAATTATACTAGAAGTAACTATTTTTCTAGATACTGTAATTTTTCCACATTTTCCATACTTGCATTAGCTGTCAGTGACAGTGAAATAGTCTCGGCCGGAGGACTTTTCCAGTAAGGTTTATTGAGAATTATAGCTGTTCATGTATTTTATCTATCTTTTATGAACAGAAAACTTTGGATTTTTGACAGTATTTATCTATGTATATAGTATTATTAACAAAGTATTTATCTATGTATGTAGGTATTATTAACAAGGTGCCTATACAAACTCTTAATTGACTGGACCGTAGTAGCCATTAATCGAACGTACTTCGGCTTATTTATGCCTTAAAATAATTTTTTTTGGAACTTTCAACTTTATAAAAAAGTCGAGAACTCGTAGCTAAGAACTTGTTAGCCAACCCAAAATTAACTATTGTTTACGGGTAAGTGTAATTTCCTTTATTGAATATATTTGGCGTTAATTTTGTAGAAATTCGTTATTCACAAATAAGAAGCAAGAATCTTTGCTAATAGCCCCATCTGAAGATGTTGTAATACAACGAAACCGTTGGAAGGTCGTTGTAAAGAACTTAAAGAAAGTAGAAATAATACTACATCACGTAGTTTCATTTAATTGTATGTAATTTCCTTGTAAAATAATCATAGAAAGAAAGTCTGCTTATAACAAGACTCATGAAATTATACATTTAAAATATTCTAGTATATCATTTTATTAACCAATTGAAACTCGCTAAACATTATACTGGTTCCCAAATAAGTTCAGAAAGGAACACCGAATCCATATCTCAATACCTAAGCTACCTCCAATTGGTACCTATAATCCTGGAACTAGTTTCTCTCCGAGCTTAAAAAGCTGACCTGAACTTTAAAATTTTTATGTATTATAAATTTTCTCTTGTGCGTGGAATGGTACGTGTGAACAAAAAAAAAGTAGTAAATGCTGCACTTTTTTGTCCGTCGTAGTTTTTTGCTGTCTACCATGAATGCTGATACAAGTGAAAGCGATTGATTACGTAAAGAGATATGTGAGTTCACGTCATGCGTATTGGCTTAATATAAGTATTAATAAATAAATACTAAACACTAGTTGCATTGCTACCACTACTTCCATTCCGTCGTACTGAAAACATCACCGACTACACCAGTTAACCATCATTGTAGATGAACGAATATCTCTTAGAAATTGTAAATTTATTTTCGATAAATTTATTCTACACGTAAAAAAATGTCATTTTTAATTTAAAAAAAAATTGATAAAAAATAGAGCAATGAAATTATCTTAAAATCGTTTTTAAACCATCTGTCTGTATATTTGTTTCTAACATTGATAAATATTCCAATAGTTCAATAAGACTCCCATAGCCACGAAACTAATTTAAGCAAGGAGGAGTTGTACAATAATCTGTGCTGGATTACATTGGGGTAGAGTACATGCTTTGAGAGATATGTTTGTTTTAAGAGATGTTTAAAAAAAAACTGAAACCAATATAAACACATTTAAATTACTGAAAAACAAGCTTTACGTTTTTTGCGCTCATATAATAATTTTATTAGTAATAGTGAAAAATATATGATATGATGTATGTGATGAATAATATATGATATGAGTAATAGTGAAAATCTCTTAAAAAAACAAAAGGGAAGAAAACTAAATTCCGCCCATTAGGGAGGGCGGAAGGTGGCGGTTAAAACTATGAAAGGCTACAAGGGGGTCGAAATTACTTAAACGTGGTTTATAAAAGTCCCTTAACACCTGACGTAAATATGTTGTAAATCGTTACCCTGCATAGTTTTCATTTCATAATGTCTATACAGAAAAAGTAGTGTGCAAAGACTAGTTTATTTTGAATGAATAAATTTGTATAAAATTATTTTTACCTGAAATGTCATTTGTTTATTACGTGTTTTGAATTGTCTCAACGACGTAAATGTTACGAGAAAGTACAAAATTTTTATGACAAATTCATATTAGTGAGAAATAGTCGCTAAACTTAACAGATATACATCAGTTAGAAAACTTTGTCTACCGTGGTATTTGATAACAGCTTAGAATAATTCCGTCTTACGCAGTTAATATGACAGCCAATAAGGAATACGCCCTGATCGTACCCTTGCGCCTTTCTACTTTTACTTTCGCCGCGCACAACGCATTTCAATCAATTAATCCGACAGATATGTCGGTTTCCGGAACAATGACTCGGTGGAAGCGGGCCAGCTTGCAAGGCCGCGGACTGGTTCGCGGCGCGGCGCGGTAACGGTGCCGTCGCCGCCGCCGGCCTTCCGCCTCTGACGTCAGCTGTCGCGCCCCTGCCGCGCCGCCTTCTGAGCTCTCACTGCGCTTCTATCGCCGAGCGTGCGAGGAGTAGGAATGTGAATGCAAGGACCGTCATGTAGTGATGTCTACTTTTGAATCGAATCATCGCTTACATGAAGCTGTTTTAAACAATACTAATTGAAAGCACCGACGATGAACACCTTTTGACATTACATAGAATAGAGTTTGTCTAGTTAATTGGCGCGTATAGAAAAACATTGTTATAACAACGGACAAAAAAGTACATTTCAATCGGAGTTGGTGCTAAGAAGAGTGGGCTGTTTGCTTTTCTCTCCTGTTGATTATTACAGTTAAAATTATATAGAAATCAATGCATCTTTTACGATAATAAGGTCACACTAATACCATAAATATCATTGGCTATTGTAAAATTATAGAAAATTGGAGCAAAATTGATATACTTATTCTGAAGTTACATGTAAAGAAACAAAAAAAATGGTTGTGGTTACAATTGGGTATTTGACTAATTTTTTTTTATTTCATTATTCATAATTTCAAGGTACAAGCTGATGAAGAGTGAAAATTTTTTTTAATAATCTTAAAAATTGATCGAGTTATAAAAGTTTAAATTTAACCTTTAGAAGACGGCAATACTGTGTTGTGAGGTCATTTTTAATATTGCACATTATATTCTAAGAGAGGAAAAGAGACAGGGATATACCCAACTCTATCCGTATCTTCAAATTTAGAAGGCTACAACTGGCTTATTTTTCAATCAATTTTTGAATTTTTTTCAAGACTGGTTTTTAATTAACTTATATTTCACAATATTTTACGAAAAATATCAAAATTTAGAATGAGTCAACTACCGTAGTACTTCTACGGTCTTTTCAGAAGAAAATGAGTAAAATAAAGTCAGATTCCAGGCTTACTCAGGTAAAAATGAGAAGATTTTTTTGGAAAAAGTAATGAAGCGATGTTACTGCAAATTTAAATCAACCAAGTCCTGAAAGCGGTTTCAGGTCTGTTTACTGGTCCTCGTTCTCAATAAAAGTCTTCAATGGTCGTGGAAAAAATTCATCAAATGATCATCATTCAAAAGTTCATCCCAATTAAATCAATATTTGCTTTACAATTCTGTGTCATGTAAATTTAGTTATATATATATGTGTATATATATTATGATATATAATATATATATATATATATATATATATATATATATATGTATATATATGCATATTTGATAATTTTTGTTTAAAGATATAACTAATTTATTTTGTGTTAATTGAAGTTTTGAATTAAGAAATAAGGTTAATAAAACGTGTTATTCCCTCGAGTCGTAACTGTTAAGCAATTAGTAGAATCGATTGACGAAAGTGAATATCGTTAATCGCTTTTTTAACAAATGATAACTATGTGGCATTCCTTCGTCAGTCATCGCTATAAAAAACAGATAAAAAAGAAATACAATTTAGCCTACTCTCTGCGTGTCCAATTATTTGTCGAAAATTATTTTTTGTTTCTAGATGGAATCCGACAAAGTACTACCAATGTAACACACCAGTATATTCGGGATAAAAATTGTTAAGTTATAGGCTTTTTTCAGATTTTTAAGTTATTATAGCTGAATTAAGAGTCAAAAACATCTTAAATTATATCGATTGTCGCTTTTCCGACCTCGGCGACGACAGCATGTGGCAAGGTTGTCAAACACGGCCATCTGATCAAATAAAGTAGACGCTGAAGGTGATAAGGACTTGCCGCTTCACGGCTAAAAATATATTACATTTTCCAAGGTGTCAATTATGGAAATGTGTAATAGTTTGGGTTATGATTTTAGTCGCGTCAGTTAGCTAACAATGTATTTGTGACGTTATATTGAGAGTTGTCAATAACTGTTTCATTTGTGGTATCTGATTTATATAAGTTTTGGTTAATATATAGGAACCCTTTTTACGAAATTGGAGAAATAAATTAACATTAAAACTTAACCGCTAATAAAATGAATGCTAGCGAAAAACTAATAAATAGTCATAGATGAACACGCATATGTTTCGCCTCGGTTGAAGATGGTGTGAAGAGTGATAAGCAAATTAGATTAAAATATCTAGATAGAACTAATATCCAGATATTTTAATCTAATTTGATTATCATTTTCCACGTCATCTTCCACCGAGGTGGAACAGGTAGCTTTGCTGGAGAGTCCAATTGCACGTTCGAGCTGTTACAAGCCACCGTCGTGTTACGAAAAGTTTAACTTCGTAACGGACTTAATGTTACGAAAGAAATTGTTTGCGGCCGAAGAGATCGTAAACAATTTCTGTAGCTAGAATGAGTATAATACATGGTGTTTGGAATGAGTATAGTAGCTAGAATGAGTATGAAACATGGTGTTTGGAATGAGTATAGTAGCTAGAATGAGTATAAAACGTGGTGTTTGGAATGAGTATAAAATATGGTGTTTTTGTAGTTTACATATTATTACTAAAGTTGAATTTATAATAAGGATAATATTATATTCCTATAGTCAATAAGTTACATGATCATACATCAGGAGTAGAGAGTGGAAAGAAGTTGAAAGGAACGTAGAGAGTGGAAAGCAGTGAGGGGGAAATATATCAAGATCGGCATTATATCAAGTTCACTATTTGCATACGCAATAAAAGTTGATTGGTCATAGATTTCCATCCTGTGGTAGAGTCTCAGTGAAGTGTTCATGTTAAACAGGGCCACGTATTGATAAATATTGAAAGCTTCAAACTTCAATCCATTTTAATTGTGATCGACTCTCTAAAATGGTTCTTATGCCCAAAACAAAACAATACACAGGTTTTGAGAGAGTTCATTTATCAAGAAACCGTGAAGACAGACCTAGATAGCAGAAATTTCTAGAATCCAAGTATGATTTTTTCTATGAAGTAGAAGGGATTTTTTCCTCATTCTTTAAAATGGGTAGCAGTATGTTAGTGTTTGTTTATAACTCTGTCATAAATTCTGCGCTGCTTCACAAAAATAGGAATTACTAGGAATGATAACATTAATAAAAGAAATTTTCTTCAAGTTATATCCGTCTGCTTCTCGGTCATACTTTTTGATGCAGCGAGATCCCCTGCTCTTTTGATATCATCTCGGCAGTAGAGCGGAGAACGACCTGCGCCACGAGTCTGAGCTTTTGAACGTCAACTCAAAAGACGCTTTATTCATTTTTCATCTGGATTTCTGGCGATATGCCCAGTTCATCGCCACTCCAATAAAAAATTACTATTCCAGTATTACTCCAAAAAATTAAGACGTAACAATACATAGCAAAGAAACGAACTAATTATTAATGAAAAACGCTGAAAAAGATTTTAAACGATACTCAATTGGATATAAACGATTTTAGAATGGTTGTTAAAATAAATAGATCCGCTTAAAACAATTTCGAGAAAAGATTTTAGAAATTGTTTATAAGACATTCATAAACGTATCAAATTAAAGTATCGACAAGATTATATGCGGAAATATCGTCTTCGCGGCATTTAATATTCGTTGAAATATTTTGTAACCGAGATTTGATGCGGTAAGATTTTATTTATTTTTTTTCGACAAAATGTATTATCCCGAGCTTATGCAAATAAAGCTCTCGAGCACAAGTAGAATTCGCATTATACATTTAGGTACTTATATACATTTAAGGGCACATAGTACTTCTATTAAACTATTCGCCAAATATTAATATTTCACAACATAATTGTATTACCCAGTATATATTTTACGAGCGTAAAATATTGAACATATTCCAACAATTATAAGATCTAGGATAATCGCTATAGTTTTCCTACAATCATTCTGTACAGAACCCATTCTGTGCCTGGGCTTCTTTCTAAAAACCAATTTTTTTTCATAATTTTAACTCGAGCAGTTTCAGAAATAGGAGGGGGCATATTTTGCATATATATTAGTATATCTGTGAAAATATATTATCTAAAATTATTAGAAAAGTACTATTGGGGACCTTTTTATTGGCGCTTTCAAACGACACCCCATACTACATAAGGGATTAAAAAATTCCTTCCCCCAAATTTCCATTTAAATATTTTTGAGTATTATTGAGGTGTGTGCGGGTAAAAATGTTTGATTACTAAGCCAAATATCAACATCAACCGGTACTGAGAAATATTGTTATGATGGACAGACACGTGGGTGATCTTGTAAAGTTTCTGTTTTTCTGTTTGAAGTTCGGAACCATAAAATGAAGATTTTTTTTTTAACAGTAAATCCACAATAATTAAATTGAATAAACAACGCTCACAAGATCTTGGCGGCTAGCTTTCCGTTATACGACAAAAGTAGGATAACCGTTGATGTAAAACCGAGAAGCCAATTTTCTAGTTTTTTTGTCAACACATTAGTTAATATGAAGTGGGAAACAATTTAATGAGTTACTTATTATACTAAACCACGATTAATAATTATCTCAAGTTCATTTGTAAAAATATTTAATTGACAGGGACTTTTTAAAACATTTTTGGCCCTTTTTTCTATTTCTGGCAGGCTATATAAAAAAATTGACTGTGAGTAAACATATTTAATTAACTCGGTAGGTATGTGAAGTATGTTCTTTAGTTTTATATGAACTTTTGACACTTATCTTTACATGCTGCCGAAAAGAATGTGACCACCGTGAGTAAATCAAAGGCTGAATTGTTTTTTTATTAAATGACATGTTTCAAAAAGTTTTCAAATCGTTTCGGGGCTTATATACAATGACCGTTGGTAAAGTATAAAGCTACCCTGAAGATTTATTAAATTGTAGATGAATGATTAAATTGTAATGAATATGTCTTATTATGTCTTTCATATGATTAATTGATTTATACTTCCGATGAGAAATGATATATGTTACGATCCTACCTCCTTCAACTTGAATCACAATTGGGTATTTGACTAAATTTTTTTTATTTCATTAATCATAATTTCAAGGTACAAGCTGACGAAGAGTGAATTTTTTTTTAATAATCTTAAAAATTGACCGAGTTATAAAAGTTTAAATTTAACCTTTAGAGAAGGACGGCAATACTGTGTTGTGAGGTCATTTTTAATAGTGCACATTATATTCTACTAGAGGAAAAGAGACAGGGATAGACATAGACCCAATTTTATCCGTATCTTCAAATTTAGAAGCCTATAACTGGCTTATTTTTCAATTTTTGATTTTTTTTTCAAGACTGGTTTTTAATTAACTTATATTTCACAATAAAACGGATCAATAAGTCGGATGCAAAACTACCGTATTGCCGGAGATATGAGAGGCGGCGCGAATATTAAATTTTTGATCACATATATCTCGAAGGAAGCTATCGTTTGTACAATCGGAAACAGGTGGGCTGGAAGTGAGTTCCACAATTTGATTTTGTGGAAAGAAAACAGACTGTTCCGCTTGTTCTCTTTTTACCGCCAACATCTACTAAAGAATATAATGCGTCTGTCACGTGTATGGAGCCACGAACCCCACTTTACTGAAGAAGCCAAAGTGACTTTCAACATGGGCAGAGAAAGTGATAATCTTGTCACTTCTCTATACGAAATGCAAATAAAATGTTATTTGAAAAAAAGGTTTACCTAGAGGTGCGCAAGAGAAATGCTTATCGAACCGATAATTATCAGTGGAATGAAATGGCGAATTTAGCGAATCAATGACTTTAATGAACCAATAGGTATGGAAAGTTTATTTGGTATACTCAGAAACCGGTCTAGTCACGTGTCAGCTGGAAATAGTTTGTAGCTGGAGGATCTGAATTCTACAATTCGTGGTAATAGTGAAACGAAAGAATTAAGGAGGAAACTGTGCTCTATGTTCTAATAGAAAATAGAAGTAAAATCAAATATTTGTTTCAAGGCTCGCCGTTAAATATCATTCTAATCACATTCAAAGCACAGTCGATATAGCATCATCGAAAACATACCTCTAATTCTCCATCAGTGGCCGTATTTGCGCTTTTGTAAGGCAAAAAGTAATATTAGTCTCGTGATAAAATACGCAATGTTGTTAACTGCTAATTGTGCTTTGAACTTGAATATAGCGTCAGCAGTTAATAATTCTGCAAAACGTTTATATCCGAAGATTGAAGTTCTTCTCAATAAGGTTGCCTCCATTATATTTGTACAGAATCTACAACGATTTTACTTTTAATTCGTAAAAAAGTATTTTAAAATATTTATAATATGTTATGTTATCATAAAGATAAATACAATTAAAATGTACCTGTGATTTTTTAATTTACAGCTTTTAAATACATTTTCCGCCTGCATATTTTGTTACTAAAACGATGTTAAAATTCAATGTTAAAAAAAAATTGTCTATAGGTCTCTTTTTATTTTTTGAAATCTGTACATATTAATTTTTAATTTTTCCTTTATGTCCATAAGTAATCTATATATATATATATATATATATATATATATATATATATATATATATATATATATATATATATATATATATATAAAAGTGTTTTTTTTAACGTATAGCAAGTTAATATAATCCTGAAGGACCGTTATCTGTCTGTCTATATATTAATTTGAGCAACATATAAGAGAAAAACATTTTTTTTCCAAATTACACTACACACAAACGAAGTGGTACAGCTAGTTAATAATATTATTCAATAAATAACCGTGGCGAATTTTGATTTAGATTTCCAGCAGAACGTATATAAGAGAAACAGTTTTACGAAGGCGATTCGCGATCAGTGTGTTGGAGATACGAGTAAAGGTCAAAAAGTCTGGGGAAAGATTTGGTTACAATCAAAATAAAAATTAAGACTATTTTATCTTTTTCTATATATTGTAATTCGCTTTAATCTGTCATATGCGGGTGTCCCGCAAAAGTTAGAAGTGAGTAGCGTTAAAATATCTAGACAGGTAGTTGTTCTTTTCTCTTTCGTATCTGTTTTCCTATTCTATCTAAATGTTGAATTCATTCGTCATAAACGTGGTAGTAATGGTATATTAATTGAATGTTTTCACTTAAAAAAGAAAATTACCTATACCGACAATAGGCTTATTGTCCTGCGTAATGTCATATTAAATATGTATTTGAAGATTTGACAAACTGTATTAAAACTCTATTTCTATTGCAAAGGTATAGTCTCTTGTCACAAAAATAGTTGTATAAGTTTACTTTTGTGTGAGATTTTTAAGATTTGGAGCACGAATTTTCATTCATTCAATAAGCGGCTGCTCATCAGTGCGTAACTCGAGGAGCTTTCCCACGGGGGCCGTTTCTCATTTTGCTATTCAGTAATTATTAATATAATGGGTGCGGTCGTTATAGCGCGCGCCGACGGAAGCGTCGAGTCGCCTCTGTCGGACGTAAAATTCACACGAATCATAACGGGCGCGTCGCCGTCGGCCGCGAACAGGTTTCGCCGAGATGACAACGCGGCGGTCTGAGAACCGCGGTACGGTATTCGATTTTGCGTGTGCAATTATTTTATATTTATAATATTAAAATTGGGGGAGGGAGGGGTCACTTTCCTTTCTTGGGGTGTTGTTATTTCCTTTCAGTTTTGGGGGATTCTCTAGGTTTACCCGTATAATCATATGAGCCCTAATTTATCACTGACTGAAAACAACGCGCTATCTACATGAGCTGGGGACTTAAAATCGTAATTCTATACTCGGCACATTGCAGCATCGCAGCTTGAAAGGGATCAGCCGTGATAAAAATGTTCGTGTTTGTATTTGGTCTACCTAATTCTAGACTTTAAAACGTTTAAATAAATCAACGACTCGTTCTTAACGACTTACCTTACTACGTTATTCGAGTTCGACTGATTTATAACTAGTTAATAAGAAATTGCCTAAATAATTTCGATATGCGATGATTTGTGAAACTATATAAAATATAGACGCATTACAACTCTTTCTTGCTTCGACGTGAGATTCGATTGTTGTTCTGTAAAGAAAAGTTTGTCAGTTAACCGATATAAAACGCGGTTAAAGTACTAAATAAATGTTCGGTATCTATTGTTATATCGGTTGCAACTCTTTCTTGCTTCGACGAGAGCTATTACTTTGTAACGAAAAGTTTGCCCGATAGTCGAGAGCTTTTACTTTGTAACGAAAAGTTTGCCCGATAGTCGATATAAAACACGATTTAAGCACTAAACGTTCGGTAACTACTCTTAGACCCGTTGCGACACTTTCTGGCCTCGATGAGAGCTTCGATTTTTGGTCTGCAACAAAAAGTTTGTGAGATAGCCGATGTAAAACACGGTTTAAGCGCTAAATGTTAGGGAACTTCTGTTAGACCCGTTGCAACTCTCTCTTGCCTCGACGAAAGCTTCAATGTTTGCTCTGTAATGAAAAGTTTGTCAGATAGCCGATGTAAAACGCGGTTTAAGCACGAAATGTTCGGTAACTACTATTAGACCCGTCGCAACTCTTTCTTGCCTCGATAACAGCTTCGATTATTTTTCTATAACGTAAAACGCGGCAGATAGCCGATGTAAAACACGGTTTAAGCACTAAATGTTTGGTAACTATTATTAGGACCATTGCAACTCTTTCTTGCTTCGACAAGAGCTTCCATTTTTGTTTTATAACGAAAAGTTTATCACATAGCCGATGCAAAATACGATTTAGGCACGAAATATTTGGTAACTATTAAACCTGTTGCAACACTTTCTTGCCTCGACAAGAGCTTCGATTTTTGCTCTGTAACGAAAAGTTTATTTGATAACCGACGTAAAACACGGTTTAACCACCAAAATTTTCGATAACTAGTATTAGACCCGTTACGACTCTTTCTTAAGCTCGACTAAGCCTCGACGGTAGCTTCCATTTTTTGTAACGAAAAGTTTGTCAGACAGCCGATGTAAAACACGTTTTAGTACTAAATGTTTAGTAACTACTATTAGACCCGTTGCAACTGTTTCTTGCCTCGATGAGAGCTTCGATTTTTGCTTTGTAAGGAAAAGTTTGTCAGATAGCCGATGTAAAACACTGTTTAAACCATAAATATTCGATAATTACTATTTTCGTACGCCTAGCGAAAGTTTTGGTGCTATAATTAAATAAAATAACTCAATACACGCAAAATTATTTATATAGTGTCGATTGTTCTGTACCTATGTAAACACTTCCGAGTAAAGTACTATCTCTACGCAGTTACGGAGTGAGTCATTTAGGGAACCTATTTTTTTTTCAAAACGCCAGTTACGATCTCTCTAAACGACTTAAAGATAGGTCCATTTTTAATCAAGCTACGGTGTATCAAGTATGGCTAAAATTCGTATAATTCCCGTGATTTTACTCCGATAAAATGCAGTATCTTTTGTCGTCAATGATGTTAAGGTGCACTAAATAACACCTATTAAGGGGTCGGACGTCGCTTACTATTGGGGTCTACAGCGGCCCGCAATATCACAGCGTGAATATGAGATTAAGCAGAGTGGAGCGTATGAAATGCTGCTTAAATCAAACAAATACACTTTGGTAAGTGGTAGTTATGTCCATGATCCTATAATTATTATAACGGTGTTGATTGATAACGTCATCTGATTTGTCTAAGATTCATCATATAACTACCATGACCATTGCTGGTAAACCCTATAGTTTTCCCGTATTCTTTAATTTATTTTGGGCATTATATTTATCCATAATTTTGCAATCTATTTGTTGGCTGTATCATTCCTCATTTACCCATCAGCTTGAATTTGTATTATCTAGAGATCTTAATGTTCCATTCCTAAGTGGATGAAAAGGGTACAATGTGTTTTTACAAATTTAAATATTCCGTTTACATAATTGACTTTTGCGACATGAAATATGGAGGATGTTTTTTTAGAACCTAGATATCCATTATGAAAGGGTATTTTTTTAAATTGCTATCCATAAATGGATGACACATTAATTACCGTTTCCATATATTTAATAATTCCATCTACCTTACTGGTCTGAGAAACATTCGCTTTGGAAAATGGAAAACATTTTCTAACGTTTTTTAACGTAGTTTTCTGTTTTTATTTTAGTTTGAATTATAATACCATAATCTGGTGATTATGGTGTTATAATTCAAAACTAAAACGTCGTTTATAGATGAAAAAGTACTATAACTATACACTGAACATGAGAATTGTATATGTGGAGAATTGTGTAACTACACAAAGAACATTATAATTGTGTATTTGTGACCGCCTCCCCTCCTTCCCCCGCTTCCCAATGTACGTTGCATACAACATAATTAAAATATGTATTTCTACTTTTATTTATCTTCCAAAACCTTTTAATTTTTCTTATAATATTAATCCACAAAATAAAGTGTGGCTTATCTATAAAAGATAGAAAAACTGTACTTTTCTTTACACCTTTTCAATTTTTCCATACATAGTGTGCCTGTAATTGTTTTGCCAGCGTTCGTTACGAAAAAGCCTAGACCGGCGACTTTTCATCTGATTATATTGGCACGAATAATTCTAATTACAAAATTATACATATGTACGTATGTTTATGACAATCTGGAAACACATTTGCCTATGGCAATCTGGATACTTTAGGCTGTCATATTGCGGAAGTTGTATGTTAATAGGATCAGTAATTTATGCGTGCATCCCTAAAAAAATGTTATATAATAATTTCCCCATATTTTCTATTGCTTGTTTTCTACTGCTTTTGTCGTGCGTTAATTTTTTAACATTTATTTGCATTTTTTTTCTACATCACTTTGAAGCTTTTTGTTACGCGCGTTCCATATCTTATATATGATTTTCGACCAAAGGGTGAAATTGGATTAATCCAAGAGGAGGCTTCGCATGAAAATCTCAATTAATATGTAATAAACTATTTAAAAAAAAGGTCAAGTGAGGTTGAAATGGATTTTTTCACGTATTCCGTGCTGTCGTACTTCGTCGGGTTATTGTGATCCTGTAGTGAAACAAGAACTCGAGGATTATTACTTCATCATGTCCGTCCATCTGTCACAGTCTTACGATCGTTTTATATCTAGTGAGATTGAAAAGGTTTTTTCCGCGTATTCCGTTTAGTAGGTCATAAGATATGTCTTTTAAGGTGAGATTGAGGCAGCGTTCACCATTTTTCATTTTTAAGACTCGTTTGCGTTTAGCTTAAACTTAACCTGCAATGTGCCTTACTCTTTTTCAACAATGAATTTGAAAAAATCTGAAAATATTATAGATATTAGATTTGATTAGAAGTTTCAATTTCGGTTAACATTTTAAACGTGTCCGACACCTATTTAGTCGATTTTTATATATAAAAAATGTATGGCCAGATAGTTGATGTGTACCCATTACATGCCTTACTCTTTTGTGTACAATTAATTGTAAAGATCGTACATTAAATACAAAGGTTAAAGCATTTTCCTAAAATTTCACTTTGTTCCTTCCTACAAGGTATGATAATATACGTATATATAAATTACGGCCATTATACTCACAATGATTCTAAATTTTGTATATAACATAATTTTATAATTGATGAAATTAAAAATATTATCTTTCATAAAATTCACATATTTTAAGATTGTGAGTAGTTAAGATTTTCTGAAAAATAACTTCTATTTAATAGTTGAATTATGTAATAGTGATTGTTTACTCACTGCAGTCGACAGCAACACCTGGTTCCGCCATGGATTGGAAAGGCGCTAGATTTGCATTGATGGCGCTCCTGCAGAAGTGGCTGAAATGAAAAATCCAAGTTATACAAGAACGATTGAAAGTCGAGTTATGGACTTAGTTATTTTGCGCGCACCTAGACCCATATAGCTTGAGATACCGCAAAACTATCTCGTGATTTCTTGTTTAGATTAAATTATAATTGTAATAAACATACATTTTGCAACACAAAAACCTGTTGATCTTTCTCTAGCATGTGGATATGAGTAGTAGCTTCGTATAGAGAGCATACCACGTATTCGTTTCAAGAATACTACAAATTAAAGAGATGAACAAAGTCACGAACATTCGATATCACGAAAATCATGGGAATGCCCTATGACAATTCTAGCTTTTCTAATGATATGATTATCCATAATTACAACGTGCGGGATGCACGGATGAAATCCTTGCAATCATAATTACGCTCAGTCAATAACTGTGCACAAAGGGATACGTAAGTGGGAGTTCAGACTCCATCAAAATACTGAATCAATATCACGTTGGAACAGCCTACTATTAGATCGGCTATTAACACTTAACAAGAGTTTTAAGTCATCGATAAAAAAGCCACGAATAGTGTTGACAGTTGTCAACTTAGGGCAAGTTATTTATCAGAATGGGAAACAAAGGTGGACCTAATTTCCAACCTTGCACTTACTCCATATTGAATAGCATAAGTTTTGGGATTAGAAATTCCAAACTGAAAGTATTATTTACGAACCCGAAGTAATTGGCTAAAAAAATTCCTAATCCTCCTAGAGCGGAAGACATAGAATATCTTTGTTGACTCGGCCAAATGCCTATTAAAATCAAAATAGGCCACATTCCACCCAATTTCCTAGCCTATAATCCATAAAATTAGTGAGATTAATGACGGCACCATGCTGGCAGTCCGTCAGTCGGCATTGGATTTGCAAATAGATACGGCGATGCAGAACAGTTTCGAATACTTTAATAAAGGATAGAAGTCAGCCGGAAAATCTTCCAAATTGGTGCATATATTTCAGAACTTAGAGGAAGGTCTATTTAAGGCTTTAGAGTATGAAAGTAGGAGGGAAGGCGAGCGAGTGCGAGAGGAAAAAAAAGAAAGAGAGACATATAGAGAAAACTCCCGTACATTAAAATACTTTTCTATGTTAAACTAGTGCAAAAACTCTAGTGACACTTCATTTACATCAGGACTTTATAATATTTAATATCATTGTCGATGTGGTAGAGTTTTTTTTAAATAGATGTCATTTGGGATGGTTTAAGACATTGTCAGCAACATTAGGCATATTTTGTGGTATGATAAAATTACCCCATTGAAATTGTTGCAGGAAAATGCAATAATTACAAACGTAAAAAGAAAAAAACAACGAAGTGCAAATCGCACACGTACTAATTTGGGACTCCATAGCAGTTTGCAGATGTTAGAATCTTACCGGAAGCCGAAGGCACGATAAACCAAGGGCCAGATGGACAAATGATATTTCGGCAGTAGCTGGAAAACATTGGAGTCGTGAGACTATCAACAGTAGATTTAAGAAAGGCTTATATCACAGCGATTTAATACTAAACCACAGCGATTTGATGATAATGATAATCAACCATATGGAACGGTGATAACAAAATAATTATTAATATATTCCAACATCGCAAATCAAAAAATATTACCTATGTATGTTCCAACTTGCGTCATATTACAAATCATAAAGTATAAATCGAATAGTTCCGTAACTATAGTTTTTATACAATTGTTCGATTATTCTACCTATATACATTTTTATTAAATGTCATTTCACTTTAACGCTGTTAACAATTGTTTTAAATCCTTTTCGTCTCCCTAACGCAGAGGGAATATATAGACCTTTGATTATGTCTGGAATAAGTGTTTGCATATTAGTGAAAAATGAAAGGTGGAATCCAAAATTGGTATTGCAACTGTCCGCATTTAGAGCAGATATTCTGTCTAAGGAAAATGTTATGTTGAGTTAGGGAATTTGTGATTGCTTGAAATATTCCATTAGCCGCTTCAGTATTCGCATATGGTCTATATGTTCCGTATTTGTTAGTTACATCTTTTTTTAGCATGGATAACCGGACTCTGTACTTTTATACTTTTGGAGCCTTCTAATTTTTTGATTTTTTTGAGACTTATCATATATAGGATATTTGTCATTTTCCATAGTTTTTGGAAACACCATCTAACCGCATCGACAAAACCAAAACACAAACTTTGACAGTTAAGCGTACAACTAAATGTGTCTGTGTTCTGAAATTCTCAACACGTTTATATTTGGATGCATTCATATTGAATCAATAATCCGCTCTGCTCACATTAGTGTCCATTTTGGCCAATAACAATAATTTTATCTCTCGTCACCTTCGAATCAGTATATAGCACGGTAACTTAAATAACCTTGAAAATATAGTATTTTGTTTACAATTTTTTTTTTCAATAATAGATTGTACAATTGTCCGAAATATAGCACGAATGGCACCTCTAGCCATAGCGCACTTTGCCACACTTGCATAGGCGGGTAAGGTTGAAACCCAGTGTTGTAGATAATTAATTTTTCTTTTATTCTTCCTATATTATATTATTTTCTTACCCAAATTATTTTTTATGGCATTGATTATATCCCAAAGACTATAGATATAAGAACAAAACATTTAAATAAAACGATATACAAATTTAGTAATCAACAATATGACAACTTCATATATTTACGTCCGATAAAATACTTAATGAAATATTGGGAAAAAACAGCGTTTTGCAATTTTTAACACGCTATTTCTCATAAACTATTTATTTTACAAAATAGCATTTATAGCAAAACTTATGGAAAACGCAGTACTCAGCAAGATTTCTCTTTGCCATTTTATCCTTTGAAATGTAGTTTGCAAAGTAACGAGAAACGGAATTATTTGTTTAATATCCTCACGCACTTGAGACTCGTAAATGGTACTTTGTACAAAAAAAATTATAGAAAATTTAATGTTCTACAAAAATAATTTAATAATTTTTGTCTTAGTATCAATGATCATGAAAATTTTATAGATGTATAAAATTTTCGCAAACATGCCTGATTTAACATTATTTCTCAAAATGCATCAACTTGACAAATTACTCAACAAGTAATCCTTAACAATATTGTAAAAAAAATTTAATTAAAGACACCATGAAAAAAGTACGATTTTACTCGACTAAACATAAATAAACAGATGTAACATAAAGGACTAGTAACTTACATCAGCGTGTAGATGATACAATGGAACATCAATTTGTGCTTTGTTTCATTTACAAACTATTATGAAAAATAACTTTATTGTTTTTAAAAAATAAAATATAAAATTTCTCATTTTTCTAATTGACGATTTAAACAAAAAATTTAGTCGTCACCGTCGTGTGTTGGGTTGATTGCAAGACATACGGCCGTTGAGTGCGCAGCGCATCGCGAGGGCCCTGGTTCGATTCCCGGCCGCTTATCAAGCGGAACTGGAGAAGTCCAACCTTTCGAGGCTCTGGCAACCATTTTTCCAAATGAGATTTTCTCGATCTCATGTGGACACGACAACAACAACAATAAAAATTTTGGGTTCTTAAATTTTTTCTTTTTCAAAGTATAATTTTTTATTTTTGTGACACAAATTTTTTATTTTTGTGACTGAATTCAACACTATATGGATTTTCAGACCCCTTTAAACATTTTTTTATTTTATTTAATTGTTTGATAATCACGATCTATTTCTTCTGATTCAGATACACGCCCAGCCGATCCATATTTCACTTATCAAGGTTTGCTGAACTTTTATTTTATTTTCAATAATGTACACTCCCTTCCATTGTCAATAATGTCACCTCACATTTGTACCGAATTTTTCATTTGGACCTTAATAGATTGGGTGTGAAACCATTTTCGAATTACAATCACGCACCACAAAATGCCTTATTATGGCTCCTTCTGCGACCTGCTGTCGCGCGTCAGTCCCAAACGAGGTAACGCCCAATGCCCCATTGGATAATTAATGATCGTATTTGCTGTCAGGACAACACAATTTGTCATCGATTTGTGACTGGAAGGTCGCCAGGGCGTCGTTACATTCGCTTTGCGCCGTTGCGTAATGTGGGTGCGATAAATCACGCGTATTCGCACGTGTTGCCGAACGGTGATCCACGTGGGCGTAAATCGTTGAAAGCCGCTACGAACGCAAGTCAAATTTAATAAATACTCCAACACTTGGTCAGTACGTTATGAGAGACAAATTTGGGCATACTCATTACAAGCTTGACCTTTTATGGCAGTCAAACACGGAGATTACTAATAAGAAGGTGTATAAGTGTTAATTAATGTTGATAATTTTATCATCTAATTGAATATTTGTCTTACATCATGTACGTAAGTGGTGTGATTAGTTTGTTGCTGAATTTTCTATTACACAAGTTAAAAATGTATCTTGCCTTATTAAGCAATAAGATTTATAATTCACTGTAAGTACTACCAAAGCTTGTTTTCAAAGGTTATCACATATCAGTTAGTCGTTACAGACATCTATATTAGAAGGAAGTTAGGCGACCAATTTAATTAATTATTTTGAATGATTATTATAGCCGAATCGATAAGTGGAATATTCCTAACTTTTATTTTGTGTACATCGAATATATTAAATTACACTAGAACGGCCAAACAGACTTAAATTGAAATGTTTATATTCTATTCTGGAAATACCCAATATTAATTCGGCAAACATATTTTTACGTTACGGTTCCGTGAAATATGAATATATCGTCTCAGTCAGTATTTGTCATTTAAATAGTTTTGCCTTGTAAAATGTACGTACAAATTGGTGCGTATTTGAATGAAGTGTTCGCAAGAAACTTAGAAAAAAACAATACTTCAGGCGTAGGATAAAAGTTTAACTTACTACTAGGTACTTACGACATGTTTTTTTTAAAAGTTCTTTCTTATTCTTTATTGAAAAATTAAAAAAAATATATTGTTTCTGCAGTTACGTAAAGAAATTTCAATAGCAACCTTATTCTAGAAAGAGTTTCATCTTTTAAACTCTGTGGCTATTTTATATAATTTTTTTAAAATATGGTTATGCTTCGTTATATCGGATCGTTTATATTTTGCGCTTGTTTACGATGAACACAAAGCTCACGGCTACTTTAGAGCCACGCTCAGCGCTTCTTCCCATCCGCCATCAAGTTACGAGAATTCTTAACGGACCACGTCCGGTCAGAAGTGCAGGAGGGATATCGTCAACGGAGATTAATTCCGTCGATATGTTTTTTTCTTAAAATAAAACATTTGAGAATATACTTTACAAATTTTCAGTTAATCAGAAAAACATTTTAGAGTTATACATTTTTTAATTGAACGCGCACGCAAAGTTGTATACACATTAGCTGTCTTTTTACTGCATGGATGTGTTGTTCATTGTTATAGCATACACCAGATTTAGTAAAAAAGAAGAACTAGAGGTATCGTGGGACATACGGTTGAAACAAAGTTCCTTTTGCTATATATTATGTATTAAATAACAGGCACAATGAAATAAGTTAAGGACGTTTGAGAGTAATTAAATGAACAATTAAGATATATATGAAAAAATCACGATATCCTTTACATCTTCGTGCATTGGTTTTCTTTTTTGATCATATAAATTGCGTCTCAGTTGTAGATGCCTTAGTTAATTCGCTATTGAAATAAAATATTTATGTATACATTATCTACAGGAATAAAATATTTCGGCATAATAAAACATTGTTAATTATTTTATCTACAGGAATAAAATATTTCGACATAATAAAACATTGTTAATTATATTATCTACAAGAATAAAATATTTCGGCATAATAAAACATTGTTAATTATATTATCTACAGGAATAAAATATTTCGACATAATAAAACATTGTTAATTATATTATCTACAGGAATAAAATATTTCGGCATAATAAAACATTGTTAATTATATTATCTACAGGAATAAAATATTTCGACATAATAAAACATTGTTAATTATATTATCTACAGGAATAAAATATTTCGGCATAATAAAACATTGTTAATTATATTATCTACAGGAATAAAATATTTCGACATAATAAAACATTGTTAATTATATTATCTACAGAAATAAAATATTTCGACATAATAAAACATTGTTAATTATATTATCTACAGGAATAAAATATTTCGGCATAATAAAACGTTGTTAATTATATTATCTACAAGAGTACTTACCTGACTTCATCATCATCATCCTCAACTTCGACTGAATCACTTTCACAATTCGTTCTTTATTGATAACTATAACACGAGATTGAAAATAGTGAAGAGAGGTTATGAGTATTATGGCGGGCATAGATTGTTAAACACCCTTGCTTAAACGAATACAGCTGATACGCACGCCGCACGTCTATACTGTAATAATATACCTATACATTAACATACTCTTGTAAAGACACAAATACCTATACTGTAACTAAAGTGTCTTAAACTTTTTCCGGGCTAGCTCTCATTCGCCAAGTTTGTAACGTGCGATAAGGAATTTCTTTCCAAAAGAAATTAATAGTAGATTATTTTACTTTAGTAAAAACACCTATTAAAATTTTCTCAGAACATTCTTTTTCAAATCGGCGATCATAATTTCTCAAAAACCATCCAACCGATTTCTTTTTAATTTTGTAAATTATTTCAAAGGCATAAATCTTTTTATTGATCGATTAATGTTTCATCGTCATCTTTTTGTTTGAAATTAATAAAAAACAGCTATTTTTTTTCGTCTAAAAGAAAATTTTTATTTCAAATAATCACCATTTTTGGTCAAATCATAATTAAGAAAAAGCATGAAAGAAAAAAGATTATATATTAGAGATAAGTTTTTTTTAAATTTTAGATAAGTTTAATTGCTTTTATTGCAGTCATCATAAATTCCTCGTTAAAAACACGCTGTGAGAAGCAACAGTATCTTTATACTTTTTTAATAAAGAACTTTAATATCGTAATTAAAGACATGCACTGTAAAATAAAACATTTTTTGGAAAGCGTTTAATATGATTTAATTATGGTAAAAAAACAACCAAACCTCTTTTTCCATTTCAAATAAGTATGGATAAATAGAACAATGCGAAGATAATATCCACGTTTGATACGTTGCTATTTCATAGGTAAAATTGCGAAGTTTATGTGATTCAAATAATATACTTTATTTTCTCCACCTAATAGATGAACTATTTTAAGATCGATAGAAACTACAGTTTTAGTCGTAGACACGAGCATTTCGGTGCGAATTTTGGATAATTGTGAGTGGCACATGCATAGATTATGCTACAGTGAGCTGCGACGGAAGCCGACGTGAATGTGAACTCTGTTCACGAGGTCAGTGCACTCATCTGTGTTTGAGTTTTAAACTTAAGTGTTGTTTGCTACACGTCTCATTTATTAGCTTAAACTAAGATCTTATGTCCATCTTATACTTGGATTTATTAAATTTCGTTCGTATTTTCTTATATCGAATATATTATTATGAACAGAGAAAATTCAGTATATCTTGAAAGATTTGATGCATTAACGTGTCATGGGGCCACAATATCTTCCGTAAGTCTTATATCACCCACAAAGGGCTCACCATTACCCAATTTGGGATATTAAACCTAGCAATTTATTAAATATTATGAGTGTTCTTGAGTTGCTCCTCATTTTTTGAAATGTTTGTGACGACTGCAAAGAATACAAGCAATCGGGAGCGTATTAAAATTGGCAAAGTAGCATTCCTTAGTTTTTTTAGTCACTATATACATCTAGCGAATGATCTTCCACGGGCGGTCCAGTCTGTGTTAAATACAATGAATTTAATATAAATTTATAGTATTCGAAAACGGAGCGGACCATCCGCTACGGATCGCTTACACTAACATACTCGGTATATTAATCTGCAATACTGGGAGCTATTATACTCTTGTTTTGTCCTTATTTATTTATATAACAAAACACATTAACAAAATAAAAAAATGTATATTGTAGGTATTCTAAATAGCACATTTTATGCTTTTGAGACGACCTATTCAGTATTATGCTTCTATATCGACCACTTCCCATATTTTTTTTAATTTATGACGGCGTTTATAATGCTAAAAGCTTCGAACTGTAAATTATCATCATATAATCTCTAAAATGACAGAGTAGACAGGAGAGCCTGTGACAAAAGGATGAAGCGAAGTAACAACATTATAAAAGTACCCACTTATTTGAGACCACTCCACTATTCTATCACTGATGTAACAGTATATGCAGATCTTAGAAATATTTCAAATTGCCGTTTATATTATTAACATAGTGTTGCGTTTATTCTTTAATCACCCGGTTAATGCTAATAAAACCCTGATAATTGGTACTCACATGCCGTTATGGGTTTGGACACTGCTGTAACTTCCGTCATAATCACAGCGGACATTCGGCGTACCGATGAAATCTGTGCCGTGCTCGAGCTGCTCACGATGGATGAGCGCGTGCGCCACCACTATGCTCTCACAGCGGCGCAGGTACTGCATGCCCACGTTCCTCGTGTCGTCTGCGAGTTTATGAAGATATCGTTTAACCAATTTGGCTCACATAGTTAGTAGATGGAAAGCGGCATTCTCGTTTACAAATTTTATAACTCCGCGCGCGGCCTAAAATCAATCGAAAGAATCTTGTCAAATTGTTTAGCATAAAATAATAACAATTATTTTTGTTTTTTTTTTAATATCGTTATTAACAACAGTAATTTTGCAATTTGATTTTGATAGTATAATTATAATTTGTATTATGAATAATTAATTTTATTCAAAGATGATGAGTCTATCGACCTTTTCTACCTTTTACCACTTCCCTATTTTACTTACATAATACTCAATCATAATTATATTTCAATATATAAGCTATGTTTTATTTTATATTCTAATATTTTCTAAGAAACCCCGTAAATAAACTCTGAGACCTCATACGTTCGTATGCATCACACACGGTCATGACTCTCAGTCGAATTTACTGATTCCCAATCGAATTTGTATGGATACTTTAGTAATTGGACTGTGCAATAGGGCACAGTCGGTGAAGTAGATTCTTGTTCCGACTCGACTGACAATTAATGAGAAACAGAAATACGTTTTTAACTATTAGTAAGTCCGACAGTCCTGACCGTGTGTAGTGCATATAGACGTTAATACAGTAACTAGAATAGCCGAGATGATATTATTAAATATAATTAGTAGTTAACATGGGACGTATGAAGCATAATGCAAAATTAACCTAAGTTTTACGTACATATATATCCGCCCAAATTTCCTCACATCGGTTGAAGTGAACCCACAATGTTTAATGAAAATTGTGCAAACAATATGTAAACGGGTAAAAACTAGCAAAAATATCAATGTATTGAATTGAGTAAGGAAGGTGAGAGAGTGCTCTACTGAAGAAAACCTTGCCCGACATTAATCAAAAAAATGGGAGAGCCTTTAACGGGAACTAAAAAATACTAAAGGAACGTCTATTTTTAAGCATGATTTGACGAGATTATATTCAACTCCATAAACTGCTTATTTTGTGTCGACCGGAAGCTCGTGATATTTTACAAACGTGTAACATAGAGAAAGTTTATTTTCATAAAAAAACGCATCAAATCGTTTGATTTTTTAAAAGAGATGTAGTATAGTAAAAAAGTAATAAGCGAACGGATCGAATCCATTACTTCTCCCCACTTTTGTTAAGAAATTGGATAATTACAAATTCCATCCGAATTTATCTGGAAGTAAAAAATGGATATTTTTTTAGAGAATTTGTTAGAACCATTTTTCAGGACTTCCTAATTACTGCAGTCCGAATTTTATTAAGCAATAAACAATAGTTATTTCTTGGGAAAAAAGGGGAAATAAATAACTGAGGGTGATGTTCTAATATGTAAAACGCGAAGAAGATCCGTTCCAATCTAGGTGCTGATTTGAAGCAACACACGAACATATTTTAATTATTAGTAAACCCGGCCGTTGTAAACTATTGAAATCTTTGGAAAGTCCGAAGTCAAATCGCGACACAATTGCAAAATTTCTTTACCCTCCCTCTATTAAATCAAAAAGGAAATAAATTAAGATTATTCAATTTTTAGGTAATTTATCTTAGATCATTTATAACATAACCACACGGCTATAAAGTTCAAAGCTAAAAGAAACTTAATTGTATGACTTATATTAGCATCCCAAAAGTTGGAACCCCATACAATATACACTACCCATTTCTTTGTGTTATAAAATTATACTAACGGGATCGAGATTGCACAGTAACAGTGACTTCAAAGAAATGTTACTAATTTTTCATCGATTATGTTTCTCAAACCCACTCTTGGATTGCGGATACAGTTCTGACTGAGAATATAGTTCTAAAGTAATCAATTTTATTAAAAATTATTATATAATACAAAACATTTTGACTACTTTAGAACTATATTTTAAGTTTGTCAATATATATATATAATATATAGATATATATATATAATATATAGATCTTATCTTTCCGTTTCTATTTTCTTTAAGATTCTTGGGTAATTGATTAGACAGTCTGAAACCTTCTCTTTTAAGAAGAGATACTCGAAAATATTAGGTTCGATAAGTCCAGAGGCCAAAGGAACATGTACTGAGTAGAACTCGCACTACGAAAATTCCATACACGTTTAGGCCTCTAAAAACATGTATACGTGCTTAAATATGTGTATGTATAGTATTTTTGTTAAACTACTTATAAATATTAATTTTTCCTAACACAAATATATTGCCTACTATATCTTTCACAGGCAGAAAAACGTGGTGGATATTTCAAAAATTGTAAGATCTAGAATCATAGCTATAGTTTTCCTGTAATCTTCTGGAGTCAGATTTTACCAGCCCTGTTTTTCATGATTTTTGGTTGAGTAGTTTCGAAAATAGGGCTCTATTAATAATATATACCTAAAATTTAAAGAACACGTTCAGTACATTACTTGTCACCTCCCCCCGGCCCACTAATTCTTATATGAGTATACTTTAATAAAGTTAGATTGTGCCAATCACGTGAGTTAATAAGATGTATACTATGCTAAATTTCAAGTTTCTAAGTAGCATGATTTCTGAGAAAGCATCGGATATGATACAGACACGTGAGTGAGCTTATAAGGATTTCAGTTTGACGTACGGAACCCTAAAATTTGTACAGGACAGACTTTAATTTTAATATCATTATTTCAATATATAATATGGAAATTTATATAATTTATATAATAATGGAAATTTCGATTAAACTATTTCAGTTCGAATGTCCATGCCGCTCTGTCGAGCGATTTCAATAAGCGTTTGTTCCAATTTTCGAAGTTCCTGTGTTTACTATATTGTTATATATTAAACATAGTGACCTTGTTTAATATATATTATATTGCTATAATACTGAATGAGTTAATAGATAATCATATGGTACTAACAGCAAGGCAGTAGTCGGAACCATTCCTCGGGTACGACGACGGAAGTGGGTTGTCCATCGAGCGCAGAGCACCAACACATACTGTTGTCACACTGTAGCGGTTCGTAGCTGCCGTCCGGCGTGCAGTGCAAAGTCACGTCCATTCGCCCCGACGCCTCGAGGTCGGAGCGCCGGCGGCTGCAAGCTGGGGATTACACAATTCCAAGGGATCTGTGTATAGGTTGCAATGTCTTGTTTGTTTATAACATTTTCTCTGTTAAACGGGATAACTACTTATATAATGTACTTGACCCCCCGTTACACCCCGTACGTAGTAACGATCATATATATATATATATATATATATATATATATATATATATATATATATATATATATATATATATATACACACACACACACACACACACACATACACACACACACACATACACATGACTGTTGTGAACAAATACAGGGAAAAGAAGCCAAGTGTCAAATATGATTATAAAATCAATTTTTCAGTAAGTGTTTTATGTCGAATTGTTCACTAACAAAGTTCACGAATGGTCATTAGGAAGCGATTCCTTTTTCTGTCATTGCGCTTTCAGGGATGGAAATCTTAAACTAGGAATTTCCGTGTTCAGCGTTCTTTGTCTAGAGAACATTGGGCCAAATAAACTTTCATGTTAGACTGCGCATGTAACGAGTGTCTACTTTCTGTGGTTTGACTTATCAATAGTATGGAAGAATTATCAATAAAAGATTATTGATAACGAGGAAAGCAGTATCGAGTAATCATTACATTTTTAGTACACATTTTTTAAATTTTATAAAATCTAATTTTGGATTGTTTTTGAAATAGTTCTGATATCTTCAAATTTTGTTGTATGTGAAAAATCACACTAGATTTGGAATTTCAATTGATATAATGATAAATATTTACAGGAAAAATAAATCTATTTATATATAAAAGTTGCTCAGTTCGAGCTGCAGCCCAAGCGAGACAGGAAACCCAAATTGTCATCAATTATTGAAAGCCTGAACGTGTGAACGCAGGAGACCCGAATAGTACGTGAGGTGGTAAACGAATGAAATACCCTTTTATTCCACAACCCTCATTTAATATAAATGAGTACGTTTACGGAGCGCATTTAAAACGAGGTAGTGGGAATGAGTCCTTACGTAAGTTTTCCATGGTGAAAGCTGCGGACATATTGATTTTTGCTCATTATGGTAACGGGGATCAAGAATCATTCAAAGAACTTGTCCCTTTAACGCGCTTGTGAAAAAACCTCTGCTAAAATGACGAATTGTTGCGAATAATTTTGTACCCGACTTCGGCACGTCATCGTTTACAAGTCTAGGTATGTATGTATCTATATGTGAATATGGATGTGTCCAAACGTCACTCTCTAAAACCGGAACGGATAAACGGAGGGATCAATAGAATCATTATAACTTTCTGCACGCCCTTTGGTGATGTCGCGATCCATATAACATTGTGGCTGAGAGTCGTCATTTTGTCCAGTGTGAAAAAATAAAAATTTTAAAAATTAAAGATTTTCATGAGCAGATTTTAAAAATATGTAATATGTTTTAATAAATAAATACGATATTTAATAAAAGATGTTTAAAAACTCGCTAAGGAAAATTTCTTAGGCTGGGTTTGGGCTATTCGTTCGAATATTCGGATTAAATATCTGGTTTTAACCTTAAATCCTAAGAATCTAAGAAAAAATTGTTTATATATTTAATTTGAAATGTATGACAAATGAAATGTATGACGGGAATAGTTTTAAAAAAGAAAGTCAAAAATACCTATCTGACACGCAGAAAAAAAAATTGTAGAATTTTGACAGGTGGCAAAATTATTTTCGAATTTTCTTTTTTAACTTCTATGTTATTGTAGTCAAGTTTTTCCTCTTAGTGGCATAACTTGTTATTAATAGGTAAACGCACATAATGGTGACATATGTACAGAATATTTTGAATAAAGTAATCTGTAATAAAGTTGTTTAATAGAATGGAAAATGAACTAAATGTAGTGTGGTGGCTAGATCGGGAAAAGTTAATTTATATAAGGGGACAAGATATATATAATAAAGTTAAAAAAAACAGTGGAATTTTTGGGTTTACATCGATTAGAATCGGAAATAATTTAACTCATTTTCTATTTTAACGTTTGTACGTTACAAACGTATAAATGTTATTCAAATCATTAATAGAATCAACTAATTTCTCAGCTGTTAACTGTATTAAGAAATTGATTAAAAAATGTCTATTCTCCTTTGAAATTTAATCGAACTGGCTTTTTATGTCATTATATTATTTGTGATAGCCTTTTTAGTGGAACATAAAATTCACGTATATAAATTTTGACATCATGTCAAATATCCGGACAATCGAGGTCAACTGCAACTGTGCGGCTATCGTAAATAAGTGCCGCCAAATTTTAGTAAGTTTCAAGTTACCACATGTCATGGAATCCGCATTCTGTCTCCAGCTCGATCCAAATATTCGTCGTCCCCGGGCATCGTTGCAAAAGCATCTGGAAATTATGAAATTATGACTTGAATCGTGGGTAGTTTTGAGAGGGAAATTAATAAAAACTACGTGTATATTATTTAGGGCACAAACTGAGATATACCCATTTCATATTAGCTTAAATTTATTCCGTCGAAATAATATTTTTTCTTAAAACAAGTTGTGAAAATAGTGGAATCTCATACAAACCAGTAAATTTTTTACACAATTTATGTGCCATTTTGGGGGATGCATACCTTAAAAGACATAAAACAGAACCTATATTCTGTCATTACATCTTTGATTTCTCCATTAGTAGACTTGCGAAAAGTTTTAACTTGATGAATGATCTCCGAAAAAACCAATACCTAATCAGGTAGGTCAAAACCTTCCTGACCTACCTGATTAAGTATTGATTTTTGATTGAAATCGGGTAAGTGCACACTAAATTTTTCGTGGCACAGTATATTTAAAATTGTAAAAATCGAAAAACCGTGTTAACTTTATAACATAATATACATTAAAATATGAGAAAAACGTTTAAAACATTTTTATATATTTTATATTTAGAAATTAATATCATTCATTAATTTTTCGCTATCTTTAATTATATTTTCATTTTTGTAGTATAAATTATTTATAAGTCGTATAAGGTTATCTATATTTTTTTTCCATATAAAATATTACAGTTTCTTTTTCTGAAATCCCTTTGATCGTCAAACTCTATAATTTTGCCAAATTTCAATTTCCAAGTTGCATCGTTCTGATTTTAGAAATATATGTCACGCTTTGATATGCAAAAATCGATATGAAACCATGAGAAAAATTGTAAGCATAAAACCGCTAATAGTTTTTCGAGTTCTTTTAGTTTTACTGTATGAATTTAAAAAAAGTCTATCTACCATCTATTATAATCCAAAGTAAACGAGCGGATAAATCTAAAAACTTAAAATATTGAGAGACACGCAAAGATCACGGAAAATACTCCTATCAAATTATTTATTAAATGTTATTATTGTTTAATATCTAGACCGTTAACGAATAAACTCATAGATCCGTATTGACACAACGATATTACCATGTGTCTAGTCATTTTACTATGTATAGCTTAATTAATTGAGCATTTACTTTAAAATATTATCTATAATCGTTGACGCAGAACAACTTGGCTCTTAACATAGCTGTCGATAAACTAAAATTGGGATAACGTTTTGGTATGAAACGATGGATCCATAATGTTTATACACATTGGCAAATTGTGCAACAAACGCGCATGTTTTTTCGATGCGCGCGTACATTTCTATACACTGTAGCGCGCGTGAAACTTTTGCTCCGCACATGCGTCGCACTCGCTCTATTTCCTCTGCGTGTGACTGCGCCTACGCTGCTCGCGTGCTATTCCCGCTTCTCTCTCAGTTTGTTACTGCCAGTAATGAAGGAAGGTTGTATTTTTCGTAACAATTTAATGAAACGAGGTGATGACGATTTTCAATTTTGTGGGGCCCTAAAGATATTAATTTACACGTTTATTTAGGTAATTAATTTTAATTAAACAAACTGCGTACTGCACGGACGCAGTACGAATAATTATACATAGCCTGTTTCATGCGTTATTCGGACAGAGCGTAAACTGCACGCGGGAAGTTCGCGAACCTGGTCTACGTGTGAACTTGGTCTACAAAAAGGAGCGCAGTCTGCGCGTTCATTGCACAATTGGCCAATGTGTACGAACCTTTAAAATATATTTATAAGGATTGTTCCTTGCAACTGTTGATGAACCTTTGGATACAATTCTCGTTTATGACATTGCAAATTATTATTATAAATCACCCAATATCACTAACGACTAGCATGACTATCTTTGTTCAGTACCAAATTTAGATTCTGACTAACACACATACTGACGGTTTCGCACAAATAAATCTGCGGTTAAGGAAAGGTTTCAAAAATATACGACTCTTACCTGCCTGTCATACGGTCGCCTTTGCATTGCACGGGCGCCCAATCTCCGTTCCGGTCGCATACGGGCGGGTAGCGCGGATTCTCGTGCGGTCCACCCGCGCAGGTTCGCTCGTCTGCAATTCGAGATCCGTGCATTTTTGACAAGATAGCACTGAGAGTTTGCATCAATATTTGGACTATACTGTTAATGAAATCTTTAAACTTTTTTTCTTAATTTGAGACCGCAATCGTTTTACGCCATTTCACAAACACGCTTGATCATCTGTTTACTGTGGCGAGAGGAAATATTTTTCTTCTTTAGGTAGACAGTAGTCTACAATGAAATTATAATCAACATTTCCCCATAAGTATATAGGCTAAAAGACGATAACAAATCATATATTAATGAATTTTTTCTTTTAGATCAAACAATTTAAAATTATTAAATAATTAAGGCTCGCGACATAAAAATGAGAAAAATTCATTAAAAAGAAATATTACACCGGAAGAAATTTACGTTTTAAATCACGACGTTAAACTTGGTTAATTATCGACAAATCTACTATAGATTGTTAGCATCAAATGAATTCTGTTTGCTGACGGTTTAAATATGTCTCTCATGATAAGCATTATTCTCGATAATGAGATTCTTCAAAGGCATGATATTTATCAATATAGTCGGATTAGTAAATTGCTTTTTAATTTTAGAAAGTGTGCGATGAGAGGTATTCTGCATACACTGCACTAAAAACAATCAACAGCAAATAAATTGAGAATGATCTGTTACCAAAAGCTAACTTGTTAAAAGGATATTAAATTAAAACTGATTAAATTTTTATTCATCGTCTTTAGTTACGGTGTTGCATGAAAGACATTGCAATTAATAGGCATTGCATTCGTTTGCTGAAAACGGACTTTATGTATTATGAATCTATTATAGAATTTAAACTTTGCGGTTGGCATGAAATGAATAGCAAGCCGTCATGAAATACATCACAGTCGGCTGGGAGAAGAAAAATAAACCAATGATATTAATCAACAATCTAAGCAAGCGGGGTCGCTCAGTTTTTCCGGTGTTAGGGGATATAGTGATTATCATCACTCCTTAAAGATTTGTTACTAAGACGTAGATAGTAATTGTGTAAATTTTGAAGGAAATCGATTGAAAATAATAGGAGCCTGTAAAGTATTCGGAGAAAATAATAGAGCCTGTAAAGTATTCGGATAAAATAATAGAGCCTGTAAAGTATTAGGAGAAAATAATAGGAGCCTGTAAAGTATTCGGAGAAAATAATAGAAGCCTGTAAGCCTATATATACATGCACACACATACATTGAGTTTTGTGCACGTGTATGTATAAAAGATATTGACAAATTGAAATAGCAAACCGGCTTCTATGCATTCCTGATTACAAAATAAGAAGATAATAATGAATAAAACTTTTTTTTGTATTACGTCATTATTTTAAAGTTAATGTAAAGGTTAAGGATCTGTAGTACACGTACATTATGAATACGACGCGACGCCGCGAACCCCTTATTCGACAGTTGACTATTCTGCGGTATAAGCAATTAATTTATTTTTAATTATAAACTATGGGATTATATAAAATAAACATTTTCCCCGTGGCACCAGCTGCTATACAGGAGTCGATCTCAACGAATACTGAGTTAAGTTTAAACCATTTTTGTATATGTACTAATAAAACAAAAATATTTTTGAAGTGAAAACTTCTTTAGGCGCACTTTTTTATGAGCAGTGAATGAAACCGAGCCGTCCCGCTCGGGTCGGTGACGCTAAATCGGGTAAACTCGGCTCCCTTGCTCATCGGCTAAGCCAGATCTGTGTCTAATGGTGTACAACACGGAGTGCATCCTTTCAAGAATTACATTGTATTTTTGAATAATATTTTGTTTGTGTATAATTTAATATAATACGCGTTTATTATTGTACATAATCAGTTTAATATTTAAAGAGTAACAAGTAATACGCTATTGTTATAGTATTTTTTTTTTGCATATTTTTCAGTATATGTCTCTGTCCACTAGCTTTCTAAAACGGTGCCTCCAACATTATATTTAAGTATTTACATACCCTTACCTCTATTATATATATATATATATATATATATATATATATATATATATATATATATATATAATTTTATTGCTATAGCTATCAAATATGCACAAGCTTTCATATGGTTAAACCAACTCACAGAGTAATGCCGATCGTCAGAATAATGCCAGCGTCTCGGAGTAATTCCGGCGTCTTCAAACATAATCGCTATAAATATTCTTGCATTTCATTCCTTTTCTTCTATCGTTCAGCTCCGTATAATTTTAGCGTAGTAATTTATTGTCTATACTACTTTTGAGGTCACAAGAGTCTCATTGGTTTAATACAAAATGCATCCACAGGTTGGTATAATAAATGAGTGCATGTTCCTGTAGAAATTGAAATATAATTTTCTCACCTTCCGATTCGATGCGAACGCATCTGAAGTCAACACACTCGAGGCCCGGTCCACACACCATGGTCGGGTAAAAACAGACTGCGCCCTCCACTGGAAGTTAAAAATTGGAATAGTAATAGTAATAGCATATTTGCAATACTCGAAACCAAAAATATAATTATCTGAAAGGAGGAATTATCTGAGGGTTTAGTTTGATACAAAAAACGTTTCATGTCGTGTGCATCAATTGAAAAGGTGAGATATAGAATGCTCGAAATGTTAGAATGTTTAAAAGGTGGGATATAGAATGTTCGAAATGTTAGAATGTTTAAAAGGTGGGTTATAGGATGTTAGAAATGTCAGAATGTTTAAAGGGTGGGGTATAGAATGTTCGAAATGTTAGAATGGTTAACGGGTGGAGTATAGTATGTTCGAAATGTCAAAATTTTAAAGGGTGGGGTATAGAATGTTCGAAATGTTAGAATGTTTAAAGGGTGGGGTATAGAATGTTCTAAAAGTTAGAATGTTTTAAGGGTGGGGTATAGAATGTTCGAAATGTTAGAATGTTTAAAGGGTGGGGAATAGAATGTTCGAAATGTCAGAATGTTTAAAGGGTGGGGTATAGAATGTTCGAAATGTTAGAATGTTTAAAGGTTTACACCTAGGTTGCACCTATGAAAGATATCGATAGAAATACTATATCCATAAATACTTATATGTGACTAAATGTGCACAGAAATCTTATTATGTTTGGCGTATAAAAAATATTGTTATAACTGTTAATGCCATACATAATAATAACTTTACTCGTCTCAGAAATAAAACACAGGACAAGCGGACAAGTGCCGAGTATCATAAAACCCACATGGGTTCCGTTTTTAACTTTTCGTTCCAGTGTCCTAATAACGGCTGCAAAATAATAATTTAAAATCCAATTCCGTAAACGTCCATATGTATTTTAATTATTCATAGATATTCATCAATATTTTAATGATTGTGATGATAAGCAACGCGCACCAACACTACTATGAGCATTAAGCATACAAAAACTTGAAGGTATTATCCTTATCTAAGTGTCAATTCCGGTACGATTAAATATTTTATAATTTTATAATACAAAGACGACTTGAGGTCTATAAACCAATGATTTTATTAATTTTGATTACTCTGTATGCGCAAGTTATACGACGCTAAATATCGTCTTGTATCTTTAATGCTTTAATGTCACATTGACAGTTTGCTAGGAAAGGTAGAAAATTCTCTATGCTTTCAATTCCAACCGTTAGGATACATCCTATAATGCTTTAATGTCACATTGATAGTTCACTAGGAAAGGTAGACAATTCTCTATGCTTTCAATTCCAACCGTTAGGATACATCCTATAATGCTTTAATGTCACATTGACAGTTCGCTAGGAAAGGTAGAAAATTCTCTATGCTTTCAATTCCAACCGTTAGGATACATCCTATAATGCTTTAATGTCACATTGACAGTTCGCTAGGAAAGGTAAAAAATTCTCTATGCTTTCAATTCCAACCGTTAGGATACATCCTATAAAAATAAAACACTTGCAATTAACTTCACGGCTACATTTTGCTCTAGCTAATCCACAGACTAGCTGCGCCACAATATAAACGTGAATTTAATCGCGTGTTTTATTTTTAAATTTTCCACCGTAAAAAAAGTTACTTTATAATATTTACCAACCATTTACGAATTTACGGATGTTCACAACTAACATATTTTACTATTTTAATGGTTCGCGATTTTTAACATTTTCTAGAGACCGATAGATAGAACGTATACTGAGCGCCGCTCCGCGGTAACTACGACTTCTCAATTAATATATTATTGATAAGGAGACATAATCCAGTCACAAATATGACTTACTGTACAAAGTTATTGCAAAACTGAACAAAACTGAAGAAAAATATTGATTTCTATCACTATCTTGGCTATTATATATTGAGTTACGGATCACGTATATAAAAAGAAAAAATGTGATGTTGGACCCCGGTATTATTTATTTTGATGCTACTTTAAAACAAATCCATGTAAATAATTTGATGATCGCTCTAATAGGTCCATAGGATAAGTTAAACTTAAAAATGACCTAATGCGATTTTATATAATAAATATTAAATGCATTTCGTCATTATCAACTGAATAAATAAACTTGTGAGGTTCGGCCTCGCTGTAAAATATATTTTCCAGCTGATGTAAATATTAAAATAGCAATTCCATATCAATATTCGAACAGTTGTACAACCTGTCTGCAACTCTTTACTTCTGTTTGTTTAGAAGATTTTTGTTGAATGAGTAAAAAACAGTTAATAAATAAGTATATAGTGTTTTTTATGTATAATATGTAAGTCAAAACAGTAAGTGAAAGGCGTTTTCTATTTGCTAAATATATACAAACGATCATTTCGTGTTTGCCATTGCTCATTTGCAATTATTGGGTTCTACCATGTATATTTATAGAAAATCATAAATGTTAGAAGTATTTATTATAAATATAATGTATAAAAACTGTTCTGCTATTAATAATACGATTTGAAAAACTCAACGCATAATTTTTCAGTATATAATTTTACTTTTAAACTTCAATTTCATTCACGTGATTTGTAATATCGATTAAACTTATATAATACTTAATTATATTATTAGCTGCCGATGACTCACCGTTTCCGGCGAAGCAGGCCGGGCAACAACCCTGGACGCTGTGTGTAGGGCTCCAAAACTGCCCCTGCGTGCAATCATTGGGCGTAACGCTGGAGTGACATACAGCGCCCAGTGTACATTGGGCATCTGCGCCCAGTTTGTTCCGTAGAGTTAATAACGAAACGCTGATCAGCGTCCAAATCGTTACTGCGGATTGTTAAATATAATGAAGTGTGGGCTTTCGTATAACTCAAATACACTCTATAACTTGAATGTGAAACGAACACCAAACTCTCACGTCTTACCAATCCAAGTACCAATGTCATTTAAATTACGGAACTTTAGCAGTAGGGAAGAATGGAGAATGTTTCTGTACACGATCGTTTTGAAGGAGTATTCTTTATTGTTGCGTCTGGAAAATCCTTGGAATGAGTTGGAAAATGACAATCGCCATTTTCACCAACGACCAGTGCTAATGTTTGCCAGCCTGCACTTAATATATCTCTCACTTGGCAATCTATAACATGTTTATACAATAGTCATACAAAGTAAACGTGCGACTCTAAGGGAAATATATAAAAAATTCATTTATGGGATAACATTTGTTTAAGGTTTGACATTTCTTCTTGTGGATAGTCCACAAGTAGAAAGGACTGAAGTTAATAAGATATATACACGGAGAAAATTGTGTATATCGTGGAAGCTATTAAACCGATTTAATATAATTTATTTCTTGTTGTTCTGAATAAAAAAATTGGAATGTATTCATGTATCCTAGAATATAAATTTTCCTCTGTTGAGGCTCATGTGTGTATTTGATATATTTGTTTATAGATAGCCGGTGATAATATTTGTTTATTGGTGAAGCAATTTTGTCGCTTTTAGCTGCCGTAGATGATAAAAATATTAAGTATATTTCATATTTATTATATATTCGTTCATTGCCTAATTTCATTTCCAATTTTTCCTACTGTATGTGCTGAGTGGGTATGTATATGTATATTTATATCTGTTGTAACCAACTATGTCGGTTACGCTTGTGACAAAACTTCACATAGTCCCGTGAAATTATAGATACTTTTTTTACGTGGTATCATACAAAAATTGATTATAATACAATTAATTTTTGTTACTGATATTTATTTAGCGTAACCAAACCAAGGAATTTAGCAAAACCAATGTGACGCCTCGTTGCCGCGGGTTATGCAAAATTCGTGGTTTTTATTAAATTTGTTAAACTAAATATTTTGTGAACTGTTGATAATATGATGAAAATGATAAGTATTTGTAGAGTATTTTTCTATAATTTTTCTCACGGTGCCATTTTCCTACTTTTCGAGTTAGAGTGCGTTAAAGTTTACAACAATTAGTATTTCAAATTGCCCAAATAACTAATCAAAAGTTAAAATGGCGCACAGCAATCTTGTAGAAGTTATTATTTGCTACAATTTTTTCAATTTGGGAAATTAATAGTTTTCGAGAAACAGTGCGTCATATTGAAAACAGTTTTTGCTAAATGTTTCATTAACTATTTATCGGACGGAAAAATATGTAATTTTTCTTTTGTGGAATACTAAATTCATTTAACTTTTATTGAATTTTTTTTGAAATAGCAATAATTTATTAGGTACGGCCATTCTCATAAAATACTTTTTTTTCAAATAATTTATTAACTATTCATTGTAAAACAAATCGTGAAACTTGTAGAGAATTTATTTCTATAATTTTTTTTTTTAAACTTTTTTCTGTGAGATTAACAGTTTAGAAGATATGGGTTATGATAGTAGTATATTAAATATATGATCTCAAAATAAATAATTGTATTTCATAAGATATTGATTGTATTAAGAAATATTTGAAGTTTATTGAATTAAAAAAAACCATAATTTACGATGTTTGCATAACTTTACTAGACTAACAGGCCGCGATGTTGATGATAAAATAAATATTTTTTTCAGATAATAATATTTTCAGATAATTATTGTTGTTGTGTCGTGTCGTTTTTCTTTCCTCGCAAATTTACACCGTGCTTTTCATCACAAATAAATAATTATTTATGGTATTATTATATATTTTATTTAAAGGAGCATTACAAAATGTATGATTTAAGACCCCTTTAAAAATGTTTCTAAAAAACCAAGGAAATGTTTTTTCAACATTATGAATCATGACTCGATCGATTTAATCGGTGAAAGCTCAGAAAGAGATATTAATTTTAAATGGAACACTGAAAACAGCGCCAGTTATGGGTAGTTCAAGTTCAGTTTTGTTATGGAGATATGTTAATTTCTTTAATAACAGGTTTATCGACAGTATGAATATTTATTAACAAGACGCTGTTTATAGTCCCTTCTTAACGGAATGCACTGAGATTTGAAAAATAAACATGAATTGTTGTAAATACTCCTTCGTGTATTCCGCACAAAGCGAAGTGTTATTTAGCACGCCGCGATTAAGTGTTCTTCTAATGTTAACTTTCCTAGATATCATTTGCAGGGAATTCACGCCATATAAAGGAGTCACAGAATTTGAGGTGTAACGTATCTTACTAATATTTTTCAAATCGCTAGGGATTTATAATTTAAAAACAAAAAGATACGAATCTAAATTATCAGCCGATAATAGTGTAATTGTTATAATTGTTTTCAATTATTGTGGTTATTTTATAGTATATAAGTGATTCTTTAACGAGATTCTTTCACAATTTGCTAATTATGTGAAAGTAAAAAAAACTAAACTTTCTGCGAATATAAATCTAATGATTCATTGCCATAAATAACAATAATGGATGCTATATTCATGTTACATGTTATTATGATAAAAAATGTTTTTTTACTTATTTTTTTTATTTATTACAGCCACTTTTGTAATGCAACTTCGTATTTTTATATTTCGACAAATATAAAGAAACTGGAGCGGTTTAATGAGACAAATGAAATATATTGTAATACTATACGTAATGCCGAATCTGGCAATGAGCAAAGATTCATTAATGCCTACATTTATATACTGTGATTCAATATATGAAGACATAGAATTCGTTTCGAATGAATTAATCATCTTACCATTGATTGTAGACAATTCCCAGATGTATATTATACCTTTGTGGCGCTTGTTTTTGAAGGTTATTTTATTTTTCATATTGAAAATCACATTCGAATAAAAATATGGCATGTACGGTTTCAACGTCGTCGTTATATTAAACAGACTCATCACACTTTACATTGTACTCAAGAAACAAACACTTTTGCATATAATTTTTTATTCCCGTTCACATATCACTTGTCTTCACAATTATAACCCTTTAATAAAATAAACGCGACCGTTTTCGCCAAAATTTGCATTGCGATACACTTATATACACTTATATATAATACATATGCATGTGTACAAAATTAAGAATTATCACATTCGTTTTTTTGTTAAACATATAACAGGTGAACATGTGTAGATATTGACGATACATGTTTATACTGCCTTTCTCTACTCTTACAAACAGTGAGCGCGTTGTTACAATTTATGACGTAATTTTTAAATCAACTTAACTAAATTACACAAGAAAATAGAAAAGACCCACTATGAATTTTCTTTATTCGCCTTATTCGTCCGCAAACTTTATTGACAGGTAAATGGACTGTGCTCTTACCTATGTTCATGTCTTATTTGTTGTCAACGAATATCGTATTTTCACCACTCTTTATTGCACAAAGCGTAAACTACTAAAGCGGGTCATGACGCTAGCGGGACCAATAATCGATACTCAATCGCGTTCCGTCATTATCTTATCATTATCAATTATTACGCGTGTCTCCAATAATTTGCCAAGAAAACATTGATTGGTTCGTTTTTGCTTGAAGGTCCGCCGCGTTGTGTCGGTGTGCAATAGATATACATGTACGTGTGGGAAATACGAGGAAAACGGTGAAATGCCCTTAGTTAAGTTTGCCAGAATTTGAGGTGTAACGTGAGTTGTGAAAAATTGTATTTAGTCGAGTTTTAGTGGTCGTGGATAAATTGGGACCAGAGACAAAAAAATGAGTCATATGTATATTAACTAGAGTGATAATGACTTTGATAAGGACAAATTAATTTCAACACTTGGTTTTAAAATTACCAATTGGATTTTTTTTCAAATGTTCTGATTTGTTTTCACAATGAATTGTAAAGTGTGTTCTTCATTAAAAATGGTTTTATTAGGTATTACGTTATTTCTTAAAAATCATAGTCATTGCTTCAATCTGTTGAAATTTATTTAACTTTGACCTAAATTTTTTTATCAAGTTATGCTGTTGGTTTTTATTAAAAAATCGTAATGTTTTAGAGAAAGCCAACATATAAAAATTAAGAATGTGTATGAAGAGCATCGGCTGTGAACAATAAAAAAATGTGAAAATAACATTGATTTAAAAAATATTTAAACTTCCTGGGTTTAAATATTTATACTTTCCGGCAAGCAATAAAATTGCTAGTGCTATTTGAAAAAATAATTATTTTTTGCAAATTATCGAGCCGGTTTCTATAAATATAATTATTTGTTAATTTTTCAAACGTTATATTTCTTGTCAGAAAAAACAAAAACGAGTTAGAAAATGAAAAAAATGTTTTCTCTATATTAATGAACGGAATTGTTTTTCAACATTTTATATTTTTCGTTTCATATTTTCAACAAAAATTTCTAAATGATTTGTTAGTGTTTCGTTATTTTTTTGAACTAATTCTTATTTATTTGCCATAATTTTGATTAAGTCACGACGGTGTCTATTAAAAGTTACGTTTTAAAAATTGGCAACTAGCAATTAGCACTAGCAATAAAACCCAGAAAGTTTAAATAAGTTGTAAATTTGAAAAAGATGTCTAGGAGTGTGCTATACCAAAAATTATTTTTTTGGACATGTATTATTTTTTTTAAATATTTACGTTTTAATATTTATAAAGGTCGCATGCGATGTTCAATATTTAGTGGTCTGTGTTTTATATGTGTATCTACTGCTCGGTGATAATAGAGAAAGTGAATTAAATAAAAACACGTAATTCGTTACTAATTTAAGCATTATTCGCGATATAAATAAATTAAGTTAAATCGATTTTTTATTTTATATAATTAATCTTTTGCGTCCGTTATAAATATAGAAAATAAAGTTTAGTGTAAATTTTCTTTCAATTAAATTAAGAAAATGTGAATAATTCACTTTCGCTAATATATATTTGGTTCAAAAGTAGTGATAATTTTTTGGGAAATTAACCTATTTATTAAAAAAAACATATTCTTCATTTGACTTTTATGATTTTTTTGTTTTCCACTCATAACTTTTCGTTCATTCAGCTAGAATATGTTATATTTTCCAGAGCACGTTTTTCTTACCGACGTCATGTAAGTCTAATATTCATTTGTTCTAAAAATCCATGGTCCTTGAAACGGTAATATTTATACTGAAGCGAATGGTGTCTTTGAAGAACGCCTAACTCTGAAATTGGAAAAAGGTAACAATATACGCCAACTCTGTAAACGGGTGGTAGATATTGTAGTATAGTGATAGATTTTAGAATAAAAATATTTTCAGGTCTTAAAAGTTAAACGCAAACAAATTGCTTAATAAAAATAGTTAAAATAGTTATGTTAATGTAAAAAAAAGATTTAAAAAATACAAATGTTTTTAAAAAAATTAAAGTTCACAAAAATATTAGTATTAGTTATTTTGTTTACCTGTTCTGGCCTAAATGTGCAATTTTGAATGAATTTTTTTTACATATTAATTGATTACAATTTCGTTATATTAAAAACTATATATCTCTGTGAGGATAAGTGATTAATTAATTTGAAATTATTGGTCATAATCAGGTCAATTAATTTCAATTTTTTTTTCCTTTGCTTTTTTGTCTTACAATTGACTATAAATTCGGGCTCTGAGCATTTTTCTGTTTGGTGTTCGTTACTTTACTTTTAATAAAATTTTGTCTATATTCAAATATTAACAGACGAAAACGATACGTAGTTAGACATAATAAAAACTCCAAATTTTCGAAGTCTGGTCTGTCATGTTTGTATTAATTTTCATGTCATTGATGAACGAGATAGAGAAAAAGCTACGTCGGTAAGAAAATTGGATATTATTCTGTTAAAAGTGAATACTTCAATGGATCTCATTGACAGTTTTAAAATAAATCAATGGTACAGAAAGTTTAAACAATAGTACAGGGTACCGATGGCGTCAAAAAGATTGGAACCTCTCGCCGTTTGTGATGTACATGTTTTCCTCAGGAAATCCTCACGAAAGCAAACGTGTTTGTATGAGATTTACGTATTTCAAATAGTTCTTTGACTTTGAGGAATTAAGGTTACTAATCTAAAAGAATGATTCTATTTCATGTAAAATAGAACACTTTTTTGAGAGTCTTGGTCCATATGTATATTAAAATAGTATTACGTTTACTAATCTAAAAGAATGATTTTATTTAATGTAACATAGAACACTTTCTTGAAAGTCTTTGTCCATATGTATATTAAAATAGTTACTAATCTAAAAGAATGATTTTGTTTAATGTAACATAGAACACTTTCTTGAAAGTCTTTGTCCATATGTATAATAAAATAGTTACTAATCTAAAAGAATGATTTTATTTAATGTAACAGAGAACACTTCTTGAAAGTCTTCGTCCATATGTATATTAAAATATTTCTTTGAGTTTGAGGTAGAAAGTTACTAATCTAAAAGAATGATTATGTTTAATGTAACATAGAACACTTTCTTGAAAGTCTTTGTCCATATGTATATTAAAATAGTTCTTTGAGTTTGAGGTATAAACTTACTAATCTAAAAGAATGATTTTGTTTAATGTAACATAAAACAATTTCTTGAAAGTCTTTGTCTATATGTATATTAAAATAGTTCTTTGAGTTTGAGATATAAAGTTACTAATCTAAAAGAATGATTTTGTTTAATGTAACATAGAACACTTTCTTGAAAGTATTTGTCCATATGTATATTAAAATAGTTTTTTGAGTTTGAGGTACTCGTATAAAGTTACTAATCTAAAAGAATGGTTTTATTTAATGTAACATAGAATACTTTTTTTAAAGTCTTATAGTATATGTAGTATATTAAAAATTGTCCGTGTGTGTGTTTTTTAACACTCATGCACAATTCTGGCACTTCAGTAAGATGTCAGATACGATGAAATCCTGAACGTTTTGTTGTTTATAAGTCAAGTTCTAGAAAAACCATTGCGTAAAAAAATTCAATTGCGTTCGTAAAAAAAAGCGGGGAACGGCACCTGTGCCTCCGCGCCGCGCGTCCGTCTGATATCGCGCGCTCGTTATCGGGCGGCCGCCTCTTATCGCGCAGTCGACACCCGACGCCCGCGCGTACCTGTCGCACCGCTATCAATTACCTTAGTTTGCGATCGACGCTATTTGCTTTTCATTATATTTTGTGCGGACGACACTGCACGTTACGTAAAATCCGTCGCCGCCCGCTCCGAGCGATGCGACCGGGCGACGGGCGTTCGACCGCGTTCCGTTCGTTCTGTGCTCGGCGACAATTTACTCACGGTCCTGTTTCTTCTCGTTGCAGATCTGGTTAAAATCGGCCGTGCGGACGAGCATGGAGGACAGCAAAAAGCGCGCTCAAGCCGGTACTAAAGTTTCAAAAATTGCGAACATATTCCAAGGTATGCCGTCGAAAGAGAACGAAGAGGCGGAGACGCGCGAGAGCGGCGGCGCGCAGGTGACGGTGGTCCGCACCGAGAGTCACGTTGCGCGCTTCAACACGGCACGCGCGCTCTTCGAAAAGCTCGGCGAGGAAAATCGCGGCTTCCACCGCATTGAAAAGTCGCCGTCGGCCGCGGCCAGCTTCGGCGGCACGCGCTTGCCCACCGCGCGCTCGCGCTCCAGCTCGGCCGGCTCCACTAGCCCGCCGCGGCAGCACCTCAACGGGGCACCCGCCTTCCGGATAGCCACGAACGGTGCCGCAGCGGACGGCGCTCGAGACACCGCTCGAACTGCCAAACCTAGCGTTCTTCCCAAACCCGACAAGTCGGATAGGCGCTTTATAAACAAGGAGTTGATAGAGAAACAGCGAAACTGGACGTCGCATTTCGCGAAGCCGCGTGCGGGTAAGAACGATGCGGACCCTTCCAGAAACATCTCTAAAGTGGAGTGCAGTGAGACGTTAAAGTGTGCCGCTGCGAGCCCCGCATCGCCTCCGGCCGATTCGCGCTTGTCCGACGTGCGGTCGCCGCCGCTGTCGCCGAGTTGCGTCGACGACGAGGAAGGCCCGCAGAAGCCGACGTCGCTGCCGATTAAGGCTCCGCTTTCCTCTTGCCAGCACATCGTCTACGGAGTGAAGGATCACTATAGCCACAGGCATGTTGCAGTCGAAAAGTCGCCTAGCACAATAATCGAGCCTCCGGAAGAGGTGAAATCCGACGACGACGATAAGTCGATTACGTACGAAGACTTAAAATCGAAGACAAACGGTACCGTGGAGTTGGCAGAAAACGGAAAATGCTCAAGCGGTGACGATATTAAAGAGGCGGAGTGTGCTAACACTCGCGAGGCAGAGACAGTCCCGTCAGGTCGCGATGAAATGAATGGTATGCCGGCGTCTTCGTCGCCGGCACAATCGGGGGCTTCGCCCGCGAGTCCGCCTAGGGCACCGGTTCGGGGGTTGCGACGTTCGTCGAGCGGTGCGGGCGGCTCACCGGTGCGGTCGCCGGCGCCGCGTTCGCCGCCGCCTTCGCCACCCTCGTCGGCGCCGCTTAGCCCCGGTGCTCTCGCCGCCTCACCCTCGTCTCCGCCCCAGCCTCTCCCCGATGTCACTCCGACGGACTTCGATAAAGATACTGACAAACTTGGTAAGTGATTCATACTTTCTTACAATCTTAATAAGTTGTTCATCATTGTGCTTAGTAAATAGTTATTATTTTTGTTCTCAGCTTATCTGTTCCGAGTGTTAACTGGCAGAAAGTAAAAATATTGTTGGGTTGTATATTACTTAAAAGAGCTCCATACAATAGATTACTGTTAATTGCCTTTGTATTTATAACGTTATTTAAAAGATAAAATGTGGCAGTATGATGACATTTCTCTACAATTTCTTTAAGTTATTATAACTTATGATGACATCAGTTACGAATCGATGACGTATAGAAAGAAGTATTATTTACAAAGTGTTCACGATAATGTGTTAAACTTATGTTTGTGTTTGAGATTAGGCTCCGTAATCTTACATCGGTTCTCACTAGACACACAATTATGTGATAACCTCTTTACTCGCTCAAATCCGATGAAGGAGAGCTATGTAGTACTACTTAATAGTTATCGTTGTCAATATAGTGCTAGCAATATTGTACGTACTACAAAATAGTTGCGAATACTTATTTATAATATGTAGTCCTTGTAGCTAAACAGCAGAAATATGCGGAACTAGGTGAGTGGATACCTAATAACAAAATCGACCTAGAAAAATGGTATATGTATATCAATCCGTTTGCTAATATTGTCTCTTGCTACAAACAAGTTTTATTGAAATAAAAAATTTCAAAAAAGTTAAAGAATAGACAACGTTTTCTACTGACACAGTGCAACAACATCTACCCTGGTTTTACCCTCAATTCTAAATCAAAGATTAATGAAAGTTGCAATAAGATTGTTTGATGATGTTCTTATAATTATATAACAAACAAAGGAAGCAGAAAATATTCTAATTTTTTTACTTATGAAGTTGTAAATACTAAATTTTCTGTAAGATCGAATCCACGGTTTGAGTTGGTATACTTACAATTTTATTACAAATGTAGGTTTAATTATGTTAACTACGGTCTACGTTAATCTCCACGTTAATACAGCGTTACTCGTGACAGCGAATATAGAAATATAATAAATCGAGACGAAGAAATTAACTTTTTTCAACAATACCTTCAAATACAGACTAATGTTTGTTTGTTTGCCTTTGTTGTGAAGATATGTTATCGGATTAAACGATAGAGGATGTTTTTAAATTAATTTAAATAAGCTATTGTCAAATAGACTTTGAAGCGGCCGCGCCTTCATTCACAGGACGAATGCCAAACTGTCTGGAAAGGGCGTCGCGAGCGTGGCCTGACTTTGCACGCGCCGATGTAAACAAAGAAAAATAATAAGCTTCGGTCGGCTTCAAACCGCCGCGTTCGGGTTCAACGTGATTTTGAGGAAGCGTCGGCGGTATTTGTGCGCGAGTCCCGATATAGCGCGCGCCGCCGCGACGCCAGTGATCGGCGTGCGCCCGCGTCGCCAGCACGCGGCCCGACCGACGGCCAGCCGCGCCGCTCCCCTCTTATCCCTCCCGCCCGCGCCGGCCCCGCTAAAATTGCGAACCTGTGACATTTCTAGTCTGGCCTTTAGACGAAATTTCTGACGTGGCCTTTAGATGAAATAATAGAGCAAGTCACGGCTGTCAAACCAAAATTTACGCCCAGTAATGTCTCGAAGTTATCCATAGACGAATAACTAGTTCGTAGCTCATCTCCAAATATATATCTGGTAAATATTGCGGTAGGCCGGAACCATTTAGATGGGAAGCTGTTTCTTGGTTGTTGCTTTCACGGGAGTTGATCGGTCGTGTTTTTGCTTTAATTCGTTAGTGATTATTTCAATTGATTTGTTGCTGTGATTTAATATAAAGTTAATCTCGAGTGCAAATTTAAGTGTCGATTAGAGTGTTATATAAACAAGTGGTGTGATGACGCATTAGTCCTATGACGTATTTCAGTTTATTTTAATGTTTTATTAAACAAAGCGGATAAAGGAAGGATACCGCTGATTAGTACAACTTTTGCATTATTAAATTCTTCTTAACAATTGTTAGGTTTAGACATTCGTTTTTAGTGTGTTCTTGCTCATTTAGATATCCCCATACCTCAAAATATAGGAGACGAAACTTTTGTATATCATCCATTTTTCACTGACTTTTAAATGTCGAAACGTTAACCGCAGATATACAAAATTTGGCATATAGAGGGAGTTTACTAATTAGTTAAAAATGGAAAAAAAATCTATGAAACAGGTTTTGAGTTTATATAATAGGTTGTCGGTGTATAATTTGGGGCACAAAATTAAAACAGATACCAAATACCAGATTTGTATCAGATACAAGATTTGAGTTTTAATTTCACATTAGTTTAAAAAGAAACTAAAAAATTGTATAAAAACATTTGTCTGTTAATACTTTCCTTATTTCAAAATTAACCGGCCAAAATATCAGAAAATATTCAGAATGTACATGTAAAAGACACTCAAATGTTACAGGAAAATTGTAACAATATTTTCATTATTTTCATTTCTAGAGAGTGAGCACACTCATATAATATACTAGAAAGTTTATATTTAAGAAATTGGTAATAAGTTGAAGAAAGTGTTGCGTTTCATATAACTTTTATAGTGTTTCGTATCCATATCGGTAAAAATAGTACACTTATGGTCTAACTACGGTATCCGTCTCTTTGTCCAATTTTTTGACAAAGATTTCTAGAATCTCAAGTGTTTAGCTCGAAATTACTTTTGAAATAGAACTACTAAACTACGAACTAGAGATACTTCTGTTGACAAAATTATGGCAAACTGAAAAATGTTGTCTGACGTCGTTAGCTACGCAAGTCTAATCGGAAAACTGCGAAAAATCGTATAACTTCTCAAATGAGCTTAAGATAAAACGTAAATTATGGTTACCTTCTTAATTTTATGTTTCTTATGAACAATTTGACTGTTTAAATCGAAATTACAGCTAAAGAATTGATGGAAGCAAAAAATATTATTTATTTGCATTCTTCACATAATTTCGTACGAAATGTTCTTTTAAGTAATTTAATTTCTTGATAATTCATTTATCTATTACAATAATTAGATGACATGATTTTAAAACGTATTTAGATACGGTTCAGACTCGTACTTGCTCGTTTTAATTTTTAACAATTCATAATTTGCCTACTCTTCTGTTGTTTAGTTGTCAGTAGTATAAATAATTGACATATAAAAGTTCCGACAACACATGTCGTATGAGTAATTAGAGCTTTCTTAAAGAAAAATTTACTATTAAATCATTATAAGATTATCTTGTCTATTGAAAATATTTTTTTTAAATAATATGGTGTACCGACTATTGGAAAAAAAGTTTTTAAAATTGTCAGTTTGTCCTTTTTTATAATTTCTTAAACTATTAAACGGATTTCGATATGGGTTTTTGCTGTTGGAAATCCGACTGTGCTAAACGACAATTGAGGAACATTAATATGTAGCATTGAGGTGCCTCATCTGGAAAATAAATATTAGTCTTTTTAAATGTTTTTTTGTCTTTCTCTAAGGAAATTGAATCGATTTATTATTCTGAAATAAGAAATAAATGAGGCGCTACAACTTCTTCATTACACTGTTATTCTTACACGTTAGGACATATTATATGGGTCTAGAATGTCGCAGTTGGGGTTCCCTTATATATTTGATTAGGAATAATAAGTGTGTGCATTTATTTATCGTGAGGACTCGAAAAACAAGATATAAATCAAACAGGAGTTTAACAGTACAGTTTGGAAATATGATTAGCAGAAAATGGCCTACTCTTAAACAAAATGCCAGCTAATTATGGGGCGTTTATTGTAGATAATTGTTTGGAATAAATTTATTTCGCAAGCTTGCGATAATGCAAGCGAGCTTCCAGGAATATGGAGGCGCGATGAACGTGTTTATTGTCGGCGTGTTTACATGAGGCGTCCGTTCTCGGTATTGACCTCGTTCTGATGCCGGCAGATAAAATTGGCCACCGTTAGGTGTGTTTAGTCGGCTTTTCACGCGCGGGGTTTATGAGAGTCGCGGTTTACACGGTTTCGGCCGGGTTGGCCGGATGTGGAATAGACAAAATCGCGCGCGCCCATGTCAGTATGGGTTTTGTTAAATTTAGACGGTTGTGCAAGCATTCACAATATCGTAATGTGAGTCGGATGAGCCGGAAGTATTATTTGGGGTCAAAAAACCTAATTTGTTTGTTTTATTTTAGTTGTTTTTATTTTGTTAAAACCGGAAACTCCGTTGGTATAACGCTTGTGTCCGTCGACCAGTTTAAAATTAGCGTCATAAAAACAAAAAACTAAAAAATACTAAAAAAACTAAAAAACAAAAGCAATATGGACTAAAATATTAAAATTTTGGCGGAGAGCGAAAGGATGTCTCACAATTCTATATAACTTAATTTTTTTTTAATAAGCTTAAAATGAGAATAAAATTATTAAAAAAAATTAACTTTAATGTAAAAAACGTAGGATACTTTTTTTACTGAGTTGTGAGACATCCTTTCGCTCTTCACCAAAATCTTTATATTTAAAGATTATTTTTTTATGTTTTAGTTCATATTGCTACAAGTGTGTTTTTTTAGTTTTTGAACTATAATTTTAATTTCTAAATTTTTAGTTATGAAGTTATTGTATTATCATCGGTTCTTGATACGTGTGCAATTTTAATTAATTCGGTCTTCTGGAAGTGGATGAAAAGGAGACCGGCAAAAGTCCATACGGTGTTGCGCCCTTGTGTTACAAGAATAAAAATTACACAGTTAAATAGAGAAAATTAAAAAATAAGCTCCTTTAAAGTTTTATCAAATTCGTCAATCAGACAAAAGAGAAATCTTGTATTTTTTTATGAAAAATTAGGTTATTTTTCATAGTAGATTGTAAATGTAATTTCTACGAAATTCTTTGAATTAGCCACATAAAACAAAGTGCAGATTATGTCTTGTTATATCCTTTATCCACAGATGTACCATATTAATCTATGATGCTCACAGGCTGGACAGGGTCGTCCAAAACGTGACGTAAACCTCAATAAGAGGGGAAAAGCTATTCATTTTGACCATTGTCAATGTTTGCCATTTCAAACGTGTAGCCATTGCCTAAATTAATTAAAAATAAACTTTTAACAAACATTGACAATATAACCATTGTCAATGTTTGTTAAAAGTTTATTTTTAATTAATTTAGGCAATGGCTACACGTTAAAGAAAGCAAGAAGCATTAATTATTTTTCTAATCATTTCTAAAAAGTTATTATTGTATTCCAATAAATGTTTTTGTTATTTTTATTTCCAATTTATATTTTAAACATATAATATGCACGCATCACAAATTTTATAGTTACAAATTTTTAGTATATTTTGTCCTCTTTCCTGATTGTAAATTTCTGAATTGTTTGGTTTTTATATTCTAAAAAGTACCAGCTTTTTTAAAAATTATGTTTTATCTCTGTAACGTCTGGGCCCATTTTGGTCGGAATTTAATGGAAAGATTTCCTTAATTCATACATGCAAATTAAACTAATATAAAGCGTGTTAATAAGCCCAGCGTGAAGTACACAATTAGAATTTGTTTACTTTTAACTATAAATGCGTTGATAAGATCATATTTGTTATTAAAGTTTATCAACGAATACGTCAGTGAAATTTGCGCGTAATCTATTGTAGCGAAATTTACTGTACCAAGGAAAAACAATATTTTGTTTGTAATAACTTTTAGTGCTTAGTAATTTATTTAAAAATAGGTATTTTTAAATACTTTTTAGAACTTTTCGAATAATGTATGTTAGTTTTTCTACTCTCGTTTATAGTTTTACAAGTGAGTTAATTTATACGTAGTATATAAGTAATTTATGTAAATATTTATTATCTTTGATTATGTAAATAATGGAATTGTTTACAACAAATTATGGCGAAATTTTTAAGATTTCGCGTAGTTTCCTCATTATACACGTAAAAAAAATTTCACACTTATCTTATTAATGCGTTTGGAGACATAGTGGTAGGACAAGATAAGACAGTTTTCAAACGATTTTTTTTGTTTTTATATTTTCTTCTTGTGATTTATCTTATAAGGGTTATGTTTTTTTTCCCTTTGAGTTACGGAACTCTAAACCAAAATAATTTTCAAAGGAAAAATTATTGAAATTAAAACAAATGTTTCCACTTTTTTTTGCGAACGATAGATATGTCAGTGAGCCGATTTTACAAATAACAGAAGTGTATGTGGTGGAACGAAAAACAAAAATGATTCAGTTATTGGAAAAATGTTTTCACTTGATTAATGAATGAAAGATTCCAAAAAGTAGCAAAAAAAAGTTTCAAAATTTTCGTCAATACATAAATCAATGCATAGTCAGAAATTACAGTTTTGTGGTATGTGTCGATTTAATTATTCTGTAGTTTGAACAACAAATCGAAAAAGGGAACATATCGTTTAGCTCACTTGCGTATCGATTTCGGTCGTCACTAAATTTTCACTGTACCAAATACCCGGAGCTTAAAATATGTATAAGTACTAGTGGTCGCCCAGTGGTCGAAATTCGGCCGTAATTCATTAAATTTTTAAGTTTGAACGTTATTCGTTGACGTGAAACTCGTTCTGTCAATCTGATATTTTAAAATTCTTTGACGATAATCTTTACTCTGTGCGCGACTGTTTGAGATTATAGTATTCGTTGTTTACATTCATCCTGACATTGACAGGATGAACGTAAACAACGAATTTTTTTATTTATTTGTTATATATAATTTAACGTATTTGTAACACATCATATAAATTTTAGCTTTCTGCACTCCTCCATATAAACTTTATATATGAAAAATCTCACTCCACCGTGCGCGCAATATTCTTAAAAAGGGGTACAAAGCTTTCTCTTTAGGTAATAATATATAGATTTAATAATGTTGTATCTTCGGTAGACGGAAGTTAACAAACCTTCAGCTGTGTTGAGCGTATTGAAGAAATTGGGTGTTCTCTTGCATCACTCGCTGAATCTATTTGATACTTGGAAAAGAAGTCACAAGCCATTTCCATTGAGGGATTGATTAATAAATGTTGGTTAGGTTAATCAACGGGTCTCATTACATCTAGGATAGAAATAGTATTTAATGTTTTATCCATTTTTCAACAGCAATTGGAATATTTACCCGTTTGGATCGATCGCCAGATCTTTTTGATAAGTTTCATAAAGCAGTTGTATCGAGCTCGTAGGTGGAACAAAGGTATATATATATATATATATATATATATATACACACACATATATATATATATATATATATATATATATATATATACATATATATATATATATATATATACATACATATATATATATATATATATATATATATATATATATATACATTTATAAGATTACTCATGAGTCCGTTCATGTGCAGGCGCGGTTGTTTATCTGAGAAAACGTTCGACATACAAATTTTATACAGTGACAAAGCATATTAACCTACATATATCTTGATAGTTTACCCACAAAAATACTTACAGAGATATTTTAAGGGGCAAAAGAGTACTCATATTTTTTAAAATTTCGTATGCCCTGTGATATAATGTATCAATTGAAAAGCTAGTTATAATGTTAGAGTTATTGCTGAAAATCTCCACAAAAAGTCTAAAGTTTACGGAAACATAATAGTGATGACCCTAAGTTTCATAGTTTTTTCCGAAATTGACGATATTTATAAACCCGCGAAAGATGTATTAAGCAATATACTGGTATTTACATAGTGGAAAATGATATTCGTATTTGTAAATAGTTTAATTGAAATATTTAAATGCTTACCGGAAGTGTGTACGGAGCGTACCCTCGTAGTGCAAGTTTTATTCGTACTTAACGAGTCTTCTCTTTATTTATGATGTGTAATTTAAAAAGATAATTTTATAGTTGTCACAGTGAATGCTTCTTTCGCTTGCCAGCATCATTATTTTGAAAGTTTTTTTTATTTATTGAACGAGTTTCGCATAGGAGCGATAAGTCGGTATATGCAAATGCCGGTAATTTTAAAACGCATAGTTTTAAAATGCATTTGTAACCAATTAGATTTTAAAAATTCAGTAAATGACTAAATATACTATAGAGTACTGCTTTCATATAATTTACTGCCGAGGGAATGCCATACGCTCTGTTCTAAATATACGTCTGCATTATTTGCTTCAATACTTGATGTACGTTTGTATATTTACAACATTTCTATTACAATATATGTTTAAACAATTTCCTATCAGATTCAACCACATAAAATGTTTTTTGGGTCTTAAAAATAAAGCTCCTTTTATTCAACAGCGGATTAATGGGATACTTTCAGGCCTTTGTCGTTAATATTCTATACACTATCACTTAAAGATAATACTATACTTACGTATATACGCACATTAATATATACATATGTGTGTGTGCGTGCGTGCGTGTGTGCGAGCGTGCGTGCGTTCGTGTGTGTGTATATGACACTAAATATAACGAAGTCAACGCTCCATTTTCGTAAGATTCGAACCGATCGTAAATTTGTCGGTCGACGTGTTTGAACGACTCGCACACTTTCTGTTCGTTTGAGCGAAATGCCCCATTTGGAAAATGTAGATAAATAGTCGCTTATCTCTTGACAGATCGGCTGACGAGTCAATTTGCGGAACTCTCGATCAGAAACTGGTGAAAAATTCAAAATGTCATATTTTTGGGCCCAGGAAAAATTATTTGTAATTAAAAAAAAAACATTTCGTTAATGCATATTAATATTTTGAAATGTTTCTTTTTTTTCGTCTATGCAGTATTCGCCATTATTATCTCTACATATATGTGTTTCTAAATGTGTCTGCACACAGACTTAATCATAGCTAACTGTGCCCGTAACTTTGTTCGCGTGGAATTCGGAGTAACAAAAGTTATTAGGAAAGTTATGTGTTTTTTTCTTCTTTCTCTCATAACTCTACGAACATAAAGTTTTACTAAAAACGCTAATAGATGGCGTTGGCAGTCAAATCGGTTCCATCGATTCTAATATCAGCGTGCACAACGAACGTCAACTAAAGATTGACGTATCTTTTTGATTTGTGAACCGATTTAAATGAAACCAAGCCTAAATGTTAGCCCAAGTTAATCTAAATACATCATCGAAAAGCACATCCAAATCGTGTTCAGCCGTTGCTGAGATTAGAGTGCAGAAGGAAGGTGTGCATAGACAAACAGACCAAAATTCTAAAAACTTGTTTTAGGTTGTGTAGCGTATCTTTAGTAGATGGCATTTAGTTTTTCTTAAAAATATTAGATATGATCAGTTCTTTACAATTTTACTATACGTATAACTAACATAGTGAGGTTAGACAAACACTACTGCCATCTTGTGAAAGCTATTAAAATGATATTATATATTTTGGTCGTGCTGTTAAAGATTATTCCATAGGCTTTTTAAAACTCATGAACAAAATTTATTGAGTTGTAACAAATTTTGAGCGCGCGTGCGACGCATTTCAAAGCGATTCTTCGTTTATTAATGCGAAGCGACGCACGGCCGCCTCAATTGGACACGTCGACATGTGTCGCTGGTGCGTTCAAGAATTTGTCCGACAATTGGCTAAAGTTGGAATTGCTAACTTAAATAATAGCATGATGACCATCTGCTCGTCTTCAATGTGAGAAATGGTACAGTTTGATGTTAAATATATTCGTATTCATTTCGGTTAATCAGTTTTACTTTGAAGTTATACCTGAATAGATATTGGAGTCAACATCGATTCACTTGAGCTTTTGTCACTACTGAATCGGGTGCCAATTTATGAGGTAATAATAATAATAAGTTAAGTAACGCAAACAGACACTCTTATTTCAATTCCAGATATATGCAGTCGCGGTCTGGTTATATGTTCAGTGATAGTCATGCTACTAATTTCTAAATATAGTACTTTCTTCTAAATACATTGATTAGGTATTATCTTTTTCAAAAACATTTTAAAAATTTCTAAATTAATATTTGGTTCTAAAACAATTATCCAAACGCCTTGTCTAATTAATAATATGGTTGATTTTTTAAATCGGTTAAAAAATTTATTTTTTCAAGGATAAAACAAACTATCCGAATTATCTACATCTTAATACGTAAAGAGAAAACTTTGTACCCATTTTTAAACATACTGCGTGTACGGAGGAGTGTGATATATGGTATAGTTAAAACAACACACGCTGATGACGTATTTGTACACGCTCTCAGCTGACGTCATAAAACAAATTAACAAATACAGAATTCGTTGTGTGTTTCGACGTATGGGAAATGCAATTTTATGTTGAATTATTTTACAATCAAAATGACTCAAATATCAAAAAAATCTCGAAAATTCAGTACCGATAATTGATGAATTTTCTTAATACTGGACTTTTTCAGTACAGATGGTAATGCATTTGAAGGCTGGTTTCATTTTTGTTAAAGAATGTATTGCCTTCATTGGTTGAAAATGTTTGTGTCCCTGCATATATGCAAATTATTTTATTTACTGAAAAATATTCTTTCATGCTGGAAGGTGTTTCGTCTGTCTGTTTTTTATGCAGCAAAACTCATCAATTTAAAAATATAATTGTTTCTACTTAAAAAATAAATCGAGGCTACCTCATTTCTACTAGGATCAAATCATTAGTTACTATAATTTCAGATATACTCTTCTCCACAACGATTAAATATAATTTTTCATTACAGTTAAATACTGTGGAAATTTGAGATTTCTTCCAGTATTATACTGCCACCACCATATATTTTCAATGGCCAACATCATGCGTTTAAATAGATATAAAATTATAGTTTTAAAGAGTTCAGTAGAAGGGTGATGGTTTCGTCAATTTGGAACAAAAATAGATCTTTATATCACTCTAGATAGAACACATAGACGTTATTGGTAAGAGTGTTACAATAATTGGAAATTATAACACATAGACGTTATTGGGGAGAGTATTACAATAATTGGAAATTATAACACATAGACGTTATTGGTAAGAGTATTACAATAATTGGAAATTATAACACATAGACGTTATTGGGAAGAGTATTACAATAATTGGAAATTATAACACATAGACGTTATTGGGAAGAGCATTACAATAATTGGAATTAATTAATTATGTTATCGTCTAGAGATTTAGATCTACATATCATACGGAATATTTTCAGAAAGCTTCCTACAGACGTACTTCTTCTCTGTACTACTTTTTCACACATTTTCACACACGCAGCGATTGCATATAAAAATATTTTATCACCAAAACGAGATTTGATGACTTTTAAGAATATGTGCTGAAATAATTGAGATATATGCTGAAATAATATAGTTATGTGCTGAAATAATTCGTTATCGTAAATCCATTTATTTCAATTCGGAATTTCTGCATGATGTTTCGTTTTGTATCTACTCTAATTTACATGGCTATTGAATTCAATGCATATTTCCGTCGGTTATCCCATTCGCGGAGTACATTTCAGTTTGTATTATTACGGTCGTCGCCCGATGCTCGCCAACTGGCGTCGCGTTCATTCATTATTTCAATGTTGATTTTTTGTCGCTGTTCTGCTCCAAGGTCGATTTACTAATTATGATGTGGTTCTCGCTAAACGCTTGTGGCTACTCTTGGTTCATATGGTACGCCGTGCTAGATTTGTGTTTGTGACACTCGTTTCTGCTCTATGTACAGTTTTAATTGAGATTCGTTAAGTGTTGTCTCAAACATCTTAATATAATTGGCATTGAACTGTTGACACGTATCTTAATCGTTAACAGTTTTAAGATTCTAACAATTTATATTCTAACAATTTTATGTTTGTTGTCACTCAATTGATTGGTAAACTATTATGCCAAATTAATTTCACACAAACCTACCGTAGTATACTGGCACACCAAGAAACCAATAAAAAATTCGCGTCTGAAATAAAATGTGTTATTCAAAAACACGCTACAGATTAAATTTCAAATAAGGAATACATGCAAAGAAACTAAAATGAATAAAAGTTATCCTGGCACGTTAATATCCTCAGTTTTAAAAAACGAACTACGTTGACTTGTCACTACTTGTTACGGTTTTGTTTATTTAGCCTCAAGTTTAGGCGTTCATGTTGCCTAGCCTAAGAATACAAAATTCAAATAACTCTCGAATAAAAAATAGACAAATCCATTCAGAAAACGTGTTACAGCAAACGATTCATATTGTAAATATAATCTAAATACATTTTTATTACATTTGTATAATTGAGACTTCTCCATATTTACTGGCCAAAGTATAAGTACAGCAGAACTTTATATCTGTTGCTTATACAGGGCTAAAACTATCTAAGTTATGTAAAATTGTGAAAACTTTAGTTTAAAGTTAATTGTGAAAACTTTAGCAACCATTATACATTTATTTATATACTTTGCATCCATAGGAAATCGTTGAGTGTAATTAAGTTTGAACCTCGGAACGCAATTTTTTTGATTTATTAAATTTTTTTTCATTAACTTTTTAAGATTAAAAATAAAAAGTTTCCCCAAAAAATTGTCCCAAATAATTTTTTTTGTTCTGTGTAAATAATATTTAATGAAATAAAGTATATATTTTATATTATTAGTTTTACTTTTCTTTCTAGAAAGTTTTCTAAACTTTTACTAAAGTGTTCAGTTGGAGATTAATAGTTATTCGCTTTTTCATACATTTCTGTTCAATATACCGATCGGAGGGTTAATGTTAAAGTAGTTTCGTCGTATGTATTTAACCGTTGAGTCAAATTCTTTGTTTATTCTGTCAGTTAATTAGATCATTTTTTGCATGTGTGCAAAAAACAATTCCACCACAATGTCGGATGATACTGAAACATAATATGTAAAAGTGTTTAAGTTAAAAACCAATACGGTTTCCTTTCATGTTTAAATTAATATCGGCATCTTTGAGTTAATCTCAATCAGTTATTAATAAAGAAAAAAACTCAAAACCATTCTGAGTCATGTAATCTATAGTATCTTATGAGTTAACAAAATTTTGCATGTTTAGGTAAATAAATAAAATATATATTTATAAGATAAAGGTTTAAAAAAATATATATTTTTCGATTTCATAATTTGCCCTTTCCAAAATTTGTGCATTTGTGCATCGCCATATCATATCAGTGATTCCAAATAGCCGATCAGTAATAATAAAGTTGATATTGTAAGACTAATAATAGCACATTGTATAAAAAGAAATATACATTTGTATTAATCACTATAATTTATGTGATAATTTTATGACAGATCGAGAGTTTTGTAAAAGTTCCCACAGTATGTTAATTTCGGGCTAAAATTGTCAGTCTTCGGTATAAATATATCCTTGACACGACATTCCATCATCGATATAAGTGTCGTTTCGGTGCGATATCATCGATAACCCGATCACGGGTTTTTATCACTTCCCTTGATTTTTTAATTTTGTTTGTGGTTTTTTTACGTGAAAAATCATCTTTTACAGTAGTGCACATTTTACGTATTTACATACATATATAAATTTGACCCAGATTTTACTATATAAAAACACTTGTACATCGATAGAATGAATCCCGTTCGTGGTAATTAAATTTCCTTGTTTAAATAGAATGACCTCATTAGAAGTTTCTGTTAGACTGCAGCATAGCTTAATTGTCAATAAAATTTTACTTGAGTGACCGTACCAAAATATCACCACAAGGCGGCAACGAAACCGCATCAATGATGCTTGTCTCGCCTCCTATCCTCAACATGTTATGAAATTATTTCTTGGCATACTGTCATTAGCTTACGTCATTTAATTTCGAATTTCGATAAGCTAATTAGTAATTCAAACGAAAACGTTGCAAATATCTTATCTAAATGATTACTGCGCTAAATCTACTTGTAGCATTACACTCTGTAGGGAGTTTATTGGGTGATAGTAATACTTTTGCAATAACGGCATTTAGAAGCGAATTATACCGGAATTCTTCACTTTCTCCTGGTATTCAAGTGCTCAACCAGGTAATTGCGGTTGTACCAGAGTGTGATTTTTGTATGATGCGTGAAAATAAACCTCATAACAAGTGTTGTCGTTATAATGTTGTTAAGAATATTCCAAAAATAAATATGGAAATAAAAGAAACAAAGAAAAATAATAAATAAATTTTGATGACTTTTTAAAAAAGATTTCAATTAAAAATTCTCTACGTGTTTTGTTTCCGTCTTTCAGAATATTCGCGTTTTATAATTTGTAATAAATACAAGAAATTTACTTAATAAAATTGTCTCTATTCGTTCTTATGTCGGTAAATTAGCGAATGCAGCTCAATCTTTGCATACAGATGGATACATCGTTTATTGGATAGACGAAGTCGAATTTTTTTTCTCGAGTGAAACGCGTGTGAAGTAGTGATAAAAAGTAAGTGATAAATGTGCGCGGAAGCTGCGTGGCCGAGAGAGTCGCGGGGTGCGCGGCGGTAAGGGCGCGGCGCGGGTGGCGCGCGGCCCGACCGCATGCTCGCGCGCCTCGCCATGCGATTCTGCGGCTGCTGTTTGGGTGAGTGAATGGTGGCCGTCATACACATTTTTAGCGATACGAGATGCGATTCTAGTCTCTGAATGACTCTAGTTTAAGAAGGAAAACTGCATGATATTGTGACGTAGGAAATAAATGGAAAACCAAACGTGATCTTCCAGAGGAACATCTGTACGAGTTCAGTATTTAAGTTTATCAACATAATTTTCCCATTTTTTTTTTATCAAAGTGTGTGATGAATAATTTATCGTTAAGTACTACGGATTCTAATTATAAGTATTTATAATTTTTGAAATATAATTTCATTTATTTAAAAACTGAAAAAACATAGTTGAGAATATGTTTTGTCGGTATTTCATTTGTCCTAGACAAATTGTCTTTTCTTTGAAATGAAAGCTCCTCTAAGCGCGTTGAGCGAATTTTGCTAGAGGAAAATCTTATGGGTTCGCTTCACCAACATGCTATTGTTAACAGTGTATCTATAGCTATTAGTGTGAAGTATTGAGCTTGGCCAGCAGTAAAAGCATATATATATATATATGCTTGCAGTACAACAGTGAGTACTTAATATGTTAATATTATATTTTTGTACAGAGCATTTATTTTCCAACATTCGTATCAATATTTGCGTTTAAAGATGTGACATTATTTATTATTTTAATATTTGACCTCTGCAATACATCATGCAGTGAGTATTTCATAGTGGCTTAGTAATTATTTTACTAGCGTGGTAAAACAGGTTTCTAGTTGTTCGATAATATTTTATCGCGATATTTTACTAGCATTGTAAAATTAAAAATTCTATAAATTGTTATAAAACCACTGTTATTTCATAGTTTCAAGTTTTCACTTCTGTCGGCAGTCCCCATGGCCTATATTTTTTTTAATATATATTTAATCTCTGTAGTATTCTGAACTACGATACACGCAGACAGCGCCAACAAAACAATAAAACATTTCGATTACCTGTTAGTTTTTAAAAGGGAAATAATTTTTTCTATTAAAAGGAAATGATTGGCTCCAAGGTTTGGCCAATTTTTTTTTACAAATTAAACCTGGTTATTGTCATCAATATACGTCCATTATATATCCCGATTATTATTACAGAGAAGGCTAAATTCTCTCACCCTCTGTGTCGGAAGCAAAATTTTGGGGCAGTATTTTCGTTTGCTTACTGACCCGAATTTGCGCACCCCTAATTTCACAAAATTTGACGCATGATTTGATAGGAACCGTTCACAGTCTGATGGTGGTAATAGGAGAATAAAATTGCGTGCGGATCGAGTATGTTCATTAGAAGTGAAGCTTTTCCGTGTTCCGTAATTGTTTTGTATATTTCCGTAATTCTATTGTATATTTCACTCCAAGTAGCCGAATTCGATAACGACATCGAACACATTAATTTGAATTCAAAGTAACGCTCGACGTTTTTTTTATTGATTGCATTGGTAAAGAACAAAATATAATCCAATGTTAATTAAAAATCTGACAACATCAAAAGGTTCCACTTAAACTTCACCAGTGCACAGTGTATCGAAACTGCTGCTTGACGGTCACAGGATTTTTTTGAAAAAATCGCCTTTAGTTTGGCAATCGATAGAGCTAATTAATCTAGCGCAAAGTAGTCCGGTAATTCTTTCTCGTAAAACCGACACAGTAAGAAAAGTGGAAAGTTTGAAAATGTTGTATGGATTAAAAGTGCAACAAGCTCAGTTTCTCTTATCTCAACACCTCTCAAGATTTGGGAGGAACTGAGCATGTTGTACTTTGTTCCGTGCGATATTTTTAAACATTCCACATTTTCTCGCTAAGTGTTGATTTTACGAAATAAATTTACTAGACAATTTTACATTCAAAATATATACGATTTTTAGAAAAAATAATCCTATGCCACTCGAACAGCAGTTTCAATCCACTGTGTGACGTATGAAAAACATTAATATGTCAAGCGTAGGTTGTTCGGCTTTAGGCACTGCCGAAACTCGTGGTTGAAATATTTCGTTATTTCCCTTTTGCTCGTTTTATTTTATTGTATGTTTGATATGGATGCAAACAAATTTTAGTACAATCATGTCCTGTGCGATCTGAGTTGGATTGATATATCATTTTTGTTTCAAATATTTTTTGAAGTTCCGTGAGTCGCCGTTAATTATTGATATTAAAAGAAATTAAATTATCTTACTGTTTCTTTTATAATTCCCTCGATACCCCTGCTCCCCTTCAGAATATTGATACCTAAAGAAGTTTCACTTCATTTTCTACGCCAAACAAAATTTAAAAAAATATAGCTTACTATAATGCTAGGAGAAATGCAACACTTCTAAACATTAAACAATACTTCTTAAGCGATCTTTTGTTTCTCCTGTGAATTGACATATTTTGAGATGTCAGGTTTGTTAAAGCACCGACGATGTACGGGTAGTACCTATTGCGGAGGATCGGATTTCGCGTGTTATAATAAATCTAATTGAAAATTTTGCTTTCAAGCCGTTAACCGAACTTAGCCTTTTAATTTTAACTTTAAAGCACAATAGGTGGGAAGGAAGTATTGTAATCGTTAACAAAATCTGAGTCTAGATTTTAATGACAATTGAATTTATAGCACTAAGAGAATGTAGAAACACGAAAATAAAAACATACCTGTGTATACGCGCGCTTTTGTGTTTATGAGGACGTGCATGTGTGGTAGTGACTGAATGTCTTTGTCCGTATTATTGTCTAATGTCTAATAGAATAGCTGCTAGGTGGATGATTATTACTAGATGAACACTTTCCGTATATTTTCCTTGATAAATTCACTTAAGCTGCATTTAATTTTCTTTCATTTAGAAGAGTAAATTCCTCAGATAATTTCGTTACCGATGTATAATTATTATGTACAGCAACTTCTGCTTTTGTTCCTCAGAACCTTCATAGGAACGTCATTCTTTAGTTGAACGTGCTAGTTATTTTACGTCACTTTCTATCTTTCTGTTCATCGACAATAAACTTAAAAAAAACAAATTTGTTCATTAGCTCTATAACGACTTTACCTGCCTTTATTTCACACCTATCAGCATTCATACGTAGATTTTTTCTAAACATACGTGGAACATTTGTTTAGTAACACGAAAGATCTTGTAAATATGCAACGTGTAGTTCATGCGATGTTACTATGGTAGCATTATCTGCATACGCCAGACATGAGATAAAGTATTTTCTATATGTTTTCTGTATGTGTGTAAATATGGGCAATATTTATAGTCAACCAATTTCCTTACGCAAATGGCGACGAATAAGTCAAAATTCCTTACTGATTCCTTCGTAAGCTATTCCAGTGATAATTCTGTATAATGCGTTTTATAAATTTATTGATCGTAATGATTTAAGTATTAGTTATTAATTAATCTTCAAAAGTCGCAATTTTGTGGGAAACAAAGTAGTTGTTTCGGCGTCTTGAAAGAAAGATAAAAGTTAGATACTATATGAGACAGACTCACAACGTGTATTAAAAAATAATAAAACATTGTATAAATACCAAGAGAGAGAGCTCTTCGCCATATATCTACTCAGTATTGAAACATATTATTATGAGTTGTACATTGTTTTGCACGCTCGTATCCAATGGAGCTTGAAAGCAATATTTGTATTAATGAAAGAAACGAAGCCGATTAACGAACGCACATAAAGTAATTACAAACAACGCACATAAATAATCGTAAAAATAAAAATGGCAGAGTACTTGTATGTTGCGCATGGCCTATTCGGGTTATTGTATCTGTTTGATTATCTGATAGGCTGTCTGATAACTTGGTGACAATATATGGTTAACGATCATAAAGGGGATCGTAAAAATGAAGTGGTTTTAACAGTGCTCGTAAGGGTCAATTGAAATGTTAATATCTATTTTTTTCTAACTTTGTAGCATTCGACTTTATTAAAAATTGATTAATATAAAACACGATGGCAGTAAAAGTTTAGAGAAAGACCTAATATAGCGTTGAGTTTGTATTTTTAAAGAAAATTACATTAAACCAAAGTTCAAGGTGATACGTCTACTGTCGTAGACATTACAATCAGTAGACAAACAACAAAATTTGAAATTGTTGTAAGGTAGTAATATAAAAATTCATTTATATCGATTGCTTTTTAAATGTGTAGTCATTGCCTAAAGGAGTTAAAAATAAACTTTTTGTTCACTGTGACAATTGACATTGTTATTTTTTTTATACAAATTAAAGTCTTTTCCGCTTTCTACGAGTTTTATTTGGATTTTTTTCGGCGACATTTTACCTCAAATGACAGGTGTCGAATTTTCTAGAATTTACAAATACAATTTTACAGGTATTGCTAGAAAACGCTGGCAGGTACATCGTCAAGCTTGTATACAAGCACGCACTAGTAGAAAAGCTATTGTTTATTTGACAGTCCTAGTTTGAATATTCGTGTAATTTTTAAAACATCTTCGCTTTATATCGTTTTTGCTCTTTAATTGGTTATTTAATAAATTGTCTTTTTTTTATAAGGTTAATTGTTACTTGAAGAGCCATAGAAGAGAATGGCGAGAAAGTCATAACTGTATGATCCGACTGCTTTGGTTATTTTACTTTCCGATCGATTAATTTACATATTATCTAATATCACACAATATTTCAATATCATAAAATGCAACGATTTTTGTTTTTTATTTCTTTTTCCATACGTGTTCTTGTTTGTTGCGTATATATTTCATACCAAAATTCTTATTAGATTTCATACACGCTGTGTTTCTGTTGGTATTAATAAAATATGCTGTACTGTATTCGTATTGTCGTTCTATGTTTCTGTTAATGTTGATAAAATGTCATACCTCGGGCTGATTCCCTACAAAACTGTTAATAAATCGATTTTAAGCCAAGCTTATTTTTGGAATAGAACAAAGCTTTTTATAATTCAACTTTCTCTAAAAATCTAGACGTATTATAATTACTCTATAATAAATGTACAGTTTGTTATAAGAAGGTGATGATCGTAGCGTTGTGTTTTTACTCTATCTCTTCTATTTATTAGCTAATGCTTCGTTCACGGTATACTAAGCTTTTTCTGCAAGCATTTTCTTCACACTGTTCTGCAAATGAATGTTTTCGAAAACTTTAATAGTTTTAGGCAATTTGTTATAAAATTTGGCACTATTGCATATAAAACTTTTTAAGTCCCTGGACAGTCTTTACTTAATGCTTCTAATGTTATCGCCTGTACCTAGTACCGTATTCGTGTTCATAACAATTTAAATAAACATGATTAGTATTTTTTTGGCATACGTAATATTTTCATATATGTACGTAAACATTAGGCATAGTCATGCTCTTCATGCTTCGAAACGCCTCCTTACATGAGTATCTTGATCTTAGACCTGCTAAATATCGAATTCTGAAGTTTAAATATTCTATTTGAATCTGTCGCAGTGCCCAAAAAAGCAACATATAAGTCATCATGCTATGGAAATAGGCAAAATAAACCCTTTATGCCATCTACCCGCATAGTTCCAATACCTTCTGTACGGCGAATGCGGCGGCACTTAATTATCGAGCTAAGTCTGAGATATGAATAATCCAGTTTAAATTTTCATCTTGAGTTACACCTAACAATTTTACTTTATTAATTTTATTTATGTATACTTTTGAAGTAAAACTTCTTTACGCACGCCCGACTTGGGGAGTAAGCTGGTGAATGCTTGACGAAAACGTTACAAAAAGTGTGATCGGGCGAGGCAAAACGAAGTTGAGAGGGAGATATAAGTTAGTAGAGACAGAAAGAGAGAGAGAGAGTTACGTTTTGTATATTACTGTATGGACAATAGAGAGAGGTGCGAGTACACATTTTCTTTCTCTCTTTCTCTCATATGTTTTATATATCTAAGACACAGTGCAAGCCTATTGTCTGTATCACACTGTAGGAGCAAGAGAGAGCAGTGCGCGCGCACATTTTCTTTCTCTCTTCTTCTCATAGCCAGTGCATGAAATATATATATATGCGAGTTCGTAAAATGAGTCGGTTCGCAGTATAAATATAAAATTTTTCATTTATTTAGGCGATGTTTAATTATATCCAGATAGCACCTAATCAAGTAGAAGAAGTTGATATATTTGGCAGAGATGAAAGTTGATTTTGATTGGTGTGCACTTTCGGAGATGTTTCAGAATGTGTATTATGTTGATGACTCGACAATCGATATTGTTCATTTGGAGCGACGTCGTCCAACAATAATATATATATATATATATATATATATATATACATACATATATATATATATATATATATATATATATACATATATAAGTGTATAAAGTTTCCTGACAATTCCGGAAAAAATATGGATAATTTAAAAATTTGTTGCCAAGATTTATTTACGAAAAATATGAAAAAATGTTGTTAAATAATTGCTATATTTATAAATAACAAAATTTCTAAGTAGTTGTATATGTTTATACACACGTTTTCTCCGCCCAGCTTTTCAGTCCTTTATCAGCCGTCATTTCCTTCATATTAACCATCGATACAGCCTGATAAAATAAAATAAAGCCTTTATAGCTTCTATTACATGACCCAATTAATATTTGTTCGCACTACCCTTAACACGTTTCCGCTTATGTCATCATATGATGACATTCGCGTAGTTGCTTGTTCACTCATTGTATATAATGGCATAGCTGATCGAATGAGAGGCTGATTAATTATTTAGTTCGTTCTTTGGTCGATTAATAGTGGTGATTAAATAATGCAAAATTAGGTGTATTTTTTGGCGACAAAATCAAGTTTATATTCAATAATCTGTTTGAGATTATGAATAGATACGACAAGAAAATTCTTTGAAATATCTTATACACTAAAAATATTTTTATGAATTATAGGTCCTAGTTCTGGTTGTAAGAATTATGGAAAAGATTTTTTGAGATAGTTGAACATTTTTTAAAATATAAATTTGATTGATATTATAAAAGTGACTACGTCAGTAAGAACGAGTTTTAGCAAACAAGAGCTATTTTTACGTTTTTTATTGTTATATGCCTATGATCATTGAATAACACAAGGTTTCAGTACTGTAAGCTAAGCACAGGGCTGGACTCACGGCTCGAGACAATCTGGATACCTTATTTGATATTCTTCTTTGTGAAATTTTGTGTGGTTTAATCGAATAAAATAACTGCTAACGTCTACCATATCGAACATCGTGTGATGATATCTAGCCTTATTTCATTCTCAGAAACAAAAGAAATCTAGAAATAAATTTTATCAAAATCTAATTATCTTTCACGCTATGAACTCACTTACGCACGCGCGAAAAATATTCATAGTCTGATAGAAATAACGAGGGGACTGAGAAAATGTTTAACTTCTTTTATCGACGAGCGAAATATAAATTTAAGTTAGAAGGTATGGAAGCATTTATTTTTTAAAGATCTGCAACCAGCATAAAAAATTCTAACGCGTGCTTGTGTTACTCTATTTCCGAAAGCATTGACTTAAAAAATATTTTTCCAAAGTGGTCCGATAACAGTCCACATTGTTTTAGCCAAATGTTACAAGAATAAAACTGACATTCTTAAATAGAGAAAATGAAAAAAAAATAAAGTCCTTAAAGCATGTATTTAAATTAATTAATTAAATTAGACAAATGAGAAATCTTGTATTTTGTTGAAAAATTAGGTTATTTTTCATAATAGTTGGTTTTCTACCAAACTCTTTGAACCAGCAGATTGAAGCTCGCATGACCGACAGGGTCATCGAAAAAATCATGTAAAAGTCGAAAAGAAGAAATAATTTTATTATGGTAATAAAAAATCGAATATCATGTGTGAACTGAGTTTATTTTTAATTAATTTAGGCAATGGCTATAAATTAAAAAAGTAATCACTAATATTCTAAAAAGCTTTTAAAAAATTTCTAAAAAGCTTCTACGCACTTTGTTAAATTTTTATTGTTATTTTTGTTTCTCAACCATTCGCGACATAATAAAAATATAAGCTTTTATGACGACAGCTAATTTCCTATTTGTAACCATTATATAATTATAAAATGATTTATATTTTTTCTGTTTCTTGATTATCAATTACTGAATTGTTTATTTTTTTTTTCGAAGAAATACAAGTTTTTTTAAAAATTATGTTCTATTTGTGTAACGGCAGGCCCGTTTTCGTCGGTCTCCTTAACTCATGATACCCGTAAGAATATTTGCCTAATTTTTCATATAGAGCCGATCTCATACATTTAATAAAGGGAGCACATCCGGTTAAGACAATTAACACACATTCTTTTTATAAACAAATTGTGACCCGCGCCGTTAAGCTTGCGTAAAGTCGCGTCGCGCCCGCGATCCAGGAAGCGCGCGTATAGAGGGCGCGACTTTATTTTGGTCTCGAGGCGCTCGATGCCCCTCCGCCGCGCCGACACTGTTTTCGTTATGGCACTCGCGTCCCACTCCGACGGCTGCGTTGACGGATTTCTGTTTTCTTTTATAACAAATGGCTCCACCGGTGGATTGGCTTCATTTAAGCAGTCTCTTGTAGGTCTGGTTGATTGGCTGATAGTGTGTAGAGTGTTCATTTGTTATGAGCTTGTTGGATAACAATAGGGTATTTGACAATTTTTGGAAAAGCGTTTGAAATTATTCGAAATATATCTGGCACAATTGTGATATTTTCCCTGAAAAACATATTGTAAGCTGAATATCAACTTTTTACTTAATCACGTGATATGTAAATTTCATAACGTCACAAAGTCCCAAACAAATACTTGAAAACTCCCAAATAAATAGTGGAACTTGAAAAGGAGAGGTTCTTTCTCTTTCATCATTATTCTATAGTGACAAAAAAATATTGTTTATAGAAATTAAATTTTAGGATGGCGCTATCTTACTCACACAATTACTTGAAGTTGGCCATCTATTAGTACATTATAACTTGTATGAAACATTTCGACGTCACGCGCTCCAATTGAAAGATAATTTGTATTTTGGTGTTTAGCCGCCAATTTGAAAACACAATATTATTTTTTTTATTTCAATAATTAAATTAATACCTAATTTATTGTATTTAAATATCGTTTAACATTATTCTTAACCCGAACATTATTGTAATGTTATTTTGTATGTGATAGCTTAGGTCAACAATTTTCGAAATTTAAGTCGTGTTCGTGGCAGAAGTAGCATTTAATTATGTATGACCAAGTGACCAAAAGTTCAAATTTAACTCGTAGAAAGAAAAATATATTTTTTTCGTTTCATTCTAAAATTACAGGGAATCATTTTAATATATTTTACAATTTTCAACGTCATTCGATATGGGTGTGAGAGGGCTGGATAGATGATGTCATCTTCATATATTAACTTTGGGGTTAGTTGAAATAATAGCGAAATACCTAGATGATTTTTTTGGAAACTATGCTAAGGTTACTTTGCATCTGTATATATTAACGTCATTCGAGATAGAATTGAACAGGGAATTGGCATGTTTGGATTCCTTATCAACTCCAAAACACATTTATATTTGGCCTGTGAAATACCGAGTCAAATGAAAAACTATAGATAGGGATAGAGGAACGGGGTTAGATATGGATTTGAATCTTTGGAAGCTAACGATAAGAAGAGGTCGGGACTTAGAACGACAAAAAGGAGCATACTCAATAAATCTAGAGAGGTGGGTGAGTTTTGGAAAAATGGGGTGAGTAGAAAATCTAGCTGCCTTCAGTAAATAACGGTCACCTAGGTATTGTTGCCGGAGGTTTAAAGGAGGATCAACACATTCTACTTGTAGGGTATTTATGGGACTGGATTTCATTGCACCCGCTATGTTTTACCCGTGATTGAAACTGAATGCGATGCATTGGATTTGGAAACGGGATCAAGGAGAAATGAACCATGATCTAGATTACTATGGCCTACAGCGTTATATATTAACTTTAATGTGGTAGTGTGTGAGCTCTACCACCCTTTAGAAAGTGCACGGAGAACATTCATATTAGCCTGGCATCGGGAGATGACATGTTCAATGTGAATGTTCCGAAATAATTATGATACTTGTCAAAATAACGGATTACGGTTAACATTTATGTTAAAATTACAATAATATTTTTAATCTAGATTATTTTACTATAAAACATGGGCTTTATTGAAATGATCAATGCACAAAAACAAAACTATCGGTAACGGTGATTCAATTTGGACGAAATGTTTATACAAATTGAAAAATATCAATTTTTTTTATTTTCTAGCTCTTAGTAACTGATTTCAAAAATGTAACTTATTACATTTGGGAAACGGTTCGCAAAAGCGCGTTTTTTTTGTATCCCAAAGTAATGGTTGGTGGCGCACGCACAGTGGTTAACAGCGTGCGGATTTATATTCTGTATTGACTCTGTGAGCGCAGCGTAGAGTTGTGCTTACCGTGCTATTCGCAGTAAGATTATATCGTCCGACTCGTCAAAACTACCGTTTGGTATTTTGCAGTAGTTAATAAATTTATCGAGATGCTCTCACACGTCATTGTACATGTTACAAAAGTATCCTTCTGCACGGTTATTGGATGTACACAGTACCTATGGTGGCGGCCTTGTTTATGTTTTCCCTTTTTATAATAAAATCCATAATACATAATGCTCTCCGTAAACCCATGATGGTACTGATTACGAAAATAGCAAAAACGCCAACCGTAGTGCGTGTTCGTACGCGGATTGGCATTTTCAGCTATTACAAAACCGCTTGCGTTTAACCGCAGTGCGTGCTAGGTCAACACAAGTATCGCCGATCTTTTTTCTCTCTTACATACAACTCGCGTGAAGTTCGTTCAAATAATTATCGTAGCATGGAATAAAAATTTAAGTAAGTATGAATTGAAAAACTGTCATTGTCTATCAGACCGATTATCAGAGGAATAAATTAATTCATTAATTAGTTATTTGACAGTTTATTCGCCGATCGGAAAATCGGCCCTAAAACAAATTACGAAAGTGAATTGAATGCGTTGGAAATAATGTTATTGTAGGATATTCGTGGAAAACTATTATACGACAGAATTAAAAAGCAGATACTTGAAGTGAGCCTGATGTTAAAACAACATGTGAAAACACATTTTTCATAAACAATATTTATTTACGGAAAAGCAGCTAATATATTTTTTTAGACTCCTTAAAAATATAAGATGAAAATAATCTGTAAAATTTTTAATTTGGGCCATTATTACTCAGAAATAAGTTATTTCTCAATTGAAAAATATTTGTTATTTCAAACATTTTCTCGACCATAATTATTTTTAAACGTATTATTATACTAAACACAACCTCCATAAAAAAAGGTATTCACCGTGTTGCGACTTATCGATTTGACGATGTCGTATGTCACCCCGTGTGCCTGCAGTATTAAACGTCATGAGGTAGCTCCTTATGTATTCCTTGCGTTATCCTGGAAATAAAAAAAATTGTATGGAAAAAATTGTTTTTTTATTACAATCGTCTTACGTTATGCTCGGGAACCCATAGAGATCAACTTGTTATATGAATATACACCTTTATATTAGGGATCTTTAAAAAAATATAAGAAAATATCAATAATATGAAAAAGTAAACAAAAACATAAAAAAATCTAGGTCGGCCAACTTGAGCTGCGAATAATTCAAACACGATCACGGTCGTTTCCCTAAATTAATTAGTTGAGAAAATTGTTCATTACACTCCGTTCATCTATGAGAATGAGTGAAGCGAAAAATTATGTCAAAATAGCGGAGCATGGCGTTTCACTACAGCTGCCGTCAACCCTGGTTAGGTGTAAAAAGCTATGTAGGTAAATATGCATATTCAAAAGGAACATAAAAAACCACCCTCTTTTAGTCACTCTTGTTCTCCACCAGTGAAAACAAACTCTTTCGTTACCTTTTCAATCACTTCATTATTTATTTCTTTTAAATTTCTGTGCATGTGTCATTCTTAACTTTTTTACGATTTCATCTTAAGAAAAACTTCATTAGTTTCCATTCTCGTTTATGGAGTTTATTTTGATAAAATTCGCTTTTTGAAAAGGATTATATATGAGAGATATTAGAGAATCTGCAACTGTGAAAACAAACTATTAGACATTAGAATAGATTATTTGCAAGTACATTAGTTGAAGTACTTAATATATGAGATACTGTTTTAGAGTCAGACGTTGATCTGCTAGTGAGTGTAAGTGTAACGAATGCAAAACACTGTTCTATATGAAAAGCCAAATTGATATTTAAGATTTTGGTTATTTTTAAATGTTTAAATCGTTACAGCTTTGATTATAGATCAACATATATATATATATATATATATATATATATATATATATATATATATATATATATATATATATATACATATATATATATATGTACATATATATATATATATATATATATATATATATATATATATATATATATATATATAACTTTCTGGATGTACAGGATGGATGGATGTTCTTAATTATAAGGCCACGACTGTGTGTGGCCTATATATATATATATATATATATATATATAGGCCACACACAGTCGTGGCCTTATAATTAAGAACATCCATCCATCCTGTACATCCAGAAGAGTTGGTAGTTTTTTAACTATTTTGATGTGTTTAAAACAAAATAAAACTAAATAATATGTTTAATTATATAGGATTTATTAAAAAATAATTATTACAAAAAAAGTATGTCATAACATTACAAATTTTCTGGCCCACTAATTAAGAACAGGTTATTGATGAAGCTGAAAATATGAAAATAAGATCTTTTTTTCTGTTAACTTCTGTTAAATGAAGATGTTATTTACTGCAGTACACTAATACTTAGTTGGAAATCCTTTATTTTCAAGAACTGCTGCACATCGCCTTGACATTGACTCCACCAGAGCTTGACACATAGCATTCCAAGCCTCTTGTGTTTCTATGAAAAGTTTATCCAAGTTTTTAATGTTTTTATTTACCAGGCTTTTCTTCACATCATACCACAGGTTTTCTATTGGGTTAAGGTCGGGGCTGCAGGAAGGCCACTCGATCACGTCTACTGAATTAGTTGTGAACCATTCCTTTTTTTGATTTGGCTGTGTGTTTGGGATCATTATCTTGTTGGAACTTCCAAACAACTGGCAGATTTTCCTCTGCATATGGTAACATGGTATTCTCTAGAATATGTTTGTAGAGGTTTTGGTCCATGTTACCTTCGATTTTTACCAAGGGTCCAACACCGAACCGGGAGAAGCAACCCCACAATTTGATATTACCCCCACCGTGTTTCAAAGTCACAGTGGTGTACTTTGGGTTGAAAGCTGTATTTGGTGGTCTCCGTACATATTGACGGCCATCAGACCCGACTCTATTTATTTTGGTCTCATCAGACCATAAAAGATACTTCCACTGCTGTAGAGTCCAGTTCTTGTGTTCAGAAGCAAACTTAATTCTGGCCTCCCTGTTTCGCTTGCTCACTAAGGGCTTCTTGCGCGTCACTCTACCATACAATTATGCTTCATTGAGACGTTTTCTTATGGTCCTGGTAGCAAGTCCTGATGGATCCTCACCAAAAAGTTGACGTTTTATGTCAGTTGATGAGTTTGGGGTTAATTTTCGCAATACGAATAATTTGGGATCAGTCTTTGGGGTGGACTTACGAGGACGTTTCTTTCTTGGGACATCTTCATAAGTCTCATGTCTCTTAAAATGTTTTATAGCATTAAATAGTTTAGTTCTGGAACATTTTACCTTCTGATATGACCATTTCTGCTCAAGGACCAGAGATGCAATAATTTTTCGAGTGGATGCATCACAACTAGTGTCTTTTCCCATTTTTGCTCACAAAAAACACTCACACCAACCTTCTTGTGACCAAAATATAGTCAGAAAACAAAAAAGTACTAAAAAAATTATAATCAAGTGCACTATTCAACTGTATCTTCAACAATGAGCTAGTAAACTGTAGTGTTCTTAATTAGTGGGCCAAGCAAATGTTACCCATTTGAAGGAAAGGTCAGATCTATTGTTAATTTTCCAAGAAATGCAGTAACAGTAAACCCCTGTTCAAAGTCATTAGTGATTCCTGGTATTATCGCAAAGAGCCTGGTGCAACTTGACTTACATTTGCACATTTAGATGTTGAAAAAAGTAATTAATCCTTAATTATTAGTTAACAAAATATTCATGTTCCTAATTATGAGGCCACCACTGTATATATATATATATATATATGTGTGTGTGTGTGTGTGTGTATATGTATATATATATATATATATATATATAGCTATACATTTCGATTACATTAAGAATTGGTTCACAAGTCTTCCGTCAAGTCTTCCTTACTTTCCGTTGCAGAAAAATATTTGCATTGTTGAATTACGTAACGGAAAACTTTAAACTTTCCAATAGTGTGTTTATTATTTTTTTATAATGGTTATAACGAAATAATTTCCTATAAAAATATGATTTGAAATACTTTTATTAATATTTAGCTTTAATCTATTTTTATTCTTCGACACTCGATTTTCTTTTCTTGTTTAATATCTGAACGAATTCGTCACATCGAAAAGACAGGAAAACAATAATAATATAAGTAGTCTTTACACGATGCCATAACTTAGGTTTTTATTGATAGAAAACTCGCCTATTCCATTCCCTGGATGTCTCATTGAGATGACACATAAATCGGTTTCACGGGTACAAAACTAAGCAATATTCAATAATCTTATGCAAAAATTAACTAAAACCCTAGTACTTAAAAACTATTTAAGTAAAAAAGGAAAACAATGTTTCTGATACAGGCAATAACATCAGTTAATATTTTTATTAGGCATTTTGTTATTTTTCATAATCATTTCAAACATATTGTGCGTTTTTTATTGCAAAGTCATGGTCGTGCGTTTTAGTCCTCTTTTTGTTATACAATTATTATCCTACTGCGGCAAAGCCTAAAGTAATATTGGAAATTATAAAGTCCGTAAAGCCATAGCAGTAAGAGTAGGCGGTAAAACAGCGTGGCGGGTTCCTCAAGATTAATTTTAGGTCTTATTTACGGGCCAGTTGTCCGTGTTTGCCATTAAAGCTGATTAAGTCTTGCGTGACGTTGATACATAAAAAATGTCAAGAGATAAGACGTTTATAAGCAGGCGAAATGCCGGGTGTCATGTAAAAATATATAAACAATAGAATATAATTTATTAATGTTTTGTTTCATTTCGAATTTGCAAATATTTTATCTATTAATTCGTTTATTGTGTTTTATTTATCGGTTATCGAATCAAATTACTAAATGAAGTGCATTTCGGCACTCATAAATATTTGAATATATATAGTATTTTTATTGAAATTTTTAGAAATATTATTTTCTACAACATATATAATGCTGCTGAAGCTACCGTACGGAAGGGAAACGGTGGTATCCACAAATTAGACAATATTTAATGTAGGTTATATACTATACGTAAACATTCATATTTCTTAATTTACATATTCTTATATTATTTTATTGTTAAGTAGACATCTGAGAATAGCAAAAAAGCTACTTAATTAAGGAACAGGCCAATTATAATGTATTTCTGAGCTCATTTATACCCCATAGGTGCTTCCTTTGGAACATTGGCGGTTTCTCGTTTATAACAATTACCATCTTTTTTTTTAAATTATTTCACTATTATTTTATTGTTAAATAGATATCTAAAAATATAAAAAAAGTTACTTGATTCGGGAACAAGCGAATTATAATGTATTTCTGAGCTCATTTATACTGCATAGGTGCTTCTTTGGAACATTGGCGGTTTCTCGTTTATAACAATTACCATAATTTTTTTTAAATTATTTCACTATTATTTTATTGTTAAATAAACATCTAAGAATAGATAAAAAGTTACTTGATTAGGGAACACGCCAATTATAATATATTTCTGAGCTCATTTATACCGCATAGGTGCTTCCTTTGTAACATTGGCGTTTTCTCGTTTATAACAACTACCATCTTTTTTTTAAAATTATTTCACTATTATTTTATTGTTAAATAGATATCTAAGAATAGTTAAAAAGTTACTTGATTAGGGAACACGCCAATTATAATATATTTCTGAGCTCATTTATACCGCATAGGTGCTTCCTTTGTAACATTGGCGTTTTCTCGTTTATAACAATTACCATAAATTTTTTTTAAATTATTTCACTATTATTTTATTGTTATATAAACATCTAAGAATAGAAAAAAAGTTACTTGATTAGGGAACACGCCAATTATAATATATTTCTGAGCTCATTTATACCGCATAGGTGCTTCCTTTGTAACATTGGCGTTTTCTCGTTTATAACAATTACCATAAATTTTTTTAAAATTATTTCACTATTATTTTATTGTTAAATAGATATCTAAGAATAGATAAAAAGTTACTTGATTAGGGAACACGCCAATTATAATATATTTCTGAGCTCATTTATACCGCATGGGTGCTTCCTTTGGAACATTGGCGGTTTCTCGTTTATAACAATTACCATCATTTTTTAAAAATTATTTCACTAATATTTTATTGTTAAATAAACATCTAAGAATAGAAAAAAAGTTACTTGATTAGGGAACAGGCCAATTATAATATATTTCTGAGCTCATTTATACCGCATAGGTGCTTCCTTTGTAACATTGGCGTTTTCTCGTTTATAACAATTACCATCATTTTTTTTAAATTATTTCACTATTATTTTATTGTTAAATAGATATCTAAGAATAGATAAAAGTTACTTGATTAGGGAACACGCTAATTATAATGTATTTCTGAGCTCATTTATACCGCATGGGTGCTTCTTTCGGAACATTGGCGGTTTCTCGTTTACAACAATGACCATCATTTTTTTTTAATTATTTCACTATTATTTTATTGTGAAATAGATATCTAAGAATAGAAAAAAAGTTACTTGATTAGGGAACACCTAGTTTTAATGTATTTCTGAACTCATTTAAACCGCATAAGACTGCTTCGTAGTACTGGCGGTTTCCCGTTTATAACAATTATCATTTTTTTTAAATTTTTTGTCTAACATTTTATTGTTAAATAGACATATAAAAACTAATTTTACTTAAAAAAAAACTAGTTTGAGGAACACGCCAATTATAATGTATTTCTCAACTCATTTAAATCGCATAAGACCATCTTTGTAGCGTTGGCGGTTTACTTTTTATAACAATTGTCATCATTTTTTTTAAATTATTTGTCATTTATTTTATCATTGACTAGATATTATTTTCATAAGTGTGTATTATCTAGGAAAATTTTATATTCAAAGTAATTTTTGTAAACACCGTGCGTTCATTCAAATTTTGTGTGTCTAGTCGGTACCACCGTTTCCCCTCCGGACGGTAGCTTCAGCTGCATATATATATATATATAAATATATATATATATAATATATATATATTGCTACGAATTATATACTAAAACTTTCACAGCCGAAAAACATGGTGCCTGTTTCAAAAATTATAAGACCTGGAATAATCGCTATCATTTTCCTGTAAATCGTAATATACAGTCAGACTATTTTTCCATGACTTCTGGCTCGGTAGTTTCGGAAATAAGGGCGTGGAATTTTATATTTTTGCATATTTTTTAGAACGCCACATATTTTTTAGAATGTCACATACTTTTTTTCAAAAATATTTTTATACTCCCCTTAACAAATTTTGAAATGATATTTTCTTCCACATGATTTACAAAATGAGAAAAAAATATGTTGAAGACCTTTACTTCCTCCTTAATTGTTACCCGAATATTTAAAAAAAGTTGATGGTGTAAATTTTATGTAACATATATGGGATAATAAGATGTATTCTAACTTTCAAGTTTCTACAGCGCATGGTTGCTGTGAAAATTGACTCTGAAAATGGAAAAATGTAAATATTATTGCCTATATTTTTCATAGACGTGAAAACATGGGTAAAATTTAAAAAATTATGATATCTAGAATTTTCGCTACAGTTTTCCTACAACCTGTACGTGGACTTCTAAAAACCTATATTTTTTTCATAATTTTAGGTTGAGTAGTTTCGGAAATAAGTGGGGAGGGGCATATTTTTTCGCATGTTTCTCGGTATATCTCTGAAGATATAATACCTAAAACTATGAAAAAATTGTTTGAGACCCTTATAGCCATTTCAAATGATAAGCGACACTATGAAATTAAAAAAAAAAGATTGATTGCTTAATTTGCCCTCCCTAAAACTTCCAAATGAATATTTTTGAGTTTTAGTTATTGTGTGGGTTAATATGTTTTATAATATGCCAAGTTAAAAGTTTCTGTGTCAAACGGTTTCTAAGAAAATACGGCTCGGATGGACCTGCGTACAGATACGTGAGTGCTCTTATAAGGGTTCCGTTTTTCCTTTTAAAGTACGGAACCCTAAAAAAATAGAACAAGTGAAAAGTGTACTTTTATTTTGTTAGTTATTTAAATGAGTCATTGATGTAACCAGTACCTTTATTTTCTATGTTCTCCAAAATGAGTCGTTATCGTAGCAATATAGTAATAGAGCTAACTTTAAAACTATTCATGAAAAGAATACATTGTCAGTTCATTGCTATCTATAGCCTCCGACGTTAACTATCGGATTGAAATAGTCGCATATGTATTTGCTATACCTATAACACCTTGCATAATTATATGTTTGGATTATATTATATAATCAGGTTGGTCTAATTAATAATAATTTTTTTCTCATTAAGAAATATAATATGAAAATTTCTTATTTATTTATACTTAATACGTTTTTTCGAGGTTTTTTAATTAGTCACAACTTCGACATGTCAATCAGTCAGTAAGTTTTACCAACAGACGAAATAGTCGGTTATCGCAATAAATATGCAGCTAAATTAATAAAATTTTTATGTACCTTATCTGAATATATATTTCCGTGGGTGTATATATTATCTTAAATTTTTGGATTCACCTCAGTTTCTGTGTGTCTATATGTCTGTCATATGTTGGTTTTTGGAAGTAACATATAAATACTTGGTTTCCCTTTTTGAATAATAGCTTTAAGGGCTAAGAGAAGGTGAATTTTTTTTCTGTAATGTACTATTAATGCGTGTTGAAAAATAATATATAATTTTTTTTCTTAATGTAATTTTTCTCTAACAATACTCTTAAACTTATAAATAGAGGAAATTATAGAAAATTTAATGCCATTCAAAAAATTATTTGATATTTTTTTTCATAGTACCAACGGTTCACAATAAATTTAACTTGAAACTTTTCGTAAAGAACTTTGCAAATTATTTGTAATGTAAACCTTAACAATATTATTAAAAAAAATATTTAAAAACGCCTCTATTTTTGGAGAATTTTACTGGACTGACAGGGAATTTCGCAAATACTTTATACTCTGTGTGATCCACAAAAATAATCAGCACAGTGGTACTTTGCAAATGATTTGTAACGTAAACCTTAATAATATTATTAAAAAAATTATTTAAAAAAGCCTATATTTTTGGAGAATATTACTGGACTGACGGAGAATTTGCAAACAGTTTATACTCTGTGTGACCCAACAGAAATAATCTGCACAGTGGTACTTTGCAAATTATTTGTAACGTAAACAAAAAAATATTTAAAAACGCCTATATTTTTGGAGCCTTTTACTTAACTGACAAGGAATTTCACAAATATTTTTATATTCTATAGTTTATAGTCTGTGTACAACAGAAATAATCTGTACAGTGGTGGATAACAGGTGAAAATAACCGTCGTATTTTATTTAATTATGTATATATAATATAAAATTTTCCTGTCACACCACGACTCATTAACAGTAAAAACGAGGTCCTTTTCCGCAAATCGCTTCCTCTAACTTCGATCTCTATTCGCACCACACGGAGCCTTGTATCACACGAATCATTGACCCGTCGTTCATGGCCTTAACCGTCCGTCGTTCGACGCACTAATGATTTTTAATTGATAATAATATTGTTTATTATCAGGGGCGAGGCGCGCTCGTGGGCTCGTGACGCGGCTTACTTATTCTTCATCATTCCTTGTATATTTATTACAATTTGTGTACTTATCAGGCGCTCGAGTGCGACTTTATTGACGCTAGCTGAAGGCTCCTCTATGTATTTTTGGTATATTGGATTAAGTTAGACTTCAATTTAATTTTTTCAGACCCCGTAGCCGAAGATAAAAAAGGAAACCTTAATGTTGAATGAACTCTGTTGTCTGCACGGGACAGTTTGTTTAATCATTCGACGTAGAGACAATTGATAACTGGAAATAACGCAAAATTTTGAAGTTATGTAGGAAAATGTCTATAAATACGATGACAGATCTAAACAAATGTTCGATTTGTACCTACCCGTAATGCATAAGACTTTCAGTTATAAAAGAAATTTGTTATTCGTTATTCATTAATAAATATTATGAACAAAATTTTTTTGCAGAGTAATTTATTTAAAATTTATTTAATTTTTTGAAGCTTACATTATCAACGTGGAGCATTTAGGCAAAAGAAGCTTTTATCAGAGGTTCAAATGTAATAAATGTTAAATTTTCTTCATAGTGCATTGAAAGGAGATTTCCCATATTCACTTATCATCACCTAAGTGTAAAGCATTCTAAATAATATATAAATGCGAAAATGAACGTCTTAATCATTCATATAACTTTTGAATTACACCATCATTTTTTCCCTTTTCCACACGAGTGACGTCGCTGGTCAATATATCTTTTTATATTTAAACTATAAAAAAAATATAGAAATTATATAATAGCATAGAATTTTTTTAATGTGCCCTATTCTTTATTTATGAATATACATATCAGTGACACTACATTACGCTCTTTTAGAAAAAACCCGAACCTGATTCAGGTATGTGGTTTTTTACTTATTAGGGTTCACTTCATATATGAATATATTTTGTCAGTTCGATGCCCATTCGGTGGCCAAAGCACGGTAACAAATCATTCTTAATTTTTTTTCACTGTTACTTTCATCCTTTTATTTTAATTTGCTTGAAAATGTTTTTCCGCATACATCCCTCATTCATCTTATTTCCACTGCGTTAATTTTTGGCATGAATACGTCTTTAAATTTGCTAAAGGATATGTAGCACTTTCCAAAATCCGAAGGTTACAGTGTTGTCAGTAGTTTATTTTGGAAAATTTACGAAATTTTATCATTCGGATCAAATCGTTTTGCTTTGGCTAGAGAGAGTAATAAAGACAATTTGTTATGCGCATTAACACTTCCCCTTTCCGCATCAGGCGCAGCCCGCTGATAGATTGGTATCGAAATCTCATCGGTAGTGCGCCTTACGAGTAACGCAGATGGCAGAAAATAATCGGTCTAATAATACTTGGAGAAAATAGAGTGTATTGTATTTAATACTTTAACGTACACGTCCTACAAATAATCGGAGCAAATCGGCCGACTCTCGCTGATCGATTTAAAATACGCTAACGGTTAGTATTTAAAATACGCTAACGGTTAGGTCTTAAAATGCGCTAACGGTTACGACTTAAAATGTGCTAAGGATTAAAACTTAAAATGTGCTTACGGTTACGATTTAAAATGCGTTAACGGTTTCGACTAAAAAGTGTTAACGTTTAGGATATTAAATGCACCAACACTCAGGACTTAAAATGCGCTAACGGTTACGACTTAAAATGCGCTAATGTTTAGGACATAAAATGCGCTAACGGTTAAGATTTAAAATTCGCTAACGGTTAGGACATAAAATGTATCAACGGTTAGCACATAAAATGTACCAACGGTTAGGACTTAAAATGCGTTACCGGTTAGGACTTAAAATGCGCTAACTGTTAGGACTTAAAATGTGCTAACAGAGAAAAGGATAGAAAATACGACTGAAAACGCGCTGATGGGAGACGTTTCATCAGCGGCGCGCTTCTCTTCACGTATGGATTGAGTCAATTAAAAATCGATGGAAAGTCTTGTCCGAAAAAAGTCACTACCTGTCGATCGCCAATTCATTTCCTAAAAAACCCGTTCATCTGCTAGATGCCAGATGTCTCGTTATATGCGGAAAATATAAAATTAAAACTCAAGGAAATCTACACAAACCAAAAATTATACAACTTACACCAGAGAATCCAAAAATGATGCAACTTACACCAGAGTATCTAAAAATTATGCAACTTACATCAGCTGAAAGATCTAGCTTGTAGAGAGAGAAAAACAATGCAACGTCGACAGATCACTGAAAAAATATCCTCCATGGCATCATCTCAACCAGCCGAGAAAAGTAGATTTTTTATACAAAAGACGACTCGAATAATAATAATTCGCTACGTTCATTTTTCTTCCACAAAAATTTTATTCCCGTAAAGAAAAACTAGCGGCGGTGACATGACGCAAACTATACAACTTTTTTCAACCTTGTTCATTTATGATTATAATTCATATCCGTTCCCTACCTGTGATTTAAATTACGAGCGCGATCACTTTCTAAATAAGTTGAAAATTACTTCTCACTTTATATTACTTGCTACATTCCCTACCTGTGATTTAAATTACGACTGCAATCACTTTCTAAATAAATTGAAAATTACTTCTAAATAAATTGAAAAACACTTTATATTACTTGCTACATGTTATTCATGTTATTTCTCACTTTATATTACTTGCTACGTTCCCTACCTGTGATTTAAATTACGAGCGCGATCACTTTCTAAATAAATTGAAAATTACTTCTCACTTTATATTACTTGCTACATTCCCTACCTGTGATTTAAATTACGAGTGCAATCACTTTCTAAATAAATTGAAAATTACTTCTAAATAAATTGAAAAACACTTATATTACTTGCTACATGTTATTCATGTTATTTCTCACTTTATATTACTTGCTTCGTTCCCTACCTGTGATTTAAATTACGAGCGCGATCACTTTCTAAATAAATTGAAAATTACTTCTCACTTTATATTACTTGCTACATTCCCTACCTGTGATTTAAATTACGAGTGCAATCACTTTCTAAATAAATTGAAAATTACTTCTAAATAAATTGAAAAACACTTATATTACTTGCTACATGTTATTCATGTTATTTCTCACTTTATATTACTTGCTTCGTTCCCTACCTGTGATTTAAATTACGAGCGCGATCACTTTCTAAATAAATTGAAAATTACTTCTCACTTTATATTACTTGCTGCATGTTATTAAGATGTTGTAATTATGCATTTCATTCAACGAGTTTTATTTCAAGTAGATTTATCTAAAGTCGCACGCGCTTGTACATGTAGGTCATTTTGGCAAAGGAAAATAAATTTGTGTTAATTTTGGTCACTACGGCTATTGGATTTGACGGTGAATAAAATTAAAAAGAAAAAAATATGACTGGCCTGCATTTGAAATTCTATAGCTAAAATAATGTTTTAGGAATGTAAACATTGTCTGTAGAACTTTTATTTTATAAGGGCAAGCTCGACTGTGAAACTCATTATCTGTATACAATAACTTTAATTTCCTTTAATGTCTCTCTTCTTTTTTTGTAAGCATGCTGTCGAATATATAAAAGTATTACTACGATTTTACGATATATCAAACATTAATGCTATTCCTGATCGGCCACAATTGCGGAATTTGGCTTTTTATGGACTAGTAGTTGTAGGTCGTTCATAGTAACTGTTGTGTGTTTCTGTATTATCAACTAGCTGTTGCCCGCGACTTCGTCTGCGTTTCCGTCGTTTTTCGTAAAAAAAAGTAGCCTATGTCCTTCCTCACGGTTCAGTGGTTTTGATGTAACAGACAGATTAACTTTCGTATTTTGTAGGGAAATATAATATGTCAATCTACAATACTGTTGAAAAATATCGCAATACGGAACCGCACAATATTATTGTTAATAGCTGTGCCCGCGACTCCGTCAGCGTGTAACTCCTTGTGTGTTATTAAGTTAATGTATTGGTAATATTGTTTAGATCACGTTCACATGAGGCTTAAGTACCTATAGAACGAAAATACTTCAGCGCAAAGCTTCCGGGTAAACTATGTTGAAAGTTGACCCGTCCGGCACGTGAACATAAAGATTTCTAGAACTGCTAACCCGGGAAAGAGCGACGTACAACTGACCATGCGAGAAACAACTGACACCGAGATCTACTCCAGCAACACGAAAAGTCTGCCCTTGAGCCTTATTAATTGTTATTGCATAACACACCGATACTGGGAATTACGTTCACTTGAGATTGGTAGTTACAGTAATAAATAAGTCGGGACGTCCATATTTTCTTACGTAACAAAAAGCATCTTGTGTACGTTCGTGCATGTAGCGTGGACCACCAGTAAAAGAAGAGGGTAAAATAACTAAACGGCCCATATTCACCGTATCATTATCTTGCTGCATGGCGTCGCGAAGGTTCACGTATTCTTCAGCGCGCAGCTGCCTTTGATTAGATCGTATATAAACTAATCTTTCGGTTTCAATTTTTACGTACATGTCAACAATAAACTGATTGAATAAGCCACGAAAACGTTGAAAGTATACAAATCTATTCCTTCTCACTTGCAAGTGGTAACAATAAAATTGAAGGCATGACATCTTTTTATTATAATTAGATACGCCTGTACGCGGATCAGTTTGGTGTAAAGCGAAATTATAACCATCTTCCCCTCGACAGTATATTAAAGGATATTGCAAACTGTCGTAAGCCCTGTGGGTTTCGTAAATACGTTGCAAACGATTGTCTCTGGAACGGATAACGATATCACGCCTATCACATTCCTGGTCGACCAATACTACAGCAACTTCATTCGTGGATGGAGCGTTATAACGACCAGGGTGTTCCTGAGTTGGACGCCTATCGGCATTTATAACAATTTTATAATTATTATCACCACCTTGAGGAAAAGCTTCTAATGCCGATTTAAAACTACATACATACGAATTAACCTGATGAAACATGTTCTGAAGTTGTGAAATGAGTTCAGTATTTAAATTCGGGAAATATTGATTTCTTATATTCGACTGTTCGTTGTAGTCGGATACAAAATATATTTGAAGAAACTTAGGTTGGTCTTCAGGCAAAAGGGATCCTATCAAATGGTAAACCTGACCTTGTATCTTAAAAGTAGGCATGAAAGGACCTTCTGAGATTTGTTGAGCACCAAAGGATGTCATTTGAAACGCACTATTATAAGTGCGAATATTGTCTAAGAACTGTTTAGATTGCACATGTTCCCCTAAAAGTAGTGATTTCAAAGGTTCCGGTGGGTCTTCGAACGAAAGCAAATTTGTTTTACCTCCAGAACAACAGAAACCAGCCGACTCCTTACTCCACTTTAAAGCATTACAAAAAGAACATACTACGTTCATATCGCCTATTACAGAAGATGATCTGTAATCAATTGTGAGGTTATAAGCAAACCCACTTTTATATTTGTCGGACCACACCACCGAATTCGTAGATTGATCTTCTGTGTTTACATCTAAGTCATTAAGACTATGTCGAAATCTTTCTGCAGTAAGACGGGCCTCTCGCTGTTCGTCCGTTTCAAGAGACCGAATATTTTCAATTCTTAATCTTTCATTAGACAAACTTATTAATCGTTCTTGTCTCAAAGAATTGTAATATTCGCGTCCCGACTCTAGTCGTTGTTCATGCTCATGTTCATCTTCAAGAGATCGAATAATATTATGGTGCACTCTATCATTTGTCAAACGGTCTTCATATTGAGTAAAAGTTTCAGATTCTCGAGATAAAATATGACGTTCGCGATCAGCTGTAAGCTGTAATTCCCTCTCAGTGAAGGTTTCTGACTCACGGGATAGTACATGCCGTTCGCGATCAGCTGTGAGACGTAATTCCCTCTCACTGTTGGTTTCGGACTCGCGAGATAATGTATGCCGTTCGCGTTCAGCTGTGAGCCGCAATTCTCGTTGTGAAGCAGTTTCAGCTTCTCGGGATAGCACATGTTGTTCTCGGTCAATGGTAAGCCTTAGCTCTCGTTGAGAAGAGGTTTGAGACGCCCGTGATGTAGCTCGTCTCGCTATGTCAGCTGCTAATCGCATCTCTCTCTCGGGAGAGCTTTCATTGGCTCGAGAAGTTGAGGCACTAACTCTCATAGAGTTTAACCGATGTGCTCTTTCCTCTGCCGATTCTTGAGAATGCCTATTTCTCATTCTCTTAGCTTCTCTCGTATTTCGAGATAAAGATAATCGTTTTTTAGGTGGCATTGATGCAGGCAAATGAAAATAAAGCTAAAACGTAAATGAAAATAAAACTAATATAAAAAAGTGAACGTAAATTAGCCAAAACACCTATCGGTATCTAAAAATCTATACGTACCTACTACTACTTCACCTAAAAAGAAATAAAATGTAAACTATTAATAATTTGAACGAATATTTACACACTATCAAAATAACTAATACCTATTTTATAAAATAACAACAAAAGGAATCTTTAAAAAAATTATTAAAGACTAAAAGTCGCGCTGATAAGCACGGTTTGTTAATATCAATTAAGTATTGTCTGTCAATAAGGTCGAACGCTCTGAACGTCTATTCGCATCAACAGGCAAAAATTGTATGAAGCTCGCGCTCGGACGCCCCGCCTTTTTATGCCTTCGGCCGCGGCGACCGATTCTCAAACGCAAAAATAATCCTTATAGCATGATTAAGTATTCACGCGCGATGGCTTATTATTAGCGTATTTCATGTATAACTTTGGTGTTTCTATATCGATTTCTATGATTCTTTTTATGGAATAGTTAATATTGTTAACTTTTTTAATTAGGGATGACTGAGAGTGTTATAAACGTAAGATTAGACAAATATAATCAGAAAGCTTCGAACTGCTAAGCTATCGGGAGTTACACGTGTTATTGTGAGTCAACCATAAAAGATAGACATATGCTGTCCTGGGATATTTTTTATATAATTTTAAGGAGAACATTTCCGTCATAAATGATTTCTGTGTAGCTTTAACCATTAAGGTTGCACACGCGACGGAAGCTTAAAAAATGGAGTAACTTCTCCCGTTTTCCCAATATTTCCCTTCACTGCTCTGCTCCTATTGATTGTAGCGTGATGAAAAGTATACTATAACCAGCTCAGGAGTATGAAAAATAATTGTATTAAGTTTCGTTAAAATCCGTCGAGTAGTTTTTGCTTCTATAACGGTTATACAGACAGACAGACAAAAATTTTACTGATTGCATTTTTGGCATCAGTATCGATCCCTAATCACCCCCTGATAGTTATTTTGGAAATATATTTCATGTACAGAATTGACCTCTCTACAGATTTATTATAAGTATAGATTTATAAAAGCTTAGCTTTTTACAGTATAGATACTTTAAAAAAATTATTTTTTATATACGTAGAAGAAGTTATATCAAAAATAAACAAACGAAGATATAACGTAAGTAACGTTTTTTAACGTAAGTAACATTTTTTAACGTAAGTAACGTGTTTAGCAATTTATTAATTAACTTCTCTGAATATTACGTAGTCAATCAGTTCAATATTAGAACATTTACAAGATTTTTTTTGGCTAGGTGCCATTTTTATTTCTCTTATTTAAATAAAAGAATTAAAAATGGCGTCTTTTTTATTTCTTTTTAACATCTAGATGCTATTAATTGTACGCAGTAATATTGATTTAAATTTTATAACATTTGAAGGCAGAAAATGTCACATCTGCAATTTGATTATTAATTAAAAAAAAATTTTAAAGAAATAAATTTCTTGGAAATAATTTTGCTCTCTCTGATGAGATCTTAATTGTCTGTGAATTTTTTTTTAGTTTTATAGATTTTTTTAATAATGTCAAATCATTTTATTGAAAACGCAAGCTACTTTAAAACCATATATATATATATATATATATGCGGCGCGGATTTAATGTAATGAAATTAATTATGTAGCTTTAAAGTCAACTAATGCTCTTACTCCAATTTGTCCATATGCACATATATTTGAATACCTATTTTACATTCGTATTATTTCTCAACCAGACAGTTGAGCAAAGGTAATTAAAATTCTTCTATTTTATAGCTATTTATATTACCATGTATACTCTAATTTTATTCACCCATGTCTTCTGGCCTTCCACATTGCCTTTCCACATTTCCACATTTCACTTTTCACATATTAGTACAGTCAGTGAATCGTCAGATTGTTTTCTTTTTGCAAAGGGTTAATAATTAAAAATTACGAGTGTGGAAAGGAGAAAATGTTAATGATGTCTGATTATTCGTTAGGTAAGTGATGACAGACTCATGGGGCAGCTGAGAATGCAAGCGAGTAAAATGATGTCCGCATTCTCGAATGCGGACTTCATTTTACTCGCTTGCATGATGTACGATTATTCGTTAGGTAAATGATGACAGACTCATGGGGCAGCTGAGAATGCAAGCGAGTAAAATTAAGTCCGCATTTTCGAGACGTGCTAAGGCGCGACGTCATCTCGTAAGTGACGCAGTGGAGGTATTTGTGCTAATTGACGCGATGCTATTATGCAAAGATCCGACTCATCAGTCTTACGCGTTTTGTAGGTTTGTCTTGAAAGGCATACAGTCAATACCAGCATGTCGTTTAGCAAACACTGATGTTTTAATTGTGCAAACTGAAAGATTTATATCTATATTAAATTATATGTATAAATTAATTTCCATTTATAAGAACAAATGGATGATGAATGTTTTATTATGTATATTGGTATGTAAACCGTCATTTTTTAGTGAAAAAAAAAACTCCGCACGTATATGCAGAAGAAAATTGTCTTTCATCCCGTATTCAAATGTTTGGTAGCCCCTTGAAATATAAATTTAACTCATTTTCAATATAATTCTCAATTTTGGGCTGAGAATCTACGTATTATATGTAAATTTAAAATTGTTTTCTCATTTCGTTTAGAAGTTAGAAACCTTCGATAGACAGACGGCAGACAGCGTTTACAATTGTGTTTCCTTTCTTCCGTACGGAAGAAAGAAACACAATACCCTAAATAGTTTCTTCAAATTTTGGACATTTCATCAGCTATATAGGATATATTCACTAAAAGCAATGATTCTCAACAATCAAATAAATATAATGAAAATAAAACAATTTTTTTTGTTTGTGAAAACTTTCAAATGCTCTTCAATAAGAAAGTTCTTTTTTCCGTAAAACTTTATCTATTACTTTTTTAAATTAATGTCATCTTGAACTTTTTCGGTGATTTTGGTGCTGTTTTAGTACATGACTTACCTAATATATAATCTGTGAAAATAAAAAGTAATATACAAAGATAAATTAGTTATGAACTAGAAATCTACCCATATTAGGGGAAATTCGATGTATCTTGAAGGTTTTCAACTTCAGAATAAAATATTTTTTATGATGGAATGTGTAACATTTCACAAGAAATATTTAACGATTAATAATATCTCGTGTTGTAGAACGTATTTATTCTGATTTAGATATCAAAGGAGTTAGAGGCAGTGAAACATTTCTTAAGATATTTGAACATGTATACCGACGGAGTACTTAGCATGTCATAATCCAGCTTATTCTACGATCTAGCTAACTGTAAATTAGTGCTGATATAATGATGTATTACGAATATCGTGTTAGAAATGTGGAAAGTTAAGGGTTTTTAGAGCGTATATCCGGCCCTGAGCATCTAGAGCTTAAATCTGGAGCTGAAGTTTGATGGACTGTTGCTATTGGTTAGGAGAGAGGGTTCCAGTTGAGATGGAAGACTTAGCGGATATATAAGTTTTAAAAACGGTCTAATTTACAAGTGTTTTATATTATATTATATTTAACAGAAATATTACCACTTGTTTACACGCGTGTGCATGGCGCGGACGCTTTTGTACACACGCTCCCGTCTTATTTCATTCCACTGACACCATATATGCCTCTTACTAAGTATCACACTTGAAAATGTATGTGTATAAGATATATAAATAGAATATTTGGTGGGCGGAAAATATATAAAAAGTCGGATGAAGCACTCTGCAGTGCTAGAGGGCAGCATAGTTGATTAAGAAAAAAATAGCATATGAATATATTTGTCAATATTGCTTTGCGTATTAATCATTAGAATTTTGCGTCACATTGCGACTAAAACAGGGAAGAGACAAAGATACCTCAGTTCCGATAGGTTGTGCAAACACCTCATATTATCTTTGCCAATTGCGGTTTGTTCAGAAGATAGCTCACAATTTTATTCAAAACTTCCGCGAATGTTTTTTCTGCTACTCTGATTTAATTATAAAAATCAGATTTAAAGGCAATTCAAATAAACAAATTTAAGTTGTTTCATCTTTAATTAAATTGATTTTAAAGTACAATACTTTTTATAAGAGCCAAGAGTTTATATTATACGTTATGAAGTCACCTTAATGATAACAGTTTAACAAATCGATGACGAATAAAGTTGCAATTAAATTTCTTGGTCTTTCGAAGTTAGCATAAGAATATGATAACGGCAACATACTCGTATAGGGCATTGTACACGTAATGTACAAGCGGAAAGAGATTCGAAATGTTTAATCGTCATTACGTTCGGCGAAACTAGTTACAATGTTTTTTGAAGGTGTCTTATCCTTGATTCGGAAATGCTTGAACTTCCAAATGTTGCTACCATTGTTTTAGGGTTCTGTCGGTTTTAGATTTTGATTGATTAATCGTTCTGGTATTTTAAACATAACGTTGGTATGAAGCCTGATTCGTTTGATATAACTGAGACGTTTAGAAAATGTAATTAATATGATCGTTGCTTTCAAGGTTCTTATACATATTTTTATTTCTTTATCGTATTATTCTCTGCTTCGATGCCGTAATAAATTAGTAGATATTGATAGCATGTTAGTACGTCAAACAGCAATAAAATAATTGGTCACAATTAAATGAAACTAGTGATGTAGTATTATTTCTACTTTCTTTAATTTCTTTATCACGTTCTAGGTTTCGTTGTATTACAACATCTTCAGGTGGGATATTAGCAAAGATATAGCAAAGAATAGCCCACCTGAAGATGTTGTAATACAACGAAACCTAGGTCGTTGTAAAGAAATTAAAGAAAGTAGAAATAATACTACATCACGTAGTTTCATTTAATTGTGAACAATGAATTTCTACAAAAGTAACGCCAAATATATTCAACAATCAAGCAATAAAATACTAAAATATTATCTTTTGAAACAAATTAAAAGTAGCAATACATTTTAATTTTCCAATGTGATACTCATTAACATCATATCATGCAGTTATTATAACGATCACTTGACGTCAAAATGTTTGTTAAAGGAAGCATTCCTTCAATGAACCGTGGTTATCAAATCACAATTTTGCAAGGTCTTCATTTAAATTTTGAAATAGCAAAATCATACGAGGCCAACTCTAGACTATATAGCGGGAAGTCAATTGTTTTAAATCTACAATCACTTATATTAATAACCTTGCGATGTTTGAACCTGTTCTTTGCCGTGGAGAGTGACATATTTAGCCAACTTCCCATATCGATTTTCTTTAATTGCTTCTAGTGATTAAGAATAGAGTTGTTTTTTGCTTAATATTGATCTATAATAATACTGTTGAGCGACCAAGTAAACTGTAGCATGCACTTTTTGGCAGACAGAGTCACTGTCAACATTTTAGGATGGTTTATTCCCTTAATTTGCTACTACATAGAGTGTTACCAGTTTTTTGGTTCATAATGACGTCAGACTTCATGTTCAGGTTGCAAATTATATTTATAATTTTTTGTGGACTTCCATCATCGGATTCATCAGCGCATCTCTTCTTGAGGTAGCGTGAGCTGTCCGGGCGAGAGTCATCTTCGATCCTTTCTCTGCCCCTTATTATTGCTTAATCACTTCTGCATAATGTATGTTGAATTATCAGCAATTTAATAATTATTTGGTGTTCGAATTTTTTGATCATCGAAGATCGCCCATGATGTTTATGTTGCCTCATTGATGACAGCAAGACCGATGATCCGATCCTGGTATTTGAACTTATAATTGACTTTCCTTACAAGAAATAATTAAAAGCGCTTAATTTAAATGTCACGAATAAAAAAATCAAAGCTACTGTTGCTCTATCTATTTTTCCAAATGTCGGAACTTGAGTAGCCAAAAGCTGGAATTGGCTTTAGCAATTCTAAAATATAAGGCTAAAAATATAAAGCAATTGCAGGAAAAGTATTTATTCAAAATAATTATGTTCAGAATAAGGTCAATCAACTTGTATTCCTCAATTACGCGCCATAAAATCAACACTCAATATAAGTGTTTGCGAAACAAATACCCAACTACTAGTCCCGCAAAGTTTGCGATTTCTGACAACGCTGGTCACAGTTGACGTATCAAGGATTCAGGCTGCGTCAGTATGTGCTGACGACAGCTGTGATTTGTGCTATCATTGCATGCGTCACTTTTGAGTTTCGTCGGATTACATATTGATAAAGTACACTTTTTGTTTGCGGTGAGCAATTACACTGGTTTCGAATGAATATAGGGCACTGACGTAAGCTGATAAGAAAAATCATCTCTTCTTTGTGTTTAAAGAAGCCTGTGTTACGCCTAGGAAGTCAACGTGGATTAATTTAACCTTCCTTTGATATGTTCGTCTTATATTGTCTGAGGGTTTGTCTACCCACGATGAGTGACAAATATCGAGGTATTTTTATTAAGTGATGATCTCATAAATAAAATAATGCTAATCCGCATTTTGCGACGTCCACACTAACTCTAGCTCTTAAAAATACAATTAAACGCGTTAAAGGATACTTTACATATGTACTATTTGGAAAATATAATCAGGCCTTACTTAGAGGTCCCGGGTTTTCGGAATTGTTATCAATCCCGAGAGCAGATTCAATAATACTTATAATTTTTTGCTACCCCACTTAGAACATTTTACATGCCACATTACACTTAGAATCAGGCAGAAATAATAAATAGAGGGTCATGGATAAAATTACGTTCTTCTCTCCTTTAAACAATAAGAAATGAAACCTCTTTCGTTTTAAACAATAAAAAAATATCGCTTAACAAACACCAAACGCTGACTAAGTTCGTCGCAGCATGTAAAGCGACTGTCATAATTGTAGTTAGACCGCGTATTACTTGTTACTTATTTATCACTTTAATTTAATTTCTTTGAAACTAATATTTATAATCTGTATTTTATGAGTGGAATGTAGTTTTTAATAATCTCGGATATTGAATCCCGGGATTGTATTTAATACATGTGCTTTAATATAGTGAAGAAGCCTACTAAAGCAAAGTGAGGGCATTTGATGACGCTCTAAAGAAGGTTTTTTGTTATTCGTTAAGAAATTGTGGTAGGATAATTTTTCTGGAATAAATGTTAGTGCTTATATGTCAATCGTTATTACGTCAAATTAGTATAGAAAATTTATAAGCTTCGGTTAAATAGTGAAAGACGTGAAAGCGATACAAAAAAAAACTCAATTTCGCATTTCTAGAATTGTTACTGAATTATATATTATATAGTTGGTATTAGGATATGATACCTATATCTTGTTAATTTAAAAAGAGACGAAGTTATTAACGTTAACTTTCCATAAGTTTATTTCATATTTTTAATACTAATTTATCGAAAACTTTTTTGGAAACGTTTTAGACCACACAGTGAACAAGCTATTGCAAATATTAATTATCTTATCAACGTTAAGTTTCATTTTTCCGTAGATATTTCAAAATAACTGTTAGTTTATGACACACAATTGTGTTTAATAACGTCTTACTTTACATTCTTTTTCAGTTGAAGAGTGCAGCCGCTCGGAGGACAAAGAATGCCCATCGACGGATGGCGAGCAGCAGCGGTCGCGCACGATCGCGGGCCTCTGCCTAAACGCGAGCACGCGGCCTGTCTCGCGTGCTTCCACCGCCTCCGACGAGGGCGGCTTCAACGAGCCCTCACCCGAGATACGCGCGCGATTGCGCCCCCATGGCGACGTACCCGACGTCACCGATATGGGCAAATCCGAGCAAGATACGCTCTCGGCGGCGCAGCAGGACTCGGGCGTCGTCGTGAGCGACATCAGCCACGGCTCCATGGAGATCCTCGATAAATCGGTCAACAGTCAGTGGAGCATGCAGACAGAGGGCGACGTCACCTACCACGACAATTCTTACCAGGAGCAGATCGTTAATTCCGCGAGTAGTCTCAACGATTACTCCAAGTGTCCATACCGCGACAACTTAGCAGAGGGGAAGGTGGACGCAAACGAGGCGAAGTGGGGTGGAGAGTACGGCAATGGTGGCAAACAGCCCGATAGTATGACGCCCGATGAAGCGGAGATTTTACTCAGCTCCAGGTAAGAATGTTGAAAGATTGGCATTTTCGTTTAGCTGGCAATCGATAAACTTGCAATTGAAGTCACAACATACAGGTACTTATTTGTTAAAATCTGATGATTACACGTCAAACTGTAGGAGGACTTCGTTTGTGACCTTATGTCGTTAGAAAACCAGTATAAAACTTCCATATAACTTCATATTTAATCTCAGACTCACTAGCATTATGATTACTTATGATTATAGCTTTTGTAAGTTTTGAAAATTAATGTATCCCACAATCAAAGGTGAGAGCTTTTCTACTGGATTTGTATTAATGCCTAATGATCTTCGTGTATCTCTCTTTTTTAAATTGATACTTCATACATTAATTCATGATTACGCTTAAAAGAGTAACATGTAAAGCAGCAAATACTTAACGCCAGCAGCTACCTTTATAGAATTCTATCTATTCATATATAAACTGGCTCTTATCTACTTCTTACAAGCATAATATTAATGTTTTATTAGTGTCGTTTAATATTACTTGAATTGCTTGTATCAATTATTTATATTTAAAAGTTGTAGAGAAAATCTGTTTAAACAAGTCTATTAAAGTTTTATATTCATCTGATATTGGATTAACCCCAAAAATGTTATTTCATCTTTTAAATATGAAACAGATTTTGTCTACATTCTATTTTGCCGTGCCTTATCGGGCAGTAAAGGTACACAGCTTATGCTCTTCTGATAAGAGATTACCATGCTTGTGTTGTTAGATAACAAAATAGTATGCCTATGTTCATTGGCTGTAATAATATACATATTACAATCAAAATCCAATAGTCTGCTTAGACAGCAAAAATGGAATATTGAAACAAAATCCTGCTATAGATTTTCATTGTTTACATATTTTTCTTTTAAAATTTCACTTTACAAAATTAAAGAAAACTGTTATCATCTTGCCCTTACGTCATGTTTTTACCAATTTTTTTCTCTAATAGTGATTATCAACAGATTGTATAAAGAAAAATAAAATAAAGCTTTAGTATGTGAATCTCTTTTTCCCTCCTATTTTAATGACAAGAATTATAACGTGGCTTTTGACACTTCTTGATGGACTTTTCTCCAATAAGTCTTCCGCAATTTAGGGTTTCTTATTGATTAACATGTTGAGCTTTTCCGAAGTTTCAACCTCTTAATTAATTTAAATATTCTTGCAAAAATTCATGAATGTACCGTCATATCAATATATGTTTTCTCAAGGAGAATACACAATAACAGTTTGAATTAATGAAAATAAATTCCATAATATAAAAGTGATCTTGAAATCATGTTTATAACAAAAGTTTTTTGTAATGATTTTTAATTTTATTACTGTTTACTAAGGTACAAGTGTAGGTCTGAAAATCATTAATGTATCTTTGCACGAGCATGTTAATGTCAATTATGAAATCAATTGTGAAAACTTGTAAAATTGACTTGTAGCTATAAAAAATTACTTAATCTATCATTGCATTCCTTTGTAACTAAAAAGTTAATTTTTTAAAAATTTTTTGTTAACATAAAATTAAAGTCTATACCAAATATCAGAATTAATCAGAAGCAAAATACCGAATTGCATAAAATTCTGTATGTATTTTAAATTTATCTTCATCCACACATTAAAACATTCTTACAATAGATTATTTACATATTTAAAAATTGCTTATTTGGTATAGTCTATACATAAATTATATTTCCAAGGTTTATGTAAAAGCATGCTTGTAATGAATGTTTTTATTTTTTTATTTATGTATGTCTTTTTTCAGTTTTATAGCTGTTTTTTATATTTATATAAATAAATATATTTTACACATTTTGGCTTATTGTCTGTAAATCACAAGTTTTTAAATATATTCTTCGTTTGCATGCTCTTGACACTGACGCTTCGTTGCCTGCACTTGTCTTCAGTATTCTTGAGAAAAAATTGAGGTAAGGCTGCTTTTTTAAATTTTATTTTGTTTGTCTTCTTTTTACAATTTTTATGAATTTAATTTTTATTTTGCTAATATATTGTTAACATCAATTCTTAAGTTACTTTGAAATAAATTTTCAAAGGCTTAAATTATCCTTCAGTTTCAGAATTATACAAAAATTAATCGGCAGCTACATGTATTTTAAAAATAAACTTTGTTTCATTTATTGTATTAAATTCTTAATTTTATTTAGTACCTTATTTAACAATTTGATATTAATTAGTTTTTCAATGTTATTTAATTAAAAAAAAAATTATCATGGGAAAAATATCACATTTAAAAATATCAATTTCAATTTTGTTCATTGTTCAAAATTGGGATTTGGATTGGATTTCTTGTTCATTGTTCAAAATTATTGCTTAAACCACAATTCCACATTATGTTTTATATCAGTCAAGGAAATAAGCTAATATTACAATTTAAAATTACTGGATTTTTTTTTCAACTATACCTATTGCTTCAACAATATCTGACCATAAAATTGTCTTGATGGTAATGTTTACAGTATGTTTAACCAATGTTAATAAAATGTTTAATATTTTTTTATAATTTTAATTCGTTCACAAAAAACAAAACAGGAAAATAATATTTACTAAGCCAAGAAAACTAATAGAACAATGTCATCTTCCAGACAAGAAGCTCTGCTCTCTGACGAACAAGCCCAAGAAATAGTGCACCTGCTATCTCCTCAGGCCGACACTCAAACCCCCGAACAGTATCCTATTATCTCAGGCCCCATCACTCCACCTGCACAAGATCAGCCACCACATGATCAACTTCCCGTGTCCTATGCCGTTGATAGTGCAGCTTCGCTCAATGACAGTTATCAATCTATGCTATCTTACGAAAGGTAAAGATATCTCACATAATTAGTAAAATAAGCTGTGGTTAAATTAGATATAAGAAAACTAAGACGAAGATTTTGGCAGAAGTGCATAGATTAATCTAATCAGAAATTGAATTAATTATGTGTAGTAGAAATTATTTATTTAGTGAGAATAGATTTTGACAGATTTTTTTCCTTTTAGAGGGCTAAACAATATTTTTATTTGTTTTACAGTTTTTCTTCCTTCATAGTATTGAGTAACTATTCCTAAAGTAATTTTTCAAAATTCATAAAATAGCAAAAGTTATAAAAGTTTGAACACCTTAGCACTGGTGATTGGTGATGTGAAAGAGTAGAAAAAATGGATATTGCAGATTGGTGTAATGGACATCCAGAAGCATACTTCGAGATATGGCAATTTGATGTACATTGTTCCGACTGATAACAAATAAAATTTTGAAGTCCGTTCTCACTTTACCATTAATTGTTTCAACTTATGTCACCGCATTATTACAGGGAATAAAGATGCTCAATATGAAGACATGAGTTGCGGGAATCAATCAAAGACAGTGATACTGCAGATATTTGTTGTACATATATCTGCAGTGGTTCACATGGAGGGTGTATTCGTTACGTTTTGTGCTATGGTTGTTTACAAATTATTATGTTGCTAGGTTCACTTTAAGATTAAATTGATTTTGACTAATAGATCGTTATTATGAGAGGTAACACTGAAAAGTTTTTAAAATATCAAAAGTGAAGTCAACTAGCAAGTTTGAAATTTATTTATTGGTTTTCAAAATACTCTCCATAGCATGCTATGCATCATCTCGGTGGAAACTTTGGGAGAAGTAATTAGCCAAACCATTCTTGGTCTTTTCGAAGGCAGTGACTGGTTTCTTAACGTCAGGGAATAATATTTCTTGCAGTTTATCTCATATTTATGGGAATAAATGGAAATAGCATGGTGCAATGTCGGGGCTCTATGGCTGATGACCTATAATTTTTATCAGATACATAGTCAATTATTTGGTATTTGTCGGCTAAGTGTTTAGAGGTGTTGTTGTGGTAAAGGAGGATTCTACTGCTTAGGAATTGCTCTCAAACTTTATCCACAACAGGCAAACAATTGCTGGTATACTAGTTTACAGTAACTCCTCTTTTATTTTCCAGAACAATCATTGCATGATAAACCCATCGGTCTGAAGAACAAGGTGACCATTTTTTCCAATACTTGTCCTTCCTTCGCCTTTCTGGGCTACTACTTACTCTTCAGAAGCAAACATCCACTATTATATGTACTATGGCATTTACTTTCCATTTCCTAACAGCACATTCAACTTACGTCACCTATGAAAGTTTAAACACCTCATCAAAGATGATTGCAGCAGATGTTGTTGATTATAGTATTTGAATGGCATCTGTCTAATTGGCACCTAGCATAAAGATTTCTGACGCCTAAATATTTATGCATAATTTTCTCTACCTGACAATGCTTAAATTTTCCTGAATCTGCTGATAAGTTACTCTCTGTTAGTCTGTACTTTGCGTCGCACAGCATTGATATTTTTTTAATGACCATTATTGTAAATAGCCAGTTATAAGAACTTTCAGTACTGCCCTCGTACCATTATGCTATTTGAAATGTGTCAGAAAAAATATGTGCCCGCATTTGTTTGTAGAAAATGATGTCCAGCCAAGTAGAAGTGTAAAACCTTAGCTAACAATTTACCTTGAGGAGTTACTAGAATCATTTTCATGAGTTGACTAATGGAGGTCTCGTAAAATATTATAAATAGAACACCTATAATCAAATAAGTACACATCATCAATGTCAGCTATGAAAATAATTCACTCTAAATTTCTGAATTATTTCAGTCTAAAGTAGCTATATCAAGTCTAAAATAAAGAATGTAATAATTTTCATAAAAATGTGTATTAAATCAGACCTTAACATATTCATTTTATTACATTTAAGTAGAGTTTAAATAAAGGTTATTCTTCTTCATGTACTGAAGAAGAATAACCTTTATTTCTGTTGGAAAATATTTTTAGAATCTAATTGCAATATTATGTGTAAAAATGTATTAATAGATTTACACTATTTATAAAATTACACTGTTTCAATTTATGGTACATTTACGTGGAACAATACCCACCATCATGGGTTGTCACTACATGGGTATATTTTTCAAAACATAAATAAATCATGTTCTTATACCAAAGTATTATTATACTATACTACATATAAATTATAGCATAGCTTCCCTTTAGCGGCCATTTTGCCATACTTATACTTCAAGACTCTTACCCAGCTGTCATATGTAGTTCTGAGAAATTGTTGGAATGATTAACATCCTCTGCCATTTGTATATTTGACGAAAGTTGCTATCTTTGAAACCAAATTTATAATATCATAAAAAATCAGATTTTATAAATATATAAATATCAGAAATTTTGAACAAAAATTCACTTACATTTCAAATTAAATGTTAAACTTCAATGAACCCGTATTTTCCAATAATTATAGAAATAATTAGATAATTTATTTATAAACCTCAGAAGTTTTATTAATATTAAGAGGAACCAAATGGATTCGAAAATTACTGAAAATTATAAAATTATAACGAAGTTAAAATTATGGAAATTCCATTAATGAAATTGAAATAACATTTCACATATATTTTTGTACTACTTTGTATATACGTATAAAAACATATGCAGATATTTAAATACTACATTTTATTTCTTCAATGTCTTAGGTGACGTTATTAAAAAGTAATTAAAGTTCTTGCTGTTCTAATCTTATGCACCCTAAATACAGTAATATAACTTACTGAAATAATATAACTTCATTCTAAAAAGAATTGACAAAGCCTAATTGTTATCTTAAAACTATAAAACAATGTTTTGTAATTATCTAAATATAATATAATTAATATATTTAATAGTAAAAATGTTTATTGACGCATTTAGCATGTATGTCGATATGTTTTCGACATAAAGAGTTTACTTTATTGACGAATGTGGATACATTATCAACATAGTAAGTCACTTTTGAAAATTAATTTGTAGACAAAAAATAGTAAAAAAAAAAGTAAAACAAAGAAAGTTAATTAAAGAAAAATAAAATTCATTTAACTATAAATATTTTTTCCCGTAATATCACTATGGCGTAGCTCATCAAAAACCCCATGCCGTTGAACGTTTTGATGTAATTATAATACATAAAAATTTTAACAAGCGCAAAAATTGGAATTTTCAAGGCTTCTTTATTCAATAAGTAATCAGTATTATAAACTATATGAGTACAAATTCATTGAATATTTTTAACAGTATTTTTTACACATATATAACAATTCGATGTGTACATTCCAGTGTTCCTTCAGTGGATGAAAGCTATGAGTATATATCACTCGGCAATGATACAGCAAATCTGGCATCGGGTGACCGTAACCTAAACACGATGACAGATACTTCCCTCACATCCTCGGTGGAAGGCATCCTTGACTACCCACCCCGACCTATTAAAGTCGTTGCCGAAGAGAACGGCATTCACTACTTTGAGGATGGACACTTTTGGACTGAAGTATGTTAATTTATGCATATAATATATTACTGTTTATCATAGTTATAAAATAAATGTTATTTTCGCAAATCTTTTTTTTGTTATAGACCTTAATTTTTTTTAATGCATCATTGCTTTATAATGCTTGGGGACACCTGGTCATAAGTAGTAGCTGATATAACCAGTGTGCCTTAATACTCAAACACTCATAACAATTTCATAAGCTAACAGTAACTGGATCAGAAAGAATATAATTTTTTTTACAACACATCAGTATTAGATAATCGGTAAGAACAATAGAAGATATTCGCTAGATTAGGTAAGATAACGTGATTAGAAAAGTATACTTAAAACAAGGTCCTATAGCTCGGTTGCATCAACAGCAAAAAATTTGTTAACAAATTTGTTCTGTGTGGAGTACCAAGGAAAACTTCTGGTCTTTAGAACATAATTTAAAGCTATATGTGTGCAATAAAGGATCGTCAAGTGTAAAAGAATTATTAAGAATGTATATATAAAAGCAACTTTTTAAGCTTATATTTAATATAAGCAACTTTTCTTATTATTTTGTGATACTTCATAAGTTATTAACAACAAATGGGGACTGTGCTAGAAACATAGAAGTCACTTAAAAACGACAGATATAAGATCTTTTGGTTACATGTTTGTCAATATCAGTGCAGTATTTTGTCAACATAAAATGTTAAACATCATTGAATGAAAAGAGGTGATGTTACGAGTGAATATCAGATTTGATTTTTAACAAAATCAAACACTATTGTTTTTATGAATTATTATAATGCTTTTATACAAGACACTTAGGCATTATGAATAATTTTTATTGATTTAATTAGGTACGCTGTGAAGACATTACACGAAAAATAACAGCAATGTAACCAATAGTATATTAATTTATCTCCAGATGGCACTGATAGCATTTTGCACAGTCCCTATAGGTTAGGTATTATTTATGTTTGAGTAAGTTATATATTAAGTTATAAAGTTAAATATTGATTGATCCTTCCATAAAAATATTACAAATGGAATAATATATGATTTAACCATTTTGTTAACAGGTTGCTGGATTACCCCCAATCGATGAGGATCCTGACGATGTAGATTATTACCCCCCAGTATTTGTGAAGAGAAATACTAAAGTTAAATTTAGGTTTGTACAAGACCCTATATGTAAATATTACAAGGAACAATGTCTCTGCTTCATATAATAGAGCCACTTAAAAACCATTTGAAGAAAGATAACTTAACAAGGCTAGATTTATATAACTTAACTAATATTGATAACATAAACCTTATAATTGTAAACAAAAAGTAATAAAAAAGTAGTCGGAATGTAAACTAATGAATTTTTTTATTTAAAAAAGTAATGCAGATAAATATGGTTTTCAAGGAAGCTACTTTTGTATTTGGTAACATTATTAAATATTAATTTATACAAAATATGTGAACTCGTCGAATAAGTGTACAATTAAATGAAATAAAAGAGAACTCTTGAAAAATGTAAATTGTATTGAGTGAATGGATTGTGAAGACAAGACAAAATTAAAGTATAAAATAGTAAATAGAAGGTCTAAGCAAAGTCTGTATTTGCTGGATGAAAGCTAATTGCTAATTTCTCCTTGTGGGTTAACTCTACATTACTTTTTATTGTATTAGCCTCAAGTGAACATAATAGAATAATGGAATGTCTGAACTATTAACTTAATCATTATTCCACATGCCTATGTTTTGAAAGAATATGAAAGCATTACATTTGTAAATATTTAAATAATCCATGTATTATGTATGTTTGTATAACATTACTTATTACAGTTCTGAACCAATGCGGGTGTTCTCTACACACTCCGTTACAGAATATGACAGGCGCAATGAAGATGTGGATCCCGTAGCTGCATCAGCCGAATACGAGCTAGAGAAACGAGTGGAAAAGATGCACGTTTTCCCTGTGCAACTGCTCAAAGGGCCTGATGGACTTGGACTTTCAATTATAGGTTCTTTTATTGATTTTTGAATAAAGTACTTTAGTTATAGTAAATCAAAACTATTGTGGTAAAACGATTGATTCCAATGGAAAATGGTTTTGTACCGGATATCTTATTGTCAGAAATTCCACAATTGACTAAACGGTACATGAGTTAGAGTTTAAGGTTAATTTGTATCTAAACAACTATTACCTATTTTGATGTTCTACTTTATTTGACCATACTTGTAACCTTTTCCGAAACGTGCATTTACGTTCACAACACAGTTATTACTATCTATTTTGTGAAAATTTTTTTTAATAAAACTAATATACTCACTTGGGTAACATACAATCAATCAAACTATGCATAATCTTGTTGTATAAAAAAGTGTGGCAATTTGATTTTCTTCCAAATTTCCTATCCTCTCCAATATTCTCCAGATCATGTGTACTGAGGAATAAAGTACTAATTATCTGGCGCTTGGGCTTCACTACTATTCTCACCATTCGCTACCATTCTCTGCCTTGTGTAAGAAAACGAACAAGATTTTCCTCAACCTCCACACACTATGGTTATCCAATTGCTTCTTCATCAGTGCTATGACAATAACTGCAATTAATCGTGTCTACTTTTTGTTTAGGTTCAAAAGTTTTGTTTCTAGCTTATTTGAAAGTAGCTTGAGTAGTTGTTTACTATGTACGAAGCGTGTTCTTAAAATAAGTACCGTTTTTAAATAACGCCGCCACACCACTGCGGTTGGAGTTTAGCGCATACGCATTGTGTACCTACGTCTGTTGGGAAGCCATAGACATTATTTTGGAGCCATTCGACTGTGTTTATTCTTGTTTGTGTGTTATTAAAATGGCGTCACCGATCGAGAATCCCGCCGACTGTGAAGTACATGCTGTTATTCTTAGTGCTAATCACTTGAAAATAGCTGAAATTCATCGCAAAATCAGTGACGTTTATGGTGAAAACATTATTAATTAGGGCCTTTAGAGATGGCTGCACAAACATTCACGATGAGAAACAAAGTGGAGGAACTTCAGACATTACCGACGATTTGACTCAAAAAGTGAAAGAAGACAGATGATTCACAATTTCATCTTTATCCAAAGAGTTTCCTGCAGTCTCAAGAAGTGTTCTCTATGAAATTGTGACTGAATTATTAAATTATCGGAAGTTGTGTTCGCGCTGGGTGAATATTAGTGAGAATTATGTGGAAAAGTAGAATAAAACTGTGGGCTTTCACTTGAATAAAATTTTTTTCAGAAATGTCTGCTTGTTTTGTTTTTATTACAAAATGGTACTTACTTTAAAAACAGGCCTCGTATATTATAAATAATTTACCTAAACTGCAGATCATTTTAGCAACATTATGTATTTTTTCCATTAAATACATAGTATATAAATGATTGTATGCATAGTCTTAGTACTCCATGAAGAAAATTAGTCTCATAACTTTTTCTCTACAAAAACACTTCATTAAAATTAACTTTCAATTAATGTCTTAGAAAGCTAACGCTTCTGATGTCGTAGATCCAGTGGATCCTAGTCAGTTCAAAGACAAATCGTCTGTCTCCCTGCATGTGCCTTGCCAATTTTTAGACAGTCATTCTAAGTATTTGTTAGGAAATTTTTTTTTAAACTAAAGATACTTAGTCAAATTCATACAAAAACATAAATTTATGAATTGTCAGTCTTCAGTCATGTTGTAATGTGTTCCATATACACTTGAAACATTGTTTGGAGAGTAATTGCACGTACAGACATTTTTGTTTACTGAGATCTGTTTATTTTGTACCAGGAATGGGTGTGGGTGCAGATGCTGGCCTAGAGAAGCTTGGAATCTTTGTGAAGACAATTACAGATAGTGGAGCGGCTTCACGAGATGGCAGAATACAGGTCAACGATCAGATCATTGAAGTAGATGGAAAGAGTCTCGTAAGTAATCTCCCATATTGCTAAAATTACCAACGAAGCTATGGATGTAATTCTTTAAGTTCAACAATATACTCTCTGTCATTACACTGACCACTTTTTAAGTAGATTTTCACCTTTCATTTGAGATTTACAGAGTCAAAATTAGTATGACTGATGTTAAAAATTACCAAGAAATTTGACTCCGATAAGTGTCGTATAAGCACCATAACATCATACCATAATACAAGAGAGATGAATTGTAAAAGAAAATTTAAAGAGCCTATTTTGAAGAGATTTGTGCAAAAAGTATATCCTTGTCTGGCTCAGGTTTTAATTTTAATTTTAGGTTTTAATTCTATAATACTTTAATAAGTTTTATAAAACTTATTAACGTATTTAAACAATTTTTTTTAAGAGAGGAGTTTATGTAATAAATACACCATACAACCTGATGTGAAAAACGGAGAAAAAAATATTTAATCAGTGTTTTCAATTATTATAAATGGCACTTCCTTCGAAATCTCATATTTGAAGTTTTTGTTAATTAAGACAATATGACTAACAAAAAAGTTATTGACGTACACTGCGAGGTAAGAACAATCTTCTACCTTATTTTAATATAATATTTTAATTAAAATAATAAGCTATATTGTGCTTAGAATAACGGAACAAATTTACAACAGGTTGGTGTAACACAAGCATATGCAGCATCAGTGTTGCGCAATACATCAGGGCCAGTCAACTTCTTGATTGGGCGTGAGCGTGATCCTGAAAACAGTGAGGTGGCGCAGCTCATCCGACAAAGTCTAGCTGCTGATAAAGAGCGAGAAGAACGGTATATTATGACTTTATTTTCATCCTTGAGAATTTCAGTCCGATTTACACATTTTGCACTTTGTGTAATTCTTATTGTTCCTTATGGTTTTGTATATTATCCATATTATTATTAAACAACGTGAAAGCATAGCCTGTAAAAAAATTTTGCGACTGTTTTTACCAAACTTAAGAGTCAGTATTAAACTCCTTACAGTATGTTTCATAACGCGATCATTATGCTCGGAAAGCACACTATATCGTTTCACATAGAGACGGGTCGTTGCGATCGTGATCAAAACGTCATTGTTCACAACCGTTTCAAGCCCATGCGGACCCACGTATAGACATGGGTCATTGCATTCGTTCATCTGTTAGTTTGACTTTGACACATTGATATATGTAGTTTACGTAAGTAAATTTATATCATCTTTGAAGATTCAACATGAAGACGGAGAGAATCACTTCATGCAGTTCTGAGAAATACCGAAACAGAGACTGAGCTTCTTCTCTTGTAACCTTTACTTCTATTAGAAGTAAAGGTTACAAGAGAAGAAGCAAAACATGCAAACAATCATCTAATTTTTACAGAAATTAAATTACACTTTTATAATAATAAAAAAATGCAATGTAATAATCTCTTTATTTATTTTAAATATCTGGCATTTCCTAATAGTTACGAATACACATTGTTCATAGCCTGTTTCACTTGGATTGACAGTTGCAACACTGATAAGCTAGTGGAATAGAAATGATCATGATTGTGAGCATGAGCGTTGCAGGCGGCTAGTGGAACGTAGCCTTAGTCAACAAACTGTCTATTTTTTTCTTCAACATTTTTATTCTTGAATCATTTTTTATTCTCTTATTCTTGATCTTTTAGTTCCTTTTATGTAAAAATTTCATCCGATTCATCAATACTTGATTCACTGAGGGCAATATTCCCATATGCATAAAGTAAAAAATGTTTGTCATTTATTAATTAATTAATCGATTGTCTACATCAAAAGTGCATCCAACTTCTTTTATACATAAAATACTGACTTTCACTAACCAGCGCAATTCGTGAGCGCCAGCGCCGACAAGCCATGCAGCAATTGGACGAAGCCACATCCAATGAGGCACCACTCCCACCAAGCACTGCACCTCAAGCCCCCTGTGCTGCGAGACCAACCGAGCCCACAAGTCGTGCCACAACGGGATCTGATGAGATGACTGAGGTCGAGTCACTGAGAGCACTTTTGCAGGAGGTGGGTTTGGCTTGTTGCAGAAAAATGTTTAATTATAAAAATTTTTTATTTATGTTAAGATTATTATGATGCAATGAATTTATAGAAATTTTGCATGTTATGCTTTGTCAGTTGCCCTGTAAAGGGATGACTGTGTTGCCTTTGACAAATTGTTAACAAACACAGAGGTTTGAAGCTGTGAATGTTATTAACAATTTGTTACCAACCACCGCTTAAGGCTCCAACCCTCTTCATTACTAATTGACATGTCCTCGTATGTATTTGGAAAACGTGCAACAAAAGATATTTAATCCTACCAATATAAATAAGAAATTGAGTTTGTTTGTTTATATGTTCTGCTTTCATGCTTCAACTACTCAGTCAATCTCCATGAAATGTGACATACATATAGCATGTGTCATGGAGATAAACATTGAATAAAAAAATTATCCAAAAATATAATTACAAAAATTCATTCTGTTGTAGATATGAGTGGATATAAGTAAGAGCATGGACACAAGTATATAATAGCTCATTATGGCAACATTTCAGTCTATGATTACCTGCTGCACCGCAAAGGCTTTTTTCTTTTCACTCCATTTTTTCTATTCTGTGCATTTCAAAGTACTTAGATATTACCGATGCTAAGATGAAATTTTTTAATAGAACCTTTTTTTTCAGTTTTTCACATGAGTGAAGACTGTGTTAAAACTGGTAGTAAAATAAAAATAAAATAATATATTGAAAGTGTTCGACATGCGATAATGTGATATAAATGATTTCCATCATATAAGGTCTTATTACAAGTAAATCAGCTGCGTACATAGAGAGTGATTAATACAAAATGAATATTTAAAAGCTTATTCATAAACATGTTCAGGAGATGGTATTTTAAAATACATAAATATCCATTAAAATGAGCAAGCACAGCGGAAACAAAATTAGCATATGTATGAGGTTTTATCGTAATCGCTACGATGGCTGTGAGAAGTAAACAAAAAACTAAGGTTCTTGAATTTTCTTAACAACGATTTATGGACACCTTTTCAATAACTTTTCTTTATTTTTTATTTATCATGTTTTGATGAAGTAAATGAAATTACTAATTTATGCTGGATATTTTAATTATAGAGGAAATATTTGTTTGCTATCTAAATCTAAATTACTTGTTTATTCTTTTAAATCAATAAAGGCCTTTCTTAAAAAACAGAATTAAAATGATAAATCTACAATTTTTTTATTTCCCCAAACTTTTTTTAATAGTCATCTCTCAATTTTATTGAAATTTCTATATTATTACTGCTAACATATATTGAAACTAATAATATCTTGAAACAAATGCAGTTATCTAGTTTCTACATAAAATAACTAAGTACACATACTGAAAAAATATTAAAATATTTAATAGATTTTACATAAAAAAAATTGTGTGAATGTTATCTATATTGGTTTTTTTCATGTTTTGTAAGAGGCATGGTCAGATATAATTCCCTTCAACTTCGGCGGGAATTGCTTTGATCAGGGTTTTTTAAACTATAAAATAATTATTTTAGTACAGTCTCGGGTTTGGTGACGCTGAATGCTCCTAAGTGAGAGTAGTGAGACTGTTAAGTGAGAGGAAGAAGTCATAATTTATTTCATCTTCCTGGAGAATACACGTACATGTACAGTGCTCATCAGTTTTTCACGTGCTTACATTCATCAACTTGATATAGCAAGGGTTATCTTGATACTTTTTCTGCTCCATTGGCCGCTTTAGGAATGTGGTTATGGTGTCATTTGATAATTCAAGTTTGATAGTTAGTTTTATGTTTAATTTGAATTAGTGTGTGTTTTTAATATTTTATTAATTATTATTTGTTATTATGTGTATTGTAAACTACTGTACTTTTTGCCCTTGCACATACTTGTTAGAGATAATAATTCTTTTTGATAAATAATTAAATAATCATCAGCTAATGCAACTGGAGAGTGCGGGTGCGGAGAACGAGGAATTAGCGGAGCGTCTGCGTCGATCGGGTATCAGACGTCCACCACCTGCACCTCAACCCGACTCTCCTTCACCGGCAGCTCTCGCTGAGGCTACCGCTCGTGTGGAGGCTGCAGAGACACAACTAAAGCACTATGCTGAGATGCTAGAACAAAGTCAACAGCATTACGAACAACTGGAGAATAAATATCAGAAAGTAAGTTGGTTTATTTTAAAATTTTTAATTATTGAAAAATAGATTGAAAGATTAATAAAAGCTTATATTGTTTATCCATTAGCCACTATATCAAAAGATTAGAATTTTTAGTTTAGATTTTTGAATGCCTATAATATAAACTCCTTTTCCGAAAAAACGGGCACTTAAAAGAATAAACCATATCAGAGTTATTTTATTATTATTTGATGCATTTTATATGGCGATATGATGAGAATATTGTTATTTATTATTGAGATATCATTTTTACCTACTTCAGTCATTAAAAATGCGAATAAATAAAAAAAACGATGTAAAGTCCACAGACGAGTGTTTTCATACTGTTTATTTTTGAATATTTTTTATTAATTTAACATAAAATTTGAAAATATAGTAACAAGTATGGCCTCCGTTAGTTAAAATCAATGCGCTTAATCTGCTACTCATGCTTTCAACGTTTTTAATCATTTCCTGATACATTCCTATTCAGCAACGATCACATTTTTAAGGGCCTGAATGTTTTCTGGAGCTGGTTTTACGGCTCTGTCGTTTGCTCGCTCGCGTCGTTTGAGATTATTCCATATGTGTTCTATCGGATTGAGATTGGAACGTCTAGCTGGCCAGTCTAACTGACGAATTCCAGCCTCCTGATATACGCATCAACGTCTCTAGAGCGGTGGGCGTGAGCATTGTCGTCCATAAATATTGACTCGCCTCCAACTACTGTTAATGCGGTGTGGGCATGAGGAATAAGAACCTCTGTTATGTACCTTTGCGCATTAAGTGTGCCATTTTCAATAAAAACTAACTCGGTACGGTGAGTTAATACCAACCCAAAACATTACGGAGCCTCAACCGTAAGGGGTTATTTCCTCAAAGCACACTTCTGCAAAGCGTTCTCCAGGTCTTCGTAAGACGAAAAATTTTGAGCGAATCTCAGTCTGACAATTCTATGTTCACGGAGCAATGTAGGGCCCCGAGCTGGGTGATAGCTACGTATATTGACGGCCTGAAGTCTCCTTCTGACTGTCCATAGGCTTACTCGTGTACCTCTAACGTCCTCGTGGTTCTGTTTGAGATCCACGTAGGTACCTTGACGATTTCGTAGCGCTCGACTGACTATGAAGCGGTCGTCTTGTGGCTCAGTGCACCGTTTTCTTCCAAAACCGGGCCTTCTATGGAGCCCGTTTCTTGGTATCGTTGCCAGGTCCTTTGGACTGTAGAACGGCTCACATTATACTGCTGAGACACATAACATTGACTACAGCCTTCTTCAAGTAGCGCAATAATTTTACTAGCTCTTATCGTTTTTTCAATCATACTGAGAACAGCAAACAGAAGTGAACTAATGCAGCAAACAGCAGAAAGGTAATTAAAATTTATACGTTAAAATAAAAAACGTAAGAAATGAAAAAGAACTTAATAAGAGTTGGATTTCATTTACCGCCAAAAAATATGTTTTTGCCAGTGAAAGGTAATTTTCATTCAAAAAGAATAAATTTCAAATTTAAAACTTTCGTTTTTATGTGCCAGAATACACTATACCTGCCAGTAACAATTAACATTAATACAACCTCTTAATAAATAATATTTTGTTAATAATATCCCCTTGGTTTTGCTGCAATCGAGTAACGATAATAAGCCAACAAAAGGAGGAACAAAATAATTAGATTTTTAGTTTAATAAGAGAAAGAAAATTCCTCAAAACTTGAAGTCCCTCATTGTTTTATACATACATGACTGCATAAGACCTTAAAAATATATTTAAAATGATGGATTTTCTTTTTGTGGCTTTACTCGACTCGTGATAATCGACAAATTATTATGGAAATTACAATCTTGTTTTTCTGTGTTTACGTTTATGTTATAATTAGAGTTTTCTTTATTATAATTGGAATTTATTAATATTATATGTATTCTTAAAATATTGTTTACATAAAATTACATTATAATTTGAATACATTTAATCCAATTATCAGAGTTTCACAATTTCTATTATAAGTTTTATAAAACTTAAGGCCCCGTCACCGGTTTGCCAGTTTTAGAAATTCATTGTCAGTATTACAGTAAAAAAAACCTAAAAAAAACACAAAAAATTCACAATTTCTATTATACAATAATACTAAGCAGATTTTAACTTGTTTATATATTTTAATGTTTTACATACAAACTTGTTCTCAAACATTTTCTAGCATAAAATATTTGCCAAAAATTATTGATACTGTGTTGAAATAATTATCACTGTGTTGTAATTTGGTTAACGTAATGTTTGTTTTTATAACTGTCTTATAACTGTTTTTATAACTGTGTTTTTATAACTTTTTATAACTGACAATATCATATTCACGTTGCAATTTTGCTAATATTATCAGGACTACAGAATGGACACTATGCATACCAACTCATGTAAAAAAAGCATCGCAATTTATCATAGTAACTCACCTTATTGAGATGTTGTCAAAGTGACTCCCTTCTCCCCTCATCTTATCCCCTTGGCCAAAAGGCCTTGTGTAATTAATATTAAAGCCTATAGATGGTGTAATCTTTTAGTCTCTATTGCTCATAAACGGCGCTATCAAAGGAAAAGCAATTTTTATTTTTATGAATTTATTTAATAAAACCATTTATAACAAAAATATTTCATAAAAGACAAATGTTAAAATAACATTACTATTCAATTTAAAATATGAAAATAGCATTACTATAAAAATACAATTCAAGAAAATTTAAATAAATTCAGAAATGCAGTTGTGTAGCATCAGGGTTCTACAAATACCTCTCTGGCCTCAATAGGTGGTAATTGCATATACGAGTGTGGGCAGCACATACATCTAAATATAAACAAAAAATACACAAATATACATATAATTATAGATATATTGTGTAATCTATTAATGGATAACACATATTTTCAAACATTTGTTAATACCTCACACTTGGCCAATAACACATGGTGATGTGATGTGTGTTCTTGAAAAATAAAAAAAGAGAGGAAGTGACTGTATAAGAGATTCAGAATACAATTTAGTGAAAAACATAACACATTAACATTAAATATACATAATGGCATACCCACTATTTTCTTTGGCAGGGCCTTTGAGGGGTTAGTACGGCCGAAAAGCCGAATTTATTCATAATCATCTTATAAAATTTACATAATATTTAAAAAAGTCACATATCATATGAAACATTTGCTTTAATTGTGCGTTCACATCAATATGAACTTCTAAAAATTTTTCATCAGTCTTTAAACTTTACTTGAATTATTTTGGACATATTTATTTCTAGAGAGGCCATACCTGATGTTGCCCCACCCTGGCTATGCCAGTGCGTACAAAATAAAATCTCTACATCTAAATTGATAATTATTTTATTTCATCTATTCTAGTATCAAGTACAATGAGTACAGGACATATTTTATTGTACTGTCAACTTCATCACACAGGGCTATATCTATTATAAGATTATTAAAAATGATGTTCAAATTGATGAGATATTTACATGATGAATATAAATGTAATTAAATTATAATTTTTTTATTTTATTCTATGGTTGTAACAACTTAAAGGATATTAATTAACAACCTTATCGAAATAATGTTAGTTGGTAACTGTATCAATAATTGAGAATGAGATTACTCATATAGAGAATCCTAAGAGTTCCCTTTTATTTATATGACTCTGAGGCTGCTTGAATGTGGGCCTTCATTTATAAAGCAGAGTTTGAGGAATCTGGAAATTAAAAATTTACATTTCAGGTGATTTAAATTAACAGTTTTGGAGATAAATAGCACGATACATTAAGATGTAAAAAGAGTATTTTTGAAAGGAGGTTTTATTTTCTTTTCTGAACGATCCACTTTCTTTAAGTTTGTTTTAATTTCTGAGGGTCTAGTGAATCTTCATTTTGATATAATGTTTAGTAAAAAAATTGAATAAACTTCTCTATTAGATACATGCAATCCAGAATTACCTCGTTTAAAATAATGATTAAGCTTTCTTTTAAATGATCAATTTAAAACATCAATGATCAATTTAAAAGTTTTTTTATAATGTGAAATATATGATCTTTAATAAAAAATGAACCTCCCTTATCAATTACTACACATTTTAAAAAATGTAAATGTATTCTTATCAGTCTATTGAATTCTTCCATTAATCAATAATCAACTTCTTACAGTTACTGCAATTGTGAATCCAATCAAAGGAAGTCATTGTCACATAACCTCATAAAAACAGCATTACCTTCAATAACAATCTACACAGTATACCCTTCACAAACAAATTAAATGGGGGTAATTTTAGATATCGCTTATAATTTTAAGCAAATACCGGACAATTGAAAAATGTTTTTTGAGAATATGTTACATAAACCTTTAATAAAGTTACTTTATCAATACATGGAATATTATTTTTATAGTCATCATATAAGATTTAATAACTAATACATGATAGAATTACTTTCCAATTCATAAGAATGTTTCCCAATGTTACAATACACCCTCTTTGAGTTTTGGTTAAAGTAAAGAATTTACACTGATATTTGAAATGTGGTCTTGGAGTATTATATAATAAGTAATAATGGATAATACTTAACAAGTTTCGTTGCGAGGGAAGGAGAAAAACAACTATTTGGCGTTCTAGTTATGCTCGAAATACATCTGTGAACAATACACGCCTTTTTGAATTACAAAGTACAAAAGTGACAAATGACAAACAATTTTAATATTACAACACAATGGCTACAAAACCCTTTTTATTTAATTAACATACAAGACTTGGAATATTAAATATCTTAAATATAATAATAAGTCTGTGCACGGTAAAGCTTTCCTTTGAGAGTTCTTTCAAAACAGGCTCAGTGTTGTATGTTTTACATCTGAATTCTGTAGAGTCTTTGTCCATCGTGACATGTAGCTTTCGCCAGAGGTCGCTGTGTATATTTAATATTCATCTCTATCTTCTTACCGAGATGCTGTCATTAATATGAGTACCCATCTGACCATTTCCTAATTAAGACAAAATGCTATTTCTTTGTTTGTATGTTTGTTTTTTTAGAGACATCACATACGGACTCCTAATCCAGTTAACATACAACTTTTGTCATATGATAGCTTATAGTTTCTAGATTTCCACAGGCTATTTAGTATATACATATATTTGGCACATAGTCATAGAAATTATGACAGCATAGTCATAGAAAAAAATCACTCTCTATGTGCTATACATTAACACTGAATTTGCGGGTATTATAGGTATTATAAATTTGTATTATTCTGCATTTTTCAAATATCTGGTGAGCAAGAATATTGAATACAATTCATGTGGTTGTCAAATATGTGATAGGGCCAATCAGGATATCTTCAAAAAAATACTTAATTTTCTCATCTCAAATTAATAGTCACAGCTGTTCTCAACAGCAAATATTCAACTTTAACTATGTTATGTGAACCAATATGATAAAAAGTATCTTAATACGCAATAATTTTGTAAAGATGGTTTTAGTAAATAAAAATAATTATCTGTGTTAGTAATTTTTAAATTTTTCTTAACACAATGTATTAAATCTTTCATATCATTAGAATTACAACTCCCGTATACTTTACATCTATATTTCAAAAGTCATCATTTACACTTAGGTATTTTTTAATAATAATTGTCTAATATATTTATTTCATTGGAAAAATTGGTATGCACAAAAATTTGTAAATAATTGACTTAGACTTGCTACTAAACTATAGCAGAAATTAAGCAAGAAGGAACTTAAAATGGAATTTGATTTAATTACTACTTCCCATTTTGTTTGTTTAGGTTAAATATATTACACTCTGGACTTTCGTTGGTTAATGTTTTTTAAGTTTCAAAAATTAATACATAATTAAATATAAAATCATAAAAACCTGTAGTCTAAAAATTGTAAATACGTAGTTCGCGTGAAAACTTAAAATCATGTTTTATAGATTACAAATACTATTATAAGTCTAGTGATAATTTTTTTTTTGAAGAATTAGACAAGTCTTTTTAGACAATATGAAAAACCACTTAAAAAAGAAACAATTGTGATTATGAATGAATGTTACAAGATGCAAAGCTGCCAAGATATATTTTGACTATCCAGAAATTAATTTAAGTTGGTTGAAAGAAAAAATAAAAACTGATTATTCTTCGATCATATATATCCACACGATATATGTGGATACCGCATCCTGAAATATTAAAAATACTAAATGGCCCGTGCGGATAATTCGCAAGTTATCGAATGTTAGTTAAAAAGAATGTCAATAGATGGTGCTGTTTTAAATAATTACTACCAGGTATGTTAGTTAAACAGATTGCCAATAGATGACGTTTAAACACCTTTGAGAAATAATATATAGAGAATTAAAATATTAATTTTGAATTGTTTGTCCATTTTTCGTCAATTTCGTCAATAACATAAGCTTTAAAATGATGTTTAAATCATTAATTTTGATGAAGAATTAACCCCTGAAAAAAAAAACCTTTGAGAAAAAATATATATGATATATCTATTGTAGCAGTCTTATATGGTATTGAAAAGAAGAAAAATGTATTACTTTTCAACCATGTATATATCCACCAAGGATATACAAGGATACTAAAAACATATATCTACTGTAATAGTTTAATATGGCACTGATATGAGCAGATTGTATTATATGACTTAACAGGGCAGCTTATCAAAAGTAAATTACGAACATGATTACAACTAATTTTTGAACACAAGATATGGTATGAAGAAATCATCATTGAAATACTCTACTAAATCTAATTATCCATCGATTCAGTGATATGAAATTGCATCCGTTTTATACTAAATAAACAGAGAAAAACATTAAAGCACAATGTAGTATATAAAATTAGGAATGATGAAAAAAAAACTGTGACAACAGTTTAAATAATTTACTTAGAGTCTACTGAAGCTAGAGCAAAAATGAGAATAAATTTAAAATTTATTTTCATTTAGTCATTACTTTCAATTTCGGTTTAATATATTAATAATATATAAATATCTTAACTTTTATTGATGAACGGATAGGTTTTTACATAAACCATTTGTTAAAAAAAATAATAGGAAATTAAAAATAAAATCCTAAAAGTCCACAATCTACAAATTATGAATTGTTAAAATTCACTAGGAAACATACAATTCTTTCCATAATATCAAAAATAATAATCAAAGCAAATTATAGATCAAACTTAATGTCATGTGTGTTTTATAGACTATATAAATGTACCTTTAATTGTAATTTTATTATATAAGTCTTTTGGTAGAAAAAAATGTAAAAAAATGTTACATACCATAAACAATACAATGACCAAGAATGTTGGTTCTTAGTAAAAAGAATCGCATATAATGTATAAATTATGAAAGTCTGAGTAACATCAGAGCGTCCACTTCAAATCTCCTTACGCGAGTGTTAGCACTCGACTGTCTAGTTATGGGTCACGGTGACCGTCTTATATCAATTTTGTTGGATGTCTTCATACTTTTTTATACGAGAGTTTAGTGCGTAATTTTAGGTGTTTATGAATAAAATATAAAAGGATCGAAATTTGACAACCCAACTTAAAAATTAACAATATTCTTGATTATTGAATACAATTTTTTATTATAAATTAACATATTTGAGATTAGTCATCCCAAAATATGCCTGTTTCATTTTCTTCTTTGAATTGATTCTTCTCAAATGTGATGGCTCATAACTATAGTAATAGATATTTTTTCTTAAAATCCTGCCCCAACTTTAAAAATAATAACTGTATCTTTTTAATGATCTATGATTTATGGACATGTGTTGCATATCTCTGTAGATTTACCATCTCTAATTACTCCTGTGGTTTGCATGGTGGCCCTTTAAATGTTTTGACTGCAGATTTCAGTTAATATGCAGCAAATTAAATAAAAACATGTTTTTAATGTTTCTTCTCACCATACATGGAAAGTGGGACTGACAATTCTTTTTCGTGTTCACTAGAGTGACATAATTTTGTACCATCGTTTACAAAATAATATGCTTTCAAGTGATTTCTAATACGTTTATTTAATTTTTAAACCAATGCAAAAAACATTGCAAGTAATACTTCAATAAGTTTGCTAGTCAATAAGTTTGTCTTAGATGGTTGAAGTTTAGTTTTAATTACATATGGAATCTGTCATTTCTATGTCCCGATAAAATTGTCCAGTTTTTTTAATTACTTTCATCAGTAATGTAATCTCTAGCAATTATGCATATTATATTTCTTGTACTAAAATTACTTCGTAAAAAGAATATTTAATTCTCAATAGAATATAATAATTAATCATTGAGTTAGAATTCAAATTTCTTAAATATGTCGTACAAAAGTTATAGTTAACATAATATAGTCAATAGTGATCGAAAATAGTAATGTACAGTAATTATTGTGTAATTTTCCAGTGTAAGAAGGCCCTGAAGGCATATCGTGTACGAGAAGCAGAATGCGTGCGGCGTGAGGCTTACTACCAACAAACATTGCGTGATAAATTCAACGAGTACAGCGCAATCACCAGCACACAACGTGACCGCATCACACGACTAGAGCTACTCTTGTTGGTATGTTAATATTCTAAATAAAATGCTTAATAACACGGCTTAAACAGGCTTTTAAAAATAATTACTATTCTTTTATAAAAAAACTCATTGGAATAAATGTTTAAATGGGATATAGTAAATATTTCCATTAAATTTCTAATATATAAAATTCACAAGTGATAATCAGCTATTAAGTGTTGAGGATAGTCTTATTGTTCAACATATTATTTTAAGAATGAATGAATTTTTTTGCCAGTTGCTTTAATATGTTGTTAACAACATTCTTATTAAAAAAAAATTTTACAACTACATCTTGCTTTAGAATGTAGAATTGTAGCTAATGAAATATTATATAATCTATAATGTACTTGCCGCAAATAACTTTACATAAAATTCTTGTTGAGCACATCATTAGCAAAATTTAAACAGTCTTAATGTCCAATAATGCAGTTTTTTACTGGCAATTTCCTTAGCAACCTCTCCTAGTTCCGTAGTATATAATTTACATCAAGTGTTGACTCAAGATTCATTGTAGTAGAAACTTATTTGTTAGTGGGTTGATGCTTAATATTAGTTAGCGATACGACCTAACATTGCTCGGAAACCACTCAACAGCTTGATTTAAAATTTTGACACAATAATTCTTTTTAAATTATACATTCGAAAAAAATTGTTTTCATATTAAAAAATTGCCTCCTGAATCAATTACTTATGCATATGTTGCTTTTTGGTTTAGGTTTTCTCACTAACCATTAATCTTAGACAGCTTCATAAATTTGTTGCTCAGTTTTTCTTAATAATCACTTACACATAATGATATTACTAAGTTATATTAATTGGAAACTAATATAATTAATTGGATGTTTGAAAGTAAAACATTCCAAAAATCACCAAAAAAGGGAAATATACAAAACAATTTATTAAAGTGGTATAATAAATCGTTTAATATATACAATTGGCAACTAATAAACCTGCCCCTTTTTTCGTGATTTCTGGAATGTTTTACTTTCAAACATCTCTGGTTCATTTGGCAACTGAGTTTTGGTGAGTAAAGAACTAATAAAATATGAAAATTTCACGAAGAGAACTCTGAGAGCTTTTGTTTTAGAAATTTCTTTTAGGGCAAAAGACTAGTGAAGCAACATACAATATATGCGGAACAATGGATAATGGTATAATCTTCTATGATAAAGCTAAAGTCCAAAGTTTTAAAAAAAAATTTTATCTCATCCAAGACGATCTCTTACATCATATTTAGAAAAATCCTTCTTAAAACAGATTAAATTTGCATTATCTAGTGTAATTACCCTCATGCTCCCATATTGCAAAAGAAAAACAACTTCATGCTTCGGGGAAGAAGTAGAAATGTTCTATTTCATTACCACATGATTAAATACACCCTTAATTTTGGAAGAGGTTCGATATGGGCATGTAGGTACTGATTTCCCTTCATACCAAAGATTGGTTGAAGAATCTTATTGTCTGTACTTCCTTACCCAACCTACTCTCCGTACCTTTCACCTTCTGGCTATCTGTTTCGCTCAAAAAAATTTTATTTCCAAATCAAATACACTTGAATTTTGATTGCCCATCTTTACCCCCTCTAGTGGAAAAAAATGTACAAAGTTCCTATTGAATCTCCTTTCCATCTTTTAACTATTTAAAAATCATTAAACCAAGTTTCAAGTTTCTATTTGAGCTTTTAAATGTTTTCATTTCATTTGCTGCGTATTAATTGAAATCTGCAACTAAAACATTTATGAAATGATAAATCTCAGAAATATGCAACACATGTCCATAAATTATACAGCATTAGAAAGACACACTCGTTATCTTTAAAGTAAGGTTGGATTTTAGGAAAAAACGTCTAATACTATAGTTTATTTACTTTATGTTTTATTTTATTGAAGATTGATTTCATTAATTACATATAATAAATTAAATAATTTTGTGAACTGAGATAGAAACTTTACTGATCGCCAATCTAATAATATTTATTATAGAGTTCCTAACCTCAAAAGGGAAAAATGAACCCCTTATATTATAAGATCACTCACGTATCTGTCTCTCTATCACAACAGTTTTTTTAGAAACTTGAAATTTGGCTTAATGATAAAGCAGATTGAATTGCATATATTTCAATAGTTCACGTTTCGCTGTCGAAATTGAAATTCACCCAAAAAATTATTAGTTACCTCATTGCCTAATAGTATATTAATACATATGTATTAGTATTTTATAAATATAATGATATTATCTATAGACACTCCCATGAGTTCGTAGATTTTGAGAATGTGACTAAAAACAAATAACCCAATATATGGCCGCGTTCTGCTGAATTATGTCTGATTCTTGCTTATTTCATATTGTCATATAATGAAACATACTTTGTTCATTATTTTTGTTTATGGGCACAATTAAGAAATGAATAAACTTGACGTGATTGTAGAAAATCATTCTGATTATGGAAAACACATATAAAATAACTATGCAAAACCACATATTCCATAAGAAAGTGCGTAGATTTTGGTAACTTCACTAAAGCAAATAGACCACTTGCTAGCAATACCGATGCCAAATTGATTCGTTGGATTAACCTATATATGAACCTATATGAGGTCCTATGCTCTCCTCCATACCCGCGCACATACAGCAGCACTGGAGCCATTAAAGATGTAGGAAAAGAAAAGAAATTTATTTCATTAGTCATGTGGGGTACCAATTAGAAGAGCAAATTATAAGGAATAAAAATCATTCAAGAATATGTAAAATAGATTTAATTATTAAAAATAATCCCGAAGAAAATGTTTACACCCTGATTCCCACCTACCTCCGAAACTATTAATTAAGCTTATTAATTATAGTAAATTTTTGAAAACAAACTTTTCAGAAAGTATAAAGTGTTAAACAGAGAAAACTATATTTAATGATTCCAAAGATTATCCAAAACATAATTACATACATACATATATATATATATATATATATATATATATATATATATATATATATATATATACATACATACATACATACATACATATATATATATATATATATATATATATATATATATATATATATATATATATATATACATACATACATACATACATATATATATATATATATATAGATATATATATATGTGTATACATACTAGGCAATTTTGTACTGCATAATTAGATAAATATTTATCAATTAATTTACATCATTTTTATTATGTTTTGTGTGAGCCGAAAAGTTATTTTGGAAGCCATATATTTTTTGTTTGGAAGTTATATAGTTATAAAAAAAACTTAAATTATCAAACTCATGATATTCATATCTGTATTTGTTTCCAGGAAACACAAAAGAAAGCAGGTCTGCCCGTAATGCTGCCCCACGAGCCCTCAGCCAAACAGCTCACACCCACTCTCTCCAGGAGGCCCCCACCCGAACCCCTCCAAGCTCTAGGTGTGTCACCGACTCCCAGTGGTCATAGAAAACACAGATTTTATTAAATATTTTTGATTTGCAAGATTTTGTTTGTATTTATTTTGTGTGTCTGTTTCTTGCTTGTTTCATTGAATTTTAATCATTTATCAATCATTATTGCATTTTTTTAAAAGGTTGGGAATAACAATTTGGATTTTATATTCGAAGATATTTGTATCATTTTGAGTCAATCTTATCAGCTTCTGAGCTGAGATGAACATTTGCTTTATGGCTGCCACGGAGTGGTTTTTACATTTTTGTGCATAAAATAATGCTTGAAATAGATGTTGTCATGCATTGAGGCTTGGTATTTTATTATTGTAAATAATTATTACTATTAATTTAAATGGATAATAATTTAGAACCATTTATGATGAAATTCAACTTCGGACCTAAACAATTTTTACGTCATTTCTAACAAGTCCCAATCTGAGTACACTGTGTACACAAGGAAAGTGTGAAGTTTCATTATAGCAGGTAATATTATAAGCACATATAAATTATTATAAAATATTTCACAAAAATAAAAAATGTCTATGCAATAAGAAAGCTTCAACGTGCTAAGGAAAATATCGTGTTTTTATTTTTAAAAATAGATTGGAACAAAAATACTATCTATACAAGGCTGTTTGCAGTAAAAAAAGTATTTAAAAAATAATGAGACAAGTTGTCAAGGTAGGTATAAAATGTTTTTTATACATTTAATAACATACAAGAAAAGGTTTTTGGCCTTGCATGGCTGGGTTCAAAATAATTTTTTCTAACTTGCCACACATAGATCCATTCAACTCGGATGCAGACCTCTCGGATTCTTCGCCGAGTGAGGAGGAAACTGGCAAGAGGGCTACAGTGGAACGACGGGATGCGGAAGCTATCGCCGACTCTATCAGCAGTCTCGGAAGCTCTGCACATCCAGCAGAGACAGAACAGGCCGATAGTAATCGAAATAATACTGACAGGACGCCCGCTGTCAATGGACAGAATGTGAGTGAGAAGGAGACAAATATAGGAAGAGAGCTGGACCTTGCAGTACCTCGGGCTGCATTGCTCGATAACTCCGCGCAGAGAGGCAAGACTGATCTGGCCCGACATCGACATCATTCCCCGCACTCACTCAGCAATGCTAGCTCGGTGAGTCTTAATGGAAAGTAATAAATTATTATTTATGTATTATTAGAGAATAGGTAAGGAGACATTTTTCTCTTTAAACTATGCGTTTAATATTACAGCGAAAAAAAATATATTTACGGAACACATATTTGTGTGTGTTAGTTTGTTCATATGTGGATTCTTATTTCTTTCTAATTTCATGAATGAATATTTCATTACAACTCTTCTGATGCACGACAGCAATTTTATGTGTTTAGGTATTATGGGCATTACTAAAATATTTATTCCTAGCCTTTTGCCCGTGGCTTCGCTACATATAATGTATAGAGTTGATACATATGGAAGACTTTTTGCTACGAGAGCAATCTCTTACAGTCAACCAGAACATCAGAATTGAACCCGGACGCCTGCAGTGTGCCATGTTGTCAAAGGCTGTATGCGTTGCTATCAATCCAACACACCACACACAAATAACAGCTACAAAAACACAGTCAAGCATGTGGGCTCAAATCCCACTCAGAGTGGAAAAATATTTCTCACATTATATAGATTTTAACTCAAAATTTGAGTAGAAATTATAAAGTAACCATCATTGGACTAAAAAAAACAAAGGCCAAAAAAAGTACTTAAATAAATACCCTACTTATTTAACTAATTTTTTATTATTTCATAAATCATAATTTTGGGATTTTTTTTATGTATGTTGCGAGAGAAAATTTGGTATGTTGCGTAGATTCAAACTTAAGGTTAGATAGACAAGACAAGGATATTAATATTGAATTGTGATGTCATTATTGGTAATGCTCATTGTATTTATGAGATGAGTGAGCCAGGAAAATGTCACCTCTCAATTAAATGTAGAAATTCCTAACTCTTATTTTTGAATCAGTTTGTATAATTTTTTTCATGCCTGGTTTTTAATTAATCTGTATTTTTGTAATCTCTTACTTAAAGCACCAAATTTATGAATAGTCAATTACCCTATCCATCCATTCTTTGGATCTAACCACTAGCCCAATACTCGTTCGTACAGTTGTAAACTCGTTAAATGCCAAGATATCATTGATTCTGTCAGTGGTTGTTGTTTGGCTGCTATTGCATGCAGGTAGGCTTTGAATATTTCATTGTCATAACATTAAGTTGGCTATTCAACACCAAACATGAAATGAAATTAAAACTTACATGACATGAAATAAATGATGATGACCCATTACGTAAATATGGAACACACCGTTGAGATATTTTTGTAAACAATGGTTTTTTGTAATGCAGTATTACATTTTTTAAATAGTACAATACAGATTCATGGACAAACCAACACTATCACTAATTTAATTTTGGAAATATTTAAATCGGATAAGTCAAATTGTCACTTGTAGTTAAATATTTACATACGCATGCATGTTAAAAAAAATATGTCAGAATTTAGTTTAGTTTTTGCTCAAAATATGCACATTGTTACGCAGTACGATGGACTGGACGAGTCATATAATGAGTCAAACGATGAATCGATGAGCGAATCAACCTCAGCGACCCACACTGACGATGCCCTCTCGGCTCACGCTCGAGAAGATCATCTTGATTCCACACTTAGTTCGATGGAGGACCCGGTGGTAATTTCAATTTATAAATCATATTTGTGTAAAAGATTTTCATAAAAAGTGAATATAATGTAATACAGTCAATAGTTAATGATTTAAAGTAGATATAAGACAATTGTTCAGTGGAAATGATGAGTGAATCGGATTTAGCAAGAAGGAATTTTATGTTGTGAATACCTGTTATAATACCAGATTTTGCTTAGTACTTACATATTTTCTGTATTAAAGCTACCCAGAATCGTTAAAAAAAACATACAAATTTAAGTTTATTAATAAAAATATGTTTTGTCACATTCAAAGTAATCCCCTTTGTTTGCAATACAATTTTGAAAATGCCGGCCGAAAGTGGAAGTGGCCTTTAATTCCCGCTGCAAATTCCAGTCATCTTCAGTTCAGGGCTTGATAACCGGTTAAAATTTCAAACCGGTTTGACGTAAGTACATGTAAACCTTTTTATTTCGGTTACGCTCACTTTTAGCGGTAAATAACCGGTATTCTCTATGGAACGTTTTATTTTCGGTTACGCTCATTATACCGGCATTAACCTTTATTAACCGGTTTTCGATTCAACTTTGTTCTTTGATGTGCCGCTGTGCCTTCGCATCGCCGCCTTCTACGTTGTAGCCCGTCTTCAATTTTCAATGTGCTGCCTCACACGTAAAAACGTCGACTCAGTCGGCTCACGTGTCAAAATTAGAATCACCTAACCACATTTTAGATTTTGCTTTTTGCCGTGGGCCGTTTAGCGTCACCCGCTATTTAATTTATTTAATGTTTATCTTAATTTGTTTGCGGAGCATATTCAAGAAACAAAAATGTGTGTTTTGGGAAAACTTAAACCTTTTTATTTGATAATGATTTATTAAAGACCGATTGAGGTCGTAAAACAAGAGAAATAAAATAACCCGATAATAGCTACCAGTCGGAAAGGTAGATTTCGTGTAGCATGATAGCTGTATATACTTGTATGTGCATATTATGGCATTTTATTTTTTTTTGTAAGTAAGAACAAACATTTTTTTGAAGTGGTATGGAGTTTTCTAATAATCTTCAATCTTCCTAACAATTTATCCTTTGTGTTCTTTTGTTGTTTTTTTTTTCTTTGAAACTCAAACATGGATTTAGCCCAATTACAAACTTAATTTAGATTTAGTCTAAAATTACTTTTGTACCGTGTTTTAGCTTGACAGTTTACGAGATGTAGCCTGTAGCGTAGCCACAATAAACAAAGAGAATTGGTAAATTTCGTAGAAATTTCAGCATGCCTAAATCGATCATAACCCCAACACTTTACTCATTCTTATTCTGGGGATCATGATCGGTTTAATTCTATTAAAATTACCAAGCAATCAAAATTGTTTCGAAAACCGAAATCTCAGCAATTTTTGACTAAAATGTAAAAATTGTTAGATAAAGTAAGGTCCAAAAAATAAGTTTGGTATTACCAAAAAACTATAACTATTGAATACGAAATAGATGGGCTTCCGACATAATTTAGAAAAACAAATTAGATCAATATAAGTGCAATACATTTTTATTGTAATTTATATATATATATATATATATATATATATATATATATATATATATATATATATATATATACATATATATGTATATAAATAAAAGGCTCCCTAAATGACTGAACTATCAAGACAGAGTCCAAACAACTGTAGGTATCGAGCTGAAATTTAGAATATAGGTATTTCTAGTGACATGAGTAAGGATTATGGAAAAATAGAGTTCGGGATACATGGAAAAACATGATCGGGATACATGGAAACGCCTCTCAAATATTTTATTGCTAAAGAATCGTTAAAGATTTCGTACGGCCAGATGATGATAAATTAAAAAAAACTTCAATTTATGAAACATATTTTGCATATTCTAGTACCAAAAATTCAAATTGTCAAATTAGTTTGAAAAGTGACAATAAAATACAGAACCATGGCATCATGTATTTAGAGTATATTTCTCTTTACAGTGTTAATATGTAGTAAAAATATGGTTAAAAAAATAAAATCACAATATTATTGACTATTCAGTGATATGGTAGCAATATTCTATTTCTGATACAAATGATTATTTCTTATCTGGTACAAATGGACATCCTTAAATTATGCAACATGAATTTTAAAGCCGAAAATAATCTTTCCACAGTTACCTAAGTGGGAGTGTGGACAAAACCAAATTAGATCATAAGTATAACTGTGGATCTGTGAATTTTTGTGCTCCAAAACTCCAAAATATTGGAACTGGAAGGCAACAACGGAAAGGAAACAACTAGAAGGCAATCAAATTACTTTAAAATTGAAATTGAGTCTCTGTTTCCAATTGGGCGGTTTTGCCTAAAATACGTTTGCAAGAAGGAGTCTATCTCTCTTGTGGTATTCGGTAATAGTGCATTTGAATTATCTTGCATTGTCGGAGTAATCGTGGCAGTTGTAGTTAATTGCAAAAATCTCTTTAATGTCATACCTAAATGGTTACGTGCTATTATAAACTGATTTTCCGATAGAAAGGCGTTTACTTGCGGATCGGGGTACATGGTGCTTGAGAAAGATTCATTCATGAAAAGTGATTTTTGCCTTTGTTTCATACATATCCCAAAAAATAATGAAAAGGGAATAATATTTTTTTCGTCTCAAAAATGCACTGCATCTGAAAAAGAAAATTTCCAAACAGTTGTTCTCTTTGTAAAATTCTCGATTATGCCCCGCATGGTGCTAAAGCGTTTAAAGAATCTTCTATATCTAACTAAGTAGTTTCTGTCAAATGAAGTTGGACACCAGAATGCAACTGACAAAAATGTTTCAAACTCAATAACTGCTTAAACATGTCCACTGTTGAATCCCATCTTGTAGGATAATCTATCAAAGCTTGTAGTAAATTCCGGTTTTTTAATTGGATTGCAATGCTTGAAGAACGGAACTCTCTTATAATTTGGCGAACCTCGTTAAATACTTCTTCTCGTACTCGACAACCATACCTAACTGCAAGTTACAAGGTATGTGCAGCGCATCTAAAAACAGTTACTGTTGGAACATATTCATTCAAACTGCTGCCGTATTATAATGTATTATTGTATAATTGCTGATAATGTTGATATTCGTAATCCTCTGGTAAATTCTGATCATTTAAGCTATCATTAGTAGATTCCATATTATCATATGATTCGCGAAGCGCATCGTCTAGTTGCCTTGATGTGCCAAGCATGTTGGAACCGTTGTCGGTGGTGATCGAGTAAATTTGTTTAATATCAATCTCATATCAGCTTAAAATAAAGATTACAGATTCTTTAAGGAACTCTCCTGTACTGTTCTAATCCAGTTCAAGTACACCTAGATAGATTCCTTAGAATAATTTTATCCTCAAAAATATATTGAATGTTAAGTCCAAGGAATCGTGTTTAATATTAGCCACGTCAACTTTTAATGCTAGAAGTTTATTTTTAATCTATTCATTTATGTTTGTTCGGATTTCATAGGCCTTATCTGTACAAATGTTTTAATATTTTTTGTATTAATACAACTTTGTTCATTTTCTCTCATATTTGGTATCATTTTTATCAATTTTTAAATGCCTTGTCGTCTATAATAGAGAACAGCCACCCGCGTATTGTTACTAAATTTAAACAATCGTTAATAACGGCGCCAAATGTCTCATTTTCCTTCCTGACTGGTGGGGCATTCTCTTTATTTGCCAAATTAAATATTATTATTTTGTCGTATTCGATAAACGTATTCGTATTCGATTAACTATAAAAATGGCGCAAAATATATTTGCATCATGCTTACCCTGCAAATAATTTTAAATTGATTATAAGTACTTATAGCGATCTTAATTAAACTAACGGACAGATGGAGAAACTTACAATTATAAAAATTTGTTCACTTTATATCCGTCCATAAAAGAAATAAAGCTATGTATAAAAAACAAAATATACAGTCATTCAATTAACAGGTGTTACTAGAATTTTGGAATCGGCTGAACTAGTAAGTGAAATACATCACATGTATGTTAGAAAAAGGGTACATACGTCTCGTTAAGGATGAATTTACCCATAGACAGCTAACAAAGCATTTATAAGTGATAGGACAAAACAGAGGTTCCCTATTCGATTCGTATTTATGTTTGTCAACAGGTATTTATGTGGTGGCTTTATGTGTGTAATTGTACTGGTAAATACTTTCGTAGCTTAGTATTGGCCGAGTGCAGAATATAGAGTGGGTAAAGAAATCGGCCGCAGCATTCGCTGTATCAAAAATGGAAATATCTAAACGCGCCTGTTAAATATTGTCACAGATAATATAATTTACTTTCAATTAAATGAAACTATGTGATATAGTATTATTTCTACTTTCTTTAAGTTCTCTACCACGTTTTCTACAAAATTAACGCCAAATATATTCAATAATTTACTTACATATATTGGCATGCTTACTTTTGGAACCAGCATAGTTTAGCAAAATTTTATTGATTTTTAGTAAATAATAAACATAAAAAACTCGATCGTGATTATTTTATTATGAAAATTGACTGGATAAAAAAATTACAATAATATCTCCATTTTTCAATGTAATTGTTTTCACTTTAAATAAATAATTAGATATTACATATTTAACAAACATATAAATATGAACGGTGATAGTGAGAGAAAAAGTTAAACAAGGGATTAATAAAAATTTCTAAAAAAAAGCTTGAAAAAATGAAGTCACTTATTAACAAAAAAAATCGATTCTACCTTTATAACTTTTTTTAATCAAAAATGCATTTAAGCAACATTGAAAATTTTACTATTTGTCAACTCAAAAAACGTGAAATGTAAAGTAAAGACGATCCATGAAATTATAATTTTAAAAATTTATATACCACAAACTAAATATTTAAACATCACAATTATTTACCTTTTGAATACCTTGCAAATTTGTATCTTTACCTTGTTAAATATTAATTATTAACATTTTTGTTTAGCTGCTTGTTGAATGTGTGGTATATAATCATAAATTTAATGTGAAAATAGTGAAAAATACTTCAGCAATGAAAAAATAACATATTCATTGTGAGTAAACATCCTTAAAACCAATATTCATAATAAAGTAATCACGACTCTGATTTTAAATACGTCATTTTTTATGCATATTTTTTAACTTTGAAAATCACTAAAATTGACATTTTTCCTGTATCGAATCCATATCAAACTTTTTATGCATTAAAAGCTATTTTTCAAAATGTGACACGATAGTTATTGTGTTTTAAATTGTAAAAATATATCAAGAAATAAGTAGTAAATTCAAATTTTACAGATTTCCAGTACCGAATTGGAAATTAGATATAAAGAAATGAATAGCCGCTGTAAAATGTATTCCTTCTGATATTGTTTGTGGTTGGTAGGTATAACATTAGTAATATATATTGTACTCATTTAGTTGACCTGAAAACCAAAGGATATTATATAGGTTATTATTATGAATTAATAAAAGTATTTATTTAGAAATTTTTCGCTACTTTACAATAAATAATAAAACAAACAATCTTAGATAACGTGATTTTATCGAAAACACTAATAATATTTTTCTTCGACAAAAATAAAAGTTACCATTGATACGTAATTAGGACAACTTTAAATTGTTGCCCTAATTACGTATCAATTGTAACTTTTTTCTAAAGAAATGAATGTAATATAAGTCACAGGTGATGTCTTTAGTTATTTTTTTTATTATTGACATAAAAATTTACCAGAACCGTTATTTTGAAGCGTACAAATAAATTTGATTACAAAGCGTACAAATAATTTTGATTTTTTCACCCAGCCGATATGCAGTATAGGATTTTTTATTTATTGTGATACCACAATAATGGGTCTTCTTTACACATTTAAACTGTTCATGAAACTTCTCAAGAATTTAAATAAAATAAACCAACAGACCAATCATGACAGGTCTACTGCTACACATCGAGTAATTCCGCACCCACCTTCAGACACAATAAGTCATTAAATCATTCATGTTGAATATAGAATTTTCGCTTTAAAAGTACTAATTATGTCTAGAATATAAATTTATGTTGTAGCGTGAAATCTGGTTGTTTTTGGTTTCATGGACCTTCAAAATAAACTAAATTACTCTACTGTGAAACCGTAATGTACCACTAAACAAGTTTACGTTTCGCATATAAAAATTAAATTTCCTAACGATACAAAGAAGGTTAGATAAATATATGCATAAATGCTTACCTTCAAAATTTTGCCACAATCTTCCATAATGCATCGCGAAGTTTTGTTCACTTCACCAAATTCGAAATATGGATATATATTATTTTCCTTCTTCCTTCTCATCACACGCAAGAAATTATCATTCGCACGCGCTATAAACTAATAAACACAGATCGCTCGAAAACATATCACAGCAAGTTCGGCGCCCAGGATTAACCGGTTAATAACGCTCTTGGAAATGGCTCGCATATAGGTTTCGTTTAGAACGCAACCTTTATTTTAAACCGGTATTAACCTTTATTAACCGGTATTTTTGAAACCGGTTCCAAGCCCTGCTTCAGTTGAGTCAAAACAGGTTCTACGGAGTGACAATTTTAGTTTTGGGAACAGGAAGAAATTGCATGGGGTTAAATCCAGTAAATACTGTGGATGGTCGAAGGTATTGAGTTTTTGGCTTTGAACTCAGTCACAATTGTTGCTCTGGGTGACGGTGCATTATCGCCATGCAAAATCCATGAGTTGTTCTTCCACAAATCTTAAGAGGCGACGAACATTCTCACAACACACCCTCAAAACATTTAAATAATACTCCTTATTCACTGTCTGTCTCTCTGGAAGGAATTCAAAGTATACCATACTACTGCAATCAAAGATAACAGTCAGCAACACTTTTATTTTCAAGTGGCTTTTTTTGATTCGGCTCAATTTCGAAGCGCCATTCGATTGATTGTTGCGTCGTCATTGTATCGTATTCATAGACCTATGACCAGTCTTCAATTATGATGCATTGCATGAATTCTACGCCTCGAGAAATCATATTTTCTGTGACCTGTTTTAGATGCTCTTTTGGCAAGAAATTAAGCTCTTGGGACCAAGCACAAGTCTTACGACCAAGCGATTAATGTGCAAAACATTGGTTAAAATTCCATGAACGGTCACTATATCAATATTCAACTCTTGAGCCAACTCTCTAATATCAATCGAGCCATATCCCCAATTTTCAAGTACTAAATGTTTGATTTTTTGATGTTATCGTCAGTGGTAGACATTGAAGGCCGTTCGGGACGAGGCAAATCTTCAACCACTTCACACCCTTCTTTGGACGACTCTTATGCTTGTGTTTTCGACGTAGTCGAATCACCATAAACCTTTTTCAACATTTTTAATAATTCGGCATAAGAAATTTCGGTGGAAACACAATATTTAAGGTAAACTCTCTGCTCAACTAATTTATCCATAATAACATTCGCAGACCAACTTTAAGGTAGATCTATTACAATAGCTGCTGTAAACGCACTAGTTTACAGATCGCATACAAGTTTGGCTTGGTAATTAAGGAAGGTTCTACCAACTTACCAAAAAAAATTTACCAATTCCTTTTAAGCGCTTCATTTTTTTGACAATTCTGAGTGGTTTTTATACAATATGTAAAAACAGTTGAAAAATATTGTTTATCAGTTTTCCATTTTGTTTTAATGTTCTCCAAGTGATACACAAATATAAAAGGACTGTACAAGGTTTCCAAAACATTTAAATTGACATGTCATTAAGCAGTACAAAGTGTTTTAAATGGCCTGGATCTGGATAATTTCAAATATTTTATTCTATCCTCGTCCCCACTGTCACTAGTAATGAACAAGCAGCAGTGATGTTGCACATTCCAAAATGCTTTACTTACATCCTTGAATAAGATGAAAGTCTTATTGTACATATTATTTAGAAATCTAACATTTACTTATTTCAATATTGGTTTTAATCCAACCAGACTTTACAACCCTTAACCCTTCCGTGCTTATACATATTAGCTGCTTCATACTTATATTCACATTATTCGCACCCGTTTTATTCTCTCTGTGTATGCAGAAACCATCTCAAGTCATCCCAAATCCCAAACCACTCTTATTTTTTTGAGATAAATTCCTTAGCTATCTCATTTGTATCATTTATCATCCTTATATGCAGTGCATTACTGTCAAAGTTTTGATATCAAAATTCCATTATATGGTTTTAATTTTATTTTATGCAATTTTCCATCTTAAATCTCTTTATAACTACTTATTCCTGATAAACAAACCAATAGAACAGACAAATTGGGCTATTTTTACTAGAAATTTTTTTTTATATAAATAAGATGTAGAAAACTTATGTAAAATCGTAAACTGTTTGAATGATTAGCGTCCATGATAGTTTTACGCACATTTTCAATATTAATTCAGCATACCCGCCAAATAATAATATGTTGAGTGCTCTAAAACATGTGCTAAAACGAATAAACATTGAATTAATTTTTAGCAACGAGACCTAAGGCATAGTGTTAGCTCATTGGGAAGCGTCAAAGATGAAGGCGGTATCCAACATTTGCCACATTCCAGCTCAAGTCATACAGGTTCGTACTGGTTTTAATAACATGACCATATTTACATTATGATAGGAGTTTATTTAGAAAAAACTACAGATAAAAATATAATGGAAACAAACAAGCTTAGCTTAGTAGTAATGTCTTTTTCTTCAATAATGGCAAAGTCCACGACACTAATTATAATTGTTCTTTCAATTTGTGAATTTATAAGTTGTTTTAATTTTTTCTTTTACCTTTAATTGCATTTATATGCTAATTAGGCATTTTCTGACAGCATGAGAATCTTTTACGACTTAAAATAAAGTAGATAAATAGCCATTTTTAAGACAGGTTTCTTTATTTCTTGTGTAGATGAAAAATGAAGTTGGTTCAGTTTTTTCCCACGTATTATTTTCATATTATAACCTTTAATGTTATAGGAGCAAATACTCTTCTAGTACTAGTAATAATTACAAAATGTTCTTGACCTACTACATTACTTCTTACAGGTGTGGCCATGAAAGAGATTGTGGCAGGATCACGGGTGGGGCCACCAGCTTCCCTAGCAGAACAACTTAAGCAGGTGCTGGCGGAGCGCGAGAGGCGGCTGGCAGGTGCTCCACAGCCTGATGCCGTTGCTCTAACGCAACACTTGGTGGATGAGATACGCCAGGCTGTCAGTGAGGCTAATGCCCGTGGTAAATATTCACTGAAATGAATAGAAAAGTGTTGGGCGATGTATCTCTCTAAGCAATGTCATTTTTTTGTCTGTAACATCCAAGTTTGACCTAACTTTACTGATTAATGACTCATTAATTTACATGTGGATTAATATTGATTATCTTCAGAATTAACAAAATTAATGTATTTTGTATCTTTGAAATGTAATCTTCTGTTTCGCTTTGATTAGAAAACTATTAGTTATTGATTGCCTTGCATTATGTTTTATTCACTGTCATTATATATAAAGAGAGTTTGCTCTTAGATGTTAAATCAGAAGTCAGAAAAAATTTATACAGTTACAACAGTTAAAATATTTACTGTTTTTTCTTAATTTTTTTAATGCAAAATGTATTTTGAACAAAGATGTTAACAGTTGTTAATTTTGAACATATAACACCAATGTCACATAAAACTTTTTTAGCCGTTTTAAATATAATTACTGGTTGGCCTATAAAAAGGCAGTTTCATAAATACATTTCATAAATCGGCCAATAACAAATGAAAAATATGAGTTTGCCATTAGCTCTGTCAAGACAGATCTTGGATAATCACATTTTTACACAGATTCCAAAATTAATACATTTATTTAAATAAAATGTACCAAAAAGAATTTACTGATACACCAAAATTGATTCATAGTTCTTTCACAGTATTGATAATTTTGTACAAGTGTCACTTTTATTTTTCTCCACATTATACCTTTAAGTCAAGGACTTCAATCCTCGTAAACAACTGTTTTTTTATATTGTTGTGCATGGTTGAAAGTATTAAAATAATTTGTTATTTAGGCCCTTGACCTGTATAACCAGAGGGAGTGACTTTCCCAACTTAAAATACCTTACACTATCAAGAATAGATTGTCTATATAAAACTTAGATTTTGCTGTAATGAAGTAACTTTTAATATACATATAGACATTTTTATAGATTTTTGCATTGCTGCATTAAGAAATATTGTTTAATGCCCACTGAAATTGATTCATGACTAGAGTATAACAATTAAGCAATTTGTTATTTACATTTTTTTCACATACACTATGACAACATAATTTTGAATAGACCTCATTTATTTTTTTTTACTCAAGGTAAATTGTTTTAACTAGTTTTTAAGTTTCAAAAACCCACATAGTAAATAAAATAAATAAATAGCAGAGAGATTATAGGGCAGAGACTTTACATAATACTTGGATTTAGAACAAGTTTTTTTATGAGTGTGTTATGTTAGTATTTCAATATATTTTATATATTGCATTAGGATAATGTATATATGTAAGATTAAAAATGTAAATAAAATACACCGCACCTTTACTCTCTATGTAAAGTATACACAAATATTGTTTTTAAATCATAAAGAAAAGCACAGTTCTCTCAGGAAGTTTTCAGCAAAAATGGGATTACTTTTCTGTTAACTTAAGCAAACTTTTTAGTGTAACAAAGTAATATGTTAAATTAAAAATATTTTCAATTTATTGTCCGTATAAATGGGCATTTAACTATGTGTCTAACAATAAGTTTTTTTTAAAAATGTTGTTAGATCTTAGTTGTCAATCTGATATAGAAATATTTTAAAAATTACTAAATGTTTCATTTCATAAGGGGATCCTTAAAAAAATGTTTCCACACATATATATATAACGTGTGTGTATGTATGTGTACATGTGTGTATATGTATATGTACGCTGTTCTTGTTGATCTTGTGGAATGTGGCAAATGCATTTGTAATGATTTTAAAAAATGATAAAAATGTATCTATTGTATATTTTGTACATATGAAATATATGTGACACATAAAAACACACTAAGTGCAATATGCAACATGTAGAAATTGTTGGCAATAATTTTTGATAGCTATACAGATAATGCTATTAAATGTACAGGAAAGTCCAAAAGTCCGTTAACATTTGAATCGACAGCTGCGTTGAGCAGCGAGGGAGAGGTGGGGCGGGCGAGGTACGGAATGTTAGAGCGGTCGATGGGAATTTAGTGCCATGGCGTCATTCAACGAGAAACAATGTGCGTTCTGCGTACGCGAGTACTATCGAAACAACAATTCTTCAACTCTAGCTGAACGAAAATGTAGCGCTCATTACAATATATGGCATAAAAATAAGCATCTATCGATTCAATCGATTAAAAATTGGGTCCAGAACTTTGAAGAAACTGGTTCAACAATAGATAAACCACGTTCTGGCCGACCTAAAACATCACGGGATCCCAAAAACATAGAGTGTGTTAGAGCATCTGTTCGTGAATAACCTGGACTCTCTACTCGAAAGCGGTCTAGCGTCTTAAACATATCCAAAACATCTTTAAACCGCATTCTACACAAGGATTTACATTTGCATCTGTATAAAATCCAAATGGTTCAACAGTTAAAGCCTCAAGATTATGCTTACAGGCTGCAGTTTGCTAACAAAATGCTAGAGAGGTTCGCCAGCTTTAACAATATTTTTTTTTCAGATGAAGCCCACCTTCACCTAAATGGACATATAAACAGACAAAACTGCAGACAGTAGAGTGACACTAATCCGAATTGAAGCATCAAAAAATGTACTGTATGGACAGCAACCCAAGGTTACTGTATGGACAGCTTTATCAGCAAGAAGCATTAATGGTCCATATTTTTATGAAGATCAAAGAGGAAACGCTGGTACAGTGAATACCGAGCGGTATATCGTCATGCTACAGAACTTTTTTCTCCAGCGCTTCAGGATTTTGATGGTTTCAATCAACGATCGTGGTTTCAGCAACATTGGGCAACATGCCACACTTCCAATGACTCTTTAAATGACCACCTCGTAGCCCGGACTTATTTTTTTCTTTGGGGGTATCTTAAAAGTATAGTCTTTAACAGCAATCCAGCGACTCTTGAGGAATTAAAGGCTCATATTCGTGAGGAAATGCAAAACGTTTCCCGAAACACTTGTCAGTCGGTCATAGAAAATTTCCGCTCCAGGTTGCAGCAGTGTCAAAAAAATGATGGATCGCATATGGACAATGTGATTTTTAAGGAATAAAATCCCAAATTGTGTACTTTTAGAATAAATAAACATTTTTTCTTTCATATAACTAGTTTTTTTTATCATCGTATAAAATGTTAACGGACTTTTGGACCGCCTGTATGTATAATGACAAAATTTTGTTTTTTACTAAGTTTGTTTAGTAATTGTAATTTTCTGCATTTTTATTGTAAAATAAGCTGGTAAGAATTAAATATAAATGATACTACTACCCAAAAGTTAGTACCCAGGAAGCACTCTCATTTTTGTAAGATACAAAATTACTTTTTAATAAATATATAATACAAATACCAAATATATTGTAATTCCCTATAAGTATTAATATTACGAGAATCTACATATTATGGTAAAGTATGTATGTAGATGAATTATAAATTTTTGTTGACATATTTTTGGCCACTGACTGTACTTTGTGTAAAAAAACCTGATGTTACCTGGCCAAACCTGGCGTTAATGATAAATTAACTTTGTCCTTTTTGTTTATGCGTTGAAAGGTTCTTACAAAAACATTTTTAAACATAGCTGCTTTAATTTTTATTCGGTATCGTTACCATTACCTATCATTTCTTGATATCATGACCGATTTTCTTACCTTGTTGATACCCCTTCAAAGTTTCATACCCGATGTTAACAGTTAGTAATAATACTATTCTCAGTCTGAGTTTTTCACTGTTTTTTTGTATAATGATGCTTTCTTGCCAAACAAGCAACTGAGACCCAACTTTTTGACAGCTATGAAAAACTGTTCTTGTCTGATGTACATACAACAATAATTTTAAATACACCTTACAGTAAAGAAGGCCCCTCCATCGGTGGGCAGTGTTGTCAGTGGGGAAGTACCCTGGCAGCCTCTCAGTGCTGCCACTTCGGAGATATCACTATCTTCGTCACCACTACCCGTCACGGCTTCGCATTATCCTGTACCTGTTACACACTGGACTAAGCAACAAGTAAGTTTCTTTAAGCTATATAAAGCTATCCAGGATTAATTTTTGTTACTTTTGTTTATAGCCCCTTCAACCAAAAATGACTATTTAGCTAAAAAAATTCTGGAATAGCACACACCTTCATTTTAATGAAAACAAGATGTCAAAAGTCTGCTGGAAAATGTGCTAAGTGACTTATTCAAGTTTTTTGTGAAAATCTTCTTTTGTACGAGGCATAGGTTAATTTTGATTGTTATATAAATTGTCCTTTGGAATATTCGCTGCAAAAAAGGTTATGTACAAATTATAAGAACAACATTTTTAAGATAACGAATCCTAAAGTTATGGAGTAAGGTGCGTAGTCCGTTTTATATAGTCTACACACAGAGTATGATTTTGCTATGTACAAGGATATTTATAGACATTAAATTAGATTGGTTGACTAATAAACCTATCACTTTTTCAAGCAATTCCTAGAATGTTATAGAAGTTACTCAAACATCTTTGGTAGAGTACGTAAAGAGTGCAGTATTCGATCATCTGTTTAATTAACAACTGAGCTTTGGCAAGTTAAGAACAAGAAAATGTGGAAAATATGAAACTCGGAGTGCTCGTGTCGTAAATTTAATTTAGAGCTAAAAAAAGCAAATGAACACTCAATATACATTGTTGAATGAAGGTGCATTCTACCATAACACTGTTGAGCATTGGTTTGGAAGATTCAAAGAATATTTTAATTTCTCATCTGATCCTCATCCAGGAAACCCACGTTAAAGGACATAGGATCTTTTGATATTTGAATTTGTAATATTATACACTTTTAAGCACATATTATTCATGACGTGTGTTGTCGTTAGCATTTTGTATAAAGCTCAGAATTTTTTGATCCAAAATGTCCAATTATTATTACTCAAATTTATAAGAGGAATTTGTCATGAAAGCCACATTAAAAATACATAGACATTTAACACGGCAGATAAATCTGGTTGTGAGAATAATTGTATTGCGCATATCATTGTTATGAGCATTAATATAAATTAAACTAGTCTTTGAGTTAAGCAAATTGAATAAAATTGTCGCTATATATTTTTTATTCACCAATTATGATTAGCCCCTGGGGCATCCGGGCTAAAAACTTAGCACCGACCGCCACTATAAAGTTTTTACATAATTTCGAAATTTATTATTCAGTGGTAACGAAATTTTTTTCATATATAGAATAATATAGTTATAAAATATACATAGTAATATAGTTATAAATATACATAGTTATAAAATAGTTGTGTGATTATGAGTGTAAAAAATAGAAAATTTTTGAAATAAAGTAGAAAATTTTCCATTGCTAGAAGGAAAAGAAAGAGTTTTCGTATATAATCTTTAAACGGAAAGTCATTACAAAATGTAATTTTCATTATTATAATAAAAAGTTTAAACAATAATTAAACATAAACATAAATAGAAAAAAATCACTTATCCCAATAAAAAATTATGTTATTATTAAGTTTTTGGTGTACTATCTCTATTCGTTCTGCTAAATACGACAATTGAAAGTACAAAAACATAACAATAAAAAGAAAAGAGACATTTCAACTATAATTGAACAATTTATTGTTGTAGGGAATGAGTTATAAATATATACCAAAAAAAAACTATATATCTTATGCTACATGCTCTAAGTACAAAAGTGATAAAACAATAGGTATTTAAAAAAAAATTAAAATTTGCAATCATTTATTATCGATCAACCTAAAAACTAATCTGCACTATTCTAATCTACACTATTAGAATAACAATGAAATTTGAACAAAATAAACGTATTTTATTTGAATTTCTGTCTTTTTTAAAAAATCTATGAATGCGCTTAAATTAAAGGGCCAAAGTAAAACATACAAACCTGACTAATTAAATTCTGGACTAATTGAACGTGTTCACCAAACATCTGTGCTGCTGCGCTTTCCAAACATCCATGTAAACAGTTTACTTTTTTAATATTTATTTCTACTTTTTTATTTTCAAAAACCTTTTAATTTCTTTTAAATTACTGATCCTAATTATAAAATATACAGGTGAAAGAATGCATAAAATTACTGAGATTTATTTATACAATGATTAAAAAATCAACCTAAATGTTCCTATAATATCTTTTCCGTTTATGAAGTAAAACTGTATTTAAAACAGTTAGTGTGGCTTATTCTTATATGCTGTCGCCAAATTTCGGTAGACCTTTATAAGATTTATAGTTCCCCCATCCATATTGTTAGTGTATCTATAAAAGTTTCGCCAGCATTCGTCACAAATATGCCCAGATGGCTTTTACTCTTGACTCAACTACATTGACATTATTAGCTATCTGTATATCTCAATATTTATACAAAATATAAACATACTGCATAGCTTATGGCAATGTGGAAGCTACTACAGGTAACACTGAAACTTTTTAGAATAACGAACATTAAATCAACAAACCAGTTTGTAAATTGATTTATTGTTATTAATAGCAGCCTCTGTGGCACTCTTCATGGGTCCATTCTTTCTTGGACATCTCTTTTATGATTTGTCGAAGCCTGTCAATCGCATTCGTCCAGGAAACTGCTTGGGTATAAATAGAAATAGCATGGTACGAGATCAGGGCTGTATGGTGGATGACCCAAAATTTATACACCGAAGTAGTCAAATATTCTGTCTTCCTCCATCACAATCCATGACAATGCCTCTGCATTGACCTCCATGACAATGCCTCTGCATACATGGCCAGATGAACAGCCATGTATGCAGGCATTGTCGTGATGGAGGATTCTACTGTGAGTGAGTTGCTATCAAACTTTTCAGCACGCAAACAATTACTCGTATGCCAACTCAACAAGCAAATATTTACTGATGTACCAATCAGCGGTAACTGTTCTTATATTTTTAACAGTAGTTGTATAATAACCCATCCATCTCAAAAACAAGGCTACCATCTTTTTTCCAGCACTTCATCTTTTCTTTACCTTTGTAGGCATCTCTTCTCCCTTTGTAGACATTTCTGGCTTAGTGAAAATAAACTCATCAAAGCGAAGTTTGAAAGCAGTCTTTTTGCATAATGGCAATAAGTGCACTTCACTGCCAGTCGCCCATTCTGTACATTTGAAAGACAATTTTAAAAATATGATGAATAAAATAAAATACGTACAGCACAGTTGGATGGTCTGTGGAAATCTGAAAGTTATAACTGTGCTGTTCGGTCAACAAGGTGGCTACACAAAATACCCTTGCTTTCTCTGCGAGTGGGATATTCGAGACAGAGGACAACATTGAACAAAGAAAGAGTGGCCACCGAGAACTGAACTAGTTCCTGGAACCAAAAATGTTATAAGAAAATTTAGTCCCCTTGGAAAAAGTTTTATACCCCCTTCACACATAAAACTGGGAGTGGTGAAACAATTTGCGAAGGCGCTGAATAAAGAAGGAGAAGGTTTTAAATATCTACACCAAGTTTTTCCATCTCTATATGAAGCTAAAGTGAAAGATGGTATTTTCGTTGGCCCTGTCATAAGAAAATTGATGAGACACAACTTTCGATGTAAAATGAAGTGAAATCGAGTTAAAAGTCTGGAAATCTTTTAAGGCAGTAGTGAACAATTTCCTAGGAAACTATAAAAGTTCATATTATGAGGAAATTATAAAGAAAATGATTAAAAATGTCTATTAATTATTTATAAACTATTTTCCTGATTACTTGGGAGCTGCAAGTGAAGAGCAAGGTGAAAGATTTCATCACAATTTGAAAGAGATAGAATGTATCTGCTATCAGGGAAGATGGAATAAAAGGATGATGGCAGACTATTGTTGATTGCTAAAGCAAGATGATACAAATGGGACTTTTAAGCGAAAATCTCACAATCGGAGCTTCGGTGAAAAAAACAAGATACCATAAAAGTATTTAATATTTCTAACTTATTTATTAACATCTTTTAAAGGTATTCATAATATTTTAAAATCATGTAATTGTTTTTTCACTGTAATATAAAAGGTTTTACTTAGTAAAGCTGGCTTTTTTTTGCTATTTCATAAATAGGAGTTTTTCAAAAAAACTGAAGGTTATGGGGGAAATCTAAGTACATATTCGTAATCAGCACACCAAAATACCCTAAGATCAGCTATCAAAACCAAAAATGAGATCCAAAAAGGGAAAATTTGCAGACCTGTGTTTATTGAGATATTTTGAAAAACTGTTTTTATGATCTTTAAATGGCCGTATCTCAAACTATCAAACTTTAATGGGCTACATGTCTAAAACTTTTAATGTTATGAAAAAGTTTGAAATAAAAATTATGGAACATTTGATGATAACATGTTTTGAAGTATAGTGAAAAAATCATGAGATATTTCGGAAAAACTAAGAGGATATTTGGAAAACTGTTACTAAACACTCTCTTAAACTAAATATACTACATAACACATTTTTAGTAAAAATGTTTAACAATTTAGTAATTTATAAAATAAAATTTCATATTTTTAAGTATCGACGAATACCTAGTGATATATATGGAAAAAACTGTTTCTGTAATCTCTACCCTATGGGTCCCTGTAAACTACTAATTTTACAGAAGGCATTTATGACAAATATTGTAAAAAACAAAGTAATCTACAAGTATGCTGTTTGTCATTTTAAATTGATCAGTGGTGTTGTTAATAAATAAAATGTTATGAAAACAAATTATTTTATATATAAGATAAAAACAAATTATTTTAACACACTGTAACTCGTAAACATTGCTTGTATGACAAAGGCTTCGTTTAAAAATTACATAAAATTTCTCTGCAAAAGAGATTTATTCATTTTTATCGTAATATCAATGATTCATGAGGTATATATAAAAATATATAATGAAATTTCCTCAAAGATGGTTAGATCTAGCATAAACTCTCAGACAGTGTCAATTGGCAAATTACTCAGGACGTAACCCTTACCGATATTATAAAAAAAATTAAAGTGAAATAACCATGTATTACGAATCTACGTTTTAGGACAATTATACAGTGTAGTCCGTTTAGTACGACATATAACATTTTATATTTATTCGCATAACGATAGACCTCTTTTAACGACGGAATTTCAAACATAATTGTCCGATTACAACGATGAGCGTCGACGTGTTTACAAATAAATCGTAGATAAGAAGCTATCTCCGCCCTGCGCAACCTCCTTGCCTGCACATCGCTGATTGGAATGCGAATGTTTATTTTACGGCAGTACATACATAATTTGCAGGTAACGACTAAGTATGCGTACAAAAATGGCTTCTACAAAACGAAAAATTTCTCCATTGAAGAAAAAAGTGTTATAATACAACGTTTAGAAGCTGGCAATTCAAATGTAATGATTGTAAAGATATTCGGGTGTAAATCATTCAACAATATCCACAATTAAGAAAAATAAACACAAGATAGAACCTTTGTTCAATGCAAATGTTTTAAAACCTAAACGCGTGAGGGTGTCGTCTCAAGAACAAGTTGACGTGGCACTTACAATGGTTTAAGTGCAGCATAATCGGGAAATACTTGTAAATGGGCCTATGCTTCAAAAAAAGCAAATTATTTTGCTAAAGAACTAAACATTAACCATTTCAAGAGTAGACACAATATTGTTGCCGGAAAAATTGCTGGAGATTCTTTGTCAGTTGAACAGAGCGATATCCCCGAGTGGCAAACAAAAGTTTGACCTAATTTGCGAGCAAAATTTAGTGACAACGAAATATTTAATGCAGAAGAAACTGGATTATTCTATGAACTAACGCCAGAAAAAACATTAAAATTTAGAGGTGAAAAATGGTCGGGAGGAAAACTTGCGAAAGACAGAATAACTGTGATGGTTGCAGCTAACATGAGTTACACTATAAAAAAGAAGTTGTTAATTATCGGCAAGTCAAACAACCCAAGACGGTTCAAAAATGTACGATCTCTGCCAGTAGATTATGAGAGCAATCGCAAGGCCCGGATGACTGACTAAAAAGAAGAAAAAGATCCTGTTTCTGATTGACAATTGTCCAGCTCATCGCTCAATCTGCAACTTGAGAAGCATAACTCTCATTTTCTTGCCTCCTAATACAACATCTGTATTACAACCTATGGACCAAGGAATAATTTGAGCGTTAAAATCAAACTTTCGTGAAAACCTGGTTCAAAAAATTGTCGCCAGTCTTGATGCAAATGAAGACATCAACAGTACCAAACATCCGACGATCACAATACTGGATGCCATTCTAATGATTTACGATGCCTGAAACAAGCTTAAGTCAGCAACGATTTTCAACTGTTATAAACTCCCTGGATTTGTCCGAGACAGTCCCAGTTTTGCTGCTGACAACGATGATGATGATGATGTGACGCTGTCTGTCTGGGTGAGAGCTCTGAATAAAGAACTGCCCATAAGAAATGAAGAACTTGGACAATATTCTGCTCTTGATGATGATTTCGCAACATGTGAGGATCTGACTGACGGAAATATTCTACAAAATGTCAACAGCCAAGATAGCGACGATAATAATGATGACGGCGTGGAAGAAAATTGTACCACTCCAAGTGTATCTGAAGCTCTAAAAGCTGCAGAAGTCCTAAATGTGTTTGTGACAAATATCTGTTTTATTGAAATAACTCACTAATTACAAATACTGAGTTATTTCAAAAAAACGCTTGCGATCAAAACAACTGCTTATCAGAATTGTACTCCGTCCCTCAACAACTTCGCTTCTTTAGTGACTTGCTTATTGCTCAGAGATAACAATGTGTTTTTTGCTGTTTTTCCCTACCACTCTTTTTATTTGTTCACCTATGCTTAAATTGAACCTTGTTTGTGCTTGTGATTTGGATATTGTTTGACCGACTGCATTGCCAAATGCTTCAGACCTACACTACTCGTGAATATGCAGAAATGTATTTCATTTAAAGGCTGTGTGATGAGAATGCTCGGCAAGCCACACATACGTATCGCGAGCGTTACCCTAATTGCGAACACTGTACCGATCACAGTCTTTCTTCATGTAAATATGCATTATATTTTCGAGGGTCAAATTCCTGGAAATGTAGTTCCTGAAGGAAGACTTAGAAATGTTGATGAGTGTCAAATGCTGGCCGAAGTGGAAGAAACTCCTTCTACTAGTATCCGGCAGATTTCTCGATGTACTGGTGTCGCAAGAAGAACAGTACACCGCATTTTAAGACGAAATAATTTGTACCTGTAACATTTTCAACGAGTGCAAACACTGTTACCTGCTGATTATCAACGACGAATAGATTTCTTTCGGGAGATGCTGCGGTGATGCAAGCAATATCTGCTTGTGATGAATCGTATTTTGAAACAATGGGAGTATTTAATATACACAATTTTCGCCAATGGGCTGTAGAGAATTTCCGTATACTAAGGCAAGATAGATTTCAACATCAATTCGTAAAAGACGAACTTGTATATCTGTTGAATGAAATACCACAAGATGTACGTGTTGCTACAGCACGATGGCGCTCCAGCCCGCTTTTTGTGACAAGTAACTGAATACTTAAATGCAACTTAATCAACCAACCTAATCGACAGATAGGACAATTGCATGGTCACCATGTTTGCTAGCCCTCGATCTATTGGACTATTTTCTATTGGGATATTTCAAGGAGGCGGTCTATGAGACTACTAACGATAATGAACAACAATTAAGACAAAAATTACACCATGTGTCTGAAATGATAAAAAACAACGAAAGGGACTTATGAAGTTTAAGATGAAATTTTGTAAGAAGATACTGGTTATGCGTAAGAGCTAGAGGAAGGCATTTTGAGCATTTATTTAAAAAAAAAAACAATAGATGTGTATGATCATAAATACTACACTTGTTTTATTTTACCATGACCAAAAAAAAATGGTCAATGGTTTAGGAATAAAGAACATGTTATGGAATGAATTAGTACCAGAAAATTATACCTTTTTAGAACTGTGTGAATTGTAGACGTTTTTAAAAGTAAAAAGTTCCACAAGGTTGCCATATATTTTTTTTATACTAGCATTGTTAAAAAATCACTTCATATTTTGTAATTTTAAAAATTGCATATGTTTCAGCGTTTAATTTTTATCTTGCCAATAATAATGAATGAATAACATTTTAATTAGGAAGACGAATGTTCACTTAAAGATCTTGGACAATAAAAATGCAGAAATAGTAATAAAACCTAATAACAAAATTTTTTTCATGCGCAGTAACAAAAATGAAAAAACATTTAAAAAATTATATCTAAAACTATTAGGCCTAGGATAATAAAATTTATTGTTTCGAATGTGTAATAACTCCCTCTATCACCGACATTTTGTTGGTCCACTCCTTACAGGACACTGTATAATAATATATATAAAAGTAATTTCAAAATACAGCATAATTATTATGGTGTAGAGTATGTAAAATAATACACCATAACAATAATGTATCATACGATCTTCCCGTGACTATATTATGTACCACTGTTACTATAGGTTAAATTAATGTAATTTAACTGGTACAAATTTTGTGCGAATTGCAACTTTCAATAAAATTCATCTTGTTCCTTAATATAGAAAATATTTTTTGTCAAAATACTTACTGCATATGGATGAATTTTTTTGTAAGCCAGTATAGACGACCAATCAATTTCAGACATTTGCGTTTAGATTCAGAGTTCACAGAAAATTTACAATAGAAAATTATTAAAAAATTGAAATAAAGAAAACAATAAAAAAACACCTCGTGCAACTAAAAGGGATGCCACAAATAAAATATTAAATACCTTTGGTAACATTAAAATGAAAAATATTGATCAAATGCATTTTGGATACACATTAATTTACGATTTTGCAGCAATTTCAAAAGTAACACAGAAGGTTAAATTTTTTTCTTATCTTATAAATTTGTCGATATAGCTAAATCAAAACATATTTCAATAGAAGAAATTGTTAAGGTGTATGTATTATGATTTTATATACACTTTGAAAATGAATAATTTAAAAATTAAATAAGAAATCTAACTAAAAATATTTTAATTACGTTTTGGAACACCTATTCACTGATACCTCACGTGGTGTGGATTTTTTCACCTACTCCAGGCGAAAAAAAATTCATCCCAAGTTTTCAAGTATAGAATATCATAAATATATCATAATATCATAAAATTATCCTGTCTTGGAATTGACTGAAAACATGAACCTGCATAATGGAGAAAAATAACATAGCTAAAGTCCTGTGATATATGTACAGAAGACAGATGCACAGACGTGGTGAAATTATAAGGTTCCTAATTTGTTACGGAACTCTAAAGCTAAGAGCATTGCCTAAATTGTTATCGTTATAAACTTGCATTCTATTATATTAAGTCCAATTAATTTCTTGAATAAAATTATTGATAAGATCATTTCACACTAGTGTAAATGTCAAATAAATAACATTACACAATAATTTATTTGTTACTTTAACATATATTTTGATTTTAGGTGTAATTAGGTATGTTATTCTGTTAATTGTCATATATGAAATAATTATTCCTGTACAGGATTTTGAAAATAAATACAAAAAGCATGGTATAAATTTTTTTTTACTTACATGTGAAATGTGCATTTATGTGGATTATTTCCATATGTAATTAGTACAACAATCAAGAACTATTGCTCTAAATACACTTATTTTCACAAAATAATAAAAGATAAATCCAAAATCTCTTACGAACAGAGAATGAAATTCACTGCGAGACAATAAGTGCCGACCGGGTTACAAAAAAGGGTTGTAACAGTTTTTATTTTGCTATCTCTTTCTAATACATAATATTGCTATTATGTATCATTATACTTGCTCTTACCTTTGTTCAATTGTTTAGAATATTAAATCTTGGTTTTGATTTTGATACTTTATGTATATTTTATAGTGAAATATTGCTGCTCCTTTTTAGAATAAAATTGCTACAAATAATTTTTTTCACAATTTTTAAATCTATAATAGCTTCATTTCAATAAGATGTTATTTCATTAGTGACTACGTAGGTTGCTGTCAGTAACCAAAATTTTAATTTCTATTTGAAAATTAAATTCGGTCTTAGTAATGACATGAGCTGATTTAAAATGATTCTATCTTTTGTCATTAACATTTTATTTATTCCAGCAATACTTATTTATTAGTTAAGTTTTTTTCAACTTATTGGAAAAAAAATAACAATAAATACATTGACATATAAACTAATAATTCTCATTTCTATCATCTATGGTACTGAGAATATTTACCAGTACCAGTATTTCTCAGTACTGAGAATATCTCTTATAATCTTTGGTTCTTGCATTTTTTTGGAAATCTTCTCCAAAGGGACTAACACCAAGACTGTTTGCATACAACATTGCGGTAAAAACAAACCATTTCGCTCATTCGTCATCATTAGTCACTTCATAAAAGCACTATTTTCCTCCATTTTATGAGCATATTGCAAATATATGTCGTCAAATGCATTTCTTTGAATTGATGGGAAACACAAAGATCGAGCTTGTTTACGTATCCCAGCTTCTTCAGGTGCTAGTGGATGCTTAAATGATGAACGTCCAATGTTTCTCAAATCTCTCATTTGTATAACATGAGTTTTACTCTATTAATGTTTTGATTTTGTCATCATCAATCCCAATGGGCCTCTCTGACCGAGGAGTGCTGTTGAGATCTAAATCACCAGTGCGAAATTTTGTGAACTATGCCACTCGTAGAGCATTGTCACTGTAAAAAACTTTACGCAACGTTGCACGAGCTTTATGCATATTTTTTACTTTATGGAAATAGAAGAATAAAATATGACAAAAATGCACAGTTTGGTCTTCCATCTCACTCTTGTAAAATTTTCAAAATCCAAAATTCGCTCAATTGTTTTTTAGAATGAAGGTAGAACTCTCAACTGTAAATAATATAGCAATAACATAGATATGCAAACAATTCTATAATGAATTTAAAAAAAAAAAATTAAAGCCATCTGTTGCTAAAATTTGTCATGACTTTTCTAAGAATCAGATGTATAAGTTTAGTAGAGTTTGGCTTACGAATTGTTTTGGTATAGGTATGAATTAATTTTGCGTTTTATTTATAGGTTTGGCAATGGGTTGCGTCATTGGGCAGTGGCCTGGAAAATTATGCAGCTAACTTTGCAGCACGTGGTATTGATGGTGCGCTACTTTTAACTCTCACCTCTGCTGACCTCAAACTTCTGGGTGTGTTATCTGGTGACGACCGTCGCCGCTTCAAGCGTCGTCTCAAGGAGCTAAAAACTGCACAGGAGAAACACATGAAGGCTCTAAAAAAAGCTGAGAAAAAAGCTAAGAAAAAGTGAATTTTGCCATAGGACTATCGAATAAACTATTTCCCCGCCCTTCCGATAATGTGTTGTAATAATTTGTAAAGTGGTTTAAAAATATTGTGATAAATAAATTTAAAGTACAGTGCAAAAACAACAGAACAAACGGTGGGTACTTAACATAGCTGCCGCGTCGAGTGCCATGAATTAACGGAGACATTGTCGGACTTAATTAAATAAATAACTAAATTAAATTAAAGTAAATATAATAACAACATAATATATTATTGTATAACGCTGACATGCGATGCGTGATGATCGAGCGTTTACGAAAGTATTTATTCTAGTAATATGCATCGGGATATAATTAATTATTTAATTTGGTCGATAGCAATTTGAGTTTCAGATAGTGACAAATTTCTATTAAATGTTTCAACTTAATTTAGTCATCGAATTCTAGTTAGATTGTGTGACAATTTATAGTAATAATTATGATGATAGTACATAATATGATGGAAACGTTTCGCGTATAGTTTAAACAATTTCCTAATAATACGAGTTTGGTTAAAAGGTTTACTAAATTCTTTTGCAGTGCGTTTCAAAATTTATGTATGAATCCCTTCATTGTTAAAGTTATCAGTTAAATTAATATAAGCAATTTTTAATCTTTAATTTTTATATAACTAGTTTATACACATTTTAAAATTCAATCCGCTTGTTGAATGCTATTTGCATGTATGCATCTATGCATAAAAAGTATTCTTTCCAAACCTTTAAAAGTTGTAAGTCAGTGTTACTTTTATAAATTTTTATTTTTTATTTCAATACCAATTAATTCACAATAATTAATCTTAAGATCAGTGCCAAACAGAGTGCCATTATAAACATTCATCATAACAAATTTTCATTTCATGTTTCATTCTATACTTCCAAATTTATCTCGAGCGGCATTAGATCATCATTTTATCTACTACTCTTAAAAGAATATTGCAACTCTTATAATTACCAATACAATATGCTATTATGTAACATTTTTAACTTCCTTAGAAACTATACACATCTTTTATCCCGGTCAAGGATATTTGATATGAACGTTATTCAAGCTAAGATATAAATAATTTGTATTCCGATAATGGGTACTTTGCGATAAAAACATTATTATTGGAGAAGAATGTTTACATCTTTTTATCACAAAAATAAAAACATATTTGAGTGAAACCGTGGGCAAAGGCAAGATTTTTCTATTTTCACAAACCATAATTTTTTTATTTATAAGTATATGTGTTTCACTTTGCCTTTTTATAATATTAATAGTAGGCTGCAAAAGAATTTATATTTACCTGAATCTAACTTAAATTAACGGTTTATCTCTCGCGATATTATATAAATAATCTTAATAAATAAAATAATTCTGAATAATTGTTATAGATAATGTGACGAGTATGGGGGTGCATTCATGAATGCGTTTAGTCTTTATAAATGTATGCTGTGTGATTAGAATATTATCGTATTATTTATGTAGGCAAGTGTGGTTGGAGACTCGCCTTGTTCGTGCACGACGGCCATGTTTTATTTATTCTTTTGCGAATGGTTCTTTTTTATTGCAAATTTTACGGTGATTTCGTTGAGAGTATCAAGAGATAATGAATTTTTTCTTCATGAAAGGTATTTACTACCGTACAGGAACTGTAGGAAATTAATTTTTGTGATTCCCGTGCAGTGCGTATGTAACAATTAATGTGTGGATTATTTAGTTCTCTTTACTATGTCTTTTGCGTAATCATGTTCCAAATAGGTATTATATGAATTTACCTATATCTATAAATGATCTTGCATAATTTTGGAAGCGGCATAAATTCTGACAGTTAATAAAGATAAAATAGGCAGTTACGTTTACATATTTATTATGACAATATATAATCTGCGAAATTGAGATGTCAGCCAGTATACAAATTTATGTTAAGATCTGAAGCACTCTTATTATACAAGTTAAATTGTAAATTTAACTTTTTTGCAAATCTTTTTAAATAATTAACTGAATGAATTAAAAAATGTAGTAACTGGATAATGAAATATTTCTTTAATAAAAAATCATAATTAAATTTACCATTGAAATAAAATTTTCTACTTTATGTAAGCTACAATTTATATTTGTTGATTAAAGTTCATATAGTCATATATGTGCTTATCCGAGATAATCACATAATATATTTTTAAGTGCGTTTGTAAGGTACAAAATTGTTCATATCACGACAACTTATAAAAAATCTTGAAAGAAATAGTATTAAACCAATAATAGATAATAAATCAATTTAGTCATTGTTTTTATATTATTAACCTCTCTATAAAAAGTAACTGAAAGATTAACATCGGTGTATTTGAATTGCACTTTATACACTAAAAGTCCTAGCAAGTGTAAGACAGCAAACGCTCTGCTTTTTACACAATCAATAACTTTACTTTCTCTGTCAAAATAGAATCTATTGCTGTCAGTTTAGAAAAAACTGTTTAATGAATGATTATCATAGAATGATATGAATGATGCCAGGAAAACTCTATTTTTAAATTATGACAAGTTATATTTTAAACCTTTCGAATGATAGTTATGTAAACCAAAATTATATAGGAAAAATTAAATTTTAATTTATGACTATAAAAATTTTTTGCGCAGACCGACAGTTGATTTAATTGGCTTTAACATAACATCGAGTCAATGTTTCGCCAAATTTTGAATGCTTGGATTGATTTGTTGCAAACTTCCAACCAAAATTGAAAACTATTTTGATTTTAAGTTTACGTTGTGAATATAGACCAATCAAAGGCGTGTTCTGGATATATCCATTCTAATGAAATTATATCTCTCTAATTTTGCACTAGATAAAGTGATATTCCCTTTTTGTAGTTACATTCTCCTTAAGATTGCACAATATCTGCATTTTTTTGCTTTTATATGCACAAATGCATTTCAATACATATCTAATGGATACTCGAGTATAACTTTACCTTGGGAAAGCTTATAAACAAAAAGTTTGCTATACAGATGCATCCATTTTGTAAAATAATAAATACATGTTGAACACGTAATGTATATTTGTTTATTTGAGCTGATATTTCTCTATTTTATGACTGCACGGGAGATGAAACTACTTACACGCTAGTCTATGTTTGAATTTAGTTGGATGGCCTTCTGTCTGTCTCTGCTGGTAGAATAATGCCGTAAGTTCAAATTAATATGAAGGACATTTAGTGAGCCAGCTCTATTCCTTATTTCATCATTCACTTGGCAAGATACCAAATTCATTAAAGTAAGTTATGTATTTATAATTTTTATTAATTACGAAGTTTTATTGCTTTACTTGATTTTTTTATTTTGAAAGAGTGTTATATACTAGCATGCCTATAATTGACATGAGAGGACGAATTAATAGTTACTTTTATAGTGTCAGTGTAAAAAAATTAGAATTCAATTATGTACAGAAATGGTGTTATACTAAACTTTGGTTTTTAGGCCGCTTGCATGATATTTTTTATACATGGAGTATTTAATTAAAGATTTTGAGATCAATTTTGTGAGTGAATCAATTAAATGTCATTCCAAAACCTGTAAAATGCACCAACTTCTAATATAATAATGATTATAATTTTTTAATTAAACCTTTAACTTAATTAAGTTACATTCTTTACTGGGACTTTACTAAACTTAAAGCAATTGGAGCGGTTTTGTTACTGATCATCATATTTCTACTGCTAACGAATTAACCTAATTATCAGATAATTTTCAGTCGGCCACTCTACTCTAACTTAAATACTTTCCCAGCCTAGATATTATATTAATATTTCATAGACATTGAGCTAAATGTTGAAGAAATATTTAAAGAATATTTGCTTATGTTCTCAAGAGTAAATTGTTTTGAATGAAAATAGAATGTCCAATGCCATCCAATGATGTATCATCACGTCGTATTAATGAACTACGAAATATTTCCAATCTGTATATTAATAATTAGTTAACAATGTACTTATACCTTTCCAGACCTAAGATTAAACCGAATATTAAGTTTTCATTTTATTGTTGATAATTATTTTGTAATATTTATTTTGGGACCAAATTAATTTATTATTATTATTTGCCTTTATAATGTGTGAGTGATTGTTTTATTTAGTATATACAACCAAAGCTGACATCACAATGTTTTTGTATACTCTCTTTGTTTCATGATAATATAAAAGTGAGGTAAACTATATTTTACGCTATTAAATGAAATTCACAAAATATTTAATTCTTTCATTTAATTCGGACCCTATATTAAAATACTCAAATTATTTTTACAGTTGGCAATAGTGATGAAACTAAACAAAACAATGCCATTTTAAAAAATTTGCTCCTCTGTATTTTGTTTACAACTTATGAATGCTGTTTTTATTTTAGCGAAAATTTAAGTGATCATTAGCGTAAGTATGAAGCATTGTGTTGTATCAATGGAGCGCGAGGAAAAACTATTTTAAAAAATTAAATTCAATATTTTACTGTTAAATCATCGTGCTTTCATTATTCTGGTCATTACAACTAGCTTTAGAGTTTTTTGATGGGATATTTTAATATAAACTATTACTAAAAAATTCAGAGCATAATTTTCTTTAAGTCATATAACAAGTATTGTTATATTAGTAGCATATGTAACACTAAAAATCTCTTACTAAAGACTTCCACGGCCCTTTTGAAGGCATTCAATACTTCTTCAGCATCCGGGAATTATATCCCTTGCAAAAATCTTTTAAAAAAATAAAGAAATAAATAGAAATCACATGGTGTGAGGTCGGGACTATATGGCAGATGACTCATAATTCCCCACAACATAATCAAATATTATATAATTATATCATTCGTCTGGCTAAGTGGGCACAGGTGTTGTTGTGATGAACGCTTCTGCGAGGGCATTGCCCTTGAACTTTTTTCAAAGCAACATGGAAAATAATTGCAAAGAATCGCAGACAGCAGTAACTGTTCTAAACAGTTATTTTAAATAATTATAATATTTTGTATAACATTTAGACTTGAAGAGCTTTCCAATCAGTTTTCCCACAAATATAACCACATTATCCAGTGACAAAAGCTTGGTTGCGGTATCTCTACTATAAATGAAATAAAGTCTAGATTTCATGTTCACTTAAATTTAATACTACTGTAGAGCAGAAATAACAAAAACTTTTCTGTGCAGCAAAACAACTGAAATTGATCTAAATTACCACACGTTAGACGCATTCATTTATAAAAAAGAGTTACTTTGAGCTTTTCAAATCTGATGCCTTTTCAATACTTCCACAATAATATTACTTAGTAGAGTATAAGATTATGATTACTGGATGATTATAATTAACCGGGTAGGCTGCTCTGGTAAGGAGGTACAAAATCCCCTCTAGACAAAAGATACAAAGAAATACAGAGGTAATAGTGATTTTATTATTTAGTGATTATCATTAATTACATGTACAATATCACTATTAGTTATTTGGAGTGTTTTGCACACTCCAAATAACTACTAGTGATATTTTGGGTATAAAATAAGTGCAATTACTTCTAAATGATCTCCAGTGACATTTGTATGAGGCTTTTCCATAAAATAAGGCTGAGACTGCGAGGAACGCTTTTAGATGAGATCCGTCAACATTGGGAGTGTAGTTTGGTTCAAATCTCCACCAAACAGAGCCCACGCTCAGTCTTAGCTGGGCAGCCAAATGTGATGGAGCTCCCTCTTGCTTCTCACACTAGGCGTGAGTTACGTACAGCGATATGTTTTTTAAGTGCCAAGGGCAATACTCCATTAATATTCATCTCAAAAACGTGCGAAAGTGGGTCAGAGAGTTCAAGGACGGATATACAGATGTCCATGACAAACAGTGTTCGTCATAGTTGATAGTGATAGCATCAGTCTTGTAGTTGATTGTCAGTGGTTGGCAAACATAGCTGTTTTATGTGGTGAGCTGGAGATTTTTGAAAGAATGCATGGTGTGGTCTATTTGCATGAAGTGAGGTGAAATTCTCGTATGCTGAATAAAACTCGTTAATTCTATTCTTTTTGAACAACATCTTATTACAGATGTTATGATTTGGATAATAACAGGAAGAACAAAAATTATCTAGAGTTTTCTCAATATAGCAACGTTTTGCTAACTTGTCTTATTTCTAGATAGAAATGACACAACTGAACTCATTACGAGTACAATATATATATAAAAGTATATGATTGATATATATATATATATATATATATATATATATATTTATATATACATATATATATATATATACTATATACATATATATATATATATAAATAAGAAAAGAGGGTGTGTAAATCAGAATGTGAAAGTTTACCAAGTGTTTATGCTTAAAACTGGTAGTATAAAACATGTGGTTGATATTCTAAAATATGACTGTGTAAGATATAATATTCACTAAAAGACAATAATGATATGTACCTTAATAAAAGATCCAATGTGTATCTGTTGTTAAATATTCAATAAGAAATTTTAATAAATGGCAAATATATACCTCAGAACTTGAAATAGATCTCAGAACTTCATCATCACACAATGCCGACAGAAGGCTGTTTAGTATTAACATACTATGTGAACAGGACTTTTGATTTATCTTTATTTGCTTGTTTATTTCATAACCCGAAGACTATAAAATGTATTTTAATGAAACTTTCATTGATCATGAAATCAAAGATCAGGATTACATACCATCGGATTAAGACAAATTTCTTTCAGCGTTAGAAAACTATAGGAAAAATTTACTATGCTACCACTTAATGAAACAGAGCTTTTTAGTAACATGGTTAATGCAAACTTAAGAAATGATTTACTATATAACCTATAAATCTTTGGTATGTCTAAACCTCAATTAGTTTACATTATACAGCCATATTACATTTTGGAACATCTTTAATAAATATAGAACATAACTCCGAAGCAAATTTTACTTATTTACAAGTAGCACGTTACAGAATAATACAACAGTTTCTTTTTCGTCGACAACATGGTTTTTTACACGTTGATCCATAAGATTCACATCTTGGACACATCATCTTACGTCGGCATATTGCACATACTTGTACTGAAGGACATGATCTTTGGCAGCACGGTAAGTGTGTAACGCTTAATTCGGTTTTGGATTTAATGTTTGGAGGACATTGTGTACCTTGAGTATCTAGATTTTTTTTACCCTGACAGGAGGTGCAGCTTGCTCCACGCTCCACATAAGTGGCTGAAGGTGCCTGACAACAAACATTTTCTGATTTTCTCTCATTTTCAGATTTCTTATTCAATTTTTGACAGGAATTGCAGATCTTAGATACCTTTTTCTTAGCGTGTTTTGGTGGAGGTGGTACATTTTTGGAAGTTTTACAATATTTGGTCTTTGCAGGTTTACCATTCCAGCATGTCGTCTTAGAACATACTTCTCTATGTATTCTGCAAGCAGACTTTATAACACATGCAGATAAGTTTGGAGTGCAAGTCACAAAACATCTTTTTGGGGAACATGGTTCGTCATAAGAACTACTCGAGGATGGCTGCTCTGATCTTCGGCATGAGTTGATTGAGCTCTGGGAGCAGCACCTTGAAGGACCAGCCATCAGCTATGGACTCACCACCTTGTGGGCTATATCAAGATAGCAAAAGTAATTTGATAAATCTGTGCATAAAATATTATTAACTTTATGGAATGAACACATTCTGTTTTCAATAATTCCTTCTTTTATTTATTTATTTCATTAACATAGCAGCAGTTCAAAATCCAAAAAATTATAGAATAAAATATTAAAATCGAAATAGTACCATACATCCTTCATATACACGAGGGGGCGTTTTTAAGTTCGCGGAATGGAAAGGTAGGCCATTAGTAAAGGTGATTAACGGAATGAGAGCTAGTTAAGGAACTCGTTATTAATATAAATACCAAGTTTTATCATAATTCGATCATTAGTCTTTGAACTATCGTCGAACAACAACTCAATCTGGAAGAAAGTCTCAGCTATGGAAAAAATCGAGTACCATGCCGTTATCAAGTTCTTTAGCAAGTAAGGAAAGTCAGTTCAAACCATACTGAAAGAGATGGCATCCGTTTACGGGGACTCTTGCCCGGGTAAAACCATGGTTTACAAGTGGCATAGTCTCTTTAAACAGGATAGAGACTCACTTTAATATGACCCGCGCCCCAGTTAGCCTATCGAAATGACTACTCCGGAAATTATTGAAAAAGTTGAAAAATTAGTATTGGAAGATGCCAGACTAAAGAAGAAACAGCTTGCAGAGATGGTTGGAGTATCGGATACAACAATTTTTAAAATTCTCATCTTGGCATGACAAAAGTCAGCGCAAGATGGCTGTCGAGAATGCTCACACCGCCTCAAAAACAACGCCGCGTGGAGTATTCTCGCGCGTTTTTGGACCTCTGTGGTGAAGACAAGGATGGACTATTGAATCGAATTGTTACTGGAGACGAAACTTGGGTTCATCATTATGAACCTGAGTCCAAACAAGGCACAAAAAAGGCACACCACCACCCAAGAAGTTTAAGGTGTCACAGTCAGCTGGAAAAATCATGGCGACAGTCTTTTGGGATTCAGAAGGGATCCTGCTGACGGATTATAAAGATAAAGGTGTTTCTATAACCGGAGAATACTATGCGTTAATTCTAGAGAGATTGAAAGAAGCAATCAAAGAAAAAAGAAGGGGAAAATTTACCAAAGGTGTCCTGGTTTAGCAAGACAACGCACCCGTTCATATGAGCCGCGGTGCGCTGGCCGCCCTGCACAAGGTGGGCTTCGATATTTTGGAACACCCACCCTACAGTCCTGACCTGGGTCTCAGTGATTATTATTTGTTCCCAAACCTTAAAAAAGAACTTCGTGGAAAGAAGTTTCCAAGCAATGAAGAAGTTATGGACGCAGTTTCAGCTTATTTTTTGAGCAGACGAAACATTTTTTTATGAAGGTATACATAAGCTAATTGAAAGACCTGAAAAATGTATTAGGATAGCAGGTGAATATATTGAAAAAGAAAAAATAATTTTGTATTTTTATTCTCACTCCTTATACTCCATTCCGCGAACTTAAAAACGCCCCCTCGTAGTAACAACACACATCTTTATAATGTGTGTTGTTACTATATATGAAGGATGTATGTTACTATTTCTTTTTTAATTTTGATCTTATTAATTATTAAAATTAGTCTAATCAGATTTCTTAACTGTCTGCCACATCTCTATGGGTTGTGAATGTGTTAAAGGCGAAAAAAGGAAACCAGTCAATTGTTTGTGAGAACACCAACAGTTAAGTAGTCATTCCACAAAATAAACTTACTTATGTAACATACTCAAAATGTACATAATTTTAATGAACAATGTAAAAACTATTTCCAAGGATTTTTCTGACTTTTCAATTTGAAAATTACAGGAGGTACACATTACAAATCATTTTGAAGCTTAATGTCCAAGAAAGTGGGTGAAACTGGTCAATGGGATAGCAAAATGGTTATATATGTGCTACTTATAATTTCTTTTCTATACATGTGCTACTTATAATTTATGTGCTATTATTTACATTATTGTGTTTATAATGAAAATTTTCCAAAATCAATGCCTGATTTTAGGTAAAAATCAGATTAGATTAAAATTACTTTTTGGATGTGTGCCATTTTTGTATTGTTTAATGTATTTACAATATTTATATTTATGAACATAACATTTGTATTATAATATTTATATTTTATATCATATTATCGGCGGATTCAATGGGTAATACTATATTGGGATACCATATCTATTAACCAGGTTTGAAAAAAAACAGTTTTTTTAAATTTCATAACACAATTAGTTCAAAATGTTTTCTAAAAGTATTTTTTTTGTTTTTTATCTTTTAATTTTCCTTTTCAGTAATTAGTCATTAATTTCAAATCAAACAGGCCCATTATAATTCATTTCTAGACAATTTTAAAACTCGCCTGAGGAAACATTTATAAAAATCGATCAGCATTTTATATTTTTTTTTCTGTAACCTATTATCGATACAGAACCTCTTACACTTGTATGTTCCGATGTTTCTTCTTAGTAGGGGAATTAGTGGAATAAATACCCACAATAATTATGGGGAAATACTTCCTGGCCCGTGTTTCGGTTCGGCAGGCAAAAGAACGGGATTTTACCGGCGGAGTATTACCCCTGGATAGTATATATAGAGTATATATACCAATATTCCATTTCATTTTCGAAATTTGCGATAATAGCACATCACATGCATCTCAGAAAAACATAAATGTTCACTCCAGAGCGCAAAAAGCATGAATGTTCCCAATTTGGATCAATTCATATAGATCCCTCAAGAAAATACTGCACTGAAGACCAATAAGGTGTATTACAGAAAATATAATCAAGAATTAGGTGAACTTGTGAAAAGAATGGAGGCACCGATTCACATCTCGACGAGGCGGAGGAGCTGAGGACTCTGTGGGGGAGGTGTTGGGAGCTGCTGAGTCTTCCCGGTCCTCAGATGATTTTTCCTTCAAATCTGTTACTGCTTCAATCTAAAAGTGCTAGTGGTAGCAGAAGCATGAATGTTTCAAGGAAAAAATTTACTATTATTACAAGTCAGGAAGATAAGAAGAAAATTATGAATTATCTCGTTATATGTTTGCTACCAACGCTCCTTTTTACCATTTTAGCTGTTCCTGAAATTAATGGAAGTTTTACGCCCAGGTTGTAAACCTCCAGACAGCAAATAAATTGCTGATGACCTACTCGATGATGTTTACAACTCAACTGAAGAAAACGTATAAAATTTACTTTATCAATTGATGATTGGTACAATGTCAGCCATGACTCGATAATCTGTGTGTGTGTCACAGATGTTTGGACCAACAGCACTTTTTTAGCAGATACAATAGATACTGGCATCGAAAGGCACACAGCCGATTACTTGGTGAATTTAGCAATTTCATCAGTAAAAAATGTGAAACCCTCAGCTGCACTGTGTGAAGCGTCGTAACATATAATGCGGCGAACACGAGCAAATTACTAAAAGATTTAGTTCAACAAGAAGAACTGGCTTCGCCTCTGCCAAATGTAAATAAGCTGGTGGAAAAGCAATTGTTACACCACAACAGGTCAGATGGAACACAGTGGCTGAATACCTAAAAGAATTTTTTTTGTAAAACTGGCATATTATGTCAAACATATGCTTAAATAATGTAACTGCTACAGATATGTCAATTTCATTAAAAGTGGTTGAAATCACGCTAAAGCAACAAGCGCAGACCCTTTACAGAAAGCCGGAAAATATAACAGTTACACTTGACATCTCCTAGAAAACTTTTTGTTGTAATGGTGAAGTGACTGAAGCACGGATAGAGCTTAAAAATAAGTTCGAGGGTAAGAACGTGCGGCAGCGTCAAGCAAAATATTCTCTGAGTGATTTAAGGAAGGTCAACTCCCGATTTTAAATGGCAAGGTCTCCAGCTTATTTCTTACCAAACTTACTATAACCTAAGTATAAGGGCGAAAAACTCACTAATGAAGATATTTTTGAAGCTTTATCATTTATTGAAGCTCAAAGACGCAATGACCTATGTTATAAAATACAGAGCAATGATAGATCCATTTCATAAGTTTCTATTTGAAGATCATGTAGTAAATCACGTCGAACACCTAGAATGGTGGCTGTACTTAAAAAGCTAAATTAATGGCTAAACAATGGACTTAGTGATACAGCATCACAGTGGTGAAATGGAAAGATTTCAACATTTGGATTTATTCATTTTGACGAACAAAACAAACTTGGTTCTGAGAAACCTGCAAAATTTTACACGTCTTTAACTACCTCAATAAAAAAATGAGTGTCCTCTTACTTGATTAAAGTTGTCTGACACACAATATTTTGATTGTTAATTAATGATAGTTAGTTTGTTATGATAGTTAATTAATGATAGTGAGTTTGATTGAATAAAGTAAGTAATAAAGAAATGATGTGTGTTTTAATTACAAGTCTAAATAGAGTTTCTTTTGCTTTTCAATTTTAAATTAATTTCGAACTATTTTAAGTCCTAAATATATATTAGTTTTCATTTATTTTCAATTAATGTTTCAAACATTGTTTAAAATTAGTTTTAAACTGTGTTCTTAAACACTTAATAAAAAACTTTGTTTTATTTTCAAACACTGTTTAAAACAGGGTTTTTTAAAATAACTTGCTTTAATAATTCCAACCCTGGCCTACACTACAATGTGTTCATAATGCATAAATTGTTCAGCGATTTGTAGTTTGTAATGTGTAGTTTGTGAGCCCCTACAGTTTTTTTTTTCATCTTAAATAATAAATATTTTTATGTTAAGGTCCCAACACCGACTTGGAATTATTTATTTCAATGTAAATATCAACATCTGCTGGTGCTGTTACCTGATCACCTGCAAAATTGTATACAGCTATAGATTACATAGATGTTGATGGTCATGTCCAAATGTCATTGTGGATAAAATAATCTTGGTACTTTATGATTATTTATTTTGTATATGCAAAATTCCATGCCAGATAAACTGTTTGAGATAGTTTAGCAAAATTTGGCAATTTTTTCTATTTATAATGTCAAAAATACACATACAAAAAACAGACGGTTTCATTTACTTTAGCATAATTAATTCCAAAATACACGAGATCTGTGTTTCAGATACTTCGGAAAGCAGATCTTTGCAATTATCATATCTAATCCTTAATAATTGCTATTAATTTTTGATAGGTTCCATAGAAAAAATACTACAAGTTTTCTGTATATTGAAATCTATTTATAGATGATTTATCCTTAGGAAGTATAAAAAAAAATGGTTATAAAAGACAATGCTATTCCCTTTAATATCATATTCTAAAACGCATAATTGTGGATATCATTTTTGTAATGTGATTTGCTCAATGTCACAGTCAAGTAATATGGATGGTGTATAGTCCAATCGAGAACCATATAATATGCTTCTAACGAGAGGTACACAACTGATTGTCCCTACAATTTCGTCACACTTCCACCTATGTCACACTAATCTGTTCAGTAGTCTTCAGATATAAGGAAAAATAATTAAAATGAAATAAAAGGAAACGTTCAGTTTTATAATAATAAGAAGAGAATAGGAACAAAATTTGTTGTTCCTTTCCTCAGAATTTGTTGATTAATTACTTAGGATGAGGGAAGAATGCCTACAATTAAATTATAGAAATATTTTCGGAATTGTTGCAAATGTACAAAACTTGAAAGCCGTTTCAGTTGCCACATTGGAATTTATATAAATAGAGAGAAGGTCGATAACATAGTCTTAGTTCTTACATAATAACAATATTGATAAAAGAATTATTTCAAAAATAGAATGTTAAGCACATACTGAAACAATTTCCTTTAATAGGTATCGGTCACAATGCATCAGTCAGAGGTATGTTGTTTCTAATAAACCTCATTTACAAGTTTAAAATGATTACATAATTTTATTAAAATAATACATCTTCAAGGAACCTTCAATGATTGCATATAGCTAACACTTGCTAAATTTGTTACTCGTTGATCTTCACGTATCTCATATCACATATGATAAAAACTTAATTGCATATTAAAATATAGTATGTTGTTGTTGTTATATCGACCCATATATTTTCAGCATTTAAAAAAGTACGAGCAGAACCTGTCAAATACAAGTATATCTTCACATCACTACAAGGGTTCCCTACACATTTAGGGTACATAGTATTTCTACTTATCTCTTTGCATATATTAATTTTTCACCAAGTAAATCTATTGTCTACTTTATCTGTCACAGACGTAAAATATGGTGCATGTTTCAAAAATTATACGATCTAAGATAATCGTTAGTTTTCCTGTAAATTTCCACGCTTTTTTTCAAATGATATATAAAATTAGAAAACATATGTTGAATACTTTATTTATTACCTCAATATTTCTTGCATGAACATTTTATAAAAGTTAACTAAATTTCATTATTATGCTAAATTTCAAGTTCCAACATCGCATGGTTTCTAAGAATATCGGCTGTGACCATCGGATAGATAAACAGACACGTGAGTGATCTCCTAAGATGATCTTATTTGAGGTACAAAACCCTAAAAAGAATGTGTGTTATTCATACTGAACAAAATAAAACCTAAATTAATATAATTTATTTTTTGCCATCATGAACGGATACTGATTCTAGCAAAATATCACAATCATCATGGTTTAACAAATTTCAATAGTACTGTGCAAACTTTGGTTTGACAACAGCAGATTCAAATCCGGGTCATAAACTAAACGTTATGCTATGGACAGAAATAATACATGGTAAATTCAATACTAAGCTAATAAATATAGATGACTAGAAATAATTGAAATAAAAAAAATCTTAAATATTGCAATGATCAAATCCGTTTTCACTCGTAGTATGCACTGTGCGAATACAATGATAAATATAAAAAAAATATTTTAAGCGCAAAACAAAGCAACGTGAACTCAACCTATCCAATATCAACTCATTCAAAATCTGTTAGATAACTTTTGTGCGATGTGAGGTAATAAATATTTGCAGATAAATAGACAATTGTCTTAGAAATTGTCCTTTGATTTTAGTACTGACCGAATTCAGTACTGAAAAACTTCCACCGGTAATTTTCTTGCAAAAACATTCAATGTACAGACAGACATAGATGATCTATTGTGTTGATAGATTTTTCTGCACACCTCTACGGAATTGATAAATAAAATTTTGCAACAAAAGAATCAGATCTCATGATAGTTAAGTAAGGGTAGTAAATCTCCCCGATAATCTGGCAATGGTACAATCGTCAGTTACACCAACCAACAAATACAAAGAACCACATTAACTCACTATTCTAGCTATGGTATGTACTTACATCATATATACAAAACAACCTTTTAGGTATCAGAAATTTGATTATCCAAGGGCTTTTCCATCATTCTCAGAAGCAATAATTGAAAATAGTTATTTTTTCCAGCACTTGTAGAACTCATTAATTTATGAATTTATAAAAATGAATTTTGACTATTTATAGGTATTGTGGCTTATTATAGTTAACATCTTATATCTAAATAACAGACTAAAGATTTTTCTAAACGTCTCCTGTCAAAGTATTTTTTCTTTCTCTTTACATAGTCTTATTTTTACACCAACGGTCTTACTAATAAAAGTAACTATAGAGTTGTTATGCAAGCATATATGAAAATATATCTCATCTATTTGTATACAAGATATTTATTTATAAATTATATTTCTAATAAGCAATATTCTCCATAGGAGAAAAAAAAAGAAGGCTGAAAGAAGTATATAAAAGAAATCAGCAAAACTAAATAAAGTTCTTATTTCTTAAAATTTATTGACATCACATTTCATTGCTGAATCATCAATTTTCACATAATAACTTTTCTTGTTGGAAAAAGGTGGAAATAGAGTTATCTCTAAAATGGGGTCTAAAATATTGATAAAATAGTATATCTTACATACGGCCCAAGATATATGAAATAAAAAAGGTTCACATAACAATTTAGATAAACATGTTTTATTAAAGAATTTGATAAAGCAATGCACCTAACAAGGTTTTTATATAATCTGTGATGCAAATTATAAAATTTATTTTTAGTCTTAATATATATAAAATTGGAACCATTTTAATTTTTTTTCCAGATGAATTACGTATATGTCTGAAAACCCATAACATTCTTTCCATATTTATAAAATGCATATTAAATATATATATTTATTTTTTTATAACATTTTTTATTTAATTTTACTCATATTACAAAATACATGGCAAACAAAAATTACCTTCGCAAATAGTTTCACTCACAGTTTACTTTTTATTTCAATATCACATTTAAATATTTTTTAATAAAGCAGTACATACATATTATTTTGCAGCCAGTTTTTTGTTGTATATACATTATTTATATCATGCAGTACTTCAATTTGTAAGTTGATTACAAATAAATAGTTTTATTGGTTGTATGTAAGCTTATGTCAAACATAGTGTCTGCAAGCTCATCTATATGCTTACCACAAATTAAAATTCCCTATTTCAACTATCATTGCTTGATGTTATTTTATACATCATATTACAGGCTGTAGCTGCATTATTTTTTTAATATTGACGAGACTGACGTTAACATTACCAAAAATTTCCTTTCCATATTATATAAATTATTAAAAAATCATCAGAAAGCAGAAATCATTTCTTCTTTTCTAATTTAAATATGTTGCCTCTCTGAAAATATTGTAAAAATTTTAAAAGTAGGAATTGTAAAAGATTTTATCATCAGCACACAGTTTAGTGTCAAGCCAGATTTTATGTTTCAGTTTAGACAATAGACAAAAGAATGAAATGATGTGATTAGCTGTGTACAATAAATATAAGACTTTGTTATTTCATCATTGAAAAATGTGGACAGTGTTTCAATTGTCTTTCTTTGATTGTGATTGCTGGTAGCTCGGGGGTTGGTCCTGAAAGAAAATTTCATCAGGTATTTAGTTTTATTAGTGACAATTTTTGCCGCATTATCAGAGTGTTTCATATACTTATGCAAGACCAATTAGTAACAAACTTCTATTGCTGAAGAAGAAAAGCAAAGCGCTCAAATTTTCTTTCTTTTAGGATATTTTAAATATTATTTTTAAACTACTGAAATATGATATGCCACTAACTTAATTTGGAAAAGGAACAAAGAGACTGGCATAGTAGTAGTATTTGCTTCAGGTCTTGCTAGAATAAAAATGACAATCTTAAATAGAGAAATAAGATTCAGATGAAAAAGTTCATTAAAAGTTTTATTTAATCAAACAAATGCGAAATATTTTTTTTGTGAGGTTATTTTTCACAATAGGGTATTTGACTGATGTTGACATTTATTGTAAAAATGTTTTAAAACTAATGCATAAAAAATAATGCATATAATAAACAATTAATTGAAACTTCTAAATAGAAAAAAGTATAAATTTTTTTTCATTAAATAGAAAAAGTTATTATGAATTCAGTTTCCACACAAAACAATAAGAAAATTATAATATGCAATACTATTTAACGAGATACTAAAGATATTTAATAAACCTTATAATTACAGCTAAATACGGGCCAGTGACATCATAATCCAGTTGTGTTTTGTAGGGGGGTTTTCCCGTGTATCGTAGTTCATCAGTTTGTAAGCCGTTATAACTTTGTAATGAAAAGTCCTAGGTACGATATATTTATTTTGACCCTTATATTACGTTTCTATTTTAGTAATAAAAATATAGTCAAATACCCTATAGTTTATAAATGCTACTCCTACGGAACTCTTTGAACCAGCAAGACAAAACAAGTACACAATGTGTCCCATTGTATCCTTCATAAGAGATGTGACATACTAAACCATGAAACATGTAGGTCCGACAAGGTCGTCAAAGAAGCCACTTAAAGTGAAAAACAGAGAAAAGACATTCATTTTGACAACAGAAAAATTGTCAATGCTAGTTAACAGTTTTTTAATTAATATAGGCAATGGCTACATGTTAAAAAAAACAAACGACATTGATTACTTTTTGCAATTGTTTCTAAAAAGTTATTATGTATTTTGTTCAATTTTTACTGTTATTTATATTTTTTATTAACAATTCTTATTTAAAATATAACAGAAGCGCGTTTATGAAAATAGCTTTTTTTAGTATGTGTTTTGGTTAGAAATTGTATTTTATTTTTTGCTCATTTTTTATTGCCAGTCAGTGAGTTTGTTTAGTTTTTTATATTCTAAAAAATATTAGCTTTTAAATACCAATTTTTCAAAAAATTATATCCTACGAAAGTTAGAAATTAATATAATTGAATAGGTAAGCAGTAAGATCTAAACTAAAATAGGTTACTTTTAAAAAGATGATCATTTGAATACTTCTACAATTTTAAATGATTTAAATGCATATGCTAAGTGTATGAGTATCTACTCACGTAGTACGGTGGAGGTACAAAAGCAGTCTGAGGCTGGTTTGGATCATAGTATGCGCTCTGAGCTGCCTCTGCTGCTTTTGCATCTGTAAGAAATATATATACCAACTTACATTCCTAGCTACAATACATCTAATATACAATTTAAGCTGTGGCAGAACTCTAATCACTATTGGAGGTAAGTGGTCGCTGAAAGCTGATACAACAAAATAATATATAAGCACTCACAGCACACACACATATATATATGTATATATATATATATATATATATATATATATATATATATATATATATATACATATACATATACATATACATATACATATACATATACATATACATATACATATACATATACATATACATATACATATACATATACATATACATATACATATACATATACATATACATATACATATACATATACATATACATATACATATACATATACATATACATATACATATACATATACATATACATATACATATACATATACATATACATATACATATACATATACATATACATATACATATACATATACATATACATATACATATACATATACATATACATATACATATACATATACATATACATATACATATACATATATATATATATATATATATATATATATATATATATATATATAGTGCTAGAAACAAATATTTACCTACAAGTTATGTTAATGGACGCAGCATAGCACCAACCACAATACTTTTTATTACATACTGGTATATTATTTCTTATGACATATTTCTTCCACAGGGGTGGGTGGATTCGGTCTGTGGAATTTTTATCATTAATCTCATCAGAATAATGTGACTAATCACATCTGCAATAAAATTTACGGAAAAATTGTCACATCAACATTGCAAATTGTCAGCTGAAGTTTTAAATGATATTTAGTTGTGAGGAAGGGTTTTGTGATAGTTTTATTTTCCTGCGTGTATTAAGATTTGATATAACAGATATATGAAGAGGTTTTACGATTAAAATTGGAATATTTTTCAATTTCGAAGTTTAAACATTATTATCCCAGCAATAGTTAGATGTTTTCACATGCATTAAGACAATTTTACATTAAGAATGGTGAGTCTTGTTAAAATGTCATAAGGAAAAATACACTTGTGTATGTATATATATATATATACATTTAGTACAATAGCATGGATCTAGAGTAACAGTAAAAACAGAATATACAATAACAGTAAAAACAGACATTGCAGAAACATACGATGAGAAAATAGCAAATTATTTTTTCTACAAAATGTTTTTCAATGTGTAAAATAATTTAAAAAACGAAAAGCATAATTGGTTACTCTCTCAATACTTGTGATCACAAAAAGTTTAAGCCAAATGAATTTTATGATAAAATAATTTATAACCCACTAGTTACATTGTCAGTACTCCCGTTCCGTAAATGTAGACATTGGACACTGTTAGAGGGCAAACAAAAAAATTTGGAAAATTATATAAATAATGAAATCTTGTTACAGACCTGAAGTTTGCATATTTAAGATGTTTACTGATACGAAACAGAAAGACAGAATATGATGCAAAACGAAGAGAACATAATGAAAGATGAAACTATTGATGAACAAAACTCTATATAGAATAAGGTGAGAGTGGCTGTATATAATGGTGTACTACTGTCAAAATTATGTATGGAATGAGCATTGTGTAATGGTATAGTACTCCCAAATGATTATATACTTAATGGTGTATTACTACCAACCATTATATAGGGAAATGAGTATTGGATAATGTACTTAATGGTACATTACTACCAACAATTACATATGGAAATGAGTACTGAATAGTGTACTTAATAGTATAACCAACCATTAGATAGGGAAATGAGTATCGGATAATGTACTTAAAGGTATATTACTATGAATAATTACATATGGAAATGAGTATTGAATAAAGTACTTAATGGTATATTACTACCAACAATTACATATGGAAAAAAATCAACATATTTCGTATAATTTTAACTAAAATCAACATTACTTAAACACACTTTGGAAAAATTCGCAATTGAGATCTAAATAATGAAATCAGATAATAAACTTACGAAGTAATAAAAAAAACACTGTGTCTGACATTTTTTTAGTAAAATATGTTTGAAAATAGATAAAGTCAGTAAAATGACCATGTTATGACTATGAATCTAGCTACTAATTTATACTTAGCCCTGTATTCTCCGAATCATCTCCAAGAATATAAATTTAGTAATCTAATTTTAGTTTTTATTATGAGGGCAAATTTAAGATAGATGCTCTTTTTTTAATTTGAGGTATAATAAGACTCATGGGGAGTTCTTTCAATATTCCTAGTCCTTGGTTTTCCTTATTTAATTTTACAATAATGTAAGAATTTATGCAACCTATATTTAGTAGATCATAAAATAATATCATAAGCCATCTTTTCGTTATGCAGGACACCGAAATGTTCCACGTAACGCACCGACGACATCAACACCGCATTTGTTTTCATTGTAATCAATGATAATTTCTGGCTTTTTTTCTATATCAGTATTTTTCTTGGCATCGTTATGCATAGCACTTTATTTTTTGCAACATATGAGACTAATGTCACATCTTTTTCAATACCAAAAAGGGAATGGTAGAGTTCACGTTCCTTGGTAAGAACAAAAATATGCAGAATCACTGTCTTATTATTTCGTAGAATGCCCAATGCTATCAGTCTACAATCTCTAAGCAAATCATGAAAAAGTGAGATACTGAACCAAATCACAATGTCGCGGTGACTATTTCTGATAGGTTCTACAAAATATTTTACAACGTCAATTGGTGAATTGCTATTGTCACACTGCCCAACACTTTTACCAAATTATTGTGTAGAAGGTTCGAGCATCTGCTAATAAAAATATCTTTATTCCATACTTTTCTGGCTGGCTGGGGATATGTTACCTAAATGGACAACATTCACTTGTTTTCTCCAGCTTTTCATTGATATTAATATTTTCAGCCAAGGAATAATATTTATTTTGTTGATATTAAAGTATTCGTGAAAGTGTGTGAAGATAGTCAAAGCACAAACACTTTAATATGAATAGAATCTATTCTGAGACATAGTAGCAACGCATATATCACAGCCACTTCCATCTGTTTCCCAAAGATCTTTGGTATTGAGATGTTTACTTCGTAGGCGACCACAGAAATAGAGTAAGCTAAAAACAGCTCTTAATTCATCCTTGTCTGTATGCTTACAATCACGATCTCTTGTATATTTGCCTTTCAAATTTTCTATGTAAATATTCATCTAGAAATAACAAATCACATGCTTCTAAAATGGTCTGGCACAATCTGCCTTCATTAATCGGTCCTGATGAACTATTAATAATATTATGTAATTGTGTACGTAAATTTTGTGGAGACTGGCATGTTTACCACATAGTGTTTTCATCTCTTCTTGTAAATTTTCAATACTTGAGATATTTCAAGGGTACATTTTCGAGGTAATCTTCTATTTCCTGCACAGGCAAGCTAAATTGTTCACCAAACATATTTTCAAATTCAAAATCCTATGCATCATTTGCTTGATCTCCTTCCCGCTCCGCATCACTTTCATGATCACCGTAACCTTCAAAATATTATTTTTCCGATACAATTTCATCTTCACTGTTATCTTCTTTTTCTCTATCCTCCAGTATTCTAAATGCCATTATGAAGCTGCAGAATATAAAAGTAATAATACAAATGAAAAAAAAGTATAACATGAAGTGTCGCTACCGGGTAAAACATACCAATTCTTACTTTACTGTGACCAAACCCATGCAGTCACCTGGTCGCCACTCAGAATGTGGAGCCATAAAGTATATTTTAGAAGATACTTAGAATAACAAGTCACGAAATGAGTATTGAATAATGTATCTAATGGTATATTACCACCAATGACTGCACAACTAAGTTACTAAATTAATTTATGGATTATTGACCAGAAAATTTTTGGACATTTCACTGCCATTTTCAGTTGTAGATTGAGCAGGAGGGTGGCAGTGTGTTGGTCAATTGTATCTAGAAATGGGTATTAGATGATCTACATAATGGTGTAATTAATTACTTGCAATTACTTATGGAAATAAATATTTAATAATATACACAAAGGTATATTACAACATAATATTACATATAGAAATGTCTGAAAAATAACGAAAGCAATTTGAAATGAGATCAATTTAGAAAATCTACTGAAAAAGATTACATGATAAAACTAAAAAAATATTAGATTCTAATGATACAATGTTGAAGAAAGTGAGAATGAAAAGATGAGAAAGAATATTGTTTGACCATGTAAAACATCTGAATGAGGTGGGGTAAAAAGTTATATATGGAAAAATTAAGTCGAAAAATAAAAATCCAAGAAAGATAAGTGTAGATCAAATTGCGGTACGTCTAAATGTAAGCCATGATTTAAGTTTTAGAAAAATAAAAAGTTTATGTAAGCATGTAAAAGATTGAATGCAGTAACTAATATACATGAGAATATGCATTATCTTTTTCTGGTTAGATGGGAGGTAGCTTGGCATTATAGGCAGATAAATAGACACTTGATATGGCCGATGGAATTTTGATATTTTCATTAATATTGTATTGTATTTACTGTATAAGAACTAATGTTAATTAATGGTAAAGAAATAATTGTTTTTTTAAAAATTATATGGCAAATATAACACACATAATATGTTTAGTAATACTTTACTTCAGATATAGAAAAGCATTTAATTTGTACACAAATCAAATAATACGAAGAATTCAAAATTCACTGATTGAATATGCCTTAAAAAGCTATTGATAATAAACAATATATAAATAAATATACAACAGTTGTAAAAAGCTGTTACTAAAATAAGTTTACAAGTAAAGCAAACCTGCACATTGTTTACAACAAAACAGGAGCCCCAACCTCAAGTGTATTGAGAAACTCTAAAAATGACACAATGCATATTTTATGAACGTTAGTAAGAGATAATATTTAAAATTTAATTTACAACATTATTTTATTTTGTCAACCAGTGCGAATTTTGAAAACCAAATTGTTAGTCAATTTTTATAAAGGACAACAAAGCCTACCCTGAGGTGGTGCCCCTGAACTCGCGGCTCCTGGGTAGGGGCCTGCCTGCTGAGGGTTAACTCCCGGGTAGGGCGGGGCTGACCCTTGAGCAGACGGATATCCAGGACCCCCCGAGAATCCCTGAGTAGGTCCAACAGGGTAGTTGGGGGGAATACCGGGGTACCCACCAGGGTATCCATTGGCCGTGCCTGGCTGAGCCCCTGGATACCCGGGAGGACTCTGGTTAGGATCGTAGAACCCACCCGATTGCTGCTGGCCACTCGCTAAGCCCGGATACGGAGGTGGAGCACTAGACATGAATACAGAGTTCGGTGGCGGCTGGTCGGGGAATGCCTGTAAATGTAAGGAAGATTTCTATTCTACAAGAGCATTAAAATAACCAACAAATAAGACCGGCATAAATCATAGTGTTGGGTCAAGCTGTCATAATAATAAAACATTTCACTTTATATAGAGAAAATTAAAAAATAAACTTTATAAAAGTTTTATTGAAACAGTCAATCACAAAAATGAGAAATCTTGTGTTTTTTCATAATGTCAGGTTATTTTTCATAACAGTACGTTGATACTATTTCCACAAACTCTTTGGAAGGTAGGTGAACAAAAGGTGTAACAAAGTACAGATTGTGTCCTGTCGTATCCTCTATAAACAAAGGTATCATATTAATCGATGAAACTCGCAGGTCTGACAGGGCGTCAAAAAGCCACGTAATGCTCAAAAAGAAGAAAAGAAATTCATTTTGGCAACACAGAATGAATGTCATTATGAGCTAATAGTTTACTTTTTAATTAATTTAAGCTATGGCTACACACTAAAAAAGTGATAGATATTGATTACTTTTTATAATCATTTCTAAAAAATTGTTTACTTCGTTAGATTTTTGTTATTTTAATTTCTCATTAACAGTTATGGTTGATATATTAAAAGTATATAAAGATAGTTTTCTTTTGTTCTGTGTTATGGCTACAAATTATATTTATTTTTTTTCTCTTTCCTGACAGAAAATTGCTGAATTGTTTGATTTTTTATATTCCGAAAAAAAAACTTACCAAAAAATGTTATTCTAAATCCAAACTATAAAAAATGGCAAAGCCTGACCCATTTTTGCCGGTCCTCTTTTGAAAATGTTCATCGAAATAATTGAGATAAATAACAAAACTTTAACCCTCTCTATCATTACCAATTGATATATCTGGTCTAGGTATATAAGTGGCAGTCAGTATATAAAGTAGAATATCGAAGCTTTATTCATGTAAATAAGTTTATGATAATCACTTTTCACTAAAGTATGTCTACTAGTTGTTAACCTCCTACATAGTCATTCTAGAAAACAAACGGTAATGTTACAAAATATCCTATAACATCACATTTCTATAATATGCTTAACATAAATACCATCCCACTATTTTCTGGCGTTTTAATTAATATGTTTAATATAACTTAATAAAGGTGCTATATAAATTTCAACCTATGTAAAATCTATTATTGGTATACTTTAAAAATACACATTCAGGGCATTCTGGCTATATCTAATAACCGTTAAAATTTTATTACATTTTTGATTTAGTTTCCTATAGCATCCAAAATACAATATTTTAATATATTGTATTTCAAAGTACCAGAAGAATATTCCCGAAAGCATTTTTTTACTACTTTTGTAGCTTTGCAATAGCAAAATAACTGCAAACGCTTTGCCAGAACTTTCAATCTACCCTTCTTCTAACAAAGACACTATTATGCAAAATTTTGTTGTGCCTGAAATACATTCTCAAAATTCGTCACCAGCTCTTGGACTATAATGTGCCTGCAATGTTAGTATGTGACATATTACATTTAATTAATTTTGAAAACCTAATCAAATTCACTATGTTATTGACTTAGACATATTTATATCAGTGATCAATACAAACGTGAGTAGGAGGCACCCATCCGTAATAGCCTTGGGGTGCCGGTGTGTAGGCCGGGGGTGCAGCAGCGTACCAGGGGCCAGCAGGCGGAGTATACGGTGGGGGGGTTCCTCCAGATGACATGCCGCGGGTTGCTAAAATATCAAGATGTTAAAAATTAAGGTATATAAATTCATATTAAAACATTTATCATATTATTTCCCATATTATTCATTCAGAGAGAAAAAAAATGTGAGTCATCATGGGACGACTAGCAGATGTAAAACATCTAAATTTTCATATATTTTTATATTAAAATATTTTTATTTGAATGAATTGAAAACAGAAAAGTAAAGATTCAGATAGTTGCTTGGGTGATAATAATGAAATATTAGACTAATTTTATTATTTTATTTTTAAGAAATAATTTATCACAAAAAGGTCTCTTAATAATTTATTGAAAATATACTATTAATTTTATAATACTATTAGCCGACAAGACACGAAGCTGGCAGAATTAAGTCGCCATGTGCCATCACAACGTTTTATTATATGTTTCACATCAAAACTTATACCTTTTGATAACGATCATTAACCAATTATTTGACGTGAATAATTTTACAAAATTTCCGAAAAAAAGAAAAGTTGCACTAAAGGAATTGCTTATTTGCTGATATCTCCTAGCTACGCACAAATCGTGAAAGCAAAAAAGAATAATTAAAAAAGAATAAAATAAAAATTTATGAGAAAGCTTAGCGAACGTAACAAAAATAATAGCGACGTTCGGACTGTTGCTGGATGCTGTGTGCCCGTTGGGCCAGTTATGTAATCTCTGCATCATTTTTTCAAATAGTCCAGGGCTGAGTAAATCCGTCTGTCGTAGCTCTCGCATTTGCTCAGTACTTGACTTTTTAGATTTTCTTAGATTTCTTTTGATGCGAGCTTTTCTCTGATTTGCTCTTTCTATAATTCCTAGCATATTTACGACTCTTAAAGCCCAGTGGGCCAGCTACGTAATTGCTTTGTATCATTTATTCATTTTCTTTTCAACGTTCTTGTAGCTCTCGTATTTGCTCAGCCTTGGATTTTTTAGGATTCTTGGATCCTTTTTAATGCAAGCTTTCCTCTGAATTGCTTTTTTTATAATTCCGAGCATATTTATGATTCATATGAGACATCATGAATTTTTTTGTTTATCCTTGTAATGTTCCTCAACCTCTTCACAATGACACCCAAATCAACATTCTAGCTAAACGTGTTTTCTCACTACACTAATTTATAACTTTACAGAATGTGAAATCGCAACAATCACGCGTAGGCACCTACACTAGTCCGAAGACCTCACAGGCAAAACAAATGCTGCATGTCAAACATAGTTAGACGCTATATATTATTATTCTCATAGATATTATCATTTGAAATCTGTACATATATTGTAACATAAGAAAATTCAACCGGCTTTCACAGACTTAATGAGGAAATAGACGTTTTCACATCAAAATGTAACATTGTTTCTAAATTTGAGTCAAGAAACTACACGTTATATGTGAATTTCAAATTTTCATTTAATTTTGTTTAGAAGTTAGAAACCACACAGACATATAGACTATTGGGTGAAAAGACTTAGAGGTTTATTGATTGATTAATTTCTTAATAGCTTGACTGCTTACCTAGGTAAATCACGCTAGGGGCCACTTGCTTCAATGTCCATTTTAAACTCACAATCCACAATAATAAGCATCAAAATATGAAACTGCGGTTTCAAAAATTCTTCCAGTTTCGTACTGTTCTCTTTATTCTCGATTCCTTTAATGCTCGCCACTCACGTTAGATAAAACTTTTTTTTCTACTTGTTTTATCTGTTTATAATTCTCCAAAAATTTTCTCAGTTCACTAGGTTGCTAACACTTAAAATTGCCTCACTTTAGTTGGCTGGGAGGCATTCCTTACGTAGCAATAAATCTAGCTTATCTATGTAGCCATTTTATTTAAATTGAAGTTAATAAATTAGTAATAATTTATTTTAAATATCAGTCTGGATCTTAAAAACTAACATGACAAAATTTGGATAAATTTAAATGAAGCCTTACCCATTTGTGCCACCTTAAGCATAGCTTGCCCAAAGTCTATGGCACCACCAGACTTGAACGTCAGCTTAAATTTTACTTCGCCCATCCAATTTCCGTTAGGCTGTGCGCGTACTTTTCCTTTGATAAAGTTGGCTCCAAATAATGGCTGCTCAACACTAACCTATTTAGGCAGATATTAATATTTTGTTAACTACTCTATAATACATAGATAAGGATAAAAGAAAAATTCGAGAATGGAGGCATTGCTAATTTATAACTCCATAAAAGACTATATGTCTTTTTTAAATGCCCATTTTAAGATAATAGAATGTAAATATGTGACACATTATTATATTTCATTTAATACAATTTGCTGATAGAACATTTTTTTAAACGAATTAGCTTACAATTGCTATTCTCACATGCTATTACATTGTAGAACAAAAAAAATTACTTCATGCATATACAGTTTTATTATTATTCAATCTATATTTATGTACCGTCAAAAGATTAGTTGTACAAGATATTTGCACAGCTAATATCACATCAACAACTGTACTTTCACTCAACCCTAGTGATTCCTTAATTGTCTATGATAATGTGCATAGCCAAATAAAGTGATACTGAGCAGAGATTTTGAAAAATAATGATGTTAAAAATAAGTGACACAAAAAGAACACAATACGTTTTGTCAACCCTTATGAAAATATACTGTAAAGCACTCCACACATCAAATTGGATAATTTTATGAATCTTAATACCATAGTAAAACAAAATGTTGTATATATACAACATTCATTTACTTGGAATAAATTAAAGCAAAATCAAATACAAGTATAAATCAAAAGATGAAAAATATGTATATTCTACCTCTCCTAATGCAACAAAGGGGAAACTGAACGACCTCATGGCATCGGACGGACTCTTGGAATTGAAAATCATCCGATGTGTTGTGAGGTACATACGCCCATTCTTCGTCCCCTTAAACTCAGGACCGTCATTTCCATGGAATTCTACACTTACATTATCAGAGAAAATCAGGATACTGAAAATAAAAATAATATTTCCGTAAAATATGCTTAAAATTACTAATTAATTTGTGAATGAAAAGATTTATATTGTCGCGTACATAAAATTATATTAAAATTAATTAATTTTACCTATACCAGAAGGCTTAAAAACTTTTTATTTAAATGATAGGAAAAAGGCAATGGCAAATTATATATATAGATAAGTTACCAGGATAATTAAGTTTTATATGGCACAAATAAGACCAGTGACAACATAGATATGAACACCAAATTATTATGCACATGTACACCAAATACCTATATATTACTATGAGAGCTGGCAACATTTTTGTTTGTCATTTTATCAAGGTAGAGGTTGAATGTATCCACTCGCCGTTAAAGGTACCTGTGGAATCTCTCATTAAAGGTACCTGTGGAATGCCATACACTAGGATATCTGTTCCATGCAAATATTTCATACTCCTATTAATTACAGATCCCACCTCTGATTCTTATGCATATAAAATACAGTTACAGAAAAATTACAGTTATGTACCTATAAGTTTCAATATGACATTTAAGTTTATGATAAATACAACATTTACTAAATTTAATGACACTACAACACATAATAATAACATATTTGAAGAACTTTATTTCCAATCATTACAAACAAATCACAGTACAAACAGTATACTGTGATTGCATACTATTTATATACCATGTTGGGAATCCCATTTAAGTTATTTAAAATTTTAAATTTCATAAATTGTAATGTTATTTATTGTAAATTTAGTAAAAAAGGGTAGTGGTCATGTACATGACGTCGTATACAAATAGTGAATAAACATTTTTTGTACATGTTTAATCACCAGGCTGTGACTTACTTCACACTAAATATGTGTAATATACCATCGGCCTTAAGTAACACATAGATTGTGGACTATTCATAGAAAAATCTATAACAATAATGACAATAAAACCATTCATCGTACTGATCATGTTGCATCCTAGAATTTCATTTCCAAGTAGACATAATACTGAGTTATAGGGGTAACAGCGAATACTGTATAAACTTCAGACAGAGTGTTCAAATCCATCTCGGATCAGAAAATTATTTCCTGTTACAACAGTTTCTAGTTTTTAATCTACACTGAATAGTAGTCTACTATAGTGTAATAAGTAATTTAACCAGTTAACTGCGTTTGAGATGTACACACATCAAACCATAACTCTTATCCATTTCAATGCGCTTGATGCATAGACCAATCATCTAAATAAATAATTTTATTGAAAGTAATTAAAATGTCATTTAGTACGTATATTTGAAATTACTAACAAAACTGCTACATTAGATTGATGAGAAATTATATTATTTTCTTTGGCAGACCAGTTACTTTCCATATAAAGTATTGCTCTTTATAAACAGAGTTGATCATTTTCCTTGTTGTATTGGGTATTTTCCAAATTGTTTAAATAATCTTGTCTCTTTACAAACTGTGTAGTTTATTTAATTGTGTATATAGGGTATTCCCTCATAATAGTAAAATTGTATATAAACTAGCTGCCTGTCCCAGCTTTACCCGGTTAAAAACTTTGTTTTATTTGCTTTTTTATATTATAATTATTTCCGGTTACCAACTTTTGAACACTGAAATATGTGTTTCTTTATTTATTTCTTTTTTTTAATCTGAATTTGAAAATAAATTTTAATGTCCCTTAACTTAATTACTATAAAATTCTCAATCTTCCATTCCCATTTTCATGCCTTTACAAGTTAATTTTAAAAAAATTCTTTCTTAACAAGCATCCAGAAGCCAAGAAAAGCATATATTCTAAATTTCAACATATATATTCAACTTATAGTTCTGGAAAATTCATGATAAGTCAGTCAGTAAATGATATTTGACTGTAATATAATATATATATGTAAATAAGACACACGAAGACCTTTCGTAATGTCTAGTTCGTTGCAAGAAAGCGATCTTATATAAGCAAAAGCAAATCCACTTCAAAGATTTAACTTCGTTCAAGAAATTAAATTCATAAGGAATCACACTATTGGTATTGACCCGTGAAATGCTCTTTAATGCAGTAATCATGTTTATAAAAATAATGCATTGGTTTATGAATTTTATTACCTTGTTGCAATTTTTAAACTTTAAATACAACTTTTTTAACAAGAAATTGTTAATTTTTCTGAAATTAAATTATTCTTTTGCTTCAATTTTGTAGTATTTATCAATTTTTTAGTATTTATATTACTTAACTCACACAATCATTAAAGGAATTTAAAACAAAATTCAGTAGGTGACTGGTTAAAACTATCCACCATTAGATAAAAATCACTATGACATTTGAAGTCTGCGTAAACTTTATTAAACTAAAAGTGTTCAAAGCCTGTTGTGGGAATTGGTACCAGGAACAGGAACAAGAAAAAAGATATTTCCATTCCTATTCAGTTGCTTATAGCTTATGAACAGCAATAATTTTGTATCATAAATAAAGAGAAAATAGGAATTTTTGTACATATATAATAACACCATATATAAAATAGGTGTCACAAGTGGAAATTTGAGTTTTTTAATGAATACTGCGCAAATTCTCCTTTACCAAGTACCAAAATATTATCAAAAATGTTTCCTTATTTAATCAAGAGAAAACCCTTATGTCACTAGTAATCAGTCATCGACAAAACCATAAAATGCAATTATTAACTGTATTATTTCAGGTTGGTTCATTTAACATGTTCATTGCCAAACCATGCATTATCGCATGATTTGGCACTTTAAAAGAGTAGTCTACCACGCAACATCGCATGGTGAGTTCAAGCAAATTTAAAGATTTGTATTTCACCAGTCACATGCAATCAATTGTCTCGTTTGCCACTGGCCGCTTGGGCAAGGTACAAGCTTAAAATAAGTTGAGGTGGCCTTGAGATGTTTGCCTATCCTTATATATCATATCATTTTGCTGCAGATTTTTTTTACATTTTGTTTCATTTAAAACTGTTTATGTTTCTATTGTTTGCCTATGCATGAAATAGTTACTACATGTTTCCCTTTAATTTTGATTTGTTTGTATGCTCCTATTGCTTGTTTATACATGAAATAGCACATCAAAAGGTAAAACAAGATCGAGTACTAGTAGATTTATTTCTGTAAAAAAACATAATGGACCAAGGGTCGGCAGGTCATTTAATTATTCAGATCTTGATTTTGTTGGGTTGAGTTTAGTATCTTATTCTCGCCCTTGGCAATATGTTAGTGACTGAAAGTTAAAATTTATAGAAAGTAAATATTTTTAGTTTTATTACAGTTTTGTTAGATAATTGTTGAAAAATTTACACAGCCCTCTTTACGACTGTATCTGCTTCATTACCTTATAAAGGTTAGTTTTTTGGAAAACATTGTCACAACTTTATAACTGTTGTATAAATTTCTTTATAATAAATATTTTAATTTATATTACTTTGTTTACATTACTATTTATTGTATTACAACATTCACTCACTTTTGTTTTTCTTAACCTAAAAAATTATTCGTTTTATATAACTTTAACATAACTTTCTTTCATTGTAACGTGTCTTTATACAAAATAGACGGTTTAAAAAATTTAATTTTGGCATCGACCCTCCTCCAGCAATAGAAAAAGAAAAGAAAAAATTGTTTGCGGCCAGTAAAACTAATAACGTATGGCTCTTTTATTCTTCCAAACCAACATCCCCAAATTGAAGAAATATCTGATAGAAATACCGTTACTTAAATGAATTACCGTTACTTAAATGTTCTAAAAAAATCTGACTAATAGGTTCATTACACTGGTTACTGGTCCCGATGAACCGGTAAATATTACTATCATGGTTATCGAAATGAAAATAGATCCAGATGTTGATCTATGTCAACTGGGGAAAAAAATATTAGGAATATTAATGAACTATCTGATGTTGCAGGTATTTCCCAAAGAGAGAATCTCTTATTAATTTATAAGACTTAGAGAGAACAAAAAACTAATATCAATCTCAAATATACAGCAATGAAAGCGATCATAAAGATCGTTAAGAAGGGATTAAAAACAAAACCTGTAGTTATTCCGATAGCAAAACTAGTTCCAAGTCATCTGATAGTTCAGGTACGAATGATTCTACTAACATGAATGAAATTTTTAAATGTGATTAAGACCAAAAAAGGAAAAAAAAGTACAAAATCCTGAAAGCTGGATAAACCAAGAGTCAAGTTATTGAGAAATTTTGTAAAGCGATCCATTTCAACATCAAGAAAATAGCTTGAATTTTTCGTTAAGTGTATTGTCTCAATATTCATTGCTTGTTCCTTTAGTCAAACTATTTTATAACTTATCCAGTCAAAAATTATACTGCCTAAAGTGATTCATATTACTACATTTCTGCATAAAAATATTCATAATTATATTTTTTTGGTAAGATAAAAAATGAGGATTTGAATGGTTTTATCCGAGGTTTAACAAAGTAGCTACTACCATAGTTATAGCCTAACCCCAATAGTAATAATACTAAATATAACAGATAAAGAAACATTAGAAATATAACAGATAAAGGAACATGTACCTATGTTAAAATTTCTGAAAAAGTTCCTTTTTAAATAGCGCACGCACATTAAAAATATTTCAACTTAAGTGACCAATAAAAAAAACCAGAAAGGCAGAATAATTGGCAAATATATTTTGAAATTTTTTATACATTATGGAGAATTTTAATATATATTTTTAGTGATTATTAACAAATGTGTGTTATTCATTTTTAACAACTATATTTATAACTAGTTTCATTCTAATTGGTGATAAATATATAACTTTTTATCAGAAACTTGATTTAGATGATATAAATCTTAACTGTGGGTGACAGTAAGTTATGTGATCAATGATTAATCACATTGTGGTCACTAAGAGGCCAATATTTTTTCTTTACTTCTCAACTTTCTAACTCCATACAAAATACAACAATTTCTTCCTTACACATTAACAAAAAAAATCAAAACTTTACCAATAGTAAAAAACTAAAATTTTTTTTATTATTTTTGATAATGGCGAGTACAAGCAAATAAAATGCATTGACAGACCGACAGATGAATATTTCAAAAATATCTAATACCTCTTATCCATCCTCAAACTTTGAAACCGTAAAGGTATCAGATGTGTGACAAATATGTGGTCAAAAAGACTAGTGAGAGACGAATATGATAGAATGATAGAAAATTATTTCAAAATCCATTCTTATTATAAACCCTAAATGATTTTCACCAAAAAAAATATAACAATCTACAGACTTCTTTTACCTTTACTGTTTGATTAGGTACATGTATAAAAAGGTGACTATACTATGACGCTATTTTGTTATATAATCTAAGTAACTAATATATCAAATAATCACTATAAATTTGGAACATATTTATTCTACTTTACATACTTAAGCTATCATAATATTGGTAGTTGTTAAAAAATTGAATTATATAAAATAAATTTTAAGACTAAGGCAAATGAGTATAAATAACCACCAAATTATGTCTTTCCGAACACCTAGCTTAGAAATAAATATTAAAATGTTCAATGGATGAGGACTAAATATGTCTACTATACGAGGATCTCGATCTCTATCTCTATGAACCTGGAGCAATTCAGAAAATAATAAAAAATTTGTAAAATAATTAGGAAAATACTCATTAAAAAAATTAGTTATTTACTAATTAATTTTCAAATACTAAAATAGAATATCTCACAAAATATTTGAAAACATAAAGTAAAAACTACAATTACAAATAGTATCCTACGCCTACAAATCTGGGCTGAAGAATAAGTTGAATTATTGTCAATGTTCTTTGAATAAATTTAGAATATTTTAATAAAGACTGCCTGTTTGAAATTCATTCAAACTCTAATATGCTTCAATTTACATAACAAAGTAAACAAGAAACGATACAAGACGGAAGCAAGTTATTCACTGAAATTGAATAGATAAGATAGGACAAATGATCTCACATATTTTTGAAAATTCTAATATTAGCATATTTACAAATGGGAATAATATGGAGAACTTAAACTGTTATTGTAATTATTATAACCGAGATTGTATTATTTACACAAGAAATAAAATAATCCAATATAACTTTGTTATCAGTAATGTCATTTTCCAAGTGAAGTCTCACAGCGCACACATCACATCTTCAATTCATTAAAACAATATAGTGATTTGTTTTTTAAAAATCTACACCTATACCATAACATATTTTTACATTAATATTTTCTATCAAGTACATAGAAGTTATATGTATTAAAGATTCAATGTAAATATTGCTGTTCTCTTTTCATATAAAAGCCTTTTATGTCAAATTTCAAATATTGACTTGTTCTGCAATTTTTATATTTTATAATGGCTCGGTTTCAATCTTTGACTTCAACAAAGATTTAATTGTTGACATTAGTAACTACTTGGCCAGAAGCATTAATGGTTATTTGAGAATTAAATTCTGCCACTGTAATAATATGCCCAACTTCAAGTAATTTCTTCACTTCACTTGGACTTTCACTGATAAATGGCTGAAAATAGTATTGAATCCATACCTTAAGAACAAAAATATTATACTGACATTGATGGATAAGTAACCAAATGTTATAAGCAAAATATAAATGATTGATTATAACGCTTTCAATATTATAAAATCCAACTGAAAAATTGTATGGAGTAAATGCATTTTTCTTTCTGAGGTAATCTTGTATATTTAATATGATGTACCTTAATGAAATGTATTGGCAGGGAACTGATATTTGCATGAAAGGCGAAGTTAGATGAAACCAATGAAGAAATGAGGGGATTTAGTCCCTCCAGAACAAAGGAACTTAAAGTAGTGTTCGCAAATGACACAGAAAATTAATTAAATGTTGTATTTAAAAATAATTATCCGAGAGAAAATTAATTTTAATCTTCAAAAAAACATAATGGCTTATTCATAAAAAAGGCTCAGAGCTGGAATGCGGTATGAAACATCTATTGATCACTTAATATATACACTTTTGAAACCTTAGAGAAGATATAAAAGAGTCAGGATTTAAGAAGCAGCCTTATAAGATTTGGGATTTTTATGAAACTCATTTTGTACAGATTTGACACTTGACCTTATTATGAGAGACTATATCTCGTCATGTTATCTTTAGACAAGAAGAAAATTGTGCTTTCTATTTCTTTAAATTTCTAATTAACATTGAACATGGAGTGATTTGTTACCCCAAATCATTTATTTAAAAATACATTTTTATTGAAATTGACAACACATCCAGGTAAATACTAGATAAACTTTATAAAGAGCACTTTAATGAATAGAACATGTTGAAAATATATTAACTATTTTCAAGTTCTTTTAATAATTGTAAGACTTCATTTTGGAAGAGACCAAGATAAATAGACAAAGTTTTTCTCTAGTAAATTGTATAGTATATTTGAAAAATGGTATAAATGAAGCTAAGCACCAATGACAAATTCACTTTTTTTCTTTTTTAAATGAAAGAATACACGTTAAAAATCATTTCTTTATAATTTTAATTCATTCATTTCTTCATCATTTCAATAAAAAAAAAATCGATTTCAAAATTGCCCTTAATAAACCATGTAACAAATACAAGCGACGTTAATGCATTTTGCCGGTTCAAAATTAAATCACACTTTTCAAGTAAACTTATTTCATTCGCTTAGTATAATGAAATTAATGAGCAATAAACCTACAGTCACAAGCAAACGTTTGGTGCTACGCTATATCCAAAAGGTTCTAGAAGAAATAACAGGCAAATAAAATAGATTACACCCCGATGCGTCATCGAACATACGCAATATTTATTCATTTTTAAAACTACATCTGCGTTTATTGACAATTTCAATAATATTTTAGCAATATGTATAATCATTTTTTAAAGAAAAAGAGTCTCCCTTTATTGTTAAAATGGAACAATCTTGTCAAATAGGCATATCAAAATACATCATTTGTTTACAATTTAAGGAAAGAATTGATGTAACTTACCATTCTCCAGCATGAATCAGAACACCATGATCGGCATGGGCCGTGTTTAATGACATTTTCAACAAATATTATTACTGAAAAAGTGTTGAAGGTATAATTTTAATCCGATAGTTATGAATTAAATGAGACTGTCAAATCAAAAACACGTCATTGACAGTTTCGTTTCACCAGAAAATGATAAACAAGAAGTGGATGTATGTAAAAAAATTGTCTGTGATTTGTATATTATTGTTATTGTATCTACAAAAATAAGATAATTCATGATAATACGACTAGTCTAATAAGATGACCAATCAAAATATTTCTTTCACCTACATATTTCTTCTAGTTAATACCAGTGAACAACGACCAATAGTGCATATCAGCTGCTGCAAACATTGTTTTCGGAAAAATTAGTAACAAAGTACATATATTTTAGCTCAGAAGTTTCAACTGATTACAGATTTTTTTAAGTATTCGTAATAATGAAATGTAATATTTTGAGTTTTGAGAATTATTATATTTTCTTTAAAAAGTCAGAGATTCGTTGTATGGAGTAACAATTGTGGGCGGACGTAGCGACTGAACAACTGAAGATGCTCCTTGTATCTGCCAAGTGACTTGTCAACGAATAGTTCAAGATCATCTATTGTCGAACTCTTCGCAATGTCGCTTACGATGAGCCGGCTGCGAGCATGGGCTAGTAATTTGTTCAGCGACAGAAGGCGTAATGTCTTGTCAGCGACAGAAGGCATAAGTTAGCCGGGCCGCTGGTTGCTCAGTACCATGTCGAATATTAATTATTTGAAAACTAAGGCGAGACGGTTCTTGCGTACGCCTCTTGTCATCTTGAATTTTCCTCAGGATGTGGTTGATTTGTTCGATATCCAGATTTTCTAGTTTTGTGATGGTCATTAGAGCCAGTTGCGGCAAACTTTTGTTTGAAACACTGGTTACTGTCTCAAAACAATCGAATCACAAGCGTGGTTAGTCTCTTCAGAATGGTGGTATCCTTGTGAATCGCGATGCCGTTAACAGGGCCATGGTGTAGATTAGTAGCCGGGTAGACATTATCTTCGGATGATGTTCTTAACGAGATTGTGTCCTCGAATAAAGATTTGTCCTCCTGATGGTGTTCTTAATGCAGAGTTACCACTGAAACGAGTGCTAAAGCGATTACTTGACTTTAAAAAATACGATGTAAGATGCCTAACCCCAGATAATTTATAGCTATATATTGTGCCCTGCTCGTCCAGTGATACATAGTGCTTTTGGCCTGAGTAAGTGAATAGTCTTTTATACTCCTATCTCTGTAATACCATATTTGGTTGACGACATGATATTATCACCATGATGTTTACATAATTTACTACGTAACCGTTAACTACGATTTCTTCTGCAGTGAACACGATGCAATAGCGTAGCAAGAGCCAGCCAGATAATTGAATGACTTTGATACTTGTGACATGCATTTTTATATTCAGCAATATGATACGAAGACAAAGACAGCGACACAAGATAGAGCGTTGCGACAGATATGGACAACCCATGAACGAACATAGCATGATGCGAACGGCTCCGTGAACCCCGCCGCAAGTCTGTAAATAGACCCGCGCTGAGCCCATTCTTTCCTTTCTGCTGCTTATTGCTGTACCACGTGGACGAAACGTAGCTCCTGCGCTCATTGCTTAGTCACTCTGGTCGAAATATTTCTCTAAAAAAGTGTTGCTTATTTAGAAATACGTTTAATTAGTCAAATTTCTTAAATTATTTTCACATTGCAAGTCAAATTTCTTAAATGATTTCGAATCCTTCTAGAAAAGATTTATTAAGATATTTTGAAAAGAATTGCTCCGCCAGTTCTCTTTAAAATCTCTTAATAGCTCTGAATAACTTTTTTAAAATAATCAACACTTTTTTAGAGTTTTTCGGAGAAAATAAGACTTCTCAAATTTTTATTCTTAGTTCTGAAAAAAATATGCCGTGCTGACTTCGTCCTCGTAGAATTGTATCGAGTTCTATTATTTCACTCTCGTCATAGACATTGTCTTGTGTTAAAGAAACTATAAGCAAAACAAAGAACCCAAAGGAATATTAGGTCCTGGCTGCTTGACTCATGTGTGTCTAGTATCAGAACAGTTGGCTACGCTGCTGACCAGTTATTTTAAATTGAATGGCCACCTTATCTGCATATATTCGATAAGAAAGTGGCTAATGATTAATTTTATTATTAAATTAAACACCCCCTACGCAAATTTCATATAAAAAATGTAAAAAATTAGCCACCTACTTTCAAAGAAGGTTGGTATGAGAGTGTGATTGGCAATTATAAGGGCTAGTCGGGCGATATATTTTTTAAATGTATTTTACAACGGAATTAATGCTTTAGGAGCGTCACGCTCACTTCTCAGTGGAATCAATTAACTGTTTTCAATGTGGTTTTTATTTCCTTATTCACCAAAATAATTACTAATTAACACTAAAATAAAGAATAATAGCATATAAAAATAATTATTAAAGCTCATTTCGACCAAGGTTCGAATAACTTAAAAGTGTTTTCTGAGCTCAAAATTATGTTCGTTATATTGATACCGCTCATAGTAAATTGTTGCACGCAAACTTTGGATGACATAAGCGATATTCATTATATAATTTACACCAACATATAACCTAATGGTTTTTTTTAGATTGCTTCCTTAACCTTTTTTTTCCTTGCTTACTTAAGTATTATGACTAAAAATTGTTCCGCCGGCAACATCTAATAAATACTAACTACGTTGCAGGTAGATGACTCGAAGAATCCCGCAAATATTTTACCACTATATTCTTTACAATGATTGTGGTCGAACACTAAGAAATTCCGAATAAGATTGCCCTGACCGACAGCAACTACAGACCGTAACAACCGTGTAACTCCTGTCGCATGCGATGGAAACAATGCAGATTACAACGATACAATATTGTTTAATATTGTACTCATATTTATTTTACGACGAAATCAAACAAACATCTAAATACTGCTGTAAATGCCGAAAAAAGTGTTCTTAATTCTGAGGTAAGTTTACAAATTTTTATATTTTTGTTTGTCTCGGGTTCCCAGAAACGTCAAATCCATGGACATAATAACAGCGCGCTAGCACGAGCATTAGCATTTAATATGTAATGGACTGGCTGTGGTATATAAGGATGGTGACCTAAAATATTATTTTGCATTACTAGGACCTGGCTAATAGCAATTACTTTCTGATGAAGAAGAAGTGTATGGTTTTCATATGATGCATACTATGGCAGACGAATAACTTGGTGTTGAATTTAAATTAGAATTAAACCCCGCTGCCTTTATTTTGTCTCTTAAAACCAGAGGAAATTTTTTTCCACATTTTTCTAGCGATTTTTCCGAAGTATTATGACAAAAAATTGTTTCGCTGGCATGATGTAATAGTGTAATAACAGGCAGCCTTGATTTAAAGGTCTGTAAATTTTTTAAAAAGTCTCGGTGACTAAAATTATCACGTCGTAAAGAACCGCATGATTTAACTCCATTGTTTTGACGCATCTTCAAAATTCTATACGCATCATCATATTCACATATATTTGAATAACATATGTTCCAAGTCTTGCATCTTGTAACCACAGATACGAGCCGGACTATCTTGTAGAGCAAATCGAAGTTGTCTCGCTTTTGGAAACCGGCTATGACCACCGAAAATGCGTCTGTTTCTGATACAAAGAGGTTCACCAGCTAAAAACTTAAAGTGCAAAGCGTCATTTCCAAATTTGTCGCCCGTTCCGCGATTGCGAGTTCAGCAGGCCAGATACAAGCCAAAACTAGTAACGCATCCGTTGAATGAGTATTGTAAACTTTAGTTAAAGCCATAGCAGACTCATGCCGCTATATCAGTATGAACCACATAAATTATTGGACCCCGATACACCACTAAACCCACACCGATGGCGTATAGGCCGATATACCGATATATCGCTGTAGATATCAGCTTAAGGGTCGAGGAATTTAGTCACCAGTGTGTCTCGGCGAACCAGATCATGGTATGGAAAGCCACCCTCGCCCTCTCACCAATGGACCGCGCTTAAGGCATGAAGGTTCGCTTAGACTCAAAGAGTATACCCAAGTACGTAACCTGACCCCACACACCGATCCTGACCTGATCATTACTACACCATTTTCCTATCTATCTGCCGTTGAAGAGGACAGCCTTGGAGCAGAGTTTCATCAACATAGACAAAGGTCTCGCATCCCTGAAGGGGTGTCGTGGGTATGCCATCGAACATGGCATTCCACAAGATTGAGCCGAGGCCCGAGCTCTGGGGACAGCCCCTACTTAACGTTTTCCTTACTTCGATACCTCCATCCTGCAAAAAGACAACCCGATCAAAGAGGCAGTTACATATAATCCGGTGAAAGTCCGCTGATACTGCCCGGAACTTTATCGCACTCAAAATGGCCGGTTACCAGGCATTATCAAAGGCGCTGGGGATATCCAAGAAAACACTGAGTACATATTTCTCTGATCACGCATCTACCCAGGACAAAGTGGTAAATATAGCATCTGTTGTGGATACTCCGGATCGAAAGCCAAAAATTTTGCTGATGGCATCGAGCACGTGGTAGAGAATTTGGAAAAATAATTTCCAGTCTTGGCATCGTATCCTGAAGAGGGCGCTGGTTTACGTCCCAAGTTCCGGTGCGGTACGCACCTTTGCGATGGATAATAAAATTGCTCTATAATCATATGGGAAAACCTTCGGTTCGATTTTTCAGCCGAGTACAACCTACGCAAAGTCATTGGAGATGAGAGTAAAATCAATATTAATCTCTCTCATGGGTTCTGAAAATGTTGTAGGTATGGGTAGTTGAAGGTTGGTCATGATCAGCCCGATATACGGCTGATCATGACCTACCTTCAACTACCCACTGCTAGACATAGGCCTTTCCAAAGCGCGCCACCACAAACGGTTCTCCGCTTTCAGCATCCGCCTATTTTAGATCGTCAGTCCATCTAATTAGGGAGCATCCCTTACTGCGCTTCCAGGTTCCTGATCTCCACTTGAAAATTCGTCTACCCTATCGGTTGTCGGTTCTTCGATAAATATGACCTGTACATTGCCATTTCAGTTTGCTAATGTTACGAGCTATGTTGACTACTTTGGTTCTCAGTTGGACTTCCACATTTCAGATTTAATCCTTCAGAGATACTCCGAGCATAGCTCTTCCAATGGTTCAGCTTCTTTGTCAAAATTGTTTCTACTTAGCTGAATAATTTGCTCAGGTATATAAGTTAAATATAACTTTAGTTAATTTCATACCAAGGTCCACTCGTCTGGAAGAATCGTTTAACCCAACCAACATCTTCGTGAACTCCTACAGTGTATTTCCCAGAATTACAAGAAATTGAGGCCTTCATAAAATAATTTTAACTGTGTTTGTACTTACGTATTCATCATTTTTAAACTAATAAATAGTTTATAAACCCTTGATATATACAGAACACAGCAGACCCCAGTTAAAATTTGCGAACAAAAATGGTACATTCTTATTTAGAAAATGAAACTATTATGTATCCAAATACATACGTTCAACTTTCAAGCGCAACCGGAATTTTGGTTTGCTATTTAAATTCGACTCTTTCACAGGAAAATGTTCGAAATTATGCGGTTTAGCAGACTCCAGCCATACTTTGGGAAAATGATAATAGAAACAACTAAATTATATTTTTAGTATATGTTTTCTTTTCCATTCCATAACATATTAAACATTTGCGAACAATGCCGTAACGATTATAAATGGCTTTATATTCGAATGAATCTATAATCACTTCCTTATTTCTGACTACTTTTTGATATGTCCGAAGATACGATCAGCCGGCATAAAATAATGTCCGCACACAGGGATACAGGGAATATAATTCAACGGTCTTGACATTCCTTGGCCCGCAATTTGTTAATCAGACGGGTGCGGCTCACAAAATAAAAACAGTATAATGATTGCTATGGTTTCTTACCATAGCAACCATTGTACTGTTTTTATTTTGTGAGCCACACCCGTCTGCAAACGTTCGCACCTTTTTTTTGTCAGTGAAATCAGTCTGTAAAAGTAAATAAAAAACAGGCGATGCAATCTCATTAGAAGACTTAGTATGGACATTTTCAGTCCACGTACATATGCGGACATTTTCTTTTCTAACTTTGTGCTTGTTTCAATCACAATAGTAAAGTAATAGCCGTCTGGAATAATATGCAGTTTGGTCAGCAACTTTTGGTAAAAGTTGTTTTTTTTTCGGCAGTCAAATGATATTGAAAACGTGTGTTCATCATATTCCCGCAAGACTTTTTCTTCATCTTGTGATTTTTTTTATTTCATCTGAGAGCTCCGTAAATTAGAACAAACATCTACTCTTTGAAACTAATGCATATCTATGAAATCGATAAAATCCTTTTTTAATATATAATAAATATACTTATAAAATCCGTTTGCGATAAAATCCTTTCTAAAAAACAACAGCGTACTTTAACACTTTTGTGTTCTGGTTTATCTCGGTACATCTTGCCACATTTTACGAACATTTGAATCAGACGAGACATATTTTCTTACTATTGTTGCAGACCTGCAAAAGTGCGACTCGATACATCTAAAGGACTCAATGAACGTCATCACAATTTGCTTTTTTTATAGAATTTGTATTTGAAACCCTATCACCGCCTCGATTTCCCTATGATATATTGCCGGGTAGTAAGAATTTTTTGGATATATTACGAAGCCTATGTACACCAAAGCCGAGGATTTTTGAAAAGGCTCGTTGACAAACTCTTATTAATTTATATGGTTTGATGTATGTACGGACATAATACTTCGTGTACGGGATTGGTTCTGCTCGATTTCCCACTTTACGTCTTCGACGTTTCGGTGTATGGACTTTCATGAATTTTAATACAAAATTGTCGTGAAACGTTTTATTTGGTTTTGCGTAAAATGCCTGTTGACATTTTCTAATATCTTGAATATATTTATTTAAACTATTCCATTTAAAATTCTCGCCTTTCTTATGTGGGCAGCTTGTGATATATATGTCTTTTGGAGGAGTACCTGAAATTGTGTCAAGATATAAATAAATCTTATAAAGTTTAAAACATTTTAAGTGAATACTGGGGCAAATACTGAATTCAGTAAAATTACGTACAAGGGGTCGAAACTATGAATAAAAAATAACAAGAAATCCCTGGCCTAAAATTAAAAATCGCACAATGGCAAATATATTCCAAGTTAGAGAAATCAATGGTATTGTATTTGGCAATGGAAATGGCAAAAGTTTTATTACTTATTTACTATTTTATTATTAATAATATTTTTCGAATCTATCCCGCGTGTTGCCTATTACATAAAATCGTCCAATTTCCAATACATGTGTAACTTACCTTTTACCCTTATTTATGTTGCGCTTCCATTGATCTTTATTGCGAATCCTCTTTCTTATCTTATTTCCTTGCACTGGAGTAATGTTTATTTCCATTTTTCATTGTTTTCTATATTAAAATTAGGAAAATAATACCACGCGATTACACGACGCAACAAGTGGACGCCATTTAATCTTGTACATAATGCTTTGTTGTGATTGGTCAAGTCGCGATAGTGGCGCTTTTGGTACTTACCATTTTTACAGAGGCTGTTTTGCTCGTAACCTCTGAATTAAAATGTAATTTTGTATGGGATTAAAGGATTTTTACGGTATTTTATTTATTAAAACAGTAAAGGAACGGTCGAACATTGCCATTACATAAAAAAAATGTTGTGAGCTAGAAATGGGATAGAAGCGCTTTGTCGTCTATACCCCCCATATACAGTATGTACCATCACAAAATAGCGCCACTTCAACCACTTGTGCAATTAATAATCTGTAATCTGGTAAAATGTTATTTTTTTTTAAATTAGTCGCCTTATTTATAAAATAATTAAAGTTTAAATTTTGTATGAAATCATAGTTATGTGTAAATTAAGACCCTGTGCGAATAGTGCCGATAGCCAGTTGGGCAACGTGTAACATATTGTCAATTGTCAAATGTCAGATGAATTATGATTACGGAAAACGTAAAACGATTTGCGCTTAATTCGATACATTTACTTCCTTTTATAATTTATTCATTTTCTAAGTACACATTTCATCACCAAACTACAAATTATCATATATTACAGTTTGTACATGCATACGCAATAATGAAAACTGAAACTATTTCGTTTTAGTACTTAACTAAGGTTGATTAGGGTACCGCTAACATAATCTAAGAGTTTCAGTATTATTATTGCATTCGGCGTACATTAAGATCATGTCCCATGCCCGCACTGAAAAACGACATATTCACAAATTTAAAACGACATATTAAAAAAAGAAGCGCATTATACAATAAAACGAATAAACTGTCATTTCGAAAAAAATAAGTACCTTTTCAAAAAGATTAAAATGTTCTGATTGACTGTAGAAATTTTTCAGGACTGCCAAATTAAATAATAAATATACCACGAAAACATTTATTTTGAAATCGCAATTAAAATTAAAGTAACATCACTACTTCCTAGGGATAAATAATAATTCATCTAAATGTCAAATGAAAAAAATATCATGTTAAAAGTTTATTTAAAAAATCAATGGTATAATTTTCAAACGGTAATCATTTTGATTTACGAATTGTAAACAACCTTGACCTTGAAGTAAAATTGACCTTGAAATTGAATCTTCTTATCATTTTCTTTTTTAACCTTTTCTTTGTAAGACTATACAAATGAAAGGGATAGTTAGATAAGTCAAATTCACCAACGATCGCTAAGAACAGTATTTACGCAATATTGCCACACTTTTTACGTTTATTGAAATAGTAGATACAAGTTCCGTGTTAATGACTTATGCCGATTTTTATATTTCAGAAAAAAGTAGTACGGTTTAAAAATCTATTATGGATTGAAGTGGCACTATTTAGTGTTGGTATCATTCTTCCACTATCTGGTTGATATAAGAAATAATTAAATAAATCTTTATCACGCACTATTTGTCAGTATGGTCTGTTGGTACCAATGAGCGTAAGGTAAAGCACATCAAGGCCCATCATTTTATCATCATCAAAGCGTTACCATTTTTATCTGAAGGTGCTTTAAGCTTCAAAAACTTTTTTGACACTGCTTTTTCGCCTTTTCTACCACTTGTCTTTTAATTTTGTCAGATTCATGCATCATTTGCAAATACACGCTCGAAAAATAACCACTTCAGGGCAATGCTTCACGATTTTTAAGTCGAAGCATGTGAAATCACATACAAAACGGGACTTGATAGGATTTTTTCAAATAATTTTTCAATTAAAGTAACAATGAATTCTCTTAAATCGCTTTTGAACAGAATTCAATCTTTTTCAATACATTTGGGTTCCTTTATAATACGTTCTGCTTCAAAACCATTGTGAATGTTTTCCGTTGTTAATACAATATTCTTCAAATCCAGATCTATAATGTTGGAAGCGAATCTAAGTATTTTTGACTTCTCAATCTTTGACATTATTTTTTTTATTAACCCTACTATGGTAATATACCAAAATGGTGAAAGAGGTTAGCCGCTTTGAAATCGCCGTAAAAACGATTCGTAGTCTGTTGTAACAGATCTTACAGCTGCTAGTAGGGCTTTCAACAAAAGGTTTTTTATTGGGGCCTTTAATTTTGCTTTATCATGATTTTCTATTAGAGATCCATTTGTAACAAATTAGCAAACTTTGTCGAAAATTTTGAAAACTCTTCATTGCACGGGTCATTTACAAGCCATCTTATCAATGTGAACTACTGGGTAAATCCAGTATATGGTGCTCGACAAGCAGGAGAATCTTTAACATAATCATATATGGTTTTCAAAATTTCGTAAATCTTTCTACATCCTCTCTTAACAGGGCCATTCGTGCTGCGTAAACGGCAAAATTGTAATGTCTAATAATGAAGTTTATGATTTTTCCGTGACGAATTCAGTTTCAACCATTTTGAGAAAGCTATGATTGGCGTTGGGGCCGTCCATTGAAACTTGTAACAATTTAGTTCGGTCTAGGTCTAATTCTCGGTCTAGGTCAAGTCCTTTTGACATTTTTGTGAGATTTGATTCAAAGACTCGTCAAAAGTAACAAGATAAAATTGACATTCCGCTATCTCTTTTTGTAGGCGTGAATGTGTTGAAATATGGTGTCATCTGTTATTTAACACATAAAATAACCTTTATTTTTCCCATTGAAACATTGAGGACTATTTTCCTTAAACACGACAAAGGTCTTGTCACAGGAATTTAGAGACATTTTGTCATAGACATTTGTTTCATTGTACGAAAATTATAGCGGATTTCTTGTTTCTTGGGTTTTATGGGATAATTAGCACTTTTAGTAGTTAAGAGTAATTTCTTCGTTGTTTTTTAAATGTGTTGACGTTTTCGTTTCTTTACGAAGTTTATTCAATTTTTTTAATAAACTTTATATCAAAATGAAGATTGGCTGGTCGTTCACAAATTAAAATAACTTAAAAAAGTAAATAATTTGAGCAAAACAAAAAAAAAATGTAAGACTTGTGTAACTTATAGTAATTTCAGACCCTCGTTTAAAATACACTTTATAGATCAAAATGTATCTATTGGTACACATTCTTCAAACTCGGTTTTATGAATGAAGAGAAATTCCACCAGCCTCAGATCCATAGAGACGAAGGAGAGCTCTCATGTATTCCTGCTTTAAAATTTGTAATAAAATGATCAGTGTCAGAAATTACTGATACAGTCATTACAACTACAACTTATTCTGCAAGGTTGTTAGTTTTTTTTTAAGTTGTTAGAACCATAGCAAAAAATATAATTTATTTTCATCATATAAATATCTCATTAATCTAAATGTAATTTCTAATATACTTATAAAAGATGTAGTCCTTGTGTACAATAAAATTGATGTACAATAAAATATTTCTTATACCCATAATACTTGAAAGTTTAAAATGATCGAATGGAATAATTATTAATTTAGACGTAGAGTTTTTATTTTGTATGTATGGACGTAGCCAACATCGGGCATGACCTTTCCAGAACGAAATATCTCCAAAATAATTCAAATAAAGTTTAAACAAGGATGAAACAATTGTTAGATATTTATATCGATATGGACAAGGGTGGATTCAAGGGGCAAGTGAAGCCCCCCCCCCCCCTCTCCAGAAGCCCCAATATTTTTAACGATGAAAAGTGCATTTGAGTGAGTGAAAGTATAGAATAAATAATATTTGCTCAGCATCAAGCGAGAGTGCGAGCCAGCGATTGGCACAAGTTTTTCCCGCCAATTTACAGGAATTGATTATAATAGGTGCGCGAGCAGGCGGGGCGAGGAGCGTGGAATAGCTAGATGATAATTATGTAATTATTAAATTGTATTCAGTTTACGTATCATCACAGTGATCGTATGTAATGAATATCAATCCCATATAATAATAAACGACAAGGACCGGAAAAGACAGAAGAGCATAAATGCATTTTTCTCTAAAAAAAAACAAAATATTAACGATCTAGAGACTCCTTCGACTCTTCAGCACGCGCAACCTTGATAGTCAACTGGTGTTGGTGATGTATCTCCATGTCCATCCTCGCTGACGGCAACTGCATCAGCTTCCACTAGTTTTTTTCTAAAAACCTGATGTAAATAGGTATCACTGATCGATTACCCGTAACTCCGATTTGATTAAACATTTGGGCCGGCATTCAGAGACAAATTTGAGTTTGATTTCAATATCCATATACCTGAATTATTATTTATTAAGTTATTTATTATATTCTCTTTTACACGGAAAGAAAAATCTGGAAAAAAATTACCATGGTTGCTTTTATAAATATGGTGCGAACAGCTAGTATAAAAAATGTATAGATGAAAAATGAAAAAATTGTAGTTTTTCATATAATTTTTATTGGTTAGAAATGAAAATGTTAACCACAATAAAATGTAACACAGACCACGATGAAATTTTGCTTATTTTCAAGCATAAGAATTTTTAATTGTATTTAAAAAAAATTATAATTATAACATATAGTATTGTAGAGTTTTCAAATGAATTGTACCCTACTGCCCAATAATGTTTACTGTGGAGACTGAAACTTTCAAAAAACATAGAGTTAAGATATGGACACTTGATATAGTGGGTTCAGCAAATATTTTGCTCTACTCTCAATTTCGTCATAAAGGAGACTATATCTTTAATAAGTCTACAAAAAATTAGGTTCCAATTGATGAAACATTTAAATTGTGAGCATAACGTAATCAAATTATAATTTTCCTGATTTTCTACTATAGTTAAAACACATATACAATAATCAACTGAAGTTGCAACTGTGTCTATCAGTAATTTCTAACGCTAATAATAGTATTAAAAATTTTAAATTACCCATACGTGAGAGCTCTATTCTATCTCCGAGGCTGGTTCAATGCGGCTCTCATGAGCCACATAGCTACTGATATTTTATAAATCTCTTTGAAGTGCCCGGAAAAAAGAAATTACTATTCAGACGATTTAATTAATAATTTGGGACATAAATAACAGCAGATAACATTAAGATTTTAAGAGTATTTTTAGCAAGATGGGTTGAAATTATTAGTTACAAAAGTCTCGTAATTTTTTCATTTTTTTCAAACAATTTACTTTCTTTAAGTCTATTTACATTTCTGAGGGACCAGTCGATTTTCATTTTAATGTAATGTTTACTAAACAAATTTGAATAACCCGTACAACATATACGCAATTCTTTTTTTACTAATGACATAAGCTATCTTTTAAATTATCAATAAACATAAACTTTCTAAAAACTAATTGAAATTTGTATTCCCAATTTTTTATAATATGAAATATATGATCTTTGACAAAAACTAAACCTCGCTCATCAATTAAATTATCGTACATTTTAAAAAATTAAAATAATTTGTAAACACGGTCTTGACTTCTTGATTGATCAATAATAAAATTTTAAATATCATCTGCAGTCTCACATAGCGGTTTGTTCAGCACAGCCTCACAACCACATTGAATGGGGGTAATTTTAGAAACAGGTTGGATGTCTGATTTCAAGTAGATTTACGACGTAAAAGAAAATAGTTATTATAATCCGAAAATATGTTTTTACATATTTTCAATACATTACTGATGAATGTCTGTCTGAGGGAATATTCAAACTGGCTTACTGGTCTACGAGTTAGAAATGTATGTATCTTGTACTGGGTAGAAATATCGTTTTGTAAACTGATGAAAGATTTTGTAGATATTATACAACCATTAATACAAGCGAGTCTTTTTGCATAAAAAATCTAAAATCTGTTAAATTTTTAATCATCTGGACAGTGGTAACGCAATAATTTTTATTCAGCTTATGCTATAATTTTTATTTGGCTACTGTTACCACAGAAATTTTTCCCAGGTTCCTCTTTAAATTTTCTTATAATTTTCTTTCTATGTATGTAAGTTTATTATAACATTTTTTGATAACCGTAATTGCTTTAGTTTCATTTTATATTTACAGGTAAATTATTTATCAACAGGACATTACAGGTATTTTTACCGGTGAAGAAAAGTATCACTGGTCAAACATTTTTTCAAGTTTGTTGAAGTTGTGCACCTTTTTGGTGAAAATATTGCCCATCATATTTTGAAGACGTTGGAAAGCTTGAACTTAGACATTATGTTATGCAGAGGTCAAGAATACAATGAAGAAGCCAAGAAGAGTGGTAAAATAAAAGCAGTTCCGACATGTGTATCCAACATGAAGCATTCAACTTTTTATATACACTGTGCAAGTCGCTCACTCAACTTAGCTATCAGTACAGCCTGAATAAAAATTCTGTGGGGTTTATCTCAACCGTTGCAACCTTTTTCCGTGAATCGGCTGGACGTATTCATATCCTTCAAGAAAAAATGCGAGCTAATTTGCCCAAGAAAAATAAAATATACTAACAGAAATTTGTGAAATGAAGTATATAATAGAAAGACATGAAGCATTTCTAACATTTTTACATGTTTTGCCGTGTCTTTCTGTAATTTTGCAAAAATGACCGATAAAGGGGATAAATGTGCTACAAATGAATTGTTGCTGCTATAAGCTCGAGGGAATTCCTTGTAAGCTTGGTCATCCTCGCTGATGTTTTAGGAATCACTCTCTCTTTATGTCGGTCCTTATATGCCATCGAAGTTGATATAATTTCGGCTATGAAGATTGACGACAAGATTACAGCAAGAGTAAAAAAGCAACGTGATACTTACACGGATGCGTTTAAAAAGTTTTTGATAAAGTTGAAGGCCTCATAAATGACATTGGAACAGAAATCACGGTCTGCAAAGTAACCAACTGTCAAAAAAAAGATCTTATCTTCAGGCTCAATCTGCTAAAGAGCATTACCGACTGTCGGTGTACATTTCTTTTCCGAATTATTTGTTGAACATAATATCCTCCAAATTTCCCAAAACTCAGCTGAAAAGAATCGGACAGTTACAAAAGTTACTCTCGCATGGCTTTAGTGACGAAGATATAGAGGTTGTTATACAAGGTGCTGAAGTATATAAAGATGACCTTCTTTGTTTTTACCTTTACAGAGCGAGGTAATAATTTGGAAATAGATGAGAGGAAATTGCTATAATCTCTAGCAAAAGTCTATGAATAGCAACGGCGCAGCAAAATATTAGAACCCTGAGTCAATTGTTATGTACGTTTCCCGTAACAACTAGCACTGCAGAGCGATCTTTCTCCACTTTACGATGACTCAAAATATACCTTCATAGCAGGATGATGGAAGGTCGTTTGAATGAACTGGTTTTAATGCATTTTCACTAATACATTGAGTCATCGATGAACGCTGATGAAGTATTGGATATATTCAGCAGGAAACATAAATGAAAACTTTCATTTAATTATATGTAATTTTCACACTAATAATACGGATAAATAATAAAAAAGGATATTATTTCTAATATATTTTAATTTACAATTAATATCAGCGAACTCATGAGGACACTCGGTGCAAACTTGGTTGTGACCGCCTTTGGATATGAACGCAGGTTTAAAGCAAATATTTTATGTGATACATTTTTTTTTCTTGAAATATTATATAAATTTATAATATGATTATGAACAAATTCATTTCTTTGGCTATACCGGCACTTTCTAAGCCTCCCAAAGTGTATATATATATATATATATATATATATATATATATATATATATATATATATATATATGTATACATATATATATGTATATATATATATATATATATATATATATATATACACATGTATATAAATATAGTTAATGTATTATGTTTTTCACTAAATTTTAACCCAGGGCCTTAACTCTTTCTTTCATCCTTCAAGAAATCACACGTGTTATTGGTCAAGTGTAGAGTTTCAACAGATTTTTTAAAATGTCTCATTCATTAATAGATTGCACAATAGTTCTGTAATTATTCAGATGTGCAAGTTGCTCACACTTGTATATGCAATTAACACCTGGTGATGACAGAGAGCTACTTACAAAGCCCGAATGCTATTTACAACTGCAATTTCGAATTTATTTAAATTTGCGTGCAATGTATTTCTTGATAATGACATTTTAATATATTAAATTGTATGGCAATGTTATTTTCACAGTTGTCTGTAGTGAAATATTTTTTGGTTTTAATAAATAAATTTATAGACATTAAAATTACTATTTTCTTTGTTAACACCATCTATAAGCAATAAAGTAAGAGATTATGCCATCTATGGGCGTTAGTAATGATTATACAAGACCCTTTCGTTAGGGGTGTGGTCGAGGAGAGAGATGATTCACTTTGACAGCGCCTCAACAAGACGATTTTTTGTAAAAATTGTGGCGCTTTTTTATATGGGTTGATATAAAAAAGGAATATAAAAAGTTTGTCCCGAAAATGTAAAAAATTGCGGTAATTCATGAAAATGGTTTAATTGTCATTTTTCGCGAACGCATGCATGCCGCGGCCACATCACCATTTATTAGCTTGATCAATGGAATGACCAGATGATCACGGTTCTAATTAAGGCATAATTTCAAAATTCAAATAAATTGAGAAGAGCCTTGCAAAAAAATTAACAGTCGCTATTAAATAATCTCGATGACAATCAATTGATTAAAATAATTAAATCAATAGAAGAACATATTATATTTAAAATTACCATTGTCAAACTACGAACGTAAAGCTCCTAATTACAATTAGATAAGATTAATTATCTAAAGAAAAGTAAATCTTTACAAATTTCTGTTAGCAAATCAATATTAGCCTTTAATAATTTGGATACATGTGATTAACTTAAATATGCCTATATAATGGTTCAATCACTTTGTTAAAAATTGTACTCCATATTTGGTAGTACAAGACATTTTTTATTTTTATTGATTTGAATGATTCATTGAGTTCAAACAAATGTTTTGTTGGGTAAAACTAATTATTTTCTTTACTAGCGGTTATAGTATGTTAAGTTTTACAGTATAGTGTAAATAAAGAGAATAAATAATATTATTATAACGAGACTTTTAACATTGCCTTAAATTCCACGTTTGCACCCTACAATAGTAATATCCCGAAAAAATCGATTTTACTTATGGCAACCCTAGTTGTTATGCGTAGTGTCCATCAAAAATAATACACCATCCTGTGTCCATTCTGTTTGCTGTATTCTGGGCCCTCAACCAGTGGGGACGTACATTCAGCAATAACTTTTGAAATAGGTTATGATAGTTAACTGGTTATAAGATTCATGTGATAATTTAATCCATTTTTAAACATTTATTTAACTTATATACATACTTGTTAATTAATGTTAAATATTAATAAAGTTTAATAATTATATTTTTATACATTCATTATTATATCTCAAAATGTCACGTTTTATTTCGAAATGGTCTAAACATCTAAAACTTTTTTTTCTCAGAGATGTCGTTTTACAGGAGATAGATTTAAAGTTAGCAAGACCATAATAACTATTATCTATCCTTTGTAACACCAAAAAATTGTTATCAGACAGAAAAAGAAAAAGACAGTAGCTCTACTGGGTCGAAATAAACCGAATGTCTCCATTTTGACTTTACATTCCGATTATAGCTATATCGTTTAATAGTGTTGTACATCTTTAAAAAGTTATGAAAAATCGTCGAAACAAATTTTGATGAAGTTGTTACTAAACTTAATATTTATTGTTTTTAGTAATTAAAAACGCCATGTATTACTCGAAGAAAAATACAAGTAACGACAAACTCGCACCCCTTAGTATTATTACTTTCTGTTTTTCGTTATCAGTGTATTATGTCCTCATCCTTAACAACCGTGTTGGTGACAATCTCAAACCTTTCAATATTTACAGATATATTTTGAAGAACTTTTGTGTTACATCTTTTGGCAATTGGTGAAAAAAATATCGACTATTAACAAAAATTATTGAGATCAGCTGATAAGTTTATTTGAAGAAGCGTATTTCTTTTGTGAATTTCCAAAAAGTCATAGAACAACAGTTGTTCAGTATTAGTAATACAGGAACCTATATACACCATGACAAGCAGTTTACGTATAGACACTATGGCAAACAGTTGGATTGGAGTTAAGTAGTTCGTGATCAGCGATCATTTCTTCGTTGAAATTGACGGTTGATGATCAGTGAAATCTCCCAGTATATTTATTCTTTCTGTTGTTTAGTTTAGTGATTGAATATATTGTTTTTTATTAGTGTGCAAAATCCTAATGTCATCGAGAGGTAAATAGTTGCCATTTCTCTTGGTTTTGAATTCAGTGTACACTAACAACTTCTCGTAGGCCATCATAAAGGCTTTTGCCGAAGGATTATTTTTAAATCCACCTAAAGACCAGATTGCTTCAAAAACACCTCAATGGGATCCTGTGATAGCTCATATATCAGTGAAAACTTAAAATGTGCATTTGTCAAAAATATAATTCTCAAATATAAACAATGGATCGTATCCAATTTTAAAGGCCACATATTTTGTCCTTTTTTCTGGAGTTTACGATCAAAGTATCATCAGACAATTTCAATCCACCAATACATCGATTTCTTGTAATTTTTTTTACGTAATTAATAATTTTTTATAGTTTTTAACCGCTAAATTCTTGGAATTCAGTATATGAAACAATTAATTATAATGTCTAATGAACGTAATCGTGGCGTCACAGTTTTCAAATCCCGGAATTAGTATTTCGCGACAAAGCTCTAATGCATCTGCCACAGAATTACTGAATAGTTGAGTAGCAAGTCCTTAGATACCATCATTTTCGTCATACTGGACATATGTCACTGAGAGTCTATTTGAAACATGAAGCCCCTCTTAGGGTTGCAAATTTTGAAGCAATACTAAATAGTACCACGATATGACTTGGTTATCCCCATAAATAATTTTTGTTTTTGACCAATTTGATGAAATTTTATTTCTTACCAATTTGTTGTTATGACAGGGATCATACAGAATCACATAAATTCAGGATCGAGGGGTTATCAACATAATGATTTAATAATTTTAAAAAATGCATGAACAAAATCAAAAACTTTTTTAATATTTTCTCTGAAGGCTCGTCACAGATTGTTTTATTATAAAGAAACAGATTATTCACAAAAGTGACGATTTGTTTCATTCTGTAATGAAATAAACGGTACGGATTATTACAAAAGTAACGGCATAGATAATATGCAGGTTTATATTTTTGTGGGTGACGATTTCTTAGTTTATTTTGATTGCTTAATGCGTTTATTGTCTCTGCAGAGTGTTGCTTCCAAAGATATTGGAAGACGTGGACGGTCGCTTTACTAGATATGCCATATCTGTTCAAACATTGTAGTACAAAATTGCACAAATGTGCAATTCAAACGCACACTGCCTGGCGACGTTCTGCACTTCTTGTTAGCGGATAGCGCATGATTCAGTTACTAACTCTCTTTACATTGTCAATCTTTATTGTTTTTAAAAAGAAAACATGCCGTTTTGTTACGTAATAATTTGTATAAATCACAGTGTAACTTAAACCGTATCAAATGTAGGCGTCTTCTGTCATAAGCATCTAAGTATTATTTTCAGTTATTTTGTTTTCGTTTCGCAATTCATTTATACCGCGTCAAATATCGATAAATGGTGGCATTAGCGTACATAGTGATATAACCGAGCCCCTAAAAGATTTCGAAGGGGTTTTTAAAGGTCCTTTTTGTTGAGACGGGGTTACCGTCAACAACGATTGACTGAAAAGAATTTGACATTACAACACAAAGTACATTTATACAAATGGCCCATTTACAGTAATACAAAAATGTCTTTTAGGTAGAGAATATCGTGATAAGTCATTTAAAAATAAAGCATTAGTTCCGTAGTTCCAAAAGCCAGTAGTTTAGAAGTTATAATTTTACTTGTATTTTTTTTTTAAATTTTCACTCCAGTGACCTAAATCAATTTTGTTCAAACATTCCACTAAACCACATGAAATTTAAAAAAAAATTTACTTCATGTGAAATATCTGCCGTAATTGCAATTCTAAGAAAACTAAGTGTAGTTCTTTCAAAAAGCATTAATTCAACTCAGATTTATCTAAATTATTTGCAAATCAATGTTTATTCTCCTTAACATACATAAAATGTGTTCAGGTAAAATGACAACTAGACAGAGCGCTTTTATGTTGTGCACGTATCAGAAAGAGGGTGACCATGCGTTTTAGAACACCATGATATTTCCTTTGATCAGCGGGGGATCCAGTGCTATCTTACTTGCAGAGATTACACGAGAAATGCTAGATTTGATTATTCCAACAATCGCAGTGATATCTATTTTGACTAGGTCAAGTTATAGTCGTATGCTCAAGTTAAACTACTTATAAACTTAGTTTTCGTTTTATTGTTAATGTTCATAGTCGATAAGTGCCGAAATCACAAAAACCATTGTCTAACGTTTATATAGCAACAGGAAGTAATAAACTGTAAAAAATAGTAAAATTTGTGTCTATGTTACTACATAATTATTCCCTGGCCAAAATAACAAATTAAAACATCGAAGACCAAACAATACGATCTGTATGTAATCCCACTTTTAGGGCTTATATAAAGGGCGTAATAAAGAACGTGTCTATTACTTACACAGTAATTCTCTGCAACGAACTGAATAGAAAATGTTAAGGCACATAGAGAAAATTATCAATCTTTTCTGAATTCAGCGGAAAACATTTAGAAACATATGCTTCAAATATACTCATGTATTAAAAATCATAACTCATAATTAAAAAAAAAACAAGAAGATGTTAAAAACCTCTCAATATCAAGAATATTATTTCGAAATCGTCTGACATTAGTGTCAAATGTGACGTATGCTACATACTACATACTGCGGTAACACCGTTGGTGGGGATTTTTGATGTTTATTTCCATGATTAAATATTTTCTAGCAGTGGAGTGGCACTTCGCTTTGAAACGCCAATGTATAAACATAAAGGTTTGTTTCCGTGTTTAATAGTTTACGAGACATTTATTATTATAAAAATCATTTGTTTTTAGTTTAATTCTTATATCTCGTCCAGTTTGTGTGTGTGTGTGTGTGTGCATGCGTGCGTACGTGCGCGCGTGCGTGCGTGTGTGCGTGTGTGCGTGCGCGTGCGCGTATGTGTGTATATTTGTTTAAATTTGTTGAATTCTTCGTGTGTGTTTGGATCACAAAACACAGAAGTACAGAATGGACACTACAAATATAAAAAACGCGTCACAATTTTTTATTCAAACTTTGGATTCACAGACGCTGTCCAAAGGACTCCCCTCTCTCCCTGACAAACCCTCTCTGACAAGTGTGCCATCATTAATGTGTAATCATTAATAATGCTCATAGATGGCGTAATAAAGGAAAAAAGTAATTTTTATTTTAATATATGTATTAAAACTGTTATGATAAAAATATTTCACAATAGACAAATGTTAAAATAATATTACTATACAATTTAAGTTATTAAAATATCATTATTATAAAAATATATTTCAAGAAAGTTTAAGTAAATTTTAAAATACGTTTTGAATATCGTCAGGTTTCTGCATCACAAGTTAGTAATTGCGTATTCAAATGTGGACAACTCGTACATCTAAAAACAAACAAAAACATACACAAAGAAAGACATGTATATAGAAATATATATAAGGGCATTAGGTATATTTTCAAACTTTTGTTAAAATCTCACATTTGGCCAACAACAAGTGATATTCCGTGACGTGATATATTTCAAAATCCCACATATCAGTGTTATTACTGAGTGCAAACCACGGAAAGGTGGTGGGTATTTTCCATCGGGATTAAAAAGGAAGAGGAAGTAGTTAGGTTAACAATTTAGTAAAACAAGACAATAAAATTACATATACACAATGGCATAGCCAGCATTTTTTTGGTGAGAGTTATCAGGAGCCGGCACAGTCGAAAAATGATTTTGTTCACTATCATATAATTATTTAAATTGACATAATATTTAAAAAATCACATAACACCGAATATTGGCTTTACTCATGTATCCACATCAATATTAATACTAATAATTTTCTATCAGTGTAATTCGAATTATTTTGGATACATTTTTCTCTGGAGGTTGTACCAAACACTGTGCCAACCCTGGCGAATACATATAAAATAAGAGTACTACATATGAATTGATAATTATCTGATTTGACCACTTGATAATTTCAAATATAATGGGTACAGGAAATATTTTAATCCATTCTCAATTTCATCACACAAGGGATATATCTTTAATAAGTTTACAGAAAATTAGGTTCCAAGTAATGAAATATTTAAATTGTTAACATAATGTAATCAAATTATTATTTTTCTGATTTTCTACTATAGTTAAAATACTGTAAGGACAGCTAATTAACAACTTTACAGCGTAATTAACTGTAGTTGCCACAATTGTGTCTATCAATAATTTCTAACGCTAATAAAAGTTCAAAAAAATTTTAAATATGAAGAATTCGTGTTCAAATACAGTGTACGAATCTTTTGATTTCGTAAGTTGCTGAATCTTCTTCAGTAGATAAACCTTCCTTACGAGTGTCGACTTCCACGGTCTTCCACCTTTGTCGTTCTTCAACACTTCGAAATCCAGAGAAGTTGCCTCTAATGTATCTCCTCCTTTGAGTAATTATAATAAAATGCATGAATGCATGTGTTATTTCAAAATTACAGATTCATAACTGATGTTTATATGACATATTCAGTAGTGCAAGTTTAAAATTGGGGCATGAGCAGGGCCGCGCCGACCCCCCACAGCGCCTGTGTGCGAAACCTATGAAGCGCCTCTTTTTTTCATGAATCTTAATGTTTCAATTTATTCTTATTTCTTATTTGTTCATTTTGACCGAAATAAATATTCTCTAGTTTTATATAATTAGATAATATTTTCCTAAATAGGTAAAACCAGTTCGCTTGCCAATTATTACGAAAAATAAAACGCGAATTAAATTTTTACATATTTTATTTATGATGTTCCATCTAATCGTATAATTATATATTAATAACAAAATAACTGACTTTTGTCTTACAATACTAATTTAACTATTACGTATGCTATGTTAAAAAAACAACAAGAGTCTAAAATGTGTAAGAATATAAAAAAACATATTTAAATTATATTATTTCCACTCTTCTAGCTTTTTTCTTTGCGAAATCTTTAATAGTTTCGTGTATGTCTATATGGTCTAATATGGCCTTCTCTATGGATATTGTTGCTAAATTTATTAATCTTTCCTGGCTCATTGTTGAGCGCAGGTAATTTTTTATTAGTTTTAATTTAGAAAAGAACCTATCCGCGCTTGCTACGGTAGTTGGCATAGTTAGCAAAATTCGTAATGCTATTGTGATGTTAGGGCATACAGCTGTCAAATTGTTTAAATATATAAATTCGAGAATTTTCGCCACATCATTATTTAATTTTTTGAAAAAAGATTGACATGATATAATTTCTTCACACAAATCATCGGCGTTAATGTCCAATGAATCATTTGCTGTAAGTTTTTCCTGCAAACGATGACAGCTAATTCTAAACGATGACAGCTAATAGTCATCACTTAGTTTAAATAAAAAATTAAACACGTCATTGTGATTATTCAATAAATTAAATCTTTCGTCTACGGAGGATAAAGCTTGATCCAATATATAAAAAAATACATTAATTTTAAAAGCTATTTTCGGATCATTTATAGTGTGGTCTTCGTGTTCATAATCAAAACTCTTTGGAGTCTTACGACGTCTTAGGGGTCTGGATCTGGAAGTTTCAAATTCAGCCTCGACATCTAATTTTTGGGCAATTTTCGTGGCATCGTTTACAATTTCTTCAAAATTTGCGTCGGTTCTAATTTTTATCAAAAACTTCTTTAATTCCGTTAAAGCATCTAAAGCAACTTGCATATTCATGTCGATGGACTGCAGCATTTTGCTCACAAAATTTACTTTTGTCAATATTATATGCCATATATTTAGTGAACAATTGAATGACAATGAGCATATTTTTTCTGCTAGACATTTAGCATCATATTTTGCGTTCTGATCATATGATACACCATTTGATATTTCATATAAAGCATCATAAATTTCTGGTAAATTTGTAAACAGGGGTTTGATAGTATCTATTCTGCTTGACCATCTTGTTTCAGACAATGGTTTTAAGGTCAGATTTATGACGTATTTTTTTAATAAGTCCCATCTTTTGGTAGAAGACGAAAAATATTTATATAATTCTTGCACAATACTAAAAAATCCAGTCGTATGATGATTGAGATTGGCAGCGTCGTTTACTATCAAATTTAAACTATGGCTAGCGCACGGTATATAGAAAGCGCGGGGATTTAGATCCAGCAATCTTTTTTGAAGACCATTATTTTTACCGCGCATATTTGATCCATTATCATAGCCCTGTCCCCTTAAGTTGTTTATGTCAAAATTAATTTTGTCTAGTTTTTCTATTATGAATGACTTTAATCCAGCGCCAGTTGTATCGATAATTGGACAGAAGGCTAGGGGAAATGCTCCCTTATTTCCAACTTTCTAGTTTCTGTGTTAAAATTGACAAATCTTATTATAATACTAATTTTCTCTACGTGTGAAACGTCAGGAGTACAATCCAGTATTATTGAAAAATATTTATTAATTTTACATAAATTTAAAATAAATTGTTGAATTTGGTTACCGAGTATATAAATGATTTTATTTTGGATCTTATCTCCAAGATATGTCGGCATATTTTTGAAATCCGAATAATTCGTTACGCGTCGTATATGTTCAGTCATTGAAATGTCGAATTTTCCTAACATTTCAATACATTTTAAAAAATTACCATTGTTACGATTGTATAATTTGTTGCTTTGGCCACGAAAAGCCATATTTTGTGTACTTAGAAACTGGACCACATATATTAGTCTTTTGATTACATCGTACCAGCGCTGCTTTTCAACCTCTAAAAGTTTTTGTTGTATACTATCAATAGTGTTTTTACTTTTAAGAGCGTGACACAAATCTGTTCATTTTTTATAATTATTGAAATGAGCAGAACTTTTCTCATGTCTCCTGCAATACAAAGCTAGATGTTGCCAATCACTAACTCCCTCGCAAAATTTATTTTTATGTTTTGATTCAAATAGCTTGCAACAGAAGCAATAAACTGCATTTTTGGACACTGAATACAGCAGCCACTCTCTGTGATACTTTTCACCGTTTCCTAAATGCCTTTCATAATAATACTCGGAAAATTTTCGCCCCAAAGAGTAACGCGGAAAATTATACTGTTTAATTTGTTTAATCGGATTTTAGGTTAGATACTGGATCAAAGTAGCATTTAAAACTTATGGCCAGAGTCCAGGGTCATCTTTGGAAAAAGTTGGTATTAGTGATGATAATTGTCTTGGCGGTGACAATGGTGTATCAGCAGTATCAGGCAGAGGCACGGACGTAACTTCGGCGGCATCATCTTAAATTAAAGACAGACAAACAAAACATAATATTGCTCGACCATATCTAATCTACTTGTCTGAATAAACTGATTTGTCTATCTATGAATAATTATGTATAATAAATATAAATTAAATAAATAAATAAATGAATATTTCTCGACAATTAAACTCCGCCGTTTAGTCCCAAACTAAGCAGGGCCTGTAATTATGGGTACTAGACAACTGACGTGCAAATGTGATTTATAGCATTTTAAATTTGAATTTGAAATACTACTAATATACTTATTTCTGCAAATAAATACATATTACATACACACAAACACAAAGTTTTTTAAAACACCATGTGGGAATCGAACCCATGATTTCCGGCAGCGATTAGTTGTATAAAATAAAACAGTCACGGCATCTATCCGCCACATTAAAATCGGTGAGGCGTTTCGACGCTTAAGAAAAAGACTGACAGGAATTAAAAAAGAAAAGTGTTTTTTTTATCTTGACATCACAAACAGACTAAAGTTATATTTATTTGTATAGAAATTACATAAAGCACAATACATAAAGTTTTATTGTTTACGAGGCATTTGTTGCGCCTATTATACCTACTTACTTATCGATACTCCACTACAAAGAAATATGTTGTTGTGTAAGTGTAACAAAAATAATTTTGATAGCGGCGCCCCTATTGTCTTGGCGCCTGTGTGCGCCGCACACTTCGCACACAGGGGCGGCGCGGTCCTGGGCATGAGGATATTATGGTATTATCATGTAAATAACCTTAAAACGTAAACATTTAAATCCCCTTTTTTCTTTCTTCCATTTGGAAGAAAACTTACCATTAACAACGTCTTGAATAACTATAAATACCGCTCGCAATATTATTTAGGAAAAAATTCAATTTCAAAAACCGTTTTACTACTAGCGAATACACCCAACAACCTTCTGAAAAAATTTCAAGGGATTTTCCTGCAAAAAAGCTTCGGTCTAGAAACTTAAGAATTAGACTCTTAAGAACTGTAAATTGTATGGTAAACCTTTTAAGATCCATTTTCCTTTAAATTATGCCGTAACCAACTCCTATAATTAAAGCATTGTTTAGTTTAAGGTCTCTTTCAAATAAAAGTAAAAATACCTTTTGACCAAAATGCAATGGTTATTTATTATTTTATTTTTATTACAATGTTATTTGAAATTATAATACATTCTTCAAAACATTACAAAAGTTAATAAATATGTGTCAGGATTATTTTTTAACTACGGATTCCATTTTAGCAATAAACATCTTTGCAACATCGCAAAAACCAACAATTATATTTTGGATCGTTAGTGTATCAAACTTACATTAAACTTAGAACAACACAAAACCTACAATACTCTTATTATTGAATTAACATACAAGACTTAGAATATTGAATATCTTATATATTTTAATCTTTTATTATATGGCGTTCGTTCTCTCGGTTGAGAACCTTTGCCAATGCCAAATGTGGGAAAAAACGCTATGCAACACTGATTAAATCATATTTCGGATATCTGTTATTGTTGCTTGTTAGCAATAAAATAAACTATACAATAAAATAAAAATTAAGTAAGAGGTTCACTACAGTTAAATTACAATATACCGAGAAGTACAAAATAAGTATATTCAAAAGAAACAAACAAACATATAAACAAAAATAATCGCGAATATAAATATAAAAGATTCTATATTTTAATATCGTTCTTTCTTGTGTACTGAATGATTAATCCAAAAAACAAACCCATTGTTGGCAATAGATAATAGTGATCTTATGTTAATAAGATTTATATAATAGTGATCTTATGGTAATAGAAGTATGCCGAATGAGTGGTGGTTGGACAGTAAAACGACGCTCCGACGTAGCCACCTATCAGGGTTTTTGATATATCTGTATATATTCACGTCCAATCTATCCAAAAAGAATTCAAGATAGAATTGAACAACAAATTAACTCCAAAACACAAATTTATATTTGGTCTGTAAAATACAGAGTCAAATGGGAAACTATAGAGAGAGAGAGAAGAATTTTGATAAACGGGGTTAGATATGGATTTGAATCTTTGGAAGCTAACGATAAGAAGAGATCAGGTCATAGAACGACAAAAAGGAGTATGCTCAATAAGCCTAGAGAAGAGGGTCAGTTTTGGAAAAATGGGGTGAGTAAAAAACCTAGCTGCCTTCAATAGATAACGATCACTTAGGTATTATCACCGGAGGTTTAAAGGAGGATCAACACATTCTGCTTGTAGGGCATTTATGGGACTGGATTTCATTGCATCCGCTATAGTCCTTAGTGCTTGAGACTGAATGCGGGTCAATTTAGTGGGATTGGATTTGAAAATTGGATCAAGGAAAAATGAATCATAGTCTAGATGACTATTGCCGGCCTGAGGCAAGTTTTAGGATGGAGCGAGATCCAATTACGGCGCCCCTCTTGCTTGCCCCTAATGTATACCAGTTATGCCTGCATGTGTAAGCATGGAACTGAGATCTCAACAACATCTTAAGTCTATGTCTAATTTGTCGATTGTAAACAGCCATGCTCGTGGCACTGCCATGCCATTACGGTACATATAGGAATAGTTGATATAGAATGAAAAAACAAAATTATGTAAGAATTAAGGTACATTTATTTAAATAAATCATAATAACAATAGACAATAAAACAAAATTAAGTCAACATTCATTAATGAGATCAATAAGCATAATCAACTTTGGAACTGGCACTTATACGTTATGTTATTTGTTTACTAATTAATGTAACAGTGCTTATTAAAAACAAACTCTTTAGGCTTAGCCTACAGGCTCCTAATAATAACATAATTAATAATAAACTATTTCAATGGAGAACAAATTGTAATTAAATCGCTGTTTACCACTTTTGCATTTGCAAATTTTTTTATGACCTCCTCATACGATAATGTCTGAGCTATATCATTTTCAATGGACAGCAAGGCTAGATCAGAAAGCTTATCTTCTGCAAGAGTCGACCTCAGGTACGTTTTAATTAACTTAAGCTTGCTAAAACTGCGTTCACCTTTGGCCACCGTAACCGGATTAGTTACAAAAATCCGGAGAGCTGTCCACATATTAGGGAACGTATTTTGCCAATTATTTAATGCTAAGAGCTGAAAGACTGCTTTCGGGTGACCTTTATCAAGATCTAAAAACTTTTCCAAACACATGATTTCTCTTGAAAGCTCCAATCCCGAAATATCGCGATTATGATCACATATTGATTTTTCCTCCAACTTTAGGCATACTTCCTTCAAATTTTCATTGGTCTTATTCAAATCATAAAGGAAATACCAAGTCTCATTAATTCTAGAAAGTTGTATAAAGCGTGTTTCTAAGCAGTGTCTAAGATTGGATAGAAAACATTTATTCTGAATAACATTTCCGGATCCGTTGGCGCGTCATCTTCATTTTCACATGAGAACATTTTCTTCTTTTTTCGTACGCGGATTCTTTCAAACTCCGGGTTCATGTCAGCTTCTTCAGCTATATCTTTAGCTACAATGAGAGCCTTTGTTAATCCTTCGTCTCTATATTTTTTCAAAAATGTTACACATTTGTGCATCACTTTTTGCTCTGCTTGCAAGATTAATCTGGAATAAAACGTCGTACCAAATGACTAAAGACAGCAAAAACTCAGACTTCTTCAAATTGGCAGCAAGTGATTTACCACGGGATCAATTGAGTGTCGATACTCTTTTTCTCTGACACCGCACCGCCTGCAAGCTGTTGCTCTATTTTTCCATCTTGTTTCCCATACCTTCTTTAAAGATAAGCTCTTCACATGTTTTGAAATAACTTTCCATCTCTTTGTTGAGTTTAAAAAAAATACAAATATGCGCTGGAGAATGCAAAATAAGGAAACCGATTTGACTAAAGTTTTAGCTGCATCAGCCACAACAAAGTTGAGACCATGATCTATCGGACGAGACTACAATCATTCATATCATTGTCGTATTTATTAACAATTTCGTCCAATAAGTAAGCTCTAAGTAAGTAAGCCCTTCTCAGCTTGAATCTGTGACACGTTTATACGTCAGAAAGCATTCACGCACACAGAATTCATTAATATCAAAAAACCTAAACGTAACGCTCATTTGTTCAATGTCACTCACATCGGGTGCACAGTCTAAAATAAAAGAGAAAATTTTAGCTTTTTTAATTTTAGATATGATCTGCCCTCTGACTTCTTTTCGTAATAAATATATCACTTCGTTTTGTATGTTGGTTTCCTTATGCATTATCCAGCAAATGCTCCGTCATGACTGGATCAAATTTTCCCAATAGCACGACTAAACCAAGAAAGTTGCTATTCTTTGGTGTATTTAATTTGTCACTAATGCCACGAAAAGATAGGTTGTGTTCCGCGAAAAAAAGTGTGATTGCTACTATTCTTTCTAGCACAGAAGAAACATTAATAAAGCTAACTGGTGGTCGTCTGAACTTTCATGAGCCTTCAGTACTGGGGATAAATTTGACCACCGTCAAAACCCGTATTGGCGAGTTTACAAGGTTTAGACCGGTTAAATATATAGCAGCAAAAACAATAAATCTTCTGTACAGACTTTGAGTATATCAACCATTTCCGATCATAAATTTCGCCATTTCACATGACTCGCTGAAAGTGCACATTATAAAAATGGCGCCCTTTTTCATTCCGTGGGTAATCTTTACCTGCCAGTTTACCGTTGTGTGGGTCCTGCAGTATTATGAAGTCTATTGTTTTGGACGACATGGACGGCGGCCACTGAGCGATATCTACAGATATTTCTGCGGGGTCGTTAATATAGCTATTACTTCTGCAGCCGATGGATCAACATTATGAGATGATTCTGCATCTTCGGGTCTATCCTGAATCTCCGCCACATTATCTGGAATAATGCCTGAAGTAATTATGCATTCAACTGTTGGTGGACTTGAACACGGGTTTTCTTCTATTTTAAGATATTTGGCTAACTGTTGGGCGCTTTTTTCGTTATTAGCTTCTCTTTTGTTTTTTTTTCACTTCAAGTTTTGTGCTCCTGATAATTTTTTGGGCGCTTAGAACATTGTAACCAATGTCACTAAAACAAAAATAAATAGGTAAGTATAGTTTCCATTTACCTACACTAGATTTAATGCTCGGAAAGTGCGTCATAATCAATGACTGGACTAGGTAGTGCTATTTTACGTAAATTTGACACAAAATATGTATGTTCCAGAATTTCAGAACATTGTTACTTCTTAACGTGTCAAAACGAAAAGATAAAAATATCATGAAAAGGTGAAAACATTAACAAGTTAGGAAAACATTAGCAAATAGGCTTTCCAAATTTGCGTAAAATAGCTTAACACTTTAACCGATAGCGGCAACATACTTGCTGTCATATATTTTTAATTACATAGAAATAAATAACGCTTTTAAATGCATTTTAATTTAATCACGACAAATAATATAAACCTTCAAATAAAGGAACAAAAAACCAGCTTGTAAAACATAATCTATAGTTAAAAAAAACGACTAATTTTGGGACGCATCCCCGACTGAAAGTGGCGCCACGGGAGTTTTTTTTTATTTCCATCTAACACTGAGTAAATTTAAAAAAAGTTAAACGTGCAAAAAATAGAAATATACGTAAGCTATTTTTGGAACATTTTTTATTTAACTCATTTATTACTTTTTGTTACAGATAGCGCTTTTAAAGGATATATCTTTAATTCATTAAAAACAAAACATTGTAATAATAACTTATGTGTACCGTTATTTTTTACAAGTTCAATTTATAGAAATTCGTTCTGTGCTGTGAGATGGCAACCACGGATGGAGAATATTTGAGAAGGAGGTGATGAAGATCTGCTTTATTGGAAATAATACTGCGACTATTCCATTGCAAGACTCTCGCCATTGTTGGCAGAGCCATTTGAAATAAGCATTGAGGAGAGGTGAGAACAAAGGAGGCAACGTTGTGCGGTATTTGATTGGGGGAACTCAGGATTTTAATCAAAGTAGTTAATAGAAATAAAAAAAAGCAGAGTGGTTTACGAAACGGTTGGCGGCGTCGGCAGATGAAAATTTCACCGAAATCCTGATTCTGCCAATTTGTTTAACTCCGTCTCGGATTATGCCATTGACGTGGCTTTTCTGACGTTGTTTGAGAACAGGCTCGCTTAGCGTTGTGTAGTTTGCGCTTTTTTTAACGCGACATGTAGCTACTTGGTTTCACAGACGCTGTCAACAATCTGAGCCCGTGTGACCAACCCCTGATTTGGATATGATATTGGTGTGCAGAGAATCTAATAGCAATGAGCACGCTGCTTTACAGCTATATTGCCTACGTTTCCCTAATTGACATCAACCCTCTATTTACAAGGTCGCATAACAACGCAGTATTTATAGAACAATGGTACTTTTAGACGACCTAATGTAGATTCTGATGATGCACGGGTACCTGCTCGTGTACAAGAAAAGATTTTGGATTATTTTACGATAAACCCAACTGCTAGCACTCGCCAAGCAAAAAGACGTTTTCTGATAAGTCATGTGGCTGCTCATCGCCTCCTAAAGAGAAATAAAAGCATTCGTATCATTGTACGAAAATTCAGCACCTACAAACTGCCGACTACCCTTTACGTGTTGATTTCTGCCAATGGTTGCTCATCCAATATCAAACTAATAGATCATTCTGCAATAAAATTTTATGTATAATGAAAGAATTTTTACTCGAAATGGAATGCATAACCAGAGAAATTCTCATGTTGGATTCACAACAAATGTCTACGTTACAAGGTACGCATCGTTTCAGCATTGTTGATCCATAAATCTTTGGATTGGTATCTTAGGTGATCGGTATCTATGTTGGTGTCTTTGATGAACGATACGTATCTTCATTCTCGAACCTGTTTTTTGCAACCTCATTAAAATACAGAACGCTATTTACAATTTATCCAGAACGAACTTGGTGATTTACTCGGGGTCATTCCGCTTCATAGTACCAGCATGATGAAGCACCTATACACTCCTCGGCTGCCGTACGTAAAGCTATCCAACGGTCGGTGGATTTGTTAATACGTACCATGCCTGCTAGATATCCAGATTTAGGGCCAATAGACTGTTTTATGGAGCTACATAAAGGACACTGTCTTCCAAATCGAATGTGATAATGAGGATAAAATGCGTAATATCGGATAGTAACGGCGTTCGACATGCTGGAGTCAGAACGTAGTACCGTTTTGCCGAGGGCTTTTAAATTGACGAGCGCGGAATTATTTATTAGTACAAGACCAAAACTCTGAACAATTTATTTATATCAGGTATATTGATCCTGTTTTCATCTGATCACTGATATAAGTGTCTAACATTTAATTCTTTTAATATTTGTGTATTTTGCCATAAATTATAACTCTAAATAATAATAATAAATGTTTCATTCAGCACCGTGCAGGCCGGGTCGGTGCGGATTTTGAACTCTTTCTAATGAGTATTGCAAATGAAACACTTTAATTAACTTTTGATATTGTCAACAGGATTAACCATTTTTATATGGTTCCTCAATTTTTTCACTAAGATTAAATTTGATGTAGAGTATGGTCTGCATGAATAATATAAACGTTTTTTGTTACGCTGTGTGTATGTGGTGGAATAGATATTTGCCCCAGTTAATTTGCACAGCACCGTAGATAATAACAATATTTCATATTTAAAGAGCAATTTAATTTTTAGTAACAATGTATATACAAATGACGTCATGTGACAGAGTAAAGTAAAACATAAAAAAGTTTCAAGTAAAGTTTATTATGTATACGTAGTCACATAATATTAGGAAGAGGACAATGGACTATTATTCTCATTTCCTGCTGATATTGTAGTATATGATATGGGGTAGTTATTAAAAAAAAGTTACTCCAGCTGTCCTATTTCTACACCACATTTTTGGGAATGTCATAAAAAATGAAGCACATGCTGAGGTAAAGTCATATTGATAGGCTCGTTACAGTGAGTTTTATATTACTATTTACATAACTGTGTATGTATATGCACTTTATACTACATAAATAGTTTTGATATAACTATTTATACTTTATCATTTTATTTTATTTTTAAATCTTTTTTTAAACTTAGCATTACATTTTTTTCCACTCGACGTAAATTTCATTTGTGTCCATAAAAATATCATGCCATTTACTATACAAAAATTTCTGTATCCCTATATATTCTCCATTTAATAACATGAACATGATCAAATTTGATTTCGTATAAATTCTTATTTATAGAGACATTTTAATGACGGGATTGATACTGATAATAATCTCATTCAAGAAACCATCCAAGAGGATGCAACTAGTGCAGGGTCTTCAACAACACTAAGCGCATGCCTGTAGTCGCGATGGTCGACGGTTTTAAGGATTTCACTTCTGGCATTTTTACGAACTATGAAAACCAGACAGCAGCACCTTTGAAACTACAATTTTCTTTGCTTTACACAGGTTAACAGCAATTTTGCACATGGAATATATATATATATATATATATATATATATATATATATATATTTATATATATATATATATATATATATATTTACATATATATATATATATATATATATATATATATATATATATATATATATATATATATATATATATATATATTATATACATATGATTTTTATTGCTTTTAAAGCTGGAATTTAAAAAAAATTAGAAACAAATCTGTATTTGATTGTGTGTGCAAAAAATTATGTATGTTAAAAATGGAGTCCAAATGATATAAGAAATATTTAAAAATGAACAGCTTTGCTTTTTCTGTTATGTTCAACAAAGGTTTTTCGAAGGCCCATCATGCTTTCAGTACTGGCTTTAACAACGTCTCTCAAAGTCCATCTCTTAATGAAAACGTTCCCCTTGTTCTTCCGAATAGGCTCCTATATTATCCTTAAATTTATTCAAATGAGCATTCAACCTGTGTATCTTTAAAGACGTTACATCCTATGATACGAAAATTTGAAATCATGTCAGTAATCAGCCCGTCATAATTTTCAGCTCTATAGTTTCCAAAGAAACTATGAACTACTGCCTTAACATTGTCACAGGCTTTTTTCCGGATTTTTAAGTAATCGCGGGAAAATTTCGCAATCCATAATTTTTTTAATTTCAGGGCCTACAAAGATTCCACCTTTAATTTTCGCCTCTGAAAGCTTTCAAATATTTGAAAGCTTCGGACTCATGATTAAAACCCTTAACAAATTATTTCATGAGACCCAATTTAATGTGCAATGGTGGCATGAATATTTTTTTAAGTTCAACAATTGCTTTCCATTTAAAGTTGCATATTCCTACTTCATACTCAGTCCATTCAGGCCAATGTTTTAGCGGTAGAGAGCTGCATCATTCCAACTATCCCACTGGCAAGATAGCAGGAGTATTTAGTGTATCCATCTTGCATTCCACTTAGAAAACTCACCATCTTGGTGTCTCCTGTAACTTTCCATTTGTATTCTTTATATTTTATTGCATTTAATAGCATTTTAATCCATAATTCTCTTTGAGATATATGGAATGTGCCAATAGATTACACACAGTAAATGGAAATTTATTCCCATTGTGAAGTAAAACAGCTTTTAGACTTTTTATTGAGATGTCAATAAAAAGGCACCATTTCGCTGTGGGCTCTACTGTTATATGACAGGGGACAATTTTTTTAAATAAACCTTTCACATCATGATTAAAACAGAGTCCATCTTCCTTAGTGAAGAAGAAAAACAATTCTTCATGTCCTTTTTTTTTGTTGGGATATTTGAACATCAGAATCAAGTAAATCCCATTGTTTTAATCAAGATGCCAATAATTCTGCTTTACTTTTTGGTAGATTCAAATCTCTTATTAAATCATTGAGATCTTCAGCATTGATGAGGTGTAACATTTTTGGTTCAGATTCAATCACGAATTCAGAATTTGTGGACGCAGATGAACTTCGGGAAGGATGACTCTCTTGAGAAAATAATTGATTTAGTTGAATAGTTGATACAGGAGGAGTAGGTACAGGAAATTTCTCACTATGAGGTATTGGAGCCGATGTCGATAGGAAATAAGGATAAGATGGTTTCTTTTAATTTTTGGCTTTAAGTGGATTTAGAAGGCAAAAAAACAATCTTTGTAATGGTCACTTGTAATGGTCACTTCCCTCCAAATTCTCGGCCTATAATAAAATGTAACATATAACTTAATGAGCGGGTCCATATAAATTTACTGTGTTTCATATAATTAAAAAAAAACTGACCATCTAGGATATATCTGCAAGAGTTACATGAAACATGTGGAGCCCAGTTTTTATTCTGATTTCTAACAGGTAATTTGTCTAAATATAACAAAACGAGTCAGCGTCTCGTTTGCAGCCTCTCGAAGCCATTTATACGGGTAGTAATGTTATAGCGAAATAAGTACAGAAAACATGTTATGCCTCTGCAATATGCAAAAGCATATTGTTGAACACATTTGTTGAACACGAGGCAAGAAATACCCCTACCCCTCCTTCTCACTTCTCTTCCCCCGCTACAGCGCGCAATAATCGACTATCAATTTGGCGCGAAGATAAAAAATGGTGAAATCGCTATAACTTATTTAAAAGCAAATTTTTTGGACGGTGTCGAATTTTTTGTAATATTTTTTTGCTTAGAAAATCAAAATAAATGTCAGTGTTATTTGTAGAGTTGACATGATTGTCAGTTTCGTACAATGTTTAAGAAAAGTACCAAATAGTACAAGAAATTATGTTTACGCTTTGTAGATTTATATTTTTTAAATTCATTTTGCATCTTTAACATTTTGATAAAAAATCCCACATTCAAAAAAACAGATTTCCAACTGAATCTCATAGAGCAGTTGCTACCCACTTATAAACCAATCAACACTGCCATAAAAATACCGTCAGCGGCTACTTCTTCTGTGTGTCGGGACTTGTGACTACATAAAGCGCTAGTCAGAGTCCTGATTTTATTCCAACTAAAAGATTCCGTTGCACTGTGGTTCCATTCACAGGTCATAAATCGAAAAATCAATACCTTAAATTCTCACTTCTCATTACTTTACTAACTAGTATGATAAACAAATTACCCAAAAACATATAAATACCACCAGTAATAATTATTCATTTGCGTTTAATTAATCCTTTACCACGCACTTATCAGTGACTGATCTTTGCAATAACATATTCGTTTGTTTGTGACGTGGAAATCCAAGGTCAAGGTATGTATTGCAATATTTAATGTATTTTAATTTTATATATTTTGTAGTATTACTAATATTTTAGTACTATGAAGATTAATTATAATTTGAGATAAAAATGCACAATTTTGACTGCTCTTGGTCCCACATTTTAGCAATGATGCGCAATTGTTGTAATATATTTTTACATATTGACAAGTGTAGTCTAATGTAAAATACATGAAAAACATAGTCTAACATAGCCTGTGGGTGCTATGATTCTTTATGTTAACTCATAGCATACGTTTTTCGTAAAACGTCAACGAGATTTTTATAATGTTAATTAAACTGTATGTTTTTCTCTTTTCAGGTAATTCACTGAAGTGCCCCTTAAATAGGACGTATTTCTTTGAAAAAGAAAAATACGAACATATTTTACCAACGCTGTTAGAAAACTTTGATAATGTAGAGAATTTAGACAGTAGTCTTTTATATAAACGTATGCTTTAAAGTGTCGACAAATACTATAAACTTGTGAATTGTAATAGATCAAAAACGTTTAAAAGGTATACCGACTGGCTTAGTGCTATTGAGTGTTATAAATTAGCAACAACTGATGAGCAATGTAAATCTAAATGTGATTTAGCTCAACGTGGTACGTCTTCCTCTAGTCGCGGTCCAGAGGAAGACGTACTATTTTTTTATATTTTATTTTAGAAAAAAAATATTTTAATGAACTTAGCAAAAATCGATTCGTTCACCGTTAACAGTAACGTCCACCACGTTACTGTTAACGTCCACCACGTTACTGTTATTCGCGGTAAAACATTAAAACATTAGAAGTTTCCATCAACAATTGACTCTGACTCTCTGAAATAATAATTAGAAGAAGCCGTAACAACGATGGCGAGCGAAGCACCTAAGCCTAATATCAACGTGAAACCGGAAACGTGTGCTACTAACTCCAATAAATCTGAGTAGCTAGGTTCAATATTAAAAGTCTGCCAGGGGCGGGTCCATGATTTCGTTCGGGGAGGGGTCAGTAGCGGTCGTGCCAACCCTACTGAAATTTCAGGAGATCTACTGAATTCAGTTCGAGTCTCCTGAAATACTAATTTTTATTAATTATGATTAGATAAATCTCCTGATTTCTCTAATTTATAAATAAATTGTACACAGAATGATTTTTCCATTTTGAAAATTCTTAAATACGCTAATATTTACATTAAGATTGAAACAGGCAACTTAACATTAATAACTAATGCAATTAAATTCAAATTTACCGCTTTTCTATGATGGTGTCATCTGTAGGATTATATGAATTATGTGCCCGCTAATATCGTTCAGTAATGCATTATGCGTTGGTCTATAATTTATTTTATATTTATAACCATTTATTTTGATTTAACTATATAATTGAAGATTAAAACATGAATTGAAAATATGAGTGATAAAAAAAATCATGAAAATGTAATTAATGAAATTGATACGGTAATTTGAAAATGTTTCAAATTAATAATATGCGTAGTTTATATGGACACACTGTCGCGCGTATTCTCGCCTTCTGGAGTACTCATTATTCTAAGAATGCTGCATTGAAACGATATAACGGATTTTCGTTTGCTACTGAAGAGAATGTAAGAACAACCGAAGAGACAATCTGGTGAGATGTGGTTGGAGAAATAATTGAAACATATGAAAGGTTTATGTTTAATAATCGAAAAGAGGAAATAAATTAATCGTTTTATGAGTTCTTGTCTGCCATTCAAGTAGTAATTAAAACGTGCGATTACTGCGAAAATTGCGTAAATTCTTTACTTCGTAATCGTATAATTTTGCGTTCGCAAGATAACCAATTACAAGAACAATTATTAAGAGAAAGAACTTTAAATTTAGAAAAGTGCACCAATTGCCGAGCAGCAGAGTATGCACAGATTAAAAAAACAGAATTTCGTCCTGAGTTTGTAAATAAAATTCATCATAAGAAAATAGAAAATAAGGAATTTGTGGACAACAAAGAGCAAAATGGTCCCTCTGTTTCAAATGCTGGACGTTTGACGAGTAGAAGTGGTAGAACCATCACCAAACCTTCAAGATACAGGATTTAATATATTTGTTTAACTTTTCAGAATATTGTAATTTCAGTTCCTGTAATTCTTAACTTGTCTTAGTGTATTTAATTTAATATTCATTTACAAAAAAAAGAAAGAAAAGGGAGAAAGATGAATGTACTAAGTAATAATTTCTACTAGATATAATTGATGATTTCTGATATTTACATATAATTAATAATTTGACTAGATATAATTAGTAATTTCTTTAAAAGGGGAAAGATGTTACGTGTTATTGTGTAAGCCTGGCTGGCAACACTACATTATATAGATGTGCGCAAAATGTATCAGTGAAAATAAAAGTGTGATATATATTAAAGCTGAGTCGAAAAACGATTAAAAGTTAATGCTCAACGTTAAAGTGCGTCAACGATCAACGCTGTTGACAAAAAGATGTATTAACAGTTGATCAACACTTGATGTTAATAAACGGTCGAAGTCGACGGCTGTTTATATTAATGCACATTGAAGCATTATTTCGTTAGTGCGTTGACGTTGATAAACGTTAAATACACAGATTATGGTTAAATACTAACTGCTAAATGTTGATAATCGTCAATTGGATATATCGAATCTACGACGGTGCATGCATTACCAGGCTAGCGGCCAGTCTTCCATCGACGGTGATTGCGTAATGAAGGTTAATGAGCGAAGGTTTAGAGATTTGGCCGATAGTTTAGTAATTTCGACGTTTTCCATATAATTAATTATTTTTTTATTAATCTTAATAATCCATTAAGATTAATAAAAAAATAATTGTGGTTTTATTTTACACTATATTACTAATTACTTTTTACAGTTTTAATATTCAGAAGACATTTTTATTTCAAGTGATATTTTAATTTTTTTTCACGAAAGTTCGAAATGTACTGTAACTTTTTAGTGCTAATAATATTTACGAAGTGGATATTTTTATTGTTAACATTTTACATATCATTTTAATATTAATAAGAAATTAATTATGTCTGACCTTTTAGTGCAAATATTTTATATTTTATTACTAGTTATTTTTTATAGATTTAAATACGAGAATTTATATATCAATTTTTATTTTAAAATTTTTTTAAAGAGTTAGAAAGACACTAACTTTTAGTGTTAATAATCAATATTAATTTACTGGATATTTTTTGTGTTTGTATGTGTCAAGAAAGTTTGTAAATTTGTTTAACAAAGTTATCCTTGGAATTATTTTACGTCAGATAACGAAATTTGTTGGAGAAATAATGACAATAATGACACAACTAATTTTACTTAAAATATTTTAATTGTATTTATGTGATATAATATTAGGAGAAAAATTTAATAAACCGAACGAGTTCAGTACAATCCGTATAGCGTTGTTTTCTATATTTATTATTTACGTATTGAATGACTCAAGCTCCATGTAATTATCAGGTATAATTTATTGTGTTAATATAAACATTTGACGGATGTTCGACTCCATTTAGAAATTTGTAAGCAAAGGTGTTTGTATTAACTATGGTACGCGCCTAAATACATTAACTGTTAATATGAACAGTTTTGGTCAACAGTTAACCGTCGTCAACGTTAACAGGTATTAACGTTTATCATGATTAGCGTAAACGCCTCCACCTTTAGTATATATCATTTGATTGGAAAGATATATATCACTCATTTATATCTCTAGCTCACTAGTTCAGTATCTCAGTAACGAAATTATTTATTACGCATACGTTGAACCGTTGAACATTGAGCGTACAAAATGGTGATAAATAGTAATGGCTGAACATTACGCACTATTGTTTGAAAATAAAAATAAATTCTACAAGAATATTCACTTTGCTTAATACTTTGCAGGTTTAGGATTTAGGACTGTCAACCTATATTCAAATTATACATAAAATAACTTTAATGATTATAATTAAATAAATTGGAATAAATTTACGTATTTATACAATTATAAATTAGAATTTTGAAATGAAACAAAAAAGTGTTTATTTACGCAAATATCTTGATTGAACTGAAGTATACTTTATCACAGCATTCACATTCGATCGCGAGTAGCTACGTTCGTCCTATAGATCCATTTGCATATTTGACTAAACATTTTGATCGTTTTCTGTTTCTTCACGTAGCGTCAAAATATTTATAACGCGACCATGAGTGACACATCTCTACTATATTAGCTAGAATGTCAAATAAATAAATAATACGCCTCTAATTGTGTTTAAGATTCTCTTTATTGTATTTTTAGATTATACAAACACGAAACACCTAGCAATATGGTACTGACGACATCAAAAGTCGAGATCCAGAATTCCCTCACCTTTATTATTGATAAATTTTAAAAATTAGGCTTAATTGTAGATAAACCATGAAGTGATGGACGGGGGATATAGAACAACGGAAATACTGCCAGAAAATTATTTTTTTAATTCAATCGTTTCAGCCGAAATCACAGATTTAATTGACCGCTGTTCTATAATTTTGCAAGTTTTATAGTCGGAATACAATATTAATATATGGTCATTTAGTGAAATCAGTTTGGAAACCGTGCGACTTTTTGTGCAAGAATATACATGATACAATCTCCCGACTTCCCAGAAATTGTAAAGCATTCATTAGTGTCTGTCGGGGATTTATATCAAGAAACTGCAGAAGCTAACAATAAAAATTTCAAGGCATTTAGACGAGACCATGGCTGAAAAATGGCTCGGGGACTTACTAATATTGATTTAAAGGCCCTGATCGACAGGCGAGTAAAACCGCGGTTTTATGGCTCGTCGGTAAAGCTCGCCGGTATATCATCACAATACCGCGGTTTTATATACCGACGAGCCTGGCTCGCGGCTCGTCATGTTTGTCATATTTTTTACTCGGCTTGTGTAAAACCGCTCGTCGATCACGGCCGGCGTGCCGAGCCGGCAGTTATCCTATTATCCTATATGTCCTTATCGACGGCGCTTGAGGATGTACGTATGACGCATCAAATTTTTTAAAATAGATCTACGAAATTACAGCTACGATTTTATAATTGAATTCATAAATTGTTTCCGAGAGTGTCCCTGTTTATGGCAAACAAAATCAAGCGATTATAAAAATAAAACAAATCGGCTTGTAGCATATAACAAATTCGTGGAAATTGCAAACAAATATGAACCGAACTCGGATATAGCGGGTATTAAGAAAAAAATTCAATCTTTGCGAGCTTCATATAGGAAAGAAAGAAAAAAGGTTTTTGAAAGCATGAAAACCGGCTCGGGAGTTGAAGATTTGTATGAGCCAAAGTTATGCTATTACAAAGAGCTTGAATTTCTGAACGATCCGGTTGAAAGTAAGTGACTACCAATTTTATTTTATTTTAATTAAGTACACAATTTTAATTTATTGCACACACATGTACAGACTACAAACAGTTGATACATAGATTTTAAATTAACAGGTACAGCATCAATGTCAACTCTCGATAGTGCCGACGTTGAGAATAGTAATCAGGTATCAGCGCAAGATTCTCTGGAGAACGTAAGTATTATAACTATGTATTTATCATTTCTTCCTCCAGTTGAATTGCAGTACTTCACAAAATCTTCCCGAACTTTTTTCGCATCATTGCTCGAGTTTCCAGTACGAGACACTTGTAAGGGCTCCAAAATACCACTCGTTCTCAGACTTTGAATTGTGCCAGTAATTTGATTTTCTTTGCTAATGTCACCTGGCGTGATTTACTCTTGTCTTGATTTGCATCTTAAATAATTATGCCAAGTACAACAAGCTAATACGACAAAATTTATGTCCTCAATTGATTTGAAATCAATAGCAGAGTGAAATATCTTGTATCTAAAATTCCAAACGCATTTTCGACTACCTGAAAAACTTATCAACGATGTAGTTTTTTATGGACAATTGGAACGACTCGCAATAAATTCAGAAGTTATTGTGCGGTCTAAAAATTTACATTCTAATACCAATAGTAATTTATGTAATCAACAAGTTTATACGCCTGGCCCGCCTCCGATAAATACCAGATCATCCACTTCTACGTCCACATTCCCATATCAACCACAATTTCAAGTTCGTACAGCCACAGACGATCAACAAATTTATACGCCTGATCCTGCTCCAATAGGTACCAGACCATCTACTTCGACATCCACATTCACATCTCAACAACATATTAAAATTCTGCGAGCCACAGACGATCAACAATATGACCCAGGAAATTCAAATGCCCTATCGTATCTAATTTTTCATCTTAATTATGTTTGTTGTTTATACTTGTTCAATATTTTTTTATTAATATTTAAATTTTTTTTGTATTGTGCTGAATCATACCTACGGGAAAAAATTATAAGTACAGATGTATGTTTTTATCTACTGATAAAATAATAAAAAGTACAACTAACGTCTCACCTTTATGTATTCGTTTTTTAATACACCGTAAATAGCTCTGCATGTTTCTGGAATAATTCTTCTCAAAGTTTGCCTCGATATTACAGTTGAATACTGCAAACTGGTTTTGGTTTTACCTTCTGCTAGGTATCTCAATGTTGCGGTCAATCGTTCATGAGGAGAAATAGCTTCTCGCATTATTGTATTTTTTTTTTGTATTATAGGTGTCACTAAAGATAACAACTCGTTGTACGATTCCGCAGACATTCTCAGATAATTTCTGTAATCAGGTGGTTCTGCTGCCACTTCTTTAATTAAATGAGTGTGCGACAGAGCTTGCCTTTTTTCGATCCAACTTTTAACCCAAACTCTTGGTCGTTTACGCTTTTTTTTATTAATTTCGCCATATGTTATAGCGAGGTAACACAATGCTTCGGACTTCGAACAAGACATATTGCCACGATTCCACAAACACGACTGTTTTACTCGCTAGTCGATCAGCACCAACGAGCCGCGAGTAAAACCGTCGTTCTTTAAAACTGCGGTATAGGCTCGTACGTCGATCACCCACTTAATGAATAAACTCACGTTACAGTCAGATCCATTCGTTACCAGCCTACGGAAGCTTCCCCGAAAGAAAATGGCTTTTTTTGAAGATGTTAAGTTTTTTAATACTTTAAAAATCTTGTAATTGTTTTTGTAAAAATAATTAAGTGTTGTTATCTTACTTTGCTTAAAAAATCAGAGCTTTTTTCTCAATTTCAGTGTCGTTTCGTTGTTAATTATTTATGTTTTTTTAAATTTTATTTTATTTTATTTTATGAATAATAAAATCACTGTCAGTTCATTTATGGATAATAAAATCACTGTCAGGCCAAATTTTGTAATTAGTAATGCTTAACATTAATTAACATAGACATTGAAATGTACCATTTTCTACATTTATTTTAATGTTACTTTTCTTGTCATTTGTAATCAAATTATTGATAAATATTTTGTATAATATAAAAAATTAAGTAAATGATAATTTATGTTGTCTTTTACAACCGTTTTAATACAAGTAAATTGTTTTATTTTCGAGCCCCCCTTAGGACTGTTTACCACAGTGCGTCTGTGCAAAGTATGCGCCCACAATACAATTAAAGCTTATGAGCACGAGCTTACACACATTATACGTGCAAAGTAACTTTGTGTATCGTATCCTTGTTTTAGAATTTAACACAAAAGTAAAACATGGTAGACGTGTACCATGATTTACTTTCATGGAAATATACCGATTGTAGTCATATTTATTATTCATTTTTATTTAGTTAAATTTATTGTTAGTTCTTACTTTGTTCATTGTTAGATTTTATTTTATACTTAAGGGCTTGTTACCAGTTTGCAGTAATTTACTTTATACCAATGTAATGTTTGTGCGAAAATTAATTTTTTCATTATTGATTTTACATATGAGATTTAACTCTGTATTTGAAAAAGATTGAGTTTGCTGTCAGTAATATGTCAGATATAAATAAATATCGGGTATGTACCCGCTACTTTAATTACGGATATTGGACGAATATCATGTAGATGAATTTGATGTTCATTGAAGGCTCCGTCGCGGTTTTATATGTTGTTCAGATTAATATTTAGTTAGTAAGTCAACAATAAAAATAAAAAAGTGTCAATAAAAAAGTTTCAAATTCCTTATGAAATGATAACTGTTTCAAAGCATTGAAATATTATTTATGCTTTGTATCAACCAATTTAAAATTACCTTAATTTAAAAATACTTAAAATAACTTTTGTGACGTTAGCTGGGAAAACCATATAATAGTTAATACATTAACACTAAGTATGGGGGAATTATAGCTACTGGAAAGGTCTATAGAAAAGTTAGGGCAGCACATATATAAATATTATCATAGATAAGCCACAGTAACTGTTTTAAATAAAAAGTGACTTGTGCAATAAAACTGGTTAAGTTTAGGCCGATTTATGATTCATATTAAAATGTCAGATGTCATTATTTATAATATGATACAGTAATTTAAGTGAAATTAAAATATTTGAAACAAGAAAAAGGGCATACTTAACTCGGGATCACAACTCAAGACTGCCCTTTCTCCAAAAAATTTTCTAATGCAAGCATTAAAATTTTCTTCGACGTTGCTCATTAAAATTAAGCTTCACAATTGTTTGGAAAGTCTTATGCTTAACTCTTCCATTTTTTTTTATAGTTTTACACATTATAAATGAAGTGACAAATTCAAGAACGACATTTCTATTATTCTGTGTTGCTGAAATATCTGGGCAACAAAAATATTGTGTACAATTTATGTAGTCATCAAACAAGTTGTGACAAGGGCTAATTAGGATATTTTCAAATAAATATTAAATTTTTTCGTCTAAACTTAATACTCATTGCTTCCAAGGAAAAACCATGAAATTAGCCATCATTTTCAACAGCAAATATTTAACTTTATTACGTGAACCAATAATATGCATCTTAATATGCAATAATCTTCAATTTCATAAAGATGTCTTTTATCAAATAAAAATAATTAAATGTTTTAGTCATTTTTAAGTTTTGCCCAACACAATATATTAAATCTATAATTTCATTAAAAAGTTAACTCACATGTACTATAGACCTTCGTTCCAAAATTTTACTTTTACATTTCGGTATTTTTGTAATAATAACATAGTTTCTAAATTGTCTATTATATTTATTTCATTCCAAAAATTTGTATGCAAAAAATATATTAAAAACTAAATTAAAGCAAAACCAGCGAGAAGAAACTTAAAATGGAATTTGATTTATTCATTCCCATTTCGTCTGTTTAGATTTATTATATTTCACATCTGAAAATTGTGAATACGTAGCTAGCTTGAAAGCAAACCTAGAATTCTTTCCATAGTACCAAAAATAATAAAAATAATTTTATAGATGTAAGTAAATTATAGGCCAGACTTAATGAACCTTTATGTCAAACAATTATATGTCTAACTGCAATTTTTTTTTAAATAAGGTATACAAAGTTGTTATGCTAAATTGTTTTTAATAACATTTTTATTGATCTCATGTTTTTTTCTTTATTTACGTAATTTATACCTTTCATATATACAGAGGAATATTTGAAATTAAATGTATCCGATACTGATATGCTCAAGTTATCCTAAGGCAGAACATATCAGACTTTCTTTTTGTAGAATCCATTTCATATGTTCTCTCATTTCCAGATTGCTTCTAAGTTGACACTTTAATACAATATATATAAAAATTAAAATAAGAATTAATTAATCTCTGAAATAATAATTCATTAATTAATTTATCTATACATTAAAACCCTTTTTTAACCATATTGCGCGTACGGTGGAATGTGAGATTTGACATAGATAAGTTTATATGGAGGACTGCAGAAAGCTAAAGTTTATATATGATATGTTACAAATACATTAAAAGATTCATTGTTGACATTCATACTGTCAATGTCAAACGCATAATAGTCTAGAGCAGGACCGTCCAACATACGGCGTCCAGGCTACAATCCGGCCAGCAAGCTAGTTAAAACTATAAAAACATTAATGGGATATTGCGCAAATATCCATTAAAAAATATGCCTATGTCAGTTGCGCTCCATTAGTCGATAGATGAACCAATAACTAATAGTCAAAATGAATAAAGTGTTCAGTCGCATTCGCTGGCTTTGCAGAGCAGCCGCACTGAAGCGATAAAATTTTTTCTTGAAAACAAAGGATATTAGTTTATTAGTTTTATAAGATATTAGTTATTAGTTATTATTTAGTAAGATATTAGTTATTATTTAGTAAGATATTAGTTTTCTAACTGATGAGCAGTGTCTGGCTGATCTGGCTTTCCTACTTGACATAACTGTCTCTCTGATATTAACCTAAAACTGCAAGGAAAAGATCAACTTTGCACGTAGTTATATAGTTCAAACTTTTATAAAAAAAGCTCATATTATTGGAAAAACAACTGGAACAAAAGCAGTTGGCACATTGGGAGACCTTATCTTCAAGAGATCAAAAGACAATGGATGTAGGCAAGTACGCATCTTTGTTACAAAGGTTGAGGAATGAGTTTGAGGGAGATTCATAGACTTCAAATCACAAATACCTAACATGAAAGTATTTCAAAATCCACTTAATGTTGAAATTGAAAGCGCCGAGTTAAACCTACAGTTGAAATTTATTGATATACAAAGCAATTCTCTCCTAAAAACAGCATATGATGGTTGCCTTGAAAATGGACTGATTGAATTTTACAAAAAGTGTATTAACCGTAACCAATACCCAAACCTTACCAAATTAGCTGTTCAACAAATTTCCTCATTGGGTAGTACATACACTTGTGAACAGCTTTTTTCCCGCATGAAACGTAATAAGTCAAAGACATGATCATCTTTATCAGACACTCATCATACAGACATTCTGCGCATAGCCACTTCTAAAATATCAGCTGACGTAGATGCACTGTCCAAACAAAAAAATGTCAGTCTTCTCATTAGTGCGATGATTTGTAAACCAGACTTTCTCTTTTTTAATAAATTATTCATATTTTCATATTTTTAATAAATTATAAATTAAAATTACTGTTTTCTCTACATTTAAAGTTCACTGTTCACCTGGCTCTTACCAATTATGTTGGACACCCTTCGTCTAGAGGTATGTTCTTTAATAAAAGAACCTTAGTAACGTTCAAACTGACAAACTTAATGAATTACGGCCGAATTTCAACCATTCGGTAACCACTAACATATATATATATACATATATATATATGTGTGTGTGTGTGTATATATATGTATATATATATATATACATATATATATATGTGTGTGTGTGTATATATGTATATATATATATATATATATATATATACATATATACATATATATATGTATATACATATATTTATATATACACACAGTATAATGATCTGGCAATGCAGTGTATATCTTTCATGTGGATCGAGCTATATTTTACTTATAACCTTTTCCATTTTGGATCCAAATCAGACAGATTTAAAGGAAATGAATTTATAAAGTTGTGCATGTATAGTTCATATTTTTTACCTGCAAATATTTGTGCCTGCATTTTAAATTTGGCGAGTACTGTTTACAGATATTAATCTCAAATGAAATTTATTTTTTATGGAAGATATGGCAAAGTGGAAAGTGTTCACACCTTGATACTGCTTATACCTAAAACTATGTTTCACAATTCGCGATATAACTTAATTGGTTTGTTAATTTTGTATTTGTATCTCATGTTAAACTCATTAATTGTATTTCATTACATTTTTGTCACAGTTGACTCATTTAAAAATAACCAGTATTAGCAGAGGCATGTTTTGGTTTCGTAATAGTTTAAATTTTCTTTTACATACAAAGTTTTTCGATATGGGTAATTCATTGTATATTTCATTAGATTTCTAATTCCAGTTACAGTACATGATATTTTAATATTTTTAAACAACTGCTCTTAGAAATAAATTATCTTATTGCGATATTTCTTCGTTTAAATATAACGCCTACATGTTTGGGAAATGCACAGATAATAAGCACGAATTGAGTTAATTAACACATGTACCGCTGCAGTATTCTCTTTTCTGTCCAATTTCAAGGTCAAATCAGCGTGACATAGTTTGTTCATGGATAAGATTCTATATGTGTGTATATTTCACTGTAAATTTCATTTAATTTTAAAATTGCAATTCAAATTCCACTTTACAATACTTGATATTTAAATATTACTGAAATTTTAACATTCTTTGTTGGCAGTAAATTGTCTTATAATATTTTTATGACTGAAGTCAATACATTTATATTTAACGTCTACATATTTACAACTTTTTTGAAACTCGTCTTTTTTAAGTGTATTGATAATATTTAGACAAAGAGCTTTAGTCATTTCGTAACTATTTCAAACATACTGCCATTTTGGCAGTTGCGCAAGTTTCTAAGAATTCTGTTTAGGTAGATTAGGCCACATTTTGTTTGGCGCTAACTGAACCAGGTGATAGTGTCTCCTTTCTTAAGGAATGTGTATCCAGTTATTGAGTGTCTCATTTCGACGTCCTTTACATAGTTTGTACTACTATAGCCAATTAAGTCAGTGATATTAGCTTTAAACAGATTACACAATCCGATACTTTACTTTTTCTTAGTAAATTTTTACTGTATTCCAGTGAGATTCATAATAGTGTAAAATCTACTTACTAAGATTACTATGTTCTTAGTGAGTGACTTTTAACACTATTAAGAGTCTCATTGGAATGCAGTAAAAATAACTCACAACTCCTGCATATATTAATTATACCACTGTTTCTCAATGTCAAGATTGTTGTTGGTCATATTGATTATACTCTATAGTTTTTCACTATGTTGGTGTAGTGAATGTAAATGTGATCGCCGCATTTTTATACTTTCATGTTATGGATTACCTCATTTAGGACATATTTTTTCTTTGAAAATAGCTTCCGTCGTCAGCACAGAGACGGAAAAAAGCGTTTGATTGCATCTTACATAAACACACTGATCCACTATACATCTGATAAAGTCAAACCCTTGAATATATTTGGTGTTCATTTTATAGAAATTCATTATTCACAATTAAATGAAAGTATGTGATGTAGTATTATTTCTACTTTCTTTAAGTTCTTTACCACGACCTAGGTTTTGTTGGATTACAATATCTTCAGGTTGGCTATTAGCAAAGATACTCTTCTACTTTATAGATACTCTTTTATTAGCAAAGAGAATCTTTGCTAATATCCCACCTGAAGATGTTGTAATACAACAAAACCTAGGTTGTGATAAAGAAATTAGAAATAATATTACATCACGTAGTTTCATTTAATTATGATTAGTTAATAAACATAATTATCAGTGCCGCATTCTCTTTTCGGCCCAAATACAAGGTCAAATCAGCATGGTGTGCAGTACAGACTTAATTCAAAAGGTTAAAGCGCTTTCAAATAATATTTAATTATATTATTATCCTTAGAATGGCAAAACGTATTAATTCTATACCAACTTAGCCCTATACCTATACAATTGTTTCTCAAAACGAAGATCAGGGAAGATATATATCAATTTGATTCGTTGTGGAGTAAAATATATGAACACGGCTACCTTCTAATATTTTTAATTTGGATCCATGCTTTAAGTCGTCTTTCACACATGTCGTTGCTTGCCTAATTTTGCATAATATGTTTTTCAAATCTCAAATTGCTCATTACCCACTGTTTTCACAAGGAGTATATTGATATAGCAATGCTACGATTGCCGTTTATTCAGATTTATTAATGGGAATAAAAGTAAAGACATGTCAATATCGGGGTGCTAGGTGCAAATGAAATTTTTCACAAGATTTAAATAAAACAAACATTGTTTGATTTACTGAAATTTATAAATATCATACAAAGAGCATTTTTAATAACAAATAAAATACAATTAATTATATATATCACAACAATAATAAAGTGCATTGTTGCGTCTAATGTATTATAGTTTGATAAAAATAATGTGGAATGACTAAATAATCGTTATAAATTAAAATATTTTTGTTTCATATCACAAATTATAAAATAAAAAGGAATATACATTTGGTAAGTTACAAAATATTTGTATAAATGCAAATATATTAATATAAAAGTATTTCGTAATATTAAATAATTAATCATGTGGAATTTTAACAATAAGACATGTTATAATTTCAGAGTCCATTGCTATGTATAGACATCTAATATTCAAAGTAGTGTTATTACCACCGAAAATGTGCGAAACAAACGTCTTTCTCCCTCCGCTACCCAGAAATCAATCAAATGTATAATTGTGAAAATGTATATTGCCTTTATTTTTAGCTAAAATAATTGATAAACAATCATTTATTTCGTAGGCAGTGATCACTTCAATTAGGTTAATGTGACTTATTTATCTTGAATATGTTGTGTATTATCTGAACATTATGAAATAATGAACTATTACAGTTTTCTATATATTAAAAATACTTTTAAAAATGGCAAGTTTTACAATTATTCTTTTAAATAAGAAAATAATAGATCATAATGTTCGTAAATAAATAATTTTTATAAAAAGCCGTTAAGAGTGCTTTTACGTATTCCCACTAACTATCCAACTATTAATTGAACGAGTTATGCAGAAATTACGAAATTATCGAATTCTTAATCAGCATTTGTTTTAAGTTAATTATCTTATAAAAAAATTACATCTTTCAACAAAATTTTCAATAATGGACTTGTATTTTCCATAAAAATTTCAAGATTCTATTAACTGACTAGTATAAGATAAATTTACTTTCGGCTGCATTCCTTTGACTAAACATGAAAATGATATCAAATGGTTAACTGTGGGATACCAGCAATTATTAAATTTTTTTTATAAAAATGAGATTACAACTAATGTAATAATTTGTTTACTCATTACAAAATATCAATGATAATAAATAATTTAAATTTTTAAATGAAACAAATTGCAATATTTACTTTTAAATTACCAAATGCGCCAAAAAAATTATTAAAAAATACTATCCGCAGTATTGTTTTATATGAACACAAAAAATAAATAAAAAATATAAAAATGATGGTTAACTATTTATAAATGACAAATAATTCACAATAAATGTAACAAACATCCATTTTATAAATCTCTGAAAATCTACAAAATGGAACTACAGATCCATAGATATTTCTATAAAAACTAAATGTCAGTTTTTATCAAATATTACCCACAAGCACATTATATAAAACAAAAAAGTGTACTGCCTCCATAACATAATAAATTTGGTAGCAACGAAGTTACCGATTAAATGTTAGTAGCGTGCAAGAGAGAAACATTTGTCTATAAATTGAATACGAAGTAATGACGTGATAATGTTAGTAAAACTGATTAATTTTCTTTTAACCTCCAATCTTGAACTTTGTTCGATGATATTACCTACTCATAGTTCTTTCAGAGATATTGTTCACAGCAAAAAATCTTCGAGAATACTGAATTTGATTGAATTATTGCAGTGCAATCCAATTTCCAAAAACTCCCCATATTTTCAATTCCCATTTAAATAGGGTTGAATAGAGTTTACAAAAATCTCAATTAGCAAAAATTAACAACCTTGCATAAATTTCTTGTCAGAGTAAAATATTTTAAACTGAAAATAATAATACTATTATAGGTATATGACATTAAATGTTATTTTGATTAAAAATCACCGGCACCATAACAATGATTTGATAAAAACCACTACTAATTATAATGACGCCTAAAGATTTTGGAAATTAAGGTCCTTAAGGCATTCAACAGCAAAGCATTGCCTTTGATATAAATTTGCCATTGATATAAATTTTTTTAAAATCAAATAATTTCCTTTAAGTTATCATAAAAGATTCCAAATAGTATAAAAAAAAGTAGAGTTCTGTCGAGGTAACATTTCAACGGAAGAATTTCAGAAACCTCATAATATTTGGAATGCCTGAATTACAAAATCTTAAACTAAATATAAACTTTATTTCGTTACGCTTGTTTCGCATCCTCAAACATATTTTTTGCAAATACCCCTTGTAACTCTACAAACATTTACTTAATTGAACACACCATTGGAACATATTAAATTTCATTGATTGTTTTCCTATAATTAACAACCCTGCATCTTTATCATAATAAAGTCTTTAATCACTTAGGGGTGAAACAAAAACAATAAATTAATGACATTAACGAAACCTAAAACAAACTGTCATCCTCTGGAGAATGCTTTTTACAAAATTTTCTTAATGGAGGGTGCAGAGACGTATACAGGCAGTGTTTTGTCAGACAAATAAATTATTTTATTTTGTCGGATATAGAGTATCTGTCAGATAAATCGAATTAATGTGACATTAACTGTTGTTGATTTGCAACAAAAAATGTTAATTTACATTTTGGAATACCACAGCAACATAATTTCTTATCGACAGAATAAAATTTATAAAATCTAATATGAGGAGATTCGGTTCTCTCAAAACAGAGTCACTCCCAAATAATAATTTATGTTGCTGAGGATGAAAGGTATAAAAAATTGGTAATTCATTGTGTTAAAATCAGAACTGCTTTTACACTACCTTAATTGTAATAATTGTTTTAACTTGCTTCTCCTTATTAATGGAAACTTTTATTATCCCTATCTATTCAAAAAAAAAACTTTATATTTATTAAATTGAATCTTATTTGCCATTAAATGCAATGACTTCAGGCGATGTAACTAATAAAAATGTAGTCACCAAAATAATGTAATGAGTAAATAAGCAAAATACATCAGGATCATTTCATACCTTTTAAAATTAGTTAATTTCGTTGCTTTATTTTGCATTCCATTGCATGTTTCATGAACTCATTAATCGGTGGTAATATTGTCAATTCAGGATCTAGCTAAAATTATAATACTATTATAGCCATAAGGATCAGACTGAAAAATCACAATTTATAAGCCTTGTGAACTATTAATTTGTGCAGGAATATAAACACAAAGAATGACATTAACAGATAATGTAAAACGTTACTATTTCATAAACCAACAAAGTTTATTGAACTTTACTTACAAAATATAATAAAAATTATATCAATCAAATTGTATACGTATTGTTTAAAATTACATTGGGAATTGAAAAAGACAAACTGAAATCTTGCGTCTTACAGCATTTAATAATTATGACCAATTTTAAATGGACAGAACCTTTATTAGTTCAACCTGGCGGCACCTCCTTTATTTAATAACCGATGATAAAGGAGTATACACACGGGACGTAATTACTCGGTGAAACATAGAAACATATTCCTTTAAGGGTCAATGAGCCCAAAGTCAAACAGATAAAAAAATATGTTTAGCCCTCGCTTAGTCAGTTTTAGTCTTCTATCACAAGAACTCAGACAAAATGATTGTCATTTTATAATATATTAAGGGATCATATCTATTTTGTAAGACAATATAATAATCCTCAAATATATGAGAATAAATTATATCCGAAGACATTTATATTTATTTTTTGCCTCGCGGCTGGATAGTGAAAGATAAAAGTATTGAGCATTTCGGAAACATTCTACACCCTATGTTATGTATTTATGCATCCTAAGTACATAATATTTTATAAAAAGTTTTAAAGTGTTGCTAGTTTCTATCGGAGCTTAAGAAGGTTTAGTATCAATATCATGCAAGATGATTAAAATGAAATGTATAATGTACACTAATGTTAATGTATAAAATCACACTTATGGATAAATAATTAATTATCTGGCACGTATCGAGTTATGTGTAAGGTGTATCGTGAGCAGTAGTAAGATGGTTATTACAGCGGCCGTAGAATATGTTCCTGCTTTCACACTGTTAGTCTTCATCATGTTAGAAAGTTGTAGATACCTCTACTTGTGATCGTTCAAGAGACCGGTTCATCTGAAAACCAAAATTTTATGTCAACTTTTCTTTATTCAATTCATGCAGAGTTGTCATATTGTCAAAATATCACGTAGTATGCATTACAGATGGACCAAATATAGGGTCTGCCGAATATTCGGTTTAAGATGTACAAAACTGAATATTCGATTCTTTTTTGGTGCACTTTGATTAAAGAAGCAAGTTTAAACATGTTCACGAGGTGCTCGGCGAGTAGCGGCATTTGCCCGCACTCATAGATTATAAACAAATTGATGGGACAGTTTCCATATACTTCTATACAAAAAAATGAAATCTCATGCAAAGAAAGCACCAAATGGCGCTCGTAGTGTTATCAGCGTCTAGGTTGTTGATTGATGCTATGTAGGGAGCATCGTGATGGCATTATAATATAACGTTTTATTTATATTTCGTAAATAATAAAAAAACTTAAAAATATTTTTAATTTCACAAATTTTATTAAAACTTTTATATAACATCAACATTTCAAAAATCATAAGTACGCAATGAGGTTTTACAATTTTAGTATTGGTCTAAATTATAATCATATTCAAAATATATATTCAAGACTTCAATATGGTTCAGACAGATTTTTTCTTGTGTGACGGATAGGGCTGACGGTTGCAACATCAGGTTTGATAAACCATTTAAAATCAGACCAATTTCAAAAATGTGATTGTAGCGATCAGCCTTCAACAACCCATAATAGTACGTTTTACTTGTAAACAAAGCCTTCAAGAACAAAAAAAGCCTTCAAGAATCTCTATAACTAAGTCACCCTCAATGCCTAGTTCTGAAAGAGGTTATGGCCTTATTACAACCCTTAGAAGAAATAAAAAAGATTACCACCTCCACATTTTCTTCAATTTCTGAACTTATACTGCATGTTACCACTCTTTTAAAGCATTACATACATAGCAGATTCGCCCTAACAAAGCCGAAATGAGACTCACTTTAAAGACAAAACTCAAATACAAATTCGAAAGCATAGATAATTACAAATACTATGCACTAGCAACATTGTTAGACCTGAGCTTTTGATTAAGTTTTTTCTCTCCAGAAATATCTGATTAATAACTATGCGTATATATACCCATGTCATGTATATATACGCATAGTTATTAAGATATTTCGTATATTATATCAGATATTTCGTATATTACGCTTCATATATGAAGCGTGATGAGGAGGACAGACCATTATTTCTAAAAGTTACGAATTTTCATGAATTGTCTGCAACATTTTAAACCTACTATAAAGAGATTGCTTTCTTTAAGCAAACAGCAGAGTCTGAAGAAATTCCTAAAAGTCCAGTTCCAAAAGAAATACAAAATTATTTAAACTAAAAAAAGTATGAACACATGGCCAGTTCCACAAATTTTTTTATCCTCTCCTGTGTACTGCGGATGTCTATTTTCCGAGGCAAGAAATGTTTATGAAGAAAAATGTAACAGACTTTTCCAAAGAGCAGAGTCTAATTTTCCATCATCACAATTTATCTCACGTCAATTTTAAGTATTAATATCGTATATCTAGTACATTCTTTTGTTGTTTAAGCTATACTATATGCTGTTAATTGTTTTAACATAACATTGATTTTATGATTGAGGTAAACTCCTTCTTAATTTTAAGTTAGTTATTTTGTTCATATTTAAATTTATTTTATTTGAGATTTACGTCTAGTACTTATTTCATTAATCGCGTTACATACTCACTATGTTAACTTTTTATTGCAAAGTAATATATAATTCAAAAAGATAAAAGAAAAGTCTTTTTTATATTTGGTGATAATTCCGTAATTGAACCAAATATTCGACTGAATTTGAAGATAGAAAAATATATCAAATATTTACTGAATATTCAGCCCATCTCTAGTATGCATAAACCAAGTCTTCTGGTAAATATTTTCTAAAATTGAAGGAAAAAATTAGCAATGTTACCTGGAGTTAGGGGATGATCACGGATCATGGAACCTGTAAACAGATAATTTTACCCTTTATTCAAAAGCAAATACTAAGATGTAAAAAACATAACTAGTCACATTTCATTACAGTAGGACTATTATAAATAATGCAATAGGTTATACAATGATACATTCTTTATTTTAATGCCCGCGGCTCTGTTTACGTCAAAAAGGAAAAAATGGTGGTAATATTAATATCAATAAAAAATGTTTTTGTGAAAAAATGGGATCTTTGCATTAGAAATGACTAAGTAGTTTGAGATGCGTATAACTAAGGAAGCGGGGTGAAGAGAAAAGCCTGTGTTCCGCAACAAGTAGATGTAGGTTGATAGGTCGCCATGACATGCTTACATTCACAGTCTTATCCCAAAGGAGATGATTTTTTTTCCCAAAAAAATAAATTCTATTTTGTAGTTAAAACATTATCGCAATCAGATCATCATGACACAGGCTTATAACTATAAAAATTGAGCAGTTGATGCGTGAAAACAGAAGAAATAAATAAACTCACTTTCACATTTATAATATTAATTACAAAGAATTAAAAAATAAGTGTGTATCAAATTATATTTTTACACAAAATTACATTTGAGAAATATGAAAAAATACCAATTAATTTTTCTACTTATTTAACACATATTGATTTGCAGCACTTTATGAATGAAGTTTGGGCGCCACAAACTACATTAATTTGTATATATATTTATATAACTACTGAATATTTATGTCTTGCAGTAGGTAAGAATAAAATAATTTGAAATTTTCCAAAAAATTGTTTATGGTAATACTAAAAAACCTTCGAGTTTAAAAAAATAAACTAAATGAAATGAATAAATCTCAATTCACACAGTGCCTTCGTTATATAATAATAAGATAGTTTTGTCAAAAATATGTTTACTGGTTAGTGCCGCTCCAGGCGTGATCCCGACAATGCTGCCTCCTACGCAAGCCTCAACGCCCTCTGTTAAACACACATGCTATTAATTACAAGCCACCACCCAACCACCACACATTGATAACATATGCGATTGAAAAAGATTTATGAAAAAAAAATTATTTAATTTTACCTATAACTATATATACTGTCTCTTCATTTACATTATTGCATTTACCTGTGTATATCATATTTATCACTGATTTTATTTAAAATTTTCTCACGTTCAAGTGAGTATTTCCGAGTTACCTTTTTTCCACAAAGTAAAGCTATTATAGTGTAACTAAAAATTATTCTAGACATGTTCAATTTTTCTCACATTAAGTTTTGTGGAATTCCATAGTCACTTCACAAAGCAACGTTATTAATGCAATATGTGTAAAATCATTTGAAATGAATGTTTTGATATTCATTTTACATTCACATTCACTAAGCACTACTTTCAACATATATTCAGATTCTGGCGTGTGGTTCAAAAATTATAGGGGGGACAGTACAAACCATTTTAAAACTTAATATTTTCTAAATGCGGCATCCAATGAAATAAAAGTTTCAAGAAATTTCCATTTCATTCCAAATCTTGTCAAACAAAATTCTACTTGAAAGATAGACTAGAAAAACAATTTACCACCACATTTGTTTTGGGTGATGAATTTTTTACATACTGTTTCAAATCTTGATCTGAAACATAGCTAAATATGTCTTTCTTCAGATACAACTTAAATTGTAGAAACTATAAGGCTGCGATTGATGGATAGGTACGAGGAAATTATAAGGGTCTGAAAAAAAAATACTTTGACCCTAAAGAAGTCTAAGATAAGGACTAAGTTATTAAGAGTTATATTATGATAGTTAATTGTCATCTCTTTACATATTACATATAAATCGATTATATTATTTCTGTCCTAAGACTAATTTTTTTTTCCATTTTTAACCAACTTTTACTTGCCCAATGTTAATAGTAGGGTTCACAAATCGCTCTTGAGAATATAAGTTATGTATATACTGTAAATTCATAATGTAATCAAAATTGTTTTTGATAGTGTTAATTTAATAAAAGACTTTTATGTAATAGAATTACTGTTTTAGTACTGATAGAAATACAGAAATATTTCCTCTTTTGTTAAATCTTTATGTTAGTCAAAATATGATAAAGTTGAAGTAGGATTTATCCTGCAATCTTTAAATAACATAGATATATACCACGGGTTACATATCTTATGTGAAAAACGACCCCACCCTCATGTGAAAAACAACCAATTTTGCACATTAATGAAGGGTAACTATATTATACCACAAATACTATAAAGTCGTTACAGACACCTTCCAAGTAACAAGGTGATGCCGAAGTTTCAAATTTAATTTTTCATAATAATATGTACACTTGGTTTTGAAAAACATTAAGTTAAACTGTTATAAGATAAATTTTATCCTTGAGAACAGAAATTTAATCCTAGACCTATCTAAAATAAGATGTAAGGAAAAAATAATCAACTCGTATTTGTAACCAGAAAGTAACAATTCTAGCACCCCAAAAGCAAAAATATAAAACATACATTTTCATTAACGGTAGCAAAACAAATGAAAAGATGTAACATTTCCAATCAACAATGCAAGTTTGAAGCAAATAAAACATTATTAAAAATAAGTTATTGCTTTTATATAATATTGCAAATTGTAGTGTGCAACAATAACATAATTGTTGCAATGAATAGTGAAAGAAATAAAACAATATTAGAAAATATAAAATCCAACATTGAGGATAGAATTGCAGAAGTGTTGAACAAATAAGGTGTTGAAGATGGAATGTTCTACAAAATAAAGAAGAATAGTTACTATGAACAACTTAAATACCTGTTGTGCAAACGGCTGAGTCGTTGGCATTCACGCCAGCCACGGACCAGGGACGTACTTTGCCTGGTGTGCGTGCACAGCCATTACCTATTTTGTAATGTAAGCAACCAGGTTCTTTATACCTTGATTTTTACTAGTGTTTTCTATGTGGGTTTTCAATAACAGAAAATGTACATATTAAATGTACTTTAACAGTAGACATTTTCCACAAAGTATTAATAATGTCAAAACAATTCTTTTAACTTTTATATAGTTATAAAAGCAAAATAAGCATATTTAGACAATTACAATATATTATGTGAGTTGAAAATAAGAAGTAGATAAATTTGTGCGCATAAATTTTTTTTTAATAATGTGTATAAAGATCAATGTAGATGTAAATAGACGAGTGGTTTCAAGTAAAATGATGGTGCATTAAAAATAAATGGTGAAGAGTAAATGAATATGAAAAATATTGAAAACGGCTGGACCGATTAGTGGAAAGCCCTAAGAACAAAGTGAAATTTAGTATTATCGGTGAGTTCGATATGAAGAAGGTGCTATCGTGAAAATGATAAAGTAACACTAAGAAGAAAGAACTGAAATCAAACTTGGTACAGTAGTGAAAGGCAAGATGAAATAAAATGGTTAAATGCACCCATCACATGTATATGAGACAAAAACACTCACATTTACTCTAAAATATACATCTTCGTTGCCAGTCTGTTACAGTGATCATTTAGATTGCTTGTTGAGTTACATACCAGATATTTGAAATATATGTCACTTTTTAACGAAAGCTGAGTAGCAAAATTCATACAGACAACATGAAAACATACTTTTTCTGTACATGAAGACATGAAAAGCATTTTTCTGAAAAATTTTCACTTTTATTCACCAAGACACACATTTAACTAAATTGCAATATACTACAAACAACCCGAAATATACATACCAACTTTGTTCAGATTGTCGGAACTGCGACTGGGCTCGTGCATATCAGCTCGCAGAATAGGAGACGGCGGAGAGACAACTGTGTCACCGCATATTGTGACGCTATGTAGGATACCACGACCTTCACTTCGGCACACATTGTCCGATGACGCTGATCTACTTACTGAATTATTTAAAATTAAAAGGGGAAAATTGTCATATAAATGTTAATATTTCAAAAGCAAAAATCTAAAATTAAAAACAAATAAAAGCATATCAAAAGACAATGGTAAAAATTGTAATGTACAATGCATTTTAGTTACAACAGAATCAACAAAAAAACTAATTAAAGTCAATTCGAACTCACAAACTAAACATTCTGTACTTACACCTACTATAAACCACAATATTGTTATATAAAATTAAGATTAATAGAGTATGATCACCTGACAAATAGCACTGTTTTATTTGTCAGATAATAAAAATGTATTTTAAGTTTTAATACAAAACAATTTCAAATTAATATTGTACTTTTATTATCTTCATCTTTTAAATTATCAGCAAGTTATTATTAATTTTCATTCGTAGCTTGTTTTATATTCCTGACAAAAAATTATTTTTTTTTATTTTAATTTTTGTTCACAATATATATTTCCATAATTTTCTTTGTATTTTATTATCCTTGTACAAGTTTTTATTAAGAAAACACCGAAAAAATTATTAAAATTGGATAATTTTCCGGAAGTGACACAGTTTTTCTTTGGCATTTTTAAGTATATATGAGTAAAAAACCATGGCCTAAAACGGTTAAAAATAAACTACATTTTTGACCCTAACATGTAGAGATAAACAAAGAACTCTTACTGTTGCTTTAATTGTAAAAATGAAGTGAAAAAGTTAGTCTTAAAAATTCATAAAGCGTAACGTACCTGCATCTAACAATACTGGTGTACTTTCACCTGAGGTAACGCTATACCTGCAATTAAAATTTAATAAAATTCACCATCAGCCTCAATGTAACCTATAATATATTCAAATGCCAACTTTTTCCAACTAATGCAGCTGGTGTTTTTTGACATATTTAACATTAATAAAAGCTGTAAAACTTATTTGCCCCGCAAATAATAAAATCTGCAAAACTTGTATCAATCAAGACTCTTATTGGTACATATTCAAGACTAATACAAACAATCTATATCTTCTTTTTATATTTAATATCCTAAATAATTTTTGCACTGCACCATATCTACAATACATTATTTCTTATGTTAATATAGACTTTTTATTTTTTAATATTAAATCCTCGAATAAATACAGAATCCACACGTATAATAAAACTGTGGAATTGAAGATATTTATAAAAAATGATTTCGGACGGCGTAATAAAAGTAACGGAATACAAAAATTTTGTTTCCGGAACTTTCTCTGTTTATGAGTTTGTTAATTTGTTCACACACCATGCAAGAATCAATCAAGGGTTTGGTGAATTCTGCACGGCCTGGAGTAACTAACATATTTCATCACAATCGAACTACTAGAAAAGAAGATAAGGTAATTTGAAACCTAAGTACAAAACGTACTTGAAAAATTTTACTTTTACAAAACTACACTTCACGTTACGGTTATATAAAAGGTGCTTAATTGGCTATGCAGTGTACAGAAAATTAAACAAAATATTAAATATTGAAGACAAAAAGAAATTGTAGAAAACACCATAACAATATCAATTCACCCCAAAATATTCAACAGATAGGTGCGGTGCTGTTATATGTTGTGATAGGTGCGGTGCTTTTAACAAATAAGTGAATTTGCACTAGTAAAATGTTTAGGGACAAAATCTCAGTTCTTTCTCAGACTTTAGTCATTTTAAAGCACAAAAGCGAATTCAAAAATCAATAGTTTGCCATACAAAGAAAATTGGCTCACTTTTCTTCATTTCTATTCATGTTGTTAAAGAAGGTAACACTGGATAACTTTTATTTGAACTAGATTTTAATTGGATATTCAATTTATCCATTTATATTTTTATATTTGCCTTTTTTTTTAAATTTTATTAAAATTAAGAGGAAAAATAATTTTTTTAAGCGAATCTTAAATAGATGAAGACATAATGAATTTGTGTGCGTGGATGACATATGACATCGACGCTTTACATTTTTTTCATAATGTTTATGAATTTTTTTCAAGTATTTGGTTATAATTTGGATTTATATAACTTACATTTCTTTTGAAAATTTATTTCAGGTTATTTTAAATAAAAATTACTTTTTCACCTGGCGTGTAGTTCATAGAATACTGTCAAATAAATAAAAATCTGGAAAGAAATTGGTCTTTCAAAAATTTAAAAATATTTTTTTATTTTTGAACTTGTAAATAAAAAGACTAGTTCATCATTTAGGAAATTTCATAACCTTTTCGTAATTGGAGTAATTTTCACAATTAACATCTGTGAAAAATGTGCAACTGTCGTGAATTAATTTGTTTCGGATCGTCTGCAACTATTCACTAATTAGCACCCAGTCATTAGATGGGTTAAATGAATCCTCATCTTATATTCATTCAGTAATTTAGTGACAGTACTAGTTTTAAGTGGTTTGTAATTTCCAACACAATGTATGTAATTTCAAACACGCAGACCTGCTTTGCTACCTATTCCGACAAAAACACCAACTGCACATGACTTGCCATTGTTGCATAACATAAACATTGCAAATGGTATTTATGTTTTATTTATATTAAAATGCTATTTAATTTGTTTGAATAATTGTTTTTTTATCCTTGGCGTAATTGTTTATTTCACTATTTTAAAGTATTTATGACAGCTAGTACTGACTGAGTTTTAATGTAATATCTACATGTTATATGAAATACGCAGATAAGGTATAATATAAAATGATAATTTAAAAGATGCCATAGACTTGCATATGTAGACGGAGTGTTGTAATATTATAAAAAAAAATTTAAGTTTTTTTTTTAAGATTAATTCTGTGTTTTTAAAATTGACCTTCCATCGCCAATGATGTATATACCAATCATTGTCAAAAAAATAAAATTAACTGGCAAGTTTAATTTGACCAATTATTATAAATATTTAGGTACATTTGTTACTCTTGTGTTTCAAAAACACGTCACATTAAAAATATATTTATTACTATTCCTTGCTTCACAAAAATTAATTTACAATGATACATTTGAATGCATATTACTGTGCGAAGTTATTCTTTTACTCTACTAGTAGCAGAGGTAAAATTTTGTACATATTCACATAACAATTTGGCATGTTCGTCATGTTCATTGCGGCATGGCATTTTGGCATGTTCGTGTAAAATAAAAAACAGTCAAATAAAACGATTAAGAGACAACCGCCCAACACAGAGCATAAATTCAAACTGATGGGCACAGAATGAAGTTGAGACAATTATGTTACTTAATTGTGCCGATTTTGAATCATTAGTACGCATTTATGTACTATATTGCCATTAGATCTACCTATCATAATTGCATTTGTTATTAAATCGAATCCAAAGTACATAATAGTTTTTCCATTATTTTATATAAATTCCAAATATACTTTCCTTTTAGCAATGTAGTTAAAGAAGTAATAAAAGAAGGCATACACCACAACAAGGTTACATCCACAGTCAGACTGCCGTGTGACTGACGATGTAAATTTATTTAGTTATAACATATGGCGCACATGAATTGGCATCGTGATTTCTAATGGACTAACTGTTCCTTTGGTCATATCTTGATATTTAGATCATTGTCTTTCATCAGCACACTGTGAAAACTAACATGACTCTAATATAAAGACTAAGAGAAATAGTCCTTTAATTATTATACACATTTTACGAAAAAAGGTTTATACAGAGCTCGTATAGATTTTCATTTATCTGCATCATTCAAATTTACTTATAATAATTTTACTTTAATTTACTTGAACTATTTTAACTGTAAGATAGTTGTGACAGACAGATGGCCACATAGAAGTATTTAGCTTTATAAAGGCCTATGATTGATGTCGAAAATTCACACATTTTACTTGTCTTCAAATGTGGTACTAAAATTTAATGTTCGTAAGTGCAATATGAAGAAACTACCTTTGTTGTATTTGATGGACATATTATTATAATGTTTTTATATAGTAATCCTTTAGTTTTGATTTAAAAAATTTCGCAAATAAAGTCAATAATCAAATAAATATTCTCAAAATACCAAGATTTTTTTATCCACATTATGATATTACACCAATATTGACATTTTCATTGAAATATATAATTCTAAATCAGTGATGGGACCTTATGCAACACTATTTTACACTACTACTTTCCCTATTGTGCTAACGAATGCACTTAAATATAATTGATTTATACTAATAACTACTTTAATGATATGGATTTTGTTAAAAAAACTCTGCGATTTTGATTTGTTTATTGGAATATTTCTGTATTACGCTGGTTAGATCAGATATAAAGAAGCTTTTTAGTTACAAAGTTCTACGCAAGCAAAAGCAGAGCTAGACAATTGTATAAAGGCTGCAAAAACAAAAAAAAACCTACGTTAAACATTTTGTACAAGTACGTGTTATATTTTCTAATACAGATGGTATTTCACACTATTTTTATTATGGAAGCCAAGCAACAATTAAAAGACGGCCAACAACAGTCAGGTTTCGTTAGACAAACCTTTAAAAAATTAGCTTCATCGCATTAACACAACAAACGGCACTTACATAGTATCATCCTGCTGCAGAGTCGGAGAATGCGTAGGCGACGGTGAACCGAGGGAGCTGGCACCCGATGCAAGGGAATGTAGAGAGTGCGAATGAGATCGTAGGGAGCGAGAATGTGGAGTGCGGGCCGACAAGGAAGCCTCTTCGCTTCCTGGCGGCGTACGACACGCACGCCAGAATTCCTCCAGTCCTGAAGCAATAATTGCAAATCAATTTTATTTAAAATTTATTAAAATAGTGAAGTAATGTGTCAAATAATTTTTAACAAACTTATAAATTGTGTTGACACGTTTAGTCCACGGAAACACATGATATATGTTGATTTATTACTCAATAACTCCATAATCAAGTAACAAATCAGTACCAAATTTTACATGCATATAGTTCATATGACAGGTTTATTGTATAATTTCTGTAGGAGGAAACTCGGTGTTTATAACTTATAATCTATATTTAATACTACAACACGACAATAGATGTCATAACACATATTGCTTACATGTAACATATAAGTATTGCTGTAAATGGCTAAACAATTAACATTATTTATATAGAAATTTTGTGATAAACATATAAAGTCAGAGACAAATCCTACTTCTTTAGTCAAAATTTCACACAGCGAAAAAGCAAAAGATAGTATAAAATAATAAACATATAAATAACATAGACACCTTAATTACACTTGTTTTCATATGAACATTACCCCCATCTAAGTATTCAAAGAGCAGCTAGTATTTGTGAAAGTCAACAATGTTTACAATGATACATTTTAGTCTATGATCAAATTTACTGAAACCTTACACAAATCTTTGTGATTTTATAGTCCATCTATTCTAAAGTTTTAGATCCGTGTTCCTAAAATTTTACAAGTAGATGCTCAATATAAAGATCTCAATTTCTATGAAGCAAATATAAAAAATAATATTTTTAATGTACGTCCCCAGATACATATAAAATGGGACATTTTTTTACACTTTGCATTGACTAGGGTCTCATTGGACCATTTTTTTCATTTTGAAGTTCCATTTATGACATATTATACTAAAAGTGACATGCAATGTGTCGCTTCCCCTACCTTTGTTATATTTCAACCGAGGGGTTTGAAAAATCTAAAAAAATTCTACATATAAACTTTCAATTAAAATTATCTCAATTAATTTGTATGCATCAATTTTACGTGATATATACATAGACGGAACTCTATGTGTGTTCCAACTTGTGCTTCACTTGTTTTTTATTTATTGTACTGATTAATATTGACAATTTACTTGACTATGGAAGTCATGAGGCATTTTGACAACAGACAGCGCTAGTTAATTTTTGAAATAGTCGTATTAGAGTTACTGCATCTACATTGTTACTATGTCATTTGACAGTTTGGAGTTCTAGCTTTATTCTAAGTAGCACTTGAACGATTTGGTTAAGTTTTAGAGATTTTACAACACGAGTAAAATAAAACACCATTTTGGTGTATTTTTGCCATATTTTATTATTTTACTTCCGTATATAGAAGAATACATGTCAAGCTTGTGCAAAATTATGTAAAGTTCATAGTGACAATGCTCTACATGAATGTGAGTACTGACGATCATAAAATTTTACAGTTTTGATTTTGATCTCAACAACACCAAGAAATTTCAGGGATGTCCACCAAGATTGATGATGACAAAATCAAGGCATTAATCAAGTTACATCACGCAAGAGATTGCAGACAAACTGAATATACATCATTCAAGCGTTGATGACCACCTAAAGAAACTGGAATAAATAAGCTCTATATATGTGTTCCTCATGAACTCAAAAAAATTATTTTGAAAGCTTATAAACATCTGCAATATGCTGATTGAAAGTGAGGAAAAAGAAATGAGAAAATAAGAATACGACTAGAGATGAGATATGGATAGATTACAACAAATGTGGCGCATTACATATGTGGAAAATTGTCTTGATTTTAACGCAATGTCTCAAACAACATTAAAAACAGACATTCATCAGAAAATATGTATGCTCTCAGATTTTCAAAGATGTCATGTTTTTCGAGGACCTCCTAAAAAGCAAAGGTTTCAATTTGAATATATACCGTCAGTAATTGGATAGTCTAAGCAAATCCATTATTTAGAAATGTCCAAAAGTTGTTATTGTAAAAAGGCGGTGTTTAATTGTAACAATGTAAGACCACATACAAGTTTGACCGCCAGTCAAAAATTGTCGGAGCTTGAATGGGATGTGTTGCGACACCCACCATACTCGCCTGACCTTGCACCCTTAGACTTCAACTTGTTTCACACTCTTCAAAACTCCTTGTTGGTATAACGTACAATTATGGTAATGCCATAAATCAGCACATTCTTCAGTTCTTCGCCTATAAAGACAGATCTTTTTAAGAATGAGGAATTATAAAATTTATTGAATGATGGCAAAAGGTTATGAAACAATATCACTGATTTTGATAATGGTCAATACAAATATTAAATATTTTAATAATATAGGCGATAGTGCGTAAATAATATTAAATGGCTGAAAAACATAAAAAAAATACAAATTTTAAATGTTGTATGTTATTTATGGTAATGTAAACTATGCTTAAGCTTTAATTCAAAATAGTTGATTTATATATCATACTTGGAGCTATGACAGATGAATAAACAATTTTGAATTAAATCTTAAGTGATATAGATATGGACTCACTGTTTTACAAGCCTGAGAAAAGACTGCACACTCACAATTACGGGAAAACTCAAAAATTTAATTCGCTGAATTGTCATATCAATTGTCAGTAAGAAGAAAGGTGTAAAATGTATAAACTAGTATTTTATATATTTTTATTATTGGATATTACTGAATAAAAAGTTATGTTGGTTAATTGGAAATGCAACAATTTTTTTTCACATTTCTCCCAAAAATGTGAAAAAAAATTCTTGCAATACCAATTAACCAGCAGAACCTTTTATTCAATAATCTCTCAAAAAACTTTATCAAAAAACTCGCAAGAAAAAGACTAAAAGAATGTGTGACATTTTTCTGATTTGGGCCTTTCTTACTGACAAATGATTTATTTTTCAGTAACAAAATATTTTTTATTTTCTGAGTCATGATTATATTTAAAGGTTTCATTATCATAAACAGAACTTCCATACAAAAAAACTTATAAAAAACATGGAAATGCTAGCTATTATAGTAGCATTTCCATTCGTGTTTTGTTCTTTATATGAATGAATATTCATATCGATCAATACTTAAAACCCAAAAAAAAACATTTATTAATACAGTGGGCACAAGGCATGGTGTGGGGTAATAATTAGTGCTATAAAAAGGTAAAAATTAGACGCTGTAATAATTAGTACTATAAAAGGGTAAAAATTAGACGCTGTAATAATCAGTGCTATAAGAGGGTAAAAATTATACGCTGTAATAATTAGTGCTATAAAAAGTTAATAATTAGACACTAATAATTAATTAGTGTCATAAAAGCCCAACAATATAGAAAGTCCAACAATAAAACAATAATACTTTACTGCTACGTCATATAATAATACTGCAAAAAAGTAACCTTTTTTAAAATTATTAAGAATTTTAAAGCATGGTAACTCCTAAAAATACTTATACAGAAAAAATAAGAAAAATATTTTGAAATTTAAACTTCCTATTTTCTAAATTTTTCATCGAAAATTTTTTTTCCTACAGTTAATACACAAGCAAAAAAATCATTTAAATTTTTTCCATATATATATATATATATAAAAATATGTATATGTATATATATATATATATATATATATATATATATATATATATATATGTTGGGTTTTACGAGAAAGCATGTGTCGTATGGGTGTACCATCTGTGTTTTCTAAAAAAATTGTAAAAATTAAAACAAAAGCAGCACTTTTGATCTCAAACGAGAAAAGTATAAGTTAATATAAAACATTTTTGTCTACTCATACTTATTATAAGAAAAATTTATTTGTTACCTTCTCCTATATCCTGGGGTTGATCGGTGATGGGTCTCGATGGAGCCCTGGTCTTTATTCTTCGTGGACGGCCTGTATAAAATGGAATTAGAAATTTATTGTAAATGCTTGTACATATCACTCCTTATTCAGTATATATTTGTAAATGCTTGTACATATCACTCCTTATTCAGTATATATTGTAGTACAACATAGCAACCTAATATTACCTTTAACAAGATGATGCAAGTGATGCAATGTATGATGTGGTGCAGGCAGTTCTGCTAGCCCATCGCCCGGCAGACCAGCAAGCGGTGGCAGTGAAAGCATCTCGGAGCTGGCCCCCTGCTGTTCTGCTACAGATTTCGGCCTTACACGTCGAGATGCTGCACCCTCTCCACGTCTACGGCCACCCACTGGCGTCGCCTAAGTCAGAGACACGATTTAATAAGAGCCGAACAGCAATCAATTCTGTTTTCGATTTTTTGACTATTCCATTTATTGTAATTTATTAATTAAAGTAAATGAGATGCAGTGAAGATATGATTAAAAGTTCGGCCGGCATTATTTTTATTCCCAACTTTTACATATATTTAATTCCGAATACGATTTTTACAAAAAGTACAAAAACTACCCGGAATCGTTAAAAAAACACAAATTTAAATTTTTAGACCAATATTTATTTTGTCACCTTCAAAATAATTCCCAATTCTATGCAATACAACTGTAATAACGCCGGACCTACTCTTACATATACTTCTCATAGGCCGAAAGTAATATGGCTTTTAATTCCCGTCGTGCAAATTCCGTTTTATGTTTTCAATTGAGTCAAAACGGGTTCCACAGAGTAGAACCATGACAATTTAAGTTTTGGAAACGGAAAGAAGTCACACAGGACTAAATCCAGCGAATATGGTGGATGTTCAATGGCTTTTGGCTTTGTACTTGGTCATAATTGTTGCTCTGTGCGAAGGCACAAATCGCAAAATCCATGAGTTGTCTTTCCACAAATCCATGAAAATTTCCAAATTTTTCAAAAACAACAATTTCAAAAATTCCATGAACGGTTATTTTATTAATGTTCAACTCTCAAGGTAACTCTTTAATACTAAAAGGATGATTTTCAACCACTAATTGTTTAATTTTTTCTATGTTATCGTCAGTGGTAGACATTGAGGGCCTTTGAATGATTTGTACCACTCGTATACCTGTGTTTTCGATATAATCGAATCACCATAGGCCTTTTTTAATATTTTTAACGATTCGGCACAAGAAATTTTGTTAGAAACACAAAATTTAAGGCAAACTCTGAATTCAACTAATTTATCCATAATAAATTTCGCAAAGCAACTTTGAGGTCAACCCATTACGACAGCTGCTGTAAACACACTAGCTGATGGATCACGCTCAAGTTTGGCTTGGTAATTAAGGAAAGTTCTACCAATTTAACAAAAAAGGTTTTGCTGATTCGTTTTAAGTAGTTCATTTAAATGATAAATTTCAGATAATTTTTATACAGATATGTATATTTAAATTGAGCTTGGAAATTAATGGAAAGAACTATAATTGTTTATTCATATGAACTTGTAAAAATAAAGAAGTAGAAAAATTCTGACATTACTCATCTAATATATAACCCTACATCAATTCTCACTAAAATGAAGTAAATAAAAGATTAAAGTACCAAATAATAGATTGACAGAGATATACCATCCTATAATCTAGTGATAGCGCCCAGTTATCATGAGACATCTAGATAATAAACAGTCTCTCCACTATCATTGCATCATTGCAACATGTTAAACCTAACTGTGCCTACTAAAATATTAACTACGAATAGTTCTGTTTTTGCTCTTTTAACTTTAAATTGGGGTTTTCAGAAGGAATAAAAATGCGGCATATTTATATTACATTTCACAAAAATAAAATTACCTCAGGAATACAAATTACTCACCAGATTCAAATAATCCAATTTCTGCTTGACATGCAATACAAAAACACAAATATAAATAATTTTTTGTATAGCCTTCTATAAATAAGTACACTGATAGTTCATTATTCTGGAGAAGAGATTTAGCAGATTGTGTGTTTTACTTCACCCCTTATTATTTAAATACAGGTATCAAAAATAAAAAAGTGTATTAAAATTTCTAAATTGTAGTGCTTAAAGTGCTGTCATATTGTCTAAGTTAGCCACTATATTTAATTTTAGATTTTATTATAAATATGAAGAAAAATAAGTACTCACATTAGAATGAGTCAGGGGTGAAATTAAGTCAGTCATGTCAGAATTGTTATGTGCTTCAGTGTCCGTGCCCTCATTTGCAGCACATGCTGTAGATGCTAAATGATCAACAGCATCACTGTAATTAATTTAACATATATCTCAAAAATGGAATAAAATTAGTGGCCTCTGTGTAATAATTAAGGAGGATTTGCCTGCAATAACGTATCGCGATTGTCTTAACTATAAATTCTATTTCATTTTTCTCCGCCTTATCACAGAATTTATCACATTAAAGAATAATTACCTCCTAACAATTTTTATAGTTCAATATGTATTAATACATGGTATCAAAAACGACATATACTTGAACAACCAAATGTTCTAGCTGATAGCACTAAAAACTTCATATGTATTTATAGAAGTTATGAAGGCTTCTCATGATTAATTTAGTAAAAAAAATCAATTCAAAAATTGCTTTTACTATATTCTGACAAATGGTTGTTGAATGTAAAAATTGGAACATCTCTTTTTGCATTTATTTATTTTAATTTGGTTGATTTTTTTTGTTTTCTCAACATTGATTTCTTTTGTTTTTTTGTGTATCTTATATAGTTTGTTTTCTGTATGTTTAGTGACAAAAAATACAAATTAAGTCATTAAAAAAATAACAACATTATTGCAAAACATAATCTGTATGGATTAAATTGCTGTATCCAAACCATATTTTTTACTGTAGGTTTTCTTTCAATTAAAAAAAAACAGCGAAAAATTCACTTTTGCTAAAGTGCACTTGTCTCCATAGTGGTATGATTCTCACATTGGGTATTAAACATTGAATATATTATGTTTAAAATTCATCATGTAAAAACTTCTAGAAATAATTAGTTGCCGATTATACTTATCTAAAAGACACCAAGAAATGATTAATCTAATTAATATAAAATTTATAATTTCTCAATTGGTTATATTAATTACGCCCGCTAATAATTAATTAAAAAGATATCAAAAAAAGGTTAAACCATGAAACTACTTTAGACTTTGACCAAAACACTTAATTTTTCTGAACATTAACGAATCAATACTGGGAGAGTACATACAAAATTATATATTCTTTTGAAATAGTTTGTTAACAAGATGTAGTGAGTATAATTAGTTCATTTTGCTAATTAATAAAACACAAAAACCATATTACTTTAATAAATCCTGAAGAGTTATTGATGACGGAGAGAGTGCATCTTTAATAGATTGTAGAGTGACCAGGTCAGGAACAATGACGTGTGGATTGGATACATCGCCTCTACATGCTGCGAATACCTCTAAACAGCGCTGAAATGTAAAACAAGCCAAAATTAAAATAATATTGCTTTATTAATAATTTACAGTTTAGACTGATACTGATAACATGGAGATTTTTAGTCTTTTAATATATCTTAAGTGACATTGTTTCGTAAGTTTAGAACCAACAAGTAATTTATTAAATCTGTTTAATGATTCCTATTTATTCACTATCCTATAAAAATATCAATTATGAAAAATTTACTTTTGTTCAATATAATCAACGCATTTATTGTTCAAACCACTTTGATATATATGTGTATTAAGACAGCACAAATGACTTCAAAACTTCCAGTGGCAAAAAAGAGTATTTGTCTAATTTGTTTATTTCATAAATTTCAAGGCACTGATGGGGAGTAAGTTTTGACTAATAATCTAAAAATCTACCGAAATATAAAAGAAATGAATATTTATTAAAACTTTAGACAAGGATAAATTATACATCAAAATGAAGATAGTAAACATGACAAAATGTTTGTTCGTTGGTAAAAGCAAAACTGCGTTGTTTTTCATTAGTATTATATTAATATAAGAATTATAAGAAAAAGAAAATACACGGAAACAGAGTGCAGATTTTGGTCTCTTACAAAGATGTAATTGAAAATAAATGCACCGATGGAGCAAACATTCAAGTCAAATGTTAATAAAAAGTACAGAGTATAAAGCTTAGACTATAACTCTAATTATGTGTGCACAAAATGATTAGAGTATTTATGATTGTTGATGTATTTTCAAGGATTACTTGTGTTATTAAATATATTACAAAATGTACTGATCAATTTTAAAGTTAGTATCAACATAGAATTATATTATTTTCTACATATACTGAACAAAACATTAATTCTATCGTAGCTGGTTTTAATTTATAAATAATATATTTTGTATTTCCTTTTTAAATGTTAATCATTTCAGTTCAAACATGTCCAAGGACAGATATTGGGAAACTATATTGTTATGCAATCGGCACATTCGAATTATGGAGTTATAAAAAGAGGTATTATTGTTATAAATTTGCAGTATGAATAATCTCTGTAATGGTATATGGGATCTGAGTTGAGTGTTGAATAGAGAGAGGAGATGGGGACAATCAACATGCGAATGTATGATTTTATGTAAATATAATAGATCAGCGCTTTTTCTACATGCAGCTAGTGATGACAAACTAAATCTCTGTAGTCGGATTTCATAGGATTTAATTCTCGTCCAAGATGAAGTCAGAATTAATTATTTGCACAAATCTTTTCTTTTTTAAATAATGTGCTAAGGAACGTGTACTTTATTTGTTTCTTTACACAAAAGGAAGTCAACTGTGCCAACTTTGGTTTAGTGTTAAAGCCAAGAAGAGAAGATAGTTGACAAAGGAAAGTCAACAGCGGATGGCCGCCAGCAGAAGAGATGAGAATCCAGTTTTGAAGCATTTCGAAATTGACCCCATCGTTTCCTTAACAGCGCCAGGACTAATTACGGAAGTCCCATCAAATGATTCTGCCCAACAATTTAATCGAGGTAAATAAGTGTACAATTAGTCTTTTACTTATAGTGTTTTTCGAAACTGGTTAATATAATAACGAGGCACAGAAAGTTTTTATATTGGTTTATTCGAAGTGAATTTTATTAGAATTTATGTTTAATACTGAAGCAGTATAACAAACAAAAGTAGATTGTAATTTAATCACCTTTATAATTACAAATTGTAAAATTAATTTTAATATATATATATATATATATATATATGTATATGATTTACTATCATAAGAGATGCGTTTATTTTTGCGTTATTTTTATACTCCCTTTACCTATTTTATGCATTCCAATACAATCGTACTTAAGGAGTAAACTCCAGTCGCGCATTGGAGCTGAAACGCTCAATTTTTTTATAAAAATTTATTTATCCAACAATGTGACAAATTCACATTAGTTAATTATAATAAGTAGTATCATTTGAAAAATAATTGTAAAAATTAATAAGCTTATCTTTCAATAGTTTAGACAGAAAAAAGAATCATCAAAATAAGTCAAAAATTGCAATTATAATGTGTCCTCATACATACGAGGGGGCGTTTTTAAGTTCGCAGAATGGAGGATAAGGAGTGAGAATAAAAATACAAAATTATTTTTCTTCTTCAATATACTCACCTGCTACCCTAATACATTTTTCAGGTCTTTCAATTAGCTTATATATACCTTCATAAAAAAATGTTTCGTCTTTGCCTGAAAAATAAGCTCTTCACTTCTTCATCACTTGAAAACTTCTTTTCACGAAGTTCTTTTTTAAAGTTTGAGAACAAATAATAATCACAGCCAGGTCAGGACTGTAGGATGGGTATTCCAAAATATCGAAGCCCACCACCTTGTGCAGGGCGGCCAGTGCAATGCGGCTCGTGTGAACGGGCGCGTTGTCACGTAAAAGCAGGACACCTTTCGTCAATTTCCCCTTCTTTTTTCTTTGATTGCTTCTTTCAACCTCTCTAAAATTGATGCATAGTATTCTCCGGTTATGGAAACACCTTATCTTTATAATCCATCAATAGGATCCCTTCTGAATCCCAAAAGACTGTCTCCATGATTTTTCCAGCCGACTGTGAAACTTCTTGGGTGGTGGTGTGCCTTTTTTGTGCCACTGCATTGAGTCTTGTTTGGACTCAAGTTCATAATGATGAACCCAAGTTTCGTCTCCAGTAACAATTCGACTCAATAATCCATCCTTGTCTTCACTACAGAGGTCCAAAAACGCGCAAGGAAACACTCCATGCGGCGTTTTTTTGAGGCGGTGTGAGCATTCTCGGCACCCATTTTGCGCTGACTTTTGTTATGCCAAGATGATCATGGAAAATTTTATAAATTGTTGTATCCGATACTCCAACCATCTCTGTAAGCTGTTTCTTCTTTAGTCTGGCATCTTCCAATACTAATTTTTCAACTTTTTCAATAATTTCCAGAGTAGTCATTTCGATCGGCCGACCAGGGCATGGGTTGTCTTCAAGTGAGTCTCTACCCTGTTTAAAGAAACTATGCCACTTGTAAACCATTGTTTTACCCGGGCAAGAGTCCCCGTAAATGGATGCCATCTCTTTCAGTATGGTTTGAACCGACTTTCCTTGCTTGGTAAGGAACTTTATAATGGTGTGATACTCGATTTTTTCCATAGTTCAGACTTTCTTCACGATTGAGTTGTTTGTTCGACGATAGTTCAAGGGCTAATGATCTGATTATGATAAAACTTGGTATTTATACTGGTAATGAGTTACTTAACAAGCTATCATGCCGTTAATGACCTTTACTAATGCCTTTCCATTCCGAAAAAGCCCCCTTACACATATATAGGTGTAGCAAAGAACACGTCTAATACTTACACAGGCAATTCTCTGAAGAAACTTCGCTCTATTTTTCTACATAATCGCCATCTTTTTCTATGCATTTCTGTAGACGGTACTCCAATTTCTGTATCCCCATGTCATAGAACTCCACCGCCAACACGTTGAGGAAGCATTTCACCTCTTCTTTGACTTCATAATCGCTCCAGAAGCTTTGTGTTCCCAAGTGTTCTTTTAACTTGGGGAACAAGTGATAATCACTGAGCGCGACATCCATACTATAAGGTGGTTTGGGCATGACAGTCCACCCAAATTTTGCCAAAAGTTCATGGGTTTGGCAGGACACGTGAGGTCAGGCGTTATTGTGAAGCAGCGCTACACCTTGTGTCAGTCGTCCTCTCCGGCGGGTCTGGATAGCTCGCCTGAGTTTTCTTAGTGTTTCACAATAACTGTCTGAGTTGATTGTTGTCCCACGTGCCATGAAATCGATCAGCAGTGTCCCCTTACACAGTGGCCTTGACTTTGCAAGCAGAAGGAGTTTATTTGAACTTCTTTGCGACTTGTGACCCTGTGTGACGTCATTGAATTTTTTCTTTTGTTTCGTTTCGTTTCATCACGTTTCGTCTCCCGTAACAATGGAGCTCAACAATCCTTCCTTATCGTCTTGACACTTTTGAAGAAATTGACGAGCACAGTCAAGGCGTTTCTCCTACTCTTTACCCATCGAGCGCAACACTTGCAATACCCCAATTTTTCAGTCAAAACTCCTTCAACTGTACTTTAAAAACTTCCAGAAATCCGATCAATAAGTTCACGGGCGATGATCCTCCAGTTTTGAAGCATTTCTCTTTAGACCATCTTGATAAATGCCTCCGAAACTGAAGGTCGTCCACTCCGTTCTTCATCGTGAACCTCCTTCCGACTGTTACTAAACTCCCTCCATCATTTTCAAACGTGTTAAACGGACATACACTTGTCGCCATAAACTTGTATCAACTGACGATGAATATCAACCGGTGGAGTCCCTTTCGCATGCAAAAACTGAATTACTGAATGAATGTCACACTGGGTGGAATTAACAATGGGGACCTGCATCGCAGAGGGCTGCTGCACCAAGACTGAGCGGTGCAGTGAAGCACAGCCGTGCGGAATCGAGAGTGGGGGAACTAACGTGCACAGTGGTGTTGCCGCATTTCAGCCAGCACCTTCTCATGCAGTTGTAGCTTTTTGTACGTCGTAGTTAAGATTGACCCTCGTAGTTAGGACTATAATATTAATTTAGATTTCCTGGGATGAAAAGAAGCCTGTGTCATTTCCTGTCCCATCAACTATTACTGTGCAAAAAATCATGTAGATTGTTTGTTCCATATGACATGAAAGAAGGACAAATCAATACACTTTTGCATTTTTAATATCAGTTAGGATTATGATATTTGTTAGTATGAAATTTCCTGGAATGTAACATAGCCTGTCATTTCCCATCCCAGCTATCTCAGTATAAAAAATTGCATCAATGTATTGCTCTGTTGCAATGTGAAACAAGAACAAAGAAACACACTTTCGCATTTAAAATATTAGTTGGGATGCTGATATTAGTTAGGATGAGATTTCCCAGGTTGGAAAGTAGCCTGATATTTCCCAGTCTGTCAACTATCTCTGTCCAAAAAATCAAATCGACCCCTAACTCTGCTGCGATGTGAAAGAAGGACAAATTAATGCACTTCTGAATTTATATTATTAGTTGGAATGAGATTTCCCACCACAAAAATAATACAGTATGTCATTTCCCGGCAAGCCAAATATACCTCTGGGCAAAAAATCACATTGATGCGTTATTTAGCAGTGATGTGAAAGAAGGACATACAAACACACATTCGCATTTATAATATTACAGGTATGTTTCTAAATTAAGGATTAAATTGAGTTATTCTGTTGCTCCTTCATATTGTGTATGTATTCAAAAAATCACATTGCCCTGTTGCTCCGTTACTTCCTTATTTACTTTGTGAACTTTTCAGTTTCAATAAGACTTTTACCGTGATAAAAAGTATCCTAAGTTATTTCCCAACCCCCCAGCTATATATGTGAAAACAATCACATCAATCTGTTGCTCTCTAGCAATGTGAAAGAAGGACAAACAAACACACTTTCGCATTACAAATTGTAGAATTGGCCTACCTGTACATTTTTTACAAAAAATATATTTAGAGTAACAACAAAAGTAACAGAAAATAAAAAAGTTGTTTTTGAAATGTGTGTCTGTGAGCCTGTTTATTTGTTCCCGCACCACGAACAGCTGAAAGGATTTTGATGAAGTTTTTACTGGTGGATTCTATTGACTCTGAATTAAGGATATTTTTATCGCAATAGATCAAATAAAAAAAGACATGGCAATTTGACGTTTCAATACAAAGTATATTTACTTCAAAAAGTTTCCTTTTATAAATTTAATAGTATATGGCATTATTATTCTATTAATCTTACAATAAATTTAATAATATTTTCTAAAGAGGGCAAAGCCAGTAAGAAAATAAATCGTAAGCCGCTTTGTTTTATTTGCAGATACACATACAATGGCCTTTCCCTATTGCTACTTTCAATTGTCGTATTTTGTGGATAAAATTAAGATGACTCACCAAAAGCTTAAAAATAACATAATTTTTTTTAAAAGGATCAGTGATTTTTTATTTACATTTGCATTCAATTCTTATTTTCACTTTTTATACTTTTACTTCCAATAACAGAGAATTTTTTTTTGTCTTTTTCATTATTTTTTACATTTGTAACTACATAAATATGGTACAAATATTATACTATGTTGTAACACAATCACATTTCTTCTCCGTCTCTGTTTCATCACGTAGATTAGTTTAAGTTATATTAGTCATCTTTGGAGTCAAAGATGTACTGAATACACAATTTTGACATTGTTTTAATTAATTGAAAAGTTGCTTAATTAAGTTCAGATCTCCAAAATCCAGGACTACAAATTGTGTTGAGTCTCTTCGATCTTCCTGAACCTCTTTTGTGCTCTGTAACACGTCAGAGCTATTTTTCATACAAAAAAAAATAATTTTAAGATACTTTTCAAAGTAGCATTCCTAGCACACAAAATCAGTTTTGTTGAAAATAATATTTTCAATACAATACAAAATAAAAATAACAGATTATTAAACATACCTGCAAGTACTGATGTAAATAATGGTGCAAATGCGTTGCAGCCCGCTCTACTGCAGCTGGTAGTGGCGTGGGAGGAAGTGCATCGTGAGCTACAGCAGCCAGGACTGCATCCGTTCCGCGACCAGCCCATGCTCTTTGGAGACTGATAGACACAGCAATAATTAAAAATTTGTTCAAAGCCTAAACTCAAAGCTTTGTATAAGATGGCCAAGTAAAATGTTTTAGTATTTTGCCTAAATTTAGAAAACCTAATTGTAATAATCTGTTTACCTAATTGTAATAATCTGTAAATCTTAATAATCTGTATTACTTAATGAGAAGATGATAAGACTGAAACAAAATGAAAGAATGAAGCAAAAACCAAAAAAAATGCTAAAAACACTTTATTACACTAATTTTAACAGACCTGATGTATAAACATATTTAAACAGTCATTTCATTAACTCAGTGTGTAGAAAATTATTCTAAAACTATCTAAATGAACCAAGCTACGAAGGGTAATTTAAGGCAATATAATTAGTCATTAAAATGTGAAGTAGTAGCTTATAAAAGAGTTAGCTGGATTATGAAAGCAAATCATGGATTTTGGAAAATGCTAGAAAACTAAGATATTGCTATAATTATAACATTAATAAAAAAAACTTACTGCTTTCATTTCTAATTAAAAGTAAATTTATTTCAATTATGGCCTCTTCCTGAAACTGATTTTACAACATGATTGCTCAGCTACTACTTGTGCAAAATATTGCTACAATTTAACAATCTACGTAATACACTATTTTTCAACTAAATCTACATTCTGATTACGTTTATTCCTGTAATCTACCATTCTCTTTATTAGCCTGATTTTTTTCAAAATTGTAGTATTTTTGGAAATTAAGTAACCAGTGTCATGTCGTAGTTTCAAATGTAAAATACAATATTAAAAATATGTTTCCTAAAACATAATATATGTATCAAACAATATTTTATTAATATTATTATTTACCTAAATCATAATTTTAGTACATTTCGAATGTTATGCATTATATTACTCACGCGATTGCCCTCAACTTAGCACGAGGCTGTGGTCTCTGGTTATTCTGCAGGTGATCATGTAAATCACGCCATAATGCAGCAACACGCTCGGCAGAAGTGCGTCCGCCACTTGCTGCATCTGCCGCTGGGAAATCTACCCGCACCATACTTACGCTACGGCGAAGGGCAAGCGCTATATCCGAGAGACCTGCAACAAAGATGACAAAGATAATAAAACATAAAAAAATATTTATAATAATGTTTAAAATGTGATGATCAAGCTTCGCAAAAAAGCTACTTTAAAAGTGCGAAAACGAAATATATAAAATACATGAAAAAAAAGGATTACTGAAATATATTATGTTAAAATATAATGCATTATATTTTAAAACACACATACACCATGTCTGTATGTGTGTTGAAGTTCAGAAATTTGTCTTTTCTGGATGATTGAACCAAATAATATCAAACTGTATCTGCATAGACTCAACAATTAAACAATAGAGCACAGAAAATTTCCATAAAGAACGAAGTCGGCACGTGCAGACACGTTGCTCCAGCTTGTCCACGTCCCTTGGCAATCAGCGGTGGAAAAGAACAGGCGCGCTCGGCACGGGAATATTTATAGACTCACGACCCGGAGAACAGGACGCTTGCACTATGCTCTATCATGCTCATCGCCTGTTCATTTCTCTCCCTACACTCTATCTCATTCTGCAGTGCAAAATTCATTCTTACTGTATACTCCGAGACAAAGCGTAGCGATAGAGATGGATACCTGATGAGAGAGACAGAGCATAGTTCAAGCGCCCTGCGTCACAGTTCTGTAAATATACTTCTTTCCTGCTGCCTATCGCCAAGAGATATGAATGAATAGGAGCTCTGCGCCAGGGTGTGCCATACTATACAATGTCGCTGCTCACATGCCAACGGTGTGTTGTTTAGGCCAGCATTCAGGTATGCCATTGATTAAAGCATTCCAAATATTTCATAGAAATTGTCTTTTGGTCTATTATTTAATTGCCGAATTTGTGCAGCTATATGGTCTTCTAAAAACAGTTTATTATTATTTGGTTTACACTGTTTAGTAAGCAATTACACAATCAATAAAGTTTTTCAATCTTATTCCCACTAATTCAATGTAAGACAAGGTTTAAGCATCCTGCAGTGCTGGTACACAGGGCATCATCGAAGGGATGCAGCAAAACCCTTATTCAGCTCTGAATACTGAGCGAACCAGTATTACTTTTGTAGGAAAAAAAATTTATTATACTGAGAATAAAAATACCAGAAAAATTATCAACATTTTTCTGATATTTTTTTATGGAGGTTCGGTTTATGATGACAAAATACTTAAATATAAATATGATTCAGAAAATGTTTTAGAATACATTATTTCTCAGTAACAAACCGAAAAAAATTCTTATTATATCATTAAACCATGATATAAAAAATGATAAAAATATAGATTGTTTAACTACTTCAGAGGTGATACCTTATCAAAACTTTTAATATTTTTTTTCATTTCAAGTGGTTTGATATTTCTACTTTATTCAAGTAATACTTTTTTGTTTCACTATCCCATTTAGTCAGGAGTTGGTTTTAGATAATCAAATTGATCACTATAGTTCGCTGCAATAATTAGTAGCTTTGCGATGACAAAATGCATAAAATAGGAAATAATTTAACTGACATTAAGGACATACGTAAGATTTTGCTGTAGGAAAATGTAAGGAAAAATATTTAATTATCTATCTAAAACAAATTTACAAGAGCTAATATTTTTAGAAAACCAAAGAAAATTGAGTAAAATATACATTGGAAGACGATCAGGTGACAATTACCTCCAATGTTCGCAAAATTAATTGAAGTAGGAAATATTCTTTAAAGAATGTCTCGATTCTACAAACATGATGGAAATTACATAGACGTCAGATACTTCCGGAAATAAGTTGCTTTCTTGTGATTCATCAAGTGGCATGTTGGAATTTTAAATTAAAAAAAAGGAAATGCACCAATAGTTTCTCCGGCAGCATTGAAAAGATGCTTAAAGAAGAATATAGTAGTTAGAAACTGTAGACATGGATATGCTAAATGTTGATCTGACTTTGTTAAGAACTGATAAGAAATATTTATGTTTAGGTGTTTCTTAAGGTAGAATTCCTCCCAGTTTGGCTGACAGAGAAGCTGGGAAACTAATTCAAACTCAATGGCTCACTTATGCTAACTGAACCCTTCGTTTATATATTAAACTTTGTCAGTTTTCCAAGTGAAATTCCTGAATTATAGTTTTCCTGAATTACATTATTTTATCATTTTTCAATGAGATGCCCTACTTCAAGAAGCACTACACTCAAATTTTACTATTAAACATAAAGGAACAATTAATAAAAATCGTCTTTTATAAGTTTCGCTAACATACACACACAGACACATTATATATATATATATATATATATATATATATATATATATATATATATATATATATATATATACATATACATATACATATATATATATATATATATATATACACATATACATATATATATATATACATATACATATATATATATATATATATATATACACACACACATATATATATATATATATATACACACACATATATATATATATATATATGTAATATATGTAATATATGTATATATTTACACACACAGGTCTTTCCTTCAGAGGTTAATAACTATTCTAAAATATCAACATCTTCAAAGACTTATCAGAAAAAATTGGTTTGCCTTTGCTACTAGGCATTGCGCCGGTAATGTGATTGGGGTCACTTTCATTATGGAAATATATCACTTTTAGTACTCGCAATTAGTAAGCAAATGAGTTTACGTCAAACGTCATCACATTTAATTGTTTTCTGTTTTAAAAAAGTTTTTAATTTATCTTTAATTATAACTTAATGTTTAGTTTATTTTCGCATGCATTAATAGCTTTCGTTTTGTCTGATGTTCTGACGAAATGTGAATATGCCTACATCCATTCCAAGAATTGATATAAAAATAACAAAGCCAAAAAATGAAAATATTGCATACATTTGTGTATGGACTGGCTAGTAGATTGAAAAAAATTTCCCAAATGACGTATAGCTTCTCGTAGCTTGTTTGTGAATACCTATTATACGCTTTTTAGATTATGGGCTACTGATTGCACCAAGATAACGTGCAGCTTGACTCATCAACGTTCAAACGGACAAGTTGGTATTCAGCATGATAAATGTTAATCCGTATATCAGTATAAATCAAATACATTGTACTTTTGGAATTTCCGTCAAGTCTGTGTGACGTATTCTGAAAAGGAATCATTTATATCTGTTTCACATGCAGTGAGTACATGGCCTTCTAGAGTTTGTCTACTATGATATTTTCGCAATGGTTTTTAATAAAGACTGGACATCAACATTACTTTTTTAAGACTGTTTTATTGAGTGATGAAGTGACATTCACAAACTGCGGCGTGACCAGTTCAAGAAATTTGCACTCCTGGGCTATGGCCCAGGAGTAAATCCACAAAGTACAAGGCACATGAGTGACCAGTACAATATCTACTCATTTATAGGCCAGAATTGTCGATAGAAATTTGATAGAACCTTTGGAATGTGGGATAATATTTGTCACTTTTTAACAAAATCTAAGTCAATTAATTGAAGATATTTCTACTGATGTTATTATCAAGATATAGTTTCAGTGTGACGTCACTCCCGCTCACTTTAGTGTTAAAGTTCAAAATCACTTCAACATGAGTTTTCTCCTACGCTGGTTAGATCACGAAGGACCAATATCCTGTCTGATGTGTCGCCAGATCTAAATTCATTGATCTATTTGTGGGGTAAATTAAAAGAAATAGTATACACAATGGAAATCAATACCAAGGAAGAATTATTGGATCACATCACGCTGATGAACACTAAGACAGAAATGATAAACATTCCTTCCACTTGCACGACTCGATTGAAATATGTATAAGAATAAATGTATGTATAATTCACACATTTGTAAGCCATCTCTAATGAAGAAAAACGAAATTTGCAATATGACACACGAATCATTTTCCAAGTAAATAAAATGACTTTAATGCTTGCTTGTCTCAAATCTATATTATTAATCATGTCTATTAAAAGAAAGCGATGGTCATAATGAAACCAGTTTGTTTCTTGAAATATTTTATTATTTATGAAGACAATACATGCATATTAACCTATACTTGTTTACAGTCGTTCACAAAAAATTGAAATAAAAAAAATTGTATAATAATTTAAATTGGACAATAGTGTTATGGGTAACTTGTTAGTTTGTCAACCAATTTCTATAAAAATTTACAGAATAGTTTTATAATATTTTCTTAGTACCAATTATGGATATATTTAGCAATAGTAAGTAAATGTTTAGACAAGTTGTGTAGTCTAAGTTGTCGAGTACTAGAGGGGTTAGTGGCAACGACTTGTGAAAGTATTAGGTATAGCAATAGTTTTGTTTATTACTATTGAATTAACTACGCCGAACCAAAACATTTTATTATTAAATATCAAAAACATAAAATAAGATTGAAGTTTTAAATTTCATAATTTAAATCTATGTAAGCGCATGCAAGAAAGAGCATGTGAATCATAAATGAGAGTGAGATGGCATGATATTTATAAGTACAGACAATATCTAACAATATTAATTTAATGGAAACGTTACGTCTAATTAAGGTACATTCCACATTCATAATTTTGAAAAGTGAATATCTAAATGAATTAAAATCAAATATCATCCTTTAACATTTTCTTCAAAGACACCGTCGAACTTATGAAGGGTTTAATGGAAAGACTCCCCAAGTCGTCTGAAATTATATTGTGTGTGTATAAAAGTCGTCTGAAATTATATTACCTATCATAAGCTGCAGATGGAAATCTATAACCTATGTTTATCCCATCTCTTCCCGTGACGTATCATTTTGATTTTACTTTACTCAAACTTTTATTAATTCTTTATTTTTCATATTTATACCACGTAAATATACTATTATCCACTATATTTTGTAACTACAATTAATTAGCATTGACAAACCACTAAAAGCTCTCCCCATTTTTTCTCTTTCACTTCATTGAGGTCAGTCGTGAGATATCGCACTTGTAACAATAAGTCCGCCATTGTGTACTTAGTTTTCTAAACTTACAGTAGATAAATATATATAATAATAAAATAAATAAGCATAAAAACGTAGAAGTAAAAAATACGCACGTATGTATGTATATGAATTTTTGGCACAGTCTGGCGTTTAAGCCGAGTGCCAAATTTCGATGAAATATTTATGAAAAGCTCCATATAAGCTCTCTTAAGCTCTCTAATAAATCATAAATATTTGAGAATGTAATTTTTTTTTAAACTTTGGTATTTATTTGATATTATATAAAAGAAATAAAATCTTCTCATGTTTTTAGTGTTTTGTATAGCAATAAATCATATCACTCACTATCTCAATAAATAACACTCAAATATATTGGTATAGATGTTTTGGGGTGGAGGTCAAATTAAATATATGATTTTTTTTTAAATCTTATACATAGTGTAGGGGATTATTTGAAAGGGTTAATAGGGGTCTCGAAAGTACTTTCAGAATTTTAAGTAGAATATCTTCATAGATACTCTGAAAAATATGAAAAAATAATAATTTTTTTTTACCCCTTCTAATTACTGAAATTACTCAAAACGAAGAAAGCAAGTTATACATCTACTTTTTCACTAATCATTACATAAAAATGAATCATTTCTGCATATCATGAGCAGTAGACAAAAGATATAAACCCTATATTAAAAATAATAAAAACTATTTTATAAGATTAGTTATTTGGGCATTTAACATAACTTTAGTATTATATTATTTTAAAGACGGGTTTCATTTGGTCCAACTTATAAAAATTTACAAACTGCCCTCAATGAACTGTTATCTATAATATAAATACCGCATTACTCACCTTGCAAGCTAATGGCATTCCTGTCAATATGTAACGTGTGCAGGGTAGAATTGCTTTGCAAAGCCTTTGCCAACAAGCGAGCACCAGCATCCCCGGCTAGGTTGCCACCGATATCCAGCCACTGCAGTACACGTGCTCCGCCCATCGCATTGAGCAACGCATACAGATCAGCCTGATAATATAAACCCATGAATGAGAATAATTAATGTGAGCCTGAAAATGTAAATAAATTAAGGAAATTAATGCAATCAAGACCTTGGCCTTATTGGGTAGTCTTTTTTTCTTTGGTCATTGCTTTTACGTCTATATGCATTTAAAATGACAGATAATAAAAATTTTATATGTTCAAATTGGTTTTTCAAAGGTTAATGACATTGCTTGCAAAATAGAATATAAATACTGTGATAGAATTTTAGATTGAATAGTATTCTTGTCCAGGTTCACAGTTTTGATTTTTTCTTTTTATTCCAATTCAAATTTCAAATCGGTCAGCTGACAGCAGACGGACAGGGACGAGTGTACTATTTATTTTGTCATTAATGATACAATGCCTGATTTGACAGAAAACTATGTTAAAGTGTCTGCCGAAATAGTGTCAGGAGTGATGTTGAACACAAGTACACCTCTTGGCCTTGATCACAGACATGAGACAAACATGTACTTTTTAGTGAACAGAAAGTTACTAAGAGAGATTTTGGGACTCATCATGAGACATTTGCTCACAAAATAATACTGTGGTTCAAGTATATGGTCGGAGACAATTCTATTCAACTTATTGCGCACCGTAAAAATATAGGGAACATAGGCAATTCAATTTTTGGGCTGCCAATGCACCGAATCTTGCAAGGGAGATCAACAAAATACTTTAGAATGGAGTATTCCGACACAATGAAGTGATTTAGACTATTGAGCTGACTTAGCATCTGGCAACAAAAATTAAATTCAATGTAAAATTCAATTTTGCCATACACTTCTGTTGCTAATGCTTATTATAAAAAGCAATTCACAAATGAATAAGCAAGGGTTTCTGAATTCTAACTACTTTTAAACTGGCTCTAAATAGTGCTGATAAAAGTTGATTACAAGTTATATAAATTGAGTAAAAGAATAAAAATCTTATGTATCCAAAGAAAATATTAATTGAAAGCACTGTTCATTGGACTAAGTATTAACCAAACATAAAATATTACCTTTAACTTGCAATCACTAAGGTCTAAATGTGTAAGAACTGTGTCACTCTCTTGAAGAACTTGCACCAAAGCCTGGAAAACACAATTCATTTTCAACACCATTATTTAATTAGTACAAAAATGTATTATTCACAGCAAGTATTTATCAATAATTTTATTAAAATTAATTACGAGTACAAAATTTAATTAACAACAGTTACGCTGATAATCACATAACACGGTAGTTGACTCATTCTCAATTTTGATATTTTTCGTACAATATTGTGAAATATAAATTAATTAAAAACCAATCTTGAAAAAAATTCAAAAATTGATTGAAAAATAAGCCAGTTGTAGGCTTCTAAATTTGAAGATACAGATAGAGTTGGGTATATCCCTGTCTCTTTTCCTCTCGTAGAATATAATGTGCAATATTAAAAATGACCTCACAACACAGTATTGCCGTCCTTCTCTAAAGGTTAAATTTAAACTTTTACAACTCGGTAAATTTTTAAGATTATTAAAAAAAATTTTCACTCTTCATCAGCTTGTACCTTGAAATTATGATTAATGAAATAAAAAAAATTTAGTCAAATACCCAATTGTTAGTCAGAGGCTTATATCTTAAGATTTGCATCACATGTTTATCAAATGTGGCAGCATTCAAGTTTGAGAGACTGTGTTTCCTTATTTATCACTTGTTAAAGTACTGGTGAATTGTGATTCCTTCTTTATCAACTTTTAAATTAAAACCAAATTATTAACTATCTGTTACCAACAACTTCTCAGTTACTTTGACCATATACAGCTAGACAACCTAGATAAACTGGTTATTGCAGACATAATAGAGAGGTAAAGACCCTAGCCATTGGTCTTATCAGGTTAAAATTATGGGGTTTTCTGTCCCTACTCTCCTGAGACGAGGAGAAGACATGACAGTATGGAAGCAGCTGATCAGCTCCTCTAGTAAGGCACTTCAAGGCGGGCATAAGCTTCAGCAATGAAGTTGGGAAGAAGAAATACACTGGGTCTACTGATTGATTAAGATTAGCTAGCAGCGCCAGGTGAATGAAGTCGGTTGTCAAATCCTCAAATGAATAAACTCTGTAAAGCGGCTTGTAAGGTTCATACCTATCCTAAACCAATGTTCATCTGTGTCGAATATTTCTACCATCTACCCTATCTATTTGATCTTTATAATTTATGTATTCATTACATTTGGCCTCATAATAACCTCTCTGAGACGACTTTTAAAGTTCATGCTGATCCCAAGCCAAAATCCTTCTCTGTCGAATACCTCTTTTGTCTACTTGATTATAGAGACATGTGCTATATGTATTTCACTAAAGATCAGATAAATAATTTTTTTTTTCTATCTGCGATCAGCCATTGAGCTTTAATCACATTTGTTGTTGTTTTACTGGCAGTTTGAATATTTTCGCATCCTATGATGCGTCTTCTCATAATGTCTACTGATGTAGGTTTATGTGTAGTAGTTAGATTGATGCTATCCTCTTCCTTTTTAAGCGGAATATGGCTTCCTTAGAGTGAACCAATGTCACATGCAATTGGTTCTTGTATCGCTGGAGTCTCTGTTTGATTCTTCCACATCATGTTTTACCAGTGGGATTTGAAGGTACTCATGTACTTCACTATTCTTTGTGAACCATGGTGCAGAGCTTAATGTTTTTAATGCCTTATTTTGGAAGCATTGCAATATTTCTATGTTGGAATGGCTTGCCGATCCCCAGAGCTCAATTCCATATGTCCACACAGGTTTTATGATGCACTTATAGATAAGCAGTTTATTTTCAAGACTGAGTGATGACTGTCTGCCTATGTGCCAATAAATATCATTTATTTTTCTAGATCCCTTTTAGTTTTTATATGATCACTCCAGGTAAGTCTTCTATCTAGGTGCATACCTAGTTATTTGACAGTATTTTGCTGTGGAAGTACTATTTTGTCTAGTGTTACTGGTGGGCAATTACCTCTTCTTAGTGTGAACGTGATGTGAACCGACTTTACGGCACTTGCTCTGATTTTCCATTTTTTAAGAGATGCTGTAGAAGGATCTTTATTGTACAACAGAACTGCTGTGTCATCAGCATAGGTAGTGATGCAGCTTGCTCAGAGCTTGGAAGATCAGCGGTAAAAATGGTGTACAGGACAGGGCCCAATACGGAGCCCTGGGGAATTCTCGTTTCTATTAGGTAAAAGGAAAACAAGCAGTGTCCAGACTTAACCTGAAATATCTGGTGTTGGTAAGATTTGAGGAGCATACATGGAGTGTGTGCAAGCAAGTTTTTAGTTTACATAAGAGGCCTTTGTGCCATACTCTGTCAAATGCTTGTTGGACATTTAGAAAGACCTTCTTTTCTATGGATTGCCGGATTGTGTGAACCACTCTGTGTATTTGTTCTGTCTTTCCATGGTGTGCTCTGAAGCCGAATTGATGATCTGGGATTGTACCTTTTTCTTCAAATATCGGCAGCAAGCGCTTCAATAGCAGTTTTTCAAATAATTTTTATAACAAGGGGAGAAAGCTTATGGGCCAGTATGAGGTGACTTCAGTTAGAGGTTTTCCAGGTTTGGAAACCATATTTATAAATTTTAAAAAACTTCCCACAATATTTATAAACTTTCCACATAATCGGAAAGTGACAATGTTTTACTTATACTGCGTTGAAGAGAATGGTTAACAGGAAAATTCCCTTTCTTGGAAGATATTTAACAACCTCTGATGTTATTAAATAAAATCCCGGTGCCTTTTCATTTTTGAGCTTTAATAGCTTTTTTGACTTCTGTTGTGGTACGTAGTCGTAGGTTGTTTCACTGGAGGTACTTATTCTTTTGGTCTTTTTAATGAGTTTGTCATTTTCCAGAGTGAATAGTCAGCCTTGTATTGTGATAAGGTTCTCCAACTTATCTTGCAAAGTATTATTTTCATTTTCTTTGAGCATTTGTTTTAATTGTTTTTGTGCTTTATTTAGAGCCGTTTTAATGTGTGCATTCCTGCTTGTTTCGCACAGTTATCTTCTCACGTATCGCTAATGTACAATCCTGTTTTTTTTGCGTTGAAAGCAACATGTGGTATGGATGTCCAGGCAGCCACTTGAATCAAATTAGTAGTACACAAGGTAGTATACCAGGCCGCATTACCAATGTCTCGATGTCTCTTTTGAGAGGTATATGTAGATTAAAATAACCTGTATGTAATCCTGAAATGATTCCCAATCAGTTGCTCTATTATATAAGCTCTCATGGGGTTCTTGCCAGATAATAGTGGTGCATATCAACGGTGTATGATCTGACTAGCCTTCTAGGCATGATTCCATTTTTGTATACAGACTTGACGTTCCATTGGCTATGAAGAAAGGGTATTTTACCGAGATCAGATGGCCAGTAAGTAGGCTTTGCTGTTGAAAGAACTTGGAGTGTGTTTCGGTCTATGCATTTCTTCTGCACTCTACCCCTCGTCGTTGTTAACCTAGAGGCCCAATAAGTGTTTTTGGAATTCCAATCACCAATCTGCAACACCTGTTCTCTTTTTGGGTAAATGTATGACCAATGAGTCCATTTTTGCGTATGAGGTCTATCACATCTTTGCAGGTTTCAATCATCCGGGCCATTACTGATCTCTGTTTATTATTTTGTATGAAAAACTGTACCCTGTTACAGAATTATTAAGGAGTTCAGTAAGTTTCGACAGATCTTCTGTACTGTATAAAATGATTGGTGGTGGCTTGCTGATTTTCTTATTGACAGTTTGACTTTCAACTAACACATCAGTCTGATCTATAGGTAGTCTACTGTATCTATTTGTAGTTGTAATTTTCTAGTTCTTTCATGTGGGGTGGGTTACTCAATATCTTTTTTTCTTTTTGTAGCTGGTTGATTCAATATTCTTTGCCATATGGGAGGGCAGTAACTTATATTGTTACCTCTCGCAGTTTTTGCTGGTGGCGTGGACGGGTGATCGTTGTTCCTGTCTATATCAGTCATTCTAGTGGTACTTCCTAGTGATGAGGATCTAGGTCTTGTGATAAAAAAGCTTGGGTGGAACGCCTGTTGTATAAATTTTCCATTAGTGCAGCCAATAACATTTACCGATGCGAGAACCTAGTCTCCCGCTCCCACATGGTCTTCAGTAACATATTTCACACTCGCAGGCCTGGGTATCTATGAGCGCCAAGCGTTAGCCGAATCGGATAATAAATTCAGATTATTTTTCTTCATGTTTTGATTCCCATGAGTATGGACAATATGGTCGCTCACTATGGTAACACATTTCCTGTGAGAAGGCTATATACTATGGTGTTCTACATGTTCACTAAGGTTGGCGCTAGAGACTGAAACCCTGAATCCTCTTGGCGCGGTCTCCACTGTAGGATTGGGATGATTTGTTGATAAGCATAGGCGATAAGACAATGCCTCCGATTCTATGAATTGAAACCACAGAGTAGCGGGTTGAGAAGATCATTTCCAATCTTCATCATACTGAATCGTAGTCGGGTTAATTAACCGCCACCCGAGACTCGGCGTTGACCTTTTACGGCAGGTTGGGTATTGACTAAGCCAACCCTCCTCCTTTTTCATATGAACTTGGGACCATCACCGACGGTGTCTTTATAATTTGTTTATTTATTACATCTGGTCTCAGAATGACACCTCTATAGTGACTACTAAAGTTCATACTGATTCCAAGCCAAAATTCATCTATGTTAAATTTTTATAATATTTTGTCTACTTGATTATAAAGATGTTTGCTATATTTATCTCACTTTTAATTTGTATTATCGTTATGTCTAGTCTCACAGTGAACTCTTTAAGGCAACTTCTAAAATTCATACCAATCCCAAGTAAAAGTTCATCTCTTTTGAATACTTCTACTGTCTAATTTATTATAGAGCTACTTTTACCTCAGCTAGATAAATAAAAGTAAGAAATGTGGCAATATTGAATAAATATCGTTCTTAATGATGGATGGTGAATTTGACTTTTCAAACTATCCTTTTCATTTGCATAAGTTTACAAAAGAAGGTTACAAGAAAAGGAAAAAGGATAACATGATCTGATTTCAAGGTCAAGGTCAAAGAAGTTTACCTACACACACATCAAAAATAATCTCGAAGAAGTGAGAGATGAAAGCTTTAGCCTATGAAATGTCAGGAGGAGACTTTCAGAAGTTGATACCCACAGCCGAAGACAGGCTACTGGTTCTAAATTACTCCATGGGCACTATATTGCAGTCGAGGTTTGTCCAAAATTGTGCAATTTGGACCAATATGGAGTGAAGTAAAGTTTTATTTTCTGATTAAGTAAAAAACTCATCAGAATGTTAATTTTATTTTTTCTCTTTTGTAACTTTTGCTAAAGGATATTTTATAGCCAGTTGAAGGTCACCCATTTCTTTTATGTATAATTAAACAAAGGAATTAAATTATTTTACAAGTAAGAAAACATAACATTACTCACACATATGTAAATAAGAAAACAACATTATTTACACATGTTACGTATATGTGTAAGAGCTTACTTTTCATTAACCATTTCAATAGGACAGCAGCAAAATAAAGCAATATCACTGCTAACCAATAATCTTAAGAGAAACTTTATACATTATTGTTTTACCTGTATTAAAGGTGGAGCATATGATCTCTTTCCAACAAGACGACTAAGATAAAGACTAGTTATTGAACGGTTCTTCCCGATTGCTCGTACTATACCGGCTAATTCCAGTTCCAAACCTGTAACATGAAACAAATTTATTATTATAAATCTGGGATATGGAAAAAGTGTTAACGAAGTTAGTAGTGTAGAGATATATGACTTTGAAAAGCCCTTTCCTATGAGGCAAGTCAGCACTTTTATTGAACACTGTACGGTGTGAAGGATTGAATTCCACAGTTTGCAACACATGATTTGGGGTTGCAATGATGCAAATAGAAGAGACATGGATTTTTCTGAAACTCTTCTCCACTATGAATCTGGAGGTTTTTAACAAGAGTTCTAGACCTATTCTGCCATTGCTCCTGGACATAGATTAATCGACTTGACCTCAAACAACCACAAGGAGGAAATCAGCACTCTCATTGTGGTTAACCAGTTATCATAACTGGCTAACCACCATACTGCATGTGTCTTTCCATGGACTTGTACTATCACATGAAAAGAAAGCTATTGATATATATTCACAGAACTGATAAAGGCCACTTATTTGTTCTGAAGATAAAGTTTATCATATCCGGTGGAATTTAGTGCGCTGTTGACTTTTCTGGGAAATATAAGAGCCAAAAAAGAATGATAAGGCCCAGATTAGACCACTGAATGATATGTTCTGTTTTTGACTTGTATTGGATTACTTAATCAAAGTCTAGAGAGAAGTCAGAAGAGTCAGAAAAGACTTAATTTCCATTAACCATTTATATTAACCCCTGTTTTAAGGAATATAATCATTAAATGTTTTTCTAAAAATTTGTCACTGGCATATAAACTTATTAAATATACTTACAACGTAAATAATACATAATACGTAAAAATACATTAATACGTAAAAAATCTTTAACATACTTGTTTCCGACAAATCCAAAGCTTCTAAGCACCGGACTCCGTGGATACATGACTCCAAAACATGTGCAGATTGGGAAGACGTAATAGTGCCTGACAGATTCAATTTGATGCCTGCCGCACTTTCATTGCACGCTAGTCCCAGCAGTAAACTCCTGTAGTTGGTATGACACATTAATAAGCAAAATTTGTATTACAATATTTTCCAAAATTTCGGTATTGCCATCGAATGTAAAACGGATCAGTCGATTTCGTATCATACATGTATAGTAATAGTGTAGATAAAATAGTACACTAAATAATCTTGACCAAGAAATGAAGCAAAGATTATATACAGTTTTTAAGATTGTAATAACGTGACCTAATAAAAAAATTAAGTTATTAAATGAATTAAGTTGGATTTATACACGGCAAGTTCTACAGTTCAAAATCATGATCTTCAAGATTAAGTCTTATATAACCATTTTGTATATAAAAATGTTTTCCTTACTTAAAATTACAGATTTTAGAACATAACATTCATAAATGTAAATTTTAAATCAGTTTTTCTACACAAAAACCTTGTGTTTTTCAACAAACTGGGATATTTAAGGGAAATCTTGAATTGCAAGGGGATTGTATTATACAATTTTTATTTTATGTACCTATTAATTGATATACAATTTAAAATAAACCAGAATGAAAATAAAAAAAAGAGCTTGCCAGCCCTAAATTCTGCAACTGAATATGATTTTTGTAATTAATATCTAAAATATAGAAATTTTGTGTTACAATTATTTTTGCATGGCATCATTGTAACAAATCTTGATTTATTATGATAACTGAGCTTTGAATTAACTATTATTATGATAACTGAGCTTTGAATTAGAGTAGAATTATTACATTTTGATCAATGACCAAATTTTAAGGAGGAACTAAGAAGATTAATTTAAAATACCTAATTCTGCTGTCGGAGCTATAGAGTACAGGCTCAAATCATGACTCATTGGAGAAAGGTCATTGCAAGAGGTCTCATATCACCCCTAAATATGAAGACCGTTCAATAGTGTTATTTCTTAAATAGACAGAAAGCTTACCGGCAAATACAAATGCAGTTTAATGAAAGCTATACTAAGCAAATGTCATTACTGTTTGCGTGAACCTGGTTTTTAGGTTTAAATTTCCGTGAAGAAACATCTTTTGAGGCATGTAATTGGTAATCGACGAAAAAGGCTAGAGCTGGCTCAAAAAGTTAAACATCATACAGACAAAACTGGAAACATGTACTATGGACTGACGAATTTAAATTCGAGTTATTTGGGGAAAAGTGCAGAATTGTTATGCATTGAAGATCTTCAAAAAAATATCATCCTTTATTATGTAACATCAACTGTTAAGCAAACTGGAGAGTCAATCATGGTATGTGTGTATTTTCTTAACGATCTCTAAATTAATTATCTGACAAGCTATAAAACCTCCAATCAATGCAGTGGCCCCCAATCTCCTGAATCTTAATATCATGGAGCTATTATGGGATGAAGTGAAGCGGAAAATAAAGAACATAATCTTTTTTACATTTAAAACATTTTGGAAAAATATTACTCTGGGAAAAGACTTGTTAAAATGATATCACATTTATTTAAGAAAGTTTAATGGTATGGTAAAAGATATCTTGTTATAAAGGTAACTTGATTATTTCTTTTGTAATAAAAGTATGATGACCAATAAATGATGAATCAATTATTATTTAACTCCTCTCGTAGATTAACTGTAGCAATATGGCCGTCTCACTAACAGTTGTTTAAGTTTCTGTCATCCTACCGAACTGTTATTTAGTAGTCATACTACTTCAATCACTGTTTAGAAAATTTTTTATAATATTTAATAGCTTATAATATTAATAGAGTTACATTATTAGTAAGTAGGTTTGTATCAGTAGTCAATAAAAACAAAATGGAAAACATAAGTGGTTCATTGCAATCATTTCCAATATTTGTTTATCGTTAACATTCACAAAATGCCATTACTATAACAGAAAATTCAAAACTTCTCCATACATTTTACTTCCCTTTTAATTCACGATGTGCCGTCACCGTGGAATATTATAAAAACACTCACCCTTTTCTTTTGCATAATTTTCTTTTGTATAATTATTCAAGTGAAAGGGATAGTTTCTAGTTAATGTCCGGTCACTAAGAAGGCTATTTGTGCAAGATTGTCTTCTGTTTATGGAAATAAAAAATACAGTTAATACTTTGTCATATTTATGTATATGGCATAACAATTTTTAAATTAAAAAAGATATTATTTGAGAAAAAAAATGTTTATTGTAAAACTAAATACTGTATATATATATCCTGACCGTTTTCAAAATTCACTGAACTGGTTGTAACTTTTGTGAAGAAAAGTTTACCTCAAAGGAAGTAATTATCTTAAAATTGTTTACAGTTCATTATATTACACAGTATGTAAATAAATGAAAGTTTGCCACTTCAATCCGTAATACTGTATCAAAGGGAGATTGCAATACACCTATTTTTTTTTAAATTATACCACTTTTTTTTATATTTAAAAATTGTCATAAATCATTAACATAGAAACGCACTAACAATATCTTATATTTCGATAAACGTAAGAAATATGGCAATATTGCATGATTACCCTTTTATTTACAGTTTTACAGAAAAAGGAAAAAAAATTAACAAATAGCAAAATAAAATTTCAAGGTCAACTTTGTTTACTTGTCATAAATCAAAATTCTTGCCATTAGAAAATCTTTAACATCCATTTACAATTCCCTCAAATATTTAAGATTATAAAAAATATTTTTAAAAAAACTTATCAGAATAATATTAATACAATATTTTTTCTTTTGTCATTTAGATAAATTAATATTGGATTCTTATTAATGACATTGATATTAATTTTAATTGCGATTTGAAAGTAAATATTTATGGATTATTTATTATTTAATACATCAACCCACACTTTTTCAACCACATTTCTTCAACCAATCAGAAAGTTTCAATGTTTCTAAAGAGAAATTACTATTGCGAAATGACAGTTGATTTGTCTGTCCTGTGAATTGACTTTTGTTCAATGTGTGTTGTTGTTTTTTGTTACATAATTTGTATTATTGAGTGTGTGGAATTACGAATATGTCGTTTTTTAGTGAATTATGGACCCTCAGAATGCACGCCAAATGTTATCCGAACCGGCAACAACCCAGTAAAGGTCAAGTTATTATCAATGGAATCACAAGAATATGTGAAAAACTTCTCCAACAATATTGATAAATGTGGGAGAAAATGTGTTAATTCATTTTAGAAGGGAGCCACATTCGAATACCTGATGCTATGGTAGATAATTTAAGTCAGAATGATTGTCGTCGGTTGCAAACTTGCGTTGCAGTATGGGGAAGACACTTTGAACATAATATTTAGGTAACTGTAAATACATTTTAAAACAAAATAATTTTAATTTTAATTACTATATATGTGTCGTTTTCTAGTTTTGTTTTTGAAACAGATATATGACATTTCATGTTGACACTAGACAGTTTACAATAGGCGTGCCACGTTGCCAAACTGAAATTTTGTGTTATTATTACAGGATGTTAATTTACACATAATTATGATTTAATACAAGAAATAATTAACTTAATTAACTCTAATAATAATAATTAATGTAACTCTATTAATATTATAAGCCATTAATTAAACTTAACTATTTTATAAACTAGGCAACTGATTTAAAAAAATAAAATTTTTCAAATTACACATGATTAATTAGGTTAAAGTGGCGAACTTTCCTTCATTTATATACTGTATATAAATTAACATAGCATAATTTTAAAATGTAAAATTACATACTCACTTTAGCGCATCCTGGGGCATTTTACAGTGTGAAATATCTAATTTAGTTAAAGCTAGACAAGCCGTGAAGAATTGACGAAACGAGGGAGGCGGCTCTCTGGGTCGCCGACTGGTGCACCAAGGATTTTTTGCCACCAACAAATCAGATAGTCTTGCTGCACACCCACGTAGCAAAGCACCCCATAGCTGGAAGGTGTTATATTAAGTTTACATAATGTTGCTTTTTAATATAATCTAATATTTTCATTTACAACCTGCAAATGAAAATGTTAAATTTTTTGAAGAAGAATATCATTTATTATGAGAAAGAATATTTGACATAATGCTTGTTCCCACTGCTAAAATACTTTAACATATAATTACTTTTTTATGTATCTATTGTTAGTATCATCAGAATTACTCGCTAAGCACAAGCTGTGCTACGAGTATATCCAAAGGGATTCTACTGTTTACACTGATTGCATAACAGTGAAAATTGTACTGGGGAGCATTGGTAGAGTAACTTTTGAGTTTATGCTCAATGTATCTTCTCACATTATGGTGACTATTTGTAAAAGATACAATATAGATTTCGTTTGTTTATTTGGCTGTAACTCTGATACTAGAAAAGACTATAGATCAAACTTCAAACTTAAAACAAAAATAACTACAAAATAAACAGTGCACATACTCATCTGGAACCATAAGATTTTCTTATGTATTCTTTTTATAAAACTCTTACATTACTTGCTTAATTTTAAAAGCCTTCAAGTAAAATATTCACAAACCTCTAATCTGCTTTTATTCCTCTAAATTCTAATCCTGCAATAATATGGTACCCGTATTGACTTTCTCGTCTTTAAGCATTTAGAGAAGTCAATACCACAAGTTGATAATTTTTAAACTATCTGTCAGAATATAACTTCATCCCGTAAACAATTATAATTAAATAATTACATTCAAGCTACAAATGCAAGTACGCAGTCAGCTACACTGATTTAAATATGTTAATAGAAGTTATATTGAAGACTTTTTAGTAATTATAGGGCAAGCTGATTCACACTGCATCGCTTTAACACTTCTGCACATGCACACTTCTTTAGATTATGTAATTCCATAACGCAAGTGCTTTATTGTTGTGTTAAATAACAATAACCACTTTATTATATCGTTTGACATAATCTAGGAGATTTACTTGCAAAGTTTGGTTGATATTCATTACATGTTCATGTATTTAGCCAGTTTAGTTTGATTTAGCTTCAGTATCTTATAATAAATTACACCCACCCAAAACATAGCCTTTTTTTAATTAATTTTCTCTTTTGACGTTGATGCTAATATTGTAATTTTACTGGGTTTCACACATAAATTATTTCAATTAGAGTTATCGAAATAAATCTATTTTTAATTACCAGTAACAATTAAATGCAAAAAGTAAGTGCCTTATGTCTTTCAAGCAGCAATTCATACATGTTTTTAAATTTTATTTTTGTTGCCTTTCTGTCAACTCATGACACCTATTTCCTTGCTTTTGAATCATTTGTATTTCATAGAGACTAAACATTTTGTGTGAAGACTGAAAATTTTGATCGTATATAATTTTTTTATATTGTAACACAGACTTATGCATCACTCAAAAAATTACTTGTTCAGATGAGATTTGAACACAAAGTTTAAAATTATATGGTCGGGGTTACGACTAATGATTGCGGAATTCTTGAAATTAAATGCCAAAACACATATAATAAGATATGTAAAATGGACACGTAAACTATCAAATACAATTATTATTATACAATTTTACTTACATTTTCTAACATTGTTTCCGTATTGCATATATTAAGATGGCATAAAACATTTGGTTGGGCTAAAAAATTATACAAATTCTGAAAGAAATATAACAATAATGATTAAATTTCATCAAACCATATAAATCAAAATAATATAACTATACAGGGATACCACTTTTATAGTTAATTCAAATCACTGAAAATATTTCTTCAAACGCATAAATTTTTAATGTAAGGAACACAATCAGATAATTTTGAATTTTTATAATACAATTGTTTAGTTCTAGGATAATGCCCATAATGTCTATTATCCAGGATAAATTTTGGAACCATCGTTAATTTTATATTTTCATCCATACCTCTACTATACTTCATGTGTTTTTTAAACATATGCATGGAATGACAAGTAAATCGATAATGGTACGCCATACTCCTTATTCAGACATACCTCTTTCACATCATATAAGTGTAAGTGCTCTACTATTTTTGTCATTTTTCAATTTCATTCAATGACCCAGAAAGGGTTATCCAATTTCCTTCTTTTCTACTCGCTTCTTTTATATATACCCTGTTTAATAACTTATCTCTGTTCCACATATATGGACGAAATTAAGTAAAACTTTAAAAAACTAACAAATCTGTATATTACGTTTTGCATATTCAGCATATTAGTTAATGTTCTATATCTCTTTTACCCCATTGGGTGGATCATTCCCACTTTGCCATATTTCTGAGCTGTTATTTTGTACATTTCTAGGTATCATTCTTTTCGATTTTAAATTTTTTTTTAAACAAAATACATATAAAATAAAACCTTACGTGAAAATCATCTTTTAAATTATTATTAGACAAGTCAAGATGAGTTAACGTAGATAAATTATTGGGATTGTCATTGAGAATGGTGGCCAGGTAGAGAGCCGTCTTCCCCGTTATCCCACATTGCGATAACGTGATGTGCCTCAGGCCATCCTTATTGACTGCCAACCCCGATAATATACTCATAGCACCTGAAAACCAAAGATAAAATTCATTAAACTATATTCATAGATTCATTTTAATATGTGTTAATGTTGTAACATGTAGAATTAATATCTATCCGGTCCATCTTTAAGATGTACTTCCTACAGGCTAACAGGATTTCATCCATAATTTCAAATTCATAGAAAAGCAAATTGTCTGGATAATTTATTTAACTTTTTTAAATTGTATGAACTGAACTGTTTTCTTTTATTTCAAAATACCTACATACATTTTTTAATAACAGCATCGTAACATATGTCACTTAATCCATTTTAATTAACTTAACACTTCCATTTCTTAGTAGAATTTAATGTTTTTTGAAAACATGCACAAATTTCTTTTTGGAATTATCTGTTATGGAAAAATAATTTTACATATACAACAACATGTAATTATTTTACTATTGAATTATGCTATAGGTCCTAAAATTAATATCTAAAATATATATAATTTACTTAGTTTTTTGAACGGTAGGCTGAAAGATGTATCCATTATTTGAGTTCGTAAATTAATTCTACTTTAATTTGTTTAACACATTCATTGTGGAAATCGTCATGTTGTCGATGTAAAGAGTTTACTTCAAGTGACAGATATATATGCTATGTAGATAAACACATTTAATGATTACATTCCAAAAAAAATTTTTATACATTGAAAATAGTTAAAAATAAAAATAAATAATGAAAAATAAAGTTCAGTCAACAAAGACTTTTTCCATTAGTAATTGTGTGGCGCACAAAACATTTTGTATAAATTTACACACGTTTCAAGAGGTAAGAAAACTTTTGTAATTATTTGCCTACTAAAAATGTCATTTGGTAGTACAATTACACCTCTTTATAACACATTTATACAAACTGCATAAAGTAGTTTTTTCACTTATCATAGTAAGTATAAAACAAATACATTAAAATGATTGATAACACCTCTAAAGTATATTCGGGAATAAACAAATTATACCAACGATAGATATTAAAATAATTATAAGCATAATAAGTATTAATTAAGGTATAATGAAAGTTAGCCTTATAGCATGAAATATAATAATAGTTAGAAATTTAATTCATGCGATTAAAAAGACTAAACAACATTTATATTACTGCCATAACTTATGGACAGACTGAATAAAAATTGTGAATTTCTAGTACTTAACAACTACAGAACTTAAAAAAATAGCTTTGTTTTAAATATTTGTGTGTAATGTTTACTGTAAATCAATCAAACCTTTATCCTCCACATTATTCTGTGAAAAATCTATCGTATGCATTAGAGGCATCCTCCTAGCTTTCTGCAGGGCTTGACCCAGCTTCTGAGCATGTTCTGTCCTCAGCCCTGCACTGCGCCACCGAATGTCACGAGGTGCAGGTGATGCGCATCTAATAACACGGGCCAGAGCTTCCCAGGCTTCCCCAGTCACCCTAACCCCACTCGCATCTAAGCCTTCGAACCATGTATTGTGCTGAAGTGTGAGAAGAAGGGGAATAAGGTCTCTGTAAAATGAATAACCAATTGATTATACTACTACAATTAATTGATCTGCATAACTCATTACAGAGGAATTGAATAGAGAACTCTATAGAGAACAGACATATATTTCAAATTAATGTCTTAATTATTAAACATTATCTAATTTAGCTGAATATATTGAGGAAATGATCACCTTAATAATTTACCAAAGTGGCTAACAAGGAGGAAAAGAAAAGAGGATAATTTTGCAGCATTCTAAGCATATTGAATCATATTACGGAATGTCAGAGATAATAGTTAATAACTGAATATATTTTTATACAATCTTCATGAAAGTTAATTTCACAGTCCTTTCAATTAAATGGGCACAATTTTAAAACTGCTTTATAAAAGTTGTAAGCTGTCAATAAAAGTAAGTTTTGCAAAATTGAAGTGAGGATGCATGTTTATAAGACATCACATTTACAAGGCTTTTTTAAAACCAAGTATAAGTTTTTAAGTATATTATAGCTATTTTTTGTTTTTAAGTATATTGTACCTATTTAAGGCAACTATACAAGTTGGCATAACATATACTTAAAATATAAATACTGATGTAAAATTTTAATAATGTATAATGATATCAGTTACATAAGTAATTTTGTTTCATTTCAATATTATTATGAAAAATAAAAAGTTATGGAATAAAAATAAAAAGTTATATATAAAAAGGCACACCTGTTACGATTTGAGAGTGTTATAATTTGGCCATCTGGCTATTCACCAGCAAGGTAGTAAATGTGGTTGCCTCGCTATTGTGTATTAATACACTCACAAATAGCAAGTAAGTGTACTCTATCATATCTTAAGTGTAATCTATCACTACACAAAAGTCGGTCTCAAACTAAATTCCAGTTCCATCCTCCTTGTTAGCGGTTCTTGAGTCACTTTTGAGAAACAAACAGCGAGACTTGTTTTTTATGGTATGAAAAACATTATTCTACTGAACACAAAAAGTTAAAAAGCTAGTGCATCTTCATAAATTTCGATTGATATTGCAGCAACATCTGGATTTATGAAGATCTAACACAATACTGAAATAAAAAGAAAATAATAACCTTTGGTCTAAATGATCAAAGTCCTTCAAGTGTAATAATCGTATGTCATGAGCCAGGTAGATGGTGTCAATATCCCATGCCACCTCTGCCCTAAAAGGCGTTTGACAGAGGTCACACATAGCTGCATATTGGTTAGAGAATTCACCACAATTTCCATATTTTCTAGTTCGAGGTGGCAGGTGTTCCTCAATTGGGACTGTTACCTGTAAGGAAGAAACGATTTTGGGAACACTATACAGATGGTGATTAATAAGAAGTACAGTAAGAATGTTTTCAGATTTCTCTCGAAAATGTAAGGTGAAAATGATCTATAATATTTTTTTCATTCAACCTTTATTATTATGGGATAATAAGTAATTTTTCAATAACAAATATTTTTATTTCCAATATTTTCTGCATCAGAATTACCAATTTGTTTATTTTATTATTGTAAACAGAACCTCCATAACAAAACTTAAGTAAAACAGTAAATTACTTGTATAATTTTTATATCTTCATGTAAAATAATACTCATATTGCCTAATATTCATATCCTCATAAAGGAGTTTATCTATAATTCGCTATATCACATTGTATCGCTCTGCTGGTACACAGAACCCGGAGTGTTGTATATACTGCATGGCACAGGACTTTAGTTAACATTGAAATAGTTATTTCAAGAACAGATACAAGAAATTATTATTGATTATAATAATTTTGTACTGGAGACCCCATGGAAGCCAATTTTAACAATAATTATAATTATGTAAATATTAAGTATTATGCAGATATAAAATGAAAAAAGTTCAACATAGTTACCCACTAAATTCACAATACCCTATAATGGCTGGTATTCAGTAGATAGTCAAAGGTAGGTAAGAGGTTAAGAGGTAAGTGATGAGTGAGAATAGAAATAAATCACATACAGACCATAAGTTTTTTCAATATTAAATAATTTCACTATATTTATTGATTTTTCAGACTAATACCACATTTTTTTCAAGATTTTCATCGATCTATTTATTTCAATCTTAAAACATATAAATGTTCAAGTTGTCAAAGTTGCCATTACCATGATCAGAAATGACAGGATAAAAAATATTGTGAAATTATTTTTTGCAAGTAGTTTTCTTATATTCCCTTTAAATGGGATGGGTTGCTTGGCATTGTCACCCCTCTTGTAGTTAATAATTTCCCCAATCGTTAATCTCGAGAAGTTGCTAGACATACTGCCCCGAAAAGTATATTAAGATCTTACTCTCCTTATCAGATTATGTGAATTGATCATAGTTTGAATTCGCATTTCATGGCAAATATAATAAAAAATCATAACAGTATTTGCCCAACTATGTTACTGCTAATATTATTAAAAATAAGATTACAATGATATTATTTCCAGAGACGATAAAGGTGTAAACACCTCTACAACACATATTTTTTAAGAGCATGCTGTAATAGAAGACAAAATAAGTAACTAAGAAAGGAAATTCGGAGAAGAATAAATATAGAATTTCATTAATAACTAACAAATGCGTTAACAAACTACTTACGTAACTTATGAAACATACAGTCGAAAACAATATGTGAAACACATGACCACACTAGGTAATAAATTTAAATTGCAAAAACAATAAACAGGTTTCTATGAACCAATAACTATAACCACACTGTTGAGCGCCAGCTAAGTAATTATGCACTGTGCTATATACTCCATGCTATAATAATTAGTTTTCACTGTAGTTATTTAAGAATAGATAAGTTACCTTCGTAATAATATGATCGATGGGCACATTAGGAAATAAATCATTTAAAGCACCAACTAAGGCTCGAATTACACTTTTAACACCTTCGGGTGAGCCCTCTTCGCCTGGAATTAAGTTGCTTTTATGAAATATACTTAGAATAAAATAAATAAACAAAAACTATTGAAAAACAATATACAGAAAATGGTAAAAATAGACGCAGAAATTGCTAAAACAAAATGTTAAATATAAGTTACCATGTATAAAAAATGTTGTGTGTTAGTTAAAACAGCTTTGCTTGTCCTTAAATCCAGGCAATAAATAATATGACCATATAGGTGTACTTTCATTAAATTTGTCTATATTTTTTCTTTACGCCAACTAGAAACAAATACAACCAGCGTTTGTTCCTAATTGATGTCAATTTGTTACAAAAGCAACATATATTATGACTGCAGAATGGGTCATTAGTCAACATCAAAGAAATAAAATGTAATTTTTTGTAGGCATAATTCCCTCGGTTTCATCTTCCCCGGTCATATATGCTTCACATATATTTTATACATATGCCCCACAGGTATATATTTCATGTTTATTCTCCATCCAAAACTTGGAAATGCACATGTTAATAAATTGTATATCAGGTTCAGATTTCCACCATTTTTTAAATATAGCACTTGATCAAGAGAATAAGCTAGAAATTTTTTAATTTATTATAAGATAAATTTAGTTTTTGAAATAACTTACACACTTATAGAATTGAAAGTTGAAGGTAAATAAGCAAAAATGTATTTTTTTAACTAGTATTTGATATAAATAAATTTGTAATTACCTATCAGCAGCGACAAAGGCTTATGTTCATGAACTAATGTAATCGAAATATGATTAGGTTTTTTACTTTCTAAAGCCTCTATTTCCAATAAATGAAATCCACTGTCAATCTGTAGAAAAGAAAATGTTTGAGTGTAGTCTTAATTATAAGCATAAAATATTTCCAAACAATTCCACAAATACATCAGTCCACTTACTCTTGTTGGCACTTTTGTAGTCGTTATAAATATTCGGTAGGAAGACAAGACCTAAAAAAATTAAAAACAGTTTAAAACGTGGAGTTGTGTTGCATTTAATTACGGAAAAAAATTATGTCAAATAATGGTGATGCATTTCAAAAACAGATATTTTTCATAATCTTTAAAAAAATTCTATGTATTGTAGAATAAAGTCACAGATTCGCTTTTACTTTTACATTCAAGAAATTTTATTTTTAATCCGGGCAGATTGAAGAATATACAAAAATAGGCAGACCACAGAAAATAATAAGTAAGGGACATTCATAAAAACTCAGTGACTCTTAGCAGTATTATCACAATAACAAGTTTCAATTGATTGTTAGTTGGCGTCATGCAGTATATCCATTACGATTCAACACATGTACAAGAGTACAGGTCATAAATGCTATGAGAATGTACACACTGTTATTTGTATGTATAAGAGATGTCTGAACAGTAATTGGATGACACACCTCATTATGAGTCAATTCTTGTAGTTTGTGGTGATGTTCGCAATTTCTTTTACTTGAAGGATATTCTTTATCTAATCTTTAGTAAAAATGTGTGTGTTCAAGTACCAAATAGAAGCTAACACTTTTTATTAAAGGAAACAGGTTGAATTTAATCAAATAAGCAAAGTACATTTTCGAATACTTGAAAATAGTTTTTTAAACATAGGTATTTATCTCTTTTTATGGAGAAAGAAAGTACATATAATGAACACACTACAAATCAATGCCTTACAAAAATAACAGGACATGCTTTCTATAAAAAAAAATGTAGTGTATATTTTTATAATCATAAGTAACATTCATTTTAATCCTTCTAAACAGAACCATAAAAAAATGAAGAAAACAAATCTTTTTGAAAAGCACATTTTTTAAAAAAAATGGCAGCCATGGATCTTCCATGATATTGCGAGAGTTTATCTGTGTTTTATCTGAGCACATTCACGTTTTGAGTTGGAGCAGATAATAATGGCAAAGTGGTTACATTACCAATAAAAACCATCATCTCGTATCAATTTGGCTTTAGTGGGACATGATATTGCTATTATTCATTATCTTAATACTGAAACCATTATCAATAAGACTCATTAAAAATTTATTTTAAAAATAACACAGCCACTTTATAAATAACATAATTTTGTGATTATATGTTGAATAGTTTTAAATGTTAATAAGATTTTGTCATCTTGTATTTTATAATAAAGAAATCAATCATAAACGTTTCGAAAATGGGGAAGACTAAAAATATATAGACTGCAAAAATTTGTGAGATAAAGAAAGAAGAGAAAGCACACCACTAAGCCTAACAGAAAGATTGCAACAACAGCAAAGGTATCACGACAAACTGTGAATAGAATTAAGAAAAAAATTGGTTTTAAAATGAATTTGACTGCAAATCAGGTAAAAAATGTGAAAACTGGAAGCTACCACATACAGAAACGAGAGAAAGATAAGGAATATCCTTGTGGAAAATAGGAAACCCAGCCTAAGTGTCTAATAACAAAATTAGTTAACGATAATTGAATCAACACATCAGATCGTACAACTGACAGAAGAATAAAAGGATCTGGGATTTTTGTGTCATCGACGAGTGTCGAAAAGTACTGCTTCCATTAGCTATTAGGGCAAAACGTCTTAATTGAGCGAAAGCTCTTTGAAACTGGACTGTAAATAACTGAAAGAATTTAAACTTTTTCTGGTAATTGTTACAGTTTATATTTCCATTTTACATAAGCACATATTATATTTTTTTTTAAATTCATGTCGTACATTTCTTTTATCACTTCATCAATACATATTCTAGACAAGACAGATTTCATCCGAAAAAGGCCATGAGAAGAGTATTGCATAGTAAAGAAAGTGAAGCACCCATTAAGCATATTGGTATGGTCAATCAGTAGCAAAGGGACACCTTTATATTCTTAGAAATGTACGAGACAAGACCAGTAATCAAGGGGGTATCTGGGGACAAAATGATTTCACAAGTGTGTGAGTGGTGCCAGGTCAAGACTTTATATTTATATATGACTCGGCTCCATGCCATAAGGCAAAAAAATTTACATTATATCTGGGTGACAGTCAGGTGAAGGTTCTGTACTGGCCAGGAAATCACCTGATCTAATCATATAGAAAACCTCTGGGTACTCTTTGGGAAGTAGCAACAAAAACAACAATCCAATAAACGTCACCCGATAGAAAAGTTGACGTGGTGTGACACCATAAAGAAAAGCTATAGAACGCCTGCCAAGAAGAATGAAGAAGTTATAGCTACCAAAAGTGGAATGATAAAACATTAGTTTAGTCAGGTATATTTAGTAAATAATGCAATGTACATAATTCAGCAATGTTAGAATATTCTCAATAAATAAGTATTAAAATTACTTTTTATTAGAACAAAAAATTTTTTACTCACAAAAACATGAAAATAAGAAATTTTTGTTTGGTGGCTTGTGTGGTAATAATTTGGTGACCCACTGTATATTTGAGACTATGTGTAGAAGATAATCAGCATCAACTATACCCAAAATACACGCAATTTATTTGAAATTGGAGTATGGTAACACGTAGATTAATAAAATCAATGTTACATTTATATTACTAAAAGAGAAATCATAAAGCTTCAAAAAAATTTGTAGTTTGGGTAATATTAAAACCCATGGTCTTATGATACTTGCAGCTTAGTAACACACCATACTACAATCAATATTTAATTTGATTGCAGTCCCAGCATGGGGGAAAAACATAGTGTTTGCTTAACAAATACAATGAAAATTTTCATCAATGTATAGTTTCATACAAAAATGGTGAAATGGAAAATAAACAAAGATTAAATAGAGAACCAGCCTAGTAGCAATAAACAATATAGTATTACATAACAAGTGAAACCTATTGAGATATTGCAACATAGGATTTTCTTACTCCATTTGTAAATTAAAAAAAAAATAAGTAATCAACGTTTCGTCTTGCAACGTGATAGAAGGTAAATTCATATTTCCCATAGCATTTTTTACCGACTGCAATAAATAATACTCGGCCATAATATTATTGTTTGCATTCCATAATTATTTATGAATTAAACTTATAATTACTACACGACTAGCTTATAATGCAATAAGTATCAATAACAAAATTCTCACCAAAACTTTGTTGTCAACTTTATCGCCCCTGGACTCTGTGCGGACTAATGTTTTAAATAAGATTTTGACATTTTTGCCAATAATATGAGATATACTTTCTGTAACAATAAATTTAATTCTCACGCAACAATTTAGTAATATGCAATATAATATTAATAATTATATTCAAAATAACATAATAAAGGCGACTATACGTACCGTTTAAGTCATTTGAAATTTGGGATCTCGTTGACATTTTACTATAAAACATGAATCATTACTTACGAATACACTTTACACATTTCTCATAACGTTTAAATTAATGTTTATCACATATTTTATTAAATTTTTATGTTATTGCAGAACCATTCTTATTATAAAGCAACAATTTCGAAACAATATAAAGCCCGGTAGTTTAGTATGCTAAGCGTAAACTTTACACTAGCTAGCGAACAGCGATAATATTGCTAAAAGTGATGATTACCAACTTCATACAAATCAGATTTCAAAACACAATCACACCCGCGCATGCGCATTGCACAGGTCCAACCCCGACAGATATTTTTTTTCTCTATGACTTTTGGAGAAATTGAAATCAATTATGTTACAAGTTACTAATTAATTTCGATTTATTAATGATCAACTTCAACCTTGCTTCGTTATTTGTTTCCGTAATGATAATAGATGGCTAACGAGAGATATTCAGTCAAGGAAGTAAGAACTAATCGCACAAAAAACAATACAAATTACGTTAAGAAATATGCCAAATTATCGTTTTGTCTTTATTTAAAACGGATTTAGTCGTTTTGTCTTTATTTAAGACGGTCTGTTACTTTTTGGTGTATTTAATCTTCTTGATAATTATGTCTGTACTGTTACAATATTTAAACTAATATAGAGGCCACTATCTATGTTTCAAATTCTAAGGTACGTCAAAAGATGAATTACTAGAACGAACACTATATAATTAAAGATAAAGATGAATTACTTTGATGAACCAGTAAATGAGCAAGTGCCAAAACCAATTATCCTTAGAGATCCATATGTCAAAATCCAATTAAATCACATATTCGAAATTTGTGCTTTACTATGATGTTGTCCCTGTTGCACTAGAAAAATATTCCCGTTATTATTTAAATGAAAAGTGGCGTGAAATCGTACGCGTAAATATTGTATCTTTGGAAATTAAGATTTCTCATAACTATGAAAATAAACTGTAAAACTTTGCTATTGGCCATCTTATCAGAAAAGTATAGATAAGATGGGCAATCAATTTAGAATAGGTTGTCAATAAGCTATTCGGATCTTTTTCTAACTGTGCTAAATTGCTCTGGTAATAGATAAAAATATATGTGTCAAGAATCTAAGACTTGATACTCTTTTAGAATCTTCGTTTCGTTTAGTTTCTTTCTAATGTATATTATTAATGAAGGAAGTACGCTAAATGACCATGTTTTCATTCTTTGTTTCTTTAATTACTGCAATCTGATTATTATTACTAGTAAAATGATAAAAATCTGGCCTTGTTTAAAATTTTATAGCTAAAAAAACGTTTACTTTAAAGACTTGACGATACGGGTATTTAGAGATACTGAGTATGACGAGTACGGGTATTATAGAAGTACGAGTATTGTCGATGAAAGATTAAGGTGACAAAATACTTGACAATTATGGGCGGCATAATTCCGTTGTGAGAGGACCATATTACAAATGGCTACAGACTTACGGTCGCAGAAGACGTGCAATAAATTTTAATTTCTACTATTAAGTTCTTACAGCTAAAATTGTCGGGAATTCCTATAATTTCTAAATGAGACATTGTTAATAAAATACAGTGTTTCGTTTTTCCTTCATACTAAAATAAATATTTATGGCTGCAGGTTTAGGACTGGTAACTAAATGATTCATTTAGCATAATCATTTAGATAGCCTATTTAAAAAAAAATGATCACGTTATTTACAATAATTACCATTAATTAAAAAAAATTAATCACATTATTAAAGAAAAAACAATATTTTTGCCGTGTTTATTTTAGCCAATTTTTTTTAAATAATGTAGTAAGATTTTCAAAACAAATAACTTGTTCCATATTAATTATTGTTAAAGTTGGATATTTTCTATTCAAATGTTTCCTTAAATTAGATGTAGCTGTTTTGAATGACAATCTAGTAAATATTGCAAGCAGTAAAATAATCACCCTAGTCTGTAAAATACTCTTATACGACATTGGACTTTTTTATGGACATAACGACGAAATTACAATTTAACCTAATTAACAGTTAGTTTTTATATATATTATTTATTTACTATATTTACACTACAAAGTAATAACGCTCAACTGTGCCAATAGAAAAACGGAGAATCATTAAACGAAAAGAGCATCATACTTAGAATCCTTATTTTAAAATACTCGTACTTTTCGTATTGAGTAAATATTTGTCCGCGAACTGCAAAGTGTGAAGCAATACTTAACGTAATGAGTAAAACGAGAATACGAGTATGTTTAACATCTTCGTATTACATACTTTAAAAGTATTATGGCTTATTAGTATTTAAATATTCAGTTTGCCCATTATTTCATATAAGTTTTAAATATGAAAGAGCGAGAAAACCTGAATAGGATATGCGCGAGTCATCCATGAGTGAGCCGACCATAAAGTAACTATGAACGTCCGATAGGCCATGATACAAGTATTTACGATGCCAAGTATTTTGTTTTGTACATACCAAGTACTTTTTTATCTGAGATGTAGAGTATTTTTACGGGGGACAATAAATACGCCTCATCTATGTTGCATACGACCAAGGTTCTCCATCAAGAGAATGGACGCCACAATATCAAAAAGATAAAGATGTCTATGAATTCTGTTGACAGCAGTGGCGACCATAGATGATTATATATACTACCTATCACAGAATAGATACGATACTACCTATCTCAACCTATCTGTTCTGCGATATATACTAAAGTGACTCAAAACTTTAGGTTTTGCCCTAGACTTTCATTATTATTTTGGATGGTCTCTGTTTTTAACTCAGTGGTTTTATTTAAATATAACAATATACTTTGGAAAATTTGTTTTTAAGTTTAGTAATCAAAGAGCCATGGCTAACAATATACGCTTTTGTGCCATACGTAAGTAATTAAGGATTATAGCACCATACTATCCTATAAATTAACTAATGTTTTTTTAATAATTTAGTTTATACGCGGGTATCATTACACATTGATTATTTCAGAGTAAACTGATTTTTTTCTATAATTTCAAACGAAGCTAAAGAAAGAAACATGGCGATTCAAACAACCAATTCATCATCTTTAACTGAAGAAATAAACAAATATTTAGATGAAGAAAAGTACAAAGAAGCTTTGTTATTGCCAAACAATGAAAAATTTGCAAAAGATTTGAGAAATAGCAGTTGGGATATCATCCCTCTATTATTAAAAAGAATAGACAATAATACGATCATGATAAAACCATCTTTGCAACAATGTTGCGAGGAACTTCTTAATATTATGGTGGACAAATCAAACCCTGAGGAAGTTTTATTGGAATTGATTGAACAAATAGAAGTAGCCACCAATGATGCTCAATTCATAATGATTCTGCGTCCACTTAATGCCATATTGAAAAAACTAACAATGAAAAGAGGCCGTTCATTAGAATGGTGCCTTAATGCTTTATGTTCGTATATTGAAAAAATCCCTTTACCCGAAAATGTACTAGTTGAAGGAAAGCAACGAATCATAATGGACAGTGATCAAAGTGTTCGAAGAATCGAAAAAGTTTACTCGTATCTACCCGTCTTTTATCAGTCGTTAATAGATGAAATACTTACTAATACAAAATTAATTAATTTGAGGAAATTGTTATCCGCTTTTCTGATTGGTTGTTTTGGTAAACCATTAATAGCAGTTGATTTAGATTATGATGGGAGTACAAAAAGTGAAGCTAGAGTCAGTGCTGAAACTATTTTTCAGGATATTTGCCTATTAGAGAAAGATTTATTTCTACTCTTGAAATATGTGGACTATAAAGCTGACCAGGAGTCTAAAAAGGCTTTACTTGAGGAGGATACTGTTGATGTGTACCTAAACTCTGATAGGTTATCGCTCTGTAGTTTAGGTGGATTTTATTATTTTTTTTTATGTGAGAATATTCACATTCCTTCAAATATTCCACAGATCTATAATCCTGAATATATTTTCCATAAAGGATTAATCCCAGCTGTGCATTTATTAACATATCCTGATTACAGCATTATTTTTAAGGGCATCAAACTTATCAATAATCTTCTAAGCAGGTTATCACCGCCAATTCCTCATACTTTATTAGATTTTCCAGTGCATAATAGTTTGTGTGATAAACTTGTAGCAGTTGCAGTATATTGTCCAGCAGAAACTATGCGAAAAGAAACAGTATGCTTAGTACAACAATATGTTAATAAATTTGATTTTACTGGCAGGTCTATGTTAATTAAGTGTCTTTTGAATGTTGCAAATCATTCTGGAATGATAGGTTATACAATAACTCTCTTTAAAAATGTTTTAGCTGAGGCATTGGCTTTAAACACTGAGCTTCCAAGTGCATTGAGCGGTGTTCAATTCACAAACATTCTAAAATTAATATGTAATTTACCATATGGGGCTGAATCAGATTTAGTAGAGCTAGCAGATCAAATCATTTCAGCTCTCAATTTGTTAAGATTCTTGGCAATACGTGATACTGAAAATAGAACAGGCTTTAAGGATATATATCCCATGATAGAAACAATCTTTATTAATCCTTTAAGACAAGGTTTATACCTATCAAAAGCGCATTATGAAGTTAAATTAAATGATATGAATAGTTCAAAAAAATTGGGGGGCGAAGTTGATATAGAACTGAATGTTGGTGGAAATGTATTAAATGATATACCTATTCAACAAAAAAAAGAAGTCATTAATTCTGCTATAAACGCATTTCATTTGATGGAGAGTTTGCTGGGTCACGTAATAGAATGTACAAGTGTATTTAAGAAGTAAAAATGTTTTGTATCTAATGTGAAATAAATGTTTTTGAACACTCTCAAGTTCTTTTCATTCAAACAGTAGCGATAATTTTTTTTAACAGCCCTTTTGCATGGATTACGGATGTATAAGCCCAAGGGAAGTTTCATGAAAATAGCTAGTTCTCCAGGGTCTTTGAGACAATTTTCAAGTGAAAAGTTCGATATTGACAGTAGCAAATCATCAGTGTCTACTAAGCAAAAGATTGAAGTTGACGTTGATAGTAATAAAACAAGCACAGAACCACATCTTGATGACCAGAAATATGAAGATAATATCAGAACAGCTGTTTTGACTTCAGCCCTTACTTTTATCACCAAACATGGTTGGTCAATTGACGCAATTGTAGCAGGAGCTGAAGCTGTGGGATATCCAGGAACAATTCATGGATTGTTTGAAAATGGAGCGGGTGACTTAATTTCTTTTGTTTCATCTAAATTCAATCTGGAGCTTGTAGACGAAATGAAAACGGTTAGCATATTAAAGTTTATATTAATTTATAGATTATCTTAGAAAAGAGCTAGTTATATTGGACATACAGTTTTTTACTTCAAAACAAAACTTTAAATTTGCAGAAATTGAAGGAAGTAAAATGAAATTTATTCCATTTGTGAAATTATTAAAAAATTATACTTTGTATCTTCCAGTGGCCAGCTCCTCCAACTGATAATCAGAAAGTACCTATTGAATTTTTGGAGAAAGCCATTATAACCAGACTCCTTATGATTGAACCTTATAAGTAAGTTAAAATATCTCGGTAACTTTTTTTTTGTAACCATAACAGTAATTAATTACTGCTCAAATGTTAATTAACATTTGAACACATAATTAGAATAACAGTAAAAAAATACAATTTTGGCTATATTATATAATATTATTTGACTCTGAGCATATTTTTCATGTATAAGAAGAAATTTGTATTTTCTAGGAAAATTTGGGCTAAAGCTTTAGCAGTGCAGGCAATGCCAGGAAATATCAAAAGTGAGATATCCTCAACCCTTCATTTAGTTGATGATATCTGCTACTATTCTGGAGACCGAAGTGTTGATGTGAGTTTTGGAATTTTTTTTCGTGATTTAACTAGTAAGTTCAATCTTATTTCACTGCTATTTAAATAGCAGTAAAATAAGATTCAAATAATTAAACAATTGTGATCATTATTACACAAAATAGCTATGGAGTGTAAAGATTATTTTTAACGTCTTAGACAGTTTAATATTCTATAAGTACAGTTGGTTGCATAAGAGTCTGTAAGTCATAATTCAAGATAAGAGGGGTGAATGGATATTAACAAGTGTTACATAGAGAGGAGGGCAATACAATTGTTGTTTGGTATTTTGTAACAATCTGACAATTCACAAAATTAACACTGCACATGTAAATGGCTACAAGGCAGTCTTTATAATAAAGTCAATATATAATATTAGACTGCTATGACAGCACTGCATATGTAAATGGCCTTTATAATTAAATAAATATATAATATTTGACATAATGCAGCAGCTATGCAATAAGCACTGAATTGAAAAGTATTGATTAGAGAAAGGAAGAGTACAAAGAGTGTTAGCAAAAAAAGAAGTTATTCTTATGACCACTAAGTTATTGGTTGCTGCTGGCTGCAAATTGCTGGTTGCTGCTGTCTACAAAAAACCTGATGTTCAAATCTTTCTTGAAAACAAAACTTCTACGAGTCAATTGGCAAAAAAAAAAATATTCATCATTTTTTTAAGCATTTTGTGCAAGTACTCTTGAGGAGATATGCACAATCTATATGAAAACGTCGATTAATTATATTATAAAATCTCTTCAAAATTATGCTTAGGGTTGGTCCTGTATATTTTCTGTTTCAACTGGTTTTATAACTAAAATTACTAGAAAGGATGTTGGATAAAAGCATTCAAGTGTATTTAGTGAAATTTAAGGAAATAATGTTGATTTTGGAAAGGGAAATTATTTTTAGAAGAATTGACCCATATGCTTTTGTGTCATTATTTGTAATTTAAATAACAATAATAAACAACCAAATCATCACTACAGTGTTACTGAAATTTGGAGTAGTCTTTTCGTAATTAAACTTTCTTAACTATTTCTAAAGTTATTTGTTCACTAAATATTTTGCTTTATGAAATAAAATGTTTGGTATCGCGATAAGGTGAATAAAATTATGAAAGCGCTTATGGTAAAAAACCTGTCAAGTATGACTAGAACACACTACGTGGTTTCCATAGACATTTATGGTCTTATAAACATTCAAGCGTACATAGTATTTCTATTAAACTATTCACAAATATAAATATTTCACAACATAATTATATTTATTTATTTATTTACTTTAATGTATTCAATTACTACATATATCAATTCTTACAGCCAACCATAACATCAGTCCAACCCCGCTCCTGACATATGTATTAATTGAATACATTCTCCGGTGCTGCGTCAAACATAAATTCACCTGTTTAAATAAAATATTTCAAACATTGATTCGTCGGTCCAAAGGAATTTTTAAATCTTCTTTTGTCCAATCTCAATGGGCAAGAATCCACTGCATCCGTTTCTCTTTGTTTTGCGACCATAACAGTGGTTTTCGGACATCAACACGACCAAAGAAATTAGAATACACATTCCAATTCAAGTTTTGTTAGCTTTGGGACAAATTTCTGACGCTGTTAGGCGTCTATTCCGCTTGCTTGTAATGACGATAAAAATGTCCTCACTATAAGTGGTCACTCATAGTCATTTTGAACGTGGATGATCTTGATCACTGTCAGTTTCCCTGTGTTGAATAATTTTACAAGTCTTCGATATTTTAAATTGTGCGGCAATTGCACATTCGAATTTGCCTTTGTTATATAAAACGATGATAACATATTGCAGTTCAGTGCTAATTTTGCATACTTTTCCCATTTTGAAAACGTCTTGACTGTAGGGACCACAAGTTCATACCAAGTAGAACTGTTTGTGAATAACTTCATAAAAAAACAAGTAATCCAAAAGAAAAGTCTGTTTTAGGAAGTTAAAACAATCATATATTTTAGTTAATGCAAAATAATTAGTAATCAGAAGGTCACAATATATAATAATGACTCCTACCCATCTGACTGTCACTTGGAGTTCTTTTGTGTTTTGAAACAAAACATGTTTATTGCATCCTTTACTCAAGAAATACACAAAAGAGAGACAGTTTGGACATTCCTTAGAAATAATAGAATACGCAGATGTGCAGATTTGTATTTTATTACCTACAATTTTAGTGTATTTAAGAGACAATGTAAGTATTTTATAAGTGGTCTCAAATTTTTGGCCTGCAATGCCCATATAGCGGATCTATTACTACAAGAACAGCCTCTTCCATTCAACCATAGCGAACAAAATTGTACTTGGTTATCATACAATTGACAACAAAGTTTTTATATAATAAAAAAAATGTTGTACCTGAGCTCAAAAATATGTCATATTTTTTGAGGTTGAATTTATGTTATGAGCCAAAGATATTTTATTAACCTTTCAAACATATACACTAAGCATTTAGGTCTTCCAATAATTTTGAAACTGCAAAAGTATTTCAAATCGTATGACACAATACCAGGTTAACCACCTATATTTTTTAACCTCCAAGTATGGATGTGTTTTTTACGTGGATATGAATTGTAATTGTTTATTATTTAACTTCTAAAAGTGTGTAAAGATGTTTATGTAAATAAAGAAAATTATTAATATTAAAAAATAAAAGAAAAATTAATATTTAATTTTTCAGTCTTATTTGACTTAAAATTATACATTTCTAAATATTCAGTGTAATATATAATATGTAAAGTGAATACAATCACCAAATAGAAATATTTTTGTTAAAAGATAGGATAATCAAACTAAAAAAATAGTTTTTGTAAAAATTGAGAATAATGATAGTGTTTCGCTTTTAATTACTGGCAGTTATTACACGTTACTTTTGAACACCGACGCAGACCACTTTTATGGAATTAATACAAGTATAAAAATATTTTCCTCTAGATGCTATTGGAACTTACTTCCTAAATAGCACCTCTTGTGGATGATTATTAGCAACCAATACAGGTTGAGTAAAGTTATGAGTCTTTTGATAAATTTAGGTCTGAAACACACCTTTGCCTATGGGCACTATTAATTGCATGCATTTTAATTGTTTTAAAAAGTTTTCAATATTTTCGGGTCGATGTTTATTATATAGGAAGTAGGTGTTAAGATCACTTAGATTTAAAATTGTGAAAAACATTACTATCCAGTCAGCATCATGTTCACATGCTACAAGAATAAAGGTTTTTTGTTCTACTTCATCATACTCCCCCTTTAGTTGAGGTATAATACAAGATGATTTCAGGTTTATTGATTAATGCATATATTTGATTACTGAGGTGTCATGAATGACATGAGGGTCCTTGTCTTATTCTTCTTTGAAACATAAGAAAAAATTTGAATGTGCAAGGACCAACATTTCACTATTTATATGGCCAACATTCTTTTGGACACATTCTCTTATTAAACGGAAATTTCTTTTGGGTGTGATTTCGTGACTAAAAATGTAATGAAACTGTCGCGAAAAGGACAAAATAGGTAGATAGATAAATACGATAGAATAAGGAAAGAAAAGTATGCATGCACGAAAACAAGAATCATGGTCACTGTGGGTGTGATTTTTGTTTTTAGGCATGCATACATTATATGTGTGATTTTTGCACATTACATGTGTAAAAAGTGACAAAATGTTGTCGATTTATTTATCTATTTGTGATCAATTTATTACTAATTTTGTGTGTATTTCATCCTTTAGAAGACTGACAATATCAGTCCTTTATTTATTTATAAATCCACAATGAACCCACACATAAATATAATTTACAACAGGAACAATACCTACATTATTACTTGCTTCAGCTGCATTTAGCCATGTTCTGATAATGGTATTGGCTATTTTTTCTTTTTTTATCGGCTCACTTAACTTGGTTAAAAGGGAGTCTTCTATTTATCTTTTATTTATGAAGATTTTATTTTTATATTATATATTTACACTGATATATATATATATATATATATATTTACATTACAAAAAACTTAACTCATTAGTCAATTATATCTGAGGAACGTTTGTATTATATATTAAATTCAATTATTTCATATATCTCTTTTTCTCTGAATTTTATCTCGTACTATATACTTACATATCGAGGTTTAGATTGTCAGAGAAATTTCACTTCTGTTACGTGTACTGAATTGCATGCGGTGTTTTTTTATTATTATACCCATGTACATTATCTATTTATCTTTTAGTGAATTTTTATAAACTCTGTGGAAGAGAACATTCTCACATTACAATTTATACCTTATATAGACTTAGGTGAATAACAGTTTGAATACAAGCAAGCATTTTTTCTCTTCCATATGTACACTGCTGTCATCAGATCATAAATGTAACCATTATAAAAATAACTTGTGTTAGCATCAGATAACAAAACTTGTGTTAGGTTATGTCAGATTAGGTTCTTCAACATCTATGAGACCAGGTCAATTAATCCTATAAATTTCATTAGTATTTCGTCTGCAGTGATATCCTCCAACTCGTAAAATTTCAAGTTATTGATAAACTTACCAAAAATTAAAGATATTGCAACAAATTTGACAACTTTGTTAATTGCATCAACTTTGTTCAACACAATCTGCTAGATTATCAAAAGGTGAAGAAATGTAATCGTGTTTCTGACAGAACTAAATATCTCACATTATTTGCAAAAATGAAATAGGAGGCTTCGTGATTAGGTTCAAAGACTGCTGTGTAAAATAATAAAGCCAACAATGCACTTAGTTCCAACTCTATGTTAATAATATTGAAATCTTTCAATTCAGATCTGCTTTGGTGTGAAAATTGAGCTTTAAATAGTTAATTTATAACATTGAACAACTTTCCCCAAAGAGAATATGCATCTTTTGCTTCATTGAAACATTGTTTTGATGCTGAGTATGGAGTTGTTATGTTTGGCGTTCTTGTTGGCTGTTTTCTTCATCCACTTGAATCTTTGAAAGTGGTACAATGTTTTCGGAAAATTTACTGGAGTTCATTTTGGTCAGGTTAACTTTGTATTTTCTCTTTCCAGTAGATATTCAATAGCACATGATCCGACACACGCAGCCTCAAATACCCTTTTTATTGTAAGAATCCGAGAGGTAAATTAAAATATTTAATTACACAAACACATTTATCTATACATTACAGGTAATCTATTCGTAACTATAAGGAATTAATGTTTAACAAAGTTTCAACTTTTAGATTAAACACATACAAGAGTACACAGGAATTACAAAAGATAACGACAACACATTTCAACAAATTTACTTTCACTCATCATAAATGAATCGCACTCTGGTGCAACGGGATCAGTTGGTTGAGCACCTAAATACTGTGGGAAACTGGAGTTCTGAAATAATTTGGTTCTAAAGGGTGGTATAGTAATATATAGTATAGTAAAAAAAGTGATGATTGTATGAGCGCACGTAATTGTCAGGTACGAAGAATTAAATTTTACTCAGTAATACAGGGCATAGGACTTTTCCTTTTAATAGCTGGAAGATAAATTTCATTAGGGCAATGTCTCTTCTGAGTTGCAAGGAATGGAAAGCTAAGCATACCCAAGAGGGAACGGTGGAAATAGAAAGGGGAAGTAACCATACTATCTCATATACAGATATCGGAGAACTGTCTTTTGCACATGTTCATTCATCAAGTAGTACTTTGCTTTGTGTGGCTCCAAGCAGTGCAGCCAAATTCTAATAGGCTTTGCACTATTGAAGTGTACAGCAGACGGATTGAAAATCCTTTGAATTATGCATCACAAATCCAAGTTTTCGAAACTGTTTTTTGGCTACATCTGCCATATGCCCACAAAACGTCAATCGCAAATCAAATATATGTGTAAATGGAAGATTCATCAATTCTTAAAAATTTGCTAAGAGGTCCATGTTCCATATTTTGAACAATATGATTTAAGTACAAATCGCTTGGCTTATCTAAAGAAAAGAACACAAAAATTAAAATTGTAACCTTACTATGGAAGTTCAGTCTCACAGACAGCTTTTGAGCTTTCGATCAACTAAATTCACTAACATACATCAACAGACTTTATCCTCCCATGATGGCATTAGCGCAAGTAAAACTAGAACTATTGAGTGCAGCAACAGCGGGGGACACCTGGAAATGCGGTACTTATTGAAAATTACAGAGTGTGGTCTGAAACTGTACATGTTTGATGGTTAAGTACATTGTAAAACAGAATCACATCTTCATTAAAAATGAAGAAAATCTTTTTCCAATTATTGAATTTATTTTTCGTATATGCCCAATATGGGAACTAAATAAATTCATAGGTAATTGAAGTGGTTTTTTGCAGTTTAATAAGCCGCATCCTGGCTTACATTCAACAGCAAAAGTAATCATCGGCTATACTATCCTTTAGAAATAGTAAGAAAATTAGAAGAAATGCAATACAATTATGTTGATATGTTATAGGCACTAACTTTAAAATAATCACATGCAAATTGCAATAAGGTTTGTGTAATTACGGAACAAACATTGGGTACTTTATTTTTTCCTTGATATAGGTCGTAAATGTGATTATAAAACATTGTTTTTTTTTTTATATGGTGTTTGTTATGTGTAGTTTTGATTTGTTAAAATATTGAATTAGCATTGCTTGACATTGAATGTTACTGCAATAATGGATGAGTGAAAGGCTGTTTACCGGGTTATATTATTAGTAAAAAGAAAAAAGTTGAATAAGGTGACGTGTAAAAATACATTGTCATGAATTGCTAGTAAATTAATGCCTGAAGAGAAATGCAAATTAAAAACAATGTTCTCTTCTAGTTTGCACTTCTAAAAACATATGTGCTTATTGGTATGTAATTTTTATCTAAAAGGCACCGAATGTCATGGAGATTATCTAAAATTGGACAGCAATAATGCAATGTATTAATGAGTACGGCAAATGAGAGTGTCTAATTCAGTCATTTATTTGACGTAGCAAATTAACTTTAACTTCTACGTTTCCTAATTTAGTTTTTATTCCTAATACAAATACTATTTCAGACTATATAATTTTTTATGTTATCGAGTGGAACATACAATTGAACAATAATTAATGGAACAACATAGGAAATAAAATGCAAATATTTCTAACATGCAATTTTTTCTAGATAAATTGGTATACAAGAAGGTTGGGTTTGGTTGGAATATATAAAGCTACAGAGTTATTCTTCTTGACTGATGAGAGCGAAGGTTATAAAGCTACTCGTAAATTTTTGACATCCAGGTTGAAAGATGCTGAATTCTTACAAAGTGCTTTAAATCTAGGACCGAGCGCATCATCTACATTGCCCTTCATATCAGCTTTAGCTACAACGGTAATATTTTTAAAAATTATCTTACAGAACATAACAATAATTTTTTCAAAATTAGTTTTATTTGATATGAAAAATTTGTTTAGTTTCAATTCCATAATTAACCACAGAATTTGGTTTTGTCCTATCTAAATAATAAATTTGTTTCTTAATCATATTTGTATATAATGTTAAATAATATTTAATACATTTATTTACTTATACCACCTTAAAAATATTTTCCTTAATATTTACTATCTTTCTGTCTATACCTTCAAGCTATATATGAAAGTGGGGCAGGTAATAAACAAAATTGTAATTATATGTTAATACAATAAATCCCAAAATTCTATTTTCAAAGGATGATGCTTCTTTTTGACTGCATAATAAATTTCAATTAAACGTTTTATTATATCATGCAACAATATGCCACCTTATGATTATCTGCAGAGACTAATCCAAATACCAGGCTATAGTCACTTTAAACAATTATTAATATTTTTAATTTCCTATTGATATCATTTTGGGTATATGTACTGAGGCATAATAAAATTCTATACACCTTGTTATTTTTTAAGCTGGGTAAAACACTGAATATAACTGTTATTTTTTGTGTGGCATCTAGTTCCTGCAAATGATTTTTTCAAACAAAAATTTTTTTTCAGGCTAAAAATATTTTGGGCATAAATCAAGGGCCGCCCATGAGTTTTACACGATAGAATTAAGGAGCATATGAAAATACAAATGCTTGTGTTGAATTATTAAAATAAAAACATATTTTAAAGTGCATGACTTTTTACTGCTAATTATGCTTAGTTTAATATCACGTAGACAAAATATAACACTGATAATATATAAGAAAAAATAGAAATGCTAAGTGTAATTACCTTCCCTTGCCGATTTCCGATAGACATTGTATAAGCAGGTAACAAATTACTGTCACCTTAACACCACTCCATTAAAGTTCCATATAGATTTAAGTTTTTTCATTCTAACTTTCTAAAGCAGGAATTACTTTTTACTTAAATTTTAATTACCCTATCTTAGATTTTAATTTTTATGGCTGTTGGGTATTCCTGTTATCTTTAACTGTAGTATTATCTATGTATAAACCTTACTCTATAGTTTTGCTTTCAAAGTTATATTCCTTAGTAATTTCATAATCGTGAAAATGACTATTTTCAAAAAGTTTTCTGTAGAAATTAACAAAAAGTGATAATGAATAGAAAACTGTAATGAAATGATATTTCTAATGATACAGTAAAATTTTTGCACCCAGAAAAAAATTGTGCATTACTTTACTTCTACTTTTGTTTTGCTATGTGATTTTTACTGCCTACAGAAAACGAATCTTTAAATAGTGACTTGAATACACATGATTTGGTGTGAACACTACAATAAACTAACATGTAGAACTTTTTCGTGGCACTCACTTTAGTGTACAAAAATTACCCAATAATGAAGTGTTATTTTTAGTGCATTTCATTATTTATAGAATATGTTTTATTTGTAGAAGAAAATAATTTGTATTATGAACTAAATAGACAAAGATAGGAGAGCCCCTCTAAATCAAGGTGAATGACTTATAAATGATGAAATGAGAAAATTATTTTCTTTTATGGGCCATATGGTGTTCATTATTCATTATGGTGTTCATTATTTCATTAGTTCAGATGTCTAGTAAATATCTATTATTAACGTAAGAATCTTGATGTGGTGCCTATTTACAAAAAGGACTATAGTTTTTAACAGAAAACAAATTGTTTAAAGCATAGCATAAAAGGTAGATAATGCTAGAAATGTATGTTTACCTGCTATGCTCGTGAATTTACACTTTTTTTAATTTCTCATTTGTCATAGAAAACAATAAGCAACAGTAATATCTTAGTCATTTTGGAAATAAATTGAGGTTTATATTCGTCTCTCGTCGTTTTCTTCATTTTTGATGACTTTCCTGTGTGACATTTACCTATCTTCATCTTACATCCTATTTTCATCTTACGATAAGTGCCGTTATAAAAAAATAAGAATAATTGGTTTTACTTTAAGTAAAACTGAATGAAAATAGCATAAATAGAAATGAAAGTAGCAATAAAACATGGTTTAAATGGTTTACAAAGTTTAATTTTTAACAATATTCTTAAACACTCTAGAATCAAGTCTATTTATAAAGCAAATCGTTTGAAATGTGATTTAAAAAATACAGCAATGATGTTTAACAATTTCTTACCAAAGTTATAAAGTGTTGCCATCTGTATATTTCGAATTTACTGGAAATAATAATTGTATATATTCTCTTTCATACTGTTCGGCTCAAAATGTCTTTTCATATAACGTTATTTGTTTAGATGTAATTATAAAGATTTTTAAAAATTTCAAGTGCATATGTATTCTTACAGTATTCCCTATTTATAATAATAATGGATGGGGATTTAAATTTTTCCGTGTAAATGATTGGAAACAAATTTATAGATTAACCACATTCCATTTTCCAGCAAGTTTGTCATGTCATTATATAAAATACATGATTATTATAATACTACTTATTAACATAATACACCCTATCATATGTATATTATAAACATTAAAACAAACAAGAACTTTATTTCTTTTCTAAATGCCTCTTGTATCTGTCAAAATGCTATAACAAGCAATTTTTTGATATTACCTATATTTTAAGTATAAGTTACAAAACTGAATATTTTTACTTTGATATGTCTCCACTGACAATCATGCTTCTATATTATAGTAGTAAATATTATGAGTTTTATTTTTGTACCAAAGGTTCATAGGGATTAGGAGGAGTTTGTACTTGATTTTAAGAATGATATGACATTTTCAGAGTTGATTGTTCTCATTATTCTGAATGTAAAATGTTTAGTGAATTTGATTAACTCAAACGCCTATAAAGTTCAAAATTTTTAAAATAACCCCTTTTTGTTATGAAATCACTTCAATACATTTACTACTTCAAATCCTACTACTCCCAAAAAATAGAAGGTGAAAAGCTATAAATCAAAGATTTTCATAATTAAATATAACTAATAAATTCATCTGACGATCTGCAACTGTTGACATGATGAACATTTCATAAATTTTATTATAGGTATGATTTGTCTTATTATTCTGAATACGAAAAAATTTATTTATTAAAAAAATTTTTTCCAAAATATTTCATTTTTTCTTTCGTTTTATTAATCAGAATAGTATGCCGAATTACCCTGAAAAAGTGAGGTAAGGAATAATACATATATAATTATTGAAGTGATTTTATATACCTGTATATAAAACCAATTCAAATAAAATATGGCGCTTTAAGGACTATCATTCCAATGTATACAAATGAAAAAGTGTCATTGGCAAAAATGGACACTAAAACATTATGTATAATTTGAAAGTATATTATGGTTGGTTTTATTTGTTCTTGTTCATAATTAATGCAAGCTCTTTTTAAAAAGAGCTTAACAAGAAATGTATGTGAAGCATTTAGATGCATATTGTTCTTGCATTTTTACGGCAGATTATCTCTGCTGTGCTTCAATGATCTGACTATATGACTGCTTCAGTTCTATAGCACTGTATAATAAATATCAGGTCTTTTTGTGCCATGAATAATAATGGTCTAAGATCTGAAACATTGTCTTATATAAAGAGCTTTTGGTATAAATAACCGTAATATGTAATATTTAAAATCTTCTCTGAGTGGGTTAATTATATTTAAAGACATTTCTATGTCAATTGGCAGTACGGATCAGATTTCATCTCGACAGTTTGTGAATGAAGTTCATCTTATTTAGAAAAACTTTTAACCCATTTACCACAAACACTTACAAAGTAAGACTTTTCAGATCATCTATTACAAAAATTATAACAAATGAATAAGGGTTTGCTTTATAATAAATCAACAAACATTGTTGGCCTTTATCATATTGAATCAAAAAGTCTGTAGATTTCCTGTTTTTATAAATACAAGGTTTCTGCAAAGATAATGTGAAAGATCTTTAATTTGTAATAAAAATAAAATGTATTATTTCAAATTGTGATCTAAATTTAGGTTTTATACAGTTACATCAGTCTGCCCAATTCCTTCTAATTATAAGGCAAAGATATTAGTACTAGATAGGCCCAGCCCCTACATTAAGTGCACAAAAAATGTTCATGATAGATTGAGTGTACCCACATATAATAGTAGCATGAGTGTACCCACACATAATAGTAGCAGGTGCTTATGCCAACCATCGCAAGCAATCTCGTGTTGGTGAAAAAATTTTTTGAGCAAACATAGTTCGAAGAAGCCAATATGATTACATTCTGATTCTAGATGTGCCAAAACACCAGTTGTAACATAAATTATAAAATTCCAAGATCGAAGGTTATAAAATTCCATGCGTTCAACATATAAATAAATTGTAACTAGAAATAAACATGTATTTTTAATTTTTATAAAATAACATTGGCACTAAGAGATAGAAACAATACATGTCCAAGGTATTGAGAGATAAAAAACTTACAGAGCGTAGATATAGTCTCCTAGTTTTTCTACATAATACGATATATCCCACTATTAGAACTATATAATAAGACATATATCAAATGTGGGAAAGATAGAAAATTAATATCTATACACATGTTTTAATGTTAGTGATGACACACAAATAGACACTGTGTTTTGACATATTTTGTATGCTTGGGCCTTATCTTTTTTATTTAAATCAATGCTATAAGTTGATAATGAAAAGTATTTCGAGTTAAAAAAATTTTAAAACAATCTGACATTTACAAATGTGGAAAATTATTTTATTCAACCCAAACAAAAGACATTATGACATAATAATTATATTTTTACCAACTATTAGGCAGATATAAAATAAGGATAGAGATCACGATAACATTTTAAGAAATCATTATTTACTCTCTGTTATACGATAATTTCAAAATACAATGCACCAAAGTTTAAATATTGTGTGTTATTGGGGAATAATGTAATCTGAACCTGTGCTGATGAACCTTACAAGGTTATGGGGCAAAGGTAAGTGTGAAAATTTTTCAGCTGGAACACTTTGTCTTATTACAAAGCGACAGAGTAGCTGTAGAGAATCCAATTTGGCAAATCTGAAATACAAAGAGTTATTTTTATAATTGTGAAAATGTCATTTCATGCCATGATTGTTATTTAGTTTTCATATACTTATTCAAATATTTTTAAATTTCACCGAAGCCTGAGCTTTGCAAATAAATTAACTTGAAGATAAATCAACAGTTTTAGATATTGTCATGAGAATAAACATGAAATTGTCGGTAGTGTTGATATTTTTTTAAATTCAAAGAAATAAAAATTACATCCATATAAAGAATCTTCAAAAATTTTTTTTCTTTTGGATATTATGAAAATAACACAATTTTAGGCATGGCAGCTTTTTCTTATTAGTTTTTTTAGCAACATTAATAAATTCTCAATAGGATAGAGACATTTAGCATAACAATTCTGTTCAGAAAACAAAAATAACTTATTATTTTAAAGACCAAATGATTCATTGACTTTATTGATTACCAACTATTGCCCATGGCTTTCTTTGCCTCTATGTTGCATTTTGGATATTAGTGTTCATATTACAATGTTCAAATTTTAGTTCTCGAGGCATTGTGTTTGAGTAAAATGTACTACTTTTAAAAATTTAAGATTTTAATTTTCATCAAGATTTTCTAGTAAAAAAAATATTAAATTTTGCATTGACATCTAAACAAATAATTTTTACAGTGAAACTAAACAAACTAGTAGCATGACAGAGATAGACATGAAAAACTTACCTATTTAGAGGTCTCGCTAACCTGACAGGTACTTCAAAAAATCCAGAAACCACAGCCACTTTAGCACAGTGATCTGATATGCTGCTTGGCGTCACAAATGTTTCATTGTTAAGGGAGAATAAGCCATCAGCATGACGCAATCGGGCATGCAAAGTGCGACCAACACATCGAAAAGACACACACAATAAATAACGTGAGTGGTATGAATCACGGACCAGATAAACATTGTCATGTTGTCCAGCTAGCAATTCTTCTGCTTCACGGGCTGTTACACCACCCCAATACCAACCATGTCTGCAAATACAAAAATACTGTTTATCAAAATATTACAGTTGGAAATGAAGTTTATTAGTATAAAACTGACATTGAAATTAAATGATGCTATGTGTGTATTTATGTATGTGTATGTATGTATATCTATCTATCTTTATATATATATATATAATATATGTATATATATACACACAAATGTGTGTGTATACATTGAAATTTACTCCCTTTGTATCATATGTACTCTAGTCTGGAAACAAAAATTGGAGATAGCCATGACAATAAACCAATCTTTCAACAAATTTTTCTAAACTTTTAATATCAAACAGTGTGGTAAGATGTACAAACCATTGAAGTATTGAATGGAAAAATTATTAAATCGTTTTTGATATCAGAGAAATTTAAAATACATTAATATCTATCTGTACTATTAGGTTTCAGATTGAACATTTTAACTTAGTACGTTATACGTTAAATTACATTTGTACTTGCTTTGACAATTGGCAGTATAATGCGCACGTCTCCATCGAAGAATGTTGATGATGACCACGAAGCACGGAATGCCCATCAGCGTGTTGGCACTTTGAAGATTTTCTGAAAAGTTCTGCAACGCGAGTATTTTTATTCTCTATCTGTGGTAATCGTAAATCTCGGTTCAGTTCGGTCGTGGAACTACTCGACAACTTATCAGACTTGTGAATAAAAGAATCATTCGTAACTTTCCGACCAAAGTATCTCTGCAAGGAGCGTACACTGCTGTAAATTAACTTAGTTCTCCAAAATTTAAGAAATTGGTTTTTTGTATTGGAGCTCTTTATGGATTCTTGAAATACATCGCAGCTCGAATTTTCCGAGTCGATCTGCTTGTCGAAAGTCTTTTGATAATGTTTACATTCTGAAGGTTTCATCCAACGTCGAAACGATACGGATTTTCTACGATTACAACGATTACATCTTTCGGGAGTCATTATGTACAAATTGTTGTTTTCATCTCATAACAAACAATAAACACTAAATATTACAGAAGCAAACTTCTTTAAAGTTTACAATTTGACGAATATGACAACAAAAAAAGTAACAAATTCGTTTCTATTACTTAAATAAATTACATGAGAGATAAGTATAACGCTTATAGTATTCTATTTTAGAAAAACAATTTATAGTTATACAAACTCAAAAAAAATTATCGCGTGTTTTCGTCGTAATTTAAGTAAATTACATTTATTAATAAACGTAATAACTAATAAAAAGCTACAAAGTAATATGACTATGTTTTTAAATAGTTATTTTGAGGCCCAAAATAAAAAGACACATTAAAGCCTTAATTTTTGTTAAATTTATATTTAATTATGTTTAGAAACTGACATCTTCTGTAACTATTAAAGTTTATTATCAATTACTATTAAAGTTTATTTATCAAATATAAATTAAATAATGAAACCTTGGCATTGGCCATCTTAACGGATCCTGTGGAGAATATAAACTTTGTTTTGTTTACAGTTTCTTTCTACTATTTCAATAATGAGGAAGCGTGATGAACAGCCTTTTTTATACGATAAAGCGGAGTCATATTAATTTATTATTTTACGTAAAAATACGTGCATAATATTTGAACACGTATAGTTATATAATCTCAATAGTGAAAGACAAAGAGATGATTGTTTTTTTATCAAATTAGCCATATTATCCTAAATTACCTTATTAATGACGTTAATTATGGCATAACAGGAGTCTTAAAATTGCACTAAATTTAATTTTAATGCATTAAATATTTCAATTTGTCATGATAATAAGATTTTATCAATTTAATAATTGAAATCATATTGTTATTATGAGGAATGATCGGCACTTATTCTGTATCGATTTACGAATTCATTTAGGGACGACATTTATTTTCTTTTTCCCAAAATGTTATGGATTTCAAATTTGTAAAATAGTCTTGTCCTGTCTATGAAATTATTTACTTTGAAATGAAATGAAAAAAACTTTCAAATGGACAAAAATGAAATCTGTGAATGTCATTCAATACGATAAAATTGATTTTTTTCTCTTAAAATTTTAATAAAACTATTTGAAATAAAGTTTATGTAGTTACAATGAAGTAATTATTTATTGCATTAATTATTTTCATTAATCAGTGTTTTAGAGCATTTAAACGATCAAGAGAGTATCGATGAATCGATTGTTGATAGGCATCCTTCTTGCTTGCTATCGATTAAAACTTCTTTACTCGTTCCCATGTATTACAAAAGTCTAATGTTGTTTTTGCTCTCCTAAAATTGTGGTAAAAATGGGTTTCTAGTTAAGTAAAGTTGCACACGAAGTGTGCCAGTAAAAGTTCATCAAAATGCGGTAAGTATACGTTTTATATTTTAATTGTATCTACTAAATATTTGTTTTAATGCTTACTTTTCGGTAAGCTTGTAAGACTTTCTCTTATACCACTTTTACCTTAAGGTCACAACCGTGAAATGGTAAAAGTGCATGGAGTAACATTAGTGTCATAAAGATTGTTATAAATTAGAAATAAGATACGATTTCTTATTGCATCAGTTGTGTTACATTGGCATGCTTATGACGTCACGCCATGGATGAATTCTCAAACTACTGATGTTTCCCTTTTAAATCTTAGCGATGTGTTACCGACTAGCGACCTTGCACATGTCACATTATTTATTTCAGAGTTTTAGTTTTATACAAATTTAATTAATGGAATTATAACTTCTATTACCTTTTATGGTATACAATGCAATTAGAGTGGTCAGTTGCAGGAACTTGTTATACACATTGTCAAATAAGTTAAAAAATATGTTTATTTTATTAATCAGAGAGCAAAGTAGTTTGAAGTTACGATGACATTTTTCCTTAATTCGCGGTATATCATTAATAAATTTGCTAGATGTGTCAAAGTACTACATAGTTATATTTATTTTATGACTTCGAAAAAGTGCAATAATGATGAATTAAAAATAATTGATGAATTTGAAGGCACAAATGCACTTTAGGAAAAATGGATTTTTCAATATTTTTGTTTATTTCAAAGAAAACTTGTACTAAACCTTGTTTGGGGAATTTCAGGCATTGCTCACTGTTCAAATTGTATTTTTGTACTGAACTACTCTTTTCAATTGTTAATTTTTGTTCTGTATTTATATTCTTTATTTAAAAAAAGAAAAAAAGTTAATTTTTTCATTACCAACATTAAACATTGGAATTAATAACATCCTATTTTTATAATTTAATAAGGTTGTAGTGTAGATATGTGGGTATTTTGTTTTGCATAAGTCAATGTTTTATTTTAAGAATTTAATGAACCAAATAATAACACTATAAACTTTAATTGTGAACTTACGTGACAAGGTCTTAACGCTTCTCATCGAGGACATTAAGAATCAGATGATTTTTAATTTAGCGATAGAAATTATTCTAGTTTGTTGATATTAATTCCTATTGTCAGAGTTAACCCGTGTGATTAAAACAGTTTCAGTGATCTATGTTTATTATTTTTTTGTTATGACTACATGAGGTGGGTCACACCAAAGAATACCATTGAGAGTTTTTAGTATTGAATTTTGATAATAAAATCCATATAATTCTAACTTTTTGGTACTTGCCATTAATAAGGGCATTGTTTATTATAGGAAGAAAAAAACTTATGAACTTTTTAGGAAGTTGGAATAACAGTTTTGTCTGCCATATGAAAATTAGTATGTTGTACTACTACAACTGTTGTAACATATTGTAAAATCATTCTCATTATGAAATCATTCTCAAGCCTTATACATCATTATATTGCTCGTAATTGCTTCCATGTTTCCATCAAGTGTTGACTAATTGATTACCTGCCTCTATGCAATAGATAGTATTGCGTACAAGTTTAAGTAGGACACTTTCTCCTCTTTTACAATCTTATTTATATATAAGATTTACTGTTGATATATTGTGAACTCTGAGGAGGGATTTATACCAATTTATTCTTTTACCGCCTTCTATTTGCTTATATTGTAACAACAGTATAATGCATAATTTTTTTGGCAGTATATTATCTTGTTTTGGAGCTGTTCTCAAACATTTTCCGCATGTTATGAATGTCTGATACTGCTTAGATAAGGGTTTGTAATCTATTAATATATATATATATATATATAAATTATGTCACTCTTGGATTATCTGATAAAGCTCATAATTGAAAAAAAGGTGTTTGTTTTATAGAGAAATTTCATTAATAGTAATGAATGAGAAATAATATGACAGTTGAACTGATCGCCATCCTCTTATGGTGATTATGGTATGGAGAAGTAATATTGATGATTTTAAATGATAGTTAAAAAATTTATGTTGCAATTTTAAAATTATGGTCTAGTTTATTCGATTAAAACATACTAATGCACACTATAATATTTAATGAATGGAATGAATTAACTTCTGTTGAAAGATCAAAATATCAAATTGATTAGAAATTGTAAGAACGGCGTGTTTTATTTACATAGATAATGCATACAAATTGCCTTGAAGAGCATTTTACTTCTTAGTTGAGCAGTGTCCAATTTGCTCTTTTGTTATAAATAGAATTCAAAAATTTATTGCTAATTAAAAGTACCCGCATATTTCCATTTTTCATCAGACACTTGTAACAAATATTTTCAACTTTATCAATTTTTTTTGAATTAGCAGTGGTCTCTGGTCATGGAAGAGAATTATTTTTCTTAATTTTTCTTTAATAAAATTATCTGGTTTAAAAGATTTCACAAAGTTCAGTTACAGATTAATTACTTACTGATTTAGCTTGAGGACGAAGACCTAAATTATATTGAATTCTCTTGAACATACAAATCTTTCGTATTTTTTGAAAGCAATATTGAACCATACTTATTTAACGTTCATTCCTTACTTTTGGTCTCGTCACTGGTAATAATTTAACTAATTTTCAACAATTTTTACAAAACACATACATTGTAAATTTGTTTATTACTGTGATGCAGTGAATATTTGGAAACTTAATGAGAGAACTTTTATGAGAGTTTAAGGCTAGCCACACACTGGCAATTATGTTCAAGCAACTTTGATCATGAAAATAGAACAAAATATTACATATGATAATCTGCACATTAGCAAATTTTTACAATTTATTTTTTAAAACAATTCTCACATATTTGATTGCGGGTGACTGAATTGTTGCCGTTAAAAATAGAATGTGCATGTTTAGACGAGTCTTAGCACATGGATGATTAAAAAGTTGCTCTATAACTACCCAGGTGCCCAGTTATCATTCAGTTTTACCTGTATCAATAAGTTTCTAGATACATAGGTTTTTATTGAAGAAATTAAAAAATGTCCAGTGCTGTACAATACTTAAATTAAAGAGTATTCAGATAAGAATCTCAAAAAAACTTGTCTGAATTATTTCACTAATTTATTACAAAATGAATTCGAGGATAAGGAGAAAACCGAGATTAAAAGTTAGGTAAATTTTTAAATACATGTATTTAATACATTTATTTATGTAATTCTTTATTTAGTGTTATTTTATCAAATTTTGTTTCCTGAGAAGTAATTCAACTTTATTACTTCACAAAACAAAAACTTAATTTTTAAAATTTTGCAGTATTGCCAAGAAACACAACCTTGAGGCGAACTGATGTAATTAGCAATATCTTTTGGTTGCTTTTTACTCCAAGAAATATGTTCCAAAGTCCAAAGGAGTGTTTTCCGAAGGACATTTGTAAAGCTCGTTTCTTAATATAATTGTATAGAATATATCACACTTTTATAATGACATCACTAAATTCAAGATTTTTATCTAACATCCTTTTGCAGTATTTACCACTCGTTAGATAAAATTCGAAATGTACAATCTATAATTTTGTATGATATTGATAATCTGTAATTAATGCATCACTTAAATGCTAAATTTTGGTTGAGAAGCTAAAAGAGAAGAATGTCGTTGGTTGGATATGTTATTACTAATACTATGAACCAATTTTTATTTAAAAAAGAATACTTCAAAGCTGCAGCTCACTCAAAAAAATATATTCTCATGGTCAACTTGAAATCATGGACTTTATCCATCGGAAAAATAAAAAATCGAGTATTTTTTTAAAGTGGGGATGTGTTTCTATAGTTAAGGATAGTTATTTTATTTTGTTTATTTATGGCAAAATGACAACTTCTTAAAAATACAAGTACATTTAAAAAAAAATGGCTTTGTTTAACGATTGAACGAATTTATAGCCGCAGGGATTACGAAAATTTGTGTGAAAACATTTTTCTATTGGGTAATTAGTATTCGGATTATTGTGATCACATAACTCACACAACTGAAATAAATTTCACACAACTGAAATTTCATATATGTCACCTTACAATTTATTGTACTTACATTATTTATGTCGGGTCCACAAGAAGGTTTTGTCTCATAATCTTCATTGGCCTCAGTGAAGGTCCTAATATTTTTGTATACATGCCACTCCTTTGTGGTGAACTGCTTGTATGGGCATCATCACGATATATGTACATTTGATCCAATACTCATGTGAATTAGGATCATTTTTGATTAGTAATTATTGTCAATACTCCATACACAGGAATTCCTAGGACTACCTTTATAGAAGATTATTGTGGAGAAATAGAGCATTATTTCAACAATTACAGGCACGGCCAGAAGTTGATTTAGGTGCTAGTACTATGCTACAGAATAGTAGCATTCTTTATGTTTTGGATAAAGGCATCTGCATACCTCTCCAAAAATTCAGATTTCCATGGGTCCTCCTACATATACATAAATAAAGGGATAATAACATCAATAATATCTTTAGCTATTGATGATATATTGGCGAATGGTTCCAGATTGCTTGTAGTCAAAGCACACTGAAATCTGGACTCTGCCTTAGAGGCACAAATATTGCTGAGGTCAAAATCAAAGCTTTGTGGTACAATGCCAACAATAGCATCATACATGTTGCAGATAGTATAATTTTAAATAAATATGCATTTCTATCTACTAAATACAAATTACAAGTTATAAATACAACTACAACTTGAGAAATAATGGAGCCTGTGATTCCCCGTACACACTTGATTGGAGCACCCCACCTATGTGCCCTATCCCGGATACTCTACCTGTTTAAAATGCAACAACTTTCTCATTTCAAAAAATTTATGTGTACTGTTTTATAAACATGTTCTGGGTAGTGTGTACTTTACTTTATGCAAAGGAAAAAAAATTAGTTTTGTCAACCTATTAAAGTGACTACCCTCATAACTAGAGTTAAACATGTGCGGTATCTTCTACATAACCTCGATGCTTGCTTCATGTTGATAAAATGATGTATAACTCTTAAAAGTATTGATTTCGTTGTAATGAAATTTTATACGTAGATAGATAAAAAATGTAGTTGCAACATAGTCGAAGCATTTGTATATTACTTACATAGTAATGAATGTAAAAAATAATGAGTGAGAGGAAAACATTCCCCATTTCCGTAAGAAAAAAGGGTTATGAAGAAAAAGGTCTAAAGAAAGTGCAATTTTGTTATTACCGTAGAAGAGTGCATAAAAGTATTATTATAAATTAAAATAAATAATTAAAATAATAATTAAACTTAAGTGTAAATAGAAAAATCACTTATCCTAATTAAAATTTCTTTAATCTATGTTATGGAAAATTTAACGGCAAAATAAACTGTACGTCATTTGCTAGGGGGTAGAGACTAAGTGTAAAAATTGCAGGAGACTGTTAAGAATATGTAAACACACATACATAATACATGAGTTTAATTTATACATATAAATAGTATATGCTTATATAAAAGCGAAAACTATAATGGTTTCAAAAGGAATAAATTGACATAAAACATAAAATTAAAGTGTGTATGTTTAACTTTGTAACATATGAGGTTGAGTTTTCGCTCAGAAATAATGCAAGATCGTATTACGGTCAGCTAATACATACCAACCTCATATACAGTGTCCCGTAAGGAGTGCCATATATGTCCCCTTCTATCACTGACATTTCATTGGTCCACTTCTTATGGGACACTCTGTATATTAATTTTGTTGTTTTATATCAACATTGCCTGCTTCATTAAAATGACATAGATGGTTGTGCTGAGCATTAAGGTGTTGTAACAATAATGGCAGTGCATCATATCATCTGTTTCCTGACAATATTTGAGTCATAAGTTTGCGTTTTATTAAGATTATTAAAATTGTCCATTTGTGGTATATCCTAGATCCGATCCATTGTTTATTGAGCCTACTACTTCTCTACACTCAGTCAAATTAGCAAATATTTGTCTACGCCGTATGTACGTGCTGTGTAGAAATGTGAACTGCTATAAAGCACTAAATTATGCAGTTCATTATGCAGTCAGAATTAAAAATATGTGAGTAATACAAGAAAGTAGCGACTGTCTTAGAAAAGACTGAGAGGGAAAGGGACCAGAAGTGTTATCCAAGGAAAGAGTGGGGCTAAAAAAAGGCATTAAGTTAATATGTTTTACATCTTGATAAAGTCACTCCTGTGTTTTCAAACTGTTTATTTTGCCTATTTCTCACCCATCATAGAACATTTTTTGTATTGTCATTAGTATATAAAGTCTTAAAATATAATATTGATTAAATATGTGCACTTTTAAAAGTAAAACATATTAAAGACAATATTACGGACCTACTATATTAACATATTGTGCACCTCTTTTCCTTGAATATCTACCTGGTTGAGATTAGTTAGATATTAAAAAAAAGGGGTTGTGGAGATAGGTATCTTTGTAATTTTGAAAATGCCTTAAAAATGATTTAAAATTAATAGTGATTAATTTTTATAAAATATCAATACAAATAGTAAATAACATCATAAAATTGACGCCAAACCCAGACAAGGTCCGGGCATAGATAATGAGTTAGGAATGGCCCAATAGCATAGCACCTAATGTGTTAAAGACTTTACATTCTGTAAATGTTTGATAAAAAAATTTTAATTATTATGTATAATGTAGTTAATCTAAGAAATTAATTTGTTTTTGTTATGTGTTTAAACTTTTATTAGTGGATGTGAAATCCCACACCCATGAGTATGGCTAATTTATTTATATTATTGTGTTAATATTTTTAAAAGCATAGATTCAATAATATTTATCAATTCATCTCTAAATCTGGTTAGTTATTTTCTATTGAACCAGATTTGATTGATCATGCATCAATCTTAATCAATTTGCCATAATAAATTCTCACTTAAAATCAACCTTGTCAGAACTCGAGTTGGTTCGTTCACATGTATTACGAATTGCAAATGTGGAATAATAAATAAGAGTGGTATGTGGAAAAAAAATAAGAGTGGTATGGAAACTATATTACATAAATATAGTCAAGTTAAGTTATGTTTGTCGACAGTGGTGTATCATCTAAATTTCCTAAGGAATAGTTTGAAGGAATATGCATCAAAATTCACAACAGATATTTTTAGAATTGTACTTTATTTTTACAGATCGATATTTAACTTCTTCCTGGAAAAACCAAATAATATTAATAAATGGTAGAAATTATTTATTTTTTAAATAAAACTTGAGAAGCCTAAAATCTAATAGAGATTATTATTTAAAATTGATATGGATTATGCATTTAAAATAAATTTTATTGGTCTTAATTTATGAATCCGGATCTCAATGACATTTGGTGACCTGAAAATATGTAATTAAAAGGTTAAAGCTGAAAACTTTAAAACGTGAACTGAACAAATGCAAGCCGAATCTAATCTTAATGTCTTTTGCGAAATACTATAAAGTTGGCTAATAATACAGATATTGTGTAAGACAAATGACATTTATATTTTCAAAAACAAATTTGAAAGGAAAAAACAGAAATGACTGCTTATTTTGAAGTCACTTAGATAAGCTAATTTTAAGCAACATTGATGTAAATCCTTAGTAAATAGTGTTGTATTAAATTTAAATACTGTAAAACTACAAATGTTTACTTTTTCAGAGCCACCATGGCGCCCTCTACGACCGCTCCGGTCCTTTTCCAACAAGAATCATCATCTCTGGATTTCAACATTTCACAATCTTCATTTGTGATTCCATCTTTCACCACTTTTGATTCTCTCATCTCTTATTTATCAGTCCAGGTAAGAATGTTATACTGTTATATAGATTTTGAAAAATTATATTAGCTTCCTTTCTGGGATTTTAAGTCATCTGTTATTATAAAGAGCGTTAAAAATATTTTTCATATTCATATTGTTCATTTTATTAAGTAGATTTGGAGCTATAAACTTCAACAGAGATTTTATTGTCATTGTTGAAGGTTAAGTCTAAGTTATATATTCTCCTTTCTTTCGAAAGCATGAATGTTAGTTCATGATGTCCTACAAATTATAAAAATGTTTGGATGTTGTGCCATATGAAAGAAGTGCATGGCCAACAACTGCACAGCTTTATTTTCTTAAGTACAAGCTCTGGATGTCTTTGTTTATATAAAATCCAATCCCTTTCAGCCATTTTATTGAGTTCCCAAGAAACAGTCATTGTTATATTATATATCTTAGTCATTTGATAAACAAGGTACCTGCTCTACAATCATAGAATTTTTGCAAATATTCAATGATATAGTCCCTTAGGAAGACTTTTTGTTCAGCAGTAAAAACTGGAGGTGGGGTGTATATATTGTAATCCATACGAGTATGAAGTATTTGCATGGAACTAGATTTGATTGATCATGCTGCAATCTTAGTAAATTTGCCATAATAAATACTCATTCTGGGTGGTGAAACGGATATACTAGTGTATGACATTCCGCAGGTACCAGTTACCAAATAGCTTTCTGTCTTTGTTCATAAAGACTCAACTTCTGTAAGAGCAAAAGAAACAAAGCAATTATGGACATATGCGGGCTATCTCGCTTATTGTATAAATTCCTTCTTAGGAAAGAATGAAACAAAAACGTTCCACGTAATAGGGTCATATTCATAAGCTAGTATTGTATTTTGTGCTTCCTTCATACTAGGTATTTTCTAGTCCGTTTAAATCCCATTATGTTTCAATATTTGATTTTTAGTCTTTGCAAGCACTTGACAAAAGTTTTTATAAACAACACAATATAAAATCACCAGAGAACAGTGTAACCGTTAGATTCTATTTTTTTAACTTTTTGTTAAGTTTATTTTAAATAAGTGAAAGATCAAAATACGCGTAAATATATTTATAGAGATTAAGTAACAACAAAGATTTTTACGAGAAACTATAGATATTAATTAATTATTGTAAATATTGCAATTGAATACTTTGAAATGGGTCAGTCGTAAAAATATAATTGTCATAAATGGCATCAGTGTTTTGCGTAACTACGCATATTTTAATTTATATTTTAATAACTAGTATAGGATATTATATTTTCATAGCAGATAGTCTAAGTTTGTATAAAGTTTGAAGTAAATTATCTTCAATATCTTATATAGCATAATTTTGTACAGACCACAGATTTAAAATATTAGAAGCAGATGACATATAACTGCATGACAACTGTAACCAAAAGGCGGAGTCTAATATTTAAGAGAGTGGCTTAATGCAATGGCTACATATATATGAGTAAATATAAATGTATAAAAATTTAAACAAACATTTTTTAAATTTACTGAAACCCTTATTTGAACCGAAACTGATTCCAAATTATTCGTCGTTATGACACTAATCCAACGGATGCATTGACAGCTACCATATTCCATTTGCTGTGTCAATTACTAATATTTTTTAACCTGCTAATAATTTTTATTAAATTTTAAACGTGATATCTTATGCTTTGGTATCATGTATATAAATGCATACACAATTCAAATATTTCAAAACTGCAGATAGACACTTATTTACCATATTGTATAGTAGAGCTGAAACTCTTTGTGGAAAGAGGAAGTGATATTTAAAATTAAAAGTATTTTTTTGTATACATGATTGTATTTTTATTTATTAATTTTTGTTTAAAATTGCTTCAATATTTTCTTATTGAAGTTAGTTATTAAAATAAAATAGATGCTTATGCTAGATCTTAAATAAGATCGTGCATAAAATAAATAATGTATTTGAGATGTAACTTTAAAATAGCCCTAAAATAGAAATCATTTAGCTTATATTAAATAAGTAGGTAATAGTACAGATGGAAAGCCTGAAATGCAATATAAACGAAGCAACTTGTAACTATCTTAAAATCCAAAACCACCCTACGTTTTTCTTATAATGTTAAACAAATGCAAAATTAATATAAATTGGCATGGCACTCTTATAGTAGGATTTTTTGAAATTTTTCCAATTATTTTTGCTGAGAATAGATAATTCACAATCTATTGCCAATAGAAATTTGTTTTGTTTTTATTTGTCATTCCTTTACCTTATATAAATTTCTTTTCAACACAATAAAGGCAGAGTATTTCAACCATATGAAATAATAATTTTATTTTTGTGGTAAAAGTGGTCTGAGTATATTTAAACGATTAACAACTTGCAAAGATTTGTTACCTTATTCGGATAAAAAAGTAAGTCCAAAAACAATTAAATGAAGTTTTAAACCTGAAATATTTAAAGAATTACAAAATATATTTCACAGTAAATGATGAGAAAATTGTAAACTGAAACAATGAATGTTATATGTTACATACTTTTGTAAAATATCTAGCAATTTTCTGTGTGATACGCTTTTTCTGTGTGATATAATTATAGTCACTATGCTTAATCATTTCTAAGGATAATTCTTGAATAAGTAATTTGCATAAATATTGAAATTACAAATAAAACATCAAGTTCAAGGAAGTTGATAATTCAGCTTGTCATTATGGCATTCTGGCCACAATTTCGAGATAAGAAAACATACGAAACAAATGTGGTTTTCCTTAAACTATTATAAGCAACGGAAAGAAATAAATGAAAGTATGTTAGTTATTATGATTTTAGCTAGATATTGTTCGATTATTTATATGTCATCAGCTTCCCAGTATTGCAAGTCTGTTCTATAGACAGACACTACTGGAAATCACGGTATATTACAATAAAAAAATATTGAATATTTTATACAAATGTTTACATTGCGTATTCCCATCCGCACACCCGACAAGCAAGTATCCGTGCGCCGCTGCATATGGCCTAGTATTTTGTAACAGTTATTCCTATTATTTTTACATACTTCTAAGAATGTCACTTAGTACAAAAAGATACAGATATCGTATACCTCTACTAAAAACGCTATTAACTCCATAATTCGGCTTCTATTAAGTACTCTGGTCATTCTTATATTTATTAACATATCCTTTGATAGAAGGATATGATACTTTGCTCCTTTTTTTGCGCTAACTCCAGCCCTGTGTAACTAAATCCCGCAACGTATATGTTTTTGTGGCCCATTCTGATACATAAATAAGAAATAAATTTTAGTCTTATTGATAGTAAACTGAGACATAGTTGACATTGAACCAAGATATGATCTAGAGACAACTGGTTTATTGTGGCTAACACAAAGTTGGTTTATTGTAAACAACCCCTGTGAATATAAATATGTAGCACTGACAATGAGACTATTTACTATTGAAGCGCAAAAAGTTACTAATTGAAGTGTGCAAAAGGTTTTTAGGCATAGCTCATTAAAATTTCAGTATTTTAATAGTAATTTTTTTTTATAAAAAAATGGTTCTGTTTTTTTCTGCTTTTCCTCACAAAAATAACTGGATGTGTGTATTCTTAATAAGAGCTTAGCAGCGAGTAGAGACAGAGGCAATATTGCAATATGCGTTCATACATGAAGTTTGCATGTATCAGCAACATCGCATTTTGCACTAAAATATTAGGACTTATTTCGCACGCCTGGGTCATTGTCGCCCACTCCACCTTAAGAATTTTCGAGTGTTACTGTACTGAAAAGAATAAATCAATCCTTCAATTTTTTTGATGTTTTAATAAACGAACAATACTTGTGTGTTTTAGGCTACTTAAAAATTAAATCATTCCAGTATTAATCTTTTGGTCCTTTTTTGCGATAATAATGATTTTTTCCTAACATTGATGTGAAACTGACCCTAAGTTTATGTTAAGTTACCGAATATATACTTGATATTTGTTACAATTTCAATTATGACATTTTCAGGAACATCAAATATCTTCAAACAACAACAATGTCGTTGAAGTGGGATTGGTCGTTGGCTTTGCCCAGCGGGCAACCTCTTTCGGACACTGATTGCTTACACCTGCTCGATGAAGACTCCAGTGATGCATGCTTAGGTATTTTTTTTATATGTATTTTACATTTCAAAAGAGACTACTACTGGATGAACTTTTAGTTTTTCAACACTTTTTAGTACAAATTAACAATATAATTAAACAATAATTAGTTTTCGAGATGATAGGTATTACTATACATAAATGTATTGAAATTGTTATTAGCTTATATCAAATGGTAGGTTCAAATATTGAATATATTTGGTGTTAATTTTGTAGAAATTCATTATTCACAATTAAATGAAACTCAGCTACTGGCAAAGATCTTTGCTAATAGCCCACCTGAAGATGTTGTAATACAACAAACCCTAGGTCGTGGTAAAGAACTTAAAGAAAGTAGAAATAATACTACATCACGTAGTTTCATTTAATTGTGAATAATAGGTTCAACATTTTGTTCTTGGTTAATTAATTTAATAGTACAGAACGACAATTATTTTATTGACAGAAAGACACAAATGTATAACAGAAAATTTGTGTTTATAAATAGTGATGCTTTAATAGAAATATGTAATAATTATGGTAAATGTTCTGGGAAAGAAATACAACACAATACAGATTGCCATTTGAAAATTGTAATAAAACATTTTTTGAGGGTTTTAAAATATATCACTCTTAGATTGATGTCATTTTCTATTTTTTAAATTAAGCTCGATCTTCACAGTCTATAGCGGTTACTCATTATTGCGTAACGTACAGTATGTGTGTATGTATGTATGCACTGTAAATAAATAAGTTATTAGTCATGGTTTAATTTTTCTGAATAATTATTTAATATAACTTCTATTCAGCACTCTATTACTGATAAAAATAAATGTTGTAAAATTAACCTGTGTCAAAAACTACTAGAAGTCGTTGGAAGCGTGCACATACTTGCATACAGCAAAATGTAAGCTATATTGAATATTTAATGAAGCAATAGTTACAAATTGTATAAAAAGTTTTTGTAAAAGTTGACCAATTTCTGCTGTCCAGATTTTTTTCTTTCCATACAATGAAATGATACTATCATGAAACTGAGTTGATTCACACAAAAAAAGTTTATTACCTTTATTAATTTTATGGAAAACTCACGTTGGAACAAAAAATTTGACTTTGCTAAAATTGTTTCCGTAAAAAACCTAATAATGGTACCTAAATGAGTTTCCCTGTATTTGTTATGGTTTCGGATTTCCCCATACTGTCCCAGTTAAAAAACACACTGTGTATTATATTGAAATGTTAATTATTATATCATCATTAAAGAAACAATACTGTTAATTTCCAAAATTTTGGTAAATTGAGTTTTTGATATTGTTGGAAAGATTTTTAAAAGGTCTATATGTTTATGGTGCTATGAGGTTCTGAAGCAAAACTGGTAATCCATTTGTGACGAGTAATACCACTTCTGCATTTCAGAACCAGTGTACATGGTTAGACTTCCTACAATTAAGCAGTATTGTTTGTTAACGAAGATATGTTTTTATCATTTAATTTTTTCGTTCTATCGGTTCTATTAAAATGAACATACATTATAAATTAAGTTGCATGTTATTAGACAGCCAATCTAACAAGCACTGTTTAGTTTCGTTCCCTCAAATAAATTATGACGTATTTGAAAATATCAAAACCGTAATGCAATGGTACTAGTTCAGGCAAAATGTTAATGAAAATTGGAAATAGGCAAAATAATCAATTTATTTCTTGGTCATTCACAAAAATAAAATTTTTTATATACGTAATGTAAACAAAGATACTAATATATTAACCAATTTGCAAAATAGATGTATATTTGTTAATTTTCAAAAGAAGAATCTATTAATTTAAAAATAAATATGGGGTGGAATTTGGTGTGCCTTAAGGTTGCGTCTTTAAATTTGTGATTTACACTATTATACTTTTCATTATCGAAAACAAGGTTAGTCTATCATGTGGTTAGGGATCAGAAGCTACATTTTCCCCATTTTTTTTCAAATAGAATTTCGATAGAAATTCAAAAGGAAGTGTTGACAAGTGTTAATGATGTGGGTAAAAATTAATTTTTTTCATTGTTTATGATGAGAAAATTTAGTTAAGATCTATTACTAATTTTATTCTTTATATCTTTATTTATTTTTGGATGAAATTAGTTAAACATGCAATAACGTCAAACGTAAAGGTATGCTAAAGTAGATGCCTAGAATTGGACATTAATCAATTTTAATTAATCGTGATTATCATTTTCATTTCATTCATTTCTAGCAATTTGATACATTTATGAAATATCCTCATAGAAGATTGAGCAGTGTTATTTTTGTAATTTTTTTGTTCATTGAAAAGACAATCTATTTATGAATTTCACTTATTCAACTTAAAATATTACTCAACCATCAGAACAAAATAGTTATTGGTATTAAACAAAATAAAAACATATTCTAGACAAGAGAGTGAATTTATAATATGCTTCTTAGAAAAAATGCATTTAATAATTTGTTGTTGTTTGTGTTAATACTCATGCTGCTAATTGCTATGTCTTTATTTGCATCATATTAACATATAGAATGTGCATGTTTATAGGGCAATGTGAAATTATTCAGGCCGTGGTTAATAAAATTTTGAATATATTTGGCGTTAATTTTGTAGAAATTCATTACAACATCTTCAGGTGGGATGTTAGTAAAGATTGCTATTATCCCACCTGAAGATGTTGTAAGAAAACGAAACCTAGGTCGTGGTATAGAAAGTAGAAATAATACTACATCACGTAGTTTCATTTAATTGTGGTTAATAAAATTGTAAAAATTGAGTTCGCTTCGTATTTATTTAATTTTTCATTTATTTCTCATATGGTAATCTCATGATGTATATTGGGAATTTGTTTGAGAGGATTCAATACATCAAAAAATGGTTATAAATCCAGTCTGTATTTTTAATGCCTTGCCTTTAAATAAATAAGTTCATGTTTGTGGAGTGTGTGTTCTTAACAGAGGTCTCTTCAGTATAAACTGCAATCTTCTTTTAGGTCTCGCTTCACATTCAAATCTTTTATGCCATATACAATGGATTTCGGTTACAATGACAATGAAGGGACTACCTATATTAAGTTGTTATATATGAAAGTCGTAACACAAGTAGGGAAGGAATAAAAATAAACAGCTTACATTTATACATAAATGTGTTTTAACATATTTAAAAGAAAATATTTGTAAAAATATTACATTGCATTGTAAAAATATTACATTTTTAAATGTAATATTTTTACAATGCTTTTTTTAGAGGAATATGTAACATTTGACTGTTTCGTTTCCTTTTTCTATAATAATGCACAACGTAGGATCTGTTTAATGTTTCGGAAAATAAACAATATCTTTTCAGTGCTGGTAAACCATTGAAGTGTTGTAGGAAGTGCTTTTTCATCTTCCTTGTCTTATGGTGTAATTATACATGCAATAATTTCACTATCGTTCAGTTCACTAGTAGTGACTACTTGATAGTCAATATTAACATTAATTTTCGAATCTGCAGTGCTTGTATTTTCTGAAGAAATTGTAACCATTCGTGCCTACGGTATATTGTCTTACGCATCATCAGATTTACAGAACTTTGCATAAGAAAAAAATTTTTTTATTGTTCTGTTGCGACTTGTCCCCACGATATTCTAGTCTTTTCAAGGTCATCCAGAAGATTAATGGAAAATGGGGTAGTATTCTTTTCACTGTGGTGTATAATTTTTTGTTTATTGAATGAAAGTTGTGTTTTGTTTCCGATTCGACCCTGTCCTAATATCTACATGGGATTCTTGAGAACTAAACTAAATTAGTCATTTCAAACAGTCGATATACCGGAAATCGTCTTTATATTTGAATTTGCTATAACTGAAAAAATTTGTATGAAAGTGTATTTTAAATTCAAGGGGGATGTAATGTCTAAAATAGATGTGATGTCGCAATAACCAGAAGGTTGTAAGAAAAGAGGTTGTTAAAACTGAAATCCACTGTATATAACACATCTTAATTGTCAGTTTTCTGTTCTCTTGCATACTTTTTTAGCGGAATTTTACGGTACTATTATATAGTGAAACCAGTTCATGTTTAAAGTATTTCTGGTTAAAGTTTTTTCTTTCGTTGATTGAGATCACTTTTTAAATGGTATAACTATTATATATAATGCGTCTCACAAGTCCTTGATTAAAATTATCGAAATGAGCGTTTCCACTCCTGTATTGTTGCTAGGCAAAAATTTTAAGATATATTTAATATAACTTTTATTGTTTAATATTTTTCGGTATACTTTTATCCAATATCAGAAGCAAAGTCACATTAAACTTCTTTTATTGTTTTTAAGCAAAAGATAAAAAATGAAAATTTTAGTTACTTTGCGATGCAAAGTTTTCCTCAGACCAAATCGGATCAATCAGCTTACACTAGAATAAAATATATATTATCTTAAAACTTAAAATAATAAATGATACATATTTCATTACTTAAATTTTTGTATGTATTTTCAATTTTCACATTTTTTTTATTATATTCTATTTAATTTTTACATTATCCATAGTGACATTTCTGTTATGTCATCCACAGTTTTTTCTATCTATCGTATATGTTTCTGCATATAAAATGGACATATTGGCAAACATGACAGCGGAAACACTATAAGAAAAACACTAAATTCTTATAATTAATATTATTGTAAAATTGGATATAATAATGCTTAAATAAACTAATCATTAATGTTCTTCCACTACACAACGTTAAAAAATTTCATTGGAAGACTTATGACATTTGGCTGGTGCAGTCAGTCTAAGTACCGCATAATAGCCATTATAGACGTTAAGAGCCAACAGTCCTGTATCACATGTGGCTATCTGCCTATCTTACTTGTTCATTAATGTTGTTTGCCACATGATTGTTAACCGATGTTATATATAATATATACATATAATAAAATAGTAAAAAAATTGAGTAATGTGTATTGAATATTTTCAAGTAAAATTAAGTGCTACCTACTAAAGACACGCTATTATGCCTAAAGAAACAGTTTTTAGAATTTTTGTCGGTTCGTATGAACATTCCTACTTGACAGTTAGAACAGTACAGTTGACGCCTTTGAGTCATTTTATTGTAATATTTATAATTAGTTAGTCTTTTTTGTTTTATTAGTTAGATACGCTGTGTATGCAACCATTGTGATGGAAAGTGAATGTACGACTAGTGTGATAGTGTAGTAGTGCCAACAATTCGAAGTAGCATGTTTTATTTGCTATTTTTCATTACATTACTATAAAATATAACTATAATATTAACCATATATACATAACGGAAAATAGATTATCATTGTCATTGAATGGTTTTTTATATTCCTGAATACCATATTAATAAATGGAATACTAAAATAGGAACTTTTTAATTTAAATTAACATAATAGATGTTTTGAATATGTGTTTATTTTGTGAAGTATTCCTTGTTTGAAACATTCAGTATAGTGGATTGATTTTGCTAATTAATTCTCCTATGCTATTCAATACAATAATATTAACCACTTCTATACAATAATGTTCCAATTCGATACAATAATATTAACCACTTCTATACAATAATGTTCCAATTCGATACAATAATATTAACCACTTCGATACAATAATGTTCCAAACTGTGTGTGCAAAGGTTTTAACTCAAAAACCTTTGCACACACATTTTGGAACAATTTGAAAATCGGAAAACAAATATATTTTCCAGTTTTTCCCACTCTTAATATATAGCTGGTTTTGTAATAATGTTCTTGAAGTTGAAAAGTTTTATGAAATTTTTCAAATTATGAAACTGAGTTTATTCAGCTTGTGAGTATATTTGAAGTGTATTTTTGTAAACAAGGAAAATTTTTTCTTTGAAATCACAACTCTGATTCTGATTTTTTTAGAAACAGTCGAGAATTTTCATACATTTCCTTGACATTTTCCACTTAGTTTGATGCACTAAATCATCTTAACAAATATGTAGTGTATTATATCGACACACCTAAGGAAGAATATTATAACTCACTTTTCATAAATTTATAGGAGGGTTTGATAAATTTTAAAAAGTTTATACAAAGTACTGAATTTTCATATTCCTTTCTGTTCATTGACATTATTATGAAGTGCTTATAGATATGACAGTTAGTCTTGTGTATCTATAAATATAATTAAATTGGTATAGCAAGTTATATATAGTATAAGTTCTTAACGAAATAAGATGTGTATAATCAATAAAATTTTCTTACATTTCATCAATATCTTGAAATAATGTATCTTATTTCAACATTATTAGCAAGGGATAAGCGACATACAGTACACTACAAACCAAGTGGAACACAGCACCATCAAAGCAATACATCACAATGCAGTGAACCCCTTATTGGGCTTTAAATCTTCAGTGATATGAGCCATATTTACAGCTAAAAAATCTATTATTCTAGTAATTCAGCAATTTACTAAGTTTTGGTTCCGTTTATTTTAGTGTAATGATTGAGAAAATTTTCTTTTTTTTTTAAATTTGATTGAGAAAATTTTCAGAATAAAAAAAATATTTTTTTATAAGAAAATAAATTATTTTTTCTTAATAAAGAATACTAGTCATCTGTGAATTTAGCGCTGGCCCATGGTTCCACATATAGGATCTCTCGACAATTAAAAGATCATACACAACCCGCATCATTAAAATTGGCCACAGATGAACTAGTCATTTATCATTGATTTTTAAACATTTCTTTTGCATTTCAAGTGGTTTTTATCACATCGATTCTTTAATTAAATTAGTAGCAGCCATAACATTAACACTCTGACTACTACTGATAAAGATTGTGGCCTTATGACCTATTGTTATCGTATATTCCATCAGACCATAAACATGTGATGTTCTGAATGCTACATGTCTACAAGTCATACATATATCAATATTCAGTTTTATTTGGTATCAGAGATAAATTAATCTTCCATCAAAGTTGAATTTTCTTAAAAATAGGTTTTTATTTTAAATATTATAGAGCGGGACATTTTAATGTTCTGTGTCTAATCATCCGATTGAACGAAATTGTATTTTTTTTTGTTGAAGAGCATATTTTCAAAATAATACATTGTATATATATCATACATAATATAGACAGAATACAATAGGTATCATCATCTCCTATCAACTAAGATGTTGCTTAACTTGAATACTGATACCGATTTTCTTTTGTTTATGAGGATATTGACAGATGTGAATACATAAAATAATGAAGATATTTTGAGATAGAGTATGAAGTGTGATGTGGATTTATGGTGGAATTAAAAAATAATTTATGGTTATAATGATTGTCTGAAGTATTGTTTTAGAGTGGAGTGTTTGTGTAAATCTTGCTGCCTTGTCACATTTCTATATCCATTCTTTAGAAAGGCCTCGCTGTTAATTATTTCACATAGTTTCAATAATCGATCTGCGGAAGTCAAATGTATTTTGGAGATCATTTTTGGAATCGTTACATATTTGGATAACCTGATCCACGTACATCTTGAATGCTCGTATGGTCTCTTTTAAATTCAGCTACCCTGTTTATTATTATTGCACATGGTGAAGCATTTTCACTGAAAACCTTTTTTCATTTCTATGAAAATCTCTTTTAATACCTTTATACATATATGAGAGGTAAAACTAAAAGTTTTACCTCTATGCATTTGATGAATCTATTGAAAGAAACAGTAGACCCACTCTTCTATGGATGTATTTTCCATGGTTTTTTTTGAAGATATTAACTGCTACTAGTAACTGCTTCTTTAGCACCCGAGAATCACATTTCTAGTAGTTTATCTTTTATCCTTGGGAATAAATAGAAATTCCATAGTGTGAGGTCAGGGTTGTATGGAGATGACCCATCATTTCTACATTGATATGGGCAAATATTCATTATATCGTCTGGCTAAGTGTGCGACGGTCATATTGTGATGAAGGAAGAAGCCATGTTGTATTTTATTTTGAGGGCAATGCTCTTTTATTTCCAAAACAACAGGTAAACAAGCAGATGTGCCTCAATCTGTTGATAGGTTATTCTTTTGCCAGTTTTTATCATGAACTGCACAGTATTGATGTTATCTTCAGTTATCGCTTTTGAGGGATGTCCCTCATGCAGATCATGAGATCGGTTTGATTTTGCTGGAACTTGTTAAATCAGTTCTAAACAGCAGTGCGGGATGAGGCTTTACTGTAACTTGCCAATCAATTTTTTGTTGGGTAGGCTAAGTACTTATTAACCCGCTTATATTAAACCAAATGATAAACGATAATAAATGGCATATATATTTTTCGTGGAAAAACATTTATCATAATTAATGAGTGAACCATTAACTGTTACATTAGTAACAGTTAATGGTTCACTCATAACTCTCATCGTGTATTTAAGTAGTACTAATAAGTGGTGAAAAGAATGTTTTTTTTAACCAGCAAATATGAAATTGTTGGTAAGTATATAAATTTATTTGGAGATATTGAGTGAGGGTACTGTTGTCGCTTTAAAGCAAGACGTGCTGATGTTCGTAGACGTCATTCATTTTATATATTGCACATAAATAATTTACATGAATAATTTGAAATAAAAATGAAAGTAATGGCACCAGTAGCTGAACTAAGATGGAAGATTTAATAAAATTTGTCGATCTTATACTTATGTCTAGATCAACAACTTAGGCGAGTACCTTTACACAGAGATCTATGTTTCCATCCCTGATGATCTTCCTAATGGTAATGTTGAATGCTAGTATGCCAATGCATCTCCTTGGGTATGTAGCACTGGCCGATAGTTAATACTCAAAATGCATGTCAAAATTTGTGTATACATAGGTCAAACAGGAAGAGATTTTAATACAAGATATAAAGAACACATTGCCAGCTGGCGAAATAACAAACCAGACACAGCTCACTTTGCTAAACACCTCATTGAAAATAACCATCACCCCCATACTGATAATGCCCCCTATATATTACAAATAAATACAAAAGGCTATAAACTTAATATCCTAGAAACATTAGAAATAAACAGACATAAAAAAGACCCCAATGTTAATATATTAAATGAAGAACTAAATCTAATATTATCACCCATACTTAATATCTTCTAGACATAATATAGTTAGACATCATTGATACTACAGTACTCTTTAAATTGTTTCAGAATAGCTACACATCTAAATGTATGTTAAGGAAAAAAAAAAAAATGAATAAATAAAACGGGAGATATGTAGAATTAGTGGTATAACCTTGTTCTAACTTTCAGATGCCCATGCTATTGTATAAATATATTACCGAGAATAATTTCCATTTCATTTTATTACATACACCGGGACGTTTGCATTGTACAACCTCATAGAATAACATCAATTTCATTTATTACCCTCACTAAAATACTTGTATATCGGATAACTCTCGGAAGTATAATAAAACCTCCACCGTTCCCCCGCAATAAACTCACTAACATAAGCAGTGGGAAAACCCACACAAACCCGGCTTCCGCTATTGTTTTGAAACATATAAATGCTGTTGGATATTCCTAAGAGTTAATCTTTGCTAACAGCCCATCTGAAGATGTAATACAACGAAACCTAGGTTGTGGTAAAGAACTTAAAGAAAGTAGAAATAATACTACATCACATAGTTTCATTTAATTGTGAACAATGAATTTCTACAAAATTAACGCCAAATATATTCAGTAAATAAAATTATATCACCTAAGTGAAAAGTAATAGAAGTACATCAGAACATTCAAAATGTGTAATGCCTGCCATTTTTTTATAATTATGAATACCCACTGTTCATAACATCTGGGAATGAGAGCAGTCATGAGTGCACGTACACAGGCGGCTAATGGAACATAGCTCTCGTCTCAAACCATTGACCATAGTAAGAGGTTTTAACATCCCTCCAAGAATCCCCATTTTGGAAGTTGTTTCAGACAAAGTACTTCATACTTTAATTATACATTGTAAATATCTTACACTTTCTATACTTGCCCTTTTAATCTACCTTGATACTTTCTATAACTCTTTGTTTCGCAACTTCACAAGAAAGCTTGCCTTCTTGATGTAAGAGTACTGTAAATTTTGTTTACTATTGGTCTCCCATTTGACTGGAGATCTGATTGAGGAAACTGGGTGAGTGTGTAACCTTTCTTAGTTGAAACCGTATATATTAAATAGATTGCATTTATTTACATATACTCAAAAAAATGGTGACTAGTGGTAAAATGTTTTGTTGTTTGCTTGTTAATAGTTAAATTTTTATTCCAACCCCCCCAATATACATAAGATAGATTAAAATGAGATGTTAGACCTTCCATCTTCCGTAATCTAATAAGTATTTTTGTATATCATCTCATGTTTATATGACAGATTCAAATTTGTATCACCTGATATTGAATGTAAACTATTTACACAGAAACAATTTATGGGTGGTGTCTTGCTTGATCTTGGCCCCTATCTCTATTTAAATGGTAATTATTAAGTCACTTGTATTGAAAGTGTTCATTTAAGTCTGTTGCTAACCAAAAACAGCTTGTTGGTGAGCTCATTATTATGGAATTATCAATAAAACATCCTATTTGTGAAAGTCACATGTTTGTCAAATCATTCTCCATTTTCTTCCATTGGATAAGGGTAATTATGAAAACAATAATGTACTATCGGCTAAAAAAGCTAAGTGTATAATTTATGACGTAGTTGACTACATAGCGTAGTTGGAAACGACGATAATACCCCCCACGAACTGGCAGCATGCCCAACAGCGATAACCATAGGTCACATACATGTGTTTGATTTTTGTAATTGAAGTTTAATAATATGATTTATATACGTGCATTACGTAGCGTTCTTGGAGATCAGAAGATATCTGTAGTAGTTTGATAATAATGTCACCTAATTAATTAATAAAAAGTTGTGGAATATTTTCAAAGCCATAAAGATCATTTATTAACGATCCTCCAGTAATGAAAGATAACATTGTGGAATATGTAGCGTGATGATTATATCATTGTGTCTATTTATACTTGTTTGAAGTAAGGTTGATTTTTTTGCTACTGATAACTTTTTCACCTATTGCGAAAAGAGGTGATAGTAGAGTTACATGATACTCTTTGGTATTGGTCAGTGTTTCATTAGTTGTATTGTGAAGCTTTTTAACACTGGGTTTTTGTAACCTCTCATAATTTAGATGTTACTAACAGATGTAATTCATACGGTGACAAATGTAACTACTCTGAGTGATATGATTATATAACCAGATTGACTGCTAAAAGTCTAATTTATTACTTAGTGTCCAATAATTCATTATACTGGTCATGTTTTAATGGAATTTTTATCGCTTGGTAGTGATAGAGAGGATTGTGTAGAACATTTTATATAGAGAAAAGTTAGTTATAGAAAATATGGATAAAGAACAAAAACAAATAAAGCAATGCGCCTTTTACTTCCAGCTAGAAAAAAATCTATGATCATACTGACAAATATATTTGAAAACTTTTAGTTTTACTTATAAGTTGAAAGTTTTCAGAATATCAAAAATGAAACTAACTAGCAAGTTTACAATTTATTTATTGTTTTTTAAAATAGTCTGCATGGCATTCTATGCATTGTTCCATTCGATGGAACCACTGAGAGAATCTGTCGGTCCACTTTTCCTTGGGGCATCTTTTCCACTTCCCTTTTGAAGCCAGTCACCACTTCTGGGTTATTCGGAAATAGTATTCTTTGCAGTTTATCTTTTATTCTTGGGAATAAATAGAAATCACACGGTGCAAGGTCAGGTTTGTATGGCAGATGACCCATAATTTCGACACCCGACATAGTAAAATGTTCAATTGTTTGTCTGGCTGTCAATCTTTTATTTTTAATTTCTTGTGAGTATTTTACCATGAGCACATTGATGTTACCTGCATTTATTTTGATTGAAGGATTCAGTGAGATTGGTACAATCAAATGTACACAGAAGTGCAGTATGGAGTTTCATCCGAAGATGCCAAACGAAAGTTATTGTGGCCCTCCTGCTGGTTGAGACCAAAGTGAAAGTCATAAAAAATATTGGAACGAAATTTTTTTTGTGTTTAATTTATTGTGACGTAATACACAAAATTTCCAAATTGCCATCACTTTATCAAACCAAATAACAAATGCAAAGAGTCTGAATGGATTACATTATACACTGAGATTGGTACAATCACATGTACACAGTAGTGCAGTATGGAGTTTCATCTGAAAATGCCAAACGATTAATTTTTCTATTAAATCATTTAGAAATGGTCAGTACTGAGAACTTTTACCGCTACCCTTGTAGTTGTAATTCAATAATATTTTAAAAAGGAAAGCGTCTTTATATACTTATCTCATCATAGAGACAGTATCACTCATTGCACGGTTAAATCTGTCTATATTTTTTTTATAAACTTATACATTAATTATAGTAATTTGATGGAAAATGATTTAGTTTTTAGGCTCCAACACGTAAGAAACATAGTTATGTCATATAATCACACGAAAAAACTAATAACCGGCATTTCGCTATAGCTGGTTGAAAGTTCTAACCTTCAAACAGTGTGAGTAGTATCAAACAAAATCTTATAAACGTTTGGAGGTGTGTCCAATGACAAATGCATATACTTTATTAAAGAGATAGTAGATAGCGGTCGTAAACAAGGAAGATAGTGTTTATCTGTCATGTAATGTAAACTTATGGTCATATTTTTGTTAAAAGTTATTTAATTAATCTGTGTTTCTAACAATAACTTTACATCATGGCAGTTTCTGTGTTGTTAGCAAAAACACATGTTTTTTGTTTTTAAATATTTTATTGAAAGTTTAGACATTTGTGCATTTAAGCCCTTTATTTTTTCGTAAGGTTAGTTGGCACAATAAATATTTAAGATATATATTATTTACATGACCTTATTATTTCAAGGTTTCTTTTTTTCTATTACATTATCATTACATTATGAATTTTCTAGAGCTCATTAACACGTGTAAGTTTTATTGTCTGATAAATACAACATTGTGATAAGAGAAAACAAATTCTGTCGGAGATAAAAAATAGTGCTTTTTCATACTCGACAATTATTCACATCAGTAACAATACTACATTGTGTTCCCACTCTTTGAAATCTTTCTTATTTTTCATCTATTTTAACGATGGGTTAGGGGGTGACTTTGCTACGAACAGGGAAGATTTTTTAAATTGTGGGTATGTGTAGACATACATTTATATGGAGACCAACTTGTCTAACATATCAATCCAGTATTAATGACATGAAAACTGATATAGAAAGGCTATTGTAATAGGTGGTATAATATAGGTGTAGTTTCGTAGTTCTATAGTTATAAAATCAATGATGAATTGATGAAAAACTACTGGTCACTGTTTTTTATGAATGCCTTTAATTTTTTTGTTTATAGTATATCCTCTACTATTTTCGCTTGGTTGTCCGTCTACCTGTCGCTACTTTCTAGTTTCTAACCTATAATTCAAATTTAACCAACAATTTCCCGAGGCTAACAAATTTCCTGAGGCTGACAAATTTCCTGAGGCTGAAAAATATGTCCTTACATATTTGCGCATACATGAAAATGTCATTGCCTTTTTAAAGCACACATGAAATATGTCATTGGAAAGTGGTTTAAGGAGAATTGATCAGGACCATAAAAATTCTTATATTAAGATTTAGTAGTATATTATTATCTGAGAAATTAGTCACTTTTCAGATTCTGTAACAGCATTGTGTTACTTTTTTATCACTGCTTAACCCGTATTTGTGAATTATATTCAGGATCATCCAGTTCAGACAGTAAGTGCGGACGTAGAGTGGAAAAACCGAATATAAAATAATGTGTTAAAACATAGATGACATGATTTCATGATATTTATATAAATAAAATGAAATTATGGCAATTCATGTTTTACGTTATATTTCTCAATTTTCATGTAAACGTATTCCACATGGACTGCACGCACCTAGATAGGTTACAATTATAATTGAAGTTTTGATTTAATACACAAAGAATAACAAAATAAATAACCCTCTGCTACACAAAGATTAAGATAAAAGTGGGTTTCGCCAACATTTTATTTAATATATTCAAAGATATTATGAATGTAATGTATTGTCTCTTTGAATCAGTATTTGGGAGATAACTGGAGATGGTAACACATTGGCAGATTGAGAAATATAAAATAATTTATTTTTAACAAAATGAAATCGCTCATCTTTGTTTTGAAGACTGTCAAAACAGTATTTTTAAAATTATTTCGTGACATTTGACATCACAACCTTGTAATCTCGCAATTCGTTATTCGCTATTTAATAGTGGCAGATATTAATATTATGATGTTAATTTTTGATTGCTTTTTATTTATTTTGTGACAGTATTTTTCTGCATATTTGAAGCATATTAGATTTTTGTAAATGCACCAATAAGTATTTAAAACTAGTGATAACTTGTGAATTCATTGTTTTGAATTTTTAAATGTTATTTTCAAATATTTACTAATAATACTGAACAATTTTTGTTATTTTGTTTATGATTGATTCTTTTGCTTAATTCTTTTTGTATAATGATCATACTCTGAAACAAGATGTTTCTAGTCCAATATGACACGGTTTTCTAGCAAATCCAAATCGGTACAATATAGTTTCAGTGTAGAAATTAGATAGAGGTTTATCGTGACACAAAATCTGAAAAATAGGTTTTTCTAACTGAACTGTGACTTTCTCAAATCAAGAAGTTAAATCAATCTAAAGTTCCTAATTTTGAAAATTTGTTTAGTTGTTAGCTTATTGACAAAACTCAAAATTGGAAAAGTTTATTCCTTGGAAGTGACATTGTGCCCTTAGACTAACTATTTTTAAACATATAAGAGTCGGTCATCACAAATTGAACACGTGAGTTTAACCTGTAGGTTACATGATAGATATATACACTTTTAAACATTTTCTCTATAAATGAAGATATAATGGGTGTGTCAGATCCACTGGCAACAAATTCACTGACCCCTGATATGGAGTCAACAACAGCAGCGTAGGCTCTGTAAATATGGATTGTTTTCATTTATAACTTGTTTTTAGAGTATCATATCATGCTGTTATTGTAAAACTGTTTTTGCACTCCACTCAATAATATGTTTTGTATCTATTTTTTGGTACTTAGTTAGCACCATGTGCCTAGAGACAGTTGGTGTCATGAAAATATGGGCTTTTGACTAAAGTATGTTAAGTATTTAACTGTTAAAGATTTTTAAATTTTTTTTTCTTAATCTCATCAATTTTATAATTTAGGAAATTATTAAAATTTGATGACATATGAATATAGAGATAAGGTCAAAAAAAATTGTATTTACATAGAGTGTCACTTTAAATTTTTGTGGTGTAACTCGTTAAAGTAGTTCATAGAAAGTTTAATGCATTATAACTTGTTGCATTAAGTAAAGTTCATAGACACAGTTTTTTCATAATACCTTAGAAACTATTGTTCTAGAGCATTTAAAACTACAATTTTTATTTGTAGAGCACTGCACTCTTGTAGAGCAAGAGTGCACTTTACTCTAAAAGATTGCTATTTATCATTTAACCTCTGATCAGTAGATTGGGAAATAATTTAAAAAGAATAAATTTTTGTCAAATTTAACTCATTATATCTCATAAAGAGTAGATTGTACAATAAGGGCTCCTTAAAGGAAATTACAGATAATTTAATGTCCTGCAAAAATAGTATAATAATTTTTTTGCGATAGTATTAACATGTTCTCTAGATATTTAATTTTAAAGTTTTCCTCAAGATAACGGATTGAGTGTAACCTCACAGACTGCCAAATTATTTTGTTGGCACAGTTTGCCCAGTTGCCACAAATATTGGAATTGGAATTAAACAAACAAAAGTATAATTTCAGTCGAATGTTTATAAAATTGAAAATTTTTTTCTAAAATTTAATAGTACACTTTACTAGGCTAGGAACAATTTGTGTTTATTTTGTGAATCTGAAATTTGGTTTTCCCTAATACAAAAGGATATAATACAAACCATAATAAAAAACTTTGTTGTTCTATTTAGCAGTCAAAAACAATAAATTAGACCACAATTAACTGAGAATAAAATTTTTAAATTTGCTTGATGTGATCATGCTTATGAACCTATTTTTTAGCACAATTTTACTGGACTTGCTTTTATAAATATCTGATGCGAAAGAGATCTGTCTTACATATATTTAGTCTATCTAGAGATGTAAACAATTTTGCTGGAATAGTTTGTAAAGTTCATATTGAAAAGTAATCACTGAGAATTTAAGAAATTAATTGATTAAGCTCGAGAATGAAAATGTAGTCAAATACCGTAGTTGATTACTCCTTGTTGTTTTTAGTAAAATATCATGAAAATATAGATCAATTAAAAACCAGTAGTGAAAAAATTATAAAAAGTTGTTAAAAAATAAGCAAGTCCTGAGTTTCTAAAGTTACTGGTGGGGATAGTGGGAATATCTAGTTGTCTCATTCGTTCTCATAAAATATTCAAATATTAAAAATGATGTCACTGTTCAATTTAAAACTTTGAAAATCTGTAAATTTTATGATATGCGAAAATGTTTTATCTTTTCTTCATCTTGTACCTTGAAATTATATTTTATGAAATAAAAAAAAAGTAGTAATATATGCTTGTTTTTGCAATATCGAAACGTAATGATAATGTGGAATTACAGATTATTTATATATTAACCTTTCTAATATCACATTAATTTAGCTTTTAATTTATGACACATGAAATATTTAAATAATCTTTTAAGTACAAGTAGAAAATGTGCTACGAGGGTTCTGTACACATAAAAGTTTAAACGTTGTATTTCTATTACTTAGTATTTCTATTGAAACTTAATATTTCTATTGAACTGCATGGAACACAAATATAATGGCATTCTGAATTGGGTTACAACACGATTTTATATTATTGATACTATATTACTTTTGTCTCTAATGTATAATAACATTAGGATAATCTCATCAATTTCGTACTGTAGTGTTTGCTTATGAATATTTTTTATAATGTGATTGATCTATTACTATGATGGACTAATTTGTATTTATCTTGTCATAAATCACTTATTTTAAATAAGTATTTTATCAGCCTATATAAGTTGTTTGCGTCAATGGTTGTATTTAAATTTTTCACTGTTTTAACTGTTACGCTTTGATAAAATGTGTTAGAATAACATATGTTCGTGTTGACATATAGTGTAGTTTGTTAATAATTATTTGATATCATGATTCGTAATAACAACTGGGTGGGTTCTTGACGTAATACTACATGATATCTCCCCAGCTTTTATTTAAGATGTGTCCTCCTGATGCCGCGTCGAGCATTGTGATTGCTCATTAGATATCAAGTGATCGTGCTGTCACTGAACCTAATGAGTTAATCATACGTTGGTACGCTCAGCAATTTGCCGTTTCAACGAATTATTCACGATCAGTATTAAATTGAAATCTGTGATTTAATTATAATTAAATTATTGTTGCTTTTGAAGATTTTGTGAAAGGAATAAATATGTGTTGCTATCAAAATATGAATGAGTTCTGTACAATGTGTCGTGAAAATTTTAGACTTTCCATATTAAGAAGTGAGTTTCTATGTTTTGTTTGTCGGTATTTTTATAGGGCTTGCAAGTGATTTTTATATATAAAATAATAACTTAATAAAATATATAATATAGAATATATTCAGTAGTACATGTTTTAATATAAATATATAAAAATATATATTGGCGTACATATAAACACTAACAAGGTGAAATTTTTGGCAATTGGAATAAACTTGTTGAAGAATTACACTAGTGGATAAAATGCAAATCTCGGAATTCCTTTAGTAGATACCCTGTTAATAAATCTTAATGTGAATTTTTAATTATATTTAATTTTTTAATTACTATCTTTGTTGCAAATGTTAATTTTGAATTTTTTTCTGCAGATATATTCAATAACCTGACCTCAGCTACTAAAATCGAGCCATTTGATAATGGATTACCATCCGGGCTGGCCTACAGTCCCACCCACTCCCTCTACCCTATGTCTCCCCTCGAGGACTGCAAACCAAGCAGGAGCGAATTAGCCAATAAGCTCCTAAATGAACTCGATCAATGCAAGGAAGGTAAGCTATATAGCAGAATTATTTGTTTGATTGTCAATTTATTTTATGTTTTTGAATTTGTCTCAATGTATATTTGTTACAACATTTCCAAATGTATTTTATTATCAATCGTTAGAAGTTTCAAAATTTTCCGAGATTATGGAATATATATGTATTTATGGAGGATCTGAATTGTGTGGTAAAATTGGTTGCTGCGATTTATGAATTCTTTTTATCAGCCGGCTATGTTGAAGGTCATTGTGCTTCAGGCTGGGATTGTATGGTCATACATGTGATATTGATTTTAGTAGAGACTAGTTGAACTTATGAACCTGAGCGATAAGTTGTAATGATTTTGAGTTTTACATCTCATCCCGATATTTGATCACACTTCATCTGTCAGTAGAAAGGCTTTTACACAAGTCTTTATGAAAATGGAGGTGTTGGGAGAGAAAAGTTTAGATCATGCAAAACACTCCGTGCAAGAAACGTTTCGCTAAAAGGAAATTTTCAGTTGCAATATGTATATGGGGTATCGGTAATTGCTTGATTAGTCTATCCAGATTTTAAAATTTGGTGTTTTTTTAAATTTACAAAATTTATGTAATATAACATCTGAAATTATTTTTCAAGAATATGTGTATCTCAATTTCGTTTTATTTCAATGGTCAACGAGGCTGAGTTTTCAATTATAGTATAATGATGCGAATGGTAAAAATGCATGGAATGCTTGATGATACTATTATTAGTAAATTTCAAAGGCCTGCTGTTTAAAAAAATGTTTTCTTTATTCTGTAGTTCGTACAATGGAATAGAGTGACTGTGATTGAAGGCGAAGACGTTATTTTGATGCTAGCTTGTGCCGTCTATGGCACTTGATAGTTAACTATAGTGTTGTTTGATATGGAATTCAATATTCCCTTGCGTGAAATTATTTTTGTTTACATATATATTTTTTTTACTAGAGGACTGAAAACAAATTTGTAACCAGTGTATATGTGAATGATGTTGTTTTTAATTAGGAGCAATTAAATTTCGAAGATCAGCAAGTTTTCTATATCAGTTATCTTTGTTTGTTCAGCATTTTAATAAAAAAAAAACTAGTCGTGAAAAGTCGAGATACATACTTTATGTAATCGTTTTTTACCAGCGTTTATAAATTTTTATCCTGTTAAAACCTGTATCGACTGGAGTCAACTTGCGAATTGTTGGAAAGCCAACTCTGAACATATTGAAGTGTAGTATATATATATCATTTCATTTAAAAAGTATAAAGTCTTTGTTTCCACAGGGTTTCTGGTCATTTGTGTTTAGGAACACACAAAAGTAGTTTTCTATAGCTACTCTGCAAACAATTGTTAATGTTATTTTGTTCAAGACTTTGTTAATATAAAACTGAATTTTTTTAACGCTTTCCCACAAAGCTATGGTAAAGTAGGAATAGTGTACTTCGGGCTTTTCAACCTAAGAAACTTCCAAAAAATTATCTAAATGGGTACAATTTCATGTCTGCAGTCTTTGGAAGAACAAGAGGCCATGGAGTGGAGGATTTCAGTCACAGAACAGTCTCATAATAGAAATATGTTTAAATAATTTTAAATCCAAATTACCATAGTTAAGCTAATTGAAAATTAAATAAAGGTACTCCGCTTCCGATATAAAATGTCCGAATGAAAATTACATAGAATATGGGGAAATGTGTGTAGTTTTATGATATATCGATCGCTCATACCCTGTCTGGTCTGATCGCTCATACTAGCTATCCGGAGGCTTCTTTGAATGGTTTGTTCTGTCGGTATTTTGCTTTCGTCATCAAATATCTATTATATTTTTTTCATTAAAATGTCAGCTATCTAGAACATGAAAATAGTCGTGTGTCGAATCATATTTATTTAATATGTGGGCGACCTGATAATTCACAGAGTATCAATTAAAATGTGCATTTTAATATAGAAATTTTATTTATTTTACATTTTTTTTTAATTTTAAATATGTTATGTTATCTATTGTCTATTATTTCATATTTCATGTTAAGTTAGGGGGTGGCCTAATGGTCTGTGAGTATTGTTATTTCACTGGTATGTGAAAATACAATATATTGGCCAGTTAAAGAACTATTTAGCTCTATATTGTCTATAGGCGATTGGACATGACGAAATTATAATGATTTCTAGTTCGACTATGAAAGCTTTAAAAACTTCTACCTGTTCAATAAATTGATGGGGTTTTAATTGACAGTATTTGTCAATATTGTAAGTAAACAATGGTTTCAAATCATTCGTGTTTTTATGATGCTAATTATGGTTTGTTTTTTTAGTTCTTGTAATATATTTGTAGTCACGAAATATAAACATTTTTCTACACTCTTTTCTTACTGTTTAGGGCTGGAAATTTGCGTGGCGTGTTCTTTGAATAGTGGTTATTTGCTAAATTAGGTAATGATGAATTGTTGATGCTTACGTTGGGGCATAGGTAACCGTTAGCGTGTTGTTTTTAGGGTTCCGTACTCAAATTGGGAACCCTTATAGTTTCACCATGTTCATCTGTCTGTATGTCGCAGCCGGTTTAATCGCAGGCTATGAATCCTTTAAAGCTTAAATTAATTTATACATGTTTATAACGCCCACGAAGTTATGAAATAATATGATTGAAAATTTTTTTAGGTTACCTTCTCTACACGAGGGCGTGACTTTTTTTATTCTCATACCCCATTGTGTATGGTACAGTTGAACAGGTATGTTAAAAATATCGAGGGTATGTCATGAACACTTTTTTAATATAGGTAACTGTTTACGGAATTTTAAGCTTTAAAGTGGACATTTTTATTAGAGTTACGTATCTCATCCCCTGACAGCTAAGCTTTTATTTTTTATATCTTAAAACATTCACGATAGTAATATATATAAATATATATATATATATATATATATATATTATATGTGTATGTGTATGTGTATGTATCTATATGTATATGTATGTATATATATATATATATATATATATATATATATATATATATATATATATATATGTGTATGTAAGGTACAAGAGACATATAAGGCCCACTTAATTTGAAAGTTGAATGTTCGATTTAATTAATAACAAAAACTCATGAAATTATGTCTTACGAAAGATTTATTTATCAAAGAAATTTAAACTTAAATCAATTTCTATAAGAGATCAATAATAAAAGAAACATTAAAGTTTTTAAAAACTTCTTCAATGGGCCTTATTAAAATACCACAGTATAATAAGGCCCGAAAAAAAGAATATTTTTTTCTGAAAATAATCAACGAAATCTGTACCTGGAAATATATTTAACATAAAACAATCAACAAAAAATATCTTCTAAAGTAATTCTCATAACAAAACTATTTTGGGCCTTATTTGCCCGCCTGGCTTTATAAAGACAGCAATTGTAAATAGTCATACTCTTTTCAAACATAACTAAATATAATAAAGTAAAATAAATCTTCATTATCATAAGCTATATAAAAACAATAATTATAGTCAAGTACTACAATACTTATTCAGAAACTTTGGAGTAATTTAAAAGAATATAAAGTTTTAACGGATCAAATCGCAATTCTATTTGTGATGTTTCTTTACCTAAGGAATTACTAGGGACGTCATAGTCAACCTGTTCAGAAATTGGAGTAGGTGTAACGTCTATCTGAGGTTCTAGCTGATTCTGAGACGCACACTGACAGCTTTCTTTTAAGATTGGTGGTGACACGGCAATGTTTTGTAGCTGAAATTCTGTTGGTCGACTAGTATTTTCATCTTCCGAATTATTAGTATATGAAATATCAGTAATAAAGGGCTGTATTTGAGATCTGCAGTGCGGTTCATCTCCGTAGCTTTGAGCAGTTGTAGGTAGTTTAGAAGGTGGCCTTTCAGTTAAAACAGATGGCGCAAATGCTTCGTCCGATAGTATATCCGGATTGAAAGGGAATAAATCTGTCCGGAAGCCATTTACAATATTTTCATGACTTATACATTTTGACCAAACTTTGGAAAAAATGGCACTAAAACTAGTTTTCGTGATGCGTCTCTCAGGATTTTGATAAATATATCTTAAGATTTCCTGATCCCAATAATGTTCAAAGGACTTGTTTATGGACTTATCGAGAAGTTGAAGTTCGTGATTCGTGTTGCTTTGCAGACAGTAAAGGATAATATCGTGTTTCTCAGCCTCTTCAATAATCTCGTAATCCAAGTGTGACGATGCTCCATCGAAAATCAACAACGATTTTCCTCATGATTTGTATTAAATAAGTGCTTTCTAAATTCAGTAAATAAATCTGTGGTCATACTGCCCTTCGAAGCCATTTTTACCAAACATCCGGCTGGCAAATTGTCGCTATATTCAGGCTTTTGTCTTCTTTATTCTTCTATTAACATCGGTGGTATGGCAGTTCCGACAGCGTTCACACACATCGTAATTGTGACATTGTCGGCGTGTTCAGGTGCAATCAAATGAACATGTCGAGCTCCTTTTTGTTCCAGTACAGTTTGCTGATGGTGAACTGTTAGGCGACAGCCCTTTTCATCAATATTATTGAGACGCTCTGGGTGATTAGCAATGCCTATTAATTTTTGAGCACGTGCAGGATTCATAAATTGCGCCTTCCTTTTAGCAATGTCAGGATTCCTTTTCAAGAACATTTCTTTGCCGGCGAGACCAGAATCTTTATTAAAGTTGTGTTTTAAATTATACGCTTCACCAAAAATAAAAGCTTGCCTGCGTATGGTTTTAGGGTGTAGTTGCTTCTCGATATTTGCAATTCTTATAATCCTCCTCTTGAGGTCTTTTTCCTGTTCTTTGGTTATGACTGAAGAACGTCCCAAACGTTTCACAATGCTGTCCGACTGCAAGTGGTTTCTTAGTATCCATCGTGATATATATTATGATGATCTGCAGCAGCGCGTTGCGTTAATTGACCTCGTTCTACAGTTGCCATAGCTGCACATGAACTTTCTTCCGACCATTTAGCTTGTTTTTGAGGCATGTCGGTTGCGTCATGTAAGTAAAAATAATAAATTCTACCAATAACATCATTTTCCCGTACTCAAACCAAGCAAAGCCAATACTATGTTACTAGTCAATGGATTACCTCACATAAATACCACAGGTTCCAATTTCCCACAATACGACATTCCTAATGATGCAATTATCAGGTTAATAACAAGTCAACAGATTTGACTAAATGTTATAAACTAAAATCATTGGAACATGCCCTATCAAAATTGGCTTGGTAGTATTATAAGGCCCAGCCAGTTCTCGTGGGCCTTATTATCCACGTAACCTGATCTCAGAAAACTCCTAATATTTAATTTTAAAAGCGTCCAAGATACACAATATTTAAGAATAATAATAAGTACTAACATTTTACTAATTAATTTAAGTACAAAACAATAATTAAACAAAATATTTACCGTTTTAAATCACTAAAAGTTTAAATCCACGTAAACGCACTCGTCGTGAGGTTTGGCTCGTTACTGTTAAAATGGCGGCGCCAGCGACGGCAGCGCCACGCGAACCTGTTTATGTCAAGTGTGTCTATGTGTACGTAAATTTATATTCCGTTTCAAATAATTTAGACGGAAGTTTTCAAATGTGGGCCTTATTACACCGCGGGCCTTATTTGCCGCATGTATCTTATATATAGGTATATAGTTAGGAGTAATAGTCGACCAACTTATAACATATTAGTGGGGTTTGTAAAAAGTGTTTATAGGAACACCATAAAAATGACTTTGTATTTTAAAATATGTATATATATACAGCCTAAATAAGGACAGTGCACTATACATTAAGCTGATTATGTACGTACGCATGAAATAAATAAAAAAATAAAAATAATTTACTATCTCCTATTCTGTTATTCTGTGTACAGTCGATAGCACTTCAGATTCTGGACTTTGACTCGACCTTATCTCAGCGGCATAGATATGATACTTATAGTTACAGTGTAAATCTTGATGTTCTATCGATTGTACCTATACCAAATTGCTGTTATTATTTAAAAACCGTTATTATATATAAGTTATCGTCACGATGCAGGGACAGTATTTTAAAACTGCATGTTTTTATAATATCTTACGCCACACGCCCGTAGCCGGTTTTTAAATTGTTATACTTCGTAGCCATACAACATTTTTAGGACGATATTGCCTTCGACGTTAATTAACATTATGTTTATTTTGAAAGTGTAAAATAATATAAACCGTTTTATTTTATTCACATGTGGTAAAAATTCGGAATATATATATTTTTTTGAGAAATGATGGTTTCGATTTCGTAAAAGAGAAATGGCCGATCTACTAATAATTAAAAAAATATATACTATACCTCATCTTTTTGTAGTAATTCAATGAATAAAATGATTCTCCTGGAATATAAAAATAGTTCAAATTTCAAATCAGTCATTTGTCCAAAATTAATTTTGGGAAAGATGTTTAGAGACAAACACGTTTAAACTTTTAAGTGTAGTAATTGTAATGGGTTTTTTTTTATCCACAACTAGTGGTGGTCACCCAGTGGTCGAAATTCGACCGTAATATACTTACCTACTCACTTTGTTGAAACACTAATAAGTAGGCTATGATTTGCTTACGTAAATCATTTCAGAGTGATGTTAGAAATTTTCCTTCTGCAACAGGCGTATATTAAGCAATTTGATAGATTTTTTCCTTTTGCAACAGGTGTGTATTTAGCAAGCCGTATTTCACTAATATATAAAACACAGATATCTCTCACACAAAGTATAAAATGAACGCTTTTTTGTCTCGATGTACATTCTACAGACTATTGAAAAAGGAACATATGAAATGACACTAAATTCACAGCTCGAAACTCAGTCAATCTGACATTTTAAAATTCTTTGACGATAATATCAATTCTGTGCGACTGTTTGACCACAGACTATTACGTGTTTGACATTGACAGGATGAACGTAAACAATGATTCTTTTAATATATTTGTAACACATATGATATACATTTTAGCTTTCTGCACTCCTTCTCCATATAAACTTTAACTATGCCAAATCTCACACTTCTCCGCGCACGCAATGCGCTTTAAAAGGGGTAGAAAGTTTTCTCTTCCCATATTAATATATAGATTTACAATATCACATAGCAAGCAGTTTATATTAAAGATGCCGACTGCTATATAGGTGGAAATTGTAACAGTAGTCAATCCCTAACGATAATGTCTTTGTGCGAGTGTAATAACATATTTTGAGGAGCAAGCAATTTATATTAAAAATTTCGGCTCCTATATATGCGGAAATTGTAACAACAGTTAATCTGTAACTATGATGTATATGCGAGTGTAACAACGTATTTTGAATAGCAAGCAGTTTAAATTAAAAATCTCTGCTCCTGTATATGCGGAAATTGTAACAACAGTCAATCTGTAACTATGATGTATACGCGAGTGCAATAACGTATTTTGAGCAGCAAGCAGTTTATATTAAAAATCTCGGCTCCTACATATGTGAAAATTGTAACAACAGCCAAACCGTAAACGATGATGAATAAAGCCCATTTATGAACATTTCCGAAACAAGAAATGTCCATAAATGGGCTTTATTTTTTTATCAATATTTCAACAAATTGAGTTCGTGGTTGAATTGCTTTAGGGGGGGTATACGTCACTTACGTATTTTACGTCATTTACATTAGTTATTGAGTCTATGTTGACAGCGGGAAAATTTATCAGAAATATGATAAATTTTCCTTTTTCACCTGATCAAAACGTGCCGAACTTAATTTGTCCCTTAACTGGGCATTGACCTCGACAATATCCTATGAGGTCCTTTAAGTGACAAACGACCCTCATTAATATCGCGTTATGTACATACCGATACCTTGTAAATAGTGCACATTGGTTTTATGAAGGTTGGAGGTTTGCGCGGAGCTGTACAACCTTTTTTTGAATTCTTTGAAATTGTTATTTTAAGTAGATTTTGTAAAAAATTGATTTTTAAATTTTAATAGTCAAATTATATGGTGGTTAAGTTTTAGATGTTATTTAAGGAAATAAAAATACCGATGCTTATTTTTTTTTGTAGAAAATTATGTGAAAACATAAGGTAAGGTACAATACTTTGAAAATTTATCAAATTGTATCGTTAAGTAATGAACTATGTATCATTTGTATGACTGAAGTGAATCCACTCACAATAAATGGGTGACGGACCCATTTATTAAACAATTTCGGTCATTTACATTTTACCTAAGCAACGAGAATTTAAAGGGAACACGTACGTGCGATGTACACACGAAAATAAATATTAGGGTGCGAGGTTACGACATTCTAAAGAAATTATTTCCTTAATATACTTCTGACAATGGTGCTTAATACATCCTTATGTTAGATCTATGAATTATTGGAAACGTTTTGTTTACGTAAATTAAATAAGAACGTCGGAGGTATGTTTTCATGTCTTCACGGATAGTATCCTCCGTTGTGCCAGATTTTTGCATATCTGCCATGAAATTGTGCTTATCGTATCTACTAATCTTTCTAACTAATGAAACGAGTCCAGTAGTGATAATTATTCCGCCATTTCACGCTGTTCCCCAGATTAATGTCACTTTACCATTCCTAGAGTGATGTCATTTTAATTTTTTCAGTCACTTCTTAGAAACGTTTTATTTCGTCAATCGCTTGTCGTTTTTTACAATGTCACAAATACTTTGCTAGTTCTGATGGCATTAGTAAGATTTGGCGTATTAATTTATGTTTAATGCTAAATATGGATAAATTAATAATTTTGTTGTTCTCGGTATTTTTCCGCTCATTGCTAATTAAAACGCAACATTAAATTCAAGGCTGTACGGCGGCACACCTAGAATATAATGTGTACTAAGATTACGAAATAGGTGTATAATAGGTGTCATGTATTTGTAACGGAGGCGAAGCGTCGATTAGAACCACACTAGTTCGATAGTAGCGCGATAGCTGACCCGGCGAGTGTTTCGATTTAATATTGATTGATTATTTACTCGTCATATTCGCTATTAAATGAGCGCCATCTGTGAACTACCTCGTGAATTAACGTGTAGCGTAGACTTTATAGCTTAGTAAAAGTGTTGAATTTGTCATATTCGCCGCAGTAGGTTGTATGGTCTTAGGTGGATGTATATAATTTTGGGAGATTTAGAGTATCATGATTGGTTTTAATTTTAATGACGAGGGAGTAGTTTGCGGGTTGGTGTTCGTAGCCGTAGTCTTGTTTCGTTAACATTGCTTTCGTATGTCACCAACTTTTCGTAGTTGTCACTAAGACTGCAGCTGTGCGACCATATATTTTATAATTTGTTCTTTTTATTACTATTAGCAGAAACCGTTTAAAAATTAGCATTGAAATAAAAAGAATGCATTTTTGTATATGCTTTGAAATAAGGCCTCACTAGGAATAATTTATATTTTTTTAATTCACAAAAGCTGTTTGTTTACAATCAAGCTATTGAAAGTATCTATCGTCTCTCGCTATCTATAGTGTAGTGACGGGATGCCGCGCTCCCAGAACTAAACAGTTGATCATTTAAAGAAATTGGTAGGTGCACTTTTAATATAACTATCTTCGATAATTCGATAGGAGAACCATTGCCAAAAAGCTCTTCAGGATATGGAATATGTGACAATTAGAAGACACCTCCTATTTCTTCTCCCTCCAAATGTTGCTTGGGGGGGGGGGGGGCCTTAAGGTATAATTGCTACCCGTCTTGTTGCGTAGGAAGGGTGCTTAAATCTTCTTACCTTTATTTTAGAACAGATTTATGGAATTGGTCGACGTGCATGTCTCCGGTGATAGTTTTCTCTTCGTTTAGCAAATTATAGGAATACGTGCGCATTCTACCTTCTTATCATTGGCATATAAGATTTTTTCTTTATGGGCCTTCAGTTTCAGCTGAGCCGGCTGAGATAGTCTTTTTTTCGTGCGAGATGCAGTTACCGAACCATATATGGCTGTCGTATAAAGTCCAACTCCTAAGGCCGGTGGTAAGATGGTACGGAAATTGCTTGCGTTCGGGTTGGAAGGACAATCACGGATAAGAGGGAAATCTGGTCGGTATAATCAGAGCGTACGAAATTGATGTTCTCTAATCCCAATTGAGTGCCTGCTGCTAGTCCATGCGAGGTAGCGTCTGGATGCAGCAGCTACGGCTCACCGCGTAGATCATAAGATGATGTTTAGCTTGATTGACCGTCACGAGTGCTTCTCGTCTTTAGGTTTGTATCTCTGGAAGTAAAACGGCGGTACCGGTGGCTCATTTTCGTTTAATTGCTGTTGCTCTCTATGAGTACATAGTTAAGGTTATTCATCGTCTGTTGTGTGCTGCTACCGTGCTTGTGCCTCGTAACAAGTCGATAGCTCGAAGAGCGTGTTTGTGTTTATCGATTATAAATGCAGCGCCAGCATGCTACTTCAATTTATATCTCCAGTGAAATTTCTAGAATTTTCTAGCTATTACCAAACGTTTTACAGAATATTAGAAAAAAGGGCTATTATTGTGAGGTATTATTTATTAGTCAATCAAATATAATGTAAAAATACATATACAAGGTTTGATTTAACATTTTGTGAAACTGGGTACTCGCTCGCTGATTTATCGCTCTGTAAATATTTACGTTTTAGATGTAACTAAAAAATAAAACAGATATTATAGATCGTCTAAAACACTGTCGATCTATCGATAGCTATACCGTATTGGTAATAGGTGCTTAATACGTCGGATTGTCGTGATGGAATGTCTTGATAATCTCTTAAATCACTTTGAAGAAGTATTTGTTTTGGAAAAATATACGGAAATCAACGGAGATGACTAGATGCAGTTTACAACTTATATTAAATACTATTATATTTAGACATTTTTATCAACATTGGCTTAAGATCTACGTCCAATGTTGAGGACTACTCCTTTTAAATGTAAAAGAAGTAAAAGCGGAGGTTAGGCAAAATGACAAAGCACACGAGTTTGAATTTCACGTTTGCTGATGAGAATTATTGATAATTAAAAATGCATTAAGCTACGGCTCGCTAAGCTTAGCAAAATCATTACGCTGGTAATCTGCCGGTTTACCAGCCTGATGGTTGTTGAGCGTCTCCGTTCTTACGGTTGCCTAGTTAAAACGGCATAGAAATGACAAAGGCAATTACGAAATTCGTTTATTAACCGTTTACGTGCCGCATAAGCAATAGAACAATCGAAACAAATAAATAAGAGCATTATTGCGAGGACGCGGGAAAGAGAGAGGTATAGAAGACGGGCGGCGGCGGGGCGGCGGGACCCGGCGGCGGTGCGCGCGCGCAGTCTTTCCTCGCAGCGAGAGAGCGCCGCGCGCGTCCACCGTTCCGCCCGCCGTTCGCCGCCGCCCGTCGCAGCCCGCCCGTGACCATACGCCGTCCGCGCCACCCAGCCGAGGCGTGGCGCCCGCCGCCCCGAGCCGCATGTGCGCCGCCGCCCATGTATGCGCCCGACGACGTTAGAATGAAGTACCACTACACTTGCAAGTGGAACAAGGAAATCGTCATCAATTCACAGAAACTTGTCAAAAGACGTTAGATCGAGGATTTTCCGGCAGCTCCCCAACGACGACCCGTCCGCGACCGAATTTATCCAGGGAGGAAGTTCGCTATTGTCAAGCGTCTGAAGGGACATTATTCGAAAGCATTCCAAAAAATCAGCACAAAAGCGAAAATAAGACATAAATCACTGCCCAGACTTTGAATTATTGTAAATATTGTCATTTTGTTTGTAAATAAGTTGTGCCATACCGACCTTCGTCGTCGCTAGCTGACAAGGATGATGGCAGGAATGATGTTATGCGGTACGTTAATGTTATTATACACTTATTTTGTTTACTCCCGTTCGCTTCGAAATAATTAGTCGTGTCTTCATCTATCACTCCTGTAGTTTCGTGTCGTAATTCGCTCAGAGGAAATAAAAAAGCCTTAAAATATAGTAAGTTCGTCTGCTCATATTGATATGACGTACCTATGAAACGTGTTTTATATCAAATTAATGAATGGAAAATAACACAGGAGAACATTGTTTATATAATCCGCTTATCAGTTTTCATGAGACGAATTCGTTGTTGATTGCTTTATACTTTTTTTTAAGAATTCGAGTATATGTTAATTTTAACGATGATCAGTTTGCAATGCGACGCAAATCTATAAAGGTAAGCTGAGAGTTAATTTGCATGATAGATATAAAAAAATTCTCTTATGTTTTTCTGTATTCATTCGTTATCAAATTCTCGAATATCGAAAACATTATTTGTATATTATGGTACATTTTATTTTGGGTAATTTTTTGTGAATACTGTTTTGTAGAGTATTGATTTACTGCATATGTTGTGTGTGTGTGCGCCAGCTGCGCCTGTGACTTGGTTCACGTGGAGCTTTGGAAAATTGTATTAATTTAAATGTAAGATTGATGGTTAAAATACATGTAACGTCATCTATATAATTATTAGATATAAAAGTAAACTTTTTCAAGTAAGTGCACTTTTTAAATTGCTAGATTTTCTCTTCTAGCGGGTCGCAATGAAACAAAACCTATATAATACCTCAGGTCTTACAGAATCCATCAGTTAATATCCGTCATCTCTTCTAGTGGTTCTTTGCGTAATGCGGCACACAAATAAACACATAAACTGAAACAGTACAAAAACAATATTTTTGTTTTGTATTACTTTTATAGGTCCCACTCTTATAACTTTTTCGTAAACTAATTTTATAATGTATAGATAGCAGTTGTAAAGAAATATTTGTAAAATAACTCGATATACAAATTTTTCTTTACATTTCTGACAACGATCCTGAGTGTTTAAATGAGTGGAATTTTTCATTTTATTTTTATATTGATCTTGTATACTAGTTTTTGTTTACCATTGCACTGTTCGACATTGGGCATAAAGGTTATGTGGCAGTAAACCCCTAAGTTAATGAGTAATGAAAAACAAATAAATTTAACATTAGATTTTTATACGATATTTATTTGTTTTTATTGAAGTGCAAGAATCAATACTGCCTTAATTGTTTTATTGTAGGAGTCCTATAATAAAATAGTAAGGGCGTTTATTCTATGTACTATTATGAAAACAAACAAAAACCTTATGTAAAATAGATATTAATTTCATCTTTATTTGTTTTCTGTGCTCAATAGTTCAAAACTATCTGTCATAAAGCTACGACATATAGAAAAACGTTATGCGGATTACTAGCTTCCCGAAAGTTAAAAGGAAATGCAAAGTATATAAACAATAGCGTGTTACGTTGCTTTGCGTTTTAACACGAAGGTCGAAATGCTTGTTATGCAGAAGAAGATATGTATAAATAGAAAGCTTTCCACTTCAATTTTAGGACACTCATGCATATTTTTTATTGTGGAAATCTTCTCCTTGAAATTTTTTCGGGACACTGGACTTGACAACAATATTCAAATTACAGCAAAATTCTCAAATTATATGAACATTGCGGCAATGTATCACACGCAACAGAATTATGCCTGTACCACGTTGTCTGTGCCTTTTTACATTATTGAGGAAATCCAGACTTCCTTATTCTGTAGCTCTATGTGAATATATATCGCTTGCTGTTTTCCAAATGTCAGGCAACGTGTTGCATATGCAGAAACAATTAATTAATAAACAGTGCAGATATGAGGTTTGCTATCGTATATGGTTGTCGAGGTCAGAGCGAGATGTAATTTTGTCAAACGTTGCGACGTCAGTCGGATCGCTTCTGTGATTTTGACTGACGAAGTTAATGGTACTGCGTGACCATTTGCAGATAGGGCGCATAATATTGTGTACTGCCGAGGGCTATATCGAGTTGTGTAAATTTACATTTGTTGTTCCAATTGTTGGGTATCTTCGGAGAATGATTACGCTATCTGTGCAGTTGTTAAATTATATTTATCTAGTAGAAAGTTTAAGGAATTAATTAGGACGAAATTGATGTTAAAAATGCAAAATGGAGTTGCTTCGCTTTGTAAGTGAACATGAATTTTTTAAAATTCCAGTAATAATTCAGTGTTACTTCAGTCAAAAAAGCATTTTTGGAAATTACAAAAGTAATTAAGCTTTTAGATTATTTTTACTTGACTGGGGCGATGTTGTGACATATTTTTCGTTTACGCAACTATTTTTTTTGCTATCGATTTAGCAAAAGCTGAAATAATTTTATAGCAGTCACTGAAATGTGTACCCGAAAATTTTAGAAAACCGAACACAGAAAATTTACTTGAAAAGGTATATTTCACGTACTTGTTTGATAATATATTTTATGACTAGAGTAAATAAAATATTTTGACCGCTGAATATTTAAATTTGACCTGTTTTTTTAAATATTTCCATTATTCTAGTAGTCGTATTTTTTTTTCGCTAGAACTTAACTGGTAACGTTGTAGTGTAGTCAAATTTTGTCTAAAATACAATAATTTTACATTTTCCATATAAAATTTCCATTGAATATCTTAAAGTAATATTTTGAAACCGTTAATATCTATGAGAATATAAAATCGGATCCAATTAGAAATTTATTTATAAACCGTCGCCAAACTTTCCCAATATAGATGACTTTCTTCCAATGAAAAATATTTATGAAAGAGGAATAGAACTAGTATTGACCACAGTGGTAAGTTTATTATTGCAATGATCAAAGTGGGCAAAGAATTTCACGTCGAAGTTTTATTTGAGGCACAAAACAAAAATATAGTTTTCCTCCATTAGATAGGGAATGGGCAAAACTTTTCATGAACTTTTTGAGAGCTTTCGCTTGTAATATGATACTTATTATCGTAAATATACTATGAAGTTTATGAGATTGGCTATTTTATAAAATATCTGTATACGCTTGGGGGATCTTTAAGAAATCTGTGATTCTAATGGATTATTAAAATATTGAAATCAAAACGCGCCTACGATTTGTTATGGAGTATTTGTATATCAATAATGGCGTTGTTTTTGTTGTTAGTAACCAGATTTTATTCGAGTGATACTTTTGATTTAATCAACTTCTTAAATCGTTTTATTATTGAGGGAGAGTAGTAAGAATTGAACGTTGGTATAGGTTAGTAAATAAATATTTTAATAAACGTCTTTTTGCAAAGATTTCAAATTAGTCGGACTTGGCGTATTGCCTGTATATATAAGTTTCGCGATGTCGTCAACGAACGACCTACTTTATGCAATTTCAATACAATTATCGCGGACGATAGGCAGCATAATCGATTAGTTTCTATTATTGTTTCATATTAATCGGGCGAAGATTCAGAGTTAAGAAGGTGAGCGATCCGGTTGGGAGTTGATGTCGAATGACTTCGAAGTTTCGCATGATTTTATTGGTGTAGCTTTGGCTGTAAATTTAATATAAATATTATAAGCACCGCTCATGTCTTGGTACTGATCGTGGCGCTCCGCCATATATTTTATTGGGGTTGTTAAAATTGTATCTTTGTAACATGATTGTATGATGTGAGATAAGTATTAAGAGGGTTATTCCAGATCTAATTTTCCTTTAATCTTAATAAAGCTTTATGATTCGATACTTGCTGTCTACCAAAAGCGTTAGTTCTAAAAGGACACTGGTAAAACTCCATATAATGTTGGGTCCAGGTGTAACGAGAATAGAAATATTACTCTTAAATATAGATAATGAAGAAAATAAGATCCTTCAACGATTTATTTGTCTATATGAAGGCTTATCTGTTAACAGGTCGTTAGTCAGATAGAGGAGAAATTTTGTATTTGTTTATGAAAAAGTATTTTTCGTACTAATTTGTAATCGCAGTTTCTAAGGAACTCTTTGAACCAGTAAGATAGAACAGTGAAGATAATATCTCATTGTATCCTACAATACACATATTTAACTTTCTAAGGTATTAAACTCTCATTACCGATGGATCGTCGAAAAAAGCGACGCAAGACTCAAAAACAGCGAAAAAGACATTCACTTTAGCAACAACCGAACAATTGTCAATGTCAGTTAACAGTTTATATTAAAAATTTGTATAAAAATGTACTTAGTTACATTTTTATTTCTAATATGGGCTTTTATAAAGGTAACTTTTATAGTTTTGTGCTATGCACTTTGTGCTCTTTCATGATGGCAAATGAGTGAATTGTTTGGATTTTTATATTCTAAAAATATCGGTTTTTAAAAATGGTATTTTATTTCTGTAACATCAGGCCCATTTTCACCGGTATTCTTATTGTAGATTTAGTTCTAAATGCCATCATTATGTTTTAAATTGACCGTTAAGTTTTAAATGTGACTATTGTTTTCCTTAGCTAGCAATAAAATTGGTCAAATAAGGAAGTAAAGATCTGATACGAAAAATGGCTACATACGCGTTTTACTTGTTTCGCTCTCTGTAAGGGTATGAATTGTTTTTTTAATATATTTGTTGATTTTTTTGTAAATCGACGTTACTTTTGGAGCATGCAGCGCGACTGTTATTGTCAATCTGCGTCTCTCACGGTCGGTGTGTTGCTGCAAGCCACGCCTCGCCCCGCGGCGTTCACCTTCCAATGCCATTTGGTATCGAGCTATCTCGTGCACTGTGTCCGTAGGTTATCAACTTAACGCGTTGAGCGTGTATTACTTTCACAGGAAAATGCCACACGGAATGACTTGTCCTCTATTATAATGTAACTTCCCCTTCTGTACGTGTTTCCCCTTTTATACCATACGAGGAAAATCTGAGATAGCAGTTCATGGAAGTTGTGCTTTAATATTTCTTTTGTATGTTGCATCGGAAGCGTAGAAAATGTTTATTTATTAATTTAATTTTGGACGAGTTTTGCAGTATAATTTTTTTTATTACATGTGTACAATGTAATTTAGTATAAAATAGTCTTATACAATGTTACCCTATGATCATAGCCATAAGTATTAGCGAACTACAAAAATACTTTTTTATAATTTTTTCTAATAATTTATACAAATCGACCCCTTACACACCAATCAGAGGTGCAGTATTATCCGTATATATGATTTTTTTGTATAGTAATTGCACTTTTTGTACATCACGTTATTGAGGTGTTTAAATACATTGATTATTTCCTTATATTATGAGACAGCTATTACCAGTCTGCACGCCCGGTTTTAACCTTGACTTAGACTGAGGTCTCGCCTCGTGTCGCTCCACTGCATTAGCCCAATTACTTCTTTCGTATTTTTCTGTTGGCTTGGCAACACAGGTTAGGTTATAACCTAAATTCGGTTTTGGTAATGATATCGGCGGAACGGAATTTACGATGGATATTTAAGGTTTACAAAAAAATAGATTAAGCGATCAATCCTTTCGCTGTTATGTTGGACGCATAGAAGCAAATATAGTTCAGTGAGATTAAAAAGATTTTATATTTTTATAGCTATACCTTTAGAACTAACTGGCATAAACACTGAAAAAGGTAATTTCGGTGTCCTTGTAATTCGACCTTTTGCAGATTATGCTACAGAGGTAGAAGGAATTTGAAAAATGGAATTATGTTCGGGTACTTCATTTGCTGTCCGAAAATTTCCACATTAGATGTATACATAAGTTATCTTATAACGGTTCCGCTTTGAGGTACGTAAATCGAAAGACAAATTTGAGTTTAACTAGCGATTACTTGTTCAAAATAAAGCGAATAGATTTTTACACCACGTATGGGCGGGTCGATGCCCGTGGCCGGTTATGTCTAATGATACAATACATCCCGAAATCTCGAGAAATGGAAATAAGGCAAAATAGAGAGAATATTTATTTTTATGCGTCTCACAGCCTTAAGTGTTCAATCTGTTTAAACAGAGAAAGCCCGATATTTTCAATATATGTTCAACATTTTCTTACTTGAAACGATAATAACTTCTGAAATTATGAAAGCAAGATGCTTCAGACATAATTTCTACGTTTCTGCGGTTGATGAGCTTTCGAAGGGTAATATTTTTATCACAGAGTAGCAGTAAGGTTATTTAGGCGACAAAGTCGCTTGTTAAGATCTCAATATATAAAGTACTTGTTTTCCCTGATGTTCTATCAGTCGGTGTACGGTTTCCTAATGTTAATGTGATTACGATTTGTGACACGATTGATTAATAAAAAGTGCGACCCGCTATGTTAATATGCCCACGGAAAATCTGAGGCGTTAGATCTCATTTGTAATCCCTAATAAAGGCGAAATACTCCGCGCGTCCGGCCCTCAGTACTTTGTTTATGTAGTAGGCGGTTCTTATGAGATTACATTTGGAAAGCAGGAGGGCGAGAGGTTCGCGCGCGAAACTATTTACAATATCCGATAAACTACTAGTTCTGACAGGGGACCCGCGCAGGCCGCGCCTCCCGGCTTAGGTGCGTAAGCTGACGTTGTTTAAGGTCCCGCCGTGCGTTTGCGCTGACCCAGGAACGATGCGGCTGCTGCGTTAGCCTTTTAATTAAACGAAAGCTTGCGGATTTGGATCGAATCACGCGTCGATACGGTCGCGGCCGCTCCGATCTGTAACGAAGCGTTCATCGGCAAATATGTTTTGGTACCGGAGCCCGTGGATGTAATGTGGTGCGCGGATTTTATTTAGAACTGAAGATCATCTGGGTCAGTTTTAGTTCCATTTTGAGTAGATACGTTATGTATAAATTTATTCAGGCACTGGGAATTTTCAGTCTAATTTTTAAAATTTTTTAATTTGTCTCTGTCTATCAAGGATGTATTAAATTTAGGATTGTTAGTTGTAGGCTTCTTAAAATTTCAGAGATGCATTTTGTTCAATTTGGCGGGCGCGAGAAATTTCAACTTTTTCTTTATAATATTACATGGCCGTCAAATTAAACTAAAAAACCGCGTGTGTGTAATATACTACGTGGCCGTCAAATAAAACTGAAAAACTGAAGCTTTTATTACATTTTTTTAGTTATTTTCCTATGTTTACAAAAACAGTAATTTAAAATCGGTAATAACAGCACAATGTATTTAATAAACTGAAAATTTATTTTTGAATCTAGTAAATCGAATAAGACAGTTACTTAAAAAATGCCGAAGGGTGCCATGTTTACCCGAACAGTGAACTCGCTTGGCCGATGCCAAAGAGAGTTTACCCTATTCAACGTGCGTGATGACTCAGTTTCGTTCAGAAAAAGTGCATGGTGCGCCTAAAGAAGCTTTCACTTCAAAATTGCGAAATGATTTTGTGCTGATGCGTTTGTTCGGATTTTTTTAACTTTAACAGTCGTTAATAAAGTTGTTCAAATAGTTGATATTCTTTTTTTACAAATAGTTTGAAATGTTGATATAACGAGGCGTTGATATATATTAATTATATTATATAAGCGAATAGTTATAACGAAGGTCGTTGAATGTGCACGCGCCACCGTTAAACCGGTTACCCCGCATGCGTCCGTATTCCAAAAGCGCGTGCACCGTATTCGAACGAGGCGAAATATTTACATGTAGTTTATTTCTTGTAATTAATACCTATTCCTGTTCTGTGTCACACGTCGATGTGGGAGATAAAGAAGTAGTTTATCCTCATGATCGGCTATTTTTAAAGTCTAGTATTGTATGTCTGAGCTCTTTATCGTTTTGAAAAAGTAACGAATTGGAAAGAAGACATTGAGAAAGGAGAGATAGGACAAAAAAGTCTTCATGCGCACAGACCCGCAAACTAAACGCTGCATGAAACAAGCAGCTCGATGGCACGTAAAATGATCTGTGTCAATTAAGTTGAGGACGAAAGAAATAATGAGAACGTCGTTAACTGATCCAGGTGAAACGAAATGAAGACAAGGTATATTAAGCAAAACATTTTTTGTATAACAATAGGTGGGAGGGAAAGGGGTCTAAAAGTGACAAAATGTTACATACGTAATACATACACGCTTCCACACAATGGGAAGGTGTCCGCGTTGCAAGTCTAACATTCAAGTTTTATTTAACCTAATTAATGTTGTTTTTCATCGATAATATTATGGGTTCAGACAAAGCTTTCACTAATATGTTGATTATGTTTTTCCGTATAAACGATTTTGATATCCATCGTCGTTACAATGCATCAAAAGTAGATTAGTAACAGTGAAAGTCAAGCAATTGGGAGAAAGACGACATGGAAACCGATCTTTGAGTACGACGCTTAAACTGTAAAATGTGTCGAAATAATATAACGAAGAATATTGAAATAATCTACAGAACATTTCCTAATAGACGACTATCACGGATAGTATAATCTACAGATCAGTTCCTAATAGACGACTATCATGGATAGTATAATCTACAGAACAGTTCCTAATATACGACTATCACGGATAGTATAATCTACAGAACAGTGCCTAATAGACGACTATCACGGATAGTATAATCTACAGAACATTTCCTAATAGACGACTATCACGGATAGTATAATCTACAGAACAGTTCCTAATAGACGACTATCACGGGTAGTATAATCTACAGAACATTTCCTAATAGACGACTATCACGGATAGTATAATCTACAGAACAGTTCCTAATAGACGACTATCACGGGTAGTATAATCTACAGAACATTTCCTAATAGACGACTATCACGGATAGTATAATCTACAGAACAGTGCCTAATAGACGACTATCACGGATAGTATAATCTACAGAACATTTCCTAATAGACGACTATCACGGATAGTATAATCTACAGAACAGTTCCTAATAGACGACTATCACGGGTAGTATAATCTACAGAACATTTCCTAATAGACGACTATCACGGATAGTATAATCTACAGAACAGTTCCTAATAGACGACTATCACGGGTAGTATAATCTACAGAACAGTTTCTAATAGACGACTATCACGGATAGTATAATCTACAGAACAGTTCCTAATAGACGACTATCATGGATAGTATAATCTACAGAACAGTTCCTAATAGACGACTATCATGGATAGTATAATCTATAGAACAGTTCCTAATAGACGACTATCATGGATAGTATAATCTACAGAACAGTTCCTAATAGACGACTATCACGTAAGTATAATCTACAGAACAGTTCCTAATAGACGACTATCATGGATAGTATAATCTACAGAACAGTTCCTAATAGACGACTATCATGGATAGTATAATCTATAGAACAGTTCCTAATAGACGACTATCATGGATAGTATAATCTACAGAACAGTTCCTAATAGACGACTATCATGGATAGTATAATCTATAGAACAGTTCCTAATAGACGACTATCATGGATAGTATAATCTACAGAACAGTTCCTAATAGACGACTATCATGGATAGTATAATCTACAGAACAGTTCCTAATAGACGACTATCACGGATAGTATAATCTACAGAACAGTTCCTAATAGACGACTATCATGGATAGTATAATCTACAGAACAGTTCCTAATAGACGACTATCATGGATAGTATAATCTATAGAACAGTTCCTAATAGACGACTATCATGGATAGTATAATCTACAGAACAGTTCCTAATAGACGACTATCATGGATAGTATAATCTACAGAACATTTCCTAATAGACGACTATCACGGATAGTATAATCTACAGAACAGTTCCTAATAGACGACTATCACGGGTAGTATAATCTACAGAACAGTTTCTAATAGACGACTATCACGGATAGTATAATCTACAGAACAGTTCCTAATAGACGACTATCATGGATAGTATAATCTACAGAACAGTTCCTAATAGACGACTATCATGGATAGTATAATCTATAGAACAGTTCCTAATAGACGACTATCATGGATAGTATAATCTACAGAACAGTTCCTAATAGACGACTATCACGGATAGTATAATCTACAGAACAGTTCCTAATAGACGACTATCATGGATAGTATAATCTACAGAACAGTTCCTAATAGACGACTATCATGGATAGTATAATCTACAGAACAGTTCCTAATAGACGACTATCATGGATAGTATAATCTACAGAACAGTTCCTAATAGACGACTATCATGGATAGTATAATCTATAGAACAGTTCCTAATAGACGACTATCACGGATAGTCAGCAATGAATATTTTCTTAGTTATCATGGGAAATAAAAAAGAAATAATCTTCAGTTAAGCCGTACAAGGACTTTTAAACCAAAGAAGATTTTTGTTTTATAGCGACTGCTCGAAATTGATAAATAAGAGTCATAGCGTTTCAAACTACATTTGCGTCGTGTATATTCAGTGATGTTGGCGTTTACAAACGTTTCCTTCTTTTACTATCGATAATATCTAACGATATGGGAAAGTTGACATCTCTTTTTCGTTAAACGTAAGGTTCGAATCACACAGTGTACGACTTGTATAGTGTAATGGCCGATATGTATGTGTGTGTGTGGTGATACAATGCGACAGGCATAAAGCAGACATCGCTGTTACTTTCCATATAAACGCTTTAAAGGAAGGGTGCAATTTGTGTATCTCGTACGAATGTTTGACGTTATGAGCCAAGTTAATTAATTAAACGGCTCAAGAGTGGTACGCGCTCAGCGAGCGAGCGACCCGCGTCTTGTGAAAGTTGTTTATATCGAGCGAAATTTTGTAGAGTTGGGCAAGTTTTGGTCCGGCGTGGCTGAGAGGGCGTTACGATTTTGTTTCGCGTTTACGTAACTCGCACGGTTTACGACTGTATATTATTAAACTAATTAGTTGACAATTGTTTTGAGAACTCTCTCTTCGCTCGGCGGCCGCTGAGATTGTGGCCGATAAGATGATAAATATGGAGAGAATGACGATTGTGTTTGTCTTGATGATGCTTATAATCATTTGTTTTTGTTAGAGAACATCTTAATGGGATATAATATTGAGTTAGTTTTAAATGTCTTACGTTATATATGTGATATCTAAATTTTTATTATGAGAAAATCTCGTTCGTCTCTTTGTTGTAGGAGTATATCTTTTGATTTTTTTTGCATTGTAGGTGGGTCTCGCTAACCCACTATTATTGATGATCGTAAATGCTTAAATTGGAAAAAAGTGGATAAGAAAAAAATTAGAAGAGATAGATTTTTTAATGTATCGAATTGAAATTTACATAAATTTAATAGTTGAACTACGTGAAGGGTTGTGTCGTGATTATTTTTAATATAAAGGAATTCTGGCAATTATTGAGAAAAATATTGTACTGAATTTTTTTTATCTCGATGCGGTAAAATTAATATTGTTTTTTATCTTATTATAATGGCATTTGTTGTGTATTTTTACATGTACTATAGAAAATAATTAAAAGTTATATTAAGTTGTTATATTTCCTGATGCCTTCATGCGCCAGTGCAGTTTCTAGTTTTTTAATTTCTTTTTTTATGTTTCAATGTTATTCCAACAGCCTCGGTAGCTATTCGTAGCCTTTAAGGTCACGTGCAATTAGACTAATAACATTTATAAAAATTAGGACAAACGTGGGTGAATAATAATACACAAATTTCCTCAATCCGTATAAAGTACATTGTACTGTATTTTGTTCTGAGTTAATTTTGCAATAAAGTTTCAGCTTATATAATAAAGATAAATATTTGTAGGTGTGGCGAGATTCGATCTCACGCCAATTTGTCAAATATTTGCCCAGTAAGAGTGATATAGAGTAACTACACGTTTATAATGTTGTTTTTATATATTTATGGCCGCAGGCTTTGCATTGCTACACGTCTTTCTCCTATCGTTGCTGACTTCTGGATTTGGCCACACTTCTTTCTTGCTAATGCGGCCCCGTTGGCTTGAATGTTGCGTAATTTTGCATGATATCAATCTGCCATTCGATCTAGCCTACTTTCGTACGTCTACCGACTGCTCAGTCGCCCGTACTTGTAGCGACTCTTCTGGGGGAAATATAAATGTAGTTTCAGTTCTAAATACTTGGGATTACCTTAAAAGATATTCTACATTTCCCGTTACATCCATCAGTATAATTATACGGTGCAGACGGAATGCAGATTCTGTATGTATTCCTATCTTCTTTTACTTCTTGTATTCCTAGTTATAAAGGTGTTAGATATGTAACGTGCTTCTAAAATGTTTTATGCGTTTGTTACACGAAGGATCATTCTTCTCGTATTATAATGTCTCGTGTGTCATTTGGTGATGAATTTTACCAAGGGCCGAGTTAGTGCCATATACAGCTTAATAAAGCAGCTAAACACGAGTAGTTGTTGCATATCACTATTATATGGAAACTATTTGTTGGTAACATTGCAGTCTGATTTATTATACGCATGTTTTCGTGTATGAATTTGGATCTACGTATAAATGTGATAAGTAAATAAAAGTAACAATCCTAGAACCGTTTTAGTGGTAATATTGGGGGTTACTTAGCTTTAATGTAAACACGGTAGCGCCCACGTAGGTTCACAATAGGGGTATCCTACTCATGAGTTAGTAACACTTCCTATATATAAGTCCAGAATGTCGACATTGAGGCGGGGTAGCGCGCACACGTAGGTGTGCACTAGGGGTATCCTACTCATGAGTTTGTAACACTCCTACATATACCTCCAGAACGTCGAAACTGAGGCGGTAGTGCTCACGTAGGAGTATCATCTCGGATAATTTTGTATATATATGTTAGTACAAACTTAAGTTTAATATCTATCGAACACTGGAAATTAAATTTTCTAGTTACCGATTCGTTCGGTACGGTTTGCTAAATAGACAAATGGTGGCGGTAAGGCGCGCGCGTCCTGCGACCGGTTGAGACGCAATTAAGTGGTTTGAATCAGGTTGAGGCAATTTGTGATTAAAATAAGTGCTTACCGGTTCGATTCTATGGTATAGTGTCAGCTACACTGTTGAAGTCAATTTATTCATAAAATTTGGATTCGACCTACATTTTGTAGACAATTTTATTTTATCTGATTGATGGTGTTTGTCTATGTTCTATACAAAATACTATAAAGGACAGTCAATGACTATAAAAAGCAGGGAGTTGGAATGGCTTCCTACAAAGTTAGATACGTGTTGCCGAGAGTCATTTGTAAATGATTTTCCCATTTTCAAATGGGGTTTGCTTCTGAAAACTTGCCGAATTTGTTTATTATTAATGGGTATATTCATAGTTAGAAATTATTTATTCAAATATGTTATTCCGCTTCATTTGGGATTCGCTTTGAAGCAAATTATGTTTTTACAGTAGCTTTTCTGGAACTTATTGATTCCGAACTTATTGATTTTGAATATCATTAGTTGCAACAATAGTTTTCTGTCGATTGCTTTGTTTCACGCACGGCATCTAAATGGCTCTTCGCCCTCAAGATGACTTTAAGATAAAGAAAATTATATCGATATATACATTTTATAGACTTGCCGTGTAATTTGAATTTTTTAGAATTTGAGCGCATAATCGACTGTTCTTAAATCGATTTGCCTCAAACGTTTGACGATAAACCAATTGGTTTGATTACGGAGTTGGTTGTTGTATTCGATCTGGCTAAATAACCTTCGTATATGTATGTCAATTTTCCATTTGATTGCATGAACATGGTTTAAAAATTATTTATTTCAAACTTTGTTATGACATGAGTTTGAGTTACGTCCGAACTAACTGAAACTGCATTGTGGTTGAATTTTAACCTGGAAACCTGTTTTCATTGAAAAGTATATTTTTTCCTTAGTATATAAATTTCTTAGTTTATGAACGAATTTCAATGTATGATGTTTATACTGGCATAATAAAAAAGTTTTTTCCATTTTTAGCCATTTTTTATGTATTTTTGACAGACCCTATTATGTCTTAGACCAATTTATATTATAAGGGGTGATAATTTTTGCAAGTAAATCTTGGAATCAACTTGATAAATTTGAACAAATCTTTTAATCTATTTGTTCTAAAGTCATCCCAGAGTTTATTTGCTGTCATGATAATTCTAATATCTTTATTCTTTATAACTGCTTTTAATTTCCTCTCTAAGCAATGGAGAGATAATTACAGACATTCTATGTATACATTGTATGTTTTCACAAGAATTAGTATTTACTACTGACTGGATTACATCATCAGAACCTTGGTATAAATTGTTTGTAAATTCAAATTCTGAGTGTTTAAATACGAAAATAAATAAACGTCTTGAAACCGTGTAGCTAATCCGAAATCATGCGCAAGACAATCTATTAAAGCGAACTTTGCGCGAGTCTAACTCGGTTAATATTATTAGATGTCCCACGCGGCTCCCGTTTTGCGAAATAATTTTCGAAGACATGACGAACACAAACGTATAGGTACAGGCGTCCTAGGTAAAGTTCCTAACGTACATAGATAATATTTCATTAAAATTCATCAAAGGTTTCCTTATTATGACGTGCCGCGAAGTGCTTTTAGCAAATATATAGGCGCGTCGATTCCCTAGAGATATTTGGAATAATAAAGTTTTTCATCTGGCGGAGCGTCTCACGAGTGTTGGCCGCCTACGCCGCGCCGCCCGCCCCGGGGGACGTCGTATTAACGGAAACATTTTTGGGCGGGTAGTCGCTTGAACGGATCCAGCTAACTAGTAGGTAATGTAGGTGCGGCAGCGTTATCGGAAGGGACCGGTTGGAAAGTTAGATTAAATACGGAGTCCGACCGGAGGGCTTGAATCTGATCATTGGGGATGCGGGCCGGATGCATACTGTGGAAAATTTGGTTTTTTGCCGCGGTTAAAAATGAGTTGGAGCGAAAAATGCAGGTGGTTTAGTGACGGTTTAGTAGTACAGAGTTCAAATTAAATTTTGAGCTTCTCTCTAACAGGTCTCAGGAAACGAAAATACTTGTTTTATTTTCCTCGAAGTAAGTAAACCTAATAGATTGTCGATCAAACCTTTGGTATTGACATTTCTATTTAACTTATTAATGTCGTAACAGAGAAATACTTAACTAATTAGATTGCGTGTTAATAAACGGTTTTAGTTACAAGTTGGGTGGAAATGCGTCTTACTGCATCTTGTAGGGTGATTCTCAGTTTTGTGCTGTAGCGTAGCGTGTCTAAGCTTGTTTATATTTTTTGTTACTAACTCGTATCCTACTCTGTCTTATCGCGTACGTGTCACGAGTTAACCGCATGCTCGCAACGTTTCCTTAATGTTTTTGTGATATAGTCGTTAATTTATAAAGACTTGAAATTTCTTAAGTTTATTATAGACTCGTGCATTTCAAATAGTTTTAGGACCCATGGATAATAAAATAATTATTAATTTTTTGGTGTTAGGTTACTTTATTTAGGTTTTAGGTGTTAGTGTTAGAAATATAAATGGTGTTTTTATACTGACAAGAGATGTCTTCGTTTAGAGCATTGAATAATGCGTAATTAAATACTTAATTGGGTATTGAATTAATTTATATAAAATGGTACCTTTATTAATTTACTTTTAAATTGGAAAACCGATCTTTTTCTCTCTGAGTTCATGACAAAGCATTTAAGCATTTTTAGAATAAAAACACTTGTTTCGCTGCAAACATCTATACTACTGCGAGTTACGTACATTATTTTATTCCAAAGTCATAAAATTAAGCTCGAGATACCACGCGTTCGATATTATCTCCGATCTGGTTTTACGATTAAGAATAAAATGTCTTACATATGTACAGTAGTGTATAGAAACGTCTATAAATTTCGATAAGTTTTACGTTAACATACGTTTGAAAGGACAGAGCTCAGGAGTAGTCGCCATAATATTTACGGAACACGAGTCAATAGTTAGTGACATTACCGTCTTAAATGTTACCTGTTTATCGATCGGCGAGCTTTGTATATTTATGTTTCGGTAATTGTAGGTCGCATGACGCTGAGTAGGCGAGCTTATTAACTTTGGAAAAATCCGCCGTCGCCTGCAGCTACGAATAAACAGGAAAATTGTAACAAATAATATCGTGTGTGTACTTATGGACTAACGATCTAGTCGGGCGAGTCGAGAGAACGAGCCGGTAGCGTCTGGCGCGAAATTTGATTGGCCCTTATTTGTCGTGTAAGTTGAATGAACGGATGTGTTTTGTGAGACAATGCATGTCGGGTGTAATTTAGTTACCTACTTTCCCTCATTGTGAACATTCGATGATCGCATACATTTTTGAGAGTTTTTCTGGTCATTAACATAAGTATGTAGTTAAATCATGTGACGGTACTCCTCTTTTGACACTCGTGTTGTTACTTCCGAGTTATCTATACTTAATGACGTGTGTAAACTCAATTCGTGCTCAACTTTTTTTCTGTATAATTGTAGTTTCTCTTTTTTTGTCTTTTTTTCTAGTCATGGCCGGTGGATCTTTATTGGAATATATAATTTCAGATTTTGTTTATGCATTGTTTATTTTTAGTAAATGAGACGAAAATTAAACTAGTATTAGTTGTTATAGTAGATATAGTTAGAACTATAATTAATATATATCTTATGTCAGCCGGTTTTGTGTAGGAATTTATTTTTGATTTTCAAAAAATTCGTATATAATGTGTAAAAATTCGTATATATATTTTCAGATGTACTGAAAATTATGCAAGAAAATATGGCCCACCCCTTATTTCCGAAGTTATGAAAAAATAAGGTTTTAGAAGCCTACGCATAAATTATAGGAAAATTACAGCGATATTATCCAAGATCTTATAATGTTTTAAATATTCATCATGTTTTTACGCCCATGGAAGATACAGTAGGCAATATAGTTACGTTGTGAAAAATTAAGAGTAGTTTAATAGAAAAACGGTGTATCCTTAAATATTTATTTATAGGATATATATACCTATGAGTATACGGAAGTTTCGTAGTGCGATTTCTATTCGTGCTTGACAGGTTTTATGTTACGAAATGCTTATGGACGTGCTCATATTATACACACGAGGCTAAAAACCATTTAACTGCCACTTGGAATATTTTCGGTTTTAAGTTTTGTAAGGGTGGGTACACTTCCGCCCTCGTAATTTGTGACGGTTTTATAAGTGTGTTTTATTTTAAAATGTGCGGTATAATAACGTTAGAATGTGGAGGTGAGGTGGTACGTGGGCGAACAAACCAGTTTGTTTTGCGAGCAGGCGCGGGATGGTGGACGCGTGCGAAGGTCGAACCGTGCGGACCGCCTCTGGCCTGCCGCGCCGCTTTACGCCATCGCGTTGTAATGCGACCATGTCACAGGCGTTGTCAGCATCGTTGTGTTGTCGATAACCAACACGCTTATGTTGCACGCTGTTAAGCTGTGGTTGTGGTTGGGTAGAGATTTTCGGTACCTTATCCGTTTTTTGAGAACATATCGTTGATTTAGTTCAATTGCTGTTTCAGAAATTTAATTTAAAATAAAAGCAAATGGCTATGCAATTTATTCGTGATATTAAATCGACACGTGTCTTCTGTGCGATTATTCTGAATACGTTCTGAATGATTAACTTTCCTTTCGGTGTCGATTGCTGTGCAACTTTAATACACTGTTTTTACGTAACTATCTAATTTCAACGTGTATTTTATATTTATTGATTTGAATAAATACTATGTTGGCACTTATATTTCTAGATTTTAAGAAACTTTTAGACATACAGACGATCGGCAGAGCGGGACTGTAATCTATTGCGTTGCATAAAATTATAAACACATTTATGAAGGCGAATAATAATATACAAAGTTATGATTCACACCTCCACTATCGTTTTTTTATAATGGAATTAATTCGAAGTCGAGGGATTTTATGATTGTCATTACAAACTTGTTCTTGATCGCTATTAATAATTCTGTGTAGTAGGTTTCTTTATAAATTATTGTAATGTGGTAGTTTCTTTATAAATTATTGTAATGTGGTAGTTTCTTTATAAATTATTGTAATGTGGTAGTTTCTGTATAAATTATTCTAATGTGGTAGTTTCTTTATAAATTATTTGTTTTCGCCGGAAAGAAACAGTCATTTTTTGACTATTCACGATTCATTTTTCACATTTAAAGACAACCTGCGAATCTCTTTTTATATTTTATGCACTAATTATCACTTTATTTATTTTATTCACCAAGGCTAAGTCATCTGTAGTGAGAGAATGGCGTTTCGTCAAATTTAGAAAGTTGGCCAATTGCTTATGCACTTTTGAAACCTCGTCAATACGGCTCATTTTATTGGGAAACATTTCTTGTGGTTTATTTGAGATACGTATGAGGGCTGTCGCACTACGACTGAGGGCTGCGCCAGCAAGTAGCTTTGAGGTGTCTTTATTCGTCTATAGGACCGATTCACACTGTCGAATTGCTCTACGGATCGATCTCGATCCGCTTTCCGGTTCAATATCATTCTATCATATTTAGACTGCAAAGTAGGTTTCAAGCTTGCTTCAGTTTAAAGTCGTCCGCGTACCGGATCGGGAATAATTTGTTATAATTTATTGTAAAAATGTCTTTCAATATTCCTATTTTTAAAACTACGGAAAACGAATAAAAAGGTGATTAGAAGTTAAATAGCCAAAAAAGTTGAAAGTGAGTGTAATTGTCTATCCCTGTATAATTGAGAATGGGGAAAAACTTATTAAGTATTTTTGAAACGTGTTTGATCAAGTTTCAGTGAAATAAATATGTTGCCGATGTGACTGATATAATATTGCGGACCAGACATATTGCCAATGTCTAACACCCAGTGGTCAGCTACGTTTTCCGTCGCATATTTTTAAATCACTTATTGCATATGTGTTATGATATTTCCTTAATTATGTTGCGTGCCGAAGTATACTACTTCTGTAATAGTCTATTGACAAATTTAAGGTTTTCTTAACATTTTATAATTTAACTATTGAAGTCATTCGGCTTTATCCAATTGTCACTTAGTCGTGTTATGAGTAAAGTATGTAGTAACAGAAAATAATAATTTTTTTTAGAATGTTAAGCGGAGCTTATATTTTTCCATTGCAGATTGATTGATAGTGAATAGATTATAGCAAATATCGAACGTCGTATGAATAGTTTTGGATCGATTACATCGACAACGTTTACGTGATCGAGTAATGAATAAATACATATATTGTATCGATTAAGGTGGTTGAATATTATGACACGTTCATTCACATCGTTGTCTTTTTACCTGATGTAGCTATTATCTCGCGTGCGCCTTGTAACGTGACTACATTAATCGTTTATGAGACCTGCTAATTATCAATGACACTTAAGAATCACTTTACTTTGGTTAGGTAAACAAAACGGTTAGTCTGAACTGTCTCGGAGCCCATCAATTTCACGACACGCAAGTCGTAATAGAATATGCTTAGGGTAACCATACTAACTTTTAAAAGTAAAAGAAATGGTAAGATAAAACCCCTGATATTGCATTCCCTGTACATTTAAATTATTAAAGTAAAAGCTCACATTAGATGGACGTGAAACAGTACAGGTTAATTTAAGTTATGTCTATATAATAAGCCAACATTTTAAGTCTTAATAAAATTTTGATTACCTTACTGATCACGAAACGACAGTTTTATACATTATTATATAGAAAGTTATTATAATGTTTTATTCGTTGCGTAAATATAGTTTTTAAAACTTTCATTAACAATGTAGATGGAAATCTACAGTTTTAATTTAAATTCTAAAACTTGTTCAACGGGTAAGATCAAGAGGTAAAATTGAATTAAGTGTAAAAATCAGTTTCATTTGATACGTACTATACCTTACCACATTATAACTAAATAATGATACATTTTGGTCACTGTATTTACATTTTGAAATTTTCAAAATTTCTGGCAGATCAAGTTAATGTTAACAAATTAATACACAATTTTAGGATAGATATAGAATACTAGAGAATTTTAGTTTATTTAAATTAATATGTTAAGGGAATTGAAAAAAAACCGTACAATCCTTCCCCGGTGGCCCTAGGCACAGTTATAAGGAGGACAGTGTCCGGAGAAACGAAGACCGATGGTAACCCTAAATATACATAATTTGTCAGACTGCCGTAGCATCGAGTTCGTGTATGCCGAATCGAATTGCGCATCACTTTCGTTAAGGGGTTAACACGTATTTAATGAGCGGCCGGCGCTGATTGTGTGTATTAAGTTGTAATTAAGTTAGTCCGGCCATTATCGTTCATTAGCGTCGAAATTTTGGGACGCCGCCGGGCGTGAAGCGCGCGACTGTCGGCTGTGGTTGTGACCCAGTTTGGTCGGCTCTCGGTCGTCCATTGCAAGGCTTCCCATTTTCGCTTTCAATTTCTCCGCTTTGTATGTTTGCTCTGGACCTTGTATATTTTTCCTTTCAAGTTGTGTCTGGGAGAGCGGTAGAGACGGTACAAGTTATTAGCAATAACGTTTTCAAGTTATTAGCTTTCTGTTTATTGAGTTACTTAAAATTATTAAATCAAGTTCTTCTTATTCCTTAAATTAAAGAAATGAAATTAAGAACTTTTAGTATTAACATCATATTTAACCTGAATATAGCGCAGTAAGTATGGAAATCTTTGAGGAGTCTTTTTTTACATTTTAAAGATGTATGTCAGGAATCTAAAACTTAGTCGATATCGAATGGTGATAGGTTTAACAATGATTTAAGTTTTGATAACGGGTTTATTTGTCAATAGCGTGGAAGCAACAGTGTTGGCTGTATATCTAAAGTTAAAGCAATTGATACACCCGTATTTAATTTTTAGTAATATTATTAATAATAATGATGTTTTTTATTTAATGTACATGGGACAAGTGACATTCAGGTATTTCTTGTTTCGATGAATGTTCCTCAGTGTTACAATACATACAATAAACCTTTGCGTAGCGATAGATCGCTTAAGGATAGGACATATTGGTTACAGAAATGAAATACAAATACTTCGTTCTATATAAATTTTACCAGCATAAAAAGTTGTATTCAATCGACCTAACGTCAAGTCTGAAATGATGAGCTCGTGTATAATTACGTTTTTGCGTGTTCATTACAAAAAGTGGGTACGTTAACTTCTTTGTATAAAATATACGTACATGGGGTACATGTCTCCGTATGGGTGTTGTTTATTTAGTCCATATTTTGTTCGGTATCACGCACAATTAATTACGAAGTACTTCCTAAGCGTTCGTATCATGTTGCGCCATTCGCCTTCGAGTTCTGTTGTTACAGCAATAACAGTTTGGTGTCGGTTTAACAAAAGCGAATATCTGCCGTCATGACGGGCAAGTGGTCAGTTTGAATTAAATTGGATTTAACATTACTGCACTAACTCTGATTTAGGTTTAATATTTAATGCATGAGACGCTTCAGAGGTGGTATGTAGAAAGTAATGTCACAGTTCGCGTAAAAGAGTTGGTTTTGGGGAATTCAAGTAAGCGATGTCGGGAATTTTGCGAGCGAGGCGCGTAAAGTTATAATGTCTTTATTGGTATCAAAATGACGAGAGGTAGCATGGATCAGTTGTGTAGATTGACGGTTGCTAGGTCATGATAACAAAAGTCAGTTTTGGTCAATCTACCATTTACCAAAAGAAGAATACGAAAGTTCAGTAATGAACTTTCAAAAATTAATTATAAAATAATTAATTAAATACTATCCGTATATGGAATGAACTTCTTTTCTTTTCCTCATCATAACCAGCCTGTTCACTGGATCGATAAGCGCTGTTACGGCGCAGCGTATAAGTATTTATTTCACGTGAGCTACGCGCATTATGCGAATTTTATTTTCCTACTATAATGTAGACTAAGAATAATAATAATAATATTGAGTAAGAGTTATATCAAAAATATAGTTGTATGAATTGAATTACCATCTTAATGTAAAGTGCCGAAATTTAGTGTTTCGTAGACGAATTTTTTAGGGTTTTTTTATTATATTGATTAAAGAAGTATCATTTATCTAAAAAAGTTTCATTTTAAATAGAACACACATAGTAAATAGAACATATCTGGGTATATACGCAATATGAATTGATGACGACAAATAGAGCGCATGGCGTATGTTAATTTCTCTATTTGTTAGTATATTATTAAATATTGTTTTAATAACAAGAAGTATCGTAACTATGTGGTCTACTTTGTAAGTCGAAGAAAAACAATCCGTATGGAGTGCGCAATTAGCTATAATGTAATAAATTTATTGTAACGGAAGTCGAAGCGGGCAAAGGGCGCCAAGATCCGCGGTTTTAGATAAGGCGGACGGCGTGTAGCTTTTATAAAATTACAAGTACGTGCAACACGGTGCGGCGCTGCGTAGTGAGTTGTGAGCGTGTCGCGTCTCCCTGGATGGCGCTTCTTTTCGGAGGGCGGGCGAGCGTCTAGCTCGCCGACGCATCGGCCGAGTCGCTTAGGGGGAGATGACTTGCAAAATTATGACGTTACTTTTAACATAATTTTCCGATTGGATCACTTTGGAGATGTTATTTTTGGATGTTTTGATAACACTGGCCAACAAAATACTATGTTTTATTTCTTTTCTTATTGTTTTCACATTTTATTACTGAATTTAGCGCATTTTAACTAATATAACATCAAAAATGTTCTTTTCTTTTCTAAAATTTATAATTTTGTGTAAATAAATAGTGGAGCGATAAAATGAGCATTTTTTCCTAATCAGCACTTCGGATATACCTAAAAACTGTTCAGTTTGGATAGGGCTTCCGCTTGCTTTTTGAATACCCGATATACATATAAATTTATAGATACTGAACTGGTGTATGGTTTTTATATTTGGAAAAAATCTGTAAATGATAGGTTAAATATGTATTTTTAACCCAAAAAAAAAATTGGAAAATTATGTTATTCAATAAACATTTTTTCTGAAAATTTTTTTTCCATGGTGATCTGTAAGATGCTTTTTTATGCTTATTTCTAAAAACCTTATATTGTATACTGTGCGGTAATTAATGGAAAATTGAGAAAAATGCTCTTAAATTTTAGCCTACTCCTTGGAACTTAAAAAATAAATTTAAATAGTATATATTTTTTTATCAATTAAATTTTTTATTATAAAAGTAGCATATTGTGTAAAGTTTCTATGTAAACTGTTGCGTTTAAATTTTGCACTGAGTAGCTTTTAAATAATTGGTGTCGTGTTAAGTATACTAATGTTTAATGCTCAGTTTTGATTATATGTGATAATTTATTCTTGACGTTTATTAGTTGGTTTTTTCATCGCAAATATGCAGTAACGGGTAGCTACGTTGAACTTCAAATTCCTCCATTAATAAATTTGAAATAATGGCTGTTTACAGTTATTTCATCGGCCTTGCGTCTCGATGACCTGCCTCGTTTCCGAACGGAGACTCGTGTAAGCAGCCGTAGATGTTGTCCGACATAAGTCGTAACCGGGTGGTTACAACACTTGGACTAAGTTGATGTGGTTGCTTTCGTGAGAGATATCTCATAATTTTGGAACAATAATGAGTGTTAATTCGTAAGTGTGGATTGCGTCAGGCTAATATTGCCGGGGTTTAGCTTTAGATCGAGTACGGTAGAAGTGTGTGTCTGCTATTCGTGAAGCTGCACGTGCACAATATGCATTTTAAGACACCCCCTTAGTCGTTTTAGTATTACATTTCTAACAAAGTAGGATAGTATATTTAGGAATAAAACGACGAAGAGAAGAGCGGTTTCTGCCTGTCGCTTAACTCGTTTGAGCTAGAAGCTCATATTTAGATCATGACATAACGAAACATGATTATTGAAAAGAAAATTCTTCATATTTCAGAAAGTTAAAATGGTGACAATAAAATCAACCAGAAGTCGGTACATAATTTAGACATTTGCGATAAAATTTATTAAAAAACGAAAATTATTTGTGATAAATATTGTAATATAATTTGTAAACCTTGAAAAATATATGCTCGCTATGCGTGATGCATATAGAAAAGTTCAAAAATTAAAAATATTCTTGGCGCTACTTGCTCAACGTGGTGTACACTAAAATATATTTGTAGAACAACGTATAGTTTTCGAATGAAATATTTCATTACATTTGATTCGTAACAAAACTACACATAGTTACAATAGTGTGTAAATTATTGCTTATTTTTTCGGTACATAATTTATTAATAGATGGCGTTTTTAATCAGTATTCGCAGAAATGTAATTTGATCTTGCTAAACTAATATTAATTGCATTCATACGTTCTTAGTGTGCTGTAGATGTACGTGCGAATTCGACTTGATTTTAATAAGATTTTTTACATTCTTGTACTTTCACCTTGTAACAAATGTTTTGTTTCGAACTATGCAATGAGCTCTATTTAGAAGAATTAGTTATTTTTTGTTATTTCTATGTTACTAACCCCTTAAAACAGGTAAGCTCCTTATAAACGGGGCTTACTTTTTGGGGTTTTCCTTCTCTTCAGGGCTCTATTCTTCACTAATATGCTTTTTTACTTTGTGTGTTCTGCCAATTGGTATTTTGCCTCCAAGGTTTTGTTTTCAATCTAAAGAATTTTATATTAATTTATTTTTGTTTTTAATCTAGAGGTTTTTATATTACATTAAAAAAATACTCATTCTGTTTATGTATTATATTAATTTATTTGCTATTATATTTATTTTATGTTTTCCATAATTGTTTTGTTTTCATTAATTTTGCACTGTCTAAATTGAGTACTAAATAGTAATTATTTTATCAGATGCAAGATGGTTCCTTTCCTGGTCCTTATAGAATCAATAAGAGACGAAAATATAAACCTTTTTAATTAACGTTCGTATTTTTCAATATTTTTATGTAGATGGCTTCTTCAATTAAATAAGAGAGAAAGCGTTAAATTATCGATCGGTTTTGTGCATTAGATATGTTGGCCCTTAATTATTGTTTCCTTGAATCGAGCGACTTTGGAACTCGACGGTGTTGTGTTCGATGAATAGTCTAGAATATGTACGCTACACGTAGAACCGGGTCTGTGTCGCGATGTGGCAACGTCGCTGATAGCTTTTTAATTGATTGTCGATCGGAGCGTCGACCGTCATATATGCTCCGATCGACTTTGTATCTCTATTTCGTTTTCTGCGGAAAACTGTGAGGTGTTTAATGTGGAGGATATTATGGATGTTTGCGTATACTTATATTCTAATTTTTGGAAACATACGTTCAGAATTTTTGCATTTCGTAAGACTTGTTACTTTTGGAAATACGTTTTTTCCTGTAAAAAGTTCGAGTTCCATTTCTAGTAATAAGTAGATACAAATATGTTTTTAATAATGCATATAAGGTTTGGTTTAGACATGTAATTGAATGCTCGGGTTTACTATTACCAATTTACCTACAAACGTAAATTGGTTCTAATTTTTTTTTAATTCTTTACTTTTCGTACAAATTAATTTTTAAAATTGCGCTTCCTGTTATTAAAGGCGAACCATTTATTGAGTCCATGGTCAGTCGTATGCGGCACGTGTTTCTGTAATAGATGATATTTGTATTCCGGTTTTAGATTAGCTTTATTATGATAGTGTTATTGAACAAGTTTTTTTAAATTTCTTCGCTGAGGCCTCACTTGTTTTGACCGTACCGTTGCATGGCCAGAATAGTGAAATATATTAATGATCTCGAAGTGTTTGGCGTCTTTATGAATAATTTTTTCTAAACTTTGAAAAACTGATATTTCTATAAGTTGGCCTTTTTGCATCCCCATGTGAGATCTTCACGTATACGTTTAAAGTCTTACATGCTAGTAATGAACTTTTGACATATTTCCAATATCTAGGGATCCTAACGGATAGTACAGCGGGTTATAATTTCCGTAGCTTTAAGTAGTGGCTAATAATTAACACTTTGTTGGAAAGCAGTTAAATTTCGATGATATTAAAAAGTCTTTTCCAGAATTCGAGAAGAAACTGTATTGATTTGAATTTTTCTGAAAGTTTTTACAATGGAATTTGTTTGAGTGTTTTTCAAATGTTGTATTCGAAGGTGTGACTTTCATATCTATGTATAATTTGGAAATATTGAGGAAACTGAACTCGAAAACTTTTTTGGTTTCTGTAACAAAAATGTCTGCTTTTTTGTTTCATTTTCTGTGACAAATTATATTATTCATTATTAATTGTAGAAGACCCGAGTTGATTTTGTCACGGGGAAAAACGTCTCAATACAGGTCATTAAACAATTTTATCTCCAAGGTAACAGTTCGTCATGGTGAATCTAGGTTCTTTCTTTGTTTATGGTAAACCTATTTTTTTTTAAATTAAAATTCATCCAGTCGTTTCTTGTTTGAACGGTAATCCGTGCTATTTATTAGTGACAGTTTAACACTATGCAGTGTATATACATTCCTAGGACATATACAACTGGCTGCTAAATTTCAATATACCACTTAAAATAATGATTCTAAGTTATATTAATTTAATGACAATCGATTTTTTTATTGTTATTTCTGCATAATGGAATGGATTTTTAATCTGTGATTAAAATAATGAATAAGGATATCTGGTCGATGTTTGAATCTCAGTTTGCAACTTCTATTAATTATGAATAAAAATTGTAATTCCGTATTTGATGGTTATTTAGTCTTCGGCTAGGTTATCTTGTATAGTTTAGGGTTAGTATTAAATTCGATTTATTTATGTAATCGTAGTTTTGAAAAAGTTCCGTTTTGGTATACTGGGATAAAACTGTGAACGAGAAAGAAGTCTTACTGAGTATACTGACACGTAATGGATTTTTGGTAATAATGAATATCATTATTACATTCTACTCCCTATGTTATTGGTACGTTCGGCAAGTAAAACATTGTCGCCGGTCGCAATTCGATTGACTTGGATTGCACAAGGCCTCCGGGCGGAGTGATTGTCGATCGCGAACGAGTTATTCAACAATATTATTTAGCCGCGCCTGCGTCAGCAGACACTTTATTGCCGCACTCGGGCCGCGCTCGACACTTCCTATATCGTGCGCACGCATCGGACAACTGAAGCTCATAGTGCACTTTGTTTTGTTTCAGAATCATTCTCCGATTGGCTCGAAGAGAAGGTCGACTTGCCAATATTTGAACAGTACCCGGTGCTGCAGGAGCCGATCCGCGCGTGTCCGGTGGAAGTACCGCCCGCGCCTCTAGTCGTGCCGGCACCGCTTTCGCACGACTATGGCCTTCATTATATAACGGAGAGCGCGCCTCAGCAGTACTATGAGGAAGAGCAGCCGCGCACGCAGGACCTCCTGCGTGAGTTCGACAAGGTGTACGTGGCGGTGGAGGCGACGCACCTTACCCCGCCGCAGAGTCCGCCGGGGCCCGCGACCCAGCTGCTGCTGAATCTGCAGGCTCCCTATGCCGTGCAGCAGCAACAGCAGCACTACGCCGAGCCGCCGCCGGCGCCCGTCGTCGATTCGTGGCGTCGCCCCGAGATCGAGGCGGTCGTCGACGAGATCGTGCGGCACAGCGCCGGCGCTATGCAACCGTGCGGTCCGCCTTCGCCCGCTTCCCCGCCGCGCTCGCCGCCGGCTTCGCCCTCCACTTCCGCTTCGTCGGCGTCGCGCGCTTCCTCCGGCGATGAAGAGTGGGCGCCGCGTGCCAGCGCACGCTCCAAGCCATACGCGCGTTCCGTTGACGATAAACGATCACGCAAGAAGGAGCAGAACAAGAACGCTGCCACGCGCTATCGCCAGAAAAAGAAGGCCGAGGTAGAGGTGCTGCTCGGCGAGGAGCATGCGCTGCGCCAGCGCCAGGACGAACTTCAGACCAAGTGCTCGGACGTTCAGCGCGAGATTCGCTACTTGAAGGGCCTCATGCGGGACCTCTTTAAGGCGAAAGGCCTCATCAAATAAAATCACCGGGGTTCGCCCGCCTCGTGTTCGGGGGACGTCCTGTTCAGTTCAATCGCGATTGGTATCCGTCTTAACTCGCCGAGAAGCGGCAGTGACGTGCCAGGCCGAACGTTGCATTCCCATTAGAAAATTTTGAAGTATTTCGATTACTAATATTTTACTTAGGACACTCGGGGTAAATCCGAATTAATTCTATTTTAATTGCATTAAGGAGGAAATATTTGTCTTACTCTAGTTAACGTTACGCTATCATCTTAGAAAATAATACATTAGGGAATAATATAATGCTGCAATAGCTTATATTGTAAAGTAAGTTACAGTTTATGAGGGTGGTTTATTGTTTAAGAAGCCCTGCTGGAGGGCGGCGTGTATTTAATATAATTATTTGTTTTTACATTTGAATACTATGAGCTAACTTAGCATCACTAGAGTACTCTCGGGCAGCAGTTATATCTTCATCGTACCAATTTTATAATTTCATTTTCTGTTATAATTTTATTCAATTATATTTGAGATCATTTATTTGCTTTTGTATCTATTGTAGGAAAGAGTCGCATATTTTGCTTTAAACATTCACTTTTTTAACATTGACTTACAAAATTTTACTGTAGATAACATTTTATCCTCAATTTACTTGGATATTTTTAGAAAATCATTATTTAAACATAAATTGTATTTTAATATGGATTTTGTTTTTATTTAAAGCAAATAAAGGGTTATGCGACGGCGGAAAATATTGTGTATTATTTCCTAGAAAAGGTCATTAAAATATTGCAAGTCAAATTGTTACACATTTATTTAGATCGCAACCTCGAGTTACAATATGGCATTGGTTACGGACTATCGGTTGTTGCGGGCCACTGGACAAATAGCTTGCAAGAATTGCTATGCTATGGATGTTAATTTTTAGTGATTCAGAGGTAAGATTAGTAGATATTGTAGCATCGGATGTAAGCATTTAAAATGAGAGTAGGTTTGAGTCACTCGTTTGAAATCATCATAAGGATTTTAAAAAGAATGTCAGACACCGTTTCGAACCCATTTTAACGTCCGAAAACTTGTATCGTTTCGAGGTAATAGCACATACAGAAAAGTATGATAGATACGATGAATCATACTTTACAAGATCGTACAGAATAGAAAGCAGCGTTCAGGAAACTGAAAATATTTTGAATGAATTCAGCTTAAGTATAAAAAATGTTTACTATTATAATTTTAAAACAATTTGTGTATGAATCTCCCAAAACACCAAAGTTTGAACAATGAAAGAAATTTATAATAATAAAAAAGTGCAGAATTTAAAAGGGCATGCAAACATGGCTGCCGTTCGAATCTACAGAAAAATGGGTCTTTCGAAGACTGACCTTATTATCTTTACTACTTAGTCTGCAAGTATGAGTCAGTGGCAAGCCACGTGCAGCTCATATGCCCTTCGAATTTTTGTAGTATTAATATGAGGAGAAAATTCTCTAAATAAGTCAGTTGACCAATATATTTGTTTATCCAAAATACTATTGAAAATTTAGAAATGTAACTACCACAAGTAGAAAATGAATTAAGTTACTGTTTTAAAAGTAATCTCTTAGAATTTATGAACATTTAGAATTTTTGTGAAAATTTTCTAAACACCTACTTGTAATTTTCGTTCTTAGTGTACGCATTTACGTTTCTAGAATTTATTGTCAATGAAATTGATATTTCAATGATATTAAAAAGGTAATTTGTTTTTTATGGTCTCAGTCTTGTGTACCTTAACTGATTGTTTCATTTCAACTTGTCATATATATATATATATATATATATATATATATATATATATATATATATATATATATATATATATATATGTATATGTATATATGTATATTACATTTTTGTCACTCGAAGACGTTAAATGAAGCAAGATTTCAACCAATCCTTGCCTTTGAATGGTTTGTACTATTCGTATACCCATGTTTCCGATAAGGCTGATTCACTTTAGGTCTTCTTCATCATCTTCAATGAACTTTGTTTAATATTTTTATCCACTTTAGCAAAGCGCATGTGTCGTTGACTAACTTAATCAACCTTGTAAACAAACCGATCGAGATTATATCAAAACTGCGCAACAATTACGAAGATTTGTATTAGAATTTCTGGTTGAGATTTCTCGAAGAGAGAAAGCTCGAGAAATCCGCTCATTTTCGAGTCGAGAAAAAACATGTCTAGAACTGCAGAAATAGTACACGTGGCCTGTTTACACTGGTACAAAATGTTTGTTACGTAGAAAACATTGTAACAAGTCTTTTAAAAAGAACATTCGTTTCGCGAAAATTAGTAGTTAGAAGTTACAATTTCCTTTATTTAAAAATCTTACTAAATCACTTTTGTTCAAAAATTATTCCAATAAATCACATGAAATTTGGTATGGAAGTAGTCGTATAGCGACCTTGCAATGAACGAAGCTAATTTGATTTCTTAGCTTCGCTAGTGTTTGAAACTTCAATTCTTCATTTTTCATGTTCTCAAAAATACATTAAAAAAAATTTGTAAAATCTGTATAACTAAAGATTTGCTTATGATCTTAAAAACCACCTTAGGATATTGTGATAGTCTAGAAAAAAATTGTAGTGATGTAACTAATAAGGCCGCAGTGTACCCTCAGTCTTAGAGCAAAATGACACGTAGAGCTATCATGCTGCAACCATATGTGCCCACACACAACGTGAATGAATCGGAAATAAAAAGAATAAAAACTGCTAATCAACAAGTTTCCTCCAAACATTGAAAAATCCCTTAAAGAAATTATAATAATTTAAGATACAAAAAATGAAGAGAATTTATGTCTATTCATCAAAATCACCTAAAGATGACTATATAATGAGATATAATGAAATTTACAGTGCAATTTCGTGAAGAAAAAGATACAATAAATATTATCCATTATTTATACGCCAATTAGTCGGTTTAAGAAAACTTTTTAATATTTTTATCCACCATACAGTCAGCATACTTTATAATTTGGGGTTAACTTACATTAGGCATAAATGCGGAGCAACCAAAATTTTCGAAAGACCCTTGCAAGAATTCGGTCTGCGTTTTGAACATCACGTCGTAGCTGATAAGCCAAATGTCACGCTTAAATTTGGCCGCAAAAGCCCTGCCGAAATGATCGCCCGCCTCAATCAATTATACATTGTGGCAACATTTTACAACAGAAATACCAGGCGTGATATTGGTGCATCAGGCACGTTAAGCAGTTTAGGTGAGGAAAGTAATAACAGTGATGACGATTATGACTCAAGATCCGAGTTAAAAACTGATGTATTATAATACAATAAAGAAGAAATAAATAAACTTTCGAACGAAACGTTTTCGTTGGTAAAACAATTTAGGAAGAGTTCTTAAAAGAGGTTACTTTGAAAAAATATGCAAAATAGCAGTTTGACAATGAGTTGAAATTATTATTGGACGTGGGCAAATGTTGGAAAGAAAGGTACTTTTTGATTTGAATTTGTCCTCTAAATGGAATTATGACTATATCTGCACACTACAAGCTTTATTAAACATTACTTCCCATAAAATTGTCTGTTCGCGCACTATCAAGAAAAAAATGCTACGATTTTGATATCAGAGTAATAGATGTATTGGTAGAGAAATTACAATTGACGGAAGACGAATTGGTTATCTCATTTTTAGAATCACTAAAAAATAAGAATCAAATATATCTACAACTTTGAGCAGCAACTACAAAAAGGTACCGAGGGACACTTTCCACTGACAATATCATCAAATCTCTTATAACAAAAAGTTCGATTAAAAAATAATTTCAGCTATTTGAAATAACAGACCCCAAACCTAGAACTTGTACTAGGATGTGATGACCGTAACGCCAACTTAAAAGCAGTAAATGAACGTATTTTTTCATTTCTGGAAACATTGTATTGAAGATATGAAACCGATTATCAGAAGATGCAATAAATGCTCTCGTATCTTTAAAATCATACATTGTTAAACACATTTAGTACGTTTGTGCTTTTTCTTGGACAATCATTTGCTAAGTTTAGTTATATCACAACATCTATATAGTAAATGTCACAGCATTTCATCTTCTTTTTTTAATTTGTTTTTTTTTTTAGTTCCCGTAAATAGCTTATCTAAGCGAGGTTCGTCCAATTTTACTTTTATTAATTTAGTATAGGATTACTTTTTAATTGCACCAAAGATGTGTTTAATTAAAAGACTGAATAATTTTGGTTATAAACAATGTTTAAATTTTAGATAAACATTGTTTATAACCGAATCTGTTATAAAAAGGGTAGTTTTGATAATTTAATTAAAGATCATATTTAAACATATAATAAATGTCATTTATTATAAAATTAACTTTTTTTAAACTAGTTTTTGCATTTTTTTAGGTTTCTGAAATATCACGTCTACTCGAGAAAACTCGAGAATTCGTAACCGAGAATTTTCGAAATTCGAGAATTAAAATAACATGAGAAATCAGAAACCATAGTTTTTACAGTTTAAATATCTATATTTTCATTGTTGTCCATCGATATTTACAAATGGACCTGATTAACTATGACTCTTTGCTGGGCTTTTTAATCATCTTATCATTTCGAGTATTTTTTCAAAAGTAAATTCTATATTATCCTTTGAGTAATTAGAAGTGACTACATTGTTCGGAGGTATCATAAATAATACAGTAAATAAAATGAAATAAGGTAAAGTAATAGAAATTCTCAAATAAATATAATACAGTATCGTTTCTTATATTTTCTATAGAATCTTATATTTTTTTTAATAATCAGTCGGAACTATATACATAATTTGTTTTAAATCGCAATTTACAAATATAAAAAAACTCGTTCACAGTTAAGTTAGCGTAGTCCAGATTTTGTATTTGTGTTTATAATACTAATATATTATATATTATTTCTTCACTTGTTATAATATTTACTTTTAAATGTAACGTCTGCAAATTAAATCGCATAATTGAAAGATTACCGATCACACGGCTCTCTAATCCGTTTAACATCGTTTGAATTAACTTTCTAAGATTTGATTTATTTTTATTGTAAATTATTACCGTAAACAAAAACATACGAATGCAATAGGTTTAATCTTTTTAATAACACATTATTCCGTAACTATTTTCAAAAAGCGTTGCAAATCATACTACTACTGTTTATTAAAAATTTAATTTCTTTTTCCGATAACGGCGTCACTCTCAATATAAGGTGGCGTATTTATTTTGCAGTAGGTATGATAAATAAAAAAACCTGTCAGTTGTTTAAGGAACTATTTTTTCCGTTTCCTGAAATACTGGTAGTATTTCTTCGCACAACCTTTGTTTAATTTATTTAGTAACTGTTGTTGTTTTAAAGGAAAACATGTTATATTTTAATATCAGTCCCCTGACTTAGTGACACACTATTTTAAATCGTAGGCACATGTTAAAAGTTTGCAAATATTGTATTTTAAATTGGGCCGTTAAAATTAGAACTTTTAATTAATTTATCATAGTTTCTATTGTAGTCAAGTAAAGCTCTAGGTCATGAAAATTGTCACATGAAAATAAAGGGGGCGTGGTGGAAGGTGGCGTAGCCGGTTGTGAACAGAAGGAAGAGAAGTATTAAAAAAGAAAATGTTGTAGACAGAATAATATTATTAGTCTCAAGTATGTAATGCATTGGCACTAATAAAATATTTTATGCTACTTTAAAAAAAAATGCTATATTACCATTTAAAATGTACATGACTAAACCTCCAAAGAACTAAGTTTAGCTTTACTGATGATATGCTGTTCACAGGCGTGAACGAACAGCAGCGGAGGGGTGACTTTAGTCATCGCTTATTCTTTATTCTGTCGATTTCATTTTTGTCACGGTAAAAGAAGTTTTAATTTAATAATTACATTGTAACTTATGATATATTGTTTTCGGATATAATGTCATATAATTACGCAAAAGGATGCAAATATTTTACAAACACGGGAGTATCTACTCTTTAAACTGGTTTGTGTGTACCAAAAGTTTTGTTAGAAATATATACGTATTTAATTATACGAAATACGTATTTAATTATCCGAAATGCTTTGACTATCTATAAGCTATACGTTGAAGCTATACATTTATATAATAAATCTTACAATATAAATTTAAAAAATTAATAAAAAAATGTTAATACGTTAGAATCGGAGAGCACTTTTTTATGCTTATTTTGTAGGAAATTAAATAAGCATTATCAAGGTTGACAACGTGCTGGCACTAAAAATGAATTCGAATATTATTGACATAAGTAATCACGCGTCGAGAAATAATTAAGAACACATTGAAATTTTTCGTCCCTCTTATTTTTCAAATTAAATATAAAAAAAACCTGATGCAATTTTGATTTCCCTTTTTAAGATTTAGTGTAGAAAATGGATTTTTAACGTAGACTTATTTTATCGTATAAAGTGATAATAGAAATGAGAAGTTGTGTTGTCTCATGTATCTGTGAGTGTAAAATATAAAAATATGTACGTCACATTGTCCACATTATTTTTGTATACGTGTACAGTTGACTCACGATAAGCGTGACGCATTAAACCGAATAAAAACTTGTTGGGAATACAGGAAAGTCTTGTGATATAATGAAAATAAAAAGTAGTTTGCCAGAAGTGTTTTTATTTACATAATATAACTATAACGTATTTACTATCGAGTATAACTTGTTTTCTCCCCGCTGTGGGAGGCTTGCGAGTTTAATTTCTCATTAGAATTTTTATTCCGAGCCTTACTTGATGGTCTTTATTCGCTATTTTCTTTGCACTAGACTTATGCAGTAATTTACAAAGTAAAGATGATGTATTGTGGCGTTTAGTTAACTAATTATGTAATACTGCATTGCGGTCAATTAGGCAGGAAATCGATTCGCAACTCGCTTTCGTTTCAAGTCCATTCGCAATTAGTTTCGGTATGGCTGTTTAAGGAAGTAAAGCTGGTTGATAAAAGTTGGAATTATTACTTTTTACTCGTATTAGTTAAATGGACTTTGTAAGGTGGCTACTGTGTAATAATGCCCCTGCGAGTTTATGCTTTAATATTATATAACTTCTATGTAAGTATTAAGAACAGTGTACCTATGAAATTGCCAGCGTGTTCACCAACATATTTGAGTCTGAAACTCAGTCTGCCAGAGTCTGAAACTACCTTAGTCTGAAACTATAGTTGATAAACAAATATTTATTTTTGTATCAAAGCAAAAATAGCCATTCTTAATCATAGAAGTTATACAAGTTAGTCGCATATGTATCGGTAATTTTGGATTATTGGAAGTAAGGAAAAGGATATACCAGAAATTTTTGAGAAATTTAGACAAGTAGATAACTGAACTTTTTGTAATTGTAATGTGTTTATAACAGTTAACGTTTAATGTTCAATGGTAATTAGTAGATATTCATCGTAAGAAAATTTAGCATTTGTGAAGTTTTTTCCAATGAAAATGCTTTTAATAAATGTATAATGGTGATGTTCAGGATGCGTTGCAGTGAGTAAATCATTTCGTAATGATCGTATAAAATCCACGGCATTATGGCTGTTGTATTTTTTGTCTTTAAAATTGACATTTTGTTGAGGTCGATCTGCTACTGACGCCAAGGACGTCGCAAGTTTACATGTATTAAAAGCAAAAAACTAATATACATGTTTGCAATTTAAATTGAGTGCAGCGTCAATACTTTGGGTATACGGTCTTATAGTCGCCATAGCTTTCCTTTCTGTCTTCCTTTTATTCTGTGGCGATTATTTCTTCAGAGAGAACTTTCGCCAGTGTCAAGTTTAGATTTGTTGGTTAGACAACATTGACTAGATTACACTCCGAATATCTGTTACTTTTGCTTGATAAGAAAAATAAACTAAAGAGCAAAACAAAAATTAAACAGAAGTTTACTATGCTAGAATAAATTAAGAGAAAATATAAACAAATAAAACAGTTACGGTTGTATGCTGGGTCGAATTTGAGTGTAAGGTCCTTTGAGAGCGAACCGATGTATTCCATTTGGAAACGTTTTCCGTGTTTAATTTAAGTGTTACTTCTTAAATTATAACTTTTTAAGTGACAGAGTTTTGGGAGATAGTTTTTAAATAATACAACTATTTTTGATTTTCGTAGGTTTTATTGAAGGCAACAAATTCGAAAAGAATGACGATAAAAATATTTCATATTTTTTTTCTTTAATAATTTTTATTAAAATATAGCATTGTAGATGTCTACTTTTTGTATTTTTGCTATGCAGAACATTTAACCATATAAACAAGGTTAGACTCGATACTATAATTTAGGAGAGTTTTTTTATGCAATTTTGAAATTCATTATTCCGAAAAAATCCATTTTATTCAGGTCAGGTCAGGCCCTCTTTATTCAGGTCTCAATTTTTCTTATTCACTCAAATGTAAACTCAATTAAACGTCAGTATTAATGGCGATAAAATCATACGAGTATATCAAAATAGCCATCAACTCCCTAACTGTAAAGTTATGTAACAAAAATGTTACTTACGTATGTCCAATATTAGACAATGACCGAATAATATTGGCTTCTCTTTCTTATTTTTACTTTTTTACGTTGGATATCATTTATTTGTGTTTAGTCTGACACCAGTCGCTTGATATTTCTGTTTAAGTGAGGTAGCGAAAAAGTTACATATTCGAGTTATATATGACATTCAAGGGAAATTGTCAGGATGTAAGGGCTATGAAGTGTCAATTTAATTCATAGGCACTTGTGAGATCATATTTGCTGGACGGATGGGGCTTCAATGATTGATAATATGAGGTGGGGTTCTGTTGTACCCGTGTATGCTCAGCGAAAGTTTATTGAAAGGACGTCCATCTTGTTTTTCTGTAGTATACGTAGTTGTAGAGATTAATATTCCAACCATCTATTTGTTTTGAAATTTTTATCATTTATATGCAATAATATCAGTAGAACCATTAATTTGAATTAAGTTCTTGTTTAACTTGATTGTTTATTTACTAAATTGTTTGTATTTTGAATAATTTTTTTCTTATTATCGATTTTATATTTTAGTTTGATTTGTGTTTAGTTACATGTTTTATTGTAATTATTTTAATTCGATTAAATGAATTTCATCATTTGGAGAAGATGGTCTTATTTCACATTCAGAGCAAACAGACTTTATGAAAGTGAATAAATTTTCAGTCAAAATTAAGTTCAAAATTAAGAACAAAATTAAAGATAAGGGTCTTGTAGAAAGCTACTGTAGAATGCAGTTAGGAATCTGAATGAATTTTCAATTTTTTTTTTCATTGCATTTCTACGGTTGAGAATAAAAAAAGTGTTTTTTTAAACTCACCTAATGTTTTTTTCTTTACCATTTCATGGAATGACATTGTATAGGGTATATATTTTACATTAATTTCATTTTTCTTTCTATAAAGTTATCTAAAATTTTACTAAAGTATTTCAAGGGGTAGGTCTCTATCTTTGAAAAGAAGATTGAACTGTAATTTTGAATATGTTGAAGGGTCAGGAAGAGGGACGTGGCATTTATTTACTTTCGTTTCAAAGTTCATATGGATTTTTTTTAAGTTATTTTGTGTATTTTTAGGGTTTATTTTGAAGTTATAAAGCTTTATCATAATTTTCGCAAACAGGTTGTTTGGCATACGCGTTGAAGGTAAACATAGATAATATAAAATGCTATTAGTTTATTGAAGATGAAGGAAATAGCAATTTTTGTACTAGAATATCTAGGACCACGAAATTTAAACTATTTATTTTTTGTAAATCTTAGATTTTTTTGAACCTGGAAAGTTATTTACTCTCAAGAATTATCAAAAATGTAAAAATATATTTTGATCTTAAATTCATTCACCGGTTGTGATCCAATTTTTTGGAATCGGGGTAAAAATAAATTTACAAAAATATTTTTAAACATGTATTTTTTTTAAATATGTACTGATTTCAACGCTGCTAAGGTCTTTATAGCTCCAGACGCTGAGTAAACGAATATTCTGAATCTGAAATTTTATGTATTTTGGCATTGTACACCTGGTCAACAAAATTCTAAGGAAATAAATGTATTTAGGTAACAATTACTTATTAAAGCTGCTGCTAAAAAGAGCTGTGTCAACCAAACCTTGTTGTTAACCACACTCGACGTTGCTTTAGAGCATATAAAAAGGGTGTACTTACAAGTACAGTTATGGTAAGGATACAATAAGATGGGGATGATAGATTGAAGGTAGTTCATAAAACTACCTTCCACTACAATGAATTGGACACAGGAACTTGAAAATGCATTAAAATTGTTCTGTTGTGCTTTAAGACTCAGTTTGTGGATGCAGAAAAATGCATCAGCTTGTGAATGTGATTTTGATTTCTTTGTAGCTTGTACGCAATTCAACAGAGTAAGTTGCTCAAATGTGTTTCCAATATCATTTATAAATGAAGTCGATGAAGGCGTCTCATTTATGTAACAAAAATGTTTTACTAAATTGCAATATTTTGTTTTTTTAAACGATTTTTATTTAAATATAATTTAAACTACGGATATGTTATATGGCAGCTACTATTTTGTATAATTATTTAAAAATAGTATCAATATATCAATTATTATATCAGTTATTTCATTTAAAATGATTCTATTAAAAAGAAAAGATATTTGAAATAGTGGTAATTTTCAAAAGATAATCTTTTCAGTACATAGCTTCAGTCAATATAGATAATGATAATAATCAATTCAGTGTAACTGTATTTCGAGGTTTTTAATTTTTTGGGTTTATTGCACTCGACTAATAATATTATTCTAGAAAAGAGATACTGAGGATGTGCTGTCATATAAAATCAATTCATAATACGTGAAATGAAGGGTACTACATAGACTGTTTTATGTTAAATTATCAGAAAAAAATATTAAAACGTCAATGGAAAACATACTAGAATAAGAGAAGGCCACTGAGTATATTAAATAAAAAAGTATGGCGCGTCGAATAAATCTTCACTCGGAGTCGGACCTTATCTAAGGGCATACATAAAACTTTATACTACCAGTTTATTCTCTTTATTGTGAAATTTCTTATATTTATTACCGCCATAAAGTTTTAAAGTTAATTTCAGTTAATTTTTTTACAAGTATAATAGTTTTGCAATAAGTAACAGACATAATAGTAACAAAAACCTATTTTAAATTGTTATTATATTAGCAATTAATAATTTAAAGATATACTTAACAAGAAATGGTATTTTGCAAGTTTTCGGTGTCAATAATCGAAATTAATTTTTTGGTTTCAAAAATTCTTTCTCAATTAATTTTTTTGCCTATATACGTTTCGAATTTCTGGTCTTCGTGTGGAATTACATGGTACATTATGTAAAGCAAATACGCAATAAGTAACTTTAATTAGTAAAAAATAGAATGTATTTAATTATTTTTGAAATTCCAGGTTATAGGTTATTTTGGTGGCAATTCTAAATTTTTTTGCGAAAAAGAAATTAACGATACCATGTTCTCCTACAATGAGTTTTTATGATTTTCACTGTACGCTTAATCAACAAAAAAGTCACGAAAGACTTTGAGTAGCACTTAATGACACGGCCCCATCTAGTGGCTCACAACTAGTTCAATGAATTCAATCGTGACCGTATTCACCTCAGTGATGATGTTCGACAAGGACGTCTGGCGATGGCAGTGACTAAACATAACGTGAACGCTATTCCACTCATGTTAAAAAGAGATAAAATAACTACTTATGATAAGATACTGGATAAAATGCATTGGGATGATTTAAATATAAAAATCCTATAAGAATATTTAGGCATTGGTGACTTTAAGCCAAGTGTCCTATCTCCTAATTTAAGTGAAGATCAAAAACATCATCGTGGCAGATATCATCGACAGAGGAAGTTAAATGCTGTATTCGATATCATTAAAGGTGTCATAAGTTGCTTGTATTAATGCAAATCTGTAATTAAAAAGCAACACGTAGTTGGCGTTTCAAACAGTTACCGGTAAAAGGAAAAATAGAACAATGTGTCGAAAAAAAGATCTCATCTTTTATCATCTTTCATCTTTATCTTAAGAAAATAATAAAACTATTGCTGATAGTGACTGAAATTAGATCTTTGTGTGTTTTTTATTTAGGAGAAAATCCGTGAAAAACTCTAGCCCACTCATAGAATCATTCTTTCTCATAACAATGCTTCTAGCTCATTCCGCAAGATAGATAAATGCTTTTTTAATTGCCTTTAACGTAAAATTAATGAATATCTGTCACACAGTTCCATTCTATTATTTGGTGGTTTTTATTTACGATGCTAATAAGGTTAAAGTTCTTTTCCGAACGATTGTGAAAACCGCGTCTAAAGAAGGGTAGATTCACTGTTTTATTAACTGACTGCAAAAAAGGCGGAGGTTCTCAATTCGTCGGAATCTTTTTTTTTATGTACGTTCAGCGATAATTATTTATCAAGTGGACCGTTTTGATGATTATTTTTTTGATGATTCTTTTTTTATTTGAAAGAGAGTGCTATAGGTATGGTCTGATGATTAGGTCTGGAAATGAACGATGGAACTCCCTAACGAATTACAGAAAATCAACTATGATTCAAGATATCACGGGTAGTTGTTATTTTGCAAAATAACTGCACCACTTACCAGGGCAAGGTCTGTTCAAGTTCTGGTTGTGAACAATGGATTTCCTTAAATCGACCGTGATTAAAGATATTTGCTACTAGTAGTTGTTACGTTGCAAAAAAAACTACACCGCTGACCAGGTAATGATCTGATGATGAGTTCTGGAGATGAATAATGGAACTTCTTAACGGATGGTAGTAAATTGAAAATGATTTAAGATATTAGCTACTGGCAGTTGTCACTTTGTAAAATAACTACGTTCACATACATTTTACATAATGCGTTCTGGAGATGAACAATGGAACTCCTTATCAGATGGTAGTAAATCAAATGTAATGTTTAAGTTGGTCGACAGTACTGGCACCGACTTCAAAAGTAAGTAACTTAGTTATTTATTGCAAATAAGTTTTAGTACCGACCTTTATTGAAGTCGGTTTTTTAAAAGATGTTTTACCAAATGTTTACCACTGATGCAAATGTGCATCGATTGAAACGGTTGTTACTTTGAATAATAATATATTTGGGTAATGGACTTAATCCTTAAATTAATTTTTCTGAACCCATAAACGTCAAATATTACCTTGATGTTTGCATCTATATGAAAACGCATATATTCCATTTTGTTGTAACATATGCACATTTATTACGTGTGTACGTTTTATTTCCTTTTTCTATCTCTCTTATTATCAACCTGTTTTTTTTTTAATAAAGTACATTACATAAAGATTAAGTTTTCGTTTTCGTTCGGTTTAGTTTTTTATTCGATGAAATGAAATAAGGTGTTCTTTGATCACAACCTCCGTGACAAGATGGGAATTCACTTGACTACTTCCTATACTTTTTGAAGTGTTGCTTCGCTCTGGGTAATTCAGTCTTTTTACAGGATTTTATGAAATTAGGACTAAATAATACGTTCTTATCGTAAAGTGATTTAAGCATTGTAAGTATATATCCAAAATTACCTTTCAACTCATCCATAAATTTGCTTAATTCGTAAGTATTTACCTTTGTGTTCTCTACATTCCGCAAGTAAAGTTAACCATTAATATAAATTTATTAAAATATATTTGATGAATTCTATTGATATAACAAATGTAATATAGAATTTCCGAAAAAACTGAACAGACAGATAAAACCCATGCTTGCAAAAAAATACAAATCGGTAAATTGCGTGTTGGTAGACGTTATAAACTAAGATTTTGTACGTCAAGGTTAGCAAAATTTAATCACAATGCTCAAAAAAGGTAATTCAGGCAGGAAATATTTTATTTCCAATGCAATGATAAAACATAACCTTTTCTCCTTTCGATATTTCAAGAACTGTAAGGGTTCAAATGTGCTTGTAAGGGTTAAGCCTGTCTAAACTTATTCATATGTACAAGAATTGGTCTGTACAATTGATCGAATAATGAATTTAATCTAAACATGAAGATATATTCACACTAACAAAAAATCGTCGTCGTCATCATTTAAAATTGTACGTCTCTTAAAATTGTTGATGCAAATTCAGGAAAATAATTTTAATTTCTAGTTCTAATAAAAGTATAATTCTAAAATGTTTCTAATCAAATGCTAATTTTGGAATTTATCTAATCAAATGCTAATTCTAGGATTTAACTAATCAAATGCTAGAAACTACTATTTGATTCCAATCTCTTATAATCAAACATTCAGACTTTTCAAAAGCATCGTCGAAGAATTAGAGGGGGCAAGTAGGGAGGCAATATCCATTTTCGTCATTTTGAAGCTTAATATTTCGTACAATGTGTATTTAAAATAAAAAAAATGTCAATTGATAAAAAATTTTATTTTTATTTTGTTTCAAAACACCTTTTCAATGATATCTTATTCGACGGGATGGGATCTCATTAGCCCCAGTTTATATGTATAGGGAGACATTTTAAAAAGTTTAATATTTTGCTACATATTTTTTGAGATTCCTATATAAAGCATAGAATACTTGCAAAATTTCATTTTTCTTCAGATTTACCCTCTTATAATAAAACTTATATCCGAGTGCTCGGAAGTCATTAATCTCATGCAACTCACACATTATGCACTCTGGAACATGTAGAGGCATCATCAAATTAACTCTATACCGATTTTTCAAAAAATGTTGATACGGCATTTTATTGAATAAAAGTCACATACTCTTACGAGTATGTGAGAAAGCGACAGCAAACCGCAGTTTTGACTGGATAACAACGGCGCTCCCACTATTTTTATGGCACATCAGGAATACCTCAAAGTTCTCATCTTGGTTTATTTATGATTATATGATATTATTACTGGTTTCCAACGTTTTTAAAATAAGTTATATGCTGATGAGCGCACTGCTGGATTTGAAACTCCCATTTGTAAACCTTTCGCATATACTGACTTTAAAAATGCTATATTGCTCATTATTTTGTAGTACCCACAGGTGTGGCCTTCGCACTGTACATTTACAAATCACGAAACACAATTGGCTTTCGGGCAGCACGTTTAAACTGATAATACTGCTGGACTAGCATGTGACTTTGAATTTTTAAAGCTAGAAAGTAGAAAAATTAACACTGATATGATAATACTTTATTAAATATGAATGGATATTTATATGATGGATTTGCTTTTTGTTATACCTTTGCGAATATGCTAACAAATGATTGAATTTGTGCTCTTATTTTACCTCTGGAATAAGCCTACTAAATATGGATCTAATTCACTCTTACTTTGAAGCATGTCAATTTTTAATAATCTGGACCAATTTAGTTTAGAATTAATTAAATTTATTAAACTCGTCAAGAGAAGCTATTAGAAAATTATACAGAGTATGGAAACGATAAGCAAGAAAGCATATTTATACTTGCTTTAGTAAATACACATTCACACATACGACTTATTCTATCGTTACCCCACACAGAATACTTCAACACATAGTACGCTTAGTAAGAGATAGTTGCAAAACACTTTTGCATAACAATAATATAATAATAAAATTTAATTACGTGTGTTAATGACGTAAACAGATTACTAGGTATATTCGTATAAGAGATTGCAAAACGATGGAAATTTATAGGGGCCTTTTATATTTATTTGTTTGTTGTTAATATGTTGTATGTGCTGTAATTTTTCCTTAATAAACAAAAATTAAAAAAATGTCAACTTTAGAAATTGTTAAACCGATGGACGCACGGAAATAATGAATGCGGACATGCGACAAGAGTTTCTTGCTTCCCAAAACGAAACCCCGTAATACGATTTTTATTAAAATAGATTGTATGTATTATAACAGATATTAATAATGTTGGAACCTGAAATAGCTACATCGAATAAGACGAAAACTCCTCTCTGTCTTCATTACGAAGGTCATCTTCATCATTTAATTGTTGTAAGGCGTTCCACGTTCGGTCTGGTGTTTGATTTGAATCAGACATTTATATTGAGATGTTCTCAGTGGAACGTTTTAAATTACAGCAATCAAGTTTTAACGAAGGTCGATGACTTGCGTCCAGTCGATAATGTAGCCAGTAAAATGCGATTACGCTACAATATAATGGGTTAAAATTATGTGTTTTAATCTGTGGCGTTGTATTCTTTACATTGAGATTGTCTGTGAACAAATCTATTAAATTCCTTCTACTCTGGACGTAGTACGTTTATTAAGAATTGGAAAATTAAAGTTGGAAATGGGAGAATGATTTAAAGCGATTTCGTAAATTTTTTACGTTTTAATTTGTCTAGTATCCACGTCATTGTCTCTGTGTTAGATATATCTTTAAAACGGATCAAGTGGAAGACGAGTGGAAGAGAGTGCAAGTGAGACACATATCACCAAGTTGGAAGATATAGTTTTGTTTATCGGTGGACTGAGTTGAAAAAGATGGAAATTATTTTAGATTCCAATCTTGGCCGCAACGTAGAAAGTACATAAAACGTATCTTATTTTCCTATCTACATATATAAAAAGCAGTTGTGAATTATTTAAAATGCAGCTATACTATAGTAATGGTACAGAGGAGCAACAAGGGTTAATGGAAACATCGTAGTTTCTTTAACTTTTGTCACAAGCACCAAAAAGAAGGCGACGGGAAATATTTTATTTCTAATGCAATGATAAAATATAACTTTTACTCTTTTCGATACTCCAAGATCTGTAAGGGTTCTGAGGATTGAGTCTGTCTGAACTTGTTTAGATGTACGATAATTTTCGTCTAAATACGAAAATATGTTCACACTAATAAAACATCGTCACAGATATAATAGGAAATTTTGCAACTTAGATGACGAGCAATGTATTTATTAACTTGTTTTCATATTGATTTATATTAATAGTATATTATGTAATAGAAAAATATATTATAAAATAGAAAAAAACTTGCATATTATATGTACTGAATTCTGATATACACTATATTTTATCATTAGCAAGTGATAGGTATAAATTGTTTTTTAAACCAATTGAATTTTAATAAATTTTTTAAGTGATATAATAAAGAAGATGTAGGAGGCTATAATTAAGGTACCTTGTAGAAAAACATTGAACATTTTTATTTAATTATTGTCCGCATTTAATGTATCAGAGAAATTGAAATATGTGTTAAATACTGTTTATCTTAGTCGCTTTCACTCACTTTTGTTATTTATAACTATTCAACATATAGTAGGTTAAAAACTATATTTTTTGCCCTTTTTACCTACAAGTTAGTATAGCTATATACAGGACTTCCTACTCATGGCATATTGCCATGAATTAAATTTATTCGGCTATATGTATCTGATTTATATATTTCTAATGTCGTTTTTACCAAAAGACTGCAAAATTTCCAATTGTAGTTATTTTCATTATGATAATAAAAATCATATTCAAGATCCCATACTCTATTTTAGCTATAACTTTTTTCATTAGAGATTGCTTTTTTCCTCAAGTTTTCAATAGTTATCTATAATTATTTGCCAATTACTATGTATGAAGGTGTCAATGTTTAAGCGATTTAGTTTTAACATTAGGAATATTACGAAAAAAATCTAGTCTCCATGGTTAGAACCAGGATTATTGCTATATGGGTATTTGTGACATCAGCGGATGCTTATGTTAATGAGATAATTTTCGATGAAATAAATTATTTTTTTAATATTATGTTGTAAGTAAAAGGGTATATTTGCTTAAGATAAATTAATAAAAGATAACTAATGATTCTTTTTGATTGTCTATACATAAATATTCACTTTTATATTAATTATTAAGTGATTAATCAGTGTCACTTATTTTAAACTGTAATTTCAGAAATTAAATGTGATGATAAATTACATTTTAAAAATAATTAATTAGCTTCATTTTTAGCACGACATCTATTACGGGTAGGTTCGTAAATTATGCCTGTACTGATGACAAGTTGTTCACTTGGGACTCTAGCCAGTGGAGAAGATGGAAACTCCGAGCGAGTGCAGAAAGGATATCTTAGCTTTTTGTATGTATTCTCCACTAGTTAGAAGGATTTATTTTCTTTTGCAATATTTTTTTATTTGCCAGCTAATTATTGCTTCATAATTCATCTCATTCTTCTTCTTCCCTTGAGATCAATATCATTGCAAACTCATTTTTAGACTGCCATATTTACTAGGCGAGGGCTGTGCTTGATTTGTTTTTTTATGAGAGGGAGTTTTTAGCTTTTTAGAAATATTAATATTTCAGTCTTAACTTTTTCCTTTAACAGCACATTAAAAATATGCTTGGTAACGGGGATTGAAATATTAGTCAATGTTAGCAGAAAATTGTTTTCTGTCTCAAGATGTTGCATCTATTTTTAAAGTTATAATAAGATATTATATCTTTTAAATTATCTATTTTAGCTGATTCATCTAGTTTCTACGTATACACACGAATGAGTGGAATGACTAATAAAATTAATATGTCCGAATCGCCCTTGTAACCTTCTTGGTTTTTATAATATTCCATTCTTTAGGTAGGGTGGGCGGTATGCTCCAGTTATTAGTGTAAGTAAATCCTTAATTTTTAAAAATCTCCCCATCATTTAAACGTGGCACAGTCTTCAGAAACTATTAAATATGGTTGATATAGTCGCGCTTGAATTACTTTCAATAGCGTTTGTGATGTTATCGGATGATTGAAATGGTTAGGTCATTTTTATTTTTTTTAAACCAATTAATCGTTCCTGTGACTGCAACTTAGTTTTTATAACTAATTGAATTTTGTGAGCTATGTAATCTACATCATTAAATCATAATAATGTCACTTCTCTTTCATGTTGGATCCTTAATTACGAATCGCCTAATGTTTCTCTACTAAACTTTATTAGTTATCATATTCCCAAAAATACTTTATTAGTTAACATAGAATACTACTTCCTAGAAATAATATCTCCCGTGTGTAGATTGTCGAATGTTTCACATTTCATTATGATTGACTTGTGTTCAAAATTTTCCGTTACTATCATATGTCGAATTTAGCAGGGAAATCATTGGAACTTGTGTCTGACCAAATATTGATCGTAAACGACATGGGATCAAATTCGTTACTATTTTTTTTTCTCTTTTATAGCTACTTGTTCATACAAATAATTACAGGTATAATCAGTAAAAAATGCGCTCCCTCAAATTTTATTTTAGCCCAGTTACTTGGGCAAGTCTTCGAATTCCAGCGTCTTCGACGAAGTTGAATGGTAAATCTAGAACTGCGATAATCTCTCTAATTAATTTATCAATCACTGTACTGTTTGGATTATCTTTATCCCATTGTTTATTCTTTTAAAGTGTTTCGTCTAAAGAAAGTTGCTATCCTGCTTCTTGAATTGCTGATAAGATTTTATCTAAAAATCAGACAGAGTAATTGAAAATCAGAACAAAAAATCTTTACAGAAAAAAATTTAAGTTCATGCCTGTGATTTTCGAATTTTCAGCTTTTAAATACTTTTCCGTTTGCAAATTCGATTTATAAAACGAACAAATGTTAAAAGCGTTTGTCTATTCGTTTATCTTTCTGTTTGTGTCAACGGATCTAACTAAAAAAATACTGAACTTATTAACGAACGTTTTGCAGATGGTAACTTTAGGACCAACGTTATATATAACGTTATAACAATGCACATTATAGAAGCCTTGTACAAATTTAATATTTGTTTCAACTTATTATTTAAAAAAGTTTCGAATTTGTGATGATGAAAATGTTACGTAAAAAATGGAATAAAATCTCCGCCATGCGGGTAGTGCGGTAGTGTGGTATACGGCCTCGTTGTTAGCTTTATTTTCAGCTTACATCTTACTATGTGAACACCAGTATTATACTTCAGTATTGATCAATGCGTATACTGAAGCTGATAATGATGTTGAAAATAATGCTGAAGTTTCGCTGACACCAATATCGATGCTGATATATGCAACAACCCTGTTTGGAACCTTGAAATAAGGTCTCTTTTACCTCACGGTCCTCTATTATAATAGGGAAAATATAAGTATCGATTATCTTGGGTCTAGCTCTTATCATCAAATACCAAGGATAGTACATTCACTGAAATCTGTTCCAGCGCCATTCACGCAAAGCTCTCTTGTACTTGACGTACTTGACTCCGCATTTGACATTCTTCACTTTCAATAGTCGTCTGCCGAGTGGCGTTCAGTAAGCGTGCGCTATGCCAGGGAATGCAATTAAGATGCTCCGCGAGTACATCTCGGGAGCTCCAGGTAGCGAGGTGGTGCGGCGGATGCTGTAATTAGGTAGTCAGTATTGCGCAGTTTCGTGGAGAGATTTCCAGGTCGCGGACTTTAATGAAAATATTAAATGTGTGTTAACGAGGCGTGCTAATAAGAACAGGCAATGGTTATTTTGAGAATATTATTTTCCCATGTTGAGTGTAGGCAACAAAAATATCTACCAATCATTACGATATAAACTACAAAATGGCAAGCTTGATGATACAGTTAAACATTTATGTGATGCGATTAGAGATGTTTTTCGTTATGTTTTTCGTTTACCGAAGAGTTTCTGGATTCGATATGAAATTTAAATTTATTCAATGACTTCATAATTTTGTACGAGTTACTGTATTGAGCTCAACAAAACACAGTAAAATACCAATATTTTATAGTTTCAATTCAAATAAAAACATTAAGCAGTGAAAAAAGATAACACATGTTGATATGGCGAATATTTCATTTATAGTTAATAAAAAGTTTCTTCCTACGTGCTGTAAGCTTGTGATAAATATTATTATTTCTGTTCAAGATTTTATTTTTATAATTTATTATTTTGATACAAATAATAGCTATTCAGTTAACAGGCTCATAATTGCATTAATATTTCTTCTAAAACAGTCTGAGTCTATATGGATTGAAGTAAAGGTAGTGAAAAATACGACCAATTTTGATCACCGTTTTCCCAACTAGTCTCAACTACTTAAGATTGGACCAAATCGCCGTGAAATTTTGCACGCATGCAGCTTATGTTATGGAATTAACAATAAAGTTTATTCCAGGAATAGAATTCATTAAAAATTTTTCCGTAAAGGATAAGAGTGTGAATATGAATATTCATGTATATTTTCGGATTACATATATAATGTAATTTTAATTTTAGAAATAATCGTTTTGATTTCAACCATATTTTTTAGGGATTATCTACACCATTATTTTTACAAAAGTGAAAGGGCAATAACACAGTAGATAAATTTAGCTAACAGTTTATACAGTATTTAATATATAATTTTTTTTGGCCAAACAAAAGTTTACACCTTCAAAATACGATGTCCATTTTCCGTACAAATTATGACATCACCATTTTAAGCGGCGTTTGTTGAAAAAGTCTTAGAATACAGAATAATCCAGAAGGCGTATACGCATAAATCTCTGCGCGGCCGCCTGAAGCCAAAAATCTTCTCCCCTCCACCGCGCTTCTTCTGCTAGTGCCCCGTCCTACGCACACAATGTTTTCAGAAGAATAATTAACCCACCGTCTCTGGGAAATCGACATATATAAATATATCTGTTTGTGGCAGTACAATACAGATTTGCATCGATTTATGTGGTGCATTGTTAGGTTTATATGAAGTATTATTATGGCCGCCACGTTACATTTATAAAATATTTATTCCAACCACAGCAAATAGACTACGTCACATTTTACCATTTTTAATTAAAATGACTATTAAAATACATTATCATCAAATATGTGCGTGTGTGTGTGTACGTGTTTGTGCGTGTGCGTGCGTGCGTAGGTACACATTACACACACACATCACACGAGTGTACACATTAATCTACAAACTTATTTTGGTAATTTTGCCAATAATTTTTTTTTGTTAATACACTAAGAAAATAATTGGCTTAGTGCCTTAAAATAAAAAGAGACTTTATAAAGTCCGCTATAAAAATATAAAAAGTAATCGGTCTCATACCAAAGAAATTTAAGAAGGGAAGGAAAATTTATTTATATTAATTAGCGTTCTATGTCATGTTAACATTTCTACTTACTTTAAACAATATCGGCTTGCATTTTCAGGAAAATAAAGACGGTGAAAATTAATTAATGTAACATTTGTTTCTTTCGCGCATCTTCGTAATCTTACATACAATGATTATATATGCGTAGGTAAAATATTTACGGAAAATTCAACTATTACACCAAATTCTCTAATGACATCTCCCAAATCTCGATTTTTTAACAAATTCAATGTTACATTTTCCAGTATCAAGCAATTAAGAAGTTTTAATTTAGGTTAACAATTTTTTAAGAGGTTACAACACTAACGGAAATGGTGCGCTTCGGTTAATAATAATATTCTTTCATATTTTAAAATTGCATAGTTAATTGAAAATGAAATTACGTAATAGTATTTACTTATAAAAAGTCATGTCCATTTGTTTCTTTTGAAGTTCAGTGTTCTTTTAGCGGGTGAGAATAGCATAAGCCAGCATTTTAAGCTATGTTGTGAGATACAAACCATACGACCGCTCATAGCTGTGTCTTAGATTGCACTGACAGCCGCGTTTTGATGCTACGCATTTTATGCGTAGCTTTTGTGGACACACCGTCGTGAGTATTCTCGCCTTCTGGAGTACTCATTATTCTAACGATAAAATTGTCGGTACTAGTTTGTCAAGCTACATTAAAAAGAAGAGAGTTATCATATTTCCAGCCTGTAACTTCAAAGTCAATAATTATGCCTGACAGTCCCTTGGCTGCTATTTTTTGCGATGTACTGGCTTTTTCCTGCAACTTCGTTTTATGTATTATTATCATATGTTCATTGAAAAAATATTAATTTTGTCTCCAGAAGGTCGGCAGTTTTCTTTTTTTTTGTATATGAATTGTTGTAATATACTTCTGATAAAATGTTTTTTTCATAATTTTCCATAAAAAATTGTTTGATCGTTTTAAGTGATGTGCGCACAAATTGACAGACAAACAAAAATGTGAAAAAGCATTGCTCCTTTTCTTCTTGAAATATAAATAAAACTTCTTAGAAATGTCGTCACATTGGGCTATTACGATTTAACAAATCTATCTATGCTACATTTGGCTATTATGTTTCTCGATTCGTTACGTTTTTGTATTTTTAATTTATCGAACTTTTAATAAATTGAACGTTTCATATCCTGAGTTAATTTTATTATTTTGTGAATGTGAAACAATCTACAGATAATTTATCATTACCGTCATCGCTATTATAGGTGATTGAAGTAAAGTCTATAAAATATTTATGTTTATGGTTGCAGAGCAAGTGAGCTATAGCTAAATATTACACTATAGCGAAACATTGTTGTCATCTGTTTTGTTTCTCATTAATATTACAAACAATATATGATGATACTATATAGGTGAATTAATGAGCCTACAATCTACTTTCAAGGTAACTTAGAAGGAGAAATAGCGACACAGGAGATTTAATAGCTATTATCAGCAACACGGATAAACCGTTTGGCTACGTCACTACCCCACATGATATCGTGGTTGAGCGTGCGGTCAGCTCCCGTAGGCTTTAATTTTGAATGCGTTTCTCTCTCAGCCAGGCTCCCAACAATGTACCGATGCAACGAGCGCGTGCGACCGCCACATGTCAAGTGTACCTTGCGGTCGATGTTACATTTGCGTCTAAAGCGGTTTGCGTTTGTGTAGTGCATTCAAAGTTGGTATAGTACTACAGTTCTTTAAGGTCAGAATAATTCCCCTAAAGTGGGTATTTTGCATAGGTTATCAAAAAGTATAGTATATAAATATAGCACTTAAAATGACATATCAAAGATCAAGACTTTTGCATGGTGTGCTAATTCAGTCATCTTGGAATATGGCGCCCTATTTTCACTCTTTTGGCCATATTTCACTAATAGTTTTAAATACAAACAGTTGACAGTAAATACAAACAAAAGTTGGAAGTCAATATCGAATACATATTTTTATTTATATTAATAATTCGTCGTCGTGCTCAAGTCGTTTGACGGTGCGGCGCACCGCTGTACCTCGTCTTCAATTTCCGGTTTCTCGTCTAGTAATCCAACATAATCCGATATAACCCAACCTAACATAATCCAACCTATCCCAATATAAGTCTAGGTACAACGCGACAGGTACAAGTCGAGGTACGTCCCACCTTGATTCAACGTAGCGAAACCCAATATAACCTAATATAATACAACCCAAAATAATCCAATTGTTCCAACCCAACATAATTCAACTCAGGCCAATATGATCCATTTAAATCCAACATAATCCAACCCAACCCAACATAATCCAACCCAACCTAATATAATCCAACATAACAAAACTCAACCCAAATAAACCAACACCCCAACCCAACATAACCAAATTCAACACAATATACATTACTAAACCCAACATAACTCAATTCAGAATAATCCAATCCAACAAAACTGAACTTAATATAACCCAATCAAACGCAGCATAAACCCAACCCAACCCAACCCTACATACGCAATATAACCCACTACAACCCAACCGAATCCTAATTAACCCAATATAAACAATCTAAACTCAACATAAACCAACATAACCTAACCCAACGTAAACTAAAATCATACAATTTAACTTAACCCAATCATCTCAAGCCAACATAATCCAATCCAACAAATACAAAAATGTAGTTTATGGAGATGTTGTGTGTTTTTTTTGTTTGTCTGTTTATCTGTTTGGATAGTCACTTGAAGAAACATTTAGCTTTTATTTCATCGGAATCAGTGCACTCGATCAGAAGATATACGAATTTAATATTTAAAATTCATTTTCATTCCATTTATATAATAACAAAGAAGTGTCTAGCTACTCACCGCGTGGTAATTGCACAAACATATATATATATGTATATATATATATATATATATACATATATATATATATATACATATATATATATATATATATATATATATATATATATATATATAAATACACATTAATACATGGCACTACGTGTAATTTAAATGGGGCAAGTTTTCCACTCGGACATGCATTAGCTAAACAGGCATGGCCGAGAGGTGAAGTGTGGAGTAGTGCGGGAGGGTATTTACTCGAGTAAGCAATCTGAATGCGCGCAGACGCATGAGGACATACATCATTGTCAGTGGTTTTCGGCGCATAAAATTTTTTGATATTGTGTGTGTTTGATAACAAACACACACAATATCAAAAAATTACTATATTTCCCTTACTCGTTTAAAATTTCTCTTGTCAATATTTATAATTTAACGACTTTGGTAAGTTTAGTAATCGCGTAAATTTAATTATCATGAATTTTTTAGGAGAACATAACAAAAGTAATAAAACACAAATTTTTTTTGGTTTAAATATTTGTCCGTTTATGTGAGAGCCTGTTTTTTGTACGCAATAATATTTAAAAAAAAATTCGGTGAAATTTTTACAGGTGGATTCCGTTTACATATAGACTAAGTTTTATTGCAAACTTAAAACAATTTACTTCCATAATTGATATATATAGCGTTCATGTATTAATCTTGCAGTTAACTTAATACTTTCTGCAAGGCCACACGTAAACATAGTCGCGGGCACAGCTAGTAATATAATAATTTCATTAAAAACGCCTTTTTTATTTCCTTTTGTCACTTTTTCACTGTATATAATCGAAAACAAAAACATAATTTATTTTCACAACTAAATGAAATTACGTGATGTAGTAGTATTTCTTCATTTAAATTCTTAACCATGACCTCGGTTTTGTTGTATGACAACATCTGCAGGTGGGCAATTTGTAAAGATCTGAGTTTCATTTAGTTGTGAATAAAAATTAAGTGATAATGAATTTCTACAAAATTAAAGCCTTAAAAAATATATTCAATAACTTATTTTTTTTAAAATAATTTTTTTCTTTGTGGCTGCTGTCATTTATTTGTTATGGTGACTGCCTTAAATATTTAAACTATATATTACTCCCACCTAAAGACGCAAAGCTCTTACTAACTCATCTACACTTCACTAGCAAAGCTCTGTAAGAACTTTGATGCTTTTATTTCAAAAGTTTTACAGTATTTTTTAAAGAGTATCTTGGCCCTTTTTACTAAGTATGAGATTTTATTCTTCTTGTCGACTTTCTCCAAGGTCTGATGGCTGATAGAGATTCGATAATACTAATTCGATAATGCTTATGTTTCTTTTTATTTCTCTCGGTTTCCTCAGCATATTGAGTTTTAGAAATAGTTTATCGCTTTACCCATTTATAGTATTTAACTTTTTTGAGATTTTGATTTTGGTCAGAATTATTATTTTATTATTTGGTATGAATTTTTATCACAAGGTGGTCTTTTGCACTTTTGTGTAGTAAAGCCAACAAAAGGAAAGAAAAAAAATAATTAGGTTAGTTTCTAAGAAACTGAATTGGTGACTGACTTAAATTTTCTAAAATAATGTAGTTCCTGTGAGGGTCACTGTCCAATGTAAAATATTAAGTCTTAAAGGCGTCTACCAAATGCTAGTGATGTATTGCAGAGAGACTATGCTAGCGATTTTCAACAAGAATTAAGATGTAAAAAAAGTAATACACAATAGTTTAATAAAATAATACACAACTTTTACAATCTTCAAATGCCTCTGACTCCCTTCATTTCCATGTCCCTGCAGTGCTTTCTTTTGTTGTTAATTTATTGTTGTTGTAATTTAGTTTAGATATACTCGTATTATATGTTACCTTTACTTGACTTACACTCAACATGTAAAAAAAAATTTTTCTCAAAATTTTCTAAAATTTTCTAAAATTCATATTCGTGATATTAATTGTCTTTAATTTTTTATACTGCATAAATTTTTTTCAAAAAATATGCTGTTTTTCCAAATTTTCAAAATAGCCTTCAAATATAGCGGTTTCCGATGAATCGAAATCGAGAGATGGCATAATGAATGTCCTTGCCAAATTTCGTTAATTCTTTTGAGTTCTAAGTGATATTTTGTTTCAAATTCACAAACATACATACACACGCCAGTGCGTCTACACTATTGAAATTCACTTTGCTCGGTCTAAATATGAACACGTGTACTCAAACTTTGCTTCAATTGTTAATAGTATTATGCTTAATCAACTACAGGTGGTCTTTTGAAAACAGTTTCAAAGCGCGGCGGTGAATGTTTTAAATGAAAATAAATTTAAAATGTAACGATACAATCATCAGAGGCTTAATAATAAATTATTTAGTGATTTCAAAACCGTATTATTGGAAAAATATATAACAATTGCCTTCACATTTTAAAATCTTTGTTGCAAGCTTTTGTGTATAATTAATTTTTAATGTTATGCCTAATAACATTAAGAATTAATTGTAGCATTGATTTTAATGAAGCCTTTGCGACTGATGGACAAGTGAGTTTAAGTGGAGTATTCGTTATTTAGGGAAGGGGTGAGAAGGCATTATTTCTGGTCTAGTTTTCATTAAATCGTGATGTTTGTTCTCCAATGGAAACGTTGATAAAAAGGGTTAAGAGATAAATTGTTTATATAGATAAGTGTTGATGAAATATTTAATAGCTTTGGTGATCGTAAACACGTTAATTACGGCTGTATTAGACATGTTTATAATACACGACTGCACGTACTCTCTAGATCGCCGATATCTTGGAATATTTTCCAATCGACATGATCATGTATTCACAATAAAATATAATTAACAAAACAAGCGTATATTTAGAATTTACTTTTGCCAATTAGCGAACTAAATTTGGAACGAAATACTATGTAAATAAGTATAGATAGTCAATAGAGCTGTGACCTTGCTTCGAGAGCGAAAACGGCCTAGAAATAGTTTCAATTTATTTGAGCTAGAGTTTAATTTAGGAGTAAATATAGATATGCACAAAAATGATCGTTATATTTATCAATGTCGAATTTACGCCGGGCATTCAAGGACATGACGAGAAGGGCGACGCGGTCATAAATGAAATTAAATAGACAAATTAAAACTGATTTCCACTTAAATAAAGTAAAAAAAGTAAATAACTAACATTCAGACTTTTTCTATTCTTTATAATAATATGTAAGTAGTTATTGGTATAAAAGTGATTTATTACAGATAACCACAACAAAATAGGTATAAAAATAAGGTTTATAGCGCAAATCAGTTGCAACAAAATGTCTTTTTTATATATTATATCAATAACCAAAACAATTTCTTACCTATAAAATAATGGTGCAGATATAGTTACAGTTAATTCGAACGAAAATTTTATATAGAATTAACCATGGATATAGGTAAAAAATATTTGTTATACGTTGTTAAAACCGGCCAAATGTTTGTTAGAAACAGGTATAAACTAGATTCCATCGTTGCCTGTACCTTTTAAAATGTAGATGTAAGTTTACCGTGTTATTATGTTAAAAAATCTAATTTTTCCAATCGGCAATTGAAAGATTAGAGATGGAAGTACATATTGCAATATCGACTTGCAAAAATCACGTTTATATGTCCAAACTGTAGAAACTGTCAGGCTATGACAGACGGAAGGACGGACGAATATGCCTCATTGTACTAACGAACCCGAAAAATGGGACAAACAACATTTCACCATCTTGCAGAGGAAGTTCACTGATCGTGAGATTTGGAAGTCGTGACATTTGGAGATGTCTTAAATACTGATAACGTTTGCGCACTAGGTATATCAGATACAATTGGGTATTTGACTAATTTTTTTTTATTTCATTAATCATAATTTCAAGGTCATAATCATAATTTAATCATAATGTCTATAAAGAGCGTTACGCTGATAAAGAGCGAAATTTTTTTTTAATAATCTTAAAAATTTACCGAGTTATAAAAATTTAAATTTAATCTTTAGAGAAGGACGGCAATACTGTGTTGTGAGGTCATTTTAAATATTGCACATTACATTCTACGAGAGGAAAAGAGACAGGGATATACCCAACTCTATCCGTATCTTCAAATTTGGAAAGCCTACAACTGGCTTATTTTTCAATCAATTTTTGAATTTTTTTCAAGACTGGTTTTTAATTAACTTATATTTCACAATATTGTACGAAAAATATCAAAATTTAGAATGAGTCAACCACCGTATTCGTATTCCACAGACAGTTTAATTCTATAGTCTAATTCTCCAAACAGTTATATATTTAAGTACGTGTTGGTCGTAGTGTTTGGTCTAGTTAAAACATTTCAAGGTTACGTGCTGTTTTTTAGAGTGCGAAGAAGATTAAGGAAATTCAAAGAAGTAACCATTAGGATGGGTGATCGTGGCTGAAACTTAAAACCTGGCCACATATAATGAGTTCGAAAATAAATCGTTTTACACAAATGTAATTTATGAATAAATTGTTCATATAAGTATAACAACACGCATAAAGATTTGTGTTATATTTTTATTAAAGCATATAATTAATAGAAAACAGATTTAAAAATATAACCTGTCAAGAGCGTTTCGGATACGCCCCTGACTATATTATAGATTGTAGGTTAATAAATTTGTAGGTTTGAGATGTTATAAAAATGTAAATTTTAATATTGTACCAATATAATACGATGATAATTCTTCACCTTGAAAAATTTTATACTTTTTGTCATTTTATGAAATGGTTTTAAAAACAAACTCGAAAAACTCGGAATGCTACAGTGAGTGTTATAATTTTTGTTGAAAGGACTAATTAAGATTTACAATATTTCACAAGTTAAGGGTGACGACGATTTCGAAAGGAAATACCTTGGAAAAAATCATTGAAATTACTTAGTACCAGAACAAATTTTGTAGCTTTTCAAATATCTGTCCGACGACAGCCCACTTGATGGGGATACATTTTGGTTTTATTTTAATTTTTTTCATTGTATTTAAACAAAATGTTGACACACCTGTTTCAAAACATTTTCTTTTAATTTGACTTTTTATCAGATTTCTTACTTCACTGTCACCAAAACTAAAAACTGAGATAGTTTCTAGTGTTGATGAAGTACACAACGCTACTCTTTAGCTCTGTAACAAATATGTTCATCTGTCTGAAAACTATTGAAAAACGGTCAACATCTGACACAAATCTGATTTAAGAGCTTAAGATTCCACCCCTTTCTTATATAAAGGAATGATAATGTTGATTCGTATGAGGTTATTACAATTTTTAGTATTCCGTACAAAAAAAAATCAGAAAAGCGGAATGAACTCGGTGTCTGTTCATCTGTCCGTCTCTTACAGACTATTTTCTGCGAAAACCAGCGACCCGTAGAACTGAATTTTGATACAATGTACAAAAATACCTACAAATGCTGTACTTCATCTATATACGCAGTTTACTGTGCTGCTTTATAAAAGTGATACGGCGCTTCGCGCCAAATATTTTTGTAACAAAAAAAGTAATGTTTTTCGCGAATTTCCTTTCACGAAATGACGTTATTGAGGCCGAACTGATGTCGAAAATATCGCTATATATCCGATCATGCATACCAAATTTCGAAAAATTTCCTCCGATGATAGAGATGAAAATTTTTGATGATATGTATTCAGATTTCATAAAAAAATCGAGTACGTTGATAAAATGGTACATCTGATATTGCGCTGTAAAATTCATAATTTTTGTTTTTTTTCTCAGGTCTGAAGAGTAATAGTTATGCTTGATATATTTTTAAATAAAAACTTATTGCCACCGGTCCCAATTCGCTACGACGAAGGTTTTTGGGAAATCGGTGCACAAACAGTTGGCCGATTGCGAAACAAGGCAAATAAATGGTGATCGACTTTCAGAATGACCTAAATCGCTGCCGTAGTGTGTTGGATTGATTACAAAGCATACGGCCTTTGATGGCGTGGCGCACCGCGTGGTTCCGGATTCGATACCCGGCCGTTCGACGAGCGGGTAGTACTGGTGTTTTGGTTATCTGTAAGATATTGCTCTCTTAGTAAGTCCATCATATGTATCAACTGCATACATTAAAGTACATAAAAATAGATAAATAAATGATTTCATGAAATAAAATTTAAAAACATTCACATATTCAATAGGTAATCACGATGCCTGTGTATGCCTTATCTCATCTTATATTTATACTATCGAAATGATTAACCGGGTTACCCATACCGATGTGAAAGAAGAGCTTTAATTTTTAAACTTTATTATATCATTACGTTCATAACCCCTAGATTTTGGTTTTAGCAGCTTTTCCTACGCCTGCTTGTCATACACCTGCTGAGAGTATAAACATATAGTTTATTTCAACTACCTACAGCGCGCACGATTATCATTCAGCGTTGCCTTGTTTTGCGTGCACTCATATTCGTCAACATAGTATTGCGAGGGAAGCACTGTCTTGACAACTTTTCCTATTCTATTGACCGTTTCAGGAATGGGGTTGTAGAATTGCTATTTGTTGTAGAAGCTAGATCAGGATTAATCACTGGTTACAGTGACGTTTATTAGAATTTGCTCTGTGTCTTTTGTTACATACTTTATTGTGTTTGATATATTTTATAGGCATTTATTTTTATATCGAACTATTTGGGTAAATCTGCAAGTGGTATATGGGATTTTGAAGAAATAAATATATTATAATTTCACTTCTAAACTTCTGTAGATGGAGTTGACGTATGAGTGGCTTTTCGACACTAAGTGATTTTAACACAAACCTGTTGTGCACCATTTTAAGAAGGTTTTGCTACCATTAGTTTTTATTTCAATTCGAGAGTCCAAATAATATAATATTGGGTACATCGCCACGTAAATAGCTGATAGGGTACGTTTTGCAGGAATACAGGTCGTAATTATAGTGCCAAATTCTAGACAGAGTCTTATAGTTGAAAGCAAATGAGTTAAATATAAAAAAATCTGTCAAGTTCTACGCTAATATTAACTTGAATGATAGTGATATGGTAGCTTTAATTTTATAATACTAAGTTAGAATTTCATAGACTCTTGATTCGGAAGTAGAGTTGTAATATTTTTTTGGTAGCTTGTAAAAATACAATATTTTTTGAGAAAATCGAAAAACCAATATTCTAGATCCGTTTATAAACTTTTATTTTGCATTTTATAGATATTTTGGTTAACTTTTCGTCTTAGAAAGCTTTATTGACATTAATGTTTAATATACTTACTTCATTTAAAATCTTAAGTACACGTTCGCCTGATTGAATTCAAAGTTCATTTTTGAATTGAGAACCTGTAATTGGTTCAGCCAGATTTGACTGTATTGAAATCAAATAATTTATTTTAGTATATTAAATTTTCATCTTTATAATTTTCCTAAACGTATGTCAATGTACCATTTACTTGATGAGGAAAATATAATATTTTTTGTACTATATTTTTTCTCACGATAATACAACTGACCTAAATATTTGCAGTACAATATTAAATAATGTGTCGATTGGGTGGCAACCTTGTTCGGAGGAGACATATATATGATATATCGCACTTTTAGTTAAAAAATAAAAGGCTGTTATTTTACCAATCCAATTATATATTTTTTCCATAGTTTCATAGATTTTGCACATATGTGCAAAATCTATGAAATTTTTCATATAGATGAAAATGTGGCTACTTCGTGAATAGTTTTAAAGAATATTTGAAAAGGGAAAGATCGATTTTTTGTTTTTCTTAGCTGTGTTTTTTGTTATTGTTTATTAAAATTTAGACTAAAGGAATTTTTTATTTTAGTCAAAATGAAAAAAAAATCCATTTCCAGATTCATTCTGCTGCGTCAATGACTAACTTAGATAAGCAACGAAATAAGGGTATACTTACTACAGAATTCATTTTTTATTGTAATTAGGTAGAAAATTGTTAATATGTGATAATGCATTTAATATTCAGCTCAACTAGAAGTATCAAAATAAGGACTACAGCATTTGACAGAACATTTAGCTAAACGGTTAAAGAAAATTGAATTTAAATGCAAACGACGTGTCAAACATTAATAAATAATTAAGAATATAAAATAAAGGTCTATTATCCTGACCTACGCTTGACCTTATAGAAAGGTTATCATCGAGATTAAACACTTAATGAAAATCTGAACGTGTCTTAAATAAAAGGGTTTATTCGGTTTCCCTCGAAGGACTTTTATCTTGTTTCATTTTATGTAATATAATGGGGACGTTTATGTGTCCACATTTTAGTTTATTTCGTTATCTTTATATACTAAAATTTTATTTTAAAACTGTATTTGTTCGAAATTCCTCGGATTAATTTTCCGTTTAGAATTGATGAAATTCGTGTGAGGTTTTTGGAATGCTGTCACATCGTTGGTATATCTCTTGTGCGGTTTGTATTTTTAGTTATAAGATTAAGGTCGAAATAGAATTGAGGCGGCGGAGAAGATTATGAGAAAGAGGTTAGAATAAAAATTATGTAAAATATCTTGGTATTGAAAATTTTAATTACGACATTGATAGATTTAATTATATATTATGATAGTTTGTAAGTTAGGAGTAATAAATAAATTAAGTTTTTTTCACTATTATATCTAGTATCAATCTATAAATAAAACTAAAATAGAAGTCGGTCTATGATTTAAATATTCTTAACCATTTTTTATTGAGCTACACGATATTTATATGTTTGTTTGTTTCTGGATGTCTATATGTTTGTATGGCACAAACTTCAAAGTCCTTGAATGCATATTGACAAAACTTATAACATATATTTCTTGTTATAATTGGGACTTTATTTTGTCTTGATATTTTAATAATTGGAGAAACGGTGGCAGAAAATTTGAAACGACTTTATCGTGAAACAGAGTTTAATAACCGCAATAGCAGCGGTACTACAGGTGCTACTCTACAATTACGTTATTACTATATTATCAGTTAATAACACTTTCAATGCGTTTAAAAAAACAAAACGGTTTTTGCTAGATGGTAAACTCGATGGTAGTTTAAAAAAATTGTGTTGAGAACGAAAAGAAATATAGTTTAAAAAACTATAAAACGAGCTTTTATAGCATTATGAAATAAAAAGTAATCTTTAGATGCAAAGATTTTGGTCAAGAGTGAAAGGATGTCTCACAACTCAGTATAACTTAATTTTCAGAATAAAGTGATTGACAAAAAAAATTATTTAAAAAGATCTGGGGTGTTCTCGGCTTACATTTTATAAATAGATAGCGGTCAAAAAATTTACGATAACTGATAACAAATACCTCACGCTTTTTTATATTAAGGTTAATTTAATTAAAGGTAATTTAATTTATTAAACACAGCAACAAAATGAAATTGGTTCGCTGCTGCGTTTGCGAATAATTTTTCTTCGAATTTTGGGATATACAGAAGTTAATATAATTTTATCGCTAGGTAGATAAAGATAATTTTAAAGATTATGTCCTAAAAACGGGAGTAACAACCTTTCCATGTTTTTATTGTTGCCTTAGACATTGCAATATTGCAATTGTGGAAAAAAATTAAGTATTAAATAACTTTATCGTGTCTGTATTTAGATGAAATACTTTGTTACTTAATTTTATTTTAAATGTTACAAAAATCTAGAATTCTAGTGCTGATTTTTCGAAGAAACATGTTTTTTGGTACTTATTCCTTATAATATTAAATATATATTTAGTAGTGCTGGTAATAGCATATTTTAGACAAAGCTTATTATTATAAATTGTCAATTAATTCTTGTGATATTTATGTAAACTTTTAGCTATACATAAGTAATATAAGATTCAGTTATTTTGAATTAGACTAATCCAGGCTTGGTTTGGAATGGAGTATTGACTTGAACGTGATGTACTTGACTTGAACGTGATGTATATATGTTAATTTCTATTTTAAAATTATGATAAATTTCGATTAACTATGTTAAATCGAAATTTATCTTAATTTTAAAATAGAAATTAACTCATATAAATTTTAATAAATATTAAATACGATGTGTTTTTTAAACTTAATATCCCTCTGGATTTTTATGAGTATTTTTAATACAGTTGAAAATCAGAAACCTACATACACGTATGTACATTGTGTTGGCTGCTTCCGTTGATTATATTGAAGCAAATAAAGTCAAGAGGAACATAGATAAAATTTCGTAATAAAGTTTTATATACTTACTTGTAAACATTGTTACTAAACATTAAGCAGCGTCTGTAGTTTATATTTTTGCTAGTTATATATAGCATTTAAGGAAATATATCAGAGGTAGAAACGATAATATAGTTTAGAAGAATTTGTAATTTTCAAATTAATTTTCTCAAAAAATCAGCGTCATTTTGCTCAGTTTTTTTGTGTGTTTTAGTTATCAATGTGTCCATTAAATAAATAATAAGTACACAGTTTATTAAATTATTCCTATTATTTACATGGCAAAAATTATTTCTGTGTGTTGTGTCTGATACTTGATCGGTTGGAATATAATTACTTACTGAATTTTCATTTTTTATTTAGGCACTTAGTGCGAATGATTTAATAAATCTTGATTAGTTTGTACTTAAAAAAGCGAATTTTTCACGTGAAACATCTATAGGCGCAGGTATAAACCGGATCGTTGGCGTGGCGACGCTTGCCATGGCGTCGTCGGGTCGCCACGCTATACTAAGATATATATATATAGTCTATTTGTAGTAGAGGGTACGGTATGGCGATGTGTCGCCATGCGCAACCGACTACGCGACTCCCTCCTCACTCAGTTCGACGCTGTTGTTTACTACGGTACACATAACCTGTGCTTTATTATTTTTGTATTAATTGTAAATAAATGTTTATTAAATAAAGTCACCATTTTCTGTAAGAAATTCGTAATACTTAATTTTTTTTTTTAAGTTCATTACTCTGTTTAATTGGTTGTTCTTATTTTTCGAATAGCAATAATAACACAGCTAAGTATTTTCTGTGTTTCTTTGTATATCTATCTACTAGATATTAAATAAATCAGTAATTTAAAAAATTTCAAATAATTTTTAAATTTTGAAGACTGGGTAGATTTAGAAATCATTGGGATAAATGTTATTCTTTTTTTAATTATCGTCGTTTATTCAAACATACACATGTCAATTATTTTGTGAATTGCGATTTATGTCGAATAGAAAACCGAACTTTCTTCGAATTGTCTAGTTTGTTCGTTGTTGTAATAAGGGATTTCATGTGTTGAATTAGCTATTCAACATTTTATTAGATTATTGTTTAATAGTTCGTATATTGTTGTGGAATATGTCTATTTTTCTATGAAAAATAAATAGTTAAAATGAGTGTAATTATAATTCTGGCTTATACTTATATATTTTTAATTTTCAAGTTATTTAATTGTTTGCTTGGATGATTATTTTGGATATAAAAGTTTCTCCATATTTCGATTGTATAATTCCTTTATTCCTTAAGTAGTAATATTTACGTAAAGATTATTAATATCCAGATGGGCTAAATTGCTCCAATGTGTCGTATTAAGTTTTCGATAACCTATGGTGTGATAGCATAAAAAATACGTGTAAGTCCAATTTGAAGTTTTTCTTAAAAATCTGGAATACTGCATTTAATTATTGTGTTTTTTAAATGTATGTTTAAATTTTTTTTCAAACTTAATTCTTCATGTAATAGTTTTGGTTCAGTATAATTTGTAATCAAACATTTTCAAAATGATTTTGGAAAGTGGTAATTAACCTTTCTCTCCCAAAATCGCCAAACATCAAATATTATGTACGAAGAAATATTGTAAAAATTAATAAAATAAGATATATTAAAAGTTTACTTTTTTGCGGTCAACTAAGGGGAAAATAGGATGGTAGACGGTGATGATAGAAAATTGAACAAAAATTCAGTTTTATTCTAGAACTTAAAAAAGTAATTAAATTGTAGAAATACGCTAATTAAAAGTGTTCGCTTGCTTTATATTGTTTGATACTGACTCCCAAAAGAATGTTAAATAGAACGTTGTATATATATATATATATATATATATATATATATATATATATATAATATATATATATATATATACACACACACATATATATATATATATATATATATATATATATATATATATATAACCTGCCTTCTTTACGCTTTATGGTATTCGATGCGTCATGCCTTTGTATACACATGTATTTACCTCTACATACTTTTTTCATTATACTTTTGTTTATGTCTGTATATACTTTAATACATTGTTACTTTCTTGTTTATGTAATGACAAGACACCATTTGCAATTGAAAGACACATCAATAAACTATTCACTCCTTCCACTAGATTTTTCCCCAGTATCCCTAACATCCCCTTCACACAATAGAAGGGAATTATCAAGATCCCTTAATAGTGGCCCGTATCTGTCGTTGAGCGCTTACACCAACAAGAATTAATAACTATCCCTTCTCAGTGGGTTATTTAAGACTTATATTTTTTCAAGAATATATTTAGCGATCGCTCTAAATGATTTAAATATCAGCCCACTTTCAATCAAGTTAAGGTGACCGAAGGAACCATGGTATAAAGTACCGCGTGATTACACTGGATTCTTCAAATCAAAATTAACTCAAACTCGATGAATCTACTGCTCGTGATTGTGTAGTCCCCAACTTCCAGTACCATCCCCAACTTCCAGTTGTAGATTCCATCAGATTCGACCACATTCTGTAACCAATGGTCTTATAAAGAAAGGGCAAATGAGTTCAATTACGCTCTCAAATTTTCTAACTCCTCAACGGATGAGAGAATAAGACCCCTTATTCTCTCATCCGTTGAGGAGTTTGCCAGGATATCTCCGGAGTTCATTATAAATTCTTAACTATTTGGAAAGTATGTCCTATCATTTATGAAAAGAATTTTCAAAATTGGTTTATATACAAAAAAGTTATGAGTGAACATTCATAATTTTTAAAAAATATGCCGGTCGAACAGAGAACCTCCTTTTTTTTATTTTGATTAAAATAAATATTTAGTGTAGGTGCGGAACTTTTTAAATTTTTTGATATTAGTATTATTCGAGAAACGTTATATTAACTCCATTAACTTACAATATCCCAGAAATTTAAGTTGAATTTAGCAAGAGATTTTATTGGACTATTTATGAAACACTAAAAATATTTTTTTGTAAATAAAATAACGAAAGAATGTCATCCTATTATTGTAGAATATAAACACGGGAGAATTTAAAAAAGTTTTAAAAAGATAATGAGAAAAAATTTATTTTCAAAACCTGTTGAAAAATATTTAACTATAATTCTTTACTTATGTGTAATACAAAATTCCATATTTTCGTCAGTGAAATTGATGGAATAAAATAGTTTAGTACAATTATTTTCAATATAATATGAAATTTGGTAGGAGAAACTCTTTCTCAAAAGATTTAAATCTCTCACCATCTACTTAAACGCCAATATCTCAGCGGGTGTAGTCCATCATAATCCAGGACAGCGCCACTTTCCTCCCTGAAAAATAAAAGTCTTTCAATTATTAACGTCGGCGTCTGTCATCGTTAGGAAGTTATCGTGACAGGGCGGGCGGCGCTCAATCTCGACGCGGTCTTTGGCACGTGCCTCTCGAGACGCCTCATCCCCCCACTTAAGTAAATGTAAAACGAATCATATTTCATTTTATCTCTGATGCGTCTGGGCCTCTTTCATTTTAATGATTGACGATTGTTTGTTGAATTGTATTTGAACCACTCATTCATCATATTTGCAAGTTAAACGGGACAAGATTACCTTTTGTCAAAGTTATTAAATTTATTTTTAAAATACAGATATAATGGTCAACTTTATACAAATTTTAAAGCTTTCAAGGTAATAAGAGTTGGTGGGTTTAAAAGTGCGTTTAATTTCAGAAGAATTAATTGTTTTTCTTACATATTTTACTTTAAAAAATGATAAAGAAAAGCGCGACAAAAATATAACCTCAAATTAAAAACAAGCAGATGGGACTATAAGGTTAAGCAGATGGGATAAATTCGGTTATCCGGAAATACACCCAATGGTCTCTGATACACCAGACAGAATAATGTAGACTATTTCACTTTTTTCAGGTCACCAAGAGGTCAAGAAAATCATTAGACTATTGTGGTCGAGTATATTACTGGCAATTCATAATGTACCGGAAGGACGACTGGGATGTTTATTCGAGGCAACCACTTACATAGTTCCAAAATCTTCCCTCAAAGATCAAGTGAAAAAGATAAAAAAGAGAGCATCAAAATACGCGATTTTTCAAAAGTGACTGACTACTTTAAAATGTGTATTTTCAGAACAATTAGAGATTCTTCTGATAGATCATATAAAATGAATGGAGTCTCGCACCGTAAAAATCGGATACTTCCCTGAGAGGAAAAAAATAAGTCGATTCCTTGATATCGGCAGAATGGGAGCAGATGATAATAGAGTAATGTTATGCTGTTCTACAATAGGGCACTATATACCACCGCTGATGTTATTTCCTCGTGCTCGTATGAAGAATGAATTATTAAAGGATGTATCGGCAGGTACCGTAGTAGTTTGCCACTCGATTGGATGGATGCAACAGTATATTTTCACAGAGCGGTTAAGTGTTTTTACATACATCGTAAAGTCTACAAAAGAAGATTCAGTATTATTAATTTTGGATAATTATACGATGTATAGAAATGATATTGATGCAATTGAATTAGCCCATGAAACATCATTATAACCTACTTCTTCACTGCCCTCGTCGTCTCCAATCTTTAGATGTGGATTTTATGGGATCAGTATATGAATAAGTAAGTATATATTAGTCTATATGCGAAATCATCCAAGTCATCCAATGACACAATTTCAAAGACCATCTTTATTTAAAGCTGCTTTTGAGGTGTGACAATAATGCCACTTTAATAATAACAATTTCCGAATATATGTAATGTATATCATTTTTCCAAATTTCTGTTATTTCTGAATTTTGAAAATAAGGTAGGAAATGTTAAATTATTGAAAATGGTTACTACTTTTCAAAGTCACATGTTTTGGTCATATATTTGCATTACATGTCACCTAATATACCATGTTAATTATCGCGTTATTTTAAATTTTAAGTTTAGGATTTATAAAAAAAAGATCGACAGACGCAAATGCATTTTGTTTTTTTTAACCTGATTTCTCAACTCAACTTATTTTTTGTGTATGTTATCTCATATCTTCAGGTTTTGTCAAGCAATTTGAATGATTCTTTTTTTTAATGAGTGTGAATGTACATGAATGTGAGGTAGAAAGAGAAGCATCGACTTGATCTATTCCAAAAATTCCTAGTAATAGCAGAATTTTCCTAATTTATTTATGTTCGGAAATGATATTGTACCCCAAAAGTTGCAGTTTCTTATTCGTTTCTATTCTAACTCTCGTTTTCGTTTCTATTTAACTTATTAGGCGCTTCTTATTCGGTACTTAATTGGAGTAGGTTCAATCATTTTGGTAAAAATTTACGGAGTACTGAATAAGTAAAGCTGGTAGAATACGCGCTGTACTTCTAAATTTGTGAATGTGGAAAATATTGCAGTATGATTGAATTGTGAGTGATAAGTCTATCTGAGTGATATCTCGCACAGTGTTTTACGCTCAACATGTTGGTTTTCGTAAATATAATATCTAACATAAGTATATGACAATGACAAGTGATAAAGAAGATAAGGTCGTTGATCCTATAGTGTATTGCAAGTGTTATTGTACTTTAATTTTGTTGGTGGCGAAAATAACCGGAGATTCTCAATACTTAAACGAATGAAGTCATTTAGATATAATAAGAGTCGTTTTAAGAAATTCAATCTGCAATGAGCACGCCTATTGCATGAATTATTTGTACGATAGTTCTATTCATTGTGCAAAATTTACACTTAATAATGAGTAAGAATGTTTGAATTTTAGTGGTTACAGAATAATTTAAAATCCCAAGAGTAAAATGAGATACATGTCATTTTAATACGCATAATTTAAATACAAAAATTAAGAAACAAGTACCTTTTTTTCCTCATGTAAATAAATACTATAAAGTTGATTTTGAGAAAATAGTCATTATAAAATTATTTAAGACATAGAAAAAAAGCAAGATATGATTTATTTTCTATATTTTAACCTTTACAGGCTGATCTTTAAGATTGGCATATCGCATTGGTTGTACCTTTTAAATAAGTTGTGGTCCATTTTTATGTGCGTTATTTAAAAAATACTGTAGTAAAGAATCTTTACTGAAATATACTAAGAATTCTTCTTATTTCAGTGTTTTAGGGATCCTTTGTACCTTTAGAGGGCATTTCACAGGTGCATTTTTCATGGTTAAATATTACGTAAAAAGAATAAAGATATCAGTATACTGAATAACATTATATAGCATACCACTATCGCTAATAAATGGGATAAAAGTAGAAAAATCAAGAGGCTAAAAATTCAATTAATATTATCATTAATATCATTGTAATAAATCAATCATTAATATCATCAATCATAATTATCATTAATATCATTGTAAAAATCATTTGTATCCTACCAATAAAATCTTAGCAAAGTTATAACCGTATATTATTTTTTTTTGTGAAAAGTGACTAGTGCGTGCTACTGTTAATGAAAAGTTGTTAAATCAACGTTTTCCTAAAATTTGTTTGCCAGAGTTTGTGAATTTAAGCGCGACTGTGCGAGTTTTCATGAAACTTTCACTTTTAATTTGTTTGGTCATGCGTTATGAAACAAAACACTATGAGGGAAACGAACCACAATATAAAAACTTTCGGAAATCGATAAGTGATACACTGAACCATGATGTCTTTAACGAATTGTATTGAAGAGATAATTATACCCTTACGGTGTATAAAATGATGGGGCTATTTTTTTCAATTTACAGTTTTCTACTCACTTTTAAACAAACATTTGCGGGTATAAGTATTTCTTTACTTCCTGAAAAAAAACGGTGTGAATATCAGAGGAAACGTTTTTAAAAACAAATAAAATAATTGTTGAGCAACTGCCTAAACATGTATTATTAAAATAAATTTGGTGTTTAATCTATGTGGTATTAACATAAATTAAAAAAAAACGAATATTTTTGTATTTTTAATTGCTCGTTTCATAAAAAAAGTATTGAACGGTTTTTAAAGTATTTTTTTATTGACTGTAAAAGACATACAGAATATATGGTCACATACCTTAATGGCAGGCTACCAGTTTGTTTGTTTGTCATTTACCAATTATTAGAATAACGGCTGTTGTTAGCTATACCTCGCTAAACGTACGTTATTATACATAATTTCCGCCTTTCCGTAATTTAAGCCTCTTTAATAAGGTCCCAATAAAATTTGAAGGTTTTAATTAGCTGGGTTTATAAAGGTATCGATGGGCTCATTGTGGCGTGCACCTTTGGCTGCTCACCGTTCTGGCTGTATGAAGGCTCGTTTTTCCCGGGAAAAATAAGTTATAATCTATTGCTGGGCTTATAAAATACTAATAATATGGGAATTACAAACATTTTTTTCGAGTTTTTTATCGTCTTTTGAAGTAAAACGTTTGGATGGGAGTTAACACGTTCTGATCGTACGTCGCGACGTGCCATTCGGCCAGGTTCGCGTCTCCTCTTTCCGACTTTTCGAATTCGACCAATTTCGCGTCTTGTCGGCTAACTATTATAAAATTTAAAAAAAAACAATTTGAATAGATTCTTAGGAAATATTTCTATGATAAATTAATTCATAAAAATAAATTAAAAAATTAAGATAATATTTTATTATTAACAATTATCTAAATATTTGTTTTCAATTCGTTCAAATCAAAATATTTCAATACAAAAATATAGAATAATTTAGATGTTTCATATTTGTCAGGCGTCTTATGACTGCTCATAATTATTTTCTTGCGGCAACTAAGCCAAATTCACGGTTGGGAAAAATTATGAAAAAAATAGCTGTGAAAGGATTTATGTAAAACTCTAAAATATAAAATTTCATTGTGATCGGTTCAGCGGTTTAAATGGTAGATTATATGACGGGTACGTGCTCATGCCCACATTTTTTTATTTTTGTGTTTTATATTAATTTCTTAAAACAATTCCCATTACACTTAATTCCTTTTTGACTTTAACTACATTTTCTTCTCTTTTATAAGAAATTTAAGAATTAATGAAACCTTCAGCCTTCAGTCCTTGTATGCTTAGAGTATTCTATTACAGTAATCAATCTATTGACACCCGGAGAGTATTATTATATAAGGAAATGTAATTGACAGTATGATACAAATTATGATATAAATAATTCCATTATTTGTGATGAATATTTTTTTAAATATATTTTTATTAACAGCATATATCAAAAATATTTTCATCGTGAACATACTTAATATTAACGTAATTACGATTAGTCGGTAAAGTAATAGGGTACCGTGTGAACTTGGAGGGGTCCAATACTAATTCGTTTCAGAAACACTTAATTATATTAGAAAAGATTATGACTACGTCACCATAAACATTTGGTAGACATGGAAACAAAAAATTCTTTCAATAATAATGTACATGAAAGTTATGACTTTGATCGCCATATAAATTTCCAAAAAACAACTTTCTAGAATGGATGTTAACATAATTAGAAGTAAATATCCATGGAAGTATTGATGTGCAATGGAAACACCAACTGAATAATTTAGGTGTTCTTGAATTAATGTGAATTCAAAATGAACTAGTCCTATTTTAATCTACTTCACTCGAACGAAGTATTCATTAAACGCGCCGACGGCACACGTTGGAAATTTATATGAGTACAAGGCATAAAGGTACTTACTATACAGTGAGTTAAATGCGTGCAAAACCATAATCAACATTAAGACTTGATATATTGAATATATTTGGTGTTAATTTTATAGAATTCATCAAGATTCAAATTCATTCTTTGCTAATAGCCCACCTGAAGATGTTGTAATACAACGAAACCTAGGTCGTGGTAAGGAACTTAAAGAAATAATACTACATCACGTAGTTTCATTTAATTGTGACTTGATATATTTTAAGGGAATTGGAGTGTTGAAATGGGGACAAAAATATTAAACTACCAATAAAACGTTCTACCCTGAAAATTGTTACCACGAGGTCCAGTGTGGGTCAGAAGTCAATGAAGCTATTATGAATAGAACATAGACAAATTATTGATTTGTCTCAGTGATCAAAGGGCATCGTACGACTCCGCATTGAGACGGTCTGCTAAATGGTTCTGACAACTGTTTTCGAGATTGTCTCGGGTACTAGTACTTTGAATACGCATCTGCTTCACAACAAAAAAAAGAAACAATCAATAAGCAGCTCCAAATCACAGAACCCAGAGCAGAGATCAATCGAGATACGTTTTGCAGATATGGTCGTTCGGGGTTCAAAATATGATTTACTTAGATTTGATTTTTTATAATCCAATAAAACCGTACTTCGAAAATGATATCATTTGTTTTCACTATTTCATCTTTTGATTCAAAATTACACAGAAAAGCCAAAAACATCAAAAGAATTGTGGTGATCAGCACTCTATTTTCTATATTAAAATGTGTGACATTTTTTATACCTTTCGAAGTGCCGGCCTCGAAACAAATCAAAGCGTATGTACAAAAAAGAGCATATAGTATATCACACGGCCTGATACAATAATAATCGATGTATCGAAAAAGACACACTAAATATAATATCTTTTAAAAAAATCGACTTCAGAAAAGTTGATATTAAAAGTGAAAAATTAACTCAAAATAGCTTACTTAAACAAAATATAATTTAATTTAATTTAAAATGTATACTTCAAATCCTAACTTCGAATATACAATACGAAATAGATTTATATTCTCAATAATATCAAATTTTACATTTCTTTAAGTTAATTAGTAGTGCTGGCACTGACTTCAAAAAAAGTAACTGATTTATTACGAATAAGTAGGTAATGATTTTGAGTTAATTATTTTTTATAATTTAGTACCTAGTTTTTTGAAGTCGCTTTTTTAAAAGTTATTATATTTTAGTAATTAATCATATTAATCATCACACTATAATTAACATTCAATTATTTTCTTTCTTAGAACAATGTATAATTATTAAAAGTCGCAGCCAAAAGCTATATTATCCATATCCAAAATCCAATATCAGAATTTGCAAAGTAAAAACTACCAGTAGCAGATATCTTGAATTATTGTCCATTTACTATCATTCGATAAGGAGTTCCACTGGTCATCTGCAGAATGAAATCTTCAGACTCTGCCAAGGTCGATGGTGTAGTTATTTTAGTATTATATTTATTGGTGGTCCCATGTATTTTTAACCGACTTTATAAAAGGAGTTTAGTAATTCGTCGGAATCATTTTTATGTTTGTTCAGCGATAATTCTTAACCGAGTGGACCAATTTTGACGATTCTTTTTTTATTTGAAAGAGTATACTTTAGGGGTAGTCCCATGTAAATATGACGATGAGGTTGATCATGAGGTTCGGAAATTAACGACGGGACTCCTTAACAAATGGCAGTAAACGAATTACGATTGAAGATACGAGAGCTACGGGTAGTTGTTACTTTGCAAAATAACTACACCACTTATCAGATCAGGGTCTGATGATGACTTCTAGGGATGAACAATGTAACTCATTAACACATGTTAGGAAATCCACGGTTATTAAAGATATTTGCTACTAGTAGTTATTATTTTGCAAAATAACTACACTGTCGACCAGATCAGGGTCTGATGATGAGTTCTGGAGGTGAACAATAGAACTCCTTAACTATTATTTAATTTATTACCATCCATAAATTAAACGTGATTCAAGATATTAGCTACTGGTAGTTGTTACTTAGAAAATAATTGCACCTTCGACTATATTAGGGTCTGATGATGAGTTCTGGAGGTGAACAATGGAGCTCCTTAACAGATGGTAGTAAATTAAACGTGATTCAAGATCTTTTTGAAGTCGTTGCCGGCACCGCCGATCAACTTAAGCAAATGTAAAATGTATATTATAAATACTCCCTTTAAGAATCTATTTTGTAAATTAAATTTAATTACACATTTAAGTTGGCTGACAGTGCTGGCGCCGACTTCAAAAAGAAGTAACTAATTTATTTATTGCGAATAAATAGGTACCTATTTTGAATTAATTCCTTTTTTAATTGTTAGTACCTGCTTTTTTGAAGTCGGTTTTTTAAAAGCTATTTTATTTGAAGTCGGCTAAAAGGAAACTGCTTAACTACGATTTGAAGCCGCATTGTGAGGATACCGTACATACATAGGTACAACATACAACATAAAAAATTCAGGGATATATTGTATATTAAACTATTTACAGGTATAGAATGCAATAAACATTCAATATTTTTAAATCGATTTTAGATTTAATTTTTTATGTTTTGTAAATCAATTTTGTTCCAAGGTTTTTAACGACTCGTATTGGCTTAGTCATTATTTTCGAAACAAATATTTTTGCACGATCATTTTAAATATAATCTTGGGGGAGAGATCGGGTCACGAATTCGATGCATTTATTTTCAAGGATATTCATATTTTTATTATTAAATTTTGGTTTGACGTAAATTCCAATATCAGCTGTTTTTGCGACGAGTATTTGTTATTATACCGACATAAAGAACTTGTCAGTCCTGATTAGTGTCGTCAGCGATGTGTGACAAGCAACCCGTTAACTTCGGAGTTATGCTAAATATAGCTTCTGGGTTTTTAAATAATTGGGGTTATGGGCGTCGGGATTTTATCGTACACAGTTTACTTAATTTCAATCCGTCATTCTATGACATGGTTATTAGCAATTCTGTTTCAGTTTTACGAGGTATCCCGCTTACCTTAAAGAAATTAAACATGTTATGGCGAAAGTTATTTTTGGAGATTTTTGAGAGACTTTGTGCAGGTTATGTCTAAAGTTATTTATGAAATATTTTTGTCTGTTTGTATGAGCATTACGTAAACCTTATTAAATAAATTTTGATAATGATTAAACCATAGTATTTAGTAGAGTCTGAAAAAGAATATAACACTTACTATATAGGACGTTAGAACTAGAGAAAGAAGAAAACAAATGTCAGTCTGCTCACAAAAATTGAATTGATTCCAATTATGAGAAAAACCAGTGTAACATCATAAATGTTGTTAACAATACAATTTTGCAAAAAATTTTTTTATATATATTTTATTCTGTTTTTTTTTTAATGATCTGTTTAGAATTAAGTGTAATGATGATGCCCGCCACCTCGAAATAGGGTTCCCATGAGGTCGTGGCCCCGCTATCTCAATTATAGTATTAGTTTGTTGGTGATTTTATGGGCTTTGATCATAATACAGGTGTCATTGAAGCACTATGAGATTACCAGTAACTTTATATCCACAAGAAAACAGCTTTTGCCATCTAGGGCTGGTTTTTCTTATCGCAGATATATTACTGATTAAAAAAATTATTAGGAGGATAACCTAGTATTAACCTCCTGATCATTATTACCTATTTAGGAGAATTACCTATTATCCTAGACATTTCGAAAACGCTCTCAAAAGCGGTGTCAGGGGCCAGAACCATGTTTTTTATTGATATTACATATTATACCATAATAGTTTAATTATAAAGTATGTAGTTACTGTTGAATTAATTTTGCTCTGGTAGAACCGCGTTGACTCTTGAGATATCTCTTGACGAGAAATCCGGTCAAATAATCAGTAAAACTCTTGATGTTAGCGAGCAGAAAATGTAAAAGAGGAAATGCGATCACGGGATTACAGTTTATATACCCTCCATCCTAGACCGGAGGGGATGAATGACATTAATATAGACCAAATATTTTAATAGTTACACATTTATTACTTGAATAATTTTAAATTAAATATATTCTTGTGAGGTGGATTAAAATAGATTAGCTTGCACAAGATAGGAACATATATTCCTCTATATTACACCTGTATATTTCTTTAAATTTTGGCTTCCTACTTAGTGGTACACACACACACATACATACACATGTATTTATATATGTGTATGTATGTATATATATATATATATATATATATATATATATATATAAATATATATATACATACATACAAACACACATATACACTGGGAGAAGTCCAAAAGTTCGCAGACTTAAGAAGAAGGGAATGGGTTAATAACACTTTCTTTACGTTCTAAATATGGATTTATTAAAGGAATATTTGTCAAATGTTAGCCCTAGAAAGTGACTCGTTTACTAGATATAGCCCTACAAACAAGTCTGTTTGGAAGAAAACTGCGACCATGGGGTAAATTACATTTATTACGTGACAAATTTTATACATGGAAAGCTAATTTATTGTGTATATTGGTAACTGACCTAGGGGTACTACCTTTGTAGTGAATATTATTGCTTGAACCGACAATCTATTATACTGGTATCATATACAGAACACAACTAAAATATACAAGTATATGGTTAAAACATATGCATATATGAAAACAGAAAATAGCGTTTCATTTCATAGAAGCACTATACGCTTTTAAAGAAAAGTAATCTTTATGCTCCAATATAGCTTTATATGGAAATAATAAAATAGAATTTCAATCTGTTTCCCGTGTGCAAGTTTTCCCTTTCACACTTTTTTTATTTTCCACGAGCGCTTCTCTAATTTCACATGGAGCGAGTCGAAATGGTAAAGTACACCAAATCCGTACTCGATGTACGTGGGTACATGATGGTACTTTGATAACGAACATCTCTAACAATCTTGAGTAGACAACTGCTGATAAAGCGAGCTTTATGTTTTTATTTTATTTAAATTTTTTTTGATGTACACATCTATATCTGCATCTATAGATCTTACCAAAAATCATATCTGGGACAACTTTAATATATACGTTGAAGTCTGCAATAAATATATCCTGAAATTGTTACAATATCAGTAAATAGAAATTGTGCAGAAGATTATGTGCCATTTGCATGACCAAAAATATAAGTACTTACAAATATGATGAAATATTATTTGACTTCTGTGTACAAATACCTATATAGGATATAAAATATTTGACTATTGCCATGTTTTGAAAATAAGTTTTTGAAAATTCTAATTTAAAACTTAAATATAAGTCATAATAAAAATTGCTTCACTAGTTATAGTATGTTGTCACGTGTGTTTTATGTCGCACTAAGGGTTCGTTGCCGTCCTATGCATGTAGGACTACGATAAAAACCCCTTTTACGTGTTTTTGTGATTATTTTAAGTACTATATTGCTTCAAGAAGTTGCATTAAACAGGTTTCGCTAATTTTTTCTGTTTATCTCTTGATTTTTTTTATCATTTAGAACATTTTTCTTCACTCGATTTTATTGTCAAGAGCAAAAGGTATGCTTTCAAAATTTCACTTTATGGTTATATTTTTTGGTAATTTAATTTATCATACTGGTTTTTTCGAAGGTTGCTAAGTCATGGAATCGGTACTTCCCAATACTCATATCATCCATTCCGGGATACCCCAATGTGTTAGGCAGCTAATATTTTCCTCTTCAGCTCCATAACAATAATATAAATTAAACGATGTGATAAAACATCGAATTTTGTAACGTGGACGCGACGTCGGGGTTAGCGACGTGATAACCCTTGCTTGCTCCCGTGTGATGGCACGTTTTATTGTCAACACGGTCGCGTTGAGAATAAAATAAGATAACGGGCCTTAACTCCAGCGCTGCGCCAATATTTGCAGTTGGGTACATTATTTGGTTAACGATAAACATATAATAAAACATGTAAATATAGCTGTAAATAGTAGCCGAAATTTAATACGACTCGTTTAGTTTTAGACACGAATTGAGGCTATCTTAATCGCCATTTTTAATTTCGGCCATGGCCGAACGCACTTTGCGTCATTTCATTTAAATTTCTTTAAAATTGGGTAAAGAAGTTTTTTAAGAGTACCAAATAGGTAATTTAAAAGTGGAATACCACATTCAAAGATATTTGTAAATATTTTAATCGAGAATCTAATATAAAGTACTCCTTTATTATCTTCTATTTGCATTGATATATTATCTGAAAGAAGAATGTTGTGTTACTCTCCTACTAATATGACATTGAATGAATGAAAATTTCTTAGAATCAAACAGAATTTCAGTACGAAGTTTCTGGGAAGATCCAGGAAAATAATGAGGTAAGAGTCCAAAAATAATGAAAGTCAATATGTTAAACTAACAAGCATTACCATCCTAATGTTGCGATCGAAGTGTCAGCGTCTTACGTTACGTCCACCCCTCTTCAGCTACTGTTAGTCAACAAAATTAATATTCGTATATTTTGGTATCGGACCAAAGTATTGCAACTATCAATTAAATACTTGCCATTAGTATTGGATGAGCCTTATCTTAAAAAAGTACTGTAAATAAATGTTTTTTTGTGTTCCGTTGCGAAATTGTCAAAACGAAATGATTATGGAATTACTTTGGTGTCATCCATCGGTCACAGGCGATTTTCTCGAAAAAAATTAACGTAAAATTTGAAATTTAACACAGAGAATGGCCTAATTATAGGCGTGAATTATAAAAAGTAAAAGTAAATAAATTTTTATTCTGGGGGTTAATTAAAGAGGGTTAATTGGGAAAAAAAATCAAGGGAACCGTGTAACGTGTCAAATGAAAACATATTGAAGCGAGAATTCGACAATACATATGAGGTATTTTTTTATGAATTTGTCTGAACATTTTTCGGGAAAAATATTTAAAAATTGGTGTCTCCTACCCTTTTCACCAAAAGGATCGCTAAGAAAAATTTGAAAAAAAATTATGAACATTGATATAGATTGAATTCAACTAACCAGGATGGAAAAATGCTGGCTCGGTTAGTTATTACAGACAATTAAATTTTTATTTTCTTTGTAACAGCTAATCATTGGTTTTAGAAAAAGTTTTTCGAACAAAAATATTTCTGACGATCTGACGAACAATTTTGTCCTTACGCGTTTTTCAAAATTTTTAATTTTTCTCGGGCAAAATGCTTTCCACTCAGCTCCGCGTACACGCGATGTAACATAAGCAATAATATTCTCATACACATTGGTACCATCGGTGGCGGGTAGCGTCCAAAGCCGGCAGCAGTGCAGCATACACAATGTTTGGTCTTAATTTTACCCAGCATTATAATATAAGCAGCTTAACTGAGAAAGAATGAGAATATATCTTTACTATCATAAAGCCCGAACGGCGTGGCCTAAGTCATAGTTTTCACATGAAATCTAATTTGACATGAACTTAGGCCACGAATATATTTACAGCTCGAAAAAAGAAGTTCAATTTTTACAAATAATATTTTTTAATATAATGACTTTTATATAAAGTTATATGAAACATAAGTACATTATTGTGAAACGTAATAGACAGAGATATAGCAGTATTAAAGGCAGTAGTAACTATTTGGTTATTTTGTAGGGATTTTTATTTCTAGAAAAATTACTCGTTATTAAACGCTTTTAGAGTTTTTAGGTTTGCTTACGTAATTAAGTCAAAATCTTGGGGACTACAAACTTCAAATTTGGTACGTCGCAAATGTATATCAGTATTCAAACACAGGAGTGGGTCAAAAATGTTAATGTGTGTGCCCTGTATTTATTTATATATTGTAGGATATTAGGTCATCAAAAACATGTTTTTTTCCGAAAAGGTTTAAAAACTTGACTTTTACCTGTCGCTCTTTTCTTTTCCAAAATAATGGTGTTAAAATTTAAAAAGAAAACATAGAAAATGTAAATTGTTATTAGGTCTCAAGTAAAAATTTGTCGACGCTAAGAAAGATTTCACGTTCGAGATCTGTTAACGCTGCTGGGATCTTGAAAAACAAATTTGTCTAAAACCACTCTGTGTATAATATTAGGGTTAAAACTTCATTACAAACCGTCTAGCATAAAACAATGAAATTATGGATTTTTAGCGTTACTGAAAATGCGGATACATAAAGGCCTTAAGCACTAAATGACAATACTAATGTCGACTTGAAGTGCGTACCCGAAGCGTATGATGCCTAGTGTACTACCGTACCCGAAGCGTATGATGCCTAGTGTGATACCTAGTGACTTTACAATGTTTAGTGACTAATTAAGAATATAATTATAATTTAATTAATTTATAATTTCTGTTTAAATAGTTAATGGGTTAATAAAAATATACATTTAATTTTAGAAAGTTGCGTACAGTCAACTTCATTTGTCATCATATTTATTTTTAATAATAAAATATTAATCTTGCTTTCATAATTATTTCAGTTTCCAACAGCTTTTCAGTTAAAAAATATTCACAATTAAATAAAACTACGTGATGTAGTATTATTTCTACTTTGTGAATAATGAATTTCTACAAAATTAACGCCAAATATACTTAGTATTTGAAAACAGCCGATTTGGCTACATTGGCAATATTGTACCGTTGTCTCCGAAATAAATTTCGATACGATACAAAGCATTCGGTTCAACAAAACGTGCATAAAGTGTAAACTTACTTCACGTGAATATCAAAAGAAAGTAGAAATAATACTACATTACGTAGTTTCATTTAATTGTGAATATTGAATTTCTACTATATTTTACGCCTCTAGTCGATCATTACTTTATTTAGGTTAACCATGCCAACATCGCAAAAAGAGAAAGACCCTGTGATGAAATTTCAGATGCAACAAAATTGTTTGCTGCTCTTGTTGTCCTTTTAATTCCATCTGATGAATAATATGCTAAATGATAGCTTTATCTATTGTGTTACCTATTTATATGTTTCCGCATTAGATATTATTGTAAATTCTTAACATATCCACTTCCTTTCTCTTCTGCCATTCCTGATCGAAGATATTCCTTCCAGCTCCCCGTGGTTTCCGTCTAGTATACCAAAAATGTATTAAAAGGTCAAGTATGGGATATAATTTTAATTATTTCACTTCTGTCAAATTGTTTTGTTTTATTTTATATGGAACAACCTAAGGATTTAACTCCAAGCGTGAGGTTAAAGTTACCAAGTGGAAAGTTACAATTAGTACATTAAGGTAATCTGTACAAAACAAAGTGTATTGAACAAATATCTGGGATTAACAATAGTTTAAATTTTCGATTTCGTTATAAAGTTAGTCATTGTAAAATTCAAGCCGAAATTAAAAAAAACACATCTATAACAGTCAATAATAAATATTGAAATGACCCAAATATCTAAGCTTCTTACAAGAGTAAATCAATTGCTTGCAAATATTCTCATACAACATTTTTTTGAACACTGGCGGAAACACTTCTAACTAATAAAATATAAGTACATTATAAAAAATTGTAAAATTATAAACTTGAATTGGAAGTTTTGTCAAAATATTTATTACATAAATAATTTTTTCTATTTACACCACGAAATATACTATAGAGCATAGATTAGCATCAGAGAATATGCAATAACATCTATAAATATACGTATTAGTGTTCTCAATATTGACTACATTTTCAGCTATTTTTTACAGCTTATACGCAATTGTAACAAGTTTAATTCAAGTAGCTGCGTCCGCGAACTCGTATGCCCAGGTGACTGCAAAACACACATTTACCGTTTTCTATATGTATACTTCCACATTGCTCTTTAAGCTAGGCTCATTCTGCTAATATATATACGGGTGAGAAACTTCATTGTGCGATTAAAAAAAATACTTAGCGCCATCTATTGATGTACATAGTTTCAATCAAATTCCAATAGTAGTCTGGAGACTATGGAAGTCAAACTATAATTTTCTAATTCCAGTGCTTTTATTCTTTTCTAGAAATATTTTACACATTTTTGTCGTCTATTTGGGACCACTATTTTGTTAAAACACAAAATGGTTAGATCACTCGCCAATGGTAAAGCTTAAAATTTGCGAATATCCCTTTTTCCTCATTACACCGTCGATCTCAACCAGATCTCCTACAGCTGTTCCAGTAAAATAGTTCCGAACCATTACTTTATTATTTATATGTTGTACTATACACCCAAAACGGTCTGTATTTATTCGCTTATAATATGTGGTTAACAAAACCCTGTCCTGTCATATTTAGGATATATCGGTTCAATAATGGTTTCTTAACTACCACATCTCGAAGTAGGCCAAAAGTTAAGAGGCGATTTTTTACAGTTGAAGCTGATACTATATTATCTACTATTTATTCAGGTTGCAAGCAATATTCAGAATTTGCAAGTAATTTATTACGGTTTAGCCATTATTACAATAAATCTGTCCTTTTTACAAGTAGTGACATATGGCCTTGGTTAAACTCCCAGTTTCCTGTTCCTCAATAATGTGAAGTGAACACTATTTGGAAAAGATACAAAGTTTTTAGCAATGTGTCTCTAAAAACAGCCATCCGTTCCTAACACAACAATTGTAAACCACATTTCAATTGTAATTGTTTTTCTTAACCCATTTTGCATTAAGCAGTTGGCTAATTCCTATATTTGTTTTTACAACGGAACTAAATTCACTCCATTTCAAAATATATAAAATAGAAATATTTTAAATTTATTATGAATGAAGATAGCATTAATAAAATTTTACTCTTGCGCAAGGATCATTATACTCAAGAATTTGTTAGCATGTCTTTAATACTGAGTCTTTGTTTTTGTCGAATATTAAAACAATATATTATATTCAATTGTAACAGTATAACGATTTGTTACTTATATTGTTACATTTGAATATGTATATGAAGTCAAATTATCAAAAAGTAAAAATATTATATTTATGAAAATATTAACTTTATATACATGCATATAAACTTTATGATGGTATCTTTCACTTTCTCACACCACTTTTGTTGTCAGAAGTGGACTAATAAAATTATGTACCCATGACTTTATTGTGTACATCATGTCGTGAGTCACTTCCTATTATTAACTCCGGTCATATCGCTGTTTGTCGCTTGTATTTCGTTTTGTATCTTCCCTTGTCTTTCCATTGCTTATAGGCTGACAGCCTAAATATACAAATATGTTCGTATATTTGCTTAAATGTGTTTAAACAATAAATATTATTTATTTTTTATGTGTGCCTAAGATTAATTAAAAGGCGGTATTTTCGTAACAAAAACGGTTAGGTAATTCAAACATGTAGCCGTGTGCAAATTGCTAAATAATGGCAGCGAGATAAAAGCTACAACAACCTTATATAAAGTCAACAGTTATTTTTTCCTTCATTCTTTAACATATTGCTTGTTTGGCTGCGTTCCATGTATGAGATATGCTGCTCTACGCAGTAGTGCCTATATTAGAGAAATCCGTGATTTTACTTTGCTTAAGGCTACATGTTCAGTTAGTTGTAACTCTCTTCTGAGAATGACTTGATTATCTTCCTCTTTGAAAGCCAAAATATACACCAAAGAGCAATCTGGTTGTACTAAGACAGTGTAATAATAATTTTAAACCACAAATATTTTGGTTCATCTTCATTGAAGCTTACGCATATCAAATTAAATTCAGAATTATGATATACACCATTTTAATTGAATAATATAGTACTCTTGAAACTTATGTAAGTTAAAAAGTAACACGATTTTACATTTAAGCAACTTTATATAATCTTTGGTAACTAGTATAACTTTTGGGTTCAATTTTTAAGATGTTCACTTTGTACAATATTGCTTCCACCGTAATTTCTAATTACAAATTTTCTATCTTAAAATTTGTAACGTCAAGGGGAAGTTTAATATCCTTAAGACTAAATAAAAATCTTGCGAATATATGTATAGAATGTATTTCTTCAGCTATCTTTGCCCGAGGTATTTTAAGCGATTTAGGTTACTAAGTATTTTATCCTTATTAATAAAAATATTTGCGTCTATTTTTCAACAACACAACTCTAGTAAAAGTCACTAAAGATGTACTTGAAAAATTACAGTCGTCTTACTATATTCATGCTCCTTGATTTAAGCATCATACTAACGTAGAGTTAGCATGAGATTTATATTTTATTAGTCTATTTGAAGTCTGGTCCTCCATAAGGCGGAGTTGTTAATGTTCTTTTTACTTCCTTTCAATATTTATTGATACTGTCGTTCGAAAACTTTCATTGGTAAATATCATTTGTAGGTGGAAACATTTACAAGCTCTGACATATATCACCTTATTTTTACTGTTATAACCTGATCTGCTATTAAAATATGGGTATTTTAACCAATCCAACTAAGTTCCAATTCATTGTTATTATTAGTATTTATAGTTTCCTATCTAGTTTGTAGGTATAGCAGACGTCATTGAATATGATTGTCATTAAAGGTACGGTAATTTCTTTATACAGAATTTTAAAAGATCATGGCAGATCCAGGGTTCAGTAGAAAACAAATGTTTAAAAATATTTTCGGGGTATTATTCCTTTTGAAGCTAAGCCCATCTCAGCCAAATGTTCTCTTAATTGCTTGATTATGTATGGAGTTTAGCTATTTCCATAGTTTCTATTATTAAAATCTCTGCCTTCGTATTGCAGTTTTTTATAATAAAATTTATAGAATATTAATAAAATTTCTTTCTTATTTTTCATTTCAGTTATATTACAAATATGCAGTAAAATATTGTTCGTATAAAAATAAAATAAAAATCGTGCATTAAAGGGTTAACAAAAGTATTAAAAATGCTTTACAAAATTGGATTTTAGTTTTAACAAGGCGAACTTTTTCAGGGAGCACATTCCATTAAAGACTCGAAGACGGTCTATTAACATTCTGATTGCGGCCTCACCTACATTTTCTAATTTTGATGTATGAAAACGTATTCACTGGCAACTATTTTTAATTAGGGTATTAATCTAAAACCATCTAGAAGAAACTTTAGTCAAAGATTAAAATATAGACAAGCGTATAAGATATTGCATTTTTTTATTTATGGAAGTGCGATGAACCTTTGTAAATAATAATAAATAAATAAATATAAGACGTTACAGTATCAAAATAAGTTTTAATTTAAATTACTAATAAACAATGAATTTTCAATAAAATCTTTATGGTAGTCAAGTAAAAAGTTAATTTCTCACTCGACACGTCGTTTTAGGATTTTTTATTTTAATAATTTGACGTAGATTTGTCTACACGGAGAATTTTGAAATTTTATTTAAATCACAAATTAAGAGAATACACTAATTCAACCTAAATTTTTACCGCACAAAAGGGAGTATAACTTGTGTACAAGCAATCATATTGCCATTTTGGGTTAAATAAATTTAGAATATTAAATTGTTTCACTTTAGCTATGTCCTAACTTTGTGTCGAATTTTAAGTTACTAAGTTGACAACCTGTATGTCAAGAACGATACAAATCTTCGAGAATATTTTAATATGTTTTACCTTTGTGTCGAATTTCAAGTTCATTTTAATTACTAGAATGTCAAAGGTAAAACAAGTGTTCGAAAACATTTAATAAAATTGAAAAATTAAATTATACCATATTTTATTTTTAAATCGCAACACCAATAGTTTTTATCAGTACCTCACATTAGTGATAATTATCATTTGAAAGATTTTCGAAGATTGTACCTAAATTTAGAGATAAAATCAATGTATGTAGGTTTAGAAGGCAAATAAATTGTTTAGAGAAATATTTTTGCTAATCGAATTTTCGATTAAAGTGACGTAATTTACATGTAAAATAGTATAGAAATTTTCCTTATATACATTTTTGGATCACATTACTATAACACAAATGAAATGAAAATATTAACACAAATGAAACAACCATGAATGCATATAGAATAGATTCAAGATAATATAAAATGTTATTGTCACACAATATCTAAACAATTACTTAAATAATGTTATAATTGAAGAATAAGGCAAGATCAATTATATTATATTATATTATATTATATTATATTATATTATATTATATTATATTATATTATATTATATTATATTATATTATATTATATTATATTATATTATATTATATTATATTATATTATATTATATTATATTATATTATATTATATTATATTATATTATATTATATTATATTATATTATATTATATTATATTATATTATATTATATTATTTTAAAAGTAAATAATAGCTCACAAATACTCTTTAATTTCATCACAAGATTAATAACTGAGTTAATTCAGTTATTAATCTTGTGATTTTACAATAATGAATGGTTTTAGCTACCACGTGACACTTGTTTCATTATGTTTCTATTTGTATTCGTTCGCTAACGTTTAGTGGCCCAAAGCTGCCGGTCGTTTTTTGGACCCTGGACACACTGGAGTAATATATTTATTATACACGTATTGCCATCTATTGACTCCTGAAATACTATTTTTGTTAATTATAAATCAATTATATTCCCGAATGGTAAGTATCTTGTATTCATGTCCATGCCATGGCATATATGTGTATAAATTTTTGTAGAGATCGGTTGATAAGTTGTGGGGTGAGACTGAAATAAAAAATAAGCTTATTTTCGTATTTGTAATATTAGCATCTATGGATGTAACGATATAGGTAATGAAAAATATTAGAGGCGTGTAATTCGTATAAGAAATGAGAAATACGAGTTAAAAAATAAATATACCATAATTTTATTTTACATAGACAAATAAAATGAAATGAAACATTACATTTATGGTACTCATTATTTTCAATATTGCAGTATATTAATTTTGAAAATTGATTTGTGTTCCAAAAATGTTTTTGTTTCTATTAACATTAAGTGTAATATTAATAAAATGTCGGAAATTAAATTTATCTGTAAGTACATTAATTAAGTTTTAACGCCTTAAATCGTTTAAGATTTTAATTAGTTAAAAAAATTGTCAAGTCTACTTAAGAATTTGTAAAAATGGGGTTCCACAGACATTTCATAAAATCAACATATTAATGTAATGTAGCTGAAATAATTTTATACAAATGTGTTTATTTAGGCATTACTTTTATGATCGCTTGGAAACGTTTCTTCGCAATGGTTTACATTACAAACCATTTTGAATGTTTTACAAAATTTAAAAGAAAAAACAAAAATCGAAAAATCAAATATTTAGTTTGTTACGTAATGATTGCATCGTAGGGTTGCAAATTATTGATTTTCGAATCTTTTTTCTTCACCTTTTTACAAAACTGGTAGTAGTTTTATATCCGGTTAGTTGGTCTGTCGTTTCATTATGGATTGCTAAAATCAACCTAGTGAAAGTTTGGTTCGCGCATTGCCGGTTCCGTACCTGGTTTAAAGGAAAATTACTTTATTTATCAGAAGTCAATTAGTAATATGTTCAACAAGTATTTAATAATATATAATATTATTAAGTGGGGGGTCATATACGAGTATGTTATTGTCAATATCTAAGAAACTGTGACAATTTATCTATTTTTTTGGTTTAATGTGGCAATTTATCACCTTTGCTTAGGCTTCTATAAACTTCGTTTTGTTTTTTTTTGTAGTTTTAGGTTTAGTATTCTCGAAGATAAGGACGAAGGCAGGGGTAGAAGTAGGGATATATTTTTTTTGCATATTTTTACTATATATTTTATGATATGCTATCTATAATTATGAACAAAATATTTTTGACACCCCTATAACTAATCCTTTCAAATGATACTCCCCGCTTGATTTGATCCCCAAACAATTTCAAGTTTTTATGTGGTTTCTGAAGTAAAAATATATATGTGGCACATGGACTGATGGACATGTGCGTGATCTTATAAGGGCTCCGGTTTTTCTTCGATATAGGGAACCATAAAAATTATTTTTTTAATTAGCAGTGTTCACATTAAACTAGTTAATACGCACAACTTCGTCCACGTAAATTGACATAGTTTTATGTTTGTGTAGTGAAAATGTAAAATTATATGTTATTGCCGATTTAATGAAAAAGTTGCAAACTAAAACAAAGTGCTGGTAACTCGGTGGTGAATTACCGTAAACACAAATTGCACTGAAAAGAAATTTCACTTCGATAATATTTGAAGTCAGAAAGAATTTTGTTGTTATTATGGATGACACTTGAAACAAAGCATTTTCTTTCATTTTCCTAAAAATATAAAAGAATTTATTCCCATCTCTTATTTTTATACATTTCTGCCGTTTAAATTTTGGGATCAGTAAGAATTTTGTATTATAGAAAACTTTTATTCTAATCGAGAATTGTATTCATCAGTTCAGACAATTAGGTTTATTATCTTGTTTACCATAAATATATAATTTTTTATTTAATACAATTAATTTCTAAAATTTTCTTCCAAAGCAAAGTTTCTTGATAATAAAAGGTGATGGTTCATGTTGCATATATCAGGTTTGAAACTAAGCTACCTATTAATAAAAGTCTCATCAAAATTTTAATCCAAAAAAATGAGCAAGTTGACTAGGGAAATTTCAAAAACTGTTATTTTGATATATTTTTATCATGTATAACAGATAATAATTCTTTTAAAAGAATATATGTGGGTGTGTATATAAATGTATATCTATATCTATATATATATATATATATATATATATATATATATATATATATATATATATATATATATATATATATAATATTTTTATGCGTCTGTTTGTGCATGTGTGTGTGCGTGTGCGCGTGCGAGGCGCGCGTGTGTGTATGTGTCTTAACATGTCAAAAAATTAACACAATTAACACAAGGTATTCGAAACACCACATTTTGAACTTAATGTTTGACGTCATTTAAAAAGTTCACGCAACTTTTTTTCTCAGAATTTACTTCAAACATCTTTTTATTTAATTACATTTTCACTGGGAAATTAGATTTTGCTATTTTTACGGAATGACCCTAGAATGAAGCCAAAGTATAGGAAGGGAAAAATTATAATTTTGTGAGTAACTAAAGAAATGTTTAAAACCAAATTAAAATTATTAAAAATTTATTTATTAAATTATTTTTATTTAAATAATTATTAAAAAAATTAATACAATTTTTTTAAAATGATGACCGTTTTGCACCTAGTTTATTTTATCCATAATTACGCCAGACCACATACAGAAAAATATCCCCGTCAAAAATTACAGAATTGATCTGTCATCTTGTATCTGTATATTATGTATCTGTAAGTACATTCACTTTATCCATCAGATACTGCTTTATCTAAGTGATACTTATTCAGAGCTCTACGTAATTATCTAAAAAATAATAATTTCATAATAAGTAAAAATACAATACAATAACAAAAATAAATAAAAAAGATGTAATTTGTTTAATATAAATCACCAAATTTTTACGCTGAAGGTACATATTTTCCGTCTCTCAGATGGCAGCAATTCTTTGGCCAAGATTTTCTCTTTCTCTGATTCTTTGTGATATTTAGATTTTAAAATAATTTTTAAGAACAAATCAGGATAAAAACTTTTTAGCTAACGAAAGATTCAAGATTTGCAATGTTCCTTGGAATATAAGTATTCTGTGTGTTCGAATAACATTGAAGTGAATGCAAAAACTTGTAAGATCAACTGATGAATGTGAAAATCATTTCATATGTATATATATATATATATATATATATATATATATATATATATATATATATGTATATATATATATATATATATACATATATATGCATCTTTTATAACCATAAATAAGTATCATTCAGTCACGTAAACTAGATGGTAGATGTATTCATAAATTATTGCTGTTAATTTAGAACGATGTCCTCAATGACCATCGGAAGACTAAAGCAATATAATTGCGAGCAATGCCAGTGTAAGCTAATTAATATGGCTACATGCACACAAACAATCAGCAATTTAATAATCCGCGATGTTCTACATATGTGCATAGCAACTAGCTTTGCAAGCGAAATACGATTAAATGCAGATATATGAATAGAGGCTACTGCACTCGGCAACAACATGTTGACCTTTTGTTTCTCTTGAGCTATTGTATTTTTATTCTAGTTTAGTTATAGTACTGATCTTTAGCTTTTGATAATGAACCCAAATATTTTAGACCAAAATAATAGAAAAAAGCTTAAAATTGGTAGGAATCGTGCATAAAGAAATATTTAATAGTAAAACTATGAATTGGTCAAACGGACATGTTTGAGGTAAAAGTATTTGTATCCCAAAGGTGATATGATACCTTAGGTCGTTAAAATGTCTAAAATGAAAGTAAACTTTAATATGGATAGGGGATGTATCAAATAATTCTAAAATAAAAATGTAAGCGTGATTTGATAATTGTCAAATAAACAGAAGAAAAATTGGCACGAATTTGTGATTATAAAACATCGTACGATCACTTGTTATATGTTACAACGAAAGATTTGACGATTTTCACGGCATGCTTTCCTATTGCTCATAGGACTTGATAATTTAAAATTATTTTCTTTATATTAAAAGTAAAAATGAACCAGTGTAGATTTCTATCATCAGCGACAGTTTTTGAGTAGTTTATGGTCTCATTTTTGCTTAAATTTTTTTAGGCACTATTTTTCAATAGATGTATCGATCATTGTTTTTATTTTGATGAGAATATTGCCATGGTATCATTAAGGTATGTTTATTAAAAGAAAAAAAAATATTTAAAATAATAAAATTGAAATGATACGCTCACAGCTACCTATGAGAGGTTTCCAATGTGTGAGGTCAAGCAATGTTTCTTGAGAGACAACGTATTTATCAGTAAGGCAGAATTGAATTTTTTTCTTATTTATAAATATTTTTTATGCATTCATCACCAATCATGTGATACTTCTAATATGTAAAAATGTTGTTTACGTTTCTTTTTGTTCTTTACTAATGTTCATAATAAGGTCATAAACGCGAAATGTATTATAGCAAGAACAAAATTTTTGAATTGTCCTTGCAAGACCAATATTGTCACTAAGTCATACAATATTTCTACGCAAGAGCTTGGTTTATATACACATACTGAAAGCAACAAATTGCGATGGAAGGAATCATGCCAATTGCGGATAATCACAGAAATTAAATTTAAAAGGAGTAGTATATTCATTAAAAGGATTAGTATATTCATACTGCAGTAGTAAATTTGATATACTCTGAGGGTTGTTTACCGTTAGTAAGCGAAGTTGAAAACGCAAATTTTTTAAGTTTTTATTTGAAGTTGTCTAATATTATTTTTATAGAGAATGTTGAATATATTTGGCGTTAATTTTGTAGAAATTCATTATTCACAATTAAATGAAACTACGTGATGTAGTATTATTTCTACTTTCTTTAAGTTCAGGTGGGTTATTAGCAAAGATCTTTTCTAATTGCCCACCTGAAGATGTAATACAACGAAACCTAGGTCGTGGTAAAGAACTTAAAGAAAGTAGAAATAGTATTACATCACGTAGTTTCATTTAACTTTGAACAGAGAATGTTGTTGATTGTAGTGACATAGAAAATATAGAAAATAGGTGGAATTAGGTGGAATAGAAAGAAGCACGTAAATATCAGGAAGGATACAGAGAGTTAATGTTATTTAAGAATAAGCAAGGGTTTTGAGAAAAATAAACAATTTCACATGTAACGTCAAGCTACAACTATACAGACAGGATGAAAGATGCAATCGGTAATTTAGATTAAAGATAAGAATTTTGTGAATGTTTGAAAAGTGCTGATTAGTTTCTTTAGTTCAAAAAAGCAAAGTGTAAATTAAAACATGATCAACATGATTTTTTATTTCTTCAGCCACTCATTTTCAGGATTCATTCAGGACATGCACCCTAAGCGTGAATAATATCAGGACCGTTCACGATTCTATAAATTATGGTCCGTTGGAGTTGAAATTTAGAAACTTTATATAAGTTATCATTCTTTGATTTCTATATGATATATAGTAGTTCAAAGATAAATGACGCTGATATTTAATAACAAAAAGATATAACATGATGTTGTATTTAATTAAATTGTTGTCAAAAAAATGAAAAATGTCGGTCTTTGATTAAATTTTATGTATTTCAATAGTTTGTATTATAATTTTTTTAGTTTTTTTTCAGTGTACTATATAGATTTTTATATTGTCATTTCTCTTACAATTGTAACAATAACTTATTCTTATGGTTGGCTGGAAAAATTGCTTCTGTAGCAATAATCCTGTTATATGTATTTTGCATTAAAATTGATGAATAAATACATACACAAAATAGGAAAGAGAATAATTTGTATTAAATTTTATAATGGATATAGTCACAATTGTCACTTAATATTTTTAACACAGTTGACGTGGAATAAAATATATCATATTTGCACCAGCATTTTTAAGGTTAGCAAGTTTAAAAAAAAAGATTTTGAATTTCACCGATGGCTTTATTTTATGTTTATTTTATACACACTCAAGCATATTTGTGACTGATATTAATCGCATAGTTACACTTCATTAACATTTGTGTGACATTTTAGAGTAGGTACCGACTAAATCTTTTCAGTCGTGACAAAATTAATCACTATCTCTTCAACGTTAATTTATTCATTCCAACACATTAATTCAAAACTAACTACAGAATTAATGGGAAATTATCTTCATAATTGATTGATTTCTTCTTAATTTATTGATTAGTAAATCATTAGTTATTAATATTTGATAAATTAACTGCTTCGTAACTAATCGATAATCTCTTAATAAATACATAAAATCAATGGCACGTCATTTCTTTTACACTATTCGTTGAACATTTTTTTAATCTTTTTCAATCAAAGTAGTTTGTTAATAGTCATTGGTCATTTGGTTATCAATCAAATTCAATTATTAGAAATTTTAAATGATATTAGAATAATTTGTTGGCGTAATTCGTAATCGCCCATCTCGTAGTCATATTAAGATAGAATAGAGATTAAAATAAAACTCTCTTTTATTTTTAAATCTTTCGTACACATCTATTTTTTTAAGAAATATTGACAATAGAAGATATATACCAGTTTTCTTAAATTAGTAAAAGATCAATCTATCTTTTACTAACGTAGGAATCTATTTTATTTTTACTATGTAAGATCTATTGGTTGAATATTTTTATTGGTAGTTGTAATAGATGTGGAAGGAAACATTTAAAAATGGTTATGATTTTACCTCTATTAAAAAAAGTTACATATTTTTTCATATTTGTGTGAAAATGTACAATATTTAAGATCTTTTGGATAATTACTTAATAAATTAGAAAGCTGTTAAGTTTTGTGTTACTTCTACATTATGGTCACAGAACATACGACCATATGTTTTAATTAGATTGCGATTTGTGATCGATCCAATATTTCTAGTTTCTTAGTATTTTATAATACGTTAACTTACTCATCTCGCTTCCAAATTTAGTTTTCTCCGTTGCAATCTGGGGTTGAAGATCAGAAAATGTATATGCGCTCCTCGTTTCCATACATTGCAGCGTCCTTTTACAAAAATTCATTCTCGGTGTTAGTGAAAGCTATTTCGAATAAATATGATACGATATGATACGATATGGTATATCTAATTCATACTAAAAGTTATTTTGAATAAATATACCGTATCTACTTAATTCCAAAACCGATCTCGAATAAATATTCCATATCTAATTAATTTTAAAGTTCGTCTCGAATAAATATACTTTTCAAAAGCCATCTCCTAAAAATATGCCATATCTAATTCATTCTCCTTATTTATACTTCTGTATATATCTAAGTGAGATAGGACGATACTTTTCAAAACAAAACATTATATTTATACAAATTTTCATGTTAGAAGGGAACAAGATTATGGTGTTGTATTTTAATTTTATTCAGTCACGAACAGTAGCGTATGTATCGAAATTAGTAGGAAAATAATCATAGCTAAGAAGGCTTCACTAATTTACGGGTACTAGTAGATCAACTTATTATATGTAGTTGGGTCTGTAAATAGTTCATAGAAACTCAATACAAATCAACATGAAAAATAAATTGTATTATTAAATTATGTATTTATTATGTCTGTGAACGATATATTAGGCAATATGTTTATATATTTCCATGGTGCGAAGTAATATTAATATTTGTAAATGTTTTAATAAGAATACTACGTACGTTTAAATGCAATATACGTAGTCGAGATATACTCGTACTTAAGAAGAATTTTCTTTTTCCACATGATTTAAGTGTTAATTATATTTGCCCTTACAGTGCACTTTATCACCGCCCAAAGGCTAACTGCATATTAACATTTCTCGATCACTTGTCAGTGTATATATAATAAAGTTACAAGAAGCAAACAAAACAAAAATATATTTCGACTAAGTGCATTAGGTAAGGCGATCCAAAAATGGCGCGCCGGCGGCCCGGACGCGGCGTGAATAAATTATTGACCTAATTCGTTAAAACAAATTTTCAATTAAGCTCAGTCTGCTAAAAGCCATTAAAGCGAATATGCAGCTTGATTATGGCAAGTATTATTAAAAAAACCTTCACAATTTAATTTATTAACGCGGGGCGTTGCGCAGTCCGTAAAATGTTATCATTATTTGGATCTCAAATGTTCTCGACAAATACGTATGTGACAAATATGGTAGAACGTTTTTAAATTGAAATGTAAAGCAATTAGTTAAAGGTGGTTGATGTGAATTACTTCATTTTTTTTTCAATTTCCTTTACCGTGAAGTATTTAATATTACCTACTCTATGTGAGAGGATTTCAGCTTTCACCTTGATGGAAACTTATTTTACAGTTCTTTCCCATAATTCCGTTTAAGTGGACTTGATATATGGATAAATTTTTCATCTAACAAAGAGTTAAAAGTAGATTGTAGATTGAAAAAGAGACACGAAAAGAAAATAAAGCATGCCAAAATATATAGGAAAAATTAATAGTTGACAAATTATATGGTTTTGTTGTGTCCGTGACTTTATTTTCTTTACTGTTTTCTTAAACGAATAGAAATATCGGATACGGTATTTTAAATGGGCAATGTTACATTACAAGGTTCATTAAGAACTTTTGTGATACAGTAAGGCAGATCTTCTTGTCATTTGAATCAACGAAGTATTTTACTTTCCTGTGCTTCTTAAATTCCTTACATTGTAATATTCTAGATTACTTATTTTTAGGATTCTATCGTTTTTCCACGATAGTGATACTTCTACGTAAATCTATTTAGCTGATTATATGTATGCATTTGTAATTTTCGTAGAAGTAAACACAAAACTAAGATAATCCGGTAAAAATATAGTAGTTTAGTTCTTTTCTATAGCTTTATTTTTCAAATATTTTTAAGACACGGAATTTTGGCCTCTCCTGTTTTATTACCTATTTTTGTAGACTTACAAATTGATTTTGCTGCAAATGAGGCGGTGCTGTGAAGAATTACTATGTGATAATTCTTTGAATTATTATGTAAAGGAAAGGTTAGTGTATAGTAAAATTTATATCGTGTCGAATTCCCATGAGAAACGAATATGAATATTACTTGTCTCACTTGCGGTAACAAACACTGACCAAAAATGAACATCACGAGTCCGACTCGTGGAATCAAAGTCGGGTCAAACATGAACCACGAGTTAAATTGAAATTTAAGCCTAATTTCACTCCCTCAAAGAGATTTCTCTCCTTACGAAGCATTTTTATCGTCGATGAAAATGATTCGTAAATATACCAGTACACCCTAGATACATAAACACTTTTTATCTAATAAATAATGATTATTTATGTATAGTTTACTTTTGTATATTATCTATAATGTAATGTAATACCTATAATGTAATATAATAACGTGACAATATTGTGGAAATGTTTATTTCTACTTTATATTTTAAATTGTTAATTGAGTGACGCGAGGTAAACGCAATGGATTTTTTTCCTTTTAGCTGTGTACATATATTTAATAGACAATATATTAAACAATAATAAAAAAATAATAGTCTATAACAATACCACTAAAGGAAATTTATCACTCTACATTACTATTACTGCTGTAACAAGATGTTACTTCTATTTTTTCCCGTTCTGCGAGCATTGCTTTGCCAAATGGCTCGTATTACGAGCGCTCTGGAGCGTCACGCTGATCCGTTTAGCGAACCAGTTGAGCCCGAATTTTGTCGAGCTCTACGATACGCCAAGGGGTTAATAAATAAGTAATTTGTTATATTATCCTAAATAAGTTTTTAAATTACTTTAATCTTCAAGAACATAGAAAGGCCTGATGTTTGCATTTATGAAGCGATAATAGCGTTGTCTAGATATCATGTTTTCGAAATTTCATTTATGAATATGCCTCGGAACTCAGTTATTTCAGAGAGGATAAATCTGCAATCCGTTCTATTCATCCAATAACACGGTTTACTACCCGAACATTGGTATTGTTTTAGATATAGATGAACAATTTTGCTTGTTCATTTTAAATTTTCATTGCAAAAAACGAAATAAAAATATACACTGGAAAATTACGTAAGAAAATTAAGTATTAATCTGTTAGGGAGCCTTTGGTTCCTTATCTTTTCCAAACGCATTTCGTGACGTAAATCGTGAATTGTCATCTACTTAGTCTTCATTTGCTATATTCCTTCGAATGGAATCTACGGTGTTTAGGACCTGTCCTGCTGGCCATCTTTCTTCGCTTTACACTTATTCGTCGGCAACGCTCTTTAGTTTCGCTAGCACTACCTGTCGTCAAGGCTGTTTTGAACGGCCATGTTTCCTCATCCCATGAGGATTCCAGTATAAAGCGTTAGAAATATTTATGGTTTTACTTCCAAGTTCAGGTTCCCTTTCCAACAGCGTTCTAACAAGTATTCGTTTGATTTTTTCTTGCACCAGAATATTCGGACAGTAATGCAACGACCGAGGCAAAATTAAGGTTTTTTATTGGCGATGACTGTACCTCGAAACGATGTTACATCTCTATTATAACATATTTGTTGGCTACTTAAATCATGAACGACTTAAAACAAGGAAATAAACCTATAGGGGATTGCAAATTAATTTAGGCCGGCTTAGGAAATATAATATTTACGGTACAAGGTGAATTGTATGCAATGAAATGTTTCTTTCCATCTTTGCAAATATTGTTTGTCAGTTCTCGTACATAAGGAATAAATATCTTTATTTAGTTACCTGATTGTGGATAGCTGATACTCAGATAAAGTAACAAAATTTAGATTGAAACTTCGTAAACAATATTAAGAAAGGGATTTCAGTTAAAAGCAAAATTCAGTTTGAAACTCATTAAACATTTTGGTTTATACGGTTACCTCAAAATGTTAAGTTTTATTTTAGAGTGAAGAGTCTGCTTCTTATTCGCTTAAATTAGTTGTCTGTTAGTGATTAAGCGTTATCTATTACTGTTTAAGTTAAATAAACAAAATATACAGACAGAAAATCAGTTGTAATGAAAATATAGCAGTTATGAAATTCATCTGTAAGCATATCCAGTAACGCGTATTCCATATAAATGTGGCACATCATGCCCCAAGCTCTGTATTTATAACTTTATATATAAATAATTCGATGTTTATATATATATATATATATATATATATATATATATATATGTATATATATATATATATATATATATATATATATATATATATATATTGTAATGTGTAATGGCATAGTGCCTTATTTAGCAGAGCATAGCAGTGATGGTAAAAACGGAATAAGTTATTATAATTTGATTAGTTCGTATTCATTTTATTTCGCAAGACGTTCAAAATGCTAAAATAAATAAAAGAATGATATATTAAAGAATGAATTTACGCAATAAAAGTATAAGTTTACGGGTTTTTTACGTCGCAAAATTATACATGGATAATAGATGTTAACGTGGCTGTTTCTTGTTTATAACTCAAATTCAAAGAAAAATACAAAAAGAAAAGCTTTGCGCAAAGTAATAATGTTAGACTGATCGATTGGTGTATCATTTATCAAAATCAGGCCATCGCCTTCAGTTGATGCTCCGTCTAGACTATTCTAGCTAGTCATGTAAATAAGTATTGTTAGGAATAAAAACTGATGGTTAAAATTGTATTCATGGTACAATGGAATGAGTATAATGGTAATCAGTATTGTATGTTTAAAAGTGACATTCGTTTGACCACAAAAATACAAGTTCTATGGGTAGATAAATTAAAAATTAATTTGTATAATGTATGTAATTTGTGTTGTGTTAATGTAAATCGGTAATGTTATTTAATTATTCATTCTGTCGTTAGGTTAGGAATAATAATTACATGTTTACATAATTATCATCACGTGGTATACGTAATAATATTTTATTAAATATTAAGTTATTTACAATTGAATGAAAGGTCTTTGCTAATAGCCCACCTGAAGGTGTTGTAATACAACGAAACCTAGGTCGTGGTAAAAAACTTAAAGAAAGTAGAAACAATACTACATCACGTAGTTTCATTTAATTGTGAATAATGAATTTCTAGAAAATTAAGGCCAAATATATTCAATAATTAAGTTATTTGTTACCTTGTACATCAATTATTCACATATCCATATTAATTGATAGCCAATAATCTATTAGTACGGATTATTTTGCTCGTGTACGAATAACAAACAACGTGAGTTGACGACGTCTTTACTGATTTATAACTCAATTTATTCTGTAACAAGGGAATATGTAGAGAATATATCAGTTGGATATACTGTCAGGAGTGTTGGGAAGTTAAATTTGATAAGTAATGGCCGATCTTTTTGTTAGGTGTAAAATTTAATTAAGTAAAGACGCCTTTCACAAAACGATTAAAACCGGATTATCTGAGCGAAATCATGACAACGAAAACAAAGAAAGCAAAGGCAATCAATTGCGGGGTAGACATGAATGTACGAGTATGTACCTTTGCATTTCAATTTATTCTAAATTACGTTTAGAGTTTTAAGGTTTAATGTGTAGGGTTCTTACATTGTATATCACATATTTTGCTTGTTCTATTTGCTTATCTAGATTTTTCATTAAATCTATATCTTTGACTGTTTGAAATCGTTTGAAGGGACATTAGTGATTTTGTTAGCTATTCAATCTATGCGATTATGATTCTTGCATGGAGGGCGACATGTATGCAATTAAAAACATTTTAAATAATTGTTTAAAAGCATATCTGCAAAACTGTCATTGCGGTTTTTCTCTTGCCTGTTATTTAATTTTCTATTATAACTATATATTTAATTATGGAACATGGAAAACTTGAAATTATTACAGTGGTAATACGATCAGAGTCTAAATAATTATGATCAATATTACATTTTACTTAATACCGAGTGGTCTAAACTTGATTTGTCCAAAAACTCGATTGTTAATAGAATTGTTTTTCTGTTGTAGTAAGCGGTAAGTCCTTTGGGCTCCGTTTGTGAATCATTAGCGGAAGAGACTGAGAGCATTTAAAACCGCTTACTCCGTCGTTTGTAACATAATAAACATTCTCGTGAAAAATGTATACATTTTGTAATATGTATATAAATGTGTACTTATGTGTAATAAATACTCTAGAATCACATGTAATAATCATATCAACTTCTTAAGCAATGTGCATAGATAAATTGTATTAGATTTATTTTTTAATGATATGATATATATATATATATATATATATATATATATATATATATATATATATATATATATATATATATATATATATATATATATATAGATTGTTCTGTTCTTCTATAGCATATTAAACTTATGATGTTACGAAATTACACAATTTTGCTTTATATTATCTATTGTATATTTTGGTTTCTCTTGTGATATTCTCAGGCTATGTATAAGTTTTAATAAATACTAGAGAGCTTTATTAAATCAAGCTTTTTACTTATAATCCTACTACACCAATATTATTTCTCGTATAATATATAAATCAAATGTATGTTTCGTTATTGCATTAGTATGGTGTTCGTTCATATTTTTGTAATGTATTAACGTTAAATAAACTTCAAGATTATAGTACATGAAATGTATATAAACTTTTGTGGACACTCCCACATTTAAGTGTAATTACATGTATTAATTTCAATTTATAGTTATATTTTGTGGATTAACGTAAATCAATAGATAAATTTGCAATTTAAACGGAAATATGATTTTAAATAACGATTTTGTGGCTCGAATTTCAGTTTTTGCAATTTATCTTTCAAGAGGTTCTGATTTCATCATGCCTTGTTCAGTCGCCGAATGCTTAAAAACATTTCAGTTAGAATATTTTATAATACTACATAAGTTAACTAATATATTTAATTTTAAATTAGGACATTTTACAAGTATCACTAATTTCACGAGTAATCTCACATTATTTTGATGAGTGGAGAACGCGATATATGTATGCTTAATTAACCACTATGAATAAATATGTAAGGAAGGGGATATAAAATAAATGGAGGTGGTGGATATAAAATATATTTTGCGCCAACACATTCATGCTGACAGCGTAATGCAATTTAAATTATGTAATTTTTTTGTCATTAGTGAAATTGAATTTTTCATCGTTTTATATTGTGTTAATCGCTTCAGGAAGTGTCAGGAAAATAGGTGATGGAGGAAACGCGGTGAGTGTGGGTATAACACCTTATCTACATAGGCATATTGGGATAGCACACATATCAAATTTTGTAGGGGATAGCAAATTTGTCAAATTTATTTATCTATTTGTCAAATTTATTTTCATGAAAATATATACCCAGCTTACACATTTATCCAAATAGCTGGGCATATAAAAGAACACAAAAATAGATGGTTACAAACAATGCGACAAAGAAGGGCATCAATAACAAATAGGACAGTAACACACAGTAATTCGAATAAATATCATCCAGTGTCCGTTATAAAATATAAGGACAGTAAATAAGAATAATGTGCTTATATTTTGGAGTACTGAAGTCTATTGAACTCTTTTAATATTTTTCCTAACCTGAGTGCATTCGTTATAAGAATTCTACGGACTAAAAAGTTAAATACAGTAATGATACATTTGATATCATGAAAATTGTGGGAATGCCGTGTGATAAATCCTAGTATCGTGTAGGCTTTATAAAAGATTTTCACGATATGACTGTGAAATCTGGGATGATTATTCATAATTGTTTCGAAATCCTGTAAAGACGTAATTATCTCGACTGTTGTTCTATCCAGCTCATAACTATACACGAGGGGAACACATGAGCGGACGTACGTCATCATTGCACATTTGCTTACTTTAAAATGAAGATTTTTGCTTTCACTCCATTGGAATACTGAATTGATAAACGTTGAAACATCTTACCATCAGATTGGCATTTGATACCGAAGAAGAGTTCTAAATCAAAGACAAATAGAAGGCAACGAGCAGTTTTGATAACTGAAACCAAGTCGTTTTAATGATAGAAACAGAAGCGGCCCTAAATTACAAACTTGACTGACTCCAAACCGATTGATGTAAGGCCGACTTTTCAAATTTCCAAACTGGATGTATTATTTCCAAGTCTGACAGTAATTTGTGAACATTTTATTAGAGCGGAAGACATTCAAGTTTCCAACAATTTTACTAGTAGAATATCATTTTCAAATCGGTCAAATGTCTTTTTAATTTAAAATAGGCTACATCTACTTGACGACGTTCATCTAATTTCCTAGCCACATAATCTACAAAATTACTGAGTTTAGTGATTATAGAAAGCTTTGGATTTGATTTGAAAATAGGTACGGCGATGAAGAATAGTTTCGAATACTTTAGCAAATGCAGGTCTTACCGTTATAATTTTATAAGTCTATAATCTAGAACTATATGTGAAAATAGAAATCACCCGGAAAATCTTCCAAACGAATGGATAAATTTAAAAATATAAAGATTTATTATAAATATAAGTTATTTGACGAATATATCGGAACAGAACTTGATTAGATAGGGAGATGAGTCATGTTTTGAGTTCCAATGAAAGTTCAACTTCAGCAAAATCCGCCCTACCAATATGTAAGTGACGTCTCTACTAATGGATAAAGTTTTACTGCGCATGGATTCAGAAACAGATGCTGTTACATTTTGTACATGCAGTTTATTACATTATCAGTTTTATATCAAAGCTTAGAATGTGCTAGTCAAGGGCTAATTATTAATGAAGAAATTTAATTTCATTATTATAAATCTAATATAAAAAAATGTAAAATAATTTTACTCGGGCGACGAATATATTTGATAAGGCGATTCTTTAAACCAAAATAGAATTCTTTGAATGAAGTGGTAACAATATTTCACAAAATCAGTAATCTTTATTTACGAAAAATTGGTTAAGTTTTAATCATTTTAAAGTAAGTACAGACATAAAGCGAATTGATAAGGAGGTTCGTGGATAACCTCGCAAGATATATTTGAACTAGGTGTTCAGAATATATTGAACGGGAGTAATTTACTTAGTCCTAATAAAGGCTAGAATTTATGAAGATCCTAATTATTTTACTGCCAGTTCCAGTTATACATAGTATCCACTAAACGTGTCACATTGGATATTACCGGTTATATCCGATTTATACTAAATGGTTCTCATTAGCTAGTGTCGGTTATATTCGGCATCCACTAAATGGCTAGCGCCGGTTATATTATTCCGGTTATAACGTCGGCTTTATTCGTCAAAGTGCTTTAATATGACTACCTACTGCCCTAGCTTTTAAGTTTGTTTTAAACTACACATAAGCTTTCAGAAGTGTTGCTATTATTTATTATATCCTTAAACCCTCTGCTTTTTCAACGAAAGCATTTTAAAGTAATATATGAACAGCGAGTTCCAAAAATACGAAGCAACCACAGTGAGTAACTGATCATTTATTTGTAGCGTGTAAATGAGTTATTTGTAGCTCGTAAAGGTTACTTTTAACGTACATGATAATGTAATATTTAATAATTTCTGCCTCCCTGGTTTAGAGACGAAAAGATAAGTATACGGATACAAATAAATGGTGCATTTAGTAGGTTTAAGGAGACGAAATACAGCAAAAATATACATTTCACTAAATAGTCTCTTCGAAACAAAGGGACATGGAAATTGGAGATACACAATATAATTCCTCAACACTGAGCAGTACAGGTGTTGTGATCGAGTTTGGATTAAATAGGTATAATGATAATCTAACGAGACACGACTAAGGGTGACATAATACATTACATTATACATATACATTTACTCTTTAGCAAAATTTGGGTACAATGATGGAACCGGAAGGTGGTGATAGGAACTTTTCAACGATGAGAAGTAAACTCATCGAAATTATGTCCGGAGATTTGTGTTTTCAATATTTAATAATTTTCAGTGCGTTTCTTATTCGGTGGTTACTTAAAGTCGGTTCAATTTCTGTTTTCTTAGGTCTACTTCTATTCGTTTCAATCATGTATTCGATTTCGCTGCAAAATTACAACGTCTTGTAATGAATTTTCTAAATGGAGGTGTTTCATTTAATTGAAAAATGATTTCCAAAGTGTAAATAATTTTATAATATACTCGTAATAATAAGAGTTATCATTTAGTTAATAATAATGATGGGGAAATAAATAATTGAATAGTTTTTCAAAAATCAAACATATGTTATTTTTTCCTTCTTAGTAAAATATGAACAATGTTAATTAGATACATATAATAAAACCAGTTTTTTTACAACAGGTTAAAAAGAAAACACCAATTTACATAAAAAACACATTTTTCATCATCGGGTACTTTCAAAAATCAATACTTTATAATTTAAGTCAATCAAGATTTTCTTATAACGTATACCTGTAATAAAAATCTTCTTCGCACTTTCATCAAAACGATGAAAGTATTGCGTTAGCATCCAGAAAGGGGTCAATGAAAGCAAGGGAAGAAGGGTGTTTTCAAAGGAAATGTTAGAGGATAAGTACGAAACACAGCGGAGTACGTGTGTATGTATGTGTGTATAGACGTACGTATGTGTGCTATCAAAGGATTAAAAATCTGAAGGGAGCATTCGATTGACTACAGATTTTTTATTTGACAGTGCTCAGTGAAACGCACAAAACGATAAGTTTCCGAGCTCGGAAATCCATTCCGCCTTTGACTAATGTCATTGGAACCGAACAAATTGGAGTTTATTCGTATTGCTCATATATAGCATAGATGGCCTCGATTTTTTTTAGTTTTAATCAGAAAAGTATTTTCGGGAACAGGGATAAAACTGAATTTTTTGCTGGTCAATTATTGCTGAGGTACTGTTATTTTATAACGCTGATGAGGAGTTTGATTTAGTTGTTTTAAACCAAAGTAGAATTAGTTTCATTTCTTCATGATCAAAGACCGAATTTACAGTTATTAGAGTTCTGTCTAGCTTTTATTCAGAGATCACTCGTTTATCTTGATCGTTTCAAAAATTAAGTTATATTTGAAGATAAATTTACCCGTAACATTTATGTGATAGATAATTAATCTATATTTTTGTCGTGTGCAAGTTTTCGTAGAATATTATTCTTATTATTATTTTTGAGAAATAATATTGTTTCTTCTTTATTAGATATTATTTCACAGCAAAAAATTATTAAAAATTGAAAAACAGTTAAACGTTAATTTTTTTAATACAAATTTGATTCAACATTGTCTTCAATCTAAATCAATCTATGAAACATCATGCAACGACTATAGACGCTGTTTTTATGAGATGTCTATGAAAAAAATTATTATTGTTTTCACAGAAGAATATTTTTATCATACTTATTTTATTATGAATCATTTATAATTTATATTATATAATATAGAATGAAAAAAATGTAAAAGTCGACATCATTTGGTATAAAAGTTGTATTCTAAATGTTGGCTTATGTGAGGCGCACACCAGTTTCTGTTGAGTAATCTAATATGAACCGTGGGTGTTTTCAAATCCCTGAACGATCATCAAATTTTCAATTTTATGAATAACTTTGTCAATATTCTTTTCTTTCAATGTAACTTTGCGTGTGCGGGTGCGCACACGGGGACTCCAGATTTTTTATAAATGGGATTGTGTTTCTTGGTAGTAGGCCAGATGGCCTACTACATAACTCCGAAATTCCCAATTCAGCAATAAAAATAAAATTTATTCGATTAAATAAAATTTAATTTAGGTTTAAACCGATCATTGACCAATAGTTCGAAACAAAATTACGATTATTTCCAATAAAGGCAGTCGTATAGCCATCATGATAATGGATATAACTTTAAATAATTAAATAAATTGTGCAAAACTTCTAAGGCAGTCCTACTATTTGTATCATAAACTAGGTTTGCTCCTCATCAATAAAACATAATGTCAGAATAGTCCGGTTAGTTAGGTCAAGAGATAACCGTTGGTGTAAATAGTGTTTGTTGAAGAAACTATGTGTAACTGGCGATGGAAATATACTTAATATTTTAGTAATTACCGTGTCTTTCAATTATTCATTACATCACCTTAACTGCCTTGGTCTCTGTAATAGTGTCTCTTGAATGACACACATATTGCCGAAATTCATACCATATTTATATTCATTAATGACTTACAATTTACCCAAAACATCTTTCCCAATTTTTTATTAAGGAAATTGGATGAAGGTCCGTTGACAACTTTAAATAAACATGACTATTCCGTCGTCTTTGTATCATTGTACTCCTGATACATAATCTTCCGGTTTTGGAATACATTTGCTCTGAAATTACATTTAATTAAAAATTTTCAGTGTCTGAAATTTCTGCCCCCGAATTTCTCAATTTACATAGATCTCAAAGTGCAATTGTAAGACTACGCCTAAGGTCTTGTTGGGTGGTTGTACTTTAGAAGCATGTACGCAACATTGGCATGTACTATCGTAATGTAAATACTGCATGGATGTTATGAAAGGATTTTTAAATTAAATCAATGAAAAAAACTAGAATATTTTCTCTTAAGAAATATTACAAATAATTTCAGAAATGCAGTCTCATTTTCCCTCATCGGTTTTGTTTCGGAAACATTGTAGAAGGATTAACTAGTAGCATCCACTGAAATTGCGGAAGGAGGCCGGCTATTACGAAAGCGGAAATTATGCCCATGTCGGAGCATTGAAACAGTTATCAAAGTACAGAAGTCGTACAACTGTTGCCTCGTGCAGTGGTGTGTACCCGTTTCATTTGCAGATATTTCTCGTCAGACAACTTGGTATGAGGAAACGTTAACTTTTCCATTTTGTTCGTTTATCTTGTTTAGTTGCTTACAAGAGAATGATGCTGTGAAGGTAAAGTGTGCGTTTATATTTTATTTAGGTTAAGAAAAGTGCTGTAATATACTACGCTTTTTGATATTTATGTACTAGGCGGCAGCACGGAAAAGATGCTATTAAATATTTTGCTTTAAGTGAACTTTTTCGTATTGGGAAACTTTCACGAGCAATAAATATATAAGGATGTATATTACACAGTGAGATATTGGTTAATTTCCAAGAGTTTTGATGGCACATTGAAATTTTGCGCATCAATGGCTTATTGCAAGTGCATGCTTTTATATTTCCTAAAATTGTGTGACTTAATGCAAAAATTATTTTACATCGGAAGTGCCAACGTAAAATCTCGAAATACACTCTTGTTTGGGAAGCAAAAACAACGTTTTGGAGCGGCTATTTAAGGATTACGATTTCAGTGTATATTATAAAGCTTTGAAATTTATTTCAGGCTCATTCGAAAAAAAGTTGAATTTAAAGGAATAAAAGTGAAATTATAATTACCTGCTTTTTATTTTTTCATTGCCCATGAGGTTTTTAGTTAGCTTCTCTTTTCGTTTAGAAATATTTCTGTTTTAACTCCATTTTTGTTCTAGTGATACTCTACTGCAGGCTGTCGTTTTTCATGTTTCATAAAAGTATCTTTGGAGAAATACTTTTATGAAACATGAAACGAGATCAAAAATAATTGCTAGTCATTCCGATCCTGACTCATTTATTATGTAATGCATGAAATGTATTTTTGTAAGAGGAATTCAAATTAATCTAACGTGTTGTAACGTTGATAAAATATTTAAAATGTCAAATCTTTTAATTAATATGATGACATTACAGAAACAAATTTTTAAACTAATTACATGTGCTCTAGATAGTCAAATCAATCTTAACAGTAACCTTACTAACTTGGGCAGCGTTCGGCTAGCCATGTATGTGCATCTTTAAAAAAGATACCAACCGATAGTATAACATAGATATTCAAAATAATTCGAATTGTCAGATAACAAAAATTCGGTCTAGCGGGAGTCGGAGTTGGGCTGAATTTCTGTAACTACTGAATGTGTCAGCTGTTCCCCTTCTTTCGACTTCATCCGTATAGAACACCAAATTTTCTTCTTTATAATTTAAATATCTTTTAAGTTAGAATGGATGCTCCTTTCGGAAGAAAAAAACTTCGCCTTTGTTAAAAGCAAACAACAATATTTTTAAGTCTACATACTTCGATGAACATGAAAAAATCATCACTTTTCAACACACAACACATACGATTCAGCAAAAACTATATTTTTAATGAACATTTTAGAAATACACACTCTCTATGCTTTTGATATTACCAACTTTAATATAACGCATTAACGCGCGAATATGGCGCAAATGCAATCTTCATTCCCGTCGCGTTACTTCCGTCACGCATATTTATGGCGTTGACTGAAGTGCTTTAAACCTACCATGCAATAATATCTTTAATTTTAATAAAGTGGTGCTTTTAAATATGTAAATAATCTTTATTTTTATGAAGGAGTACACAAGAAAACAAACGTGAATGAAAATGATTTGGTTAAATGTAAAGGGCCAGATTTTAGTTTTTAAGGCCATATTTTCGTCATTCAGTTACAGAGCATCGGACTTTAAACTATTCACTTAAAATTTACAGCCTTAAATTCTTATCGTAGGGAATAAGAAATTGAAACACGTAAACATTTATTTTTGTTGATATATAAACATTTATGTGGTGAATGGGGAGCCACGTGAATACGATAATCAATTAAGAACTTGATATTATAATTATTTACACTTTGTTTTGTTTATAGAGTGTTCGACTTGTACTTTCCTTAAATTGGCTCACGTGTAGACAGTCAGCAAGACACGAGTATGTAAGATATTAAAATTTTGTATTTGAGAAAATAAAACTTTTCTTATTTATCGTTTATTCCTCCATTTCCAAGATTTTTGAATATATTGAATTCATTCAATAATCAAATATATTGCTTTTTCACATCATAATGTTTATGTGAACTATGTTTAAAAATATGGCTGTAATTTATTGAGCAAGATTGAAACATGATATTCAATACACTTGGATAGAAAAATAAATACTTAATTACATTTGGAAGAGTGGGGATTTCCACAATAATCAATAAATCTATTAAATATACACATACTGAGTATGTAGTATTCCTATTCGGGTGCGGAATATTTCGTAAATTATACACGTTATAGTATTCGTAAAGTGTATTTTGAATAGGTCCCGTACAGGAAATTATTATGCTGTGGAAGTCACTTCCTGCCTACGGGGTTCCGGGCTTTTATTCATCTGGGCTGGTATTCACATTTACCTCCTGCGTAGCTTCAATATATATATATATATATACACACATATATATATATATATATATATATATATATATATATATATATATATATATATATATATACAGGGTGTCCAGTGACAGATTTCAAAGTTTGAACAAACATAGTTTCTGAACGCAACACATAAGAGGGGCGCGAGGGGCGTCGTTAGAAGCGCAAGCGGTGCGGATATTTTAGTAGCCATGGAACAGTGGAGTGGAAGAGCATCGCGCTTTTGCCGTCGGGGCGTACATTTCGAGTGGATTTTCGCTGTCTGTAGCACGCCGTCGATTTAATAATCGTTACAGTATTCGTCGACTACGTGATGGACAATCGATCAACCTCATTCAGTCATGGGTAGCAAGGTTCAGAGCTACAGGATCAACATTAAATAGGCCCAGGCCAGGTCGAGAGTGTTATGGTTTCTGTCGTTGAAAATCCCCGTTTATCACTGCGTACAAGTTCATCGATATTGGGAATTCCGAAATCAAATTTACAGGTAATAATGCGAAAAAAGCTCAAGTTCCATCCATATAAAAATCAAATTGTTCAAGATTTACACGATTCTGACTTTGAATTAAGAAAAACTTACGCGGAGGTGATGTTGTTGAGATTTCGTACTGCTACCCGGGGGCAACATATTCTTTAGTGACGAAGCTCACTTTCACATTGGAGGATATGTGAATAAGCAGAACTTTCGTTACTGGGATGTCCACAACCCAAGACAAATGCATCAAGAGCCTTTACATAAGCCTAAAGTAACAGTCTGGTGTGCCATGTCTGCATCTCCAATCATATGGCCTTATTTCTTTGAAAATCAACGTGGCCAAACTGTAACTGTGAATTCGAAGAGATATGCCCAGATGTTAAATGACTTTTTCAGAGTAGAACTACAGATTAGTCCATCGTTCAACCAAAACACATGGTTCCAGCAGGACGGGGCCACAGCTCACACTGCTAATGTGTCCATAAATGCAGTGCGGCAGTTATTTCCAGAAAAAAACATATCCCGACATATAAACATATGTCAGACTCGATGGCCGCCATTTGGAAAACGTGGTTTTTAAAAAATTAAATCGGCATTTGTTGTTATGAAGTTAAAATAAACCTACTTTGTATTAGAGGTGTAGTTTTTTTTTACAATTTTTCAAACATTGAAATCTGCCACTGTATATATATATATATATATGTATATATCGATATTGCATATTATACTAGAATATTTTAACAAAAAATTACGTAGTTACTGGTGAATTAATTTTGCGCTGGTAGAACCGCGTGGATGCTTTTGAGATATCCCTTGATGAGGAATCCGGACAAATAATCAATAAAACTCTTGATGTCACCGAGCAGAAAAAGTAAAAGACGAAATGAGATGGCGGGATTACTGTTTATATACCCTCCATATCTATTATAAACTGGAGGGGATTGTACAGAGGGGAGACATTAATATAGACTAAATATTTTAATACTTACACTTTTATTACTTGAACAATTTTAAATTAAACATATTCTTGTGAGGAGGATTAAAATAGATTAGCTATTATAAGATACGAATGTATTGCACAAGATAGAAACATGTTTTTCTCTATATTACACTGGTATATTTTTTTAAATTTTGGCTATAAATAGTGTTTTACATGTGTTGAATGGCTACTGTGTTCGGCCTTTCTTCATGTCAACCCTCTCTACTTATTTCCTTAGTGTTTACTTAGTGTTACACACACATACATACACATATATTTATATATAGGTGTGTATATATATATATATATATATATATATATATATATATATATATTAAATTAAAATTTCTTATGAACGACTCATGTTAGCTGGTTCGTTTTTCTGTCCATTAGTATACGATGATACTGACAAAAATAACCGACGAAATAATAAATTTCCCATGAACTCGAGGTAATGATAAAATAGTCAACGTTATAATTAATTTCTTATTGAATAAGATATATTTTTGCTTGATTGTGGATAGATACATTGTTTTTATGACTATATGATATTTTGAAGGAAGGAAAATTTGGCTAATTATACGAGGAACTTTATATCTCTTTCTCTTCGAACGAAAAATAATATTTGAATAAAAATAAGATCGACCTTATTTTTGAATAAAGTAAAATTAAATCAATTCAACACTAACGGCAAATGTTAGTTTGGTTTTTATTACTTTTTAGATTGATCAACCAAAAAACAACCCATAAATTAAAAAAAATTCTCTTATATAATTTAGGCAAGTAAATAATACATATGAATTTATAGATTTGAGATACGTACGTATTTTACGTAACTGGTTTGAGATACGTATTTAACTGTCTCGTTCGGTACAGCCGAATTTTTTTTTAAATTTTGCTATATGTCTAAAGAGACGAACTTCATTTCAAAGAATATGGTGTTTTTATTCATTTCTTTAGGGCAGAAGATTTGTTATTATTAGTATTCACTATCCACTTTTTTTTGGCTGACATTAATTAAAAATGTTATCCTTGGTTTTAGGTATGAAGAATGACATCAGGTTTTTATCCTTTTAGGTATGAAGAATGACATCAGGTTTTTATCCTTTTAGGTATGAAGAATGACATCAGGTTTTTATCCTTTTAGGTATGAAGAATGACATCAGGTTTTTATCCTTTTAGCTATGAAGAATGACATCAGGTTTTTATCTATGAAGATGCCGCTTTATGTTGATGCTTTTGAAACAAAAAGAACATGGCTCATGCATTTAATTACCTGTAATGATATTTGATTGGCAATGCAGCTGTAAATCTGGTGGTAGATAATCGACCAATTCTAAGAACAGAGTTTACATTAGACAGTTTAATTTTTTGTTTTGAATATAAACCAATTCAGATCTATCTTCAAAATTAGCAATTGATTTATGACAGGTTCCGTATTTTATTTCTGCTTTCATTTTGTAGTATCTCACAACAGGAGAAAGTACCAAATTCACGTATTTAATCCGACTTCCTTTAATAATAAAGCAACGCAGTGCAGACGACATACAAAGCCAAGTCAATAGGTATACGATCGAAAGTACTCTGAAAGCACACAGAGCTACCAACAGGATAACTTGGCATTGGGATCAAAGGAAACCAAATATATATATATATATATATATATATATATATATATATATATATATATAATCTATTAGAATATAAGCAAGAAACAAGCATCTAGATTATCATCACAATTTATTATTTATGATAAAAAAGGAATTCTGTACGATAATATTAAATATTAATTGCAGTGGTGTCACATAAGGGTTAACAGAAAATCAATCAGGAACTTAAACTGACCGTCTTGTGGTCTTATTCTTCATTACAATTTCATGCGATCTGGTACGACGAATACGGCATATATATGTAAAATATATGCGATATGTATTTTGTACGAAATATGCGAAATGTGGACAATTATTTTCAAGATAAAAAAATTAACTGAATGATGTGAATCTTATTAAAAAAAACTCATCCATTATTATTCATCAGTTTTGCAGCAGCTACATAATCGACTATCATTAAAGTAAAATAAATGCATCTTCCATGTGATTTTTTTTGTTTTGAACGGGATTTTGATATGTAATAACTCATTCAACTATTTCATGCCAAAAAAGAAAAAAAAATAATTGAATAATCCATATTATATTATACATATTTTATCTCAGAAATATAAAATACTATATTCCTTCAACACATATTTGTCTTCAGATGTGCATTTTTATTTTTAAACAAATTTGAATAAATAAAAATAAAATTAAAATATGATACACCCTCAGATAATCAAAATAAATTTTTTAATTGTTTTCTAGACCTTGCTCATAGAGGTAAAACCGGCCCGATCTATTATCGATGGTTTCTCCATTAAGCCCACCGGCGGTGCACGGTAATTTAATGGAGTAACCATCGATAATAATTTATATGGGTATTCCGATAGCAGATCGAAGGGAAGGTGAAGTTAGCGTAGAGCGATAAAATAATCGTCTGTTTCACTCTCATTCATTCTATTTGCACATGCGTGAATAAAATACGAATTGACAGACGAATTATTTGAATTTCGAATTATTTGTATTTTGTATAATGAAATGTAAAAATTATCACTTTCGTTGCACTTCGTGTCACTTTGGCTTTGCCATTAGAGGGGGGAGGAGGGGTCATAGCTCCATGATTATACTTAAAAATAGTATCCCTTGATATTAAAATTACCTCTAATCAAATTAATTTGAACGAAGTAGAGAAGGTAGATTTCATAATAAGGGAAGTCGTGACTAACTTTTAACTGAAGTCATATTAAATATGTACGAAAATAACCGTGCTAAGCATTTAAACCATTGCAAATTTTGTGTTGTATGGAGGACATTTCGTTAGTCTCGCCGTACCACATACGTTATACGCAACGAAAGGTATACAAAAGAAATATTTTTAGTGTCCAATAAAAAATAAGGCTGTATCTTAACTAATACTTTTTAGTGCCAGTACATTTTTAATATATTGTTATTCAATATATATTGATATTAGGCGAACTTATTGGAACAAAAGAAATATCCATAAGTTAATCAAGGCGCATAAATTAAATTTAAAAAACGAAACACTAACTTCGAAAGAGAACTTTTTTATGAAGCTCTAAACATCCAAATAATAATTATTGATGAAAACAAAGTACTTTCAAACCAATAATAATTAACACTCATATTTTGTAAGTACGTTCTTGTAGATATTAACTTTGTTCTAAATAAATAAAAATAAAAATGAACAAGTGTAATAACGAAATCCAAGGTAACATTATTTTTATTTATGTTTTTTGTTTAGGTTGTTGTGCTTTGCCCTTGACACCATAAGTTATGAATCGCGAATAGAAAGAAAACATAGTATCATAAACAAAATTATCGATTTTGAAAATATAATTTGATTCGGTTCAAACACAAAATAATTTATATATATATATATATATATATATATATATATATATATATATATATATATACATTATATATATATACATATATACACACACACACACATATATATATATATATATACATATATATATATATATATATATATACAACTTGAAATAAATAAATAAGCCCTATTCAAATTTATTCAAGAGAAAATGGAGGGCTTGTAAAATGGGTTTTGGGTTACTTGATTGAATGTATTTTATTTTAAGACTGCTGTTAAACCGAAAGTGTTTCCGCGCGAAGCTTTTTATAGTTAAGCGAAGACGTTTCGTTAAATACGAAGATACAATTATGGGTTCCGATACGCGGTTTGAATAATAATTGGAAAGGTAGAATCATTTTACGCCATTAAAATTGAGTGTGAATTACCACACAACGGGAAAGTCTTTTGCGCTGTAAAAATAGGCAAACCTGTACTTATAGTATTGAAAAAGCAGTACCATAAATCGGTTGCGTTTAAATAAATGTGCCCTCTAAAGTTAGCTAACTAACTATAATTTTTATTAGACTTCCGTAATCAGACTAAGGACCTTAGTAGATTTCTCATGTCCATCCGTCTGTCCTCCAGTCAAAACCTTACGACTTTATAAGTCGTGCACCTATCGACAGATATCTTAATTAAATTGCAATAAAATTTCTAAAAAGATTAATGCAACTGATACGACAACGTAATGCTGTTTGATATTATTAATATGAAAATTTTTATTGTTAATTAAATTAATAATAAAATGATAATAATGAAGAGTGAATTTGATTACAAAATGAAATGAATGCCATAAATATAAAAAAATATTAGCCAAAAACAATTAGAATTTATTGTTTTCTGAATATTGGTAACATATAAACAAAATGTAATAGTTATAATAAATAATTATTCAAGTTTGATAATTAAATTTACTCTTATTTTTATTCACAATAAATTAACGCCAAATATATTCAATATTTATTTTTATTATACAAAATTAATAATTTGGAAGAAATTATGCTTTTAATTATGTAATAACTATTTAGTGATAAAAGAAAAAGTGAAATAACAGGGGAAAAAGGTTAAAACATATTCCATCGTAAACAAAACATCAGGTACAACATTTTTAAAATTAATTTTTGGAGTTTACTCCATAAGAATCGTATATAGCGTCATATATAGCGTTCGGTGTGAAGTTTTAGTAGGAGTAAAATCATAAGTTCAGAGCGTATGAAGTTCAGAGCGTTATAAAAAGTGTAAAACCAGATTAAATCGCGATTACGTACGTCTAGATTAATATGAATTGTCATATTGTGTCTCTGACGGTTCCAGAGACGCAAATTAAACTAGTATTAGCTATCGGATAATACTAGTTTAGGTTTTGATTTAATACTTTCGCCTGTGCAGTACGTACTGCGCATCAATTGTTAGTTAATTTCAGGCACATCTTGATATATCGAATTATTTATTGACAGTTGTATGCACAGATCGTATACTAAAGTTGTAAGCGTCATTTCTTTTTGGCTGAAAGTATTGTGTTTAACAACAAAGTAGTAAAATGAATACAAGAAAAATAAACTACACAGATATTGGTCCCTTACAAAGATGTAATTGAAAATAAACCCACCGACGAAGCAAGCGTGAAGAAGTAAGCGCGTTGGGACTCTATTGCGGAGAAATATAATGCTAGTGATATTATTAATAAAAGGGTGAGTACAGTCAAATGTACATGTTTATAATGAAAATAGAATATAGAATTAATTTGTTTGTATCAATGTAATTTCTTTTTTTCTAAATATGCTTAGAAAGGCGTATTTTTTTTGTTTCTTTAGGCAACAGGAAGTCAACTGTGCCAACTTGGCTTAATGTAAAAGTCAAGCAGAGAGGAGAGTTGGCAATGGAAAGGCAGCATCGGATGGCCACCGGTGGAGGAGACACGATTAACGACATCCAAATTCTCGACATTCAAACTCCTTCATTTCCTTAATAGCGCCAGGGATAATTGGCTAATTGGAGTGGAAGTCCCGTCAAACTATTCTAACGTAATTTAATCAATTAATATTGTTTACATTGTTTTTTAGCAACTGATTAATATAAAGGGGCACTGAAAGTTTCTAGATTGGTATATTTGAAGTAAAAAGTTCACTTTTTTAATTTTATTTTCTTTGTGCAGATATGAAAAAATGTGTTGAAATTCAAAATTTGTATATTATCGGTATTCATGAATTGACATCAAAATAATTAAAGTCTATTATCTACAGATCCGTCTGAGCAACAATCGACGAGTAGAAGTGAAGTTTTTGCTGAAGCCGTAGAAACTTTGCTAACATCATCCAAGGCAACGTAATACGTTCCTGTTGGTCAGCCCAGTGTTGAGGTACAAAAAAACATGTTGGACGTAGACACGAATGTACCAATACCCAGGAGACGTAATGTAACATGTAGTTTAAAACATTTAAAAGCTAAAATGATAATATGATGAGGTGGGATTTGAGGATGAGAGGAAAAATGGTGGGATTTTTTTTTAATTGTTAAAGTCGCATTTATATTGTCAAACTTTGTTAATAAGGGTATACAAGTATACATTACAATTTGGTAATATATTGGTAAAATAAATGTTCAATGAATAGGATTTTCATATTGAAACCCTATGAAAGAATGGTTTGTATTATCTAGTCCAAACTAATTTGATGCATGTTTTTATTTTTGTTATGGGCAAATTGAACCATACATTTGCATTTCTATAACAGAATTTTCACTTAACGTAGCTTCTATCATCATTTGTACTCGAATTCAATTTGTCAGAATATAATATGTTTTTGCAAGTAATTGTTAAATTACCAAATATGAAGGATAAATATGTATTGATAACTTACTGAATTAAACCAGTCACTGGCTTATATCATCTAGTCCAAACTAATTTGAATGCACATTTTAATATTATAGCTATAATATTAAAATGTGCATTAAAGGGAACCATGTTGCTAGTCAGATTGAATTTTAATAACATGGTTTTTGGATTCCAATTTAGAATACTAATAAATAATTTTTCAAAATACAAAATATGTTTTTGGGAGAATTTATTAAATGTGAAATTACCAAATGTGAAAAATAAGTATGTATTAATTACTTTTGTTCATTTGCGTTTTACTTGAAAATAATTATATTGTCAGCATTTTTTTATTAAAGAATTTTCCTTTTACATTTAATAATATTGATATTTATATTTAATTACAGTGTTACCTATTTTATACATTCCAAGACAATCGTACTTAATGAGTAATCTCCAGTTGTAGGTCAGAGCTGACACGCACAATTTTTTTAAATATGTCGTTTTTAATGCCAATTCGTTCACATGATATTAAAAAAATTGTCAAAATGATCCTGGAGCTAAAACGCATTTGTTCTAAAAACTTACAGTCAACCCATATTTTTGTGCAAAAACAATACAACCATTACGATAATGTTGACATTATTCTAAAAAAAAATATACTTCCATTTTTTCTGTTGTCCCTGTCGAATGGTTTCTACTAAAGCGGAAATATGGCTGATTTTGGAGCATGGTTATTCTAGTACAAAAGTTGTACAACTGTTTCCTCGTACAGTGATGCTAACCTATGTCAAAGAACTTGGTACAAACAGCACTTTCCCACTTCGATAGTTAATTTTTCCAAACTTGAACTCATGAGCGGAATCTCGTGTTGTTTAAAAATGTAATATAATTTTTCAGAACTAGACACATTCTATTTTTAAAATTACACGATAGAAATTTATTCAATTTTGATAAAATTTATTGCTTTCTTTCGCATGTTCCTCCCAATAAGATCGGCATATACATTAAACATTGAGCCAAAGAGGAATGTTTGGACGTTTGTAATTAGAAACAATTACTAAACCATTAAAGATAATTAAACGATGGTGAAAGTTGTGAACGAAAGTATACAAAAAACTCTTACATATATTAATAAAATATATTAATTAGTATACATATAGTAATAAAATAAGTATACATATATTAATAAAATACATTTTAATACAAATTTTCAACGTAATTCTTTTCAAAATCTTTCTTAATTTTTTTAACAACTTCTGTAATAATTAATACATTTTTGTCCAAATAATTTGCTAATTTATTTTAAACATTCAATTAAGATTAGGACCGGAGAGATCGTGTGAAATTTGAATAACCATAAGTTTTACTCATTAAATGTACAAATTTATCAAACCACCACTTCCTCATTGAAGTCTTCTTGTGGTAGAGACTAAAAATGCACGCTTTTAGTAGACTAAAAATGACAACGGCTGATAACGGCTTATTCGTAAATTAATATTATATTTAAATCATTGTTTTACATCTACTGTGGCATGACAAAGGTTAGAAATATAATATTAAAAATTAACCATTGTTAGCTCAAAAAACGCACTTATTTTTTATAACCTGGCAAAATATTGATACAGCTGAAGGACAGGTCGTTATATAAAAAAACCTGTCATAGCATACCATGACAACTCAGGTAATACACAGGAACTATTATTAGTTTTTATTTTATGAAACTTTACCAAAGTGTTAGAAAGATAAACAGAAAAATTATGTATTTGGTAAAGAACTATTTTACAATTAATAACAACGCAAGAAATTTTAAATAATAGAATCTTGATAGATAGTAAATTGCTACAAAATTTATAATAAGAATGAAAAATATTACAGTTAATTCTACAAATTGAAAATGTATAATTTAAAATTAAATAAAACAGGTACAAATTAAATCGCCCTAATATAAAAATCAGATAGCAGATAAGGAGCTAGAAAGTAATGACTCATGGAAATGACGTTGCTTATGAGATTTGGAAAAATAATGCGATTTGAGATGATTTCTAAATACAGACACTGTGCGGACATGACGTTAATTTTATAGGCTTAATGTATGAACGGGGAAACATTTACCAAAAAATTAGGTTCTGTGAGTTTGCAAAGAGTATTCTCATCTTTACAAAATTATTCAAGATCACTTAATAATAAATGTCGGAATGTGAATAAGAGATATGATGGAGTACGTCTCGTCGTTGCGTTCGTCCCCATCCGGTGATCGCGTCGGAGGCCCCAGATGGACTGAGATCGCGAAGGGCAGAAAGGAATGGCAAGACATGGAAGAGACCTTCATCCCACAATGGGCGCCCCAATGACTTGAGTGTAAATATTATTTTAACTATCACAAAATAATTTAATTAATGAAATTAATTGTTTTTTCTACATATACAAAAACGTCTCTATTTAGTGATTTGGTATAAGTGTTTTAGGTTAATATTAATATTCAATTGAATGTGAGATTTATTCATTCAAATTTTGTAAACTTTTTGTTTTGTTCGTTGTTATTGAGAAACAAATGCTTAAATACGTCCTCGAAATCAATTTAACACCGATTTCTTTGAGCTAATGCCGTTAAAAGCTGGGCACAAAATGTTATTAATCAAGCGTACTTCAGCCTTATAATAAAATATTTTGGGATTTTCAATAACTTTTATGTAAAAGGTCGAAATTGTGGTTAAAAATTTAATAGCCAATCTCATACTTTGGAGGCCTTTGCGAAAGTTATTGTTGTATACAAGTATAACTTTTATATATATTTATATATATACATATATATATATATATATATATATATATATATATATATATATATATATATATATATATATATATATATATATATATATATATATATATATGTTACGTTAACTATACACTTTAATTCATTTCACTTCCTTAGATGATTAATATCGAAAATTATTTCAGTGTCTCAAAAACCTTTTTACTTGAAACGAATATATTGCATTTCATATATTAGGTTTGGGCAAGCCGTTGTTGCGTGAGACAGTCAGGGCTTTTCTTTTTAATTGTCTCTATATTGATAGGTTGATTATAGCTCAATAAAACTCCATCAAAGTATTATAGATTATAGACGAAATTGTTTATAAATATTGTGCTTATGGATATTTAATATAACGGATATAAAAATGTATAAAACCATTATAATAAAATAATAAATGAAAAAGCAGATTTACCTTTGTATGAAATAGTAAAACAATACTTAAAGAATCTCTATCATATAAAGGTGATTGTTATGTACATCTGGTAAATTAAAATGAACCTGTTCGAGAGCGAACGAAGGTAACTAAAATTAGATTCACTAACTGAAGGTCGTAATTGCGCAGCCTCTCCGTCGAAGTCCCTCGCAGGGACGTGTGCTTTATGCTGTATGTCAATAAGGGTCGATAAAATTTGAGAAATTATAAAAGAAATGAAGAGTTAACTTTGGATAAAAATTATTAACGAAATAAAAGTTCTGGGAAGTTTTCTAGAAAGTACTCAATAGAATATTTTAGTTCGGATAGAAATTAAAGACAGATTGAAACGTAAAGTTCTTGTATAAAAGTACCGGCTTATGTGATGTAATAGAAAAGAAATTGTTTAATTTGATTAATGATAAGTGTAAATTAAGGTAGATTATTGGAGAGAATTCAATAGAATATTTTAATTTGAATGGCAATTTGAATCAGAGAGAAATACGTTTTGGTTCTCTTGTTAGAAATAATTGGAATTATTTTGAACAGCAATGTAACCAGAAACAAAATATTTCATTTTTATTTGTTAGAAATAATTGCTTACTTTAGATAACCATCAGTGACGTTCTGCTTTGGTTTAGAGAGTTGGGTTTCAAAGAAGTCAAAGCAGATAATTTTATGTACATTTTTAAAATGTTGACCGCTTGAACGTTTATAACACTATTTTAAGGACGTTTATAAACACCATTTATGGTTTTACCTGTAATTACATTTTGTTTTTTTAACTTTTTGGTTTAAGATAAGAAAACTCTTCAGCGATAATTAAGTCGTAGTACCATAAAATATGCATAACGGATGGCAGATAAAAGCAATAATTTTAATGGTGGGTGACAAAAAACAAAAGAATGTTTTTTTTGGAACGTTTTCATGTTCGCGTAAATGTTGCCATGGTTATCCACATATCTATATACGATATTTTAAGTTATATGGCTTCAATTTTTACAAAACTGCAGTAAAATCCAAAGCGGGGTTTTATCCATTCGTAAAATTTTAATATCTGTTCCGATTTGGTAAATAAGTTATTATTATATGTTATTTATTTTGAAGTGAGGTAATATTACCATTTGATGAATGAGATATCATTGGATTTTCTGCGTAAACAGGTTAAATAAAAAAGGCAAAATGGTGGATTTTATACGCCATATTTTTAGGTGGAAAAGAATCAAAGTTTTCAAAATTTTTTGAGTGTAGTATCAAATTAAAGAGCTAGTCAGCATGTGTCGAACCAATCTATATTACAAGAAAAAGTAGAAAAGTTTGTTTGTTTGTTTGGGCTAATCTCTGGTACCACACGTCCGATTTCAAAAATAATATTTACGTTAGAAAGCGTATGCTTTGAAGAAGATTATGGATTACGGATGGATATATTATGAATAATAAAAAAATTAATAAAAGTCGGAAAGTACTGCTTAAATGGTGACATTTATCCTGAGTATTGCCACCGATATGCCCCGACCTCAACAACTGATGTTCAGTGAACGGAGCGGCGACGTTTAGTAATTGCTTTTAAGTGTAACTTAATTCTACGCGGGTGACATTGTGTAGCAAAGATATCATTTTTAGAATGGATTCGATACCTGATATTGAAAGGTTTTAGATAAAACGTTTTTTCTAGACAAATATCATGTAAATAAATGTTCGTATAACCGTTTTTCTAATATGAAGAGTGCAATATTTTCCTTGTTTTCTTCATTTTAGAAAGGAAGAATGCGCGAGATTATTTTTTTTAAATAGTGAATTTTCAGTTTTTTTTCATGTAACAATTGTTTTCGATTTGAAGGTGGAGTCGATTATATTACAGTTATATTACAGTACAGTGGTTCCGATTTGCTTTCATGTCTTATTTTTTTTAATATCGATGTCAAAAACACAATTAAAATTAGTTTTATCCAAAAATTGTTCAACTAATTCAATTATAAAGCATGTTTTTGACTAATGTACACATGATCAGCACTACTGGATGAAAGAGATGAATGTAGCACACCGAACTGTACGTTTGATTAATTCAAATTTATATGTCAATTTCAAATGTTGATGGGAATCGTCGTCTATTTGTGAGTAAATTTAAATTTATATTCAATATTATATAAAAACGACTACTATAGTGTTGCTCTGAATTCGCGTCCTTTGAGTTGTGATTTGAGTGTGAATTAATATCCTTAAACCACTATTTAAAGAGTTCGAATTCCTGTTGGTGTAGGTTTCAGCATTTAAATATTCAAAATTATTTGCAAGAAAATTATTTTGTGCTGAAACTAGAGCGATACGGTAAATTTTCGAGACGAAATTCAAAGTAAAACATTAAGGTGAGGGAAACATAGAAAATGAATGTCTCAAATAATAAAATTACATTTCTATCTTCGTAATGCATTTTTTTCTGTAAATATGCACAATTCAATAATATTATTAATACCCTTCATAAATAAAAGTGACATTTTCGTGCCCTTGTAACGTATTTTGTCGAAGAAAGAAATATTGTGTATTGTAAATATTCCTTAAGTAAAAAAGAAGCATTATATATTACAAAAATGTGCTAATAAATACAAACAACAATTATAATATACAATTATAATAATATGCTATTAAATACAAAATACAAACAACAATACTAAATACATACTTACATTTATTACGTAATCACAAACAAAAAAATTGCTTTATTTTCCTATGATGTATTATTGTCTAAATGTTTATCTCATTTTAATCTGACTATTTACTAGTTGCTGATTTGGGTCCAAAACGGCCAAAACGAGAAGCTAGTGGAAATATAGTTAAAAAATACAACTTTTTACATTTTACGTGCTTAAATGTTTACTTTAACCGTCTCGTAATTATGAAGTCATGATTTCAAAATCAGAGGACGGTTGAAGTAAACATTTCCTCGTCTGGAAAGAGAGATGGCAAAAGTTGCTCCAATAATAAACTTTTGTTTTCATGGAGCTCGAAAAATTAATGTTAGTGAAAGTAATATAATAATAGTAGAAACCACATAATAGTTAAGATAAAGCTTTAATATTTCACGTAACAAGCTTATCGGAAGCAAAGAAATCTGTTTCATTTTACGTAACGACCCAATGAAAACTAACGAGCCGGTGTAACTTAAATAAGAAGATAGGCATCTATTATTTTAATAATATCGTTTCCTTATCATCTTTTGTAAAGAGTTTCTATTTATAATAATGAAGCGTTTAAATGAAAATGTTGAAAAGAAAAGCCAGATATTGTTACCTATTGAAAAATATATGATTTTTTCGTAATAAAGACCTAAATAAAAAAACGTTTTTATTTTCTTTTTATATTTTCGTTAGGAATCCGAAAAAAGACCTCGCTTTACCAATTCACCAATATAAACTCACGATAAACTTTTTCCTATTGCTGTTTAATAGTACTTATTATTTAGTGACATCGATCAAATTATCACTAACGAGATTCAGCATTGTTAAGTTTAAAATTGATTTCCTCTCTAAGAGTATTAAATGTGATTTGTTATATGGGAAATATGACTTCATGATGTATAAATTTGATTTGATCCTAAGAGTACCAAATATAATTAGTTACATGTGAAATATGAATGTGTGAAGATTGAATTTGATTTCATCTTAAGGGTACCGTAAACATGATAGTTACATATGAAATATGAGTGTGTGAAGTTTAAATTTGACTTGCTCCTAACAGTATCAAATATGATCAGTTATCTGTGAAATATGAATGTGTGAAGTTTAAAATTGGTTTCCTCTTAAGAGTACCAAATATATTTATTGAAATGTGAAATATGAGTGTGTGAAGTTGAAATTTCATCTCCTCCTAAGAGTGCCAAATACGATTGGTTACATATGCAATATGAGTGTGTGACGTTTAAATTCTATTTCTTTTTAAGCGTACCAAATGTGATTTGTTACATATTAAATATGAGTTGTAGTTTCAATTTCAATTCCTCCTAAAACCGTCAAATACGACTTGTTGCATATATATATACATATTTTTGAAGTTAAATATTTTATTATGTTTAATGTGAAATATGAGTATGTAAACATCGTAAAAGTATCAAATATGACTGGTCGCTTTGTTTATTTGGATTCTTAACGTAAAAGTTTTTAAAATAGTGGAAAATTGAGTGTTTATTTGTGTAAAGTTAAATTGAAGGCAATGGGCAAATAATTTTCTGAAACTTATTTATTTTTTCACTTCAAAAAGTAGTATTCTAAAAGGTAGAATTTAGCCGTATTTAAAAATATAAATGTTATAAACTCACTATCTCTTTGTCTGACTGTTGATAGATAATACTTTTCCAATTGTTAGCCTTAGACTTACGAACTTCGTACGGTTCGATTAATTTATAATAAAATATATAGTTTATAAAAAACTAGACATTAAAAATGTTTTTTTGGGTTCACACCTTGAAATTAATTATTTCATAAGTGATACATGTATCAGATTTAACTGGTTACATATGGTTTATTGTATATACATTAGTGATTTTTGTATATTCATTAGTTTAGTTTTAAGAAAATGTTCGTTAACGTTTATAACGTGTTATGAAAAAATCTAAAAATATTCTAAACGGAAACAGAAATATTATAGTTATATTACAAAAACTTTTTTGGATTCCTTAATAGTATGCAACGTGTTACTAAAACAAACTGATAAAAAAAAACAAAATGAAATTATAATTTTGTAATATCTTGCCCAAATTTACATGAAAATGTTTGGATTTTAATTGGCAAATGACAATTGGCAATTGACAATTGGCAATTGAAGACATAGAATTATTATTCTGTATGAAAGTCTTTTTTGACCCAATTTATTACGTATTATCGTAAAACTCGTAATACCAGGTACGTACATGATAACGGGCCTGTTTCTTGAGTAATAATTATTTTACGGGTATGTACCTTGTGCAACAATATTTATGGGCCTGTTCCTTACGTAATAATTATTTACAGGTTTGTTTCTTTCCTAATAGTTCTTTTATGCGTTTTTAATTAATTAACTATAACTCCTTTGCGACATGTTACTTGCGCAATAATAATTTTATGGACCTGTTCCTTATGCAATAATTGTTTTACGGGCCGTTTCCATGCGTAATAACTCTTTTACGGGCCTGTTCCTTATAAATATATATTTTACAGGCTTGTTAATAAGGTTGAGAACTTGTTTATTAAAACTAATCCTTCCTATTTATTTTACATGCCTCGTCAAATTGGATATTCCGGAAAGCGTTTGCGTGAAGCCAGAAAAAAATGCACTATTGGCAAGATTGTAAGTTACTAGGTTTACTAGGCTTTTAGGGTTCCGTACTTCAAAAGGAAAAAAAGCGGAACCGGAATAAAACCAATGATATGTTTATCCGTCTGTCCGTTACAGCCGTTTTCTTTCAGAAACCGTTTGACGTAAAAACTTGAACTTTAACATGGTAGTAAAATCTGAATATTTTTCAATAACTTGTACTCAAAAAAGGAAATTTTTGGGAGGAGAGGGGACAAATTAAGCACTAAATTTTCTTAAATTCCATATATTGTGTCGTTTGAAAGACTTCGTATAATGTCTGGAAAATATTTTTTTCATAATTTTAGGTATCATATCTTTAGAGATATGCTGAAAAATATGTAAAAAATATGCCGCCTACTGTTCTAATTCTAAGACTACTGAACTAACAATTATGAAAAAATACAGGTTTTTAGAAGCCCACGTAGTTTGTAGGAAAACTGTAACGATGATCGTAGATGTCATAACTTTTTAAATATACAACATATATTTATACCTATGAAAGATATAGTAGGCAATATATTTAAATTTTTCCGTACCTTCAGTCGATTTTCTTGGAAACTATGTTGCAAAGAAAGTAGAAATTGACTTAGCTATACATCTTATTAACCCACGTCTAAGAATTAATGACAGGTTAAATAAATGCCTTATTTTTTTAAAATTGTATGTGTCATATGGATATTATTTGATTATGTAGCATACACAAATATTTTTCTTATAATTCTGAATCATATGTTTAAAAATATATTCCAAAAACATGCAAAAATTTCACATTCCAAATTACTGAATACATTTACTTTTTGCAAAATTAATATTTGCAAATAGTTTAATAGAAATGCCATAAGGACTTAAACGTTTATAACTGCTTTAATGTGTGGGAAATTCTCTTAGTATGGTTTTTATTTGCGTATGAAAGTTTTTTATGTATTTTTTGTAAATCCATAAAATACATGAAAACAAGTTATAATTTTAAAGTGTCTTTGCCATAGTCCTTCAAGTATTATATTGATACTCAATCACAATCTAATTATAAATAGTTTCCATTTCATTCCACATTTTTGACTAACGCATTTCACTTATTCGTTTCAGTAACTTATTTTATAAAACAAAATTAACTCCTTTATTATTTTGTTTATAATTTTTGTTAGTTAGATTTGAATTTCAAATCAAGAAAAAATTCCAGAATAACACTAATTTCTTCAAAGTTGTATACTAAACGCCTGAAAGAAGATTTATTATATTACTTACGAATAATTTAACAGAAAGCTTTAATTTACACTCTGTCATTAGTGCCTTTTAATACATGCTATTGACAATATTTTATGCATAAATTTATGAACAAGGAAGAACTTCAAAACAGACGTTAGTTCTGAAATAAAGAAATATTTCTTAAGGACGCCAGAAATTCCAAAAGAACAAAAAATAACGAAGCCTGTATCAAAAGTTTCTTTGTATGACGAAAGCTATGAGAGACCGGATATGATTGACGAAATACACGAAGAAGCAAAAAAAGGGTTTCTCAAGTAATTTACAATTACCTCTGATCAGCGTCATGATCTAGAGCGCAATACAGTCCAACAAAGTGCTAGACTCCTTTGTTTAGGTTCTGGACTGAAGTTGCCAACAGCTTCTTAATTTGCCAAGTGTGCAAGAAACGTGTAAATGCGAATTGCACTTAATTATTTAAACATATTATATACGGGAATGATTTGAACTATGTAATATCAATAAAACATTGGAAACATAATTAAATATACTACATATTGAATATATTTGGTGTTAATTTTGTGGAAATTCATTGTTCACAATTAAATGAAACTACGTGATGTAGTATTATTTCTACTTTCTTTAATTTCTTTACCACGACCTAGGAATCTTTGCTAATAGCCCACCTGAAGATGTGTAATACAACGAAACCTGGGTCGTGGTAAAGAACTTAAAGAAAGTAGAAATAATACTACATCACGTAGTTTCATTTAATTGGAAATATACTACACTCAGAGAATTAGCAATACGTTTACGTATCAACATTGAGAAGTGCTGTTTATTAATTGATAATGAATTTTCTTTTCTAAGAGCCACACCATTCGGTCAGTACAGAGACGGTATTCTAGAAATTAAGTGATCATCATGTAGCTTAAATTTGTTCTCATATAAAGCAATAAAATCACGTAAAAATGAGTTTTGGAAATACGATTGTTGTAAAATTAATATAAATCGAAAGCATTTGTGATTTTATCAAATACAGGGTCAGCTTCGTGGCCATAACATCTGCCCGTTTACGGCCTGGACTGGTACTGATGAATTGAAAAATGAATTTATTACGAAAGATAATCAATTCTAGAACATAACATAGAATCACATTTAGTGAAATTTTATCAAAACTGTGCCAGAATTGGTGGGTCCTTGACAATTGATTTCAATAAAATTAAGAGAAAGTATCATATTCTATTAATGTTATAATTTTGAAAGGGACAAACTAAAGATGATTAAAATTTGCCATGTCGGTATCCCGATACTTCCAAAGTTTACAGTCATTCTTATAGTTATATTCTTATTATTACACAATTTATATTCTTCCTATAATTTATATTTGCAAACCGAAAAAAGTTTAATGATTGCTTCGTTAGCTAATGTGAGTAACAAATGGAAAGATTTTATTGTAACAAAAAAAAACAAATATAAGGTTTTTAAAAGTAATGTTTGCGTAGGTATATTTAATTTTAATTTGGCGAATGTTCGCGCTTCATCAGGCAAGTCATTGTGAGGAATTTATACAATGTCTACTCATTTAGGAGTTGTATATGATATCACACACGTGTCGGTCTGAAAGGAAAAGAGTAACGGGGAAAAGTGTTATATCTAGTAATTAGTATCCTTTGTAATTTTTCATAATTGTTAATTTCATATCCTTCTTCACCCATTCATATAATGTATTTTCGTTTTTTAATTTGTTTCACATATTACGATGTGTTTTTATGAAGGTCACGAGAATGCAGGTTTCAATCGTTTTTTTTTGTTTCTCTATGGCTGACGGTATGAAAGATTTAAATGAGTCTAAAATATTTCCCCTGCTCTTAACCTATTCTTTGTCGTTTCTGTTGGTGGTTGAGAACGATCAATGCCGTCAATTAAAATGACTGCTGCCTCGATAAAACCTTACGTGGAAGATACATTCATTGTACATAGAGAAACTGATTAGCTGTCCCGAAAAAGTGATTAAAAAAATCCCTGATATTATACACTTATGTTAAAAATGCGCTATTCCTTTCTATGCAACGCGTTTTATGAATATATCGATTAAGTTGAATAAAAGGAATATTAGTAAGTTATACTGGCTTGTTTTCACATCAAAACAAATAATCGCGATATAGTTGGCCTAAAAAGTATAGCTATCTAATTTTGAGAATACTCATATATTTTCATAAAAATACAGTAGAATAAACGAACAAATTTAATTTTAGAGAGGTAGGCCATCGTACGACACGTGTTACGGTACGAAGGTTTAGATAGATAAATAGGTCAGCATATGTCACCTGCACAGCTCATTACTTAATCTTGTTTACACAGTTTGCATAAATATTTCATAATCTGAGAGCAAAGGTTATATGTTATTTGTTCATATCATTCTTGAAATAATAAACCAAGCAAAATATACTTCGTTCTGCCTTACTTTTTTAGTCGATTATATCTTCTACAATCACATCTTTTACCGTCAAGCCTTCTAGAAAATGTTTTAATTTATTCACTACATATCTCAAATTGGGAGTCGGGGAATGTTATAAAGTTGGGTATGTTATATCCATATATAAAGAATGAGTCTTAAAAAATACTGCCTTTTAGGATAAAAATGTGGGATACAAAGGTATGTATAGTTCTGTGCAAATTGCCCACATATTACACACACAGTCGGTCACGCGCGCATCCATGCACTGACATCCGCTTGCCTTTTTAAATTATCATTCTTACTAAAGTTCGTGTTCCATCATATCCTTGACCTAGATTCTAATATTTGTCAGTTAGGGGGTTGGAAAAATCTCTTGACACCTTAACATAGTACATAATTCTAAGATGAATCTTTCAATGTGACTGCAAAATAATGAAATACTTATTTACACCTCTGCCCAGGATGGAGTTACATCCATAGCAAATATACTGGAAGTTGCATGGGAAGCAGACATTCAATATAGTGACTACCACGCTCGTTGGATATAAACTCTGTACCTATTTTATTAATTACTTTCTTTACGATAATTTTTAAAATCTGGTACTGAAAAATGAAAATTGTGATTGATGAAAAAGCAAAATGAGACTAATGAAAAGTGACTCAATCAATGATGGCTATGATAACGTCTTAAAAAGCTTGTATTAAAACAAAGAATTTAAAAAATATTGTTGTAATCTTTATGTTGTAATCTTTAATAGCTTTGTGTTTTAACTGATAATAAATTGTTGAAGTTTATGTATCAAACAATTATCTTTCGTTAGAATATTTTTTAAACAGATTATAAATTTGTTAATATAGCTTAAACGGCAAGGAATCAAATGGCCCTAGTTTTATTTAAACCAAAACTTTGTACATGTTCTTTGATGAAGTCGTATTGAATAAAGAAAACAGTGTCGTTTTAAATCGAATAAGAAAAGTATTTCGGTACATCACAGGCCTATTTAATAGGAAAAAAACATAGTTTACGATTGTACCCAACACGTTTTTTTCACTTCCAACCTTTTATATGGTTCGTCATTTTAATTTCAAAGGTTATAATCGATATAATAGAAGGGTGAAAGATAAAGTGGTTTTTATGGAAAAATAAAAGTTATTATGGATTGGAAATTTTCAATTCGGTTATTGCACCGTAATAGCACTTATGCTGATTATTTTATTTTATTCCGGTTATATAAAAGTACATTTTTCATCGCAAATATGGCATTCCCCTTTTTTTATTTTAAATATCGTCGGTCTTTCACAGCTTCATAGCCTTATCGTATAAATTCAAATATAAACAAAAATTACAAAAAAGTCTAATAATTTAAGGAAAAAAAACGTATTATCCTTTGAATCCATAAAAAGTTTTATTACCACTTTTAATTTTGTAATTAGAATATAAGTTTCTTATTGAAAACCTACACGTGGGGCAAGGTTTTAATTTTGAATATATAGATTATGGTAATCAATCGACTAATGCTTTTGGATTTTAAAAATAGTAATGAAAACAGTGACATACTACGGAATATCGTAATATTATTAGTCTTTATAGATTCCATAAAAATTCATTTGCATTTTAAACTTTCATCATGCTTCTTCACTACAGATTCTCCAAATTCTTTTCTCTTAATAGTCGTATGATTATTAATGATACGTTGAATACGAAAAATTATTTGATACTTCAGACAAGAAACCGTAATGATGTACGTATTGCAACAACTTCCGAAATTTACATCACATGCACTCTGCATGCAAATTTATGTCACTAATCACAAAATGTGAAATTTCGGCCGTAATCACAATTTTAGTAAAAGAAAGTGTGTTTCTTCGCCATATATATGGTGATCCATATTCCAAGGTAGTTTTAAGATCATAAGCAGATCTCTAGTTGTAGAGATTTTACAATAGCGATTTTCTTCTAAATGTATCTTTTTTTAAAACCAGAAAAAAATTAATATAGATTTTCAAACAATAGCAGAAGCTAAGAATAAGTTTAAACATCGCTCATTGTAGAATTGCTATATGACTATTATACTTTCATGCTAAATTCGATTTGATTTAATGGAATAGTTTTCGAGCAAAAGTGATTATATGATATAGGAGTAAAGATTTTTCCAAAAGTACCAAAAATCATAATTCTAAACTAATGATTTTCGCGGAACTAATGTAATTTTTGAAATTACTTATCATAATGTTTTCTATCTAAATATTTTTTTGAACTACTGTAAAAGGGCCAACCTGTATAATGATAAGGGATTAATAATTAGTACTTAAGTAGTGTTATGTCGAAAGACCAGTTGAAATGTGATTGTCCACTAAATAGTGGACAATCGCAGAATATATTTTATTGTGATTAAATTAGAATATAATTTGTGCATAATTAGAAAAATAACAATATGCTATTTTTTCATAAATTATTCTATTAAAAATCTTAGTAATAAAATACACCTTTACACGAGAGAAGAAAAATAAGGAATACGACCAGTGAAATAACAAAACCCGTAATTAAAATTCTGGTTAAATTAACAAAAAACATGCCAACATATTTTATTGACGAGCGTAAAAACCCAGTACCAAATAGTACCATAATTAAAAAAATATTTTTATTTAAAAAATGGGTAATTTTTCTATAAAATTTTGAAAATCGAAGAAAATATAAAAGCATCAGCCTCTTCCGATAGTAAATTTATAAACCGAAATGGAGCAGGATGAATAAATTTGATATTGGTTATTAGTCGCTGATTTATACTTATTTTACGTCTCTGCCAATAAGGATATCCCTAAGCCTCTTGAGTTTCATCCTTTTCGCGTGAATGAATATAGATGATGTCTATAAAAAGAAAAACTGGCAGGAGGAGATCGACTCTAGGCGTTAACTGCACAAGAGCGTTTGCGGAGCGAAGCGGGCGGGCTCGCGCCAGCGGCGCGACCCGCAAAATCAATACGCCGCGACGCCGCGCCGCGACGACGATGCACATATGAATTCGTTAAGCCTGAAGCGACCCTTTTATCCGGATCCTGATGACGACGGCAACTTGTAAATATTTATGCGGCACATCCCTGAACACGCTTCGCGGCTTAGCCTTTCCCTACCTAGCCGTGGGGTTGCCGAATAAGTGTGTACCGTATTAACCCGATCGATTGTTGGCCTGTTACCGCAATATTTGTCTACCTCATAGCAGCATTTTTGTCAATTTTTTTCGAGAAGTGTAGATAAATAAGTCGCTCGGATGTCCAGAAAAAAATACAAATAATGAACTTTAACAAATAATTTTTAACGTTTTATAATAAAATTACTTCCAAGTATTCTGTAGAATTGTTATTTTAATGAAGAGAGGGGAATAAATGATTTGCACACATAAATTTTAAATTCACGAATATTTATCAATATTTTTGTTTATTTCTATATTTTTAGGCTCAATAATTCAAAGGAAAAGGTCCCATACCTTTATAAGGTCACTCACGTGTTTATCTGCCTTTTTGTTACAACTGATTTCCTCAGAAAGCGTCTAACGTTGAGGCTTGAAATTTGACACAGTAATATATCATATTAACTTGCTAATATTTTAAAATATTTATATGGAAATTTTACGGGAAGCACATTACGTACTCGATTTTTCTTATTTTTGTGTGGTTGAAATAGTCTATTATAAGGAACTCAAAATATTTTTTTTCTCAATTTCAAGCGGCATATCCTAATGGGTATGCACCAAAACACACAAAAAAGTATGTAACAAAAGTATGTAACTGTGAAAGATTTATTAGCCAATGTATAAATACGGTGAAGTCATATTAACATTTATAAACAATTTCATGGAAATACTTTGTACTTGACTATTTACATTTGTAAATGTACTTACCCCTCAAGTCCGATTTCTACTTAACAGGTTATTTTGTACGTTACATTGATAATATTTGAAGTAATGTATTCCCGGTCCTGCATAATTTCAATATCACAACAAAATGCTACATTGAAATGGTTAGTTTCTTCAGCAGTAGACTAGAGAGGCGGAGAGCGAGATACATTTGATGCAAATTATACGCGTCCCAGGCGTGCTGACAGCTACTGCTGTCGTGTTGGAGGAAAGCTAAATCCTCACGGGACGATGGACATTATAAGTTACAGTAACCGCGACCTGGATGACAGGAGTTTCAGCGTGCAACTTTGAATCCATAATTAAATTTCTAATTGAAATGTAACATCGATTTGTATATACGGTTTAATGAACGAAAGCGAGTGCTTATTACTAACGATGGTTGTTTTTATTTTAAACGATGGAGGTAAGAATCTATGTAAACTTTATTTTATTAATTTTTTTAAAATGATCAATTCAGGATACTCAATTCCTAATTGACATTGGTCATAATTTTATGGACTTACTCAAAATATGTCTGGTCCATATTACGTTTCGGTGTTTGGATGAATGTTTTCAAATTTTAGCTGAATATATCATAGTATGTTCTCCGCTCGATAATATTTATGTAAAGTTCGATGAATAATTGCCTAAAAATTAATTATGGGTATAATTTAATTAATAGAATGTAACTATTTAAACTTGCGGTGTTTTGCCATTTTGTGGCATCAAATGTAAAAATATTGCTATAAAATAAAAATACTATTTATTTCTTTGTTTCATTATCGTATTTGCGTATATAAAATGCTAAAATTAAATTGTTTCCGATTTTTAGGTTTAATTACTGTTACATATAATCCGTTTAGACTATTGTATGTCCTGAAAAAATAGAGAACGAACATTTTTCATAATCGAAAAAGTTAATATTATACAAAATTAAATTGGCTAGGAGATAAATTTGAAGAGAATTTTCTGACATTATGCAGTAATATTTTTTTCATCATCACATTAATTATACCGTAAAACATGTAATAATTTTTTTATTTAAAACGAAAATTTGCAACGGCAGTTTGAAAATTTGGGACACGATGCTGTTCTGATCGATAACATGCAGATGAAATTCCGTAATGAAATACTTTGAGACTTTAATTTGGAATTATTTTGTAAATCCCGTATTATATAATATATCTGTCTAAACATATCTCGCGCAGTCAATTGTACATAGTTTTGAAATTATAGAAATGCTCTTTCGAGCGTGACAATGTAAGAGTGTATATTTGGTTAACGAGGGTACAATGATTTATAGATGTTTGGGTGAATAGGCGAGTTAGTTTTTATTCTAATTTCACCAAAAAATGAAAAGAGATAAACAACAATATTGTAGACCTCATAATATTATAAAGCGGAGATTCATGAAATTTTTCTTTTCAAACAATGACAATTCATATCAAATTTTTATTAAAAATCTTGGTGACAAGTTGCATTATAGAAATTGTAAAAAGAAAAAAGAAAATATGCTATAAAACTGCTGAGAAAAGTCCGAAATAAATGTAGGATATATGTTGAATAGAAGGAGTGAACACGAATTATCAGAGAAGGTAATAGTCGTCAAGAATTGGAATATTTGCGTTTTTACTTTTGTTTCTGTGGCATAATAGCCAAAGAGGAATACCCCTGGTAATAGGGTAGATGACATTCACACATGTTCTATTTTGGATGGTTTACTTTGGATGATATAATCGATTATGCTTTTTTCTTTAGACTATACTAGTAAATCGTAACGAGTTCACGAAATAATTATTATATTTCTTTAGTAATCATATTAAAATTTATTCATTCGAATTAAATTACATATCTAAAACAATAAAACGATTGCATAAATATATAATAATAAAAAAAATACAAAAGCAATATTCACAATGTGAACTGTCAAAGCATATATTTTCATGATACTGTGCCAGCCATCTTGTACGCGTTACTCATTTATTGCGCGATTTTATATCCCATTTGGCGATTTTTTTCTATGATTAAATTCACACACGGAGTTTAATCTATTTAATCTATATAAGTTATAATAAATAAAAATATAATTATTGATAGTTATCATAAAGAGACATAAGATATAAATAATTTTGCCAATGGTAATTTGGAGGGAAAATAATTTCAAAATCTTTCGACTTAATTGTCAGAAAATGGAATCTACGAAAGCAGGAAACTGTACACGATAATTTTTTTGTTTCATTAAGTTCTGTCTAGAACAATAAATAAAAGCATTACTTTTGACATTTATTTGCCGAATATAAAATTTAGACACAGATATCACTTGTGGGCATTTCCCTTTTCGTGTGACACTGCAGAAAATGTTTTGTAAACATAATGCCCAGTTAATGACAGATTCTTCCCGCCATTTAATCGGTAAATACGACGATATCTGCAATCTCCTCTTATGTAAATGTCTTGAGAAATCGTTGACTTGATTTTTAATCTCAACCCCAAAATTTGTCTCTTTTAAAAATAGTAATGATATCTTCCCGCTTTTCCTTCAATACTTTTGGATGTTGCGGGTCATTAAAACTATTGCTATGTTGAACGTGTATAAGACAGGCATTGTAAATATAATACTCGTATTGAAACCCCATGTTTTTAATATGAAACATTTGTAGACAGGAATTCTTTCGTCTCTCAATAATATCTGATTTTCTACGACACAGCTGTAGCTATCTGTAAGAAAAGCATAAGGCTTATAGAGGTAAAAATCCCCTATTTTTCTTCCATTCGAGTTTTGTAAGGTAACAGAACAGTGAATAGGATATAAAGAATTGGCCCACGAAACATTATTTTTCTAAAATTGTAACCGGCTATGAAATGAAAAGCTAGCAATGACATAGTTAAAACATACAAGTTATTTATAGAAAACTATAAAATGTATATCTTTTTTACTGTTGAATTGAACATTTTTAGGAAATTAATAGAAAATTACAAAAAAAATTACTATACAGTTTGAGACCCGTTTCAATGAAATAAATTTTACGCTTTACTACGAAAAGTTCCGTGTGTTGATCTCATTCCGCATTCAACTTTTGCAGATTTTTCGATGTATCTTGTGTAATTGTAGCTAGCTATATTAGATAGTATAGGAGCTTTCGCGTAAAACCATCGAGTTTATAGCCCTCATTACAGCAGCAAAAAGAAAATCTCCCTAAAGGGAGTACTCATTCGTGTTCGATTGTTAGGAGTTTGTTTATATATTACGATTTTATTGAGGTAAGTGTGTATTTGTTATCAGGGATTGTTGATTGATTTTAGTTTTTTATTTTACTTTATACAAAATCTGTTTAATTTATCTACACAGGATTATTTAGATATCTCGTTTAAAATTTAATTATCTATTTAATTCAATATTTAAATATTTTCAAATGTCCTTAATTTATATCATAATCCGATGGACAACTGGGTAAAAATAGTATGCATCGCTGGTAGTTAATTAGTTTAAAGATTACTGATAAAATTAGATTACAGAATTATATTATTTTGTCTTATGGAATTTATAATCGACTTCAAAAAGTTGAAGGTTTCAATTTGACTGTATTTTCTGTGTATGTTACGTCATATATCTGGCATTTATCAACCAGTTTATTTTATGTGGTATACTTCTAGTATGGTTCCATAAAATTTGGTTAGAATATGATCATTGAAATTGAAGCTGTATCATAAAATTCTTCAACAGTGAATAGCACAGATGCCGTATACGGTTTTGGGTGATATAGGTTGTGTAATAATCTAATAAGACATGACTAAGGGTCAGGTAAATTTGCTCTTTTCAATGATGAGGAGTAAACTTAAAAAGTTTCTACTCGTTGGACTTGTTCTGACGTAGTAAGAAAACAACAAAGTAAATAGGGTGGCACGTATGATTATACACAATAAAATTGCAACCTTTGATCCATAAATCCAAATGTTGCCCAAACCGTGAGTCATGAATAACTTTAAGTTAATATTGTTGGTTTAAAGTAGAAATTCTGTCATTGAACTTCGAATTACAATTTCTCAGTCTTAACTTAGTGGGGGTACAGCATGTTTAAAGGATCTACTATTTTTTAAATTAGTATTGCAGGTCTCAAACAGAGGCTTTGTCATTGAACACCGGGTTCAACTTCTGAATTCCTTATGCTGTAGTGGTGCTGTCTGCCTAAACCCTAAGACTTGAGGATATGCTGTTTTTAAATTAGTATTTTGTATCTCAAGTAGAGATTTTATCATCGAACTCTGGGTTCCAACTCTGTAGTCCTGATACTATAGGGGTACTGCCTGCCTAAACCGTGAAAATTGCGGATCTGCTGTTTTCAAGTTAGGATAGTGCGTTCAAGCAGAGACTCTGCCATTGAACTCCGGATTACAGTGTCTCAGTCTTGGTGTTGTATGGGTACTGCTTGCTTAAATTGCAAGAATTAAAGATCTGCTGTTTTTAAATTAGTATCAGCCGCCAAGAGAAATGTAGTACTCGTCCGTGTGTGTGTGCTTGTGTGTATGCGTGTGTGGATGTGCTTGTACTTAAGAGAGTAGAGAAGCATCGACTTGGCACCGATTCTAAAAATATATAGTAGTAGCGGTATTTTGTACATCGTTTTATGTTCAGAAGCTATGTTGTGCTGCAAAAGTTTCAACTAAGTACTCGAAAATTCATTATTTTTTACTTGGTTATTTGAAAGTCGGTGTGTAAAAAAGTTTTATATCGAACGGGATAGAATGTCTGTGATATAGGACATAAAAAAAATTCTCCGTTTTAACACCCTTAAGGATCCTTAACTACCGTTACTACAAAATGGTTATGAAAGAATAAATTTATCTTGATATATCCTTTGTATCACTTGAAGTGATCAATTCTCAGGCGCGAATCACTAGTTTTGACCACAGATGGATACATCACCAATTGAGTCACCTTGGATGTGTTATTAATTACTATTCACTCGAATCACATAAAAGTGTCTTACTCTTAGGTCGTCCCATAAGTTATCTTCATTTTAGAAATAGGGAGAAAGAAATTTAAAAACGATTTGTATTATACACAAATGTATTTTACTTTGTATGATTCATTCTGATCTATTACCCTTTCTTTACTATTTTTTTACAATTTCTGTAAGAAAATAGTAAAATATTAATAAAGGTGTATTTTTTTCTCATTGACATAATTAAATCTTTTACAATGGACAGCGTTTTTTCACTGAAAGAAATAAGTGAAAACAAAAAGGTTCATTACTATGTCGATGAAAAAGAAAATTATACGCTAAAACACTTCTAAAATGTTTTCGCTCTGTCAAATGATGACGAAACCATACACTGCCATCTGTATTGCAATGCAATACCAAACAATTATTGATGGTTATTGCCGGAATTTATAAAACATCAGCTACTTTGTGAATATTATATCGTGGGTTATCTTAAACCGAGGTTTCGATGAGTTCTGTACTTGTGGACAGCCATAAGGTTCTTAATTTCTAAAATTTAGGGTCTACGACAAATTAAAATCGACAAATAAATTTAGGGTCTAAAACCAATCGTGAACTACCTAAAAACTAAAATGTTATGTTCATTACATATTTTTACGTTTTTTATAATTAAATGATAGAAAAAGTTTTAAAAATACTTTTCTCTCAACAAAACATATTCTTTAACGGTTAGAAAACAGTTGAAAATGATGATCTGAATGGAACCTCCATTCCATTTAGGAAGATCTTGTTTATGTAATAATATCCTACGTGAATTTAATGTACCTCTCCATAATGTTACCAACATGTTACCAACATACTCGTATATCGTAAACTGTAAAAACTGAGCCAGCCATGGATGTATGAACAGACGAGTGGCCATGGCGAAGTTATACAAGACTTTTCTTGAAATCCAAAAACTATCTTTTTGAACTCTGGAAAAGCATAAAGTTCACGATATTATATTTTCTTATTATATATTCTTTGAATCTCAACTCAGTTGACCACTAAACCATACAAATCTCACGAAGACCTCTTTCTTTTGTTGACTTGTCACATTCAGTGATATTTACTTACTGTACCAGTCTTGCTAAATTTATTGTTTTTACTGTACTTGATTTGGAGTATATATATTAAAGGATACGAAAGATCTATTTATGTTAGGTGTACTATAGTATTAGCGAATACAAATTTAGTTATGTTGTTGTTCGTTCACATACGGCCCGCTGGTAAATTTTGTAACTTTATATATTTGACATACAATTGGTTTATTTGGTGGTTACCATAAATACTGATGCATCACCGTTATCAAGGGTTAATATTGAAATAAACAGGTTACTATGAAATGTTCAACGTACTATGATGAGCTAATATAATTAGTGGGTTTATCGACATACTGGCCATGTGTAAATATTGCACAATTAGTGGACGCATCGGCTTTAATATGCAAATAGGGCCGAGCACCAGTCAAAGCGCAGAGCGGTTTATACAAAGTATATTTCGTGGTCGGATTATACAAAGTATATTTCGTGGTTTATACAAAGTATATTTCGTGATAAGTTTACGTGGCTTGGGGTCGAGCAACCTCGATGCTTTAGCGATTATTGAAGTAGTTAAAAAAATCTAAATAACTTGAACGATGATATGTCTCTATGAAAATTATGGACACTGGACATCACCTATATATGAAAATGAGGTACTTATAAATCACACAAAACCTGTATTTCTAAGGGTCGGGTTAATTTACAACCCGACCCTTAGAAATACAGGTTTTTTGTGATTAAATATAAGAGCTCTCCTTCGAAAAGTCGCAACTAGAAGAAACAAAACAAAGTTAGTTAATTATTAAGAAAATTTAATTCCTCAACATATTCTGAAAACGTAATTAAAATTAACAACAGAGGTTTCAGTTTTCCATTTGTATTACCAACGCTGCTCTTTTAAGATTTGTAATTTGATCGTTACAAGAGTTCTTCCCCGTCCTTTTTTTTCTGTGTTAAGCTACCTTTTATTAAAAATATAATTTTTGTACCAAATAACTTTGTGCATCCAGGGAGTTATTACCTTTTCCTAGAGCGAGGTCTAACAACAAATTATACCGAAATTCTCCAATTTTGAGTGCATCCACACCCCACTCAGCTAGTTAAAATCATATTTGTACTTTTCATTTACGATTCATCATTACAATTTTTTAACAAAATAACATTTAAACATATATTTTTCTTGTAATATTTATAGTAGTCGTTATCCTATTTTTTCACATTTTTTACAGGAGTGATTAAAACGCTTGGTATATTTTCTACTGTATTGATAAAATTTAACTTTATTACAGAAAGGCCGTAGCCAAGCTGAAATCTTTATTGGTATGGGGACGAACTTACTTAATGTACTTTCACATATAATATAAGAATACGTTGTTTATCATTTAGTACTATCAAAATTTAGAATTTTATATTAAAATTTAGACTAAAGGATATTTTTATTTTATTTTTATCAAAAAAAGAAAAGGAAAAATTATTCATTTTGAGATCCAAATCCAGTACTGCCAAGTACCAACTGTAGTACTCTATTGCCCAATTTCAATTCGACGTTCTCGTAAACACTTCTAATGTTAAAATTTGAAAGGAGGGAGGAGCTGCACAACGCATTGCAGACTCGCATATCGTGAAGACTCCATATCAAAATTCCGTTTCTAGATATTTTCCATTATCCTTTTCGATGCAATATGTGAGACAAAAAAACAATTTCGATGAATGGGTGGTTTTTAAAAAAAATAAAAGTATTTTTTTCTCTATTCACTTAATTCAACTAAATTCTCATGTAAAACCTTATCATAATCAGTTTTAAAATGGAAGAGCTATGACGCTGTGACCTACGGATGAAGGACCTAATGAAATACTAAGGGTTTTTGCAATTTAGATCTTCAATAATAATATTATTCAGTTAGTAACGTGCGTAATATCTTTTACGTGCGTATACTCTTGGTTTTATATGATGATCATATAAATGCTAACCCTCTATATTATGCGGCCCGCAGGCTTTGATATAAAAGTAATAAATTTGAACTTTGTAGGCTAACAGCTGGTGGATTTGAATGAAGGTCTCATTGAAGCTCAAAGCTGAGCTGACGTCTTCTTGTTCGAGGATGCTAGCTCAGCTTTTGGTTCGCTCTAATCTTAATTTTTTATAAAGATTTAGAAAACTATTTTCTACGATAAAATGTACTAGAAACTAAATAATCTGAAAGCTTTTGAAATGAAGCATTATATATAATGTAATAACTTCGGCTTTTCAATTCAATTTCTTCAAATAAAAATATATTTTACATCAGCAATAGAACTCTTAGTAAGTTTTTTAAGCGTTCTTGTGAGATTTATTGTCTCTCTATTAATTATGTCTCTCTATTATAATTCGTTACAACTAAACTATTATAGTTAGGAACTGGAAGTCAGATGTTATCAATAATAATTTAAATGGGTTTAATTTCAAAGTTAAAATAGAACCTTTTCTACTTTGAGATTAGTGATAACGTGGGATTCAGAAAATTGTTCATAATTTGGGATTTGTAGTAAAGCAAGGAAATCTTATAATTTGGTCATATTTATCCGCCTGTCCGTCTGTAACAGTCTTGCAGTTTAATAGTATAAACATATGTGTATACAATTTTGCAAATAATTGTTTTTGACGGAAATCACAATAAACATGTACAAAATATTAAGGAATTTTTTATGTATATATAAAATGAGAACAATGTTTTTCGTGCACACCATCGAGTAGGTTGTCATTGTATGGGTCATTTATACTTAGGGTTTCATTACCATGTTTCATCTTTAAGCTTCGTATGTGAAATATTAAGCTTCCGGTTGCAGTGCAATGTGTTCCGCCAGTAATTTTTCAATTGGGATTTGAAAGTCTTCAAAAATTAAATAATATAATTATATAAAATTATATAATAAAACTTTTTTCATTTAAATTATTACGTTTAAATTGCGTTTACAAGCAATGGATCGTTCTTTTAAAAACGTATTGTTCCTTTTTACTATGTACTGCATAAATGCATACATAGTTCGACATACGTACATCTTACTAAAGATATTAGACCTATGATAAATTTCACTGTAAAATCATATACGAAATACATTATGGGGAATCATTATCGGACTAGTATAGCGTTACCTTTATTACCAGCGGTACTATAAATTTTAATCTACTAATGGTTTTCGAATATTTGTAATTATCACAGCTAATTTTAAAAATTAGCTGCTATAATAGCTTATTCGTAAACAAATCGCTGTATAGTAAACTAGCGGTTCGGTAATGACCATATTGGATGTTGCTTACGAGTTAGATAAATGTAATAACGTAGTAGTGAAATTTGTTGAAAGATTGTTGAGGTTTACAGCGAGGACACTATAGATGAAGACACGTATAATCTTTGGTTTCGAAAGTTTAGAGCAGATAAGAGTTGCGGAGATACACTGTGCTCTGGACGTTCTTTAATGTTTTCTGAAGAGGATCACGATTAAGCCATATTAAATGACCAATAAATGACGTCAAATGTCTTTTGTTAATTATTGACAGAATTATCTGACTTGTTTTCAGTACATAGAGCTACAGTATAATGACGAATGTATTAAAAAAATAAATAACGGATAGCACATTAGTTATTAGACCGAAATTGAATGGACAAAATGGATATTTACGTTTCTTATCTTGTAAGTTAGAGATGAATCTTTTTTGGGAAGTTTAGTGACAGAAAATAAATGTTTTAATAAGAATATAAAGAGTCGAAAAGTTACTGAAGAGGAAAGCTAGATTCATTGCTTCCAAAGCGACACTTATATTCTAAGAAAAATATTGTGGTAAAAGTGTATGGCTGGATCTCAAAGAAGTTATACATTTAGAGTTTTTGTCCTATTCACCTTAATTTTTAATGCTAATGTGTATCAACCGCTCGACGATCAAAAGATTGAACGAAAAGTTGGTAATTCAAAGCGTCTAGTTTAGTCAATTGCAAAGGTGTTACTTAACGTTGTAGTAGCATTAAGTCTTATAGAGCGTTCTCTACAATATTTTATATGTAAGGATGCTGTCACTGTTGACATTAGAACATTTGTTGTTGTAGAAATCAAAAACACATTGACATTAAATCGAAGTCTCTACGCAACGATTGTGTATACATATATATATATATATATATATATATATATATATATATATATATATATATATGTAAATATATATATATTTACATATATATATATATATATATATGAGTATGAAATATTTTATTTTTGTTAATTTTTTTAAAATTAAATTCTATATTCTACAATGACCAAAATACCAAAATCATCCTATCTGTGGGCGGATTGTATGTTCCAAGTTATCAGCTATTTAAGTGTTCAAATCTGTTGGACCCCTTATAATTTGGATATAAATCAGGCCACAGTACTTCAACTGTACTTATAAACTTCAACTGTACTAACGATGGGAGCCTTGTCATGTATTATACTAGACTACCTATTTTATTATTAATAAATTTTAGTACGCTCACCAACCACATTTCGCATAATTTCAAACTTTATAATTTTAAGCGCTTAGATATGAAATCCGGGACAAACACGTATTGATTGGTTCAATTCCTACTTTTATGGTATTAAACAAGTAGTTACAACTTCAGATATTTGATTTATTGTTAGAGTGTTATAGGGTGATGTTCTTGCTTCAATATTTTATAAAGTGTATCTGCTCTAGATATGTTAGAAGAAAAATCAAAAAGTGTTTTTAACACCATAAAGTTATTAAAACATGGTAATAGTTAAGACGGAATGGTTAGAGGAAAGAGTGAGAGAGAGAAAGCAGATTGAAGGAGAGACAGAGAGAGAGAGAGAGGGAGAGAGAGAGAGAAAGTTTATTTCTGAAATTATTATTATCGTTAAATGCGATAAGAATATAACATAGCGGTAAGTAACTCAGGGAGACCATGGCGAAAGAGAGGGTAGCGCATTCGCGTGGAATACAATGATCAACGTTACAAATGTCACGGTAGTAACGCTGACGCTTTTAATTTGTCAATGGAGCACGGAATCACTATATGTGTTTTATTGAGGCCTTTCAGTTATAAATATTATTTAAAGTGTTATACAATGTACGGTTTAAGAAAATGGATATGGGGCGACATCGCGCACCATTTTTTCTACGTTTGTACTTGTAGCAATTTTTATCGTGCTCCCATTTTTCTAGTTCTAATCGATTTTCTTCTTATAAATATAAAATATTAATGGCTCAAAAACCATTTATATGTAATTCAATTATAATTATTGGTGATTGAAACATTTTTGTTTGGTTTAATATTTGGTTGAATGACTAAAGGTTCTTAGGTATTTTACCTCTGGCTGTAAAATATATTAATAGTTCAACTGATTGAACAATGTTTTGTATAATTACATTTTTAAGAATTTCCGTGTATTTATTTTTTTACCTCTATTTATTGTGACATTTAACTTGTTCGATGTGAGTGAATTGCAAAAATAGTAAAATATTGAATAAAGAGGAAAGAACAAAGAACCGTTAGTTTCTTTATTTAATTAATCTGTTCAAAAGAGAAGGAGTATAAATAAATAAAAGAATTCAAAACGCCCACAGTAGTTCGGCGTGCATTTCCTCGGTCGCGGTATGAAATAGTTCCTTATGCCGGAAATGTTGCTATTTTGGAAATGCGATAAAGGTTTATGTTCTGGTTTGTCATGTTACGTCTTTCGCTGTAATGTATGTTTCTGGGTCAGGCTTTAAGTAAGGGAGGCGAGTTGGTTTTGAAATTCACCATAACGACAGTAGATAGTTGGTCAGCACCCCTTGGCCGATGGCAGCAGTTGGGTTGACGTAGAGAACGCGTCGCGTCAAGTTCTTTGCATTTCATGAGATCTTTGAAGATTTAATATGCAGCATTGATTTTAGTATATAGTTAGGGAGTGAAACGTTTTGGGATCGAACTGTCTTTAGATTGATTGTATCGTATCGTGGAGGGCATTATGTTAGCAGGATTGTACGGAAATATATTATCCAGCTTCTGAACGGATTTCGTCAAATGACGTTAAAACTTTTTTTAATTTGAAGCTTCTGTCCATAGTTCGTGGAGAAAGGAAACGCGGAATTGATGAAACTCATGCGTGACGACATGAATGTGGTGTCGTTGACGCCTGTTTCAGATAGACCAGTGGATTCGAATGTGCCGGCAATAGAAAGTTCGAGCGGGAGCAACGTGGAGACTTGAAACCATTACGTTACTGGAATCATCCAGTATCATATAGTAAGTAATATTTTTTGATATGCAAATAGACTTAAATGAACAAGCAATGAAAAAAAATGAACAAGTTCCAAAAAGTAAAAAAACAGATAGTTGTTACTAGGCGTGTATTTGGTTTCTGTTCCAAAATCAAAGTTCCACGTCAAATAATTTCATTTACTACCTTTATTCCTCGTAGCTTTTAAATTTTTGCGATACGTTTGAGGGATTTGAAAAATGCTATAAATCTTTGTTCCAATTGGATTTGTGATCCAATTGGATTACTAGACGACAAAATATATGAAAGAAAGCAGCTTCAGAATTCGAGGATAATGACCCATTTAACGAATACAAAACGGATTTCTGCGAAAGTCTTATAAAAGAGAAAACTCTAATTACAAAATGGATCAGACATTTTTTATCATTTCTTTGTTATTAATTTAATGCTGAATAAACTTTTATTCTATATGTGTTGTTCCACTTCTGTAACATAATTTGAATCATAAAAAAGTATTTGAAATGATTTTGTTGAAAGGGTTTTGAGAAATGTTGGGCATATGTTAGTGGCAGGCAAGGACAGACAGATATATGGATGGGTATAATAAAATTATAATGGTTCCTTGTTTCACGACGAAATTCTTATAATTACATTATTTAACAGAATTTAATAAAATAAATCGACTATGAGAGAATCGACATATTTTCGACATTTTAATTTTGTTCCTCAAAAACACGTTTACGAGTATGTTTCATAGTTTCATAATAATATGAAAAACGCATGTAAGTAAAAAAGCTTTTAATATCTTCGTGGAATATCGACCTACATCTTTCGTCTTCTTCTTCTTGATTGAATGTACCACAATCTTATCCTCTACTCTTCAATTCTGTAATGCTATTCGAATAAAAGCAACTTGTCAATTAACTGAAACGAATACAAGGACTTCTACACTCGTCAAGGATTTCGCATTCATTCAGAGTAATGGACTTATGGGTTTGCGCCATGTTGTTTACGTCAACCGGAATATTAATTATAACTTGTCCCACAATGTCGTATTGTCCTGCCTATAGCGCTGGTCGTATCTCCATGACGGCAGCCTTAGAGAAATGAGCCTCTTCTCGATCGGCCCTAGTCCGGCGCACGCGTAATCTGCTCTAACTGTGTCCTTGTACTGTTACTGTCGGATGTATCCTGGCTCCTTCTCGTGGATGTTGATAAGGTGGTCTCGTTCTCGGCCAAAATTGCAGCTACAGTTACATCAATTGTGGTGTTTGAGACTGCCTTATGCTGCTTGATCCCGCAGCACTCTAAGATGGCTGTGGTACCTGCGCTTGGCTCAATCTAAAACGTTCCCTAAAATCCCTCAATCTAAAACGACAAATACGTCCCTCTGAAGTCAAAGCGGTTCGTCGAGGACGGGAATCTCTCTCTTGCTATCCGAGTTCTTGCACGTCAGTTTTGTACGTTACGTTTTTGCGCCATAATGGAGCAGTCGTCAAATTTTTTACATAAAAGAATACTTTTTTTTTAAATTCTACAACTTCTATTGGTCACAAGTATGAGTTTTATGTACCACACCTATTATAACGTCGTGAGTTCTGTCAAACACTCCAGCTCCAATAGATCAATGTACTGCTGAATACTCACTAATTAAACAGAGCGCGCGATACTAAATTTAGTTCGGAATAAGTCGTGCTGCACGCGACTGCAGTGCCATTTAGGCCAGCGACATATGTCGGTCACTGCAGTCTATCGAGTGATGGCTTCTATCCTCTAAATTATACTATCGAGTAATGGCTTCTATGCTCTAAATTAATAATATCGGTAGCCCACACTTCCAAAGCAATAAGCGATCTTGCCATAATATATTTTGTTACTTATGGTTTTTGCAAGTGACCCCCTCCCCGTCTGACCGAAGTGCAAGACATTTCACGTCAAAATACCGGGGGAATGGATACAGTCTTCCATCTCACAAAATTTTTCGCCAGCAAGTTGTCCGTGCATATCGTGCATATGTGTGATATTCTTATCGATAACGTATTATCGTCACGATTATCGATGTCAGGCTGTACGAACATATTACTAAACCTTATTCAATATAATAATATGTTTCTACATTATTAGCAGACAATGTAGGTAAAGATATTACAAAGATTTCAACATCTATTTAATATTTTGTTTCGCATCCCTAATTTAAGCTTTTGGGGTTTTAGCGCTTGTTGTTGTTTCCCCAACGAGACATATTGGTTTCGATTATTAATTTGATTATTAGTTTTGTTTATGTACATGCCTTTTTATTATTTGGGTCTGTCGTTGAGTAGAATATTTACTTTATGCCAAAAGAGTTGATCGTGACTTCAGGACGTACAGGGTTCTGGAATTAAATATTATTTTTTGGAGTAATATTATACACTGTGTATATCAAAATTGTACTGGTGTCATTCGAATTGAGATCACCACAGCTTTGTTTTTTAATAACAATATTATAATTTTTTTACAGGTATATATAACATTGTCAAATGCACTTTGAGCAAAATATATTAGATGGTAACAAAATATAATTGTAGTTAATCCTTAAGGTTGTACCTGACATTATTTTATAAAATATAAATAAATGTTTAAAAGATAAAACTATGAGTCAAAATAAAATATTAATTTCGACTATCTTCAATTGTGGAATTATTTTTCAAGTTTTTCATAAAATGATGATCGACAAACCCCTCAAACTTCTCAAGATTTTTCGAATCTTCACACCAGATAAATCGTGTAGTAGATTTAAATCAAAATAAATTTATAATGACAAACAAACTGACCGATCATTTAAGGTATATAAAAACAAGTTCATCTTTTTTCCGCAATGAAACTTAAATACGGTCTAAATGGTAACGAAATAACTTTAATAAACTTCATAACATACTATCCAATTTTAGATTAGAAATAAAATTATCACTTAATAGAGAACTATTAATTTATTGGATAAATCTTTCATATCGTAGCTGTAATTTTTATGAGGCATTTCGAAACCACAACAATATTTTATGAATACTTCAGTTTCCTTAATATGCATGATGCGACCTCTATTAACAAGCTTTCATTAGGTCGACTTTTAACTATGTAATAGAATTTGCGAAACTAAATTTCATGCACTTCTAATTGTTGTATCAGTTGTGTGAAGTTCACAATATAATAATTCCATAAAATTAAAATTTGTTTAGTGTTTAAACAAAAAAAAAACCAATAGAAATAACGGAATTTTTCATTTAAATTTTCACTCACTTCCAGATGTCCCAATTATTTAAAATTTTGTACATGTATCAAGTATTGATGAAATAACAAAATTAAGTAGCTTGATGGTCGAGAACAATAAAAACACCGTACGAGTGGGAAAGAGATTGGGAACCAATTTTGATAAGCGGTTGTTTTGATCGTAAGCACTTGTGCGAATGCGAAGTTATTTCAATAAAGCAGATATTTTTCGAATGTTTATGGAATTAATTGTAACAATGTTACCTTTTCAGAATCTGTGTGAATTGTAGGTGTTTTTGAAATAAAGTTGCCGTACATTTTTTTTAACCTAGTATTGTTCAAAAATCAATTTTCATGTTTTGTAATTGAAAAAGGCACGTGTTTCAGCGTTTAATTTTTATGTTGTCAATAAGAACGAATGAATAATATTTTAATTAGGAAGACTTGGATAAATAATAAGCACAAATAGTAATAATACCTAATAAAAAAAATTGTTTCTCATGCGCAATAACAAAAATTTAAAAAAAATCAAAAAGTCATATCTCTAAAACTATTGGGCCTAGGATAGTAACATTTTTGTTTTGTATGTGTAATAACCCTCTCTGTCACCGACATTTTATTGGTCCACTCCTTGCGGGATTCACGAGAACTTATTCCCGTGCACGCCATTCATTTTTATCGAAATAATTATTTAAAGAATAATTTTTTTATACTTGTGCATTTTGAGACAATAATCAATTTTCGACCGATTAGGTCTCCACGTCCGGCGTCAACTTCCGATTAGGTCTCCACGTCCGGCGTCAACTTCCGATTAGGTCTCCACGTCCGGTGTCAACTTCCGATTAGGTCTCCACGTCCGGCGTCAACTTCCATATAAGTAGCCTTGAAAATTGCAGCAGCTAGAATAGTTTCAAAGGACTATGTTAATCTTTCAAATGGACCTTTTTATGGTAGCTGACAGGTAGGCTGATTCTTGTTTTTAAAACTCACATTGCAGTGCAGCAAAATTGTGTAAATTTATGTATATGTAATTTATAAGGCCTTTACACAGACAGGTCCTTTTAATGTTCCACGATGTAATTATATTTTAAAGAAAACTAAAGACAAACTAACTACTAACGATGACTAAGTAACGACTGTTCTAAGGATTTTGAATAGTTGACCAATGTTATATGTCAATGTTAATATTATACGACTTGGTAATTGTTATATGTCAAATGCAGAGGCTTATTCTCTGCTTTATAATTCTGTTGGTCACACTCTTTTATATCACAAAAGTGTTTGCCACCAAGATATTTGAGCATGTATCGGATTAATTTGCCATACATTTTTTGTCGTATTGTATTATAAATAAATCTTAGGTGTTGTCAATCACGTAAGATTGCCATATGCGAACAACTCGCTGATGATAGCTTTTGCCAGATGAAAATTAGTACTGAGTTTAATAATAAGGAGAAAATTTGCATATTATCATAAAACAACAAGGAATCCTCGATCATTTTTAAATATCTTCAAAATTTCTTTATAAAATAAAAATAAATGACCCTAAAGAGAAAAGTCAGTTTCTTATCAAACTTTAGTTTATAATAAAAAATCAAATATACAAGTAAAGCACATATTTAAAAACAAATTTTTATTTGGAAATAAATTATCAGTCGTAACGTCAGAAGTTTTTAGTTTAAGATAAATCTTTAAAACAGATGTGAATTCTCATTTCTATATGCAATTAATTATTGAAATTGCTTTTGAAGTTATATATATTTATTCGTCCGTTACTCTGAATGAATATGATCATCCTTTATGAAAGTGGAGCCACTCGTAAACGTAATTGATTTCATTCGAATCTCATCACAAAATTGAAGACACGAGAGGAGTAAGCAATACACTGAACCGAGGTATCTGTCACGCGAAGTATTAAGGGTTTTTTCGCATGTTGTGCTCATTAATTTATTGTAAAGCACATACTCTAGTGAACAGGGATTACAAAAATAATGACGTAATAAGTATCACAGAAGATTTTCTGAGGAAGCTCAGAAGGGCAGAAAAAAAAATACAAGCTACTTTGGGAACAAAAGTTACGGTCTGAATGATAAATAATAAGCCCAAAGAACTTATCTTCGTGGGAAAAGAACTAGAAAAGAAGGAATTGTATAGCATTGTCGGTCTTAATTTTATATATAAAGATTGTGGATTGCTCTAGATTTTTGGATAATACGATAATAATACATTTGAAATTGGGATAATTTTCATTAAATACGATTTATTGAAATAATCATGCATTGATCTGGAAATAACGGTAATTGTCGGAAGTATTCACACATGTCCGCATGTCAAAAAACATGGATCATCATTGATCATTTATTAAAGTTGTAAGTGTGCCAGACGGTTATTGATTTAACTAAGACAATCTCTGGTTTCGAAAAGTTTGCAGTTAGAACTGGAATTTCCTCTTTATTCCTTCTTTTGAGTTGGCCGTGGAATCACTGGAAATATTCTTAGATTGAAAAGCGTAATACAACGTTTTAGGAATGTAAAACAGAGCTAAAACAGTGTTTATAGCACTTGTCTACAGGCCGAGGGTTGAACGGTCACGAAATACTCCCTTTCAAACAAGGGAAGGCAGCACTTGCCCTGATTGACCGCACATAAAATAATATTATTGAACTCGACCTCTTTCTTTTGTTGCCTTTCCAAACTTGAGGCACATTACTTGCTGTAAGTGCGCCTTCAATCTCGCTATGTTCGAGGGTTTACTCAAATTAATTCGTAGTACTCCGTGAAGGAACGTTACGAAGTTTATTTTCATCAGTTTCAATCTCGTCTTAGTGGATTAAATAAATATACATACTTACCTTGCCTTCAGATGTGCATCATCTCGTGTACACGATGTTTAAGTATTCAGGATGGCCAGAAATATTTTATGCATAAAATATTTCTGTAGCGAAAAAGTTTAAGTTATTGAAATTTTTACATTTTCTGATGGCTTCTGATTTTAGTAATAGCATTTCAGAACTTGTTAATTTTGAGTCCACAACTTATTTAGATAGCACACAGTCTAGTTGTGAATTAAAGGACAGAGAGATATTTAATTTTTTTTATAGCTTTGGTTTAAAAACCAATAAAGTGCGTGATGAAATAAATATAAGTTACGTAGTTATTCAAATGTCTTGAAATTGTTGATGCAAGTTGAAACAATATGGAAATCATTTTAATTCAAATTTGTAATCAAATGCTAGGTGCTACGCGCAATATTTTAGATATTTTTTGAAAAATAGTAATTTAGGATATGTTGTATATGATTTTGGTATTTATTGTTTCAGAAACGAGCCTTACAATTTTTTTAAATTTTTTCAGTTTCAATTAAAATATTCACCCGATGGAAAGCACTAAAAAATTCATCTTCGTTTTATATGTATCTTTAAAAATCATTTTTTAATATTTTGCTTCATGTTAATTGTGATCTTCGTATGAAGCAAAATATAATTAAAATCTTTTATAAACAACAAAAGCTGTAGAAATTGTGAAACTGTAACAGACGACGGAAGGACGAACGGACGTGATGAATTATAAGGGTCCTTTCCTTTACTGTATAAAAGCGTACAGCTTAATTGCTGGCGCGAGATACATGTTTCCGGAGAACGAGGAGTGGTATATTTTAACAAGTTTTTATTTGTTTACTCATAATTTTATTAAAATAATAGTTGAAATAAGTAAAATTCCTGTATCTACTAATGTCAGAACCAAATCAAAATAATTGCGTGTGGCGTTATAATAAGTTGTCAGTAATAATTAAGAGATGGATTGCTAACGACAACCTAGGATATTGCATATTCTGATTTATATAATTGAAGTTTTCATTAGTTCACACACACAAAGAGAAAGATATTGTGCAATACCGACGGTGTTGCACAATATCTTCAAATCTGTTATCATATGACGCCGACAACTTTAAATTGTTTGAATTATAGTTGGAACGAATAATGAGTGGCAGCTAAAAATATTATTAAACTTAAAATATGAAGGATAACTTAGGAAGGAGTAAAAATGCAAAATTGTGGAGAAATTTGGCTCTGGTCTCGAAAGAAGTAGGTTTGGTTTGCTCATATTTAGGATTATCTGCTCTAGTCGTCATATTTGGGTTTAATCTTTACTAAATATTTTTTTTAAAGTTGGCGGGTTATCATCTGAAACATGTTTTTGATTCGTAATCTTGCATTTCTGCCCACAATTAAATTTTTTTCTAACCTTAAATTACCTTCCTTACTTTGATTAGGAGTAATTAATAATTTCCATAAAAAATTGAAAAAGAATTTCATTTACATGAAAATTTAAACACAATTTAAATTATAAGCACCCGTTATGAGGTAATTACCTGATAACGGGTGCCTTCTGTGGTTAAATGGGAAAATATAATTTTTTAAAGGCAGTGTATTTTTATTACTATGATTTTTGCATTACGTGCGGTAATTGTTTAAATAAGTTGCCAGTTATGAGTAGTAAACTTTTTTTATAGCGCAAACGGTCAAAGTTAGGTGAGGAAAATTAAAAGATCCTGAAAAGTACTCTTTGCAAAGTTTTTATATAAAATTTTTATGAACATACAATCACAAATATGATGTTTGAACGTTTTTTACCATATCACAATAATTTTCTATCAATGATCAGCTTTATCGCTGACGCATTAACGTTCACGCCTCTATCTTTACCGGATACCGACTTTTATTTAGCGTTTTGATGAACTAGTGTTTTTTTACATTTGACGTAACAACTTTTTTAGTATTTTGTCCACGAAATTACACAGAGCTCCTAAGATTAGACAGAGCTCCCAAGATAGAATAAACGTATATAAGAACGGGCCAAGTGCGAATCTCACTCACGCACAAATAGTTTCGTAGCACCAAACAATATTAAATATTAAATTTATAAGTTTGCTTTTCTCAAAGAACTGTGAAAAATAAAATTATTGCTGTGATTGGTACGGAAAATATCGCACATCTCAAAAATTACACAGCATATCTTTTTCAAACCATTTTCGCTGAAAGATTATAGTCAGTTCTACTTCCTTAATTTTTTTCAGAATTTTACACACGTTAGATGAAAAGGCAAAGGGGATTTTTTTTAGGATTTTAAAATCGCATATCTCAACAACTACTGACTTAAATAAAAAAAAAGTTACACGCCTATTTTGTTTACACGCCTATTTGCATTGGATTTTTTTCAATGGAGTTCTAATATTATTTTTTGTCATAATTCTACTATTTCATTGTACTGCGGTTCATAGAAAACACCTACCATCCAAGTGAATAAAATTATAAGTGTTTCATTTTACACAATTAAATGAAATTACGTGATGTAGTATTATTTCCATTTTCTTTAAGTTCATTACCACGACCTAGGTTTCGTTATATTACATCTTCAGGTGAACCTAGGTCGTGGTAATGAACTTAAAGAAAGTATAAATAATACTACATCACGTAGTTTCATTTAATTGTGAATAATGAATTTCTACAAAATTAAGCCAAATATATTCAATGTTTCATTTTTGCTATTGGCTACGGAATCCTGAAAAAGCTTGTACAAACTAGTGTATTAGTGTATCGACAATGATGTATGGAAGTATGCAAAAAGGATAAGTGCATATCCAATGAAATGAATGCACTTGTCCTTATTTTTACATATTATACACGAAATGAGTTCATTATGTAAAAAAATAAGCAATATTTATGATATGACTCTAAACATAAACATAATTGTAGACATAAAGGAGGAAATGTTGAAATGGCGTGATTGTTTAAACACATATAAAGGAAGACTGAAAAAAGAATTATATTTACCTTTTGGGTAGATATTTGTTTGGAAAAAATAAATGAGAAAGAAACGTGAAAGACTAAGCAAGGTATGTCTAGAAAGAATTGAGAAATATCTAAACATTCATATTGTATAATCATTTAAAATAGAAGGATGCATATGAAAGCGTGCATTGAATAGAACGAGTTAGAAGAAAGAAGAACATCGAATTAGAACAGTATCTATTTCCGTTTTTCCTCTCTGTACGTGACAGAATAGATACAACCAATAAATCAATCAATGCAATCCTCATCTCACGATCGTTCGTCGAGCGGAGCGCGCGCTCGCAGCGGAAAATGAAATAGTTCCGTATTCAGGAAATGTTGCTATTTTCGAAATACGATAAACGTTTACGTTCTCGTTTATCATGTTACGTCTTTCGTTGTAATGTATGTTTCTGGGTCAGGCGTTACGGTATATGGGAGGCGAGCTGGCTTTCAAATTCGCCGTAACGACAATAAATAGTTGGAACGTGCCCCTCGGCCGGTGACGGCAGCCGGCCCGGCTCGGACTGCCCGCACTCGCTGCGTTATATTTAAGCTCATATAAGTGAACATGTGGAATTGATTTTCACAGTCACTGTTTGGATTTTCGTGGGATTTTATTCTTTATAATACAGAATTATTTCCGACTTTCATAAAAGAGGAATATATGTATATATATATATATATATATATATATATATATATATATATATATATATATATATATATATATATATATATATTTATAGACAATTCAAATACCACTAAACAAATGTACAGTGTTTAAGTCGGTAATGCAGTACAGCTTTAAAATCACTGTAATGATTACCAAAATAAAAAAGTAGTACTTAATTGAAAAATTTAAATTTTTTTATATATAAGGTATTAATTTTTTATGTACGTTTTTTCCTCAAAATTCGTAAATAAATAGTTTGCGATCATTTTGTTACAATTTGTGTTTTGTTAAAGCTTCAATTAACACTACTAAGTAGTTGAACCAATCCAAAAAGCACGAGTATGTTTAGTGTGACAGTTGAATTTGTAAGATGCCTTCTATTTAAAAGTAGCATTGTCTTTTTGAAAAAAGTTTTTGAGAAAGTCCTGCATTTTCTATGCTTGTAATATGCTAAATGCAACTGGTAATATGGTGGTACAGTAGTTTAATACAACTGGTAATATGGTAGTACAGTAGTTTAATACAACTGGTAATATGGCTGTGCAGTAGTTTAATACAACTGGTAATATGGTGGTACAGTAGTTTAATACAACTGGTAATATGGTGGTACGGTAGTTTAATACAACTGGTAATATGGTGGTACGGTAGTTTAATACAACTGGTAATATGGTGGTACAGTAGTTTAATACGACTGGTAATATGGTGGTACAGTAGTTTAATACATCTGGTAATGTGATGGTACAGTAGTTTAATAGAACTGGTAATACGGTAGCACTTTCGCTCACTCAGCGGATATAACCACTCACCGCCCCAATGATTAGTACGGCGTGCGCTTAATTCAATGTAAGATGGGCGTAAATTATTTTCTAATTAATGGCAGTGAAACGACTTATTATGTCAACTTATCAAAAGCTATAACAATAATTGACATCAATATAATTTATAGGCAACTAAATTTTGACACAAGGTCAGATGAAATTCTACTCCAAAGCAATATGTGCGCCAGTATAAATGGAGAACCATTATATGTCTGCTTCATATAAGGTTCTTGTCGTGGATTTAACGACATTTCGTATAAAGTTAATATTGCCCAATAAAATATTACAAAAGCAAATTGGCACATAGGTTTGTTTCTAATAAATAACCAATACCAGAGATAATAGAATATAATAATAGAATAGTGAATATTTTCCTTTGAAAGAGGAAATTTAGTAAAGGTTCAACAGCTATCAATATCCGTAGTTAAATTTTAAACAATAAATGTGAAATCTCGGTGATATTTAAAGATATATAACCACCAAATTCATATAATCGTAGAAACTTTGTGATATATAAATCTTATATTTTAGTAAGAAAGAGAGGATGTATCTCGATCGATTGTATTAAGTTGTATTTTCATAACTGAGACATTATTTTTAATTATAAACGATAATAAGACAAAACTGGTCACAACCTCCTTTCAATATAACCACATTGTTATAAGTTAAACAAGCATTAGATTTTATCTTAAAAAGCTGCACAGCGGAGTGTCAAAACATTAAATGTCAAGGTGTCTGACTAAATTGAGAACTTACGTATATGAATATGTGCATATATATGTTTGTGCAGTGCAACATAGGTCCTTTGAACACGGAAGCGAATGGCAGCGGCGCCGGAAGAACGGCGGCCGCCCCGTCAGCTGACAACCTCCATGACACAGTTGCCCTAAATGTATTAATATCACAGTTCGAATCTCTTTACTGACCAGTATCCTTCTCAATACTATTTATCGCCTTTACATTACCAAGGATATAATGTTCCCTCAGCCACTTCGATTGCGTATTTACGTACATAGTTTTGACCTATGTAGATTTTCAAGAGATGGAGCAAGCTTTTAAGATGATAAATGACGAGGTTTCATTCAGTCGGTTAAGAGATGTCTTCTTTGCATTGACACTAATTAGGTAATTAGGGTAGTGTGTACAACACTGAATAAATTACTTCCTGTTCCATTAATAAATGTCGGATGTTTCAGACAACACTGTATTTCAAAAATGTCTTGCTAATGAGAAAGTGATATTCATTCAAATTCGAATATGAAGATTAATGGCTAAAACATGTAATAATTTAGTTATTTGCATGCTCGTTTTACGTTCAAGTTGACCGAAAAGCATTTCTATTTAAAGAATGTAGTCAAAGACTCTCAAAATAATTAGCCATGTGGAAATGAAAAATATTAAAAAATGAAAATTACAAAAATATATTTCTTTAACAAACATAAAAAAACTATTTAGGCTAATTAATTAATGTAAAAACCAAATTAATGCAAATTCCAAAGACATATCTATTTTATATTTCCAGTGATGAGGGAGACAAGAAAGGTGAAAAAAAATTAAAGAATGTACGAAATGTAATAATCTTAATAATGGAAGGTAATCGTAATAATTTACCAATAATATCATTAAATTTAATAATCATTAAAATGGAATTAAAAATGTCTAGTCAATATACGTATATATTATTAAATTAATTATAGTTTTGAATATAATTTCTTCTCTCAATTTCATTTTCTTTTAATCCATGTATTGTGTACAATATTCACTTTCAAACAACAATTTATTTCTCTTTTAATGCTCTAGATACTAAATAATAACATTTTTGCACTAATTTTTATATCTTCACGGTTTTGTCAACAAAAGCGTGATTCATATTTTTTATAATTTTTTATATCGAGATTTGCTTAAAATCAGTTCAATTTATTCTGCCATTCGCGTTAATTTGAAACCAACTACCTAAACATTATGTTCGAGAGATAGGCGGGCATATAAATACACTAGAAAATGAGTCACCTTTTGGAGCACAGAAGTTTAGGAAATTACTGACCACTAAGCGGCAAAAAGTAAGTGAACAAACCAGTTGTCTCACAATTAGAATTATGTTGAGACATGTAGAGGGCACGCCCATAATTGTAATTCAAGTTGCAGAGCATTTTTGAAGCGTTTTTTTCAAGATTCGTATTTGTGTTAGAAATATGGACATGTACTCTCAGTAACCCAGCAGCCTGGTTTAGTCAAAACTGCGGCGAGTTGAATAAACAATTTTGAGAAAAAGATATTGTTAACTATCAAATAAATGGAGCTAAAGACTGAAATAGCAATCAAAATATTATGACAGCTATGTGAAAAAAAATTTCCTACAATCAAAAAGGCACATAAGCATAATTACGAAACATTAAGTAATTTCAATTGAACAAGAGGTATTTCGAATTTAATAAAATGGAGTATAAGCCAATTACGTAGAACAATAATTATTAATTTGGTATTATTTATAACTAGGCATAAAATATTATAACTAATTCTATAACCAGTATAATTCTATATATAGCATAATTCTATATACAGTATCAAGAATTGCTTTTAAACCTGGCGGGATTATTCTGGCTCTTCGCAACATTCTTAAATCCTTTGTTATTTTGTCCTCTGCAATTACCCTGCGATTATATTAATTTGCCTTTCTATGTCTATAAACAATTTGTCAACATACTCTAAGAACTGCCTGTTCTGTAAATACCTTTCTAAAACTGGAATTATATTCCACCTTAAAATGACACCCAATTTTGCACAATTACTATTTGTTTACACCGCGACAATTTGCAATACAGTCGATCCTGAGTCACATGCACTTGATGCATATAACGATATAAAAAGAAATATTTGAAAATGATACTAAATCTATGAAATATTATATAGATAAGGCTTCATTCCTAATACTCTTCTTAATTTTTACATAAGTTTTTAAATGAAATAAACTATGTATATGAAATAAACCACGAAATGCCGTTTGACGAATTTAATGCCATTTCTGTTGCATTATTTCCTTCAAGTTTTTTTTGTAATAATGTCTAAACGATTATAAAATCAAAAAAATAAATAAAACCATTACATAACCCCAAAATAGGGATTTAAATAATTTTTAAAGGGATAAGGGAAAAACATACAAAATTACTAATAAACATTAAACGTTTACAATCCGTAAAATGTACAGGTGTGTTTATCGCTTTTAATAGTCATGAATGGCGCATTCCGATGATATAATGTTGTAAACTATTTTTAAGACCGGACGAATTTTCAAATCACTCAGTCATTCAACATTTAAGAAGTTTTTTATATTGATAAACTATTATTTCGCCTACACGAATAAGAAAAAATGAAAAAAAGGAAAACTTAGCGGTGGCTCTCGAATGTAACTGGAATCTTATAGACCCTCGTCATTAACCCCTTCCCGCACGATTAGTTGTTGGCGATAAATTTAGATAATAATTATTTTATCGATAGATTCCATTTTCTCATCTTTGTTCATTTATATTTTCAGATCATCTCGTACTTAGGCGTAGTTAATATTGAAGCATTACGTCACGCATCAATTCTTCTATAGCGACCCTTTATACGAGGGTAGCATTTAAAGTTTGTAAATTCACCATTTGTAATAATGGCATTAAAAAAATACAATTTGAAAATCGATACTACGGAAATCTTTACTAATCCATTGAGGTATTTTTACTGAATTTGTCATTTGTTTTTAAAAATTAAAGTATCATATTTTCGTTGTGGTTTCAATCAACAACAAAGTTACGATCAATTTTGGCTGGAATTTTATAATGAATCTACTCAAAATTGATTTAATGAATAGCAATCTTAGTGATGATCTGCGTTAGAGAAGTCTCTCAACAGGGACGATTAAAGATAACCTCAATGTTGTAGCGCTTATGGCAAAAACTGATTTGAGAGCATGAGTCAAGCACAGAAAATTTTACATGAACGTATAGGCTTCAGGAGACTTTGTGCTAGGTGACACCTATTATTTAACCGAAGCCCTAAAACACCGTCGCTTTGATTGCTGTGTAGAAATGTCACATATATTCGACGAGGTCACTCGAATATCTTATTCGAAATAATCACGGGTGATGAAAATTGGATATACTCTTAGGGGCCCGAAATTCTGCAGTCTGCGCAGTGGGTATTTCCGTCTCAAGGATTGCCTACAAGGATGAACAAAGACGAAGTGCTGGAAAAAAGATGGTCACCTTGTTTTTCCGACGAACTGGTTATTTTGGCGTGATGGTTCCAGAAAATAAAAGAACAGGTGCCGCACACTGATACATGAGCAATTGTTTGCTTGTTGTTTTGGAAAGTGTCCGAGAACAACACTCTCACAGTAGAATCTTGCATCATTACGACTACGCCTCTGCATGTTCAGCAAACAAATGACCAAATATTTGTCGGGTGTAGAATTTTTGGACAATACAGCTTCGATCACTTTTCATGCAATTTCCACTTGTTTACAAAGATAAAAGATAAACTACAAAGTATACGATTCCCCAAGGTCGACGAAGCGGTAACTGTCTCCAAAAATAACGTGGAAGGTATTCCAAAAGAGGGCTGATTACTTCTCTCAGAGATTCTATTGAATGAATCAATACATAGTGTCACAGAGACTATTTTGAAAAACAATAAATAAATTACACACTTATTAGCTACTACCATTTTTGATATTTTACTATTCATTTATATTTGGCACATGCAAAATGAAACTTACCCTAAAAGAATCTACATTTTATTGCAGTAATATAATTTATTGGTGGTTTGACATGTGATTTCATTGCAACTTATTTCTTTTTAGTTCCCTATATCACAGAAAGGAAAAATGAAATCCTTACTATGATATTTGATTCACAGTTTTCTCCCTCTTACTGTTTTATAAGTATTGAACCTTTCGATATGAATTTATGAAGTTATATCTCATCTTTACACATACGAAACTCTTTCTGATTGAATGGTTAATGCCCTGTCTTTATCGCAAGTTCTAGAAAAGTGGAAGGTACGTTCGTTTTATGATGCAAGCAGAATAATCTCCGAAAAGAGGATACATTGGGGGTACAAATTTAAGCAAAAATTAATTATTAGCAATTCCCCATTACGAAAATTGCGGACACAACATGCTTTACAATTAATAGCTAGATTCCTTCAATAAACCCAATAGAACAGATTTTTCAACTCATCAAGGCAACCCCGCCCAGGTTTATTTGTACAGATTCCAGGCATATGCAATACATCTATACGGCAATAACAACTTGCAAGGTGTCATAAGTATGAGAAAATATGAGATAACTGTCACTATCATACTCGTCGTCATCTCTGATTACTGTCTCTCACAATATTTAATTTATGGAATGAACATTTGGTTAATATACCGACATGTTTCGAATGGTGGACAGCACTGTTGTAAGGACTAGGTACTTCCTTCCTTGTTACTTAAACGATACACATATACTTACTATAAACATAGCTTAAACGATACTATCGTGACCTGAAAATGAAATTATTAGAATGGAGTGGAGAGTTGTTTGTTTGCCATATCAACAGACAGTCTTAATCGTTGGGTCTAGAATTCTAAAATTTTGCACAGGACCTTCTTTTATGTCAAACATATCCACTGAGCAAAAAAATTTTCGAAATTCCCACGGGAATGGGACAAATGGGATCCAAAGACTGATTAATAACATTGCGAGGCATTCAAATAATAATCTAGCTTTAATTTGAACTTTAAGAGATTTGATATTATATACCACGGGGAATTTTGTGTGAAGTACCTACGGGAAGGTGAAAAAGCTCTGAAAAGTTTATATCGTTTATAACGTGTGTCTACTTTTAAAAACATTATTAAAACAAAATAAAAACTTTCTCATAAAAATAAGCACTTTATTATAAGACCTATAGATGGCATTACGTAAGGCTTCATCTGACTAACAAGAAAGTATATAAAGGACAGGTGCCTCACCCGACATACGTTTTTTGGACCTGATTTTTTGCTTTTACGAATACATTGTTACTGCTTTCTTTTGGATCTATTTTTATTGTTTTTCATTGACAATTTTCAAAACGCAAAATCAGACGCTAAGTTGACCGGGGTTGACTTAAGAGAAATTAAATATTCCAAAACCAGTTTCGACACATTTGTGAACTTAATTAGTTATATTGAAAGGTCTTTAATGGTTAGATTGGTTTCATTTTATATTTCCGGATTTTAGATTTTGGTTAGAGGTTGTTTATCCCTTTTCTGTTTCAATATTTGAAGATGAGCATTCTTCCGGATGTTGACATTATCTTCGGCTCGTTCGACGACCTCAGGAATGCGATTGTGGGGTATTCAGGTGCTCTGCTATTTACTGGTCTATCTTTATAATTTAGTGGCGCTTACCCTTGTTTATTGATTGACTCCTTATTTATACCTATTTGTATTTAAGATTAGTAACTAACTTATTCAACGTTTTTGTCTGCATTATAAAGTTTTGAGTAAATGAATGAACAAATAAATATATCAAATTTGTTTGTATATATACATTATTCCATGTTTACCATATTTGATTGAGGAAGGAGTTAAAGAATTACTTACAACTGTAAATGTTTTTTTATAATTAAATTTAATGGGTCGGCCAATTTGAAATCAGGTATACTATGAGCATGTCTGCAGAACATAGAATAAAAAGAACAAAATTGGGGTCTTGCTTTATATTGTTGATATAAAATTTCGCGTAAATAACGACCAGAAATCTCAAAATATTTCCGAATGTGCGAACCCTCTTACTCATGGATAAATGATACAATAACTATATATCACGTTATTATAATACAGTCCTTTTTAAATTTAAACGAATGGTTTTACCCTTGGCTCACGAGACATGTTCAACTTGACCTGCTTTTATTTGTTGATGTCAAATAAGAGGTGTAATCGTTTCAAATTAAATTTTAACTTAGGTATCGCTTATATTTATAAAAGAAACAACGGTCGTAAAATTATCCCTATTATGTGTTTACCCTGTTGTACATATTTCTGTGAAATAATGTAGGACCCAAAATTAAATTGCAATATCGAATGTTTTTGAATTTCAATTTCATTTTGCGTCTTATCTTAATTATTGGCAGTGATCGTTTTTCGACGCTTATATTAGCTTCGTAAATTCCATACCACGCTTTTTTACATTTAAGTTAGTTTTTTCGTTAATCACTTTATTTTTATTTTAAGCTTATCCAAAAAACTAAGTTATACCGGGTCGTGAGACATCCTTTTGCTTGTGAGTAATATCTTTATATTTAAAGCGTTTTTTTCATATTGCTAAAAGAAATTGCTAAAAAAAGCGTAGTTTTTAAACTATGATTTAATTTATATTACTTATGGTTTTAATTAATTTTGGATCTGATATTCCGAAATTCTCTTCCTCAACTTTATAATCATCGTTTTACTCTTATTAATCGTAGCGTGTTGATTCTTAGTTTATAAATTTTTCAAAATATATGCTTTCTAATATAAGTTCCAATGTTCCAGAGATTAGCGCAAACAAATAAGCAAAATAAACAAACTTTTCCTCTTTATATGTTAGTACAGGGTTATTTATTTTCTTATTTATAATTAGGAAAAGGTGGCACTTTTTCGAAAGTTTATAGGAAAAAATACACCGTAGGGATGACTAACAAAATTATTAAGTATATCATTACTTAATAATTTTGTTACTTAACAACTTTAATAAATCGGTTTTTAACAAATTAATTGGAAAGTTTTAGCTTGTCACTGCAGCAATGTTAGAGCTATACTCGAATAGTGAATGTTCAGTAGTTAGTAATGAGTAAGTGAATGTTTGTACGGTAATAGATGATATTTAATTATTTTGCGTTCTATAATCCCAAAACAAACTCTTAAGACTAACAACTGGATTATTAGAAGAAACTTGGTGTGTATAAAACAATTAGAAAGCAAAAAGAAAGAAAACTCCACGCTGGTAAATAAATACAAGAGTATATTTAATATAAGGCTGTTTTTTTCCATTTGCCCATGTTCGTTGGAGACATCATTTTCTAAACAGCAGAATAAGACTTTTTTTAAAATATATATATGGCGATGGTGATTTATATGGTATAGATTGCAAACGGAAATATGAAATATATTCAGTACATTCAACCAACCATTGACTTTAGCTTAAACTTGTTAAACAATCAAAAACTTCAGTATGTCGTTGACAGAACATAATAAAAGGGCAAAATTAAAAATCAGGTTTTTCGTTAACGTTCCTTGTTTCTTTGGGTTCGACTATAAAGACGAAAATATCTAAAGTAATTAATGGCTTCAATTTAGCGTATAAGAGCTTTAAAATATAAGCCATAATTTCTAAACCAGTTTCACACTTAAAGGGTTAAGTCTTAGGGTCGCACAGATTTGTAGTGGTTGTAAGTCGACATCAATCGTCTCTGAATGGAAAAAGAAGGTCCGCGGCGGACCTTATTAGGCGATAGTGTCAATCGATATGGCTGAAGGAGTAGATGCTTACTTATTTTTTGATTTGTAAAATAAAACATTCTTTTTCAATAAAATTGAATTTATCCACTAGTTAACCATTTTTCATTTAACCTTCTCCGTTATGGACTGAAGCAAAACTTTGTAGATAATATTTGATCTTCGTGTAAATGAAGAGAAAAATATTTTGTTGCGAGTTACGATTTTATAGAAGTTAATAAATTCACAGCATCTTTTGGGAACCTTTTTCATTTTTTTTAAAATAGCTTATTTTTGTATAAACGGAAAAATTATATCCCCGTAATAACATAAATGTTTCCTTGTATTATATTGACAATATTAATATGTAAATGTTTTGTAAATATTTGAACATGGATATTAATTAGTTTCAGTTGGGCTATCTTTCGCCATTCGCACCTTTGCAATATATTGGACAAAGGTGGTCGAAACTTTTTCGGTAATATTTTTATTGTATAAAATGCTTAAGTTTCTTAAAATCAGCCATTACAATTGATACAAAATTTCATTGTAACACGCGTAGTTGAATTAGAAGTCAAACATTTTCTTGGGTAGGTAAAAATATTTGTTATATTTTTTATCATTTTAGAATCATATCATTTTTTTATCATTAACAATAAATTTTCTTTAACTAACTTTACATATAATATACAACTTTTAAAGCTATAGAGTAATTGTTTTATAAAAAAATCTGTTGATCTCTATCATAACGCTATTTCCCACCATAGTGGAGTGCATTCAAAATATGTTCTGACAAGGTTATTTCGCTACTTTTTCAAATACATAATTCTTTATCTTTGTTTATTATTAAACACTTGTTTTAGACTTCTACCATTGTTCTCTTTTTACAATTATTTCCTTTTTAGTCATATATAATTTAAATGTTCTCTTACCTGATGGTTTTGCGAAAATTGTTTCGTAAATCACTCTGTATTAATTTATTCTAAGTGATCTTTTCAATTTTATTAGGAATTTTTAGTTTTTTTATATAAGCTCCTTCAAGATTTTATTACTACCACATTTATTTTCATTCAGCCTTTACTTTAAGATGAATATCTGTAGATAGTTAGTCCCATCCGAAGGGCGGTATAAATATTATATTTGTGTCTTCCTTAATACTTTGTAAATTTTTTTGATTTTAGCACCATAAAATATTTATAATTGTACCATCAAAGATTCCAGGAATTATTCCGTATGCACCTTTGCTCACTTTAACTCGTTTATTAAATGAACGGGGTCATTATAATTATTAGTTTCATTTTAATTGCATGATGTTACGCTTTGTTTACTTTCACTTTGAAATTTCGTCATCCCTTTATTCATTATAGTGATTCGTGGCATAAACACTAATCTTCTATTAGCTCATTCAAACCTTGTCACATATTCATTTATTTTTCTGCATACTAAGAGAGCTATGTAGAAATACATAAGCAGGATATTCATTCTTTGGTCATTCATTATATCATTCAATTAAATAATATTTTATTTTATATCGTTTTGTAGATTCGCATGGTACTTTATCGCTTCACGGGAGCTTCTTTTTTACGGCCGATTACATGAAGAAGAAGAAGAACCCTCTCCGATGTCACTGGAACATGTAGTGTGTGATAAGATCCTCAAATATGATTAATCAGTTAAATAAGTTAACAAAAGTAGTGATATATATAAATATATATATAGAGATACGTAAACTACGCGGACACAATTTTTTTTAAACACTTAATCAAGTAGGCCTATTAAAGTCTTTACATTAAGTATTTATGTATATTATATATATATATTTTACATTAAGTAACGAAAATTTAAAGAATTTTGTTTTCTTAGCGTTTAAAGACAAGTGATTGACAGAGAATTATTTATATACATTATGTAGATTTTCATTAATTTATGTTAGGTCTCCCTCTTTCCAATCCATTTTGAAAATCAAGGACGTGTCATCGGCAAGAAGAAAAATATCACACATATCTCTTATCATGAAGGGTAAGTCATTAATATAGATAAGGAACAAGTATGAATCCAAATCCATAAGGTATTCTTGATAGCATAATAGATTGTTTGGAATTAGTACCATTAATTTCAACATGTATTTCAACATCCATTTTATAGCATCGTGCGAATTCTCCCAATCTCTATAGATAGTCTTAATGAGATGAAATCCAGCACCTTACGTGGATATTCCTCTGGTGAAATCAAACTGTATCGTGTAAAATTCCATGTTTATAAAAATGAAAAAGAAGATATTTAATATAAGTTATTCAAAAATTTACTCCGAGCAGGCAACACTGAGATTCGTCGGTAATTTCTGAGGCGCTCATCTTTCTTAAAAATAGGAACAATTTTACTGTGTTTCATCAAATCGAGAAATTTACCTTTGTCGATGAATATATCGACGGATCAATGTTTAGGATAACAGACCCAGTGGTTACAATTGACAGCCCCCACAAGTCTTGAGATTTTTTTACATTTAGTGATTTAATCGTTTTTATATTTTCTCTATATGTGTCATATGATTGAAATTAAAGGTAGATACTTTTTGTTTAATATTTTGTCTCAAGAGTCTATCAGTAATAAGGAGATTAGAAGCAAGACCTCTTCTAGTTGGAATAGGAATGTTCGAGAAAAAGTTTTCGAATTTAGTGACTACCAATTTTTGATCTGAAGCTTTCACGTCATTTATTTTTATTGTCAAAGTTTTGTCAATATTTTTTAACGGGCTAATTTCAGAATGGATCATTTCCCATGTAATTTTAGTTTTATTATTAAACAATTTAATTTTATTACTTACGTATAAAGATTTTGTTTGTAAACTACGTATTTAAATGTCTTTGAATATTTTTAACATAATTATGGAAGGTTTTGTCACTAGTAAATTAGAGTTTATCATAGAGATTATACAAAACGTTCTACTTATTTGTATTCTTTTCATTGCCCAGATATTATTACATTTACACATGTGATTATTAAAGACGCAAAGCGCTCCGTATTATATTTATACAATGCAACTAATTTACTTGTAGCCTTAATGTGCTCTTCCATGTCTTTTTGAGTGATGTCATATTTTTTAGATAGATCATCTATATAATTTTCTTAACTTAATATCTCCGACTATAATCTCGGAGAATTATCCTTATTGACAATTAAATGAAACTACGTGATGTAGTATTATTTCTACTTTCTTTAATTTCTTTTCCATGACGTAGGTTTCGTTGTATTGTTAAAATAATAAACCAGACACATCTCACTTTGCTAAACATCTCATTGAAAATAACCATCACCCCATACTGATAATGCCCCCTATATATTACAAATAAATACAAAAGGTATTAAACTTAATATCCTATAAACATTAGAAATAAACAGACGTAAAAAAGACACTAAGGTTAATTTATTAAATGAACAACTAAATATAATATCGTCACCCATACTTAATATCTTCTAGATATAATATAATTAGACAACATTGATACTACAGTACTCTTGAAATTGTTTCAGCCTAAGTACACATATAAATATAAATATAAGTATATATAAAAAAAAACAAAATTAAAAGAAATAAATAAAAAAATATATGCATAAACAAAACCGGAGATATGTAGAATTAGTGGTATTACCTTGTCCTTACTTTTAAATACCTTGCTTTCGTATAAATATATTACCGATAATAACTTCCATTTAATTTTATTACATACACAGGAATATTTGCATTGTACCACCTCACATAATAACAACAATTGAATTTATTACCCTCACTAAAATACTGGTATATCGTATAACTCTCGGAAATATAATAAAACCTACACCGCGCCCCTGCAATAAACTCACTAACATAAGCAGTGGAAAAACCCCCACAAACCCGGCTTCCGCTATTGTGTTTGAAACATAAATGCCGTTGAATGTTCCGAAGAGTTAATCTTTGCTAATATCCCACCTGAAGATGTTGTAATACAACAAAACCTAGGTCGTGGTAAAGAAATTAAAGAAAGTAGAAATAATACTCCATCACGTAGTTTCATTTAATTGTCAATAATGAATTTCTACAAAATTAACGCCAAATATATTCAAATTATCCTTATATAATTTCCTATTTTTATTTATTTTTGATTCCCATGTTATTAATTTCCTCTAATGTTACCATTAGTTCTTTTCTTAAGTGAACATTCATATGAAAACACTTGTTTCTTAATTGACTTTTGAGTCTTTATAATATATTTATTTATTATTAATATATATTATTAATCTATTTATTTATTTTTGTCAACTAACTTTTTTGTGAATGCTAAAGTTGTCTGTCTGATCCGTGTCCTGATATTACACAGGAATTTTCACTTGTTAGGTCTGTAGTATGAATGGACTTAGCAGAAAAACTCTGGATTACAAGCTCACAATTCTTCTTATAGACTATCTGAATGGGCTAAACTTTGAGATAGTATTTGAAGCTTCATGTAAATTTGCTTCAAACTCAGATATTTTTTTGAGGGCCTGTTCTCATTTTAATGACTAAATGATTCATCAATTTTATGCAGCTGATTAAGCTGCTCCTATACATCCCACAATCGTGAATGAATCAGTGCTAGTTCGTTCTTAAGTCAAGTGCTTTTGTCCACATCACTTTTAACTTTTCCCTCACTATCTTATTTTTCCTGCACAAGTTGTTTACACAAATCTTTTGATTCCTTAAGCTCTTTTAATGTGATTTTGAACCTGTATTCCACCTCAAAACTGCTGTTTTACGTGTTGTCATAATGACTGGAGAGAGTGATAAGCATCAAAGCAATGAACTAATCAGAAGTTGTGAAAGGAAATTTTCAAGTTTCAAACAAGTAGGTTTAAAGAAACCGGTGATCTACCGTATTATATACAAACAATAGAAGCTAAAGGAAAAAAGATCCAGGTCAGGTTCACTTGTTTAGGAGGCGGAACGCGAACCCATATCGTCGCGTTTTCATGCAGCGCGTCGTTACGGCATTATGCACTATGACAGCTGCACTATGACAGATGCTGCGTGAGCGGTAAAAGATGCGGTCGGTATAGGCGCGATGTCTGTTGTTTGCTGTAGAGTCGCTTGTTTACAAATAGTCCTTTGTTCGTTCATTGGGGTCACTTGATTACCGGTTGAGTTTCGTGTCACCTACTTTTTCATTCATTAACACAAATTAATCTTAGACTTTGAGTGACATTTTATTAATATCATTTGGGTTTCAGTGTCTTAATAAGAAGTGTCTTTTGGTATTCTTGTACTAATTGACTTTATATGATAAACAAAGACAATTTAGAATATTTAATATGTTAATTTAGGTATTTCCAGTACCGTTTTTATTTATTTAGCCACAAATCACTTCCAATATGTGCATGCTTGTCGAATGCGTTATGTTAAACTTCATTCAAAAAGTAAAGCGGTTGTCTGAGTATACGGTAGCGTGAAATTAAGTTCAGAGATGCATATGGCACTCTTTATCCAAAGTGTTTCACAGCTGTTTTATAGCCATATAAGAAGAAAGCACATTTTTTCTTGTTTTTGACAAACATTTTTTATCCTTCATCAGTCAATTTATATAAAATACTTGAAATAAGGTAAAATTTAAATTATATATTCATAGGTCGCATTGTTATGGTTATTATAATAATACATAATATCAATTCCAAACCATTCTTTAATTTTATATTACATACAACATAATGACAGTGATGGATCTATTTGTGGATTTTACCGTCAAATTAAGTCCAATATTTAGACAGCGTACTGACGACGCTGGGTTGTGCGCCGTAGGGCAACAGACCATCATTAAGGGTCGCTGGCCCGACTCAGACAAAGTCATTGAACTGATGTGTTGGAAAATATTTATTTTGGCAATAAACTTCATATAGCATTAAATTGTCGTAATATATGAGAATATAAGTTTATTAGAAAAGTTAACAGATAAACTGTCCAACAAATCTTCGTTAAGTTGTTTTTATAACAATATAGTCGTTAGTGTTGTTCATATTATCAGTGTATATCGGATAGTTTCACTTATTCTAAATTATCAGGAGTGTATTAAGTAAATTATTATTTGAAAGTTGGCGGAATGGAAATTGGGGTTTTAAAGTTTAAACTTTTATTTTATTAAATCCTTGTAACAATGACCACAGCCAATAAATATAATGTTTTCTGTTGGAATTTAGTGGAGAAAAAGGAGGTTCAGCTCAAAAAACATAGATATAGAGAAGAAATAATATTTGAGTCTGATTTTTAACAAAAACTTTCTAGAAAATGAAAAATTAAGTATTTATGTAGTTATTCAACCACTCAAAGTAACTTTCTTACGAGAGTAACTTTCTATATCTAAAATAGTGAACTTTGTGCCAATATAAAAAAAAATAGTGAACTTTGTGTTATAATAGATTGATAAAACAATGAGAGGGAAGGGAGCACCAGTCACATGTTTAATCGCGATCATGCTCTTATGTCATTGAATATATGTAATCCGAAGGAATATCCAAGAAACTTTCATATGATACCAACAACATGAACCCAACATCGTATCTTTATGATGCCAATTCCCTTAAGTTAAAAATTTACCTATTTAATAAAAATCTTCCGTTAGCTATTGTATTAAACTCGTTATAGGCATTATGAAAAAAATTGTTTCTGGTATTTCTAATGTCAAACCCGTAACTGCTAATTTTCCATTAGAATAAACAAAATGACATATTATTAATATACCCGAAATAACATGCTAACACAGGTTACTTTTAGATTAATTTCAATGTTAATATTTTTGTCAAATATTTTTAGTATATTATTTGTTCATAATAATTTTAAAATTCAATTACTTTTTAAAAATTATGATTTTTTTTTACTTTATTTAACCTGGTTTTTATTTTAGTTACTATACCTAAACTGTCTTACTTAAAATCGTAAGCGATTATAATACACACACAGTAGTTGTATTTTTTGACTTCATAATAATCAAACGTGTTAACAATACTGTTCCAAGTATATCGACTGATGTACTTATATTAATCAATCCTAATAGGTCTCAAACTATTAATCAGAATTGGCAACCATATGCAAATGGCGTCGATTGTTCTTTTTAAAGCAAATATCCAAATCAAACCAAAACAAAACCAAAGTAGTTAAATGACACTTTAAAATTTGTGTATTCGCCATATGGTAGTTGTCATTATAAAAAAGTTGATAGTATTTGTTACTGTCCCGCTTGCGACTCTACCGGATGGAGATAAGTGACCCGTCCAGTCTTTATAATCTCTATCTCACGTATAATACATAAGGTGTTATTAGAAGTTTATTATATCTTATTCTTCCTAATTAGCAATTAGGTTATCAATAACCGTTGAGCTATATCGAACTACACCTGAAAAATATCATATGTAATATTCGCATAATTACATTCTTATAATATTTAATTTTATAATATTACCATATTATATATAATATGGTAATATTCGCATACTTACATTCTTTGAACATCGGTTTACCGCGCGCACTTTTAGGTCGAGGAAAAAACGCGATTCTGAAAAACTCGATGTTTATCTACATTTTAAAAAAGCCGCCTCAAAAGACCTTTTCCATAATTTCAAACTAAGCTGTTTTTTCTGTTATATTCCCTTGACTTTCGCGTTCGTACAGGAATTTCTCTCATTTTCTATCTCATTTCTTACAGATGATTTCGAACAATCAGCTTTTGGTATAATCGTATGAGTTACCTTCGGAACTTTCTGACATTGTTCATTTTGTCATTTGTGTATTGATTTGTTAAGCTTGTGCTGCGAGTTTCGCTTTTAGCCTAGCAACGATATTCATTGAGATTTGCAAAACACTTTCAGTATCAAAATTAACGACATAATATTGTACAAAATGTTGTAGTTAATTATCCTTTATACCCGGCTCGAAACGACCACTTCCACAGAGAATCAGAGAGAACTGCTCAGGGATATTCCTGATAAGGATAACACGTCAGATGAAACTATAGTTCCAATAGTTTATAATACTTAACTGTACCCCTAAACCTTAAATAGATTTTTGTAAAACTTTCTACAGACGAAGATGTCTGTTTGAATGATGTTCTCTCATTTCGGTTTGAATGATGACAAGATACGAATAACTCGACACCACCTGTCCACAGAATTTCTTCGCGGTGTGTATCTTCTTGGTGGCTGATCTTTGAAGTGAACTCCTTTACATTGTTGACATCACTCGATTATTTCTCCATCTCGGAGGTGTGCCGAGTACTTTAAGCCAGAATATTAATTTTCGTTTATATTTTAATTTGCTTTAAGTGGAAAAGGATTTTAACTTGTAGACTAAACGGACTGACTTGATTGCCTAGTTATATATAATTAAGACTTTCAAAATGAGGTATCATGTATATTATTTTAAACGATTACCATTATTAAATTTGCTGTGAATAAAAGTGTTTCGTGCCTTTGAAATTATTGTCGCAATATGTAGGTTTGTAAGTTTGCGGTGTATTATTTTTTTGGCATTTTAAGGAACTTTGATTGGAAGGAAGTCTATGCAACTATTAGACATTGAAAATGAATTGGGCAACGAAACAATTAAGTGTTTAGAACTATAGCAGCATCTTTTATCAGGAAAGTAAGAGTATGTTTAGTTATTTCGTAAGAATTTGCTTGATTTTCCAAGATAATAGTGATTTTTCAAGATTTATCAACAAAATTTTTACACAAATTAGCAAAATGTTCTATTAGTTATATGACGTTTCACTTATCAGGCAATAAATAAATTGAATCATGTCATTATGTGATTTAGTTTCTTTAATTATTCATTTTGTTTTTTTTTGTATTAAATCGCTTTTGTACTAATAAGTATGTACATAAGCACATCTATCAAATTTTATAAATATATAATTTGGTTATTAAACAGGAAAGACTGCTGAAGACTTTTTAAATAAGGTATAATAGCTGGAAGTTATTTACAAAAACATTTTATTAAAGGCTTTCATCTGAGATTTTGGAGCATAAATATGTTCAAGTTTTTTAGCTGAACATTAGGGCGATAAGTTTGGAGAAATTTCAAATGTATTTAGTTTTGAGATTGCAGTTTTAAAGCTGTCACGCAGCTCCCTGTTAGATGGGGTGGAATGTTTAACGTATAAGTTATAGGGCTGCTTAACATATTCGGACATGTCGGATCCTGTTACATGTCAGATGTAACCGGCGTCTTGATGTCATGACTGCTTTTGAATAACGGTATAAATTTTACACAATGTTAACACATTTCTTTTGCACAACATTTCTGTTAAAGCACCGCCAAGGAATATTAAATAACAACAGAGGCCGTAGTTTCACATCTTGTATACTTTTTGTGTCAGTTAATTTACTGTTTTAGTGCAGTTTGTGACGGAAGTGGTTAGTGAGTAAGAATTTAGGTTATTATAGAGTAATTTATATTATTTTCCTATTTTAGTTGTATAAAGCACAAATAAAGTTACTGATTAATTTTTCCAAACTTTAGTCTTCCTTGTTGCTGCGTTGTGGCCTTTGAATGCAAAGGCTACCATGTTTTTCTTTTCAAGGAAGGTTTTCTTTAACTTTTTCTATCGATGCCACTATAGTTATTTCTTGATATAATTCCAAAATGATCAATAAAACAGAAGACATCTCGCAAAAATCATTACAATTTTGAATAGCATGTGATAAAAAAATAAGGATTTTTCTGGCGGTGATTAGTTCATGTTATTTTCGTATCATTATTTCTATGTCTTATGCATAAAATGTAATTAACTAACCCCAAAAAGGAGGAGGTTCTCAATTCGTGTTTGTTACGTCACACCGTTGATAAAATAATTTGGATGATTTTTTTGACACGGCATTGATCAATATCGCGTAAAGTAAGATGTAGTTGGGAGAATGCAAACGTTTAATCGATTAAATACTATCCCACTAACAAAGAAAGTACAAGGTATTTTTTTAATATGCTGCACCCACAACAAGACAGAACGCTCCTAAAGTAAAGTTCGCACATAAAATAGATGATAGATAGATGATAGATACTTTTAACTACACAATATATAATGATTTACGCGGTAGTCCCACCCCAATATTAGAAAAATTACATATATTATAGTAATAGCGGTAATTATAAAACACGATACAAAAATGATTGAATCAAAACGTAGTAAAAGTGAACTATAAATTTGTAAACAAGTAAAATTTTGAGTCCGTAAAGCTGCAGCTAGATAAAAAATTGTCATCATCATTGTCTCTCATTCATGACCGGGTAAGTTTTGGCAAGAATGCCTATGTAAACCTTTTGGATCCCATCAGCGAGTCATCGCTATTTCCTTAGTTAGAGTTTAGGGAGACAGATTTTCTTTCAACATAGTTTTATGGCTAAATCTATACAGCTGTTTAGACTCGACGGCAGGAAGAAATGTTACACAAGCTACGCTCATGTAGTCGGATAAAACGAGTGGCAGCTAAGTAAACAAAGCAATAGCAATAAAAATTTACAAACATTAATATTTACAGGCCTAAAATTATTGTGAATTTCTCGAAAACTATAAGGTCTGGAATTGGAGCTATGGTTTTGTCGTGAACTATAAGTTATTTCTACCAACTCTATTTTTACATAATTTTAATTTGAATAGTTTCGGAGATGGACATTGGATTTTTACAAGAATACTTAAAACATTTTCAACAATATTTTCGAAATGTTTCATATATAATTTGAAAAAATAGATATATCATATATATTTATAAATCGCCCTTTTCATTGTTAAAAAAAACAATATTCCACAGGAAAACAATATTCTTATTATACTAAACTCACATGCTCCAAAATTCTCATATACATATTTTGAGCTTTTTATAATCACAGAATATAGGAGTAAGGAGTGTGTGACGTTTCTACATCTCTCTTTTTTTCTTTTGAGCTACGAAAAAGCAGTAGATAAACTTTATTTAAAAGGCAGGGAAGAAATACAAGAAGAAACTGGTAAAAAACACAAACTACACGGTTTGTTAAAAAGGCTATAAAGATATATAAAAAAGTAAATATATTAAGATTAAGTCAGTCGAATTAAATATATTAAGATTAAGTAATTTAGTAAGTCGTTTTAAATAAACTAAAAAGTATTTTGAAGAAATTTCGAGAAATAAATTAATTTTAAGCAACCGCAGGACATGAATCTAGTACAAAACTTTATCTAAATATTTAGTGGAATTCTACAACACAACCCTCATTTATTATGAATATCTCCACAAGCAAAAGTCAAAATAGCCCAACTGCTGCCACATGTACAATTAAGAAAACACTTTATTGGGTATCCACTGGATCAGAAATTTTGGTTTAAGTACTTTATGGCTACATACGAACATTTAACAAAGTAATTTAATAGATTTATCAATGAACTTGAAAACACCTCTTTGATTTTTAATAAAAGGCATATATATATATATATATATATATATATATATATATATATCGAAACTAAAAGAAATAATCAAATATCACTTTTACTCACATGCAAATAATTATAATCCATCATTGCATATAAGCTAAGCGCAAGCATTAAAAACACCAACATCATTGTAGAATAATGGAAGAGTTGATGTCAAGGTTTCAGAAACTGTAAGGAACAACTGGTAATAGATAAAGAAAACCCAAACTAAAGTAAATAAATATTTGTATGTGAAAACGCCTATATACATTATAAAAAAGTTTATGAAAGTGTACTGCATTTCTGATTATTACGGCTAATTGAGCTATACAAAATAAATGACACATTAATGAAACTTTATACTTAATTATGACCAAGTAGAATTCAATATTAAATTCTCATGTTTAAAAATTCGTTGTTGACTTAATTTCCAATACACGAAATATATTCCGCGTGGATTTCTTAAGCGTATTATTGGTTTGCCTGGCAATTTATCCCTGATCACGAATATCGTACATGACATATATGGATATCTATTAAATAAAGAATATAATATCAAACAATCTACCTGTTCTTATATTTTTTGACCTGTTAAATGACACATTAAAGAAAAATATTTAAACTAAACCAAGCGTTAAACTAAAGTTAAACCGATAAATACATATACAGTTCATATTCCCACTTATTTGTTTATCATAAGATTATCTGATACAGATTTAGATGGTCTAAATATAGTAACTAGAATAATCGTTACATTCAGTTTGTCATATGCATTACATACAGTTTGTCATAAAATGCTTTACCCTTCAATGTCGTTAGGCGGGTACGGTTTCATGGAAATCAAAAGTTTACGTTACTTACTAATAGACACTTTATCTAATTATTTAATAAAACAATCAAGGACTACATCTGCATGTTAAACCATCACCAATTAAACACCAAGAACACTAGTAACGAACCAACGAAGATAAATTATCTGCGTTGTTTAAGTTTACTACCCACAGCATACGTAGCCACATAGCAACAAGAGCTTTAAAGATGAATACTAAAAGTACTATACATCAAATATCTACACTAAATTCAGATAATACATATAAGGTATCTATTTCTCTGTTAACAGAGTAACGTTTTTGCAGAGACAGAAGCTTTCATTCTTGTTATCCAATATCAAATAATAAACGCAGTCCAAAATATAGCAAAACAAATCCATTAAGGATCCTCAATTAAACACAAATTAATTATGTTTAGAAGTAACTTTAACAAATGCACATCTAAAATATTAAATAATGAAGCTAAACTTTATTGGAAATGCGATATTATAACAAACAAAACTATAAATAACAATAACCTTGTCCATATCCTAACTCTAAACACTTCTAAAACCGCATGCCTAATAGATAGCCACTGAAAATTTAAATAAGGCTGTGAAAATCCTGAAACACCTCTTTGCGACGAAATTAAAGATTTTTGGCGCAAAATGTCCCTTAATAATTACAGTTTGATAAAGAAATCCATGTGCAACTCCGAAAGTAAATAGTATTGAACATACTCTATGGTACGTAGTTTTTTCAGTTCCTCCTCTGAACATATCCAGTAGCAGGAAAGAGAAGACTTAACAATGTCCTTTATAATGCCATTGGTTTGGGATTGTATTAAATATTTTTTTCTTTAAAAAATTATCAACGTAATCCCAATCAGTTTAACGTATCTCCATAGGTATTACTATGTAATTCAATTTTAAATCGAGGCTTACATTTCACAGATTGATACGAGTTTGTAAATGGAGGATTGGGATAAAGCAACGCCGGAAATTTAATTTTCGCTTTTCAACGTTAATACAGTTTTGTCGACTTTTACATGAATATTTTGATTAAGCGTTGTTACAGAAATGTTAATAACATTTAGTTATTTTAGCAATGTATAATTAATATTTTTCCATTCACAGATAATGCACATTACTAGAAATATGGTAGCTTATATGCATGTAGGGTATTTTACAAACAATTAAAGAGCCTCAAAAAATTATATCATGACAATAATTAATGTAGTAATTAATATTTTTTAATTATGATTTTATATAGCCATTGTCAGTAGTGATGTTCCTTGATTTTTCTAGATCCAGTAATGGATGTTACATATAATATTATAAAGTTTATAAATGTGTATATGCGTACATGCGTACAAATGTACACTCCAAAATTCGATTTGTATATATATATATATATATATATATATATATATTCCCGTGCATTAAAATATTTCTTTAATTATCTGTTTTTATGTCATGGTGTCTTTCTATTGTAAAATAAAAGGATGAATAAAATATTTTTTAAGAAGTAAATTATAACGGATTTTTTATCGTTGTGTAATTTTTTTTTAACTCTAACTCCACCTGATAAAAATCTTGTTGACTGTCTGACTGACATATTAACTTGAACTTAACGCTGCTTCTAGAAACGTAAACTTTGGAAGGTCTCTTTTGCGATATAGACATATACTATGAAAAATTAGGGAATATAAACGGAGATCGAATCTTAAACACTTCAAAGTTAGCATTTAAATTCCTTTGATAAATAAATAACTACCTGTTTCAGTGTTTTAATGAAATTTTCAGAAGAGAAATTGGAGCGTTTTTTGACATAGCAATTCATAGCCTGAACTATTGTCTCTTTAAGTCAAAGACACCCAATAAAAAATATTTTATGAAATTCTCCCCGGGAATGCAAAAAATGGGGTCTTTGTTAATAATACAGCGAGATACTCATGAGAGTCTCAGAAAAGTGAACTATGAGATATTTGACGCTAAATAGTTTAATACTCAAGGTGGATATATGAATTAAATTATAAAAAAAAACCAACATTTGCAAAGTCGCCAGCAAAATCTGTTTTTTGTATATGTTGAAAATATTTGTCTCTCATAACACATAGCATTTTAAATGCTTTGGTTGACGATTCGATCCGTGTTTTGAAACGTGCTTTTCAGAAGTGAACGTTTTATAAGGTCCTTTAGGAGATTATGGAAATTTTATGATACAAACGTTTTGAGAGACTATATACAAACAATGGAGTTTTTGCAATAAGGGCTTTGTTTCGTTTCATCCTTATTTCAGAAAACTTTACCAGTAGCCAGTGTCATAGATTAAAAAAAATTAACTATTTCTCATAATATAGTGAAATTTTGTCCAAATATCGTTATTACCTAAGCTACCTTGTTATGCTTTTAGTCATTACTGATCAAATTACAAAAAACGAATAGGGTAAATGAAGAAATTATCCTTATTTGACCTCCGGTTGAGGAAGACCTTGAAGCCACGCTGCTAAATTATGAGCTCTTTCTACTATTCCTATTCGTTTAATACGCTCAAAAATTATATACATATATATATATATATATATATATATATATATATATATATATATATATATATATATATATATATATATATATAAGTTAAGAGTTTGTTTTCATGTGTCTATCTCTATTTGTTTCAACCATGTTGTCTTTGGTGAACTTTCTGCTGATAAGGTGGAATTTTCCAAATATTCTGAAAAGAAAATCGGAATTCACTCATACTGCACAAGTTTTCGCAATATATTAGACGATGCTGCTGGATTTGACATCTTCTGTTGATTCTTGTAGCGAAACCGAATGACGTCATTGGGGATTAGGATCTGGCGGGAATCTTGGATTTGAATGACTAAATTTATTGAGAACCGCTTTGTGAAGGGTTCACGTTTGTGAGCCGTAAAGAAAGACTGGTAAAATGAGCGCCCGAAAGAGACAAATTTTGGTCGAAGCGGTAATGTTATTTTTCCTCCATATGCACCATTTAAGCGAGACGAATGCCTGTCTGATACGGGTTTGGAAGTGATACGGAATTCGAGAAGATTTGGAAGGCAGAGGGGCGATTTGCTTCCCCTGAACTAAAATATTGGAATATCCTAATAGTTTACAAAATCTAAAGAGCAGATTATTTTATTAATTGATTGGATATTTATAAAATTCTTTAAGTGAAATAATAGAGACAATACTGAAAGTTATTAGATAAAAAGTAGAACCAACTAGCAAGTATAACATTTTATTTATTGTTTTTTTAAATAGCCTTTGTAGCATTCTTGATAATAAATGGAACTTATATTCTTGATAATAAATTAAAATCGCGTGATAGGAGATTGCGGCTGTATGGCGGACTACCCATAATTTTTACATCAAATGTAATCAAATATTAGGTCGCTCGTCTAGCTGAGTTTGTAGAGGAGTTGCCCTGATAAAAGGGATGCTAGTGAGAAGTGTTGCTCTGGAACTTATTCCAAAATATCATGTAAACAATTTATTGTAAACCAGCATGCGGTAATTATTATTAGCATAATAATTCATCTGTCCGTAAAGGAGGTGAACATCTTTTTTCCAGCTTTTTGCCCTTTTATTCCAATATTCCAAATTTGAATTTATTTATTTTTATTTTAATTTTTACTAACGGTATGGAATACTAATACCAGAGTAGCACTGAAAGTTGCGCCAATCTTGCTCTCGTAATTATTGTTAGCCACAGAATATAAAAGAATATAAAACCGCAACAACAATTTGGCGTACCAAATTTTAAGTTTCTACATCGAGCGGTTTCTAAGAAAAACATTTGTGATAAACAGATAGAGAGGTAAGTGATCTTATAAAGATTCCATTGTTCCTTTAGAATTACGATATTCTAAAATATAATTTTAAAGGTGAGATTTTGTACTCTTAATATAATTTTATGAGAACTGTTCTTTTATTCGGGTTTACCCGTAACCCGTGTATAAATGACCTTAAGCAAATATAGTGGCGGTTGCATAATTTGAATACTTCGATAAGGAGATATTGTAATAAAAAATTGTACATAACATTTTCTTATTATACTTCCAAAAGACGTTTTTTATGATATTAAACTTTTGGATTGCTGTGCATTGAGTTAATTAATCTGCGTGTACTTATAAGATTCACTACGATCGTAATTAACTTGAGTGAAATACTGCTATAACATACGGATGGACAGCCGGACAGACAGACCTGGCGAAATGATAGAGTTCTATTTTTTGCCATTGGACCTAAACATTAGAAATTCGCCTGGAATACGGTGTCAAAGAATTGAGAAGATGAAGAAGAGAAATTCGAGATTATTTTGCCGTGTTGAAGATAGAATCATAAATAAGGTACCGTATAACTGGAAGTAAGATACTAGAAAAAAGTCGTGGTATAAAATTTCTTAAACTACAATGATAAAGAGACTATGTCAGAGGCATGTCAGAGTAGTGAAGTATGGCAATTCCTCATCGCTGCTACCTTCCTAAGGTTGTAAATAGATGAATAGAAAGAAATATCTGTAAGTATTGTCAACTTTTTATTTAAATTCTAACGATTACGTGTAACTTAGTCTCGAGAGTGTAATTACTAAAGCCGTTATATACTATGAAATCGAAAGCTAATGAGAGAATGAATGATATTTTCTTATTAAATGACATTTAGAATTAGCCTTTAAAACGTAATTGATGTTTTAAACGTAATAAATTTTCACGCCAAGGACCTGGAAAGTACGTTAAAATAATTTTATCTCCGTCGCCCGAATACTCTGGATCGTGTACCGCAAATATTAATAGTGTAAATACACCGAGCATATGAAAAATGCACTAGGTACTTCACGTAATCTACTCGTTGTGTCTGTAGTTAATATCTTCACATAACGAAAACACGTAAAGGAACATACTTCTAATAAACGTGTTAAAATATGTGTTCAAATTGTAATCAATAAACAGCCAAGAGTATGTTGAACATGTTAGATTTACAGGAACCACCTTTCTACCTTATGTTAAGTTACGTACCTAACTTCACATTTCCAGTACAATATTATAACCTATTTTGCCGTACACGAGATAAGTATCTTGTTCACATTAGTATATTATCTATGTATTGCATTTTTAAGATTTAATTATAATTTATAATCCATTATCATATTGAGACTTAAACTGGATTTAAACTTTAATAGTTTTTTTAAAGTTGGTTTGCAACTAGATATGCCAGAGTATCCGTTAAAATTTTTGTTGAAATTACATATCAAGAGCCATGTTTTGTATTTCTTTAGATTTTTTACGAAAGTATTTTCAAAGTTTAGGGGAGTGGCGGTATTTGTTTACCGTTTTGAATGTAAATGTCTCGAGACGGAAGCATTAAACGACTTAGTTCCAATATGTATTTTATTCTATTTTAAAAGACCTATCCAAGGACGCTATCTTCAATGGGATAGATTATATTTTTTTGCCTACATTTTCATTGTACTACCATTTTTTTCTCATCCGTGTTATTTTTGTTTTTAGATTATTGATATGTGTCTGCATACCAAATTTCGTCTCAATGGATGAAAAATTAGAGAGCTAGGACTTACATGATGAAACTATAAGGGTTATTATAAGGGAAACTATAAGGGGGATAGACATAATGAAACTATAAGGGTTCTTTGCTTGGTTACAGAACCATAAAAAGAAATCATTCCGTTTCAGTGATTGACAATGTTCAATATTGTCCCTACTATTCGATTGGCTGATATTATGGTGATTTACTTATGAGTAAGTTACTATTGCATTTGCACTTATTTTCTATAGATTAGGAATAATGTATAATATTATGTCATCTATCTTTATAGCAGAACATCATTTTTATAAATTTGGAATTTGGTATTTGAAAAAGGGCAGAATTTTTGCAGAGAACTAATATATCGAAAGTGCTTTCGCACGAGGACATAACATATATAGAACGCTTTCAGTATAAGTTGAATATATATTAATAGAAATACAGACATGACACATCCTGCCATGTTGTGTTCCGCTAATGTGGAGGCTTCGAAAGATAATGATATACTAGACCGGTCATACTATAAGTCAGGTAAGGCGTTTCATCTTGCTCCTTACTGTTATTTAGGTGTGACAGGTAGACGGACGTACACATGAGTGGTCTTATAAAGGTTCTGTTTCCTTCATTTGAGATACGGATAAATAATATTCCTATAAATATATTTTAAGTCATTTAAGTCACATAAAGTGAAGAAATATCCTTCTTTAATTTTTACATAGGCAATAATATTTTTACTCACTTAATAGAACTAATTTATTGTTGCTTAATGAAACTCTGATAACTAATTTATTGTTTACGCGAGCCGGATATCTAATAATTTCAAATCGCTACGCCAAGAAAAAGTATACGTAATTTTAGTAATCTTGGCCAGTATGTTTGACATTACAAAAAAAAATCAGTATCTAAAAGATATTTTTGAAAAAAAAATATTTCGGTGACTGTAGATAAATTATACAGAAAAAATCCCTGTTCTTTAAATTGTTTGTATATTTGTGTGTAGGCGTATTGGAAAAAATACCTAAACGAATTTTAATAGTTTTCGATATAGTACAACTTAAAATTTCAGGAGAAGGTTTCGATTTAATGTCAAGAATTTGTGAAACAAATTTGTTAGTCCACAGACAAAATTTAACTCCTTCAAATTACTGACTTCAAACTATGGAATTGGAGATACGTCATAAAATTCCTCAAAACTGAGCAGCATAGGTGCCGTGATTGAGTTATGTGTGTATATATATATATATATATATATATATATATATATATATATATATAGCAAAAAAAGTGAGATATACGGTTACATATATTGTAATTTCAACTTTTGATGCTGTACATCCTAATGATGCACTGCCTGCTTAAATTGTGAGATTTGACGACCTGCTGTTTTAAAATCAATATTGTGAGTCTCAAGCAGAGACACTCTCATTGATTTCCGGCTCACAATTCCTCAGCTTGAAGCTGCAGTTGCATGGCCTGTTTTGTCCACGAGTTAACTCATGTCTCTGGTATTAATCTCAAGTAATTATGGTGATTCTTTTTTTATTTGAAAGACTGCAGTCAAATTTGACCATGGAAATTGAAGGTACACAATATAAATCCTTAACAAAGAACCACACAGGTGTCGTGATAGTATTTGGGAGATGTAGGCCTAATGATAATCTATTAATAACGTCTTAGAAGTCCCTTTTACAATATCAGGGTACAATGATGGAACCGGGAGATTGCGATTGTTCCTCTCGCAATTTTCGCTGATGAGGAGTAAACTCATCGAGTTTGGACTCGTTTCACTTTTTTTGATATAAGCAAGGAAATAACAAAGTAAATAGAAAGGGAAATATATACATTAACATGTAAAGTCATGAATCAATTAAGGTATTAGTTGGTATTCATATATTATTGTATTATGTATTGTATATACATATTCTTACCCACTTGTCTACCACAAGTGGGTAAGAATATGTACAAGCAAATGCACGAAGTGACAAAACATTAGCACGTAAGAAGATCAGTAAGTATATATATGCAGGTGCACTCGAAAATATACCGCAAGTAGAATATTAGGTGACAGCTAAGTACGTGTGTACAATGAAGCAATTAAGGTATTAGTTGACATGAAGCAATTAAGGCATTAGTTGGTAGGTATATATATATATATATATATATGTGTGTGTGTGTGTATATATATATATATATATATATGTGTGTGTGTGTATATATATATATATATCTATTTATATATATACATATATACATACATACATATATACTTTTTTGCAAAATATTTACTTAATAACCAATGAAATAGACTATGAACAAAAAGCACACTGAAAAGTATAAAATAGTGTACTCAATTGGGACTTTTGCGATATAATATCTTTCCAAATATAAACAAATTGCGATATATCGCTACTGTTAGAGATTTTTCGGGTCGATGCTAAGTAAAATTTAGCACTCACCTGTGTGCTATTAGGAGTATTTGAGAGAGAAAGAACCGTCAACTTGGCAGCGATTCCAAAAATCTCTAAAGTAGAATTACCTTATAAATTTATTTATGTTGGATTTAGTTTGTATTTAAATATTTATCAACAACAGATGAACGAACAATATTCTTGACTTATTTTCCGTGAAATTTGTTTGTTGTTACGTAAACCCACTAAATTTCTTTATTTTTTCTTTCAAAAGCAGACTTGTCGATTTCCTTCTTGGTTAGAATTGTATTTTTACTGGGGGTTATTAATAACTTTATTTTAAAGTTCATTTATTGTGTTTCTTTTAAAAGATATAAACAATATGTCGAGCGTGTCAGGCAAATAGCGGAAAATCGGAGGTTGAAGATTAATTGAAATTGTTAATTTACCAATTTACAATTGAATCATGTCTTTTTTCATTTCTCGTCAAATCCGTGCCAAAAACTTTCCTGAATTGTAAATTTTTGGTTAAAACATATTCTCTTGATTTCTTTTTTTATGTAAACAATTTCTGTTTTCGATAAAGATGGCTAAGAAAAAAAATTTATCAGTGTAATTTTATTTCCAATAAAATTATTACACAAATATATAATAAAACAAATTTCATTTTCGATAAATCTGATTAAATTTTCTTACTGGTTTTCTTACGCATAGACTGCGTTATGAGTCACTTGTACTTATTACTAATGATGTATCTCCAATGATGTAAATAAGTTGGTGTGTACATTAATAGTTCAAGTAAATGAGACGGCAGCAAAATCTCGCAAACTTTCATAAGCGCTTTTACATTTTTATATTTTTTACAATACCATCTTTTCGGCATTTATAAATCTGACCAGTTTACATTTTTTGGATTGCTCAGTAACTTTTTCCGTATATATTTTGATCCATTTCTATCCAGATACATAGCGATTATTCCTTTTATTATTTTGCCTGCATTTTCAATTCGATCACGTAAATATTTCGCACATGTTTAGCAATGATCTAATTTTGATTCCTCATTCAATTTTAAGTTATTCTCCTCATATTTTACCTAAAATCACTTTAGAGATTATGCTCTATTATTGTAAATACAACATTACTTATCACATTAACAATTATATTTTTTTATTGATATATTTTTATACCTTATCTTTTTCATTACAGCAACATTAATTCAGTGAGTCAGGTTTACTCCTAATTCCACCCCAAATTCTGTCCTTCCGTTCTTTAACAGTAAACTTGCAATAAATAAAATAATTTACTTGCTTTATTACAACATCGCGTATTTTTAGTTTATAGTTCGTTTTGTATTAATTATTTTTAATAATTCACAGGCCTGCAAATTTGACCTTTTTTTCCTCCTCCTTTTGTATAAAGTAAATAATGTGGATTGTGGTTCAAACGAATGCAACTTTTATGTAATGTACTTGAAAATTTATGACTTGACAAAATAAGGCAATAAAAATGTGATTTAAGAAAAGGTGTGGAGATTTAAAAATCTGGGAGTCATGCTTTTATGTTTCATACTGTTTATGACTTGTTTTTCATGATTTATGTCATAATGAACGATTTCATTACAACACTAAGGAGCCGGATATGATTTCCAATCACCAAAAAAAATTCTATTAAACGTGGTCTACAATTTTACTTTATTCTGATCAAAGCCTCGGATTGGTGACTCGTCGTAATTTTTGAGCTTTTAGTGCATTAGCATTGCACAAAGAACTGTGTAATTTAAAGAAATAGTTTCACCCGTGTTACTTTTATATTTTTGCTTTATTTGCTTAGCTTAATACCACATATTTCTCGATATGCTGCAAACCTGGACTTCGATGGTATATAGCTAGCGACTTTTCACTTTTAGCTACCTTAAGATCACACACTTTTCGGCACAATTCAAAAGAAACCTTGATTCAAGGAAATTCAAATTGAGCTGAAATTCGAAATTCAATAACTGGAGTCATTTATTGTTGCCTATTTAAACAATTAAAAACCAGCACATAATCCAGCCTGATTTAGGCAGTCCGAACCACTGCAGCATCAAGACTGGAAAGTTGACACTCGGAGTTCAATGACAAGGTCCCAGCTTAAGACCGACAAAAGTAAATTTAAAACGAGCATATCTTCAGTTTCACGGTTTGGACACATAGTACCTGGATTTGAGGATCGAAGTTGAAGTTCTCATCAAAGGTTGAATGGATCATTATATTGCATTGTCATGGAATACGTATATTATTGACTATTGTCATGGAGTACCTGGATTTGAAGATCTGGATTTGAGGATTAAAGTTCTTATCAAAAGTTGAATGGATCATAATATTGCATTGTCATGGAAAACGCGCGCAAATAATCGCTTAAATAGAAGTAGTTCTAAAATCGGTCACAAAGTTTGAAACAGACAATTATACGGAATATGACGTTAAAAAAATTGTTTAATAAAAGGAACTTTAGGTGTTTTGGTTACGTTATATATATGAACTTTCACTGTTTCACTTCGATTCATAAAATATATGTTTTAGAACACTTACGAGTTAACAACAACCCCAAGTATGGACAAGTGTGAAAGCGTAAATACATTCATATTTTAATTTTGTAACAATCATTAAATATTTATTCTAAGTCTTTATGTAGATATGAGAACAGAACATTCACCAAGAGAATCATTGAAGACTTTATTCTCAACAGTACTTATTAACGTGATATATTCCTGTATTGCGGTTAATTACGGACAAATGGCTCGTAATAATTTGTTCCGTAACACTACACGTGTTCCTTGATAAAGACGATAACGCCACTCAACTGTGTGGGGCGCGTTTCAATTAGGGATGGAAAGTGAAAATGAATATTCAGTTGGTTATTAATTTTAACGACATGCGTCAATTTAACATGAACATTCTGCAATCTAGTTAACATACAACATTATACGTGTGATATTCGTAGCTACTGTTATTACAAAGTTTTGAAATAATTGAGTAAATCGACTTACTTATTCAGATTGAAGTTAAGTCGGTAATAAATAACTGCAATAATGGCGTTTAATCAAGTTTTTCTAGTATTGTACTAACTTGGATAGGAAGCAACTTTTTTAAATTATGAGAATGCACTTTTAAAATTAAGCCGTTGAACTAAAAACTTTAAGAAAGTATGTAAACCTAATCGTTTGCTAAATTGTTAGATAAAATTGGAAACGCAAAAAACAAACTTTAAAATCTATGAGTTGTTGTTTGAATATTTGACTTCATGATTTTCTTTAAAAGATTCTTTTAAAGAAAATCGTGAACTAAAAATATGCTGCCTTTTTTGTACAACGCGTACAAACCTAAAGTCACTTCTGGCGTGCGCGCTCTAAAATGCGTCTTTTTAAACATTTTTTAATGTGAACTTCAATATTGGTGAAATGGGCATTTTTCTTAATTTAATTACGTTTTTCTTATATTGATCGAACTATGTGTACAATATATATATAGCCTTTATTGCCTTTTCTATGTTTTTTGATCTCGATAAACTAAATGTTTTTTTTCTATATTTCTATATTTAAATACATTTTTGATTCATTGTGCTAGATTCCATAGGTTACATGAGGTGAATTTATTTGAAAATTATATTTTTTCTATTAAAGTTAATTGAAATAACGATGTGCGGGTCGTAAGCTTATTACAAGTGAAACATTCATATTGGAGCCTTTATAGTGGAGCTATTTCAATACCTTACACATGTAGCGTGGAATCTTCCATTTGTGTGTGCTTAGATGTATGCGGAAGAGTACATTCCATTTGCTAACAGAGTTACCATTTTTTGCCGTAATATTAAGACATTGCTGACACTTTTTTCTTTCTGATATGCACATAAATATATTTAATTTTAATACCAGTGTCCATATTAGAGAATTATAAAGTTAAATTGAAATGCAAATACCGGGAAACATGAAAGTGTTAGGTATGAATATTATGTTTTATATATCTACGGGATTTGTGTCTCTTAGATCAGTTTACGGTCCATTTTAATTATCGTTCGCAATCAAATAAACCTTATATTTAAAGTTTTTCTGGCATTTTGAAATTTTAGTAATTTAATTAACGTGTATGAGCGTTTCAATAATGTTTATGGGTCATTTATGAGTGATTTTTCGAAATGTATCGAAAAATCATAATGATGATTATTGAACAATATATTCTACGGTATACATTTGCAGAAATACTAGATCCCAAATGTTATTGCATATTATTTAAATAAAGTATGGAATTAGGCTTTTCAGAGAACAGTTTTAAGAAACTAATACAAACATCATATTGAAAGTTAATTAAACATGAATATAATTATGATGTCGATAAAATCCAATATAGACTCTAGAGCAATAGTGATTATGAATATTCTTTTAAGAAGTGACTTGGTTTAAAAAGGGTATTTTCAGAAAGTAAAACCTACCGCATAAAAATTAAAAAAGAACAAACATTTTACATATTATAATTACAAATGTGGAGCATATTGAATAATATTGAATACAAATTAGTTAATTGTAATCAGCTTAGGTAAATAGAAAAATAGCTGAAATTTTATCCTCATCTGCTTGTACACTAACTTAAGACAATTATATGTATTATATATATATATATATATATATATATATATATATATGTATATATGTGTAAATATATATATATATATATATATATATATATATATATATATATTGTATATATATATATATATATATAAGTATTGGAATAATTTGATCCCATTTGGGACGTTCTACCTATTGTCATCACAAAACTCTCGATGATACCCTGAGGAATGTTTCAATTTTTAGACCACAGTTGTTACAATATCACCTTTTGTCTATATTTTCCTTAATAATACTATCATAATACTAATAGTTATACACTTTTACCTTGAATAAGCGTTATTATATTACAAATTACTGAAAATATGTTTCCTGCAAGAACGCTCATATAATTCGAGGCCAAAATTAACTAAATTGATTAGAATTAGTTGACTAGAATTACTTTTTCGAAGAAGGCTTGAGTTGGTTATTTATTTTTGAACATTATTTATGAAGATCCAATCATGGTAAATATTTAATACTTGTTCCTGTACATACCAAAGAACGCTGAAGTTGTGTCCGTATTTAAGTTCTTCTTAGTCGTGCACTCTTGACAGAGTGGTCGTGATCATGACTCGGCCGGTTCCTTCGCCACTGCCGCCCTCGCGATGTGACGCCATGTAGTTCGGTGTTTTGCGGAGTGAGAGCAGTCATTTACACTGGAGTGCGTCGCAGATTTTATTAGGTCTGTCCACCGTTTCGGAGAGCGTCCGCGGGATCGTTTGCCTTCGACTTTGCCTTGCACCACCAGTCGTTCCATGGAGTCCTCGTTACGGGTGACATGTCCAAAAAAATTGAGGATTCGCAATTGCACAGTCGACGTTAATCTCTCTTTGATGTTAAGTTCCTTGAGGATCGAAACGTTGGTTCGGTGCGCGTCCATGGGAAAAAACGCCTCCAGCACCCCATTTCCAGCGCGTCAATTTTGTGGCGGTCTTGCATCCTCAGCGTCCACGTCTCAGCTCCATATAGAAAAATCAGAAAGACCAGGCATTTCATAAGTCGAACCTTTGTGTTTCTGGTTATTCTGCGGTCTTTCCAGATCTTTGTGAGTTTTTCCACTGATGATCTCGTCACGGCGCAACGTCTTCGAAACTCATCCTCGCAACCTCCATCATTAGCGATAGTGGAGCCCAGATATACGTAGCTCTTCACTACCTGGCATCCTGCTATATTTTGGATGTTCGGTTGGTTATTGTTAGCACGATCTACAATCATAATTTTAGTCTTATCGCGATTGATTGTAAGCCCAAACTCCAATGCTGTGGTCTGCAGTCGTTGTAGGAGAGACTCGATTTCATCTTTTGTTGACGCTAGGAGGGTGGTGTCATCTGCGTACCTCAAGTTTGATATCTTCCGACTCCCCACCGATATTCCCTTATTCCAATCTTCAAGAACTATACGCATTAGGTATTCTGTGTATATGTTAAAGAGGAGTAATATATTATATAAGAGAAGTAATATTTAAGTAAATACCCACAATTCCTCTTCCTATTAACTTTTTTCCCTTCTTTACGACTTGTTAAAGAACAATTTCGAAGGTGAACATTACAACAGTATTTTAGCGCAGGAGGCTGATAAATCCGGCAAGATTAATGATAAAATTAAACTGTATTTTGTCAGTAAGTCGTGATAAAAAAGGAAATTACGTCAAGACGGGCGCGTCGTTTTAGTATTTGCTTCCTTCCTGTCAGTTATTTAGGGAGCAACTTGTCATTTTTCACGTTTCCAGTGGATTTTACGGTCGGTCGGTCGCCTTAGTGATTTACATGCTCCATTAAGCTTGTCGGAAGCTGAAAAATAATTAATTGATATACTTGCGAATAATTATTAGTAAATTATTGTCGAAAGTAGCCAAGTATTTTTGAAGCTTATTTTTCAATAAAGAAGTACTTAATTTATTATCTTTTAGCTTAATTGTAAATCTGTTTAAGCAACAATATATAATCCACTTAATTTTTTTCAGAAAAACATATAACATGCCATACCTTTCATAGCCTTTAAGTAATTTTAAGGTGGACCCCAATTATGGTGGTTAAGTGGAAAACAGATAAATTTTTTTGAACTAGATCTTATTTACGCGATTTGATAATCGGTTCAGGTATGTGCAGACTTATGAAGTCGCATCTCTAGTAGCGTATAACAATTCAAATGTAGAAAGCTCCATGATACTGCCTGTATTCTTGCCCAAGAAGTTATTTTAATTTCCTTTATGTGATTAAAATTTCACAATGTAGATTATACATATATATATATATATATATATATATATATATATATATATAAAAGCAAATACAGCAGATGGTATTTAATGGCTGCGCACGTTTTCCCGACCTAACATTTCGTTAGTGGGATTTAATTAATCATCTATATCTATTGCACTATCTATGGTGTATTGGTTTAGCTAATAAGTTTTTAACTTCTTAGAAAAAATGTTTTGGGACATCACCTCTGTCACAAAAAAATAAAATTATGTATGCATAATCTTTATCCATGTCTTGTCACTAGCTGATCCCCAGTGAAAAAATACTCTCAGCGTAAAAATGTGTTGAATTAAATTTAACGAATTTGTCAAGATCCTCTCAAAGGTTTTTTCTATTACCGTGAATATTTTGTTCTCTAAATTATAATCAATCATGCACTGAACAAGTGATGTTCAGACAGCGCACGTGTCTGGTGAATAAGATGGGCGTAATAGCACAATCTAGTCCTGAAATTTGTGATGAATATATTACGCGGTATGTAGTCTAGTTTTACCATGGGGAAAATAAATTGATAGATCCTGTTGACTATTTAGTTTGGTAATTAGTTGATCTAATTACCGAGAGTTAACTTTGTATTCAACTCAAATCTATTTAGAAACAACTGACAATAAATTATGTCTTTGATATTCCAGTATATTACCAATTCGGTATTCGTTTCGGATTTCGGTTGACAAATTCCTATTTGTCCTGCAATAAGCTATTGGAATTGTATTAATCATTTGAAACCTTGGCTCTAACTGGCATCAACCGAGTGCATTTCAATCTATTTGTACCTTATAGACAAATATACTAGAATTCTTCCCCTCTCTAAAAAAGTCTCGTACTCGTGATTTTAAATTTATCAGCCAATCCAACATACTAATATAGTCAATTTTATATATATATATATATATATATATATATATATATATATATATATATTTATATATATATATAAAATCTAATGTGATTTCCATAGATGACAGATGGTGCTATATGTTATTCTTTATAATTTTCTGCTCATGTCGTTGTCATTATATATGACGAAAAGAGAAATATAAGAAAGTGAATTATAAAAAAAGTTCACGCGAGTACAAAAGTAATAAACAAGATAACAAAAATAAAACTGAGATAATTTTATAACAGTTCTCATTTGCCTTTATCTTTTTATGTATTTTTAATAATAATTATTAAGTAATATATCGAGCGAATGATCTTTATATTTAGACAAAGAGTAAGATTAAAAGAGTTGCTATACGAATAATGGTTTATTGGAGTAATTTCATTTGAAAATAATTCTCACTGTCAAGTGAAACAACAGTGTACGAAAAGCAAGAGCGAGATTTTGGTTCCTGTAATGTAATTTTATAAACTTTGGTTGATTTTATAAAAATATATTTATACAGACTCAGTGAAAAAAACATTAAAATAAATGATAATACATTAAAAATGTATGTGACCGTTATATTCTTGGCCTTAAACTGGTTTGGTTGCATCTTACGTGGTTAGAAAGGTGTGGTTGTCCACAGTTTCATTACAGTTCTAAAAATTTGGCTATTCATGGATCTAGGTTATGTTCTCAAAGCATGCTCACTTTTCCTATTAATAGACACATGTAGTAGATACTGTTTTCCACAAAGTCATTTAGTTCTTAAGTTAAAACATTTTCTCATTCAACTGGACCTGAACTCGTACTAGGGAAATGCTTTTAATAGTCGGGAGAAAATGTTCAACGTTTTATTTTGTCGAGTTAAAGTAATGCCTATATATGTAATTTTATATTCCGTATAATTTTTTTTTACTTTTGTTTTATTTTTAATAATTCTTTAAAAAGGTTTTTTACTTTATTTTTTTACCGATTTTATTTTGTAACTATATCCAGAAAATATTTTACAGTCATCACACAACTAATCTTTCTTAATCAATTTTTGTGACTGACGGGAAGATAATTATCCTGTGGTGCTAAGTTTACCACGTGTACACGCCAATTTTTAGTGTATTTTAAAGGAAAATAATAATAGTTTTATAAAATCTGGCAGAGATAACTTAATTTCTTGTAAAATAAAACTGATAAATAGGATATTTGCACCTGGTTATTTTTAGAAAACCGAGAAAGTACTTTTATCGAACTAATGATTAAAAATTTAAAACAGAGCTATTAATTCAAATAACTATTAGTCGCTGGATATTTGGTTCGATTTTATGTAGCAATCGTAATGTTAAAATTCAAATCGTTAAATTTTGTTTTTCACAAGTTTCAAACTTTTTCCCTCTCGTGGGTTTCAAATGATGAGGTCACGTAGCGGAGCGTGCATGATTGGTTTGAAAAGTTTACCAGATGGAATTTCACCACTGCCTCCATTTACCATTGTATAGTTAAATTTTTCTTACTTGTAAAATTTGTAATTAGTTCAAGTTGAAACTTTGAAAACATTGACCTGATTGTCTTTACAGATTATCTCATTATTGTTATTATTGGTGATTTTTATAGAGTGTATATAGATTTAGTGTTCTTAATATTTTGATATTTTTTTCCTTTCTTGTGGAGAAAATAATGAATATAATATTACGTCAAGTTTGTTTATAACTAAGGAAATAGTTGTGTATTGTATGATAGTGATATGTATATAGTGATATTTATTTAATATATGTAAATTATTGCTTATGGTTTCGCTCATTGAATTCAGAATATTGATGGTATATTCTATAATATATAAACTTTTCAATTGAAAACGTTGAAGAAATGTTTATAATATGATTAGAAAATATAGATTTTTCATTTCTCGTGTTTGCGAATATGGTTGGTTAGGTTATAGTTGCAAAGTTACTATAAATTAAAAAGAAATTATTAAATCGGTCTTAACCAACGGTGGCCGAGACGGGCGAGGTCGGCTTTCGCCATTCCATCTGTTGCGAGCTGATCGAATGTACTTTCACACCTCTGACTGCCCGAACAAGGCTCGTTTCCACTTATTATATTCATTGCACCATCATAGAAGTAAAGCAGGCCTTGCGCCTAAGCTCCGTGGATGCACCAGCGCACTTTCGGTTGATGGATTATTTTTGCTTCCCTTCGCATCTCTGTACGGGCAAAAAAGAGGCTACGGACGCGTTTTGTTAATCCCGTGTTTTGACATAGAAATTATTAATAATTAATTTATTAATATTTTACCAATTATTTTATTTTTCAATAGTTATTTTAAATATGTTTATAACCGTACGTACTACAAAAGCTTTAAATAAGGCTAGGTGTCTTCAGAATAAATGCTGAGGAAGAATCGTGAAGTTGCCGTAGCTTATAAATAATTTTGTTATTTGGGATAATACTGAGCTGGGTGCGTTTTTTTAGTATTCAAACTATGGGAAAAAAACTAAACAGTAAATAAAACACAGGTGGCGGATTTTTTTGCTGTAAAAGCAAACCGTTATATCAAAATACTATGCCAGGACTGTTAAAAAATAGTCTATATTATATGTATATGTATATATAGTGTATATTAGTGTTATTACCGGAAAAAAGTAGTAGTACGAGTGTATACAAACACCTCAGAGCAAATTAACAGCCGAAATAGAGGTAAGGAGATAAAGGAATTATGCATAGAAAGGATATTGATCGCCAGGTTATGAAAGGAAATGTAACATTTAGTGTCCGATCGGATGTCTGGTTTTTATTTCGGTTTAAGCCAGTTTCGAAAACGTTTGCTCAAAACGATCGCAATTGTCCATGGGGCTTTGCGCTTCAAAACTCGTCTCTAATTTTCAGTTGATTGTTACAAACTATAGTACAACGTAGGATACATTGTACTAAAGTTTGTCATGCTATAGCGTAGCCTAAAGTTGTTGAAAAAATTAATTAATAACTATAATAATGTATGATGCCAATAAAGTTTATTAGGTAAAAGGTTATATTTTTATGAAAAAAAATATTTTCTTTGCGTATAAATATGACGCCTGTAAAAAGAAATGGATTTTTTGTTGGAAAGTTTATCATGTAGTTTTCATAATATTTCATAAGGTATTAATAACAAAATATTTAAAAAACGGCAGGATATTAAAAAAAAACTATTTCCATACCAAATTTTGTTTTTTTTATATTTTAAACACGTTAAATGCATAAGTACTATGCAAACTGACCTTTGGGATGGAGTTTTCGTAACAAAATCGTTTTCCTACATTTTTAGTATGAAGTAATTAAACTATTAAAAGAAATATTTAAATCTGAAATTTCATTAAATATAATGTTTGAAATTGCTTATTGTAATATATTTTTTTCATAAAAGAATTTTGAAAAATTGTATGAAGAGTGTTATTTCAGTCAATCGATATATAAACTCACATAGTATTTTCATATAGTTTGGTTTTACAATAACGGCAAACGTGTTTGTTCAAGAATTGCAAATTATACTGGAAAAATTTGGAATTGAACGTAGATATTGCAGGGTCAGACGGCTCGATAGACAGTCTTATAGTTGCAGAATACCAAGAAACACAGGCACCTTCAAATATTACATTGACACTGAAGGAGATGTATACCTGTGGCAGGACGAAAGTTTATCTGAATTCATACCTTTCAACTACCAAGAAGCAATGGCTGGCTCCAAAACGCCATAGATACGTAATTCGAAAGAGAATTATTATATTACATATTTGTGTTTACTCATTTTAGATAACTTTTTGTGTCCTGTGCGAAACATAGGAGTACCCTTCTATGTTAGACAGATGATTGTTAAATTATATTTTTGTGAACGGCACGTGGGTGATTTTTTATATATTTCGCCACTAGAATTACGGCCATATTCACTGCAACTTTCGATGTCACCGAACAGAAAGAAAGAAATACAGTGATCGAGTTTTATATCCTGTACCCCAGATATTATAAGAATAGTACAGGAAGCAGTGACATTACCAAATGCCTAATTTCATTCTATATTTTGACACTCTCATCTAATCAGAACCTTCTTCAAGAGTAGGTTCTTTATATAAGAAGCCATAAGTACAAAGATTTGACTGATCTAAAATTACACAGATATACGAAGTATATAGATATAAGAAGAAACACAAGTTGAATTATCGACAATTAAAGAAGTAGCTAAATTTGCAATGCTAAATTAAATTTTCAGGCAAGACTTACTACAAACAAAACATACATTGATAGATCAAGAACTAGGGGTTAGTAATACATTAGGCAATATTACCTTAAGATTACATACAATTAAACAATTATCATAGTATTGATAGGTTGTAAAGTTAACAATTAATGTGTCAGACAGCGTTACTCCAAATTATACAATTGTATAGTTATAGTTAACTAATTACAGTTAGAATACAACTTATTATGACATTACAAGGTAGGGAATTGTAGAAATACAATTGTTATTTTAATATTTAACGTCACTGCTGCTAAATTGCGGTGGCTATACGTTTCTTCATGTACTTAAACTTGGTCATGTGCATGAAAATACCCGAGTCTATGTACCAGGCTTCAGTGTTGTTTGCCGAGGCTGCTATGCAGCGGCGTAACTTAACTTTTCTTAATTTCAGTCTTTCTCTACAATTAAATGAAACTACGTGATGTAGTATTATTTCTACTTTCTTTAAAAAAGTAAGTAGATATAATACTACATTACGTAGTTTCATTTAATGGTGAATAATGAATTTCTACAAAATTAACGTCAAATATATTCAGTATTCAGTCTTTCTTTTGTTTTCATTTTGACCTGCATTCTGCACTTATGAGACCAAAATCTATTGCACTTATAACAACGGAGTCCTTACTGAGAATAATGTTTATGTCCCTTTCCTTTGAAATATTGATTGGTTGCGAACACTTTTGCATCAGAATTTTCATTATTTATAATCATCAGTTTGCATGAATCGGGTGAACCGGAGAGAAATATTATTGCAAGCTACTCGTTCACTTTAAATCTGATGTTTTGGGGCTTATGGGCTGCAGTGATTATTCAGCTAATATATTGCTCTATATTTTGATATTCGGTAAGTGTGGTGGTACATAAATTCCGACATAAACCCACTAGATGTGCCAGTTTTGAGTTGTCAAAACATGTTTGTGTGTACCATGCCGTGCTACACTTCAATGTTTGAGGTTCTTGTACATTTACTCAGTTTGTTGGATCCAGTAGTAAAATTATTTTCGATGTGGCTTTTAAATTTTCTTTTGGATTTGCGGTTTCTGTACGTCAACACAGTTCCACGATTCTTCGTGTTTGAGATAAGTTTTGACGGCGAATTTCCAAGTGGAATAATTTTCACGGCCAGTTGAGTTTTCAAACAATGTCAAAGAATTATTTTAAAAAATGTGGGTTGGTTATATACCTAGCAGTTTTGTACTCGAAATACGTAACTCGAATACGTACACACACACACACACAAACATATATATATATATATATATATATATATATATACATATCTATTTACATAAGTAGGCTATAGGATTTATTAGTCTGTAGGATATAAGATATGCACAGGAAAAGGTGACTGACCATAAGCTTAACTCGATATCTATATTATAACATTGATTAAATTATATTAATAACTAGCTGATGTTCGCTACTTCGTTCGCGTGGACTTTAGTTTTGGTTTTATCAGATTTTCTTGTAGTGAAAAGTGGTCTCGTATCCGTCCATCTACATGTACTCAAATTATAAGATAATGGAAAGATATAATATATTTAGAAACACCATACACAATAATATGTACGTATAATAAAATATATACGTACAGATTATTGTGTATCATATTTCTAAATATATTTTAAAATAAAAACTCCTACCAATTTAATATTGCCCTAATTATTATAGCTACCCTCATATAAAAATTACATAATTATTATAAACACAGGATTTTAGTCAAACACAATAAAACAAAGAAAATTATATGTAAAGTTTTTTTTCTAACTGTAATAATCTAAGTTTCTAAATAAGTATATTTACAGATATACGTACAGAATAGTCTTCTCAAATTATATGAAATTATTTTATTTATTTAATTATTTTCAAACAACTAAATACCATAGACAATTCAAGAGATTGGCCAGCCAGACTCTACGTTACCGAGCCTAGCTGTTACCAATGTGCTCCATGCGTCTTCGAATACGTGCGTTCGCTGTGAATCATCCAATGCGGCGCGGATCGCGGTGCGTTTTATATAGGCCAGCTGCATCCGACTAAGGCGCAAAGAACCAGTTAGCTGATACATATTTAATATGGTCGACTATTTTGATGAGAGTTCAACTTAAAATAGAAATGTCTGTATCTCTGAAACCATGCATTATTTTTTTAACTTTGTGTTCATATAAACTTACAATCATGGTTTTACAAACTACAGTTAACAAACGTTTAACGGCGGTTAACGCGAACACAGAAAGTGAAGAGCTTGATCAAAATTCTAATAATGATTTTGAAACTGAATTTAATCTTTTGAATAAAGCTAATGATGTGTAAGGTTCAAATTCAAACCAGGACTTAGAAACCGAATCCGATTATTTGAATACAGCGCTTGATGGGTTCAATCAAAATGCTCTCATTTACTTACGAGTACATCTATTAACTCGAAAATTGTATGCGATGAATCTGATAAAAATATTGCGTCTATACATTTAATAATATATAACTTAGAGGAGATTGAATAAATATTCGATCGAATTTAACGCGTATAGTAAGTCGCAATGCTACTACTGGTTTAGATATGTAAAATACTTCCAATAATGCGGTTTGTGTTACATACTATCTGAAAAAAGGATGAAGGCAATGGTTCGAAAATACTTTGTTTCATATCCAAAACTGGACAAGATATAAAATTTCAAAAAAACGTAGCGCTTAAATAAAAAAATGTGCGACAAATGATTTCAATACGATAAAAAAATGTCACTTTTGGCTGTTGGTAACGGCGTCTTAATTGGTTCGCAGAACCCTGAACACGAAAAATATAAAAGGAAAAACAGTTGGCTTTCGAAATGGTATTTATAGAGTGGAAACTAAAACAAAAACCATAAAAAACTGTTACACTCGGCATGAATTGCAAGTCTAAATTAAAGAAAATGGTGATGAAATTTCGGGTACTTCTATTTTTTTAGAGAAGCTATGAATAATTAACCTATATTTGAAGGTGAAGGATTGCAAAAACACTTCAGATAGTCTGATTTTTCATATAGTTAGCATATAACATGAATAGAATTACTGCATGAATTGTACACATGAGCAACAAAAATGCACATGTAAAACAATGCAAAAACAAAAAAAAATAGTAGTCGGTGTATAGTTTAAAGAAAAAAGTACTTTGTGGATCAAAATGCCATAGTAGTTTGTGTTGTGTTAACGAAAATATCTAGTGTATTGCACAATTGTATTATTAGGTCTCTGTATAGCCGGTTCGGAAAGTTTATTTAAAACACTTTGTAATACTTTTGTTAGTACACGTATAAATGAAAAACCAAAGTTTGTTAGTTTTGAAACAAATAATATTTTACTACCTTAATTTGAAACCTTATTATTTGGATTAATCAACATTAGAATTATAAAATTAGTTTTATGAGTTCATTTTTCTAAATATTTTTTTTTGTACTGATTTATTTAAATGACGAGGAAACAATGTCTTATAATAAGTTATTTAAACTTATCGTAAAGTACCTATGTTGAATATTATGTGATTTACCATGGATTTTTTAGGTAATTTTAGGTTGAGTAAATTTCTGTGCCATATAAGTACAAACAAAGACAAATATCTTATTTTTTGTAGACTCGATTTTAAAACTTAATTTTGTTATTTCTATGACGGTGTTTTTTTACCTACAGTTTAATTTTTATATATTTTATTCTATCATGGAGCTAAGCTTAGGCCGTTTAAATAATGATCACTCTTGCAAGCTGTACTAATTTTGTTTAATCAAGAAATTAAACTTTGGCTGGTCGTTTTGTTAAACATTACGTTACGAAATTTGACTAAACTTTCTTTATATGGTAGTTAAATGAATGCCGACATTTAACTAACCGGCTAACTGTCCAAATAACTAGTTGATAAAACGTGAGTATTTACAAACACAAATTTCTCCACGCATGTTAGAAATGATGAGTCCAATTGGCGCTTCAATAAAACAAAACAGAAGTTTTTTAAAAAAGCACAAATAACCGTACGTAATGTTGTATAAGCGACAATTATGTCTTGGCTACTGAAAAATAATGATGAAAGTAGTTTGAATACACTAGAAATGAGATCATTTCCGAATTTGTATGGAAAGGTTTAGATAACAATGTGTTTGCAATGATGCAGAAAGTAATGCTGAAATAACTTGACCACATTGAGTGTATGTATAACACTAACAAGAAAGGGGGATATATGAGAGAAAATATGAATGACTCAGAAATTTAATTATGAATTAAATGGAGATATTTCTAGAACAATCAATGTAAGGTGCCATACAAACATATATGAGAGCTGCGTTCTTTGTTGACCTTCACACTGTTCCAGCGGAAGATAGCATGAAAATACAGATCGTTAAATATATTTTTGAATGTTTTTCCGGTCAATATATCGTTAACAAATCGGATTGTACTTAAACTATAACTTACCTTTTACAAATCAAATTGACGAAATCTTCAATTCTAAATTGAAAGATTGATATTGGTTCTATCTACGAAATGTAGCGGTTTTGTGTTAATCGTTTATAAATAAATAACAAAGGGAAAAACCGGAGACCCGTTTCCACATGACGCCGAGGGCTAATCCCAGTGAGAGATTGATGCCAGTGGTGCGCGTAGCCTGCTGCCAATTATTCTTACCGCGGTTCGTTTGTTTGCTCAATAAATTCATTCATTATCTGTTTAAAATTTGGCAAGAGCCCGCCGATCGATATATTCACGACACGCCGGTTATTAACGGCCATTTGTTTACGCCGAGCTAGTTACAACCGATTTTGTGTGGGTTAAAAATACAAATGAAACTGTAAATTTTCTGTAATCCTCAAAATTTTGCAAGAAATGTTCGTATTAGAACATTTTTACCGAATGCAGAAATTAATATATAGAAATTAATATATAAATATTAATACAAATGAGATAAATCAAAGTTTTAGATTTAAAAATAAAATTGCTAGGCTGAAATGGTTTTAATTTTGCCAGAACACTAATAATTTTTAATAAGATCTTTTAGTTTAATGGTTCAGTATTGAAAAATAAAAATATATAATAAGAAGTATATTTTTAATTTCCAATACTGATTTATCCAGATCTTTAGCGTTAAAATTTTGCCTTTGTCAACTATTTTAAAAGTAATAGACAGACAATCCATTGCAGATTTCATTATCTTGTAAAAAATATAATTTAATTACCTGTTAATTTATTTTTACATGTGACATCCTTAACATTTAATGTTAGGACTCACACTAAATTAACACTGTAAATTAATACTGTTCATAAACGAAAAGTGAAATCAATTTTTGTCCTTAATACTCTTATTGCACTCGACTTTACAATATTTGGGAAGCAGAACTATTACCCAACGGAATGCAGGATGGGAGGGGAGACTAATTTTCTGTTATAGTATTAATAATTATAAAGACAAGTTTTCATTTTACAATTTGAAGTCATCTAACTTGTACTGAATTAAAATCTGTCTCGAGATTCGTTCCTGCCTTTCAGTTTAATTGTTACAAATATAGTAATTTGCTTACTTAGTTTTAGTTTCTTGTGCTCAGGAGAGCGACCTACCGCTTCGTACTTTTCCACTTGTTTTCGTTCGCACTAATAGTTATACCTACATCATGAGACTGAGGGCTGTGAAAAGTGTTTCACTGTCTGGACATATTACGTATTCGTTAGCGTCGTCTTAATAACACGAGTGGACGTTGACTTGGATATATTAATATCAATCAGTTTTTATTTCCAAATATCAAATTGATAGGCCTAAACCTGCATAAAAACATTAACTTATATCTAGATAATCGTTTTTAAAGGAATGCCACCAATTATTTAATATTTAAAAAGAAAGCTGTTATTTTTCATAAATAGATAGATTAGAGTATTGCATAAAAGTTTCTTCATCAAAATAATTTTAATTACGATATGTTATTATAAGCAAATCGTTAAAATTCATTGGAACACTTAAATTTCGGAAGCACTTAAGAATATTGTTTAAAAATGCATTATTTCTACTCTCCCTCTTGTAAATTTGCTCACTTCCCCTGATTAATCCCCAGATTTAGTCACCAAGCCTCCGCTCCTTGCACTGTTCTTATATCACTGTTCAAATGCTTGGATATCCTGGTGAAAATGTTCACCTTTTTCTTTTAAATATGTGCCACAATTTGATTTAAAAACTTCTAAATCTGAGTGAGCATTCCAGTGATATTGTGCATTTATGGAAGGTCATGGGAAGGCGCTGAACCACTTTCTTCCACCCTGTAATTTCCCAAGGAACAAATCACTACATCAATGAACCTCTTTTATATTTCTCTCTCGATTGGTAGGAGCTTGCATTAATTTTCTCACCTGGGGACTCAATTCCATTCATGATCTTTGCGTCCGACAAATTTGGAAAGACATTTTTTAAATATTTGCATGCTTATATTTTTAAGCTTACAAAAATAGAACTAATGTTTTGATAAATTGTTAAATAAGTTCTGGAAGAATTTTCTCCAGCTTTATAAGTGGTTCTCATTTTACATTTTTCTTACCGATCAGGAAATTATCTCTAATTGGCCAGTTTTGTGGTGTTTATAATTGTCCCTGCTATCTCACAAGCGCAGAAAGCATGGGTCCTTCGATTCTCTCTTCTGTATCAGATCTCAAGCGTGGACTTGCAGCTTCCATAAATCACGCGTGGTGCCCAGTTATTATCTTGTCACCCACCGGATCGTCGAAGTAGGTATTGTAAGCATTTGCAAAATTGTTGGCTTCCGTGCTATGCTTGATCGTATATATATATATATATATATATATACATATATATATATATATATATATATATATATATATATATATATATATATACTTGATTGCTTTGGGGCTCAGGAAGATGCCACAGATATAACAGAAACTGGGTCATATTTACAACTACGGGAAGATGCCAACATTCAATTGAAACTCGAAACTGAAAAGGAGAATGGATTTTAGAGAAATATTTGTTATACAGATGAAAATTATAGTTATATTTAAAAGATGGTCACACAAAATTATTATGTTCTGCTAGTTTACCTCAATGATCTACTGTATAAAAAAAGAAAACTTTCATCTGCTCTCGTAGAGTGAGTATTCAACATATTATATTTATGGTCTAACTAATTAGATAAAACCAATAAAAACACTTAAACAAAAAGAAAGTTTTTTTGTTAACAGTGTTATTTATCATTGTTTTGAATAATATGTGAGTTTTGTTCGTAGCGTAAACATAATTTTATAATTTATTCCATGATGATATAATATGTATTGTTTATCAAAATATAGTATATCTTGTTTGTGAACATGTATATTGTTGATATTGACCTTGTTAATGTATAAGACGGCCCTGAAGTTACTTTCCAATCTAAAGATATAGTTGTTGAATCTCTGAATGGTGCAAGTCGATCACAATCTAGTAGTTTATTAATTGTATTTGTCGTTTGTTGTACTTTTTGCTTTTTCCGTCATTAATTCACTCCCTATGTCCTGTAATGTGGTTTCTTCAGAATCGCATTTTGGAACAAACTCTAAGTTGATTAGGAACGAAGTTGAGGGAAATAATAAATTTTGTTACCTTACGGATAGCATGGATCTAACTATGCCAGTAGAGTGAATCCCAGTAAGGTAGAATATTTAGATGTGAAGTGGCTTCATGTCATTCTATTTTGTTAAAACTTTGTGTTGATACTGCATTTTAAAAAGTAGTTTAATTACGCTTAGAAAGGCTCAATATATTTTTTTAATTAGTAGTTTTGTGCAATATTTCTTCAATCGTCTTTTATATATAATTTAATTTAGATACGTAGCTGTCTATTTGCATTTAGCCTTTGCATTAACTATCAAAATATCGGTATTTTGGTAATATTTTTGGGGTTAAATCAGAAAAATTTGTTTGCTTTAATTAAGGCTACGCATGTATTCATATGAAATCTACTTATAAATTAGTTCATAGTTCAGGACAACATTTAGTTTGTTTTAGGAGATTCGTGCATATATGAAATATTTTTGGTTTTTAAAATTTTAAACACTTGTGAACTTAACCGTAAATATTTGAAAAAATTTATTTTTATCCACTTTAATAAAATATTATGTTTCATAACGTAAATATATTATTTACTTCGACTATTTCACAAAATATAAAATAATTTACCGAAAGCCTCTTCATACTCCTAAAAAGGTCATTCTGTGAGGATTTATTTATAGTTAGTGCTGATAAATTGAGGCAAAATATGGAATAATGTCAACTTTGAAATATCGCTGTAAAAAGACATACTTTTTAGAACTCCATATGTTTGTCGTCTTCCTTTTCCTTTCACATCTCATTTCTTCTTCTCTCTTCCCTATATATATATATATATATATATATACATATATATGTGTGTGTGTGTGTATCACATCTTTTCTTCTTTACAATTTACATAACTCTGTGGAGGCTGCCACATCACAAGTGCAAAAGTTCGAAATGATTAGTTTAGTTTACGTGTAAAGTAAATAAAACATTGAAATAAGTAAAATGTGAAATAATAACATAATAATAATTAAACTCGCGTTTATTTTCAAACATCTAAAATATACAAAACTTTAACAAACAGATAGGGAGAGTGACATGTATAAGAGGGAAACTGACAGGGGTTTTAACAGAGTGCAAGTAGACATCCCTAACGTACGTTAAATTTGAAAGTCGATACAATTGAAAAGTAAACGTTATTATCGACTTCAAGTCAATCAAGCGAGTAGACGTTGGAGGTTACACGTAGCCACCACTTTGTTGTTGCAGCGTCTGTCGATGGAAATTAAAGTGTCGGGCTGTCAGCAGTTGTCCTCGTCTGGCAATGTCGGCGTCATTATACATTTTTTAAACATTCTTTTCGTCGGCAGTAAATGATTCAAAGTCATTTAAAAATGTACAAGTCTTTATGGTCACACGTAGGTACATTCTACGCGAAGAAAATCGTGTTTAATTTTATCCAAAAATGGATTTGGATGTACATAATATTACACGCTCCAAATTTGACATAAATTTTTGAACGGTCCTCGCAAAAACTTATTTTCGTTTCCTTGACATATATTTTACCTTTTATAGCGTTAACCGTTTCAATTTACCAGCATGTCCTATGCCGTTTTATTACGTATTCTCTTACTACATATAACATTTAACTTTTATTATAGATCTCTCATTAACTATTTGTTTATTTTTCCAAGCAGCCCATGGAGCTTTCTGCAATTTTAAGATCTACATGCTCTTTTAATAATTTTTTTTCTTTTACATCCTTATATTTTACACTACCTTCACCCTACATTTGTATCCTACATTTTAGGGTAAAGATAGTGGCTAAAACAATTCTCTATATACCACGTTAAGTGTCCTTCCTCAGTTACCAAAAAGACCTGAATAAATTTAACTTAATTGTATTCTGTACGAAATCTTCGTTATGTATATATTAACAAAGACTTCGCGCGTATACAAATAAGTCATTTAATTAAAATTTTTGACATGTATTTTTTCGTTTATAAGTGTAATCCTAACACTTTATTTTAATTAATAAAAATATAATAATAAATTGCAACACGAAGCATTGTGCCGTTTCCCACTTCACATAGGATCATTTTTATCTATCGAAAATTGTTACAATAATATGATAAAAATATGTTTCCTCTATTTTCGATACCACTAAACCTAAAATTGAAAAAAAAATAGGATTTTTAGAATTACACGGAAAAGTTGTAGAAAAACTATAGCAATGATTTTTTTAATGTGATAAATTTTGAAAGTACTTCTGAAGAATTTTTTAATACTTTTTTTAATTTCAATTATCTCATATTATTGATTTTGTAATAGTATTTATGGATACATTTTTATTAATCTAGTATGAAAGATATAAATAATAGTTAGAATCTATAGGAAAATAATATATTATTATTATTTGTTATCACGCTTCTCTTAGCTCGACCATAAACTTCTTAGTATTGTAAATAAATTTTACAATTCAATTTTTACTGACTTATAATTTTTTCATCGCTTTAAAACTTTGTAATGTCGATAAAATAATATGGTACCATCGATATAATGATGGAGAAGAGGGAGGTGGTAATAAGAACTTTTTAATGGCTTACAGTAAATCTGTCGAGTTTGGACTCGTTTGACCAAAAACCCTTTGGTAGATATTGCGGGTTTGATGATGGAGGTGGTCCTGGGAACTACTCAGTGGTTAATAGTAAACCCGTCCAGTTTGGGCTCATTTCATTCAATGGTCAATTCTTCATCTCTCTCATCGGGTACTTTGGTTAGAAAAGTGTATTTTTTGTGGTTTTAAAACTATAATTTATAATTTATTTTAAAAACTATAACATATAATTTTGTCATGTCTGTCAGCCACGCGGTTGCAAGTACATGTTTTACATAGAGATCTCAATTAATATGTAATAAAATATCAAAAAATTAAAAATTAAAGCGCCTCCCAGCGAATATTTTTGAAATGGGGACGAATTTTTTTCAGCGCTTGTCATCAAGTTGTGTGGCATTGAAAACATATTTTAAAACGAAATTGAGTTTCTATTCACTATTTCTTTTGTTTACGGAATATTAATCTTTGAAGTAACGTGTTTTTCCCCTATGTCATTTCTCAAAGCTGTATTTGAAAGAGCTGAAAAAAATTGGAGAATTGGAGTTTTAGTAGAATTTACGTTTAAAATATTTAGTTCGACCTATATCAACTAATTCAAAAGATTAAGATGGATTCGTAACTCTACTTTAAGCACGTTTCGATGTGCACTCGGCCGATTTTTTTGTTTCGTACTGTTAAAAGTTGAGATCATGTGTTTGAAACTTCATGTGTTTGAATAAATCTAAATATGAGTACCCTTATAACACTATCGTTGTAATGAATTTGAAAGCTTTAATTATGTGCTCTCAGAATTTATAGTCAGTTTGTATTATAAATTTTTTTAGGAAGTATTCTTTATTAAGGCATTTAGAGATTTGTCATGTTTGGTGCTCGACATTGAATCGTATTGAGGCAATTATTCAGCTAGTATTTACTAAATTTAATTCAAGCAATGAATGGCGATATATTACAGTAGATCAAAAGATGGAAGTCCGTTCATTGAGAAAGATATTGTATAAAGTTAATATGTCTATACTTGACAATTTTTTTTCGTAAAGCGTTATTTAGGTAATATTAATTATGTTAACAGAGTTCTTTTATCTTTTTGTCAAAGTATGGAACATGGCTCGAACAAATGTTTAATTTCTTTAGTCTTTCTGGTAAGCATGGTTGTTTTGCTGATAAAAGTAGTAATAGACTGGTTCAAATATTAGGTACATCACAGAAACTGTTTAAATATTATGGAAATTTCATGAGCTGAAAATATCCCACTCCGCTGTTGAATTTATCATTCGCTGCGTAAATTACTACGAGAGCAAGCGGAAGTCGTGTAGCTGCAGAAATATTGAAGGCTCCCAGAGCTTGTTGAGAATAGAATAGACATGAAAGGCAGTTTAAGCTCTTACTTTGTTTATTGAGGTTCTTCTATAACGGTTATAGAACATTGCATACACTGCTTACTTTCTCTTTTGTGTAATGCTAAGATAATATGTCAGTCAAAAGTTCAGTAATATTGGTTTGCAAATAAGGTTGTGACGGATTTTCCGGTCATAGAGCGTACAAACAAACCTTCAGCAATGTGGGAAGCACAGACGAATATGTATTTGTCTAATCGTTTATGCTAATACGAATTAATGTTAATTATTAATTACATCAAATTAATTGATGTAATTAATAATTGTTAAATCGAATTGAAGACAAATAAGAATTTATTGATACTGTGCAGCAGTGACACTATGCAGCACCAAATGTAAAAGCAGTTTCTTTTTGGATCCAATAATTTCAAAAAATATCCGTGATGTAAATATAGATGTATCTTAACAAATCTAAACAACTATTACAGAATAGAAAAAAAATCATTTCTTGTAAAGTAAATGATCAACGTTATGCTACTACTAACTATTACTCCTACTATCTGCTCATAAAATAATACGAATCAAATCATGATAACCCCCATATCAATTGGATTAAATCCAAAGATTACCTAGGTTAAGTCCAAGATTAGTTGGAATAGGTAAAAGATTAAATCCAAGATCAGTTAGGTTAAATCAAATTCAGAGATACGTTAGATTAAATTCCATTTACTTATTACATCAACCATTAATCAATTGCTATTTTGACATATATATATATATATATATATATATATATATATAAATATGTATATATATATATATATATATATATATATATATATACATATATATACAAGAAGGTTTCAGAAAGAGTGAATGAGATTGTTTATATAAATAAAAAGTGAAATGATAGGATATGAACTAATATAATAAATGAGGCTCTTCTAAAAGTAGTGAAGAAAAATTATCACAGAAACAGGAAAAGAAGAAAATAATGTACGGATGTGAGTCGAAGATACCGCAAAAAGGAACTGGAAGTCAATATAATGCCATTGAATTGATACCATTACGGAATATTTATGGAGACCATTTATGTAATAACAATGAAATTGAGGAAATTCATTGAAAAAAGCAAGGAATATATTTCGAAAAATGAGTAGGAAAGAACGACGCAATATTTATAATTTTTAGTATAAATATAACATTATGAAACATGATAAGTATTATCAAATAGAAAGTAACGTCTCTGAAATATGATTCTTTATAATTTGCACGATACACATATGAAAATAAAATCAGCTTACGTGTTTAAAATCTGCACAGTAATATTTTAACAATTATGTTGTACATAATTGCAAGCATTATAATTTATTCTGTCTGAATATTTATTAGGTAATACCAATAATTATTGCATTACGTCATCTATTTTACGATAGTTTTATTGTTTGTAGCATTTTATAAAAACGGATAATGTGGTTTTAGATGGATGAGTTTGTTTATTGGGAAATAAACTATTTTTAAACAACTGTAAGACACAAGATTATGTGAAATGACACTCTACCAAAGACGTCTTTTTAAAAAAGTTATATAAACAAGTTTTTTCAGAAAATATTAGTTTATATATATATATATATATATGTATATATGTATATTGTATTTTCATTCAATTGACTTCCAGTTCATTTTCGCACTGTCTACGACTTACGTCCGTACATTATTTTCTGCAATTGCACTTCTTTCCGTGTTACTGTGATAATGTTTCTTCACTGCTTGAATAAGAGCCCCATTTATTGTGTCAGTTCATATCCTATCATTTCACTTTCTATTTAAGTAACTAATTTCATTCAGTCTTTCTGAAACCTACTTGTATATGTATTCAACACAAGGCCATGTCAAAATAGCAATTGATTGATGGTGGATGTAATAAGTGAATGGAATTTAATCTAATTTATCTCTGAACTTGATTTAACCTAAGACTCTTGGATTTAATCTTCTAACTATTCCAACTAATCTTGGACTTAACCTTGGGCATTTATGGAATTAACCCATAAATGCCCAAGGTTAATTATGGAATTTAACCCAACTGATTTAACCAACAAGGCATAATTTATGGAATTTAACCCAACTGATCTGGGGGTTATCTTGATTTGATTCGTATTATTTTATGAGTAGTTAGATAAAGTTGATCATTTACTTTACAAGTAATGAGTTTTTTTTATATTCTGTAAGAGTTGTTTAGATTTGTTAAGATACATACATATTTACATCACTGATATTTTTTGGAATTATCGGATCCCAAAAGAAACCTACTTTTTCACTAGGTGCTACATAATGCCTTTTTCACTAGGTGCTGCATAGTGCCTTTTTTACTAGGTGCTGCATAGTGTCACTATTGCACAGTGTCACTATTGTCAATAAATCATTATTTGTCTTTAATTCGATTTAACAATTGAATTATTAATTATATCAATATTGTTATATACCAACTTTTAATTAATTTTATCCGTAGTTGTATTAGCATAAACGATTAGACAAATACATATTCGTCTGTGCTTCCCACATTGCTATAGGTTTGTTTGTACGCTCTATGACTGGAAAATTCGTCACAACCTTACTTGCAAACCAGTATTCTTGAATTTTGCCTGACATATTATTGGGCATTACAGGTCCTTATGCCATCAGTAAAAGTCGAGTAATGTGGCTGGTCATTTATTATATGTATTTACACACACACACACGTACATATATATATATATATATATATATATATATATATATATATATATATATATATATATATAAAGAAACACCAAACTCATCGACGGAATGCACTAGAAAAACAGCCTTTGTTTGCTTTCCCCTAGCAATGTACAAAACGGAAAGTAAGCAGTGTATGCAATGTTCTATAACCGTTATAGAAGAACTTCAATAAACAAACCAAGAGCTTAAACTGCCTTTCATGTCTGTGCGGGAGCTTTCGACATTTCTGTAGCTACACGACTTCTGCTTGCTCTCGTAGTGATTTGCGAATGATAAATTCAACAGCGGATATTTTTAGCTCATGACATTTATTTTACTTAATACTTAAACAGCTTCTGTGCTCTACCTAATATTTGAATCAGTATATTACGATTTTATCAATAAAACAACCATGTTTGCCAGAAAGACTAAAGAAATTAAACATTTCTTGGAGCCATGTTCCATACTTCGACAAAAAGATAAAAACAGTATGTTAGCATAATTAATGTTTCCTAAAAAATGCTTTACAGATTCTTCATTGATATAAAAAAAAAGTAGAGACATATTAACTTTATACAATATCTTTCTCAATGAACGGACTTCCATCTTTTGATCTACTGTAATATATCGCCATTCATTGCTTGAATTAAATTTAGTAAATACATGCTGAATAATTGCCTCAATACGATTCAATGTCGAGCACCAAACATGACAAATCTCTAAATGCCTTAATAAAGAATACTTCCTAAAAGAATTTATAAAACAAACTGACTATAAATTCAGCGAGTACATAATTAAAGCTTTCAAATTCATTACAACGATAGTGTTATAAGGGTACTCATATTTAGGTGTCCTTGTACATGTTTGAAACTTGCACATGTCTGAAACTTGTAAATTTAAAAGTACGCTGATCCCAAATGTCATTGCAACTTAAGTAACAAACATATTGCCAACATTTTATATTATACGGTACATACATTCAATATTATCACTTGTTGTTTCCGGTTTATTCCAACACTTCATCATCTCAACTTTTAACAGTATGAACCAAAAAATCGGCCGAGTGCACATCGAAACGTGCTTAAAGTAGGGTTACGAATCCATCTCAATCTTTTGAAATGGTTGGGTATAGGTCGATTGAAATATTTTAAGTGTAAATTCTACTAAAACTCCAATCCTAGAATTTTTTCAGCTTTTTCAAATACAGCTTTGAGAAACATAGAGGAAAACACTTTACTTGAAAGGTTAATATTCCGCAAACGGAGTTCAGAAATAAAAGAAATAGTGAATAGAAACTCAATTTCGTTTTAAAAAACCTTTCCAATGCCACACAACTTGATGACAGCGGCCTTCAAAAAATTCGTCCCCATTTCAAAAATATTCGTTGGGATGTGCTTTAATTTTTCTTTTTTATATTTTGTTACATATTAATTGAGATCTCTATGTAAAACATTTACTTGCAACCGCGTGGCTATGACATACATGACAAAAGTATAAGAGATTTATTGTCAAATTATCAAAGTAGCTATTAAAATAGTAAAAATTATAGTTTAAAAACATAGAAAATATGCTTTTCTGACCAAAGTATCCAATGCGACCGTTTAACCATTGAATGAAATTTATTTACTATTAACTATTGAGTTGTTCCCAGGACCACCTCCCTCTCCTATCATCGAACCCACAATATCTACCAAAGGGTTTTTGGTCAAACGAGTCCAAACTCGATAAATTTACTGTAAGCCATTAAGAAGTTCCTTTTACCACCTCCCTCTTCTCCATCATTATATCGATTGTACCATATTATTTACCGACATTACAAAGTTTTAAATCGATAAAATAATTAGAAGTCAGTAAAAATTTAATTGTAAATTTTATTTACAATATTAAGAATTTTAGGGTCAAGCTAAGAGAAGTGTGATAACAAATAATAATCATATATTATTTTTCTATAGGTACTCTATTGTTTATATCTTTCATACCAGATTAATAAAAATGTATCCATAAATGCTATTACAAAATCAATAATATGAAATAATTGAAATTAAAATAATTGTTAAAATAATTCTTTTAGACAGAGACCACATTTCTGACAGATTGAGACATCAAAGAGTTTATCAAAATAGAACTTGTCGAAACAGCTGCTACTACTTTGTAGGAAAATTATAATTAGTGACTAAATTTTCTCACTATTTTTATGTTTGGTTATATACTATAAAGTCGAGCACGAGCAGAAATCACACTCCGGGGTTCCGTCCCCATTTAGATACTTATAAACATTTAGAGTGAGAGATACTATATGATACTATGTACTAAAATATTTCCAAATACTAATTATTATAAAGAGCTTCATATATTGCCTACAACATCTTTCACAGGCATAAAACAATGAAGCATATTTTAAATCTAGATCATAAAATTACGGAATAATAAACGAATAGTTAATGACAGACCCATAATAAAAATTAAATGTTATATGTAGCAAGAGTATACGTAATAAAATGGCATAGGGCATGATGGTAAATTGAAACGGTTAACGCTATAAAAGGTAAAATATATGTTAAAGAAACAAACTTAAGTTTTAGCAAGGACCGTTCAAAAATTTATGTGAGATTTGGAACGTGTAATATTATGTATATCCAAATCCATTTTTGGATAAAATTAAACACGGTTTTCTTCGCGTAGAATGTACCTACGTGTGACCATAAAGACTTGTATATTTTCAAATGACTTTGAATCAATTACCGCCGATGAAAAGAATGTTTAAAAAATGTATAACGACGCCGACATTGCCAGACGATTTAATTTTAATTCGAGGACAACTGCTGACAGCCGGACACTTTAATTTCCATCGACAGACGCTGCAACAACAAAGTAGTAGGTACGTGTAACCTCCAACGTCTGCTCGCTTGATTGACTTGAAGTCGATAATAACGTTTACTTTTCGATTGTATCGACTTACAAATTTAACGTACATTAGGAATGTCTACTTTAACTCTGTGGAAACTCCTGTTAGTTTTTCTCTTGTATATGTCACTCCCCGTATATATTTTTTAAAATATACAAATATTTTATTTGTTTAAAGGTAAACGCTAGTTTAATTATTATTATGTTATTGTTTTATCTTTTTACTTATTTCATTTGTTTCTTTGCTTTACACATAAATTAAACTAATCGTTTTGAATTCTTAGAGTTAATCAAACCAAAACTAAACAGTGATGTGGCAGACTACACACAGATATGTGAATTGTAAAAAGGAACAAAATATGTATGCATATATATTTGTGTATATATATATATATATATATATATATATATATATGAGAAAAAGAAGTGAGATATGAAAGGAAAAGGAAGACGATAAACATGTGGAGTCCTAAAAAGTATATCTTTTTATAGCGATATTTCAAAGTTGACACTTTCTACATAGAAGTCCATATTTTGCCACAATTTAGCAGCACTAACTATAAATGACTCCTCATAGAATGATCTTTTAGAATGAGGAGGATAAAGAGGCTTTCGGAAAGTTATTTTATTTTTTGTAAAATAGTTGTAGTAAATAATATATTCACGTTATGAAACATAATATTTTATTACACTGGATAAATTATAAATTTTTTCAAATATTTACGGTTAAGTTCATAAGTGTAATTTTAAATTAAATCAAAGAAATTTTTCTGATTTAACCCCGAAAATGTTACCAAAATACCGATTTTTTAATAGTTCAAGCAAAGGCTAAATGCAAATAGACAACTACGTATCTAAATTAAATTATATATAATGAGTATATAGAAATATTGCTTACCGCTTAATGATTGGAGACAATAAAACGTATTCTTAACACTCGCCGTTTATTTCAACAATTCCTGGTAAATGGTATGCAAAAATAGAGGCGGAACAGATGCTTTATATAAGACTGAATCAGAAGAAACTACGCATGGAGGGATACATCCACCTTCGAAACGTGATCACAAATGATGAAAACGTTAACGACTAAGATATGGACAAGCCCCCACGGATCGACACGAGATAATAGCCGGAGTTTTCCTACAAAAACAAAGAACGAAGTCATCACAAAATACCACATCTTTAGAACTGTTAGATGCTGTATGTATGAGTGATGGAAAATGTACGAAAAATACCCAAAACCATACTTGGACGACACATAAACCGGAGATGATGCCTATCCCAAATACAGAAGCCTGTCACCCAAAAAAGGTGGCTTTACAGCAAAAATACGAATACTAGGCAGAAATAGATAATCAATGGGTTGTACCATATAACCAACTACTTTCCAAAATGGTCCAAGCACACATAAACGTAGAATACTGCAATTCAGTGAAATCCATTAAATGTAAGTATGTCAACAAAGGCAGTGACATGGCATTATTTTAAATAACCAAAGACAGCGAATAACAAAGTAGAAAGGACGACATCCTCATGTACTAAATGAGAAGATACATCAATAGTAACGAAGCAGCGTGGTGGATGTTTGGTTTTTCCATACACAAACACGAATCAACTGTGCAACATCTAGCCGTAAATTTAAAGAATGGATAGAGAGTTTACTTCAATTGCAGTCGAGCTACTTAAGAACGCAACATTAACATATTTTTTCGAACGGTGACAAACGAATCTATTCGCGAAAACATTACCATATGTCGACGATTTACCATATGTGTACCTATTACACGTGGAACACAACAAGAAAAATCTTTCAACGACGAAAACAAGGAATTCTAGTAGAGGAACATCCAGGAATCATGAAAATTAACGCACTAGGCCGAGTATACACCGTACATCCGAACAACGCTGAATGATCTCCGGATGTTGCTACACGAAATACGGAGACCAACAAATTTCACAGATCTCAAGACTGTTGACGGTTACCTATGCTAGACGTATAGAGAAGTATGCCAACACTTGAGACTACTGGTAAACGACAACTACTGGGATTTAACACTACAAGAAGCTTCACTCACAGCCTCAGCTTAACAAATCAGAGACTTATTAGCCATAATACTAACAATAAGTAATCCATCAAATTCAAAACAGATGTGGGACTCCTTCAAAGAGAGTATATAATCCGACAAGCTTATCCAGGACTGGCCATCGAATTAAAAAATTACATCTTTAATGAAACACTCATTAGCCTAGAAGATAAATGTTTAGCAATAAAAAACCAGACCTTTGTACAACTTGGGATACCAGCACCATGACAAGATGCTTTCAGTGTGCTAAACTATGATATTACAATGGACAAAAGCTGCAACATCAACGAACTACTTCAATGCATTGTTCACAACAAACCACTCCTCAAAGACAATAAAAAAATTTACAATGTTATCATGGACCGGATCAACAACAACACTGGCGGAATTATTTACTTGCATGCATCAGGTGGCGCTAGGAAATCATTTCTAATAAATCTATTACTGGCAGAAATACGTGCTAAACAACACATCGCACTTGCAGTGGCATCATCCGGCACTGCCGCCTCACTTATGGCAGGAGGACGAACTGCCCATAGACCCTACAAATAGCGTTGAATATAGCCGGCGAACAATTCCCAGTATGTAAAAGATACTCTTAAGGTATTTGGACGGGGTAAACTCCTCAAACAAGCTAATATTATCTTCTGAGCCGAATGCATAATGGCACATAAAAATCACTCGATGCCATGGACACAACATTACAGAATTATTTGTGAAGAAACTCTGAAGTGATGGGAGGAGCTCCACTCATACAGGAGATTTTCAACAAGAACTTCCAGTTATCCCCAAGTCAACACCAGCAGACGAAATCTCAGAGAAATACTGGGGCTAACAAGAAATATGAGAGTTAAACTAAAGAAAGACGAAATAACAGCACATTTTGCTCAAAAACTTTTACAAATAGGCGAAGGCACATATCCTACTGAGCAGATGACCGGCCTCATTGAACTCAATAGCGATAGATAACGAACTCATCGACCAAATTTACCCAAACATTGTTCATAACTACACTAATCCGGAGTAGCTATTTCAGAGTGCGATTTTGGCAAATAATATTATAATTTTTGGTAATAATATTGTCGGCTATATCAACTTTAATATTTAAAAGAAAATTCCCGGTGATGAGAGAATATACAAATCGATTGATACGATATCAGATATTCCATTACACTGCCTTCGACTGAAAATTGGATCTCCGATCATACTACTCAGAAATATTAACTCACCAAAACTATGTAATGGAATAAGGATGATCGTCAAACAGCTATCGAATAACATCATCGAAGCCGAACTTATGACTGGAAAGGAGTCCTTTGTCTTGTACAGTATTCATCCCCCAAATACCACTGATCTCTACTGAACTGCGATTCCAATTTAAAATACTGCAATTTCCAGTAAAATTAGCCTATAGTTTTACAATTAACAAAGCGCAAGGACAATCTTTAAAACATTGCTTTTCTCACGGTCAACTATACATAGCTTGCTCTCGAGTAGGAAATTTGAAAAATTTATATATATATATATATATATATATACCTCGGATAACAAAATGAAAATGTTATTTATAAAGAAATATAAACAAATATAAATAGTTAGAAAATGTTTTCAATATACTTTTTTACTTCTTATATTTTAAAGTTTACCCTTTTATTCCAACTATCATACAATCTCATATCAACTCCATGAGAGAAGTCGAGTATCCTAGCTAGTGAATTTATAAATGAAGTAAACTAAAAAATATATGCTTGACTGAAAGTGGCAATGTTTGAAAGTAAAAGGCGAGGGTTTTTTCCAAATTTGCACTTCCACTCCACAAGGCGAGGCCCAAATTTGCACTTCCACTTCTTAAAAGTGGAAGTGCAAATTTGGAGCTATGTATCAGAGTGGATGGTGCGAAAAATTTATGGCAGGATAGATGAGTATGGAGTTCCAATCTCGTTGCTCATTTAGGCTACATAAGCGGAAGTCAGCGTGATGGTTCACAGAGAGATAGATACTAAAATGGTAGGTTGGTTGCATTCTGTGCTGCGATAATTTTTTATTTGAACACCAGACAATACTATATACATACGAGTATGCATATTGCAATGTTGACATAGTCGTATGCAACTTATGCACGTTGCATGCTAGTGTACATATTGTCAAGGGCAACTAAAGTGTATTTTGCTCGGCAGTAATTTACGAAATAATAACCTACATACGCTAACAATGCCAATATCAAAGTTGTCGGAACTCGATCAGCGTTTAGACTTCCGGGACGTTAAGCAGAGAATGCATGGATAAATTGTTTTGTTTAAACTACATACCTTTTTAGAACATTTATATTATTAAGATATTAGTACGTTTAAGAATTAAGATTGAGTGGAATATATTAAATATCCACGTACATATATAAAACATGACACGGTTCATTAGTGTTATGTAACTTATGGAGTAGCCAAACAGAACATTTTACTTCTCCTTTAAAGCATGAGGTTGTTTTTATATAGCTGTGTGAGAGCTTTAGAGTCCTTCTGCCAAATAATACGAACTTAACCTAAGATCTTTTAGAATTCTAAAGAGACTCAATGAAACTTTTAAATATCATTAAATTTAATCTAGGAAGTCGCATGGGAAGAGGGTTATCGGGGAGATGAAATTTTCCAGACTCTTTTAATCTTTGAAACCAATGCTTGGCTCTGTCAGAGAAGAGTATATCTCCTCCAATTCTCGGTTATATATTGCGTGTCGCTTCGCTCGCTTTTCACCCTCAAGAATTTATGAAGTAGGAGTTTTCTAAGTTCTCTTCGTGAAATTTCCATATTCTCAATGTTGTTTTGTTCTCTGAAACTCAGTTGATAATTGAACAGAAGATTAGATATGGTGCTCTTTATGCAACCTGTCAGAGGTTTTATACACAGCCCATAAATCGTGGAAAAAAATGGAAGATTTATAATTTGCTAATATAATATTAAATACAGGGTATATGTGATTGCCTACATAAACACTATTAACTCACAAAATACTTAATTGATTACTAAGTAGTCTTTATAAGAAACAAGGTAATGTTGTTTGGTTAAATTTTAAGTTATACGAAGTGCGAAACTACGCAATATTCACTTTGCTTTTGAGCTTTTTTACATTCTGTTCAATTGCTGTGGTTATGAGAGAAATGTAATAATTGCTAAATATATTTTTAAATTCAGACCTTACGTAATCGCTGGGTGGTGTTATTACAGTTTGTTAACTACTCCGCTGCTGAACTTCCTTTAAGCTTGCCGATTTTCAATATATGGCAACGCTATAAACCTCTCGAAAGTTCTTTGATTTGCAAAGTTATTGATTTCAAAAAATCTATCAAGCAAAGCACGAGCAGAACTCGGACTATGAGGGTTTTGCACACATTAAGGTCTTTTCAAATATTTGATGGTATACAGTATTTACGTTAAACTACGAATATTAATTTTTAGCAATGTAAATATATTACCTAATATCGCCAAATGCGCAATTAATATTGCCAAATGCGCATTTCTGCGCATGTACGTTTATAAATGCTTCTTCATTTCATATGGACACGACATCATGCAATAGGCAATATGAGTTATGTTGCTTACTGCATCTGTCACAAGTCCAAAAACATGGTGCATATTTTAAAAAAATAGAAAAGTTAAGATGATTGTTGTAGTTTTCCTACAACTTTTGCGTAGACTTCTAAAATCCCTATTTTTTCATAATTTTAGGATGAGGAGTTTAGGAAAAGGCGAGCGGATACTTTTTCGCATATTTTTGAATAAAATTATGAAAAAAAATACTACAAAGTATAGTGTTTCTACGTCAAGAAGTTCTTAATTTGCCTTTCACCTCTAAAGTGTCGTTGTAATATTTTCGAGTGTTAGTTATTAAGATATGTACGGGTTAGTATGTTTTATTACCGCATCAAATGTTAAATTTCTACATCAAGAAGTTTCTGGAAAAAAAAACGGCTGTGAGAAACAGATAGACACGTAAGTGATCTTATAAAGATTTCATTTGGCGTTTTGAGGTTCGCAAACTTAATGACCACTAAATAACAACACACCCTTCACCGGCTCTTGAATTATAACTATTAAAGTGAGTAAATATTAAAGTAAAACCTTAATGTTTTGCAGCTTAATATTTATACTTCAATTTTAAATATAATGATTTTACGCGTAAAGGAACCATCGAAATCGGTGCAGTAAATTTTGTGGGAAAAAGAGAATCTCCTTTTTCGCAACCGATTAAAAAGGATTTCCGGTGTACTAGTAGTAAACTTTTATTTTCACGTATTCATATGATACTGTGAAAGATCAAGGGCAAGATTGAGTTAAAGTGTGACGAGAATCTGCCCTTGAACTTTCACAGTATCATATGAATCTGCATGAATTCTTCACGCAGATTGGAATTTATTCGGAGTTTTTGAAAACAGTAAGAATTATTGTTTCATATTAGGGTAGTGCAGGTCTTCGTGTGTGTTTTGTTAAATTTAAATACAGGTAGCTGTGAAGTGAAGTATAATGAAAATTATGTTACGAAAACAATACAAATTTGAAAGGACCCAAAAATCTTATATAGAATATCTCGCGCAGTTTATTTGAATTAAACTATGAATTTGCGTTACATTGTAACAGATAATTTTGTGTGTGAAGTAAGACTTCTCTCTTAACCATATTATTAAATATTTACGTAAATAACGTGTCTGATTTTCTTGATGTTCTTTCGTCGTGCGCTCGATTTTACGCTTTCGTGCATAACAAATAAACTGTACAAACAAAGGTACGCTGAGTCGATTGGGAGTGAGGGACATTCGCCATATACTCTACAAAGAACTATCGTCACATATTTGTTACGTTGTCAGCTTAATAACTAATTTATATCCTATCACGCGATAAGAGGTTTGGCTTTATGAAATTAACATATTTTCTTATATTCAACAATGATACAAATGTGGCGTAATTAAAATTATTCGAAGTATATTTGTTTGTCTTATCTTGAGTGCAAATGTTTAGATAATTTCCAACAATAAAAGAATAAAATATCATTGAAATTTTAAGAGTAGTTTTATTATTTTCTAAATTGACTCATTTTTTATTTTTCATAGTCGAGTTTTTAATTTTTTAAAACGATTCATTACTTTGCTGTTGCGAATCGATTTAACAAAACAGGTCAAGGATATATCTATTATTTTTATATTTTTTTTGAAGGTCAAATCTATTCCAATTCTCTCTTTTAAATTTTCCAATTCTTTCTTTATTGGCCATGTTTTCTTATTTTGAACCATTGATGCCTTATACTATTTTTGTTAACAAAAACGAGCAACTATTTCACGATAAAATAAAATTTTGCATTTACTGAATTACCACTTTCGTTTAAATAATAATTTTCAAAATGCGATTTATCAAAGAGAAAATAATTTTTTTTATTTCAGAATGTCTACTTAATGCAATTGCTATCACTGCAAGTCCCCTTTAAAATATGCTTTGCAAAAACGTTTACCGAAGAACTATGATGATGACATATATGAACTACGATGGTATATTATAATTGAAAGTACCTATTATAATATAACAATACAATCAAATGTTTTCGTTCAAAAAATAAAAATGTCTTTTTTCCTCATTTCAAGTAAACTTGTTCCTTTATTGTGCTATTATTTTTTTCAATGCAAATAAAGAACCAAAATTTTAAATTATACTGTTTGGATAGTTTACAATAATTTTTGGACCGGTTTCGATTGACAATAGCAGACAATAACAATAATTTCATGTAAATCTGTCATTTAGGCGTAATTAAGTAACAGATATATAAACAACCATACTTTTGCTTTTATAATTTTAGTTGGATTATTTGAATTTTTCGGGACAATACTTTTAATCTATGTTATCTTATAAAAAAGTATAAAATGGCACGTAATAAACTGTTTGATGTAGAAACTTAAATTTCTCATAGTAATAAAAGATATTGACTCGCACATATTTCCGTAACAAACCCTCAAAAATATTTATGTGGAAATTTTTGGGGGGACAAATTAATTCCTTGACTTTTTTTAATTCCATCGTTTGAAAGGGCTCATAAAAAGGGCCTCAACATTTTTTTCATCATTTATTTTATAATTTTACATAGTATATATTCAGAGATATATTGAAAAATACGCAAAAATATGTGAGCCCTTTATTCTCAAAATTATTCAATTGAAAATTATGACAATATAGGGATTTTGCAAAGATTGTAGGAAAACAATAGCGACTATTCTAATCGTTTTTGAAATAAGTACCATTTTTCACGCCTATGAAAAATGTAGAGTGCAATATTTTAACATCGTGAAAAACAAATATTTGTAAATATTTTAAGAGAAATGCAATGTAGCCTTAATATTTATGAGTGTCTGACAGTGATGAAACATTGGTTCTGAAGTGAACACTCGAGTAATCAGTTTGTTAATAAGTAAATGAAAGATAATTTTTTATAGTTTACAGTACCAATATATAAGGCAACATGCGGACACATGGATAACAAAATATATTAAATTCTACCTAACTTTAAAAAACTCCACTCTGTTCTATAAAATTGGACTATGGTAATAATTAGACAGCTAGTGAACTATGCAAATAACGGAATCGTCATAAAGCTAGGAATGAATATTTATTATTATTTTTTTTATTTAACTGACAATTAAAGGGTACTTGCATTTAAAATTGGCTCATTTTATATGAACTGACAATAAATTAAAGGGTACTTGCATATAAAATTGGCTCATTTTATATGAACTGACAATAAATTAAAGGGTACTTGCATATAAAATTGGCTCATTTTATATGAACTGACAATTAAAGGGTACTTGCATATAAAATTGGCTCATTTTATATGAACTGACAATTAAAGGGTACTTGCATATAAAATTGGCTCATTTTATATGAACTGACAATTAAAGGGTACTTGCATATAAGATTGAACCTGGCTGGGCTCATCCTTTTGGGTCATCAAATCCTATATTTTTCAGTGTAAAAGAGTGATAAAATTAAAGTTAAGTGGCAAACTTGAACATGTTTTAATTTAAATTTAATTTGCTTTAATTGAGAAAATTGCAAGTGTGAAAATTGTCAGGAGATTTTGAAACTTCGTAAACACTGCCAGGTGACTTCGAATATACTCTATGGAGGGCATAAAATAAAAGTTGTCCAATAAGGCCAAAATTTATACGGCTCGATTATTTAATGATTCGATGTAAGTGTGTTTAATGTCGGGTGATACTGACAATCGTAAGTAATCGCCTGCAAGAACATATTTACTTCAAATCGTTAAATGAACGACCCGTATAAATTCGAGCCATGCAGGAAAACTTTTGTTTTATGCCCTTCAGGGAGCACTTTAGCACCTGGCTGGCAATTTCAAATATGTTCTATGGAGGGTTCAAAATAAAAGTGGTCCAACAAGGCTCAAATTTATACCGTTCGATTATTTAACGATTCGTTTTAAGTGTGTTTAATATTGGGAGATTCTGGCAAATCACAATTACCCGTCTGCAAGAATACCTTTATTTCAAATGTTTAAATGAACTAACGAAATTTTTATTTTATGCCCTTCACAGAGTACCTTCGAGGTCACTCGGTAAGTGCCTGTGAATTTAAAAATTACCTGAATTTTTTTTTTAATGTGAAAACATCTAATTTAAAACATATTACAATTTAAAATTTCACATTCGACTTTAATTTAACTTTAATTAATTTAACATTTTTTTTAACTTCAATTTCATCACTTTTTAAACTTTAAAAATATACAAGGTGAGATCTCAAACATAAATATACAAATCGATAGCTTTGTAACGATATCGTTAGTCACAAGGTCCACTTAGACTATGAATTTATGGCCTCGTTTGGAATATCGTTAGAGTAAATAAGGAAAGAAAACTTGCTACTTCGTTTTCATTTTACGTTTCAGTGTCTGGAAAGTTTGAGGTATTTATCCCTTAGAGAGTATGTATGAGGGAATAAATCAGATTTTGCACTATTATTGTGAACCCTCTTACAGTATTTAGATATAGAAAGTAGGTTAATGAAAATTTTATCATGGGAAAATTATTAAATGAAAATTGAAGCAGTGTGACGTGTCGCCTACTAACGTCATACACGGGAAACTTTGATGGTTTATAATTTAGTGAAATTTATCTGGAAAATTTCTTTCAAGTGCGTGCAACTAATACGAAACATAAATATTATTTTTAATTATATTTTAATAAATTCGAAAAATTATGGTAAAATTTTGCTAATAGGCTAGATGTAAATATATAAAAAAAATATATTTATATGAAAAACCAACTTTATGAATAGTAACTTTAGATCAGGGTATAAATAAGTATCAAAACATGAAATATATAAATTGAATTAAATTTTCATATACAATTTTCTTACACAAAAGTTGGATACCATCGAATCTTTGTTTACGAATCTCGTTCGCCGCAGCGATGATAGTATTAGGATATGAATATACCTTGATAAATATAAAATTAAAAATAAAAAAGATATTTTCGAAAACAATTAGTAAATGTTAATTTACATAAGTGATTGTTTTCTGCGATATATTAGCGTAATTAATTTTTATGATTTATTGGAAACTAAAGATTTTCTATTCAAATCCATTAATTCAATATTTGTTGACACTTTAGATTTTGAAGCTAACCGTAAACAATAAATTTAAATAGTTAGAATCCCTTATTTTTAATTATACAAAAATGAAAGTTTTATTTTCATGTATGAACGAATAGATTATTAGTTCCTTAGGGAAAATTGCATTTTTATTTTATATTTTAATAATCATGTCATCTAAATTATAACGAATTTTAAACGTTTTAATCTTGTTAATTGATTCGCTCCTGTAAATAGTTTTAGATTCCTGTTTTTCACACTTGATTATGTATGTGTTTTATCACAACACGCTGTTATAACAAACACGTTTCCTTGCCTTAATAAACGACATGAATAAAATATTTTTAAATATAACTTTTCCTACCGGTAATTATCTAGAATGTAAAAAGCTCCAAGTTTGAAAAATAATAAACAAACGTATAAGCATATTCAAAAAAATATTGAATTAAACCAAAGTTTCCTATTGACTTTATAATAACACTAATATAAATATTTTTAGAACAAAAAACACTCTCATCTATTTGATATGAAACATTGAAAGCTGCTAGACGCAAAAGAGAATTCTCTACATTATACTGCCATTTGCGAATAGATAAGCAACTGCAAAAAATCGAAAACATGACACAAATTTTCGGCTGGAACATAAAAATGTGAAAATGCACGAGTTTAAAATAAAACTTTGTTGTGTTGATAGACAAAACTCAGAGGGATAATTCCACACCATTTTACTGATGTAACAAATATGGTAAGGCAATATTATTATCGGTTAGTTTATGTAACTCTCCATAATACTATTCACGATTTTCATTGAAGTGAAGTTTAATATTTGAGCCACAGGCTACAGAGACTACAGAGAGCATTGTTCATTAGTTTGTAATGGACAACGGTGTTCGTGTCAACTTAAATATTTTAAACGATATTCTCAGTTATCATCAATTGTTTTATATCTATTATTAACCACCTTCATAATTAATTACAGGGCTTTTAGAGTAGTTTACGTTATATTATATTAATAATAATTATAATAATTTTACTTTATTTCCAATAGGTACGTTAATTAGTTTAAATGAATTATTCAGGATTCAGAATTATTGTTTCAATCGCATGAGTCCACAGACACACATTTCTTTTTGTTTTAAACTTACTATTTATTAATGTTTTGTGTACATATACTTATTGTACAAATAATATAAGGGTAATTTTAATAATTGTTATTAGTTACTTGCTATTGCGATAAACTTGATTTATTCAAATAGTTATATAATTAAATATAAAAAGTATTTACGTTCATTATAATCAGAAAAAAATACTGCAGTTCAATATTTATTTTATTAATCATGGCAAATATAACTGAAAGTTCTCGTAAACTAGTTAAACTTTCTCCTTTTCGTAACTATCCCAATGCACTTAGAACCATATAACTTGTCATAAACGAGACAGTTGATATTGTAACCAAATAAAAAAGTGTGAACGAATATTACTGAAACCAAAATGGCCTTTAAACCGAGTAACGAGAGTCACACCGGCTCGTGTCTAGTCATACTACATATGAACATACAGACGCAGATACGTTATAAAGTCCGCCACCCGCCACGCTCTTTCCCGCAAAATAGGTAATTGTGCCAAACGGTAGTTTTTACACCGCGCCCATACCACCTAACTGAGGTCTCAAATACGTATTATTACGGGCGTGCAAAAAGCCTCAGAGAGACAATAATCCACGGCATTTATTTCGTCATTACAAATGCATTACGCGTGGAGAGGGTACGAGGGGGCGGCGGGGCAACAGGAAGGGGCGCGCGGCGGGGGCGCGCAGGTGGAGCTGGACGCGGTCGATATGACGCGACCGTGGCGCCCCGCGACACCCTGTCAAAATCTCGACGCCATTTTAAAAATAAATAAAATATTGCTTTTTATAATTATGGGCAGAAAGGGTAAGGGTGAAGATGTGACAAGGGAGATTATAACAAATGAAAATGGCTTTGCAAATCTGCGTAGAGGGAAATTTCAGTACTAATTCGATAAGGGATGTTTAAAAAAATTATTGCTATATTAATTTCAGGGACTAAAGGTTGAAGTTTTTTGTAAAGCAGGAGATGTACTATTTAAGAAAAAGAATACTTTTCAGATTTTAGAATGTGTTTTGACAAGAATAAAATATCCGTTTATGTATTTAACGTCTCTTATAACATTTTATTAATTAAATATAATTTTGTGGAGTTGTTTGTATTGAAAATTAGTTACTACTAAATTTGGCAAAATAAAATTTAAGGCCAAAACGTTGGATTCAGATTTCGAGCATTAACTTTTTTCTCTCATCTTGATTTATGTGAAAGTTAAAGAACTATATTAATAAATATCAAATTATGTTACGGTTTGTTGTAGTTGTTAATTTATAAATAACTCGTCAAAATCATTATAACGAAAAACTTGTCACAATATTTTCCACCGTAGTACTAAATACAGACGTTTATTTGTTTTGACTATATATAGAATCTGACATTGAACTAACGCGCGTCAAACGTATGAAGAGAGCATTCTTCTTCGTCGATATTAGGGACATTACTTAAGTAGATTATTTTTCTATTTTTAATATATAATTAAGAAAACACGTTAGTCGAAAATTTTCAAATTAATACAAAATTTTTGAACGAATTGCCGAACAAAGTGTATTTGGACAATAATGAGTGCACGGGCAGCATGTTACCACAATATTTTATAATTTTTATAGAAAAATAAAGAGTGTCAGCCAAGAAGATTAATTCCACAGCATTTTTGATTACGTATGTAGTTTATTTTGTTAATAAAAAATAATTATAAGCAACAGTGTACGAGCGGCAAACCTTGAAATTAAAATCCGCTTTTGAACTGACTCTTTGATTAGCTAAAGTAACACAAAAATTAAAATTCAACAAGACGGTCTAGTCGACTACGAGAAAAAATTAATTTTTTCATCAGAATGTAATATAAATTATATAAATATTCCTAGCGTCATATTTCAGTAGAAACTCATCCATCTGAAATAGGTAATCAATATAATATACCTGTATTATTATCTAGTTTAGACGATATGCTCAATATTAATTAATTAGCGTTATTTTCATTAACGAATGAATTAAAATGTAGAATCATATGTACAATATATAAAATGAGTTTGGGGTGATTTTATTTTTGATTTGATAGAAAAAAAATTTAGAATAAAGTTATATTATTTTAAAACTTTTTTTAACAATTGTTTGTATACCTTGGTTGTACAATGAATTTAGCAATTTTACACTGAACTATCGCAAATGTTGTCCATTTACGAACTTAATGTATTTGATTCACGTTATTTTGTGGCAAGTTTCATTTAGATTGATTAAGAAATGTGGCTTCCAGAGCATATAGTTATATCCCTTTTATATATATATATACACACATATATACATGTATGTGTACAACTCGCATAACGAATTTTTGCTAAATATTGGTTTTCCAAGTACAAATCATACTTTTAAAATGATGATGAATAAACCTAAGCAAGACTAGAAGTCATACTGTAAGGGATCTGAACTAATAATGAATGTTCAGGTCCATCTTAGTGGTACTATGAGGGACCTGAACATTCATTAATGTGTTGGATATTTAAGGGTACGTAGAATTTCTATTAATATATTTGCAAGTATTGCGTTATTTTTCGTTGTAAAGATATATTGCCTTCTATGTCTTTTACTGGTGCAAAAACATCGTAATTTTCTTAAAAATAGTTTGAATTTATTATTTATGACTTTTTTAATAGCCTATGCTTATCTCTGATACTATATACTAAGTAGAGCTAAATTTTCTAAAAATTCAGCTCTAGTAGCCCTATATATAGGATATATCCTTACTAGAAACGAATTAGATCTTCTTACCTAATAGCATTTTTGAAATATATGTAGTAACAAAAAAGGCCAAAAAACACAACTTTGATAGTCCACCAAGCAGTTATTTAAAAACACATTTGTGTTCTTCTCACATAGATTGTTTTTTTAACACCTACGTGCAAAAGCTCGTTTTATGTGTTTGTAGCTCCCTTGAAATATAACTTTAAGCCATTTTAAATATATTTTTCAGTCTTGGGATAAAGAATTATATTATGTGAATTTCAAGTTTCCATTTTATTTCGTTTAGTAGTTAGAAGAGTCTGATTGCCAGACGGATACGTGTATAGGCGGCCTTGCCACAATAAAAGGGTTCTATTTCAACCCTCTTGTACAAAACCCTAAAAATAATAATACGAGTTAATAGAACATAGCCATGTGTCACCAAGCAACAGTGTCACTACCACAATCGCATCTCTAAAACCCTTAACGGATTGAGAAAAATGTAGCAACTGGGCCCGTTTCTCAACATTGTTTTGATCGATGTAAATGCGTGAAAAACGTATTTTTTGCAGGACATTTGCATGAGTTATGCAATTCTAGGTGACAAGAAACTATTACAATTAACTTTACAATTATGATGACTCAGAGCTAAATTTAATGATACGTGAATGTGTTTGGTATGTATCTGTGTCTGCAGAGCTTCCTCTTGGGAAAACTGTTTTTGACGGAGTCCAAGCTCAACGCGAAGCATTTTCGTTGCAATCTAGTTCTTCAAGTTTACTTACTAGTGAATAGGCGGTTAGCAAGGGCGTGGCAGTTAAGTAACTGGCGTCTATCGGTATTTTTATCAAGGGTACGGTTGGATGTATTACTAATGGTGCACGGAAGCCCAACTATTGCGGTTGTGTCTGGCGTCTACCGATTATTTTATTAGGAGTGGAATTGGCGGTATTAATGCGGGTTCCTCAATAGTGGTCCACTTGACTCATTCTTCTTAGATTTTGGCGTCTTCGTAAATTGAATTTAAGGAGACCGAAATATCAAATTGATACATAATTCGAATATAATGACACTGGCTACACTTGCATTTAGAAACAGCTAATGTAGATTTTAAGAATTATTCACGTTAATTTGTTGCTTCAGTATTGAGTCTTCCAGTCGGAGCTTCCATCAAAGTTTTATGGTTCCTGATTAATTCTTGGCAAATTTTCTTTAAAATGAAATTCAATTTTTGTATCATAATTTATGCTCCTCAAACAAGCGTTAGTATCTTTGATAAAATTCCCTTTTATAGTAGTTTTAATATTAATGCGTTCAATTAAAAAATGCGTTCAATATTGCTTCTTTAGATAAATAATGATATGTTAAATACTCGTTTACAATATAGTTATAACTTTGTGGATGTAAGACTTTTTAATTATCGTGTAGTATATATTTCGACAGTAATCTTTTTGCTTGACATTTGTCGGTTAATATCTTATTGCATTTTTTTTCAAAACAATTATCAGCTTCATATATTTTGTCGTTTATTCACATGAATTTGGAAGGGGAAAGCAGAGCAAGAGTAGAGCAATAGGTACATTTTTATAGAATTTCTAAGGTGTAATCGTTTATAATCTAGAATAGTAAACTATTACATGGGGAAAATTTTTAATATTTCTGCATGAAATGCAACTTTAATAATTCCATTATTTTCATATTATACGTTGCAATTATGTGTTTCATGCAATAGGCTAGAGAGACCCTTCTTTAAATGATTACGTTTCTCGTAGTAGTGCTATATTTTCTATTGACGTCCATTAAATTGTTTTCATTTAAATTAACGGTAACACCTTTTCGAAAACAACCTGACCTAGTGATTGCTTATTATTTTTAATAGATTTCAAGCTTAACAAATCTATATTATAACGATTCTTTGACTTATTCTAATTTAATGTATGTATTATTAACCAATATCCATTATCTTATTTATGGCAATGTTCCGTTCGCCTGGTTGAACTATTACGATATCTGGGGTGATGCAATATGTACAATATTAATCTCATTTAATTGAATTTATTGTTTATCTCATTCGCTTTGATATTCTTCTATCATATTTATTTTATTTGCTATGCTAATAATCTAATTATATACGTGGGTCCATTCACGGATTTAAAGGTTTAATTCTTTTGTGTGTTTTTATACATATTTCGTTTCTAACTTTAAATTCTTGACAATTGGATTTAAACTTAGTTCTATTACCCGTTTCATACTTATTTTCGTCAATAATTTGATTATATATTATCTCCGTAAAACAATTTAAAGAGATAAGGTAAAAATTGCAACTATAGTTACTAATTTATATATTGTTTTGTTATACTGAAATATAATTCTGGTGTGATATTGCGTATTCTGTTATTGAATAGTAATAAGATTATGTTAAAATGTTCAATAGCCACAACTTCATGAAGTGATAGTTAAATAAATCTCATTTGTTTTATTAATTATATATCAACATTCATCGATGCTCTTGTGGTTGGTGAGCAGGTATGTTGCTGTGAACTTTGATTCTAATTTAATTAAAATATTCTTGTAAGTTAACAACAAGACTTTCATTAGATTTAATTCTTTACGTAGATATTTTCTCAAATTTTACAATGAAATTATAATTGCAAATAAATTAATAAACAAGTAATAAGTAAAACTTTAATCTTGTTACATGATAATGTATATTTGATTGCCAATATAACATTGGTCGACAAGGAGTTTCTACTTCATTTCACACCTTTCTTTTCCTTCGTAGACTGTCACTTGTACGTAGCAATGTTGCAAATGTTGTAAATAGATCTTGGAACTTTTTCATGTATTTTAAAAATATTATTAAGTTTTAATTCTAGCAATATATTTTTAATATCTCTATATCCTAAAAAATCTTGTGAGTCTCTTGTAGAATATATCTATTTCCTGTAGAATATATATCGAAAGTATACTGAAATATGTGAAGATAAAATTTCTTCATTTATCCCAGTATACTTTTATTACTGATTTCACTTAACAAATTTTCCAATACTTTTTTTGAAATTGTTATTCATTATGTATTTTCACCAATATATTTATTTATTTATATATCTACATAATTGATACATATGGCGGACTTATTGCTACAAGAGCAATCTCTTACACACAACCATAACACCCGTCCAACCCCGTTCGATGAACGGCCGGGAATCGAATCCGGGTCTCCACGGTGCACCGCGTCGTCACAGGCCGTATGCCTTGTGATCAACCCAACACAGCAGGCAACGACCTATAAATTCTATGAAAAGCTTGATAAAACCTTTTCTATTACTATTTTTATTCAAGAAACGTTTCAAACCTGAAGTAGTGTTGTCAATTTTATAAATTGCAGATTTGTAGATATATATTCATCTTGCAAGGGGATTTTATAATATTTTGAATAAATTGATTCACGAAATTGTACACATATTATTATGCCTATCTAATATATAAATCTTTATATTATCCCTTTCTGTATTATTTAATTCTGTTTTCCCATTATTTGTAGTTTTTTTTAAATATTTGACGAATCTAATTTATTAAGGATACAAAATATTATATATAATTAATATATATTCAATATAATTAACAAAAAAAAAACTAAGTATATGCATTTCATATTTATTTCGTTATTAATATATAATTCCTCAAAGGAAGTTTTACAATATTTTCTTTAGGTATCCTTTTTTCGTGAGGGGTGTTAACAAAACTTTCTTCTTCTTTTTTTCTTAATGTCAAATTTTTCTTTACAGTAGTATTAAAATACTTGCCTCGTAATGACGGAGTAATACATGATTTAGTAGTTTCTATTAGAACTAACTAAGAAATCGTATTTAAAATTATGACGTAATTGTTTTATTTTCAAATATTAATTCTTACGTAATTTATTATGATATTTTTTAAAAACTTTATAAATTAGTTTTAATACTGTCATGATTTAAATGATAGTAGATATTTAAAATAACATTTATTAATTTATTTTTTGTAAGAAAAGCTTTTCCTAATTTCTAATATTACATTTTTATAGCTAATCGTATAATTTCTGTTTACAACACATTAATACTTCTGTAATTTTCACAGTCACGTTTTAACCCTTTTGCTATCAAATTTCCATTGTTACCCGGTTATTTTTGTAAGTAAACCACACACATTTCTTCTGCTAGGTAATAATTGATTACTTCACATTTATAAGGGGTTATAAGGTTTCGAAGTATCATCTAGTATACTTTTGGAAGGTTAGTTCCAGCTTCATCCTTATTTATTTATATTTGTTAGTGATTTACATAATCATTTTTTTGGTCTAATTTATAATTTTAATTAATTATCATGTTATTCAAATTGAAAAAAAAATCGCCGCATACTTCTTGGCCAGGAATGGCACGACACAATAGAATGGATAAAAGAAAGGTAACTTAAATGAGAATAAGTAGTAGAAGTGTTCTCATCTCAAGCTCCTGAAGAATTTCTAATATATTGATCAAATGGCACGTCGAGGATTAAGATACTCTTGTTTGATTAAGCTTGGAGCACCGTAGCCTCAGGGCATCTCAAAAAAAAGCACCGTCCCTCTTCGGGCTTCAGTTAAGAATTTCGACGAGACGAGAGACTTTTAAGAAATAAAATTTAATTTATGTTACAATTATGACGATTTATTTCAATTAATATTAGAATTACTATTATTAATTATTAGGAATATTATATTACAATTATTATAATTAATATTACAATTATGACGACCGATAGTTAAACTTAATGATAAGTGAAGCTTCATCTCAAATAATCTTTTATAGCTGACTCTTTACTGGTCTCAGGGTCCAAGGGGATTTTTCTTATCACAATCCCATGTTTACTAGTGCTATGTGGCTGCAACGGCTTTGAAATCGCCTCGCGTATCTGGCATCTACCGGCTTTCTTATCAGGCTTGCTGTTGGCGGTATTACCAAGAGCGCTTAGGCAGCTTGCAGAAGTTCTGTCATCGAGGTTGCGTGTCTGGCGTCTACCGATTAAATTATCGCGTGGGGTTGGCGGGGTTCCACGACAGTTGTTTATTCGTCTCACGCGCTGTAGGTTAGCAAAAGAAACTATGATATAATCGTTTCACTGCTACTGACACGCTAAAAATATCTAAGCTGACAGAGATTGAAATTTGCGCACTTCTGATTCCTGCTAAGAGTTGACAAGTGAACTTACCTAAATTGCAGCAGTTCGCATCATTTTTCCAACCTTTAAGAACTTACTGTTTATTTAATAATGTTTTGCCGTAAGTTCCATAATTAAAAAAAAAACAGAACAATCGGTTTTTGCCCTGAAAGTCTGTCATAACCTATTTTTATCTCAGATAGCCTATCATATTCATCATAGATAGACTAGCGTATTCATCGGAGTATTGCAATTTCAATCTCGAGGTTTCGGGAACTTTGACTATCAATATCAACCTCGGGGTGGAATTTTGATGGGATCAAAACTGTCGTAAGGAACGCGATTTGAAATGATATTCCGAGGATTCTGTACATATTAAGGTCATATAAACGTTTGAATTTGGGGCACAAAGTGCAACACTTTGTTTAAAAATGTTGATATGATGCATTGGTTAACGTATCTTTCACAGGCGTAAAAATAACATGTATTTCTCTATAACCTTAAGACCAAGGATAACCGCTATTGTTTACTGTAATCTTCTAGGGAGATCCTATTAAACTTTTTTTTAATGACTCAGAATATACGGCTATTTAGATAGTTCAGAAATAATGACGGGGGAATAGTTCTACTCATATTTGACAGGTTTATTCGAAATATATGTGTGTATAATATATTATCATATATTTTCTTTTTTAGGAATTTTTAAAAAACAATTTTTAAGAACTTTTTGTCAGTTTTCATAGTTACTCTCAATATTGTGCAATTCACCTTCATAATGATGGTTTAAATTTTTTTTAAAATTATTTTGCAGTAGCTAAATGAGACAGATTGCTCTTCGAGGAGAAGTCTGTAGAAGATACATATTTGTTACATTAAAATTGCGGTGATAAATAATCGGCCATTTTGTTTAAACAACGTTGAATTTAAATTCCATAGCGTTTCATTGGCATTTGACGCTTTTTTAACTTCACCTATCGGTCAGTTTATATATATAATATTATATATGTATATATATATATATATATATATATATATATATACACACACATATATATATATATATATATATATATATATATATATATTTATGTTATACTATTTCTAATATTCAATGAAATAAGGGTTGATATATGAATTATAAACCATCAATTCTTTATTATTTTTATAACTGAAATATAACTCGTTACGTATGAGTAACACGTAATGCAAGAATATCCTAAATACGTTCACTACGTATTGTGTTAACATTTAATGATACATATTTTTTCCATAAAATATTATTTCCATCTATAATGATTTAATGACACATATTATTTCCATCACATATTATTTCTATCTATTTATAAATTTTAAAAATATATTGCCTATCGGAATTTCTCAAAAACTCTGCGATTTAAAGTCATAGCTGTAGTTTTCTATAAAATTTTACGTAAACTTCTTGTCGTAAAGGGAGATATTATATGGACATTTTCAGCAATAAGTGGAATAGGAGTGTTTTACATAACATAAAAAAAACAGAGAACATTTTTGTAAACATTTTCTGTGGTATTTCTAGAACTATTTCACAATTTTTAACAACTTTCTAAATACTCTAAAATATTCTCACTTGTGGCTGTGATTTATGTCACATGATAAACGAAATAAAAAAAAGAAACTTCCTTTGCCCTATCTAAAATTGTTGTATGAATATTTTTAAGTTAATATTATTGAGATATATGCGGCTTGATATGCTACATTATGACAAATTTCATGTATCTACGTCAACCTGTTTTTGAGAAAAACGGCTTGAAACTATTTCTGTATACGTAACTGATCATATAAGAGTCTCGTTTCTTTGTCTTATTAGGTACAGAACCCTGATTTTTTAACTTAATGCCTTGAAATAATTTATGTATATTTATTAGAAAAAAATGTTATTAGCATACACATAAAGTTACTTCTATGTGAAGTAACTTTATGTGCATGCTAGTATTTACTCATAATTAGTTGTCTTCAGTTAACAATGAACATATCTGTAATTAACTTAGTTACAAAGGAATCATTCGGAATTAAAAAACACTTCAAACCCATGGATTTCTAAGTCTACTTTTTTAGTATTCATAATTCAGTGCTTATTCACGAACCATTCAGACATTTCTCGTTTAGTCCATCAATGTTTTTGTTCTTGATGTTTCGCGTTTTCTCTTATTATTCATTTTCACATACATCTCCTTTGGCGGTATTTTAGTGCTCATGTGTTCGCTTTGTTCTCGCCACCTCAATATTTCTTTCTGTTCTTTTGTCATCACAGTTACTTTGATATTTGGAATCCGTGTATAATGTATTCATTATAACTGTGCAGTACTTGAAAACCCCTATACAGAATAAAAGGCAATAATAAGTTCTGCGAAATAAATTACCTTCAGTAAATTTTTCTGGGGAAATCTTTAAGTGTTTCTATACTGAGTTTGATCGCGATAAAATTATTTTCATTAAGGAAACTATTCTAGAAAATTCTAAATATATCATGAAAAATTACAACATCGATAAGTAGTTGTGTGTGTGTTTAATATACAAATGAATGTATTTACACCCATTTTTGTAATAATAATTGTAGCATGATTGTAAATAGTTACCATTTAGAGTAATTCAAATTATCTTTTCTTTTTATTTTTATATTACGCGTATTCTTGTACTGAAATGAGAGAGAAAGAGAGTGAGTTTGCGGTACTGCAATGATTACAGAATGAGTATATTTTTATAAGCATAATTTTTTGAATATATTTTTATAAGTATGAGTATATTTTTGCAATAATTACAATATGAGTATTTTTTTTATAAGAAATGAAACACAATTAAATGAAACTACGTGATGTAGTATTATTTCTACTTTCATTAAGATCTTTACCACGACCTAGGTTTCGTTGTATTACAACATCTTCAGGTGGGCTATTAGCAAAGATCTTTCTAGATAGAATCGTTAAATTTCTACAAACTTAACGCCAAATATATTCAATAAAGAAATGAAACAATAAAATTTTACTGCGCTTTTCAAAACAGTACACATCAGTTTACGTTTCGCGAGAAAGTATATCTACGCTACATGTTAATTTACTACATTGTTAATTTAATTACAACTGGGAACAGTATTTGCCTATGCTATGATTGCAGGTTAGAACAATCACGTTATATTAAGTAGACAGTTTATTACTCTTTAAAAGTGATCTTCAAAATTGAGAAATAATTGCCTTACCTTGTTTTTAATTAGCTGTCATTAAGTATGAGTTTACTCTGAATAGCGTGTTGTTGTTCTGTTATAGTAATATTATTTAATTGAAATAAGAACCAAAATGTTTTCCTGGGCTATAAGAACGTGTTTTAATTGTTTATTATTACATTCACATTGACATGGAAATGATTTTTATTTAATTAAAGTTGTTTGCGATATTTATTTTAATTTTTGCTCGCAATCTCTTACGCCTGTAAATACTATAATTTTTTGCCTTTTTTAATTGACAAAATTTCACTTATATATTATATTTATAACTTTATTATTTTGTAGAGTAAAATATAATGTTTTTCTACAGTTCTCAATTTGGGCAACTCGATATATAGAAAAGTACTCTGGCTTCAATTTGATATCCAACCATTTGAAAGTTTGTTCATGGGATTTATTATCGTGAAAGTAAATTATGCTTTATTGGGAGCTTGAAAGTGAATAGATACGTCGGGCGAAACCATTGGGATACGTGGAATATGTGCTTTGTGCGTAGTCACAAGAGCGGCCGAGGATGGGGCGATGATATTCCATATTTGAATATATGCCGTTGTACAGGGTAGCCGGAATCAGTTTTATTGTTCGTTTTATAAGAGTACAATATATCTATTTAATATAAAGTCATTGGGATAAAATATAAAATTGATGATTATTTCTTATTTATCAGCAATAATCATGACCGAAAACCAGATATTAATAAGCTCGCCTGACAAACTAGATAGCTTAGTTTCAGTACAATTTGCATACTCACATTCGACACGGTCCACCGTTATACGATAGGGTTGAGACGATGTCGATATCTAAACATACACAGCCTCGATAAAGGCTACATTTATTGTGACGTAGAATATCAATCGGCTCGTGGTAGATTTAGTTGCGGTTTTCTCAGGCTATTTATAATTTAATAATCCTCGAGTCGTGACACGATACGGTCGTTAACTGTGAGCTTAATCTTAGGGCCTGGGTTGTGGGTAACATTTATGTATATATTTAGCGGTGCCGCCTTGTATGTTTTGGGTACACAATAATTAATCACCTTGTTTGTCGAACCTAAAATTTGTTAGAAGTTTCTATAAATATAGGTGAACAGAACTGTGTATATGCAAGTTGTGACCGCGACACCGTTCGCGTGGATTTTCAGAAAATATTGTTAAGTTAATTGTATTATTAATACGCGTAACGCCATATATTATAATAATTATAACTTGTAAAAGTAATTTTTTTTATTCAAATATGAAATCACATATATTTTTTTGTTGGTTGATGTATAAAATATATGTTACCTCAGGTCCTAACGTGATGCCGAACGAGTAAACATACTCACAGATTAACAAACAATTAAACAAAAAATGCAAATAAATATTTTTTTCAGATATTTGTTAAAATCTCTAAACCTGCAATTTAGAGATTTTAAGTGTATTTATTTAAGCGAGGTTAAGTTCTGTATGTATTTATTTGCATTATGAATTATAAATTACTATTTTATAATTTATTAAATTAATAAATTACAATAAATTTTCAGCATATTCATTTATTTTAATTATTAATCGAACTTTATTTAAATTGTTTTAGTAAAGTTAACAATTCATCATATAACCTGTTTATGTTAAATGTAATATAATGCTGAGTATTCATTTAAATTTTTAAAATTATTAAATTTATTAAAAAACGAAAATAAAAAATAATAAATTATGGTATTATTATTATTATTAATATAATAATAAAAATAATAACTATTATGTTAAACAATAGAGATTGTAATTCTAGATAAAAGATCAAATTGTTTACTACTCTGTATGAGAAAATAAATTTTAATTTTAAAAATTTCATTATTCGATTAAATTTAGAATTTACCAACCGTATTTATAAATCACACTTCAGACTTTTTTATTTCCTTTAATTATTTGCTTGCTAAATGAAGTTATTTTTGTATAAACATATAACGTAAGAACATATGTATGTAAGTACACGCATAATATTTTATTATCGTTTTGCATATGTTGCTTGCTTTAAAAATATTTGCAAACGGCCTCGAAACGGGTAACGGTTGATATTTTTAAGATACTTCTATCAAATTGTAGTTCGTTAAATATGAGTATATTATAATTTCATTCGGCTTTGTCTACATACTGTTTTTTTCGTAAATTCCTTTTTTAAAATGGTGGCGTACGTACGTATGTACGTATGTTACAAGTTTGCGAAATACTATATTTTATAAAAGTACTATACTTTCGTAAAATATATTTCATTTAAAATGCCGAATGAATATAAAATGTCGCCAGCGTTACCGTATGTTGTGTTAATGTCAAGCATTGCACATAAGTCCGTTAGTGGCATTTTTACTTATATATAATAAGATTACAGTTAAAAAAAACTGAAAAATACGCTTTCATAGAAATATGTACTAAAAAGTAAATAATAACCTTTAATTATAAAGATTTTGGTCAAGGGCGAAAGGATGTCTATGATGACAAAAAATTAACTTAAATATAAAACAAAGTGTAGGGTGCTCTCGAATTTTATTTTCAGGATGATTATAATTTTACAAATAGCTAGCGATAAGAAATTATGACCAATGACATGAAGCAACAAAATTATTTACGAGCATATATGCAAAATTATCAAGAGCTTTAAAATATTCGTGACAAATATAATTGACACCTTTTTACTCATTCTTCGTACATCGAAAGGATAACATAACTTTCTACACTTGTGTCTGAATTCTACAATTACATTATTCTAGAATTTGGATTGACAGTATAACGTTTCTTAAACGTTGCATTCATATAGATGAAATCAGTAAAAATTTACATCTGAACTAGTTAAGACGATTGTTATAATTTGAAATAAATTCAAATTCGGTTTAGTTATCAACTTAATATATTATAGGTTGCAAATAAATTGTATCATTCTTTAGAAAGTGTGCAAGTGCAAGCTGGCAGCCCGTAGCTTATGGCTATATTCAAATTGAAACAATCTTGCATATTATTCATATCCGAACGCATCACATAATGACAACTAATCTATCATTCATAGTAAACAAGCTGAAAGCAAAGTAGAAGTATATAGTTTTCCATTCTAGAAATACATCCAGAATGTTTGACAGGCAATTTAACGAATTTATTTAATTATTGTTTCCCATTTGCGTTTAATTTATTAGTGTTTATTGTGTTAAATGGACATTTCATTTTCGTCACGACAGGGAAGTTGGTTGCTCCGTAGACTGTCATTGGAGTGAGATTTTTCAATTTACATTTTGTTGAAAAAATGATATAAATGGGAATGATGAGCCGCAGTCCATTCTGAAACTACAAGCCCTTGATAAATGTACGTCATTTTTAGTGCGATACATTTTTGCGGATGGCCAGCAATTTTTTGGAGTGTATTCCTTAAGAATCAGTTTTGATATATAGCGCCCAGTATGACGTTTCATGAGCAGTAAAATCAGAAGTTCAGAACGTTAAAAAAAAGTGTAACAATTTGTAAGTTTGGATGTAAGAGGTAATCTCCAAAACTACTGATACGATTTCAAAAATTCTTTCATCAATATTTAGAAAGGATCTTCACATAGACATAGGTTATATATTATTCCGGTAAAAATTTTCATATATTATAAAAAGTTAAATTTTGTAAGTTTGAATGTAGGAGGTAATCATCGAAACTCCTCATCCAATTTCAAAAATTCTTTCACCAATTTACAATTTAATACAATTTGCGTTAACATATGTGTTTATGCGGTTTTGTTTTTGGTGTTTGGTCATCGTAAAACATTGAAGCAACAAGTAAGAAAATGGTAAGAACTTGATAAGAAGACGTGTGGTAACAATAAAATTGAAATATACTTCACGTAATATAATATACATATATATATATATATATATATATATATATATATACATACATACATATACATATATATATATATATATATATATATATACATATATATATTTCTGATAAATTAGAGGAGCTCAGCTGGGTTCTACTCACTGATCCACCATATTCGCCGCCATTGCGACCTCTGATTACCATTTATCTAGGGCCTAAATTAAATTTAGTGTAACGTATACATGTTTTAATGAAAATTGTTGACTCTCGGTACTGTAGCAACTCGGGGTTGAAAACTTATTAGCCAACCCAATATATTTCTGGTATATATTGGGTTGGCTAATAAGTTTTCAACCCCGAGTTGCTACAGTACCGAGAGTCAACAATTTTCATTAAAACATGTATACGTTACACTAAATTTAATTTAGGCCCTAGATAAATGGTAATCAGAGGTCGCAATGGCGGCGAATATGGTGGATCAGTGAGTAGAACCCAGCTGAGCTCCTCTAATTTATCAGGAATACGTTTTGCAACGTGTGGTGAAGTATTATCATGTAGAAAATAAACTCGATCCTGTTGACTGCTCAATTTGCTAGCTAATCGGTCCAATTAGTCACAGTAAATTACTGCATTAATTGTAGATCCCTCTGGAAGCAACTACCAATGAATAATGCCCTTGACATTCACCAGCAGCTGAGCATCACACTTTTGACACTTATTCAGGTTTGGATACTGAAACTCCTGTTTCTCCGACATCCAGCCATTGACGTTTGCGTGTATGGTTAATGTATGTAACCCACTTTTCATCGCCAGTTACTAACTGATTCAGCCAATCGAAGTTACATTTCAATGCCAATAAATGTTGACAAGTATCAATTTTGCACTAATGCTGACAACTCGTGGAGTATCCATACACCGCATTTCGAAACTTTTCCCATTTCCTGAAAATGTGTTTCTATGGTGCTGCGACTGCGGTGTAGCTCTTCTGCCAATTGATGAGTCGTCAGTCGAGTATCCTCTCCAATTAGGCGTCGTAATAGTTGAAAGTCCAATTTAACAGGACGTCCGGTACGGGGTTCATCCTCAAGATCGTAGTCCTCATTCTCGAACATTCTGAACCAAATCTTTACGTAAGACACCGTGGACTCGCCCATCCCATGATATATATTATTTGTGGCAGTTTTTGCATCGTGACCCGGACACAATTTGAAAAGTAATTAAATCCTTATTTTATATCGATTTAAATCTATTATGTTTTATGTAATCCACTTAAAGCTTTGGCGGTGACTGTTGTCAAGTGAAGGCACTTTGGCCTATTTATATCCTACATTAAAATCTTCTAGAATCTTCCTAGAAAAGTCCTGAAGTTATGGATAAAAATTTACTGGCCAAACTAATATATATATATATGCATATATATATATATATATATATATATATATATATATATATATATATATACATCTTTATATATATATATATATATATATATATATATATATATATATATATATATATATATATATATATATATATATATATATATATTACATTTTTATGCTTGGCTTAGTAGTTTGCCCTACTCAAAAAGCACTGCAAGCCTTTGCTGGGTATAAAAATGTAGCACGTAAGTTATGTATCCAACTTTTGTAAAATATTCTGGTATTGTGTTAAATAAATAAAATAAAAGACATGTGAGTTCGTCGTGCTTATTTCTTTCTTACAACTCTACGAATACAGTGACAACACAGCTGGGTAAGACGATTTACTCCATAACCTTCAGCGGTTTCTCTCTCCCAGTGAATTTGACATTACCCAATTTTTTATTATACTGTGTTAGAATAAAGGATTTTTTGTTTATTTAATGCTAAAAAAGAGTTATTCCATGATTGGGACTCAATATTTCCGAGTTCAGACTCCAATATTGTACCGCTACGTTATAAAATTAACTATTCATTACAACATAAGAGTTAAAAGTATATTTGTAACAGAGATTAGTAACTAAATTAATAAATCTTTTATGTACCATCATGGTTAGATGAAAGGAATAGAATAGGAGAAAAGAAAATAGGGTAACGACAGAAAATCAAGATCGGAATATCTTTTGCAGACAATTTTTAAAAACATACGAGTGTATCGACCATGCTTTTCTAATGATAGGGTTAAGTTCATTTTAGAACATGATATCATGTACAGTGAATGAGTATTCGCAGGAGGTAGTGTTATATTTAAGAATGAGTAGAGTGAGGAGGATTCAGAAAGAAATTCAAAGAATTTGGATTCAAAGAATTTGCATCTGAGGTGAGAGAGGAGATTGAGGTGAGACGGACTACAAGGATTCTTCAATGGATTGAAGAGAAGACATAGAATATCTAAATTGCTCCGGTTGATTATTTGAAACCAGTTAAAAAGTGACCTAAACTTAGATATATGGTATTATTTTCCCAAGGCAAACGTATAAAAAGATACGTTAATTATGAAGGTGCTTTGGTTCATTTAACCAATACTGAGGAAGAGGTGAGTTTTTGAAGACATTTTAGAGAGTGTAATTAGTCGAAAATTCGGCAACTAACTTTGTTTACTTGAGGCTGTTCGCTAAGATTTTGGTTAATCAGTAGGTTTCTTTAAGATCATTCCCAGTTGAATCGTGTTACCGTTTAGCATTAGGTGTGGTTAATTTCACTGGTAAATTTTCGAAAGAAACCCCAGACTTCTTAATCATAATAGCGTAAAATTTCGACCAACCAGACAGATTATATAAGAAAAAAAGAATTAGATAAGAAAAAAATATGTTTTAATATCAATAATGTCTTTTTCATGAGCCATCCAAATGCCAAGTTTAAGCTACTAGTGCCTATATAACACGATTGCATAATCGGGCAAAACGTCCCTATAAATATTTCCAACGTTAAAAAGCTGTTCATCAAATATCTTAAGACGTTTTCTTAAAATGTTACACAATTCAAATATTTGACAATTTCTAAAACCAAAATACCGATACTTTTAAAATTGTGTTTAGGATAAACAGATTTACCATGCAGTATACCTAGGAATTTCTCGACGTCACTTTATTTACGAGTAGATTATGTGTAATGCTTCGTAGTAAATTGGAAATTCATTCCGTTATCTTGTGTCCACATGAGTTAACTTACACCCTCATGTTTGTAAAACCATAGAAAAGATTTTTAGTCTTAAAATGTTCCTGTGTTGGGCCTGGTGTTTTAGTATTTAATACGAAAATACCGCTATTTTACATACGCATGCAATAACTCCTATTTTAGTATTACAATATTTTTCACATCAAATTCCCTTAATTCGAAATTGAAAGCGGAGTCGCATTTTGAGTTGCCCGGCAGTTTAATTAATTATTATAATTAAGATCCCAATGTTAGGCCGATTCACGGTTCACTAACGATTCGGAAAATTCAAGGTCCACTTACAGTTCGGATGGTGTACCGCTCATTCGCTATTAAATACGTTCTAAAGGTATACTCGTTTACACATTGTCGCCGTGGTGTGTTGAGTTGATCACAGAGCATACGGGCTTTAACGACGCGGCACATCGCGGAGACACGGGTTCGATTTACAACCGCTCTCGTTGAGGGACTGAGGGATATCTAAATTCGCGTGGATATTTCATAGGTCAATGACGGGAAGCAGCTTTACTGCCGCCAGAAGCTACGCCCTGCGATAGCCAACGCGCTTATCGAGGGTGGCGATTATGAGCAACTAGCTCTAATGACAAGCGCATTAGAGATGCTTATGTCCAATATGATGATTCTCATTTTGTTTATTTCGACCTTAGGTTTTATTCATTGCTTCTTATTTAAAGGTTTATTTGTTTTATGCTAATTTGCTGACTTTTACATTTTCATCAATGATAAGTTGGTGAAAATTGTAATGAAAAAAAATGTGCGTGTACTTATGTACGGGCGTTAGTAAGTTATATTTCTATGACATGATACAAGGATAACTTTATTTAGCATACAAATAATTAATGGAAATAAAATAATAAAAGGACTGGGTGATTATAAATACGATTGGTAAAATTTAAATTCAATGAACCAATTAAATGTTAAAAATTAAAATTTAATATGTACTTTATTTTTTATTTATCTACTTTGATGTATCTAATTGATACATATGACGGACTTATTGCTACGAGAGCAATCTCTTAGAAGCAACCACTCGTCCAGCTCAACGAATGACCGGTAATTGAACCCGGGTCCCCGTGGTGCGGCGCATCGTCAAAGCCCGTATGGCTTTTGATCGACCCAAAACACCACGGTGACGAATATTTATTGCACAGATGAGGGGTCTACCATTTTATTCTCTATATCTGCTGGCTTTCCATTGTAAGCCAATCATCTGCCAAACCGTTTAAAAATTAATATAAAGGATATTAATGATAGAGTTATAATTTATAATTTGTAATGCAAATAAATACATATTGAATTAGAAACAGCCTGGCAGATGATTGGCTTATAATATAGAGCCAGCAGAAAAATAAAATAGTGGGCCACTCATCTGTCAAATAAATCGTCGATTTCTTATAGATTCTTGTTGTATAGTGAGCAAATCCATGGTGTGAAATTTTTATTGCATTCGTGAAATTTCACTCTCATCATTTTTTTTACAACGCGCCTAAAGAAATATAATTTCAAAAAAATAAAAGTGAAGAATCTAAACACTATGAATAATTCATATTAAGTTCATTAGAATCACATATCATAAGCGCATAGGTTTTTCGTCTTTGAGTTCATAACAAAAAAAGATGTTTCAAGCAATCTCATTCCAAAAGTAAGGTATCTTCAGAATCTAGCAAGGTCAAACTTGTCAGGTTGCTCAAGCTTCTTAAATTTTATATTTTTTAAACGTGACGTGTTTTATATGGCTTTAGTATTATTATTGTATAACGTGACCTACGTTAGAAAACATGACGAGAAGGGTATGCTGAGGTATAATTAAAATGAAGAGTAAAAAATGTGTACAATTATTATTTTTTTAAATATTGAACATTATTTGAAATAGTTCCAAAAATGTGTGATTCACATAAAGATTTCACTTCGTTTAAATTATGAAAAAAAGAATTGGCGTGTCGGACACTTGCACAGTTATTTTTATGAAAATTATTTATTTACTATTTTTGTGAATCCAAAGAAAAAGTGAAGCAAAACGAAACAAAATTGTAAAAAAATTAATATATCTCTAAAAATAAAAAAAATATAGAATTTTAAAGTCGCGCTTCGCATAAATATTTTTGTTCAATCTGACTGAGTCGCATGACTGACTGAGTCGCATCTCTCCGTAGCGATTGAGAGCGAAGTACTATACATAGCGACGCGCGTGCTTATGCCGACCAACCAATGGTCTTAATTGTTTTGTTGTTGAGTGCATATCGAACAGTTATTAATTTATTATGAGTTAAATTTAAAAAAAGGGTGCTATAAATACTGTATTGTGTCTAACTGTATAAGAACAACGATTAAAGCACCAAACAACATTTTTTCCACGTACCTTTGCATAAAAACAATAGAAAGAAATTGTGCAAAGTGATGAAGCAGCATTTATTGGACCAAAAAATATAAAATATTTTTGTGAAGATCATTTTGATGCGAGTCTATTATTTACCTTCTATTGACAATATTTCTTACTAGGTATTATTTACGAGTAGGTTTACTAATTACGAACAGTTACCTTACCTACGATTAAACGAATCTGTTTAGTTATGTTTATAGCATTGTTTTATTGAAAGTGTGTATATAATTAAAATATATACCTTCAGTCCTACAGAACCTAGATAAGTGCATAAAACTTATGTTTTACCAGAAACTTGGTGAAGATCATGACTTCGACGTTAATATTTAACGTAGTGATGTGTTGAACAGCGTTTACTGATATCGATACTTTTTTTCGATACTACAAGTTTTTGTACCTACATATATTTAAGAATATTTCTAGTCCCTAACTTATTTTAACGTAACGTTTACAATAAATTACATGTTTTTAATCTTTTTTATGTAATTATAGCTTGAAAATAATATATAAAATTTTATTAAAGATAAACTAGTTGCTGGAACATTAAAGCTGAAAATTGAAGTATGCTCTCATAATTTTGACAGCCAAAAATTTGTAAGACATGTAAGAGCGAGCGGAACATATGAAAAAGGCGTCGGGCAGAATAATTTGAAAATTTATTGATCCATCAAACTCAAATTGTCAATCTTTGAAATTCATTCATTGTAATTCAATATATAAATTGCACCATGAATATACTAGACAATCTGAAAAAAAATTGAAATGTGCGGTCGAGGGACCGCCGTCAGGAACGAAGTACCTCACATTATTTTTTCAACTCTAAGCGTGATTTAATATGTAGATGTCTATTGATTATATTAGTGTATTTTTGTCTCGCCAAAAAACGTAGCCCTCTTTTATTCAACTCTCTCTCTCTCTCTAATTTGTATATTTTATGCTATTTTTTATAATTTTTTCAAAGCAAAAGTACAAAATAAGGATTTAATTCAATAAATTTCATTTGATATTTTAAGAAAAATACTCATTAATGTAAAATTTAATTCAATTAAAAATTAAAATTTAAGCATTTTAAAATTTAAATATTTTTATTTTAATTATTTTAAAATTGAATTAAATTTAAAATTAATATTAACATTAGATTTTATTATTCTAAAAATTTAATTTCATTATTTTAAAATTTATTTATTAAATCAATCAAATTTAAAGTTAATTTTAAGTTACAAAAAATAAAAATTTCATTATTTCTATTTTTCAAGGTTAGTTATTCCAATTTGTTTAATAAATGAATCAAATTTAAAATTACTTTTAGTGTTAAATTTAGTTACATTAAAAATTAAAACTTGTTTATTTTTGTAATATTTCAAAAATTTTAACGCAAATAACGAATTCTTGAATTTACTGAAGCAATCTAAATAAAGTTTAATTAATTAATGAAATAAATGAATACGCTGACAAATTATTGTAATTTATTAATTTTATGTATTTAATAAATAAGAAAATAATAATGAAAATAAATTAATTTGTAGAAAATTTTCCGTAATTTATAAATTTTTAATATTCAGTAATATAGCAATCATTCATAATTTGTAATGTAAATAAATACATAACGAATTGGAAACGGCCTGGCAGATGATTGGCTTACAATAGATAGCCAGTAGAATAAAAAAAAAGTTTAAATAATATTTTTACGTGTTCAGAATGGAGGTTATGCAGCTAACCGCGCACAATGATTGCTGCTCGAATGTCGATACTCGCACGAACACACACACATACAACTATATATAATAGAAACAGAAAGAGAAAGAGAGCGAAAAGTCGCCTGGAGGGGGCATAACGCTTTTCCCTTACTGGTTTTTTCTTTTGATGATTTCTACCGGTTCGCTCTACCCTAAGAACTTCCTTCCAAAAAATTCGAACACAAGAAGTACATGAAAGTTAAAAAACCAAAAGGTGCAAACAATGACGAAGAGGAACAAAACGAATAACAGAAAATAAAGGTACGATTACTATCCACTCATTACCCGAGAGTTCTCTTTCAAAAAAATAATTATCCTCATTGAGTGGCTTTTGTTCAGTTAGTACCATATTAAATACAACGAAGCTTTAATATTGCAAAGATACATAATGACAATATCTACCAATATTGGTTTTTAGTTGGGTTTACTAGAAGACGTATTTTCTCACGAAAATAGTATCCGAAAGCGTTGTTAAACCAATGAGAGATAATTTAATAACATCGAAAAAATTCGTCTAAACGGTGTGGATATATTAATTATAGGCAAATTGTCACTATGTCTTTTTAGTAATCCTTCTTCCATTATGATTAAAAACTTGCACAATACTTACTTAAAATCAAAAACAAATTTCTATCGCGGCATCCTTCGTGTACAGCTATGCCTATATTAATATTAATAGAATTGTGGCTTAGGATACGGCAGCGTTTAGCTATGCGAAGACACGACGTTACAGGTGAGATGAAGGCAACGACTATATTGCGCTAAAATACGCTAATTTAATGACTTGTTTATCTGTCATTTATTGACGGATTTAAAACATTTTTATACTGATTGATTAATTTTCATCTATATTTTATTTTTATGTTACCACACACTACACAACCCACACTATGAAACTTCGTTATTATGTATAGACTCCCCATCTCATTAGCAACGAAATTCATATCCATACTTCTTGTCACAGGCTCGGCCGATGTCGATTGAGTTATCCGAGAGCGCTTAGCTATATTCGCGGTAGTAATGCGCGTTGAGTTTGGGGCCGGGACCAGCGTTTGAGGTGTCCTTCTCCTTCGCGACTTTCATTATTCCATTAGTACTTTGCCCACGTATCACAACACAAAAAATCGGGAAATTTTCAAACTTTTTCAAATTCAGAGCCTCGGTATCTTTTTGCTGTATATATCTGTACGAGTACACTGCAATCCAACGATGTCTCATACATGAATATCCGCCCAGTTGTCCAGGAGAAAACGAAGATCGATTCAGATATATGTATACAACTCGGAAAATATTGCCCTTGTTTTCACTTTGCGCAGTAGTGCAAAAAAATGAATGCAAACACACTAAAAAGAAAGGAATACATTTTATTGACGCAATTAAAATTTATTTAAATAATGGATTTTATTTAGGATTAGACTATTAGTAACAAATCAATATACTTGTGTTACCCCTTTGTTTTCAGTTTTTTTATGCAGTTTGGTTTTTGTTTTTTAGAAAACATATTGTTTTAATTGCCTGAGCAATTTTGCTTTTATTGTCGATTATTGACTTCATTTTTATAAATATTGCGCAATAAATGGTTAACATAGTATCGTGCAATAATATTCTGTATAATGTGAGATATAAATAGTAATCCCATATACAACTGTAACTTATTGGTATACAAACCTTCGAACAGCCAACATGTCGTTCAGTAAGGATTATATGTATATAACATTGTTTATTTTATGTGTTTATAAAGATAACAGTGCATCGAAGGTTGTTAAAATATTTGTTAGACTTACGATGAGAAAAGGAATGATAAACGTGAAAACCTTTTCGTGCCTTTGCACGCTTTGGATTTAATGAAAAATTAAAGAATGAATGAAAACAAATTTAATGAAACATCAGAGTGAAATTGAATCGATTCAATGATAATTTGTGTCTCTATGCTTGTGAGTTTTTTAGAGAGATTGGCAACGGATGATGAAAAATGGGTTATTTATAAGAATACAGAACATTCAAAAGTTGTATGCCGAAAACGGTAGCCGATTTAGTCAATTTAAAACAAGACTAGTAAAAAAAAACAAAATGCTTATAAATACTGCTCATATGAAAAAGACTAAACGAAAAAAATAAAAGCTGACAATTATCTTTCCTGCTACTCAGTCCAATATATGTTATTTACCTAAATCTGCTACAAATTTCTATACTGAGAAAAGATTTTGAAAAAAAAATTGAATCAAATGTTTTAACCTAATGTTCATAATCTCCCAACCTATCGTCTACAGAGTACCATTATTTCGATCGCTGTAAATTAATTTTTAAAATTATGACGAATTAAAAGAGGTTTAAAAAGATGCAAAAAAAATATTTGATTTTCAAATGGAACAATTTTACAAAAGAGGAGTCGTTTTATTACCAAAATGATATTATTAATAATAATGGTAATTACAATAGACTAATAAAAGCTTTTTTATTTTTTAAACATTTAATAGGATTTATAAAAAAAGAAACTATAAATATATCAGACAAAGTTCGGCCAGAAATAGTAGTTCGCCAGAAATTTCTGTGTTAAATAATCCTTATTGCGAATATTTCACGAATATTTCGGTCGAAGGTTAAAAGGTGAAGTAATATCACTAGGCAACGACCTACTTCTGGACTAAAATTAATTTGAACGATTTATATTGACGGTAATTTTAGACATTCATTCTCCCGATAAATTTTATACGGTAATTTTATGGATTTTGAGGCTTAAATTGGTTCACCTTGTTATTTATAGACAAACCTCTAGTATTGGTATTTAGATATTACAATTTTAAACACTTATAAATAATATCACTTTTTATTAGCGGTTATCGAATGTCCGTTTAAGTGGGTGGTAGTGAGTGATAATTGAATAATCTCATTAGTTACTCAACCCTTCGATTTGTTTCCTCATAAGCCTTATGCCCGCAAACGTACGAATTCTAATTTCATTGAATAATATCATCTTAAACAGGCATGTCGTATCTCATGAAGTAAGCTTTCATGGTGGCACTGTCATTAAAGATAGCTTTCGAAGGGGCATAAGAAGATGATGAAGTCTAACGAGCCAGATTAAATTTCTTTAGGTCGACCCTGAATGACTATATTACAGTTTAGTTACGTCATTTGTATAACACTTAGTGACAGATTTAAACGATTATAATAAAAATGATCTTTCTGTATATAGGGTATTAGTTTATAACCATGTTATAATGGTATGATCGCATATAGATTCGTTTTGGGGTGGTAGTGTAACGTACAATTTATGTTTGCAGATTCTTTCTCAGTGCTTTAAAATAAATACAAATACAAAAATGATGTGATCATGGAATAATGTTTTGAAAATTTATTGGATCTTAAGTAGTTTGAGACACACAAATACATTTTCCTTCTACATCGAAAAGCATTAGCTGAAAAATACCGATATACTACGTATTTAATTTTCTTTTTTAAATATAAAAATAAATGTTGATAAACGAAATACTAAAATATGCATTTGATATAGACTAATTGTTTATATAATTTTCGTGAAATTATTAGAGGTTACCTGATCTGGCTTAAGAACAATTGTAATGATTGCATATGACACAAAAAGAGGTGAGCCTCTTTTTTCGACAAAATAAAATAATCGTTTGTTAAATTTAATATATTTATTTTGTGTTCTTTATTTTTGGAATTTACTCCTTAAGAACTGATTTTCATATATAGCGCCCAGTATGAAGTTTTATGAGGAATAAAATCAGAAGTTCAGAGCGTACGAAGTTTAGAGCGTTAAAAAGTAACCGTTATGTGTCCTCTCCGCGCAACATTTCTGCGCGCCTTTAGAACAAGATATCAATATGTTTATTTGGCATTTTCTTACAGCGTAATCGCATTGTCGGAATGTGACATACGTATTGGCATTTACTTATGGCGTAATTGTAATGACGGAGTGCGACACACATAGTTTGCTATCGTTCGCTTATGTCAAGATGTAATCATTAAATGTCCTTATGTATGAATATTTGGTGCCTTCTATTCTACAAAATTAAGAAGGCTGTTTTAATTTTAACTTCTTAGTCTGACATTACTAAATGTATTTAATTTTGTTGCATAAATTTGAATTTGTTTATTTATGTTTTACTTGAAAATAATTATATTGTCTGTATAGTTTAATTAAAGAATTTTCCATTTACATTTAATCATATTTATATTTTATACAGTGTTACCTATTTTATATATCCCAAGACTATCGTACTTAAGGAGTAAATTCCAGTCGTGCGTTTGAGCTGATATGCACAATTTTTTTTTAATCGATTCATTTACACGGTGTAAAACATCGTTTCGTACTAATTTTGAGGGTAATAACATTATCGTAATGAAATATTATTTTTTTTTCATTTAGAGTAGAAGTTGATGCATCATCTGCAAAAGGCAGAAAAGCCATGTTTTGAAATATTATTATAAATGTATTATTATAATATCATTATCGGTAGTTAGAAACTTTGTCGAAAATATCTGTATCTGATGTACTTGGCCTACTAATTGATCAACATCTCATGTGGCATTCTCGAGTAATTAGTAGTTAGATTTTCTTCAAAATACATTCTTTCAAACGGCTTCAAAATTTTCTTCCATTTTGAACTAATATCCAAATTTGTTAAACTTTACTTCTGATTATTCTTGATTATGGAGACGTGTTTATTCCAATCTCAATAAACATTTATTCAAGAAATGAGAAAGATTTCAAAACCTGTATATTCGATAAATTTTTGGCCTTAAAAATTTTAGTCATATATCCGAATATCGTTCACGACTTAAACGGTTAAATATGTATAACCGACGCAACCTCCATCTTATATGTTTTGTATATAATATCCTCACCAATTACACATTCATATTTTAGATCTAGATTCCAATACTTATTATCCCACGATTCGAACTATGATCGTAAAAGAAGTACTATGAGGATGTACTCAGCATAGATACCCTCAGTAGCATAGAACTGAATTTTATGAAGAACTTTATGAAAAATCTTTCGCTGTAAATTTTACTAGATTGTGGCATAAACTGACTACAAACATACCCAGTGAACCCTCGTTGGCCGGTCCATCTGGCCACAAGTGCGTCGGGAAGCCTTTTTATACCAGACCTAGTATTACTGCTTTTATTTTAATTGCACTAAGTGATTTGACTTAGAATAAGCAAAATGCTTGAGTTGCCAGGATTACTACATTGTTAATAAAGAAGAAAAACAATTATATACATATACATATAAATATATATATATATATATATGTACATATATATATATATATATATGTATATATATATATATATATATATATATATATATATATACATATATATATATATATGTATTAAACTTAAAAGTTAGAGTCGTTCTTAGCCAGAAGATATACTTCTATGCTACGTTTTAGGAAATTAAACCATCTACTAAAAAAACCTATGCGCTAAAGAGAAAGTGATGTGTAGCACTTAAAAAATTAATTGATTGAGACATAAGCAAGGGAAAGATTATTTTGTTTTCAGGGTTCCGTACCGCAAGACAAAAAGTAACTCTTATAGGATCACTTCATTATCAGTCTGCCTGTCTGTCTGTCTCTCTCACGCGTGGAGATATCAAGTTGAAATTATTATCAAATTCTTTAGGTCTACAGTTCTTTGGAACTGTAAAAAAATCAAGCTTATAAGTTAACGCAATAAAAAAATACGGTCATATTTTGACATTCGTAAATAAATAAAAACCTATAGGGTATTTCCAATTGAATTTAGCAAGAAGCAAAATCTCACAGAACCTCAGAAAACCTTTAATTTGTATTTATATCACATAATTTGTTTTAAAAATATGTACTTGTAATATATTTATTAGGTAATATATTTTAATTCCGAAAACATTAAATTTTGTAAATAGTTTAATAGGAATATTATGTACCATCGAATATTTATAAATGCCTAAATGTGTGCGAAAGCCGCGTAGTGCGAGTTCCGCTCGCGTTTGACAATTTTCTTTAAATAAATTTTATTTAGCAATTCAGATGAAAAATTGTAGTGTGAAACCTTTCTAATGTATGTATCATGTTCTTTCCATTTTACAGATTCAACAATTTGCAGATAGTTTCGGTTTCAGACTTCAGGTCAGCCCTAATAAAATGCAGCACGTTTTTCTCTGCTATACTCCCGTTTCTGCATTTTATTATCAACTTTGAATTTTAAAATTGGATCGCTAGGCAAGATTGTTTTCTGAGATGTAGGGGTTTGTTACCGTTCCCCCAGCTGTGGTATTCGCTTCAACACAATATGGTCCCACGAGTCACGACGGGACTGTATCACAATAAATCTCGCATGAGAAAAGTTTCAGTATTGAATGAAATCCCTATGGGCCGGATAATAATGTAAAGGTTATATACTGCAACAGTCATAAGTAGGTCTTTAAAAGATGGAAAATATTTTGTTGAGCGCTGACAGAGCCGAGTCTGTAACCATAGAGGAAACATTTCTTTTTTTGAGAGGGCACATTCATATTTTTATGACACTGGTTTTGACTTCGTTTATTTAATCACAAATGTTCGCACCATTATTACATCACTTATCATGTCAAAGTTAGTTTAGGTTAGCTCGTATAGCTGAGATCATTTTTCATACAAGTGTGCTGACCGTGAACTATGTAAGTTAAGCTATATAAATTTCAGAACTATGTGAAATTAAGTTAATTGTGTATGCCGATCTGAAACTGCTCGATCTCAGCTAAGCCCCCTCTCCCTCCCTGCCTTACCTTGCACCAATTGCGCCTTTAGTAGTGGTGTGATTATCAGTGTCGTCGAGTGAACCGCAGTCGAGTGTGCGCAACGGTCTACCATTTTGCAGTATGAAGCAGTTTTTGAACTTGTTAAACAGTTTCCAATATTGTAGAATACAGAGGTGAAAGACTGCCGTGACTCAAATGAGAAAAGATGCTGTATGGAAGAGGACGTTGGAGAAAATAATTAACTCACAAATAGTAGACAGTAAGTTTAGTTTATATTACTAAAATAATTACGAAAGGACTCTGACAGAGAATGCTTCTCTAGAGGCTTGTATGTTGTAGTTTAGTCGTACCGATCGAAAAAGTCGCTTATATTCCGTTATGTCAATAGTTGTGGTCGTTTTCTTACAGGGTGTAGGACACAAGCAGTTTTTTCAATCGTTTTAACTAATTCTAATTGACACTCGAAAAGTCGAAGAAATACTTGCACTGAGAATATACCGAACGAATTTTCTGTCACATTTTGAGCTCTGCTGAGGCGATTATTAAAAGCACGTTTTTATCTGCTATATTCCATACAATTTGTGGGTATGGTCTCATAATATGTTAGTAAAGGAAATGTCTGGTCACCTATAAATATGTAGTGCACTGGATCATTACTTATTACCGAATGTTGGTCATCAAGCAAGTTCAGTTATCTATTTTGTAACTTTTGACCAAATATACTGTCAGCAAAAATACCTCTATCGCTAAATCGTCCCAGGCAGCCAACATCTATAATAATAATACCTTCTATAATAATATCTATAATAATGACAACTGCGAGTAACACGAAGGAATACAATTTTTTATAATTAAAAAAACGAATTTCGGAATAACGTATATATAATGAATAAAGTAATAACTGTATTATTGCCTGCTCTGTAAATATTCACAATTATCCTAAAAGTGTCACCTGTTACCAAAAACTTGAAGAAAGTAATAATTTAAATATTGTTGCTACAACTAAAAATGCGAAGAATTAGCGAATGAAATTACACGATGATCACAAGTGGGCTAGTTGTTCCTCTAACAAACAACTGGACATATAGTAGTTTATTCGATCTCTTCTTCCCTACATGGAAAACCATCTCGTACGATTTTTCATGTCGGGAAGAAGAAAACCGAGTACTGGCAACATTAGTGAAAGTCAAGTATAGAAGTAGATGAAGTAGTAAGATATTTTATCCAAAACATCGATTAAAATCCAAGATTTTGGTATTTCGGAGGATATTGAACATAATCATAATATACAAACCATACAAAGTCTATATGACGACAGTAACTCAACTTCGAAACGAGCAAAGCAAAGGAACTGAAAAGTAAATGATAAAATAAATTGATACAGATTACATGCGACGATTGGAGTAATGAGATAAAAGAAGGGCTGATGAAGCAGAAGAAACGAAGAAAAAAAATTTCCCAATTTGATATAAAAAGATTTAAAACAAATCCTTTTCTGTATGGTATGTGAAGTCGAGAAAACTTATGAAAATTATTTCTCCGGACAACAATACCAATGTCCGGAGAAACACCATCACCATTTTAACACTATAGACTCAATTTGATTTGATACTTGTAATTTCAACAACTTAACTTTTTATTTCTGACCATCTGAGGTATAAAACATTTGCATTATGTTAATGTACCGTATATAATAATTTTTTAATAATTTTCTTACCACAAATAAATAGTCAACTTTTCTTATGGAGTTATACCTTTTCGATAGTTGGTATTTATATAAATAATATCACTAGCAATCAATGATAACAACTCACGAAACTATGTTCTAGAAAGACGATAATGTAACTGAACATTTTCGTGGGCTATTTCGTAAAATAAGTGTTAAATTCTTCTATCCAGTTGTTTGTCGACAGTCAATGTCTTGTCTCATTAATGATCCGATATCCAATATCTGTGATTGCGTTTCTTCTTTATATAATGAACTAATAATAACCTTCTTTTCCTATGTTGAATGTAATCGTTATCAGAACTTTCATCGTCGATAATTTTCCTAACCCCCTAGTGTCACGTTCGACGAACGGAACAAAACTACACAACACTGACTTAGTTTTCCCTTAATTTTTGTAATGCACGCATCATATTTCTAGTTTAACTATATCTGGCTTAGCTTAGTTTTGGAATAGCTTAGCGATAGGTCGACAACCGGTGTTATGTTTTGCCTTTTTACATGAAAAATTCATAAATTTGTTTGTTTCTTTTTTTTGTAAATTCGTAAATTTTGAATTCATTTGTTTCCTTTTTCTGTCCTTAGATATGACCTGAACATTTTGCTCATTATCGGAATGTCGGGTCTAGTATCTACTATGTTCCTATAAAAAAGGCCTTCTTTGATTTAATATGGTTTCTACAAGTTTTTCACCAAAAAAAAACGATGAATTCGTTTTAAGAATCCGTGGTGTGTTAGATTCATCACTAGTTTTAGTTCAAGGTTCGATTCCCGCCTGTAAGAGATTGCTCTTGTAGCAATAAGTTTGCCATGTGTATCAAATGTATACGTTAAAGTACATAATCAAATAAATATTAAGTTTGTCCTCTCTTACTCTTTTGCATACATTTAAACTGCTCTTGTTGAATATTGCGTTCTCTGAGAAAATCAAATCTTCTTGAAATTTAAAATCTCCCACTGAACATACCGAAGTAAACGTTTATTAGTCCGTCATTCTTTTAAATAAATTTATAGGGACTTCGTCTAAAGTTTTCGTCTAGGCAAAAATCGCTTGGTCACCATATGCCTTAAGTATTACAATTATCACCAAAATGGGATCTAGAAGACAAAAGAGTTAAACATTCTCGTGGAAACTATTCCATTGTCCTTTTTATCTTTTGTTTTGCTTAAAACAGAATCTTGAAAATGTAGATCATCTAAGATAACACCGGCCAAGTTCCAGGGCCATCGTATGCCTTAGACTAATCAATACATGAATCGAATGCCTTAGACTAAACTTACTAATTTTATCACTATTTCTACAAGTGGAGCATGGAGTTTCTGTAACGTTTTCGTTTTCGAATTCCAAAAACTTTGTTAATAATTGACGACCTACTAAAATTGTTAACTGTCGTTTTAATTGAATTTTTCTTTTTTGAACGCCAGACTTATGTTTTGTTTAAATTACACAAGACGTGCTTGATAATATTATTTTACTACTTTAAATTTGAAAAGCTGGAAAATATTATTTTTATACTAATTTAAGTTTATAACAAAATAAAAGTAAAAGTTAAACGTTTATATATCTGTATTTTTTAAATCTTATTGTCAGTACAGGGAATAAAATTGGATATTTGTTTTTTCGTGCAGTCCGTAAAACTTGGAATACTAACTGTAACCGACCCAGTGTCATCACATCGTAACACGGAAATTGGAAATTTTAATTCACCTACCAATGAGATATAATTCATATCAGGTAAAATCGGGCAGATACATTTCAAATCTGTATTCTCATACAATAGTAGAGAATACAGAAAAATGTCGCTGTATCTCTCTCGGTATTCATTATTTAATAATTTTTTATGCACTTACTACATAAACGGACCGCGGTATTTTTGTAGGTTTACCCAATTAACTAATTAAAGGAAATAAATATTCTATTGTATGTTAGGTCATGTGAACGAAGTATTATCACAATAGGAAATTTAATTATTTCCACTAATTTTTCTTCCTCTTGGCACTGGTAAAATTTTGCTGCATTACATATTGTTAGATAGTCAAAATATCCCTCTCTGCGGTGCATCTATGGTTTTCCCTAGAGTTTGATAAAAGTTGTTGACACTTAAAAAAACAAAGCCTTAAATAAAAACACGTTGTTAATTTAAAGACTATTTAATAATTCGATAAATAAAGTAATTTAATGGAGAATTGGCAAATTGCACATTTATGCTGGCATATTGTAATTGCTTATGAAAGATGGTCACTCTCAATTAATTAAGTAGTATTCCGTTAATTAATTAAATAATAATACTAGTTGAATAACAATATTGATGATTCCTGTTGCAGATGTCAACCGGCTTCCGGTTGCCCTTATGAACCCGGGGGCTTGTTAATTTTTGTGATGTGGTGGATATGTTAAAAGAAATATATGTTTTTCATCCTCTTCCCTAATTTATTCAATTGTTTTTATTGTGTATCAAAGATCTGTAAAGAGAAGAATCAATTGTTATTGCAAAAAAAGTGGTTGTCAAGTGCCCAAATCAAAGAGAAGACGGTAAGTTGTATTACATAATGGTTTTAACCTGTTATTATTTATAGATTTAATTTGTAAAATAATATATATATATATATATATATATATATATATATACACACACACACACACACACGAACATGTATATATATATATATATATATATATATATATATATATATATATATATATATATATATATATATATATATATTCATTCTTCAATTAGTAAAGTTTAAAACTTTAGTAAGCTGATTGAGCAAACACTGTCAGATTCTTGCATAAAGTCTATAGGCCTAAACTACGAAGGAAAGGAAAAAAGTGAAGGCGACAACGACTTTTTATAGATATTCTTTGTTTGATGGTTGACTATTTTATTCTAATGTTGACTGTGTCTAAACGCGTCTAAAACCGAGGTATACCGCTTTCAACACATCAACCGGATGACAAACAGGAGCCTGGAGTGGACCTGAATGAAGCTTGCCCTGAGGACTGATCATCCCATACCGAAACTGTTTGAGCTGAAACCGAGCGTATTTTCACCTGTTTTTAAAAAGAGCCCCTTTTTGTCCGGTGTATGCTCAATCGCTTATGAACCGAAATTGACCACTGCGTTCTCTTCCGGAAAAATGGGCTTGGAGCAAAACTGAGATATGTGAGTATATATGCCTGAAGTAGTTAGTCCAACACATTATTCTGGAGTATGAAGGGCAAACAGAATCCTTTGAACCTCGAAGAAGCGAAGCCGTGAAATACTTACGAAATTGTAAATTTAAGTCGTAACCAAGGTATTATTTGTAAGCGATACGATAAATAAATAATACACAATCTTATTTTAATGACGTAAGGAATGCTATTATTTACTGACTTTATATTGATGTTAATACTATCGCCATAATAAAGATATATTAGGTTATATGCCGATACATTGGGTTAAAAAATAAGTACTGAGCGATTAAGAAAATAATTTATATACTTTGTAAAAAGGCAGAGCTGTCTTTGGGTATATACAAATTTATCGACGATTTGTTTATGTTAGGTCCGAAATATGTTGTAAATTCTTATCAATATTTTTTTTTCTTAATATTCATGACCGGTGAGACGATATAATCCATTTTACGACAAAACATTGTAATAATGATAACGACTTACTTAATGTATTTCAAGATAGCTCATTTAATTATAATTAACAATTAATGGTTTGACGGCAGTGCACCGTTCTTAAACCAAAGTTAAACAAATATATAATTGAAATATTGATTTCATTGCATTTGTTACTTTAAGTTTTTATTTAACAATTTATGTCAGTAATAAACCACTATTCTTCTTTAATTCTAGACTAGAAACCACTTCTTTAATACTAAAGAATGTACGTGATTGAATTTAATCTCTAGTTTTCTTTTATTTATAGTTTATTGTTTATAGATCTTTAATTTATTTATATCTATATTAGTCGTGCTACATATTATGTTTCAAAACAAGATACATAAGCTAACGTGTGAGAAGCAAGATAAAAACGTTTTGTTTGTTTAAAAATCTTTAATTTTTCGGTTATTTCATTTAAAGATCTTAAATAGTTATATTATCTATTATATATAGATAATTATTTGAGATTACACGCAACATACTCGGTAGCCCACCAAACTATGTGAATATACAATCATAGAGAAAGGATCGCTCCCATTCAGTTTCCATACTATTTCAATCGCCATATGTAATGCCAGTTAATCCTGAGATTAGCTGATGGGCGGTGTAGTACTGTAATGTTTACAGGAGGCGTGCGTAATATGCGAGTGAGTAAATCAAAAGAATCAATACAGTATACTGATTCACTAAGCTAAATAACTCACTTGAAATCTTGTCAATTCATGTAACTCTTTGATTCAGGATTACTTCGCCATAATAAAATATTGCTTGCCATTGTCGTTGCATTGACTCGACGATTCGTTCGGCATTCATTTTAGTGAAATTAATCTTTCTTGTTTGGTGTACATTCGTTTCTCATATTAGGTGCATACTTTTATATAGAAGCAAGCAAAAGAAGTGAAAAGTAATCCAGTAATACTAAAAGTGTAATGTTATCACACAAATATACATATGCATTTTGTTGACAGTCCTAAGCATGCAAAGTGAGAAGGAAACTTTACCAATTACAATAAATTTTCCAACTAAGATTACTCACGATTAGTTCACATGCAAATAACCAATAAAAATACAAATACATTTATAGAAAAAGGAGAGAAAGAGGGATGAACTGGTCGTGTTATGTGAATATTTTAACTATGCATAAAGTGATCACACTCCCATATAAAACTAATATGTCTCTTTAATCTGAGGGTCCTGATGTTGGTACAAGATTTACTTATTTATATTTTAATCAGATATTATAAAAAATCGTTACTAAATAACTTATAAAACTGATGTTAAATAACTGGAAAGTCAGACGCTTGGAAATAAAGTTTATTAAAATATATTTTGTAAAAAATAGGTCTAAATACAGCCGTAACGTTTTCTTTCAAGGAAAACATTTTTAATCCCTTCAAAGAGAAATTATTCTATTCAAAGAGATTTTTTCAATGTAACGCCTAAGAATACATATATATGTTTAAATCATGTACCATTTTATTTCAATGCTCATTGATAGATATACGAAGAATTCCTTCTCCCCCGCCCTCCCCTATGTGTATGAACTATCACTGAAAAGTTTTCTTTTGTATAATTGTATTTTTAACTTTCTTTTCGTTTGTGCCAATAATATGGGATTGTGAAAGTTTTGTTACCTATTCTGTTTTATTAACCTTGATACTCATACGTCTGTAATGTTTGGTCTATATTGCAAATATTCTGTATTTAAATAACACATAAAAGGTGTATATAATCATGACGTTGGTTTGATTGATAAGTTTTCAACTATAATTGGTGTTTAAAAGTTTTCATATAATGCACACGATATGTCTATAAAGCAATATATAAATAATATGTACAGCGTAAAACTCTGGTGAATTAGAGTCAACAAATATTAGATTTTTTAAAAGTTCCTTCACAATATAGATTTATTTCATTATTTCTTCTGCTTAGGGCTCTGAACAAGTGATAATTAGAAATTAATATTAGAATTATTAATAATTAGGATTAGATATATAATGCTGAGTGAATAACGTGGATACTAGCGAACCCAATTCCTGTAATTCTTGACGAGTATATTTCATGGTATATGGTTTGGCGTTGTCATGAAAAAAAATTCGGTCTTGATTGCTTAGTTTGATAGCTAGTCAATCTAATTGCTGC